>OX336389.2:868673727-870141727 GCA_946902985.2 Meconema thalassinum
AATATTGGATTTATCTTAAAGGTGTGTCGCTATTAGGAAATTGTGCCAATGGTAGGAACAATAATAATATTATTAATAAAAATGTATTGACAAATTTCAACCTCAGACACCGTATAAAGCAACAAAATCACACGGTACATTTTCTCAAATAAAGGAAGGAGACTCTTTTAACGTGTTTAGTTAATTCTTGGGTAAAAGGGGGTATTGCTGTTTTATTTTATTCAGAGCAGAATAGGAGATATCAAATCGTAGCACATGTTTCTTTAGCTGATCTATTAACACCAGGAGTTTGTAGAGAAGGCCATTTCAAGCAAAATAATAGAACAATGCACAGGTTTCTTTTTTTCACGGTGTATTAACGTAGTCCAAGAAAAGAAAAAAAAGATTGTTTGTGAAACAATATGAACCAATATTAGACATCAAGCACCAAAGGTGATAGGACTGTCAACTACACGAGGTTTCAGTGAATATGGACAATGAGAACTACAGCTTCACAGACCAATTTTATTACAATATGATGATCTTATTTTTATTTTTTTAAATTTTAATATGGATATTGACATACGAATGATCAAATGTCAGTAGATAAAGTTATGTAAGACATCTTATTATGCATGCATATTTACATTAGCAGTGTTGTTTTAAATGTTTGTTTTTAAAGTTAGTGTGAGAGGAAGGAGATATTTTTATTCATCAATTATGTGATTTTGTTTGTAATGCATATTTTTGAGCACGGACGACAACATATTTGAGATGGACAAGTGGCTGGTGAAGGGAGCAGTGAAGCCCCGAAACATGTCCCACAAAACGGCTTAATGTAAGTTGTATTTATAAGTTTGAGTATTGATCGACGGGTATTTTATTACATTTGTGTTCATAACTTCAATGTCAATATGGACCATGATGGAATCCAGACTATCTGAAACTCATGTTGAGAGACACGATTTTATGGTGTATCGCGAAAATGCAAAATGTGTTTATATGTGCATCAAAGGTGTTTTAAATGCGTGTTTAATATTGTTTGATCATAAAGCACTGAATTTGTCCTCACGACTAAACGCGAAATTCCACCTTATTTGCGATGTACGTCCGTATTTGCGACATATCACGAAATCGGCTTGCTTATTACGTCTCTACACGATTTGGTGCGATATCGCGAGCCTTCAGTGGTTTTCACCTTTTTAGCATTGCTGGTAGAACCCAATTCAAATGTATTTTTAAGTGTTTAAAGCCTAAGCATATCCTAACATCACGTAGCAGGAAATTACTACACAGTTTCAATATTGGCTATCCTGTCGTACTGGGAGACAAGTGAGAGAGTTGGGCCGCGCATTGCTGACCACGTGGGTGCGCTGTGATTTGTAGTTGAAATTTCTATTTGTAATGTGAATTCGCAATGCCGAAAATAACGACTTGTTTTGATAGGGCTGGTGAGTTTAAAGACGAAGGCTATCATGTTTTCGATACGCGGCAGAAGATAGTTATGTGCAAATTCTGCAACATTAGACTAGATTGGAAGGCGACGATTCATGTGTGAAACACAATTTAAGTGAAAATCACAAAAAGAAGAAAAGGATTTTGTTTGAAGGAGGTACCAAAAGACATATCAGTTCAAGAGGTGGTCGGGAATGCCAAAAAAAGTGAAAAATGACTCCGACGAATTTGTAATGTCAACAGTGGAGGCCTTTTTGAGTGCCAACATTCCTTTAGAAAAGCTAGATCATCCAACAATGAAGGATTGGATGAACAAACATATACCAGGCGAGTTATTTTTTTCGGATGCCGCTACACTTACCAGTATCCCGCAGCCCCACTTTTCTTAGCGATAAAAATAATAATAGGTGGAAAGACGTAGTTTTATGTAACGAATTATATCAGGGAGGGAAGGTAATTCTTTTACGATTGCCGAGAATCCACCAACCCGCCGTGACATTTACAGCTGAAAGTTTTGCAGCCACCATGAAAACGTGATGTGGGATACTAGAAAGTGTAGTAATGACTTAGTTTACTTTTAAATACTTTTAAGTTCATATCATAAACAACAAACAAGTCTGATTTATTAATATTTTAAATTAAAATGATTTGCTTGCTAATAGATTCTTTTCATTACACTGTTTTAGGAATTGGAAATTTTCCCACAGCTGATTGGTTACGAAAGAAATATTTGCCCCTATTACATCAAGAAAAAGAAGAATCAAGTAGTGAGAAATTAAAGAATCAGCATGTTATTCTACACTGTGATGAAGCCACAGATAGGATGGGTCGAGCCGTGTTCATTGTGCTATTTAGAACTCTTCCCAAGGGTAGTAGCGAGACTCCTAAAGTGCTAGTATGTGGTGTCCTAATGCTTCAGAATGTTAACTCGCAGGAATGTTCTCAAGCCATAGTGGAGGTTATTAAGAGACATAAACTTGAATACAAAAATATCATAGGTATTTCAACAGATGGTGCACGATATATGAAAAAATGTGTGCAAACTTTACAAGGTTTGATATCGGACAACCTTCTTCACATTGAGTGTTGGGCACACAAGCTTGATTTAGTAGCAGGAATCTGGCCGAAGAAACTTCATCGTGTGAATGAGTGTGTTACCAAAACAAAGCAAAACAAGATAGAGAAAATCCCCCTTTTTGCTGGAGTGAATTCTCATGACTTTTTGAAGTTCTACATTCAACTGCAAATCACCTGTAAATCTTTTTCATGTAGTGACGGTAATGTAGTTGAAGATGTATTGAAGGGAATATTAGAGGAATATCCTATAGCTGTGAAATGTCTTCAATCTCTGTACATTTCCATTTCAAATGATAACTTAGAAACATTACTGAGTTACTACTTCAACAGCAAATGAATACTGTAAACCAAGCCATACTTAAGTGTGTTTGTTGTTTCCTTCATTGCAACATAAGGCAAAAGTATGTATATAGTCTAGTAAACCGTTTTTCTACAAGGTAAGCCATGGCATTTATTCACCGCTTTTATCCCGCTTTGCCCTTAGTTTTTACGCCGCTATTGTGGTTTTTTATTCACCATAAAATCGTGTCTCTACTCATGTTTCTGCCATGGGCCTTTCACACTATGGCGCAGTCATCCCAACTACACAAAAGGAAAAATGCTATGCAGAGAATACCTGTATTCGACCACTGCCTCCTCGAATACCCTATTATGACTAGTCCCGCAGTGAAATTTAAAATAGGAAACCGTGGAAGTCAGCGGCAGTCGCTCTAGCTTGGCCAATGAGAAACATCGCCAGGGGGAAAAACCACAACCGGGCGTCTCAACGCGACTACAAAGTCGCAAGCTCGGCCATGGCCAAAAGAGGCGTTTTATTTCACATCATTAAGACCTTGTACAATCAGGAACTATGTCTTCAAGAACATTCAAGTAATGTTGAAACTGCATTTGTGCATAATTATGTATATGCTGTACTACTGTATATACTGTACTACTGTACACATACTTGGCAAAGAATTTTTTAAATATTATTTATATAGCGTATGGCTTTTAGTGCCGGGAGTGTCCGAGGACATGTTAGGCTCGCCAGAAGCTGTCGCTGCTTCAATGCTATGGGGTGAGCTACAAGTTCCGTTCGATTTCAAGTAGTTCCAACTTTCGCTACCTGATGTCACTGACACCTAGTGGTGAACGTTGGAACTTTGATAGAACGTTTTAACAAAATCTAACGAACAATTTAGCTTCACATAAGTTTAATTAGTGGAAGGTTCTTTTACATGCCACAAATCTATGACATGGGACCGCCGGCTTACTTCACCTCCGAAGGAAGGCATAGAAGGATTTTAAATCACTTAAAAAATGCGACGACTTCGGTCGGGTTAGAACCCGCGATCTTGAGCATAGAAGCTCAGCATGCTAACGACAACGCAACCGAAGTTTTTTAAATATGAATTTGGGTAATTGGAGGAGCCTCGTGATATACAGTATGTGAGCACAGGGCATAGAAAGACATCCACAGTTCTATTCTAAATAAGAGCCTGAATTTCTTAGTAAAATGCATGTTCCTTCCCACACCTCTGAACATAAGCAGACAGGTTATACTAATTAAGATAAAGATACACCTTGATAAGCAGTTTTAACTTTGACAGTTCTTATAAATACTGGCCTCAGTGACCGACACCGCTAACGCACCAGCTCGTGCCTCGCTGGCAAAGGGAAAGCATGGGTTCGAGTCCCACCTCACCTGCCCTGAAAACTATTTTCATGGTTCCCATTTTTACCACCAAATTTTGGCCATGAGAGCGTCTTGAACCCTGGTCCCAATAGATACGGAGTTAGAGCTTTACCGCTCATAAACTTATGGATTTAGGGGGTTAATTGTAGAGATCCATAAATATGTTTATTGAAACACGAGGAGAAGAAAATAATGTAACAATCAACAAAAGACAAAGACTAAAAAAGGAAGAAATTTCGCATAGCAATTGAAACATCCTAAGAGTTTTAAGTTTATATACATTAATACTAAGTTCATATACTAGGGTCTGCCACACACTCCCTCCGCAGTGACAGCGTCCTGGTATTTGCGAGGGAAGACTACCTTTCGACCCGATCTGGTAGGCCGTGGAGAAAGTTGCACAAGCCCGTGTGCCAGCTGTTGTCTCCTGGAAGTGTACAGTCCTTGATGTGGAACGTGATGGAATGTCCATAGCGGTTTCTTGTGATGTTTCCTCCACGTTGTCAGATGTTAGAATGAAGGCAGGTTTCAATCTGTCAATACTAATAGTAAGTTTGCCTGTTGACATCTTTACGTCGAAGTGTTTGTCACTGCGAGACAGAACTGGGAATGGCCCATCAAATATTGGCAGTAGGGGTGTTCTCAGAGCATCATGTCGAACGAAGACGAACTTGCTTGTCATCAGTTCTGGGTGTATGACAATCTTCTTGTGAATACAGTCAAGTTACTATTTATTCCGCCCTATTCAATACAATTCACAACTTTGTTCATAGAAAATTATGATACATGTTTCGAGACCATTTGGTCCCTTCTTCAGTCCTTGTAGTGACTTGATTTAAACTTTAGAAAACATCATACATCGATGACATGGATATAATAATCTTTAAAATTCTAAAAGTAATAAAAACACAGGATTCACTAAGGTATATGCCTGTGCGTGCAAATACTTATTCTACCAAAAAAACATGTGGGTTATTATGCTAGAGACTACATTGAAAATATATGGCCTTGTGTAGCCTAATAGTGTACATGGTGCACTTTGAATTTAAAAAACAAGAAGACATGTTAAAAAACGAGATTAAAAATAACACAGTATTAAATTGTAAAACTTTTGTTTGGGACTGCTATATGTCCGTTGATTCTGCAATGTAAAATAGTTCTGAACTGTGAGTTCTTCTCGGAATGGTGTTCTCCATTATACGCTGGCCCCTTTTTAACCATTGGCGATTGGCGTGGATGTTGTTCAATTCACATGCGACACGGTGCCGATAGTGAGCGTATATATGACGAATATTGTGTTCTGAAAGAATGAAAAAAGAACAGAAAAGCTATTTCAGGTCGTTATTCTCCGAAGAAATGTAGGTGAAGAAAGACGGAAAATACACTGACTGACTTACTCATAGAAAATTGAAAATGCGGCATCCAATTCTGTTGATTTCGAAGGATTGAGACGTAGATTTGTTGGAGAAGAGAAACTGTGCATAAAGAAAAATAAATTTATGAATATTAGCAAAAATAACTTATATGGTGGTAGGATAAATAACAAGAACTTGAAAATGAGGTTTCTTGTCAATCAAATGCGCATCTTACCTTGCGTGTGTATGTGCCTTAGCTGAAGCCTCTCCGCTTACTGTGGTTTAAGTTTGGAGCTCTGTCGTGTGGCGTGCGGGGAAAGGACACGTCAGAGGGAGAGGGGAGGGGGCGCTGATGGGAGGGGGAGTCTGGATGGGATGTGCGATGTGTTGGGAGGGGGAGGGGGTGGGGTAGGAGTGCGGTGGTAATTGCCGAGAGCATTGAGACGTTAAAATTCCTAATTATGGTCCTGTGCTATGGATAATTGACCTATAGTGGAGTTATCTATTGTCATATATTAATCCTATTAGGGTGTCAAATAAAATGTTGGAATCGAAATTAATTTCGTTGATGTTGTGTGAGGGATTGAATCTTTGTGCTTTGTTGATTTCTATTTGTTCTAGTATATCCATGAGAGATCCTTTCTTTTCCTGGTGTAGTATTTGCAAGTCATTTTCTATGGTGGTAAATTTGTGTCCTGTTTCTGCCATATGGTTCCCCATTGCTGAAAATCTGTTGTGTTTGACTGCATTAACATGTTCCATATATCTGACCTTGAACCCTCTCTCGGTCTGTCCCACGTAATCGGTATCACAAAGATTGCAATTGAGTTTGTATACTCCTGAGTTATTGTATTTGTTAGTAACATTAATATTTTTGGAGTTGAAAATTTTTTTCTGATTAGTGTTTTTCGTTCGAAAAGCTGTTTTGATTTTATATTTTTTAAGGGTGCTTGTGATGTGGAAGGTGGATTGGTTGGTGAACGTGAAGGCTGCATATTTGAGAGGTTCTTTATCTTCTTTAGTTAGTTTTGTAACGGGTTTGCTTTTGATTTTATTAATTATTCTGTCAACATATTTCCTGTCGAATCCGTTGGCTTCTGCTATTTAGTAAATTATGGATAATTCATTCAGGTAATCTGTTTCGGTGAGTGGGATGCTTAGGGCTCTATTGATGAAACATGTAATTGCTGCTTTTTTGTGGGATGCTGGGTGGTTGGAATCGTTCCTAATTATGGTGTTGGTTTGTGTTGGTTTTCTGTATATTTTGTAACTAAGGTGATCCTTATCTTTAGTGATCAGGTAACTTATAGAATGGTTGATTTCACTTTCAGAAGTGAATTTTATGGAGCTGCTTAATTGGTTGAGGTAGGGTAAGAATTGTTCCATGTTTGTTTTTGAGTTGTCCAGAATTACAAATATGTCATCAACATATCTTCCCCAAAAGAAAATTCCTTCATGTTTGTTCTTAATGTGTTCATATTCTAGGTTGTCCATGAATATGTTCGCTATGGTACCTGATAGCGGTGAGCCCATTGCTAAACCTTCTTTTTGTCTATATATTGTCTCATTAAACTTGAACTGATTATTATCCAAGATGAAAGTTAGGATATTAATGAACTCTGATATCTCGACCTGTGATAGGTTACTGTTGTTCTTTAGATTACTTTCAATTATTTTTATAGTGATTGCTATTGGTATACTTGTGTACATGTCCTTGACATCTATTGTATTTAAGGAGTGAGTTTTTTCGATGTTTAATTTGTTGGTTGTTTCACAAAAATGTATGGAGTTTTTAAACGATAAGTTGGCTTTAAGTTTATAATGAGAATTGAGGAATTTGTGGGCAAATTGAGCTAGTTTATATGTTGGGCTATTTCTGTAATTCACTATTGGTCTGATGGGTATGTTCTCTTTATGTATTTTGGGCAACGATCTTAATGTTGGAAGTCCTGGGTTCATATTAATTAGTTTATTCTTTTGTTTTTCATCTAGGATGAAAATTGTGTTTTTTAGGATGTTTTTGAGTTTCCTTTGTATGACTGTGGTCGGGTCTTTACGACTTATTTCAAAATTAGGGTTTTTGAGAAAATCTGTTGTTTTTCTTGTATAATCTTTTTTGTTGATGATAACTGTGGTATTGCCTTTGTCGGCTTTAGTTATAATTAATTCATTCTGTTCTATTTTTGTTTTTAGATTCTTGAAATTTTGTTGTGGAAGATTTTTTACCCTGTGTTTGTTTCACTGTTTGGCTATATTTTTGATTTTCTTATTTATTTCGTGTCTAACGCCATTTTGTTGATCAAGGGGTAATTTCCTAACTGCGGCTTCAGATTCGGCTACTAGGTTAGTTAGATTTTTGTTATCATATTTGTCTTCCCAGTTATGTTTGAAACCTCTTTCTAATATTTGCGTTTCGGTTTGGTTGAATTTGACGTTTGTTAAGTTGACTATTGGTTTTTGGAAGATGTGTGTGGTTTTTTCAGGTTGCACATTTGATTGTTCATCTTTGTTTTTGATTAAATTTTGAAATTTTTTCGTTAATGTGGTGGTTTTTCTATTGATTTGAATTTGCGTTATTTGATTAACGTGAATCATGATTGACAAGAAACCTCATTTTCAAGTTCTTGTTATCTATCCTACCACCATATAAGTTATTTTTGCTAATATTCATAAATTTATTTTTCTTTATGCACAGTTTCTCTTCTCCAACAAATCTACGTCTCAATCCTTCGAATCAACAGAATTGGATGCCGCATTTTCAATTTTCTATGAGTAAGTCAGTCAGTGTATTTTCAGTCTTTCTTCACCTACATTTCTTCGGAGAATAACGACCTGAAATAGCTTTTCTTTTCTTTTTTCATTCTTTCAGAACACAATATTCGTCATATATACGCTCACTATCGGCACCGTGTCGCATGTAAATTGAACAACATCCACGCCAATCGCCAATGGTTAAAAAGGGGCCAGCGTATAATGGAGAACACCATTCCGAGAAGAACTCACAGTTCAGAACTATTTTACATTGCAGAATCAACGGACATATAGCAGTCCCAAACAAAAGTTTTACAATTTAATACTGTGTTATTTTTAATCTCGTTTTTTAACATGTCTTCTTGTTTTTTAAATTCAAAGTGCACCATGTACACTATTAGGCTACACAAGGCCATATATTTTCAATGTAGTCTCTAGCATAATAACCCACATGTTTTTTTGGTAGAATAAGTATTTGCACGCACAGGCATATACCTTAGTGAATCCTGTGTTTTTATTACTTTTAGAATTTTAAAGATTATTATATCCATGTCATCGATGTCTTATGATGTTTTCTAAAGTTTAAATCAAGTCACTACAAGGACTGAAGAAGGGACCAAATGGTCTCGAAACATGTATCATAATTTTCTATGAACAAGTTGTGAATTGTATTGAATAGGGCGGAATAAATAGTAACTTTACTGTATTCAATTTGCGTCAATACGGGCCAATATGAGCGAAATGACGAATCTTCTTGTGGTTGTGATGTTCGGTGGGAACTGGCTTAAGGCTCTTCATCTGTTCCTTCAATTTAAAAACGAAAGTTGGGATGTCAGTTACTAACTTCTCTTCATTGAGGAATGTCCTCGGTAACCTGATTGCCGAACCTTAAGTCATCTCCGCTGGTGTGGCATCAACTTGTGGAATGATGTACGAGCTAAGACCTAAGAAGACTAGGGGAAGATTCAAAACCCAGTCGCCAGACATCTGTGCTTTTAACGCAGACTTTAGATGGCGGTGCCAGGGTTCAATTTTTCCGTTTACCACAGGATGATATGCGGTAGTTTTGATGTGGACAATACCCAGTGCGGTAGTAAGGCATTTTAACAGTTGACATTCAAATTGTCGTCCACGGTCAGTAGTTATGATGTGAGGCATGCCGAAACGAGATATACACGTTGACAGTATGGTAAATGAAACTTTCCACTGTGATGTCAATTAGTGGAACTGCTCCGGCCAACTTGAGAAGCGTTCGATAATTGTTAGCTAGTAGCGATATCCTTGCGATGGAGGTAAGGGTCCAACGATGTCGACGTTAATATGACAACCATGTTGTAGTTGAAGGATACCTTCCAATTGCACTACTAGTGCGTCTCCAGACTTTGCTTCATTGGCAAGGTATATATGCTGATGTCCAGGTCTTCAGGTCCTTCTTTAGTGATGGCCAAATGAAGTGCTTTCTGACTAAATTGATGGTAGCTTGAATTCCAGGGTATGATAGATTGTGTATGGAGGTGAAAATTGCTTGTCGGAGCTGTTGTGGTATGTATGGGCGAACCATATGTTCATACCTGTCACATTGTTGACTCACTGCGACTTGTTCCAATGTGATAGCTGGAGGTATAATGATCAAAGTAATTCGTGAACAAGCGTCAGTTGCGATGTTTTCCTTCCCAGTAGTGTAACGTATGTCCGTGGTGAACTGTCCAATGAAATTGATTTGTCGGATCTGACGTGGGGAAGCTCTTTCTGAACGTTGCTTAACATGAAGGTGAGTGGCTTGTGGTCGGTATAAATAGGAAAATCACATCCTTTTAGCATGTACTGAAAGTACATCATGGATTGCCAAGGTAAGGCTTTTGTTTTTATGAAAGGGAGTTTGACTCCCGTAGCACATTAGCATGCTCGTGACGTCAATACTGCTTGTATTTTGTGTCTTGCATGGCCTTCTCAGTATGTGCTAGCCACGCGTATTGGTAGATGTGTCTGTACCAACTGACGAGCCCAATGACACACTGGGGCGAAACGTTGGCATTGTTTGAGCTAACCGAACCATTTTTATCATTTATTGATAATTCATCCGCTCTAATGGAAACTACATCATATTCCCTTCGGAAATATTTAAAGCTTTATTTAAAAATTAATGAGGCCAAGGAATCTACACAGTTCTTTTATTGTTATAGGTAGTGGATAGTTGACAATGGTTTGTACTCGCTCTGGGAGTGGCCTGATTCCATCTCCAGACATCATATAGCCCAAGAATGGTACTTCTGTGGTACTGAAGATACATCTGCTCAGGTCAGTTCTGATGTTGAACGTACTGAGGCGTTCGAACAGCAACAGAAGGTGTTTCTTGTGTTCTTCTTCATCTTGTGATGCCACGAGAATGTCATCTATGTAATAGTATACAAACTCTAGGTCTCTCAGTATAGTGTCGATGTATCTTTGAAAAGTTTGGGCCGCATTTCGGAGTCCAAAGGGGAGTCTCAAAAATTCGAACAAACCAAATAGAGTTATCACTGCTGTCTTGGGCATATAGTCTGGATGTACAGGGATGTGGTGGTAGGCTCTGACTAGATCTATCTTTGAAAATATTAGTTTCCCATCCAATTGACTTAAAATCTTGGAGGTTAGGAATAGGGTACCTATCTGGCTTGGTGATATAGTTCAGTGCACGGTAGTCTCCGTAAGGCCTCCAGGAACCATCTTTCTTTGGAACTACAGTAAATGGAGGGGACTTGCCCAGGCGCTCTGTGAAGGTTGCCAGATTCTCATGTTAATCATCTGCTGGAACTCTGCCTTGGCTGTCCTCAACTTGTCTGGAGGTAGTCGTCGCGTCCTTGCCACTACCGGATGTCCTTTGGTGATAATGGTGTGAGAAACAGTTGTATTTGGGATGTCAAAATGAATGTTTTCATTAATTAGGTAAGGAATTTTTTTCAGAATGTCAGCATATTGGTTGTCAGATGGCATAACATGAACAGATTCTATTCCTGAGACCTTAATTAGTGTGCCAGATGTTGCTGTCGAAGTCACCGAGTCAATGAGTCGCCTGTTCTTTAAATCCACTAAAAGATTGTAATAGTGTATGAAGTCGGATCCAATGATAGGTGATTGTACATCTGCGACTAAGAAATTCCACGTGAACTTGCTGCGTAAACCTAGGTTGAGTTCTAATAGACTTTTGCCGGATTTTGATGATGATGATAATTGTTGTTTTAAGGGGCCTAACATCGAGGTTATCGGCCCCTAATGATCTGGGTGATAGCGAAAATGATAATGAAAAGGAAACCAGAACAAAATTATCTGAGATGGAAAATACGTACAAAAAGGAACTCAGATGGAAACAACTCACAATATTGTCTTACAAAAGGGAATTGAGAACGAAAAGTTGCACAAAAAGAATAGATTGAAAAAGACCCACAAAATGTAGGCTAGATTCAAAATTCGTACAAAATGCAATGTAGCGTCGAAATACTTACAAAATGCAACTGAAATTCAAAATACTTACAAAATGCAAATGAGATCGAAAATATGTACAAAATGCAATTGAGGTTCAAAATACTTACAAAATGCAATTGAAATTGAAATACACAATGCAATTCAGATTGAAAGAGGCCCTATCCCAGTTCCAATCCAAATTATTCACAAAGTGCAATTGAAATTCAAAATACTTACAAAATGCAATTGAAATTGAAAATGCTTACAAAATGTACGGTAGATTCCAAGGACTCATGTGGATTAACAATACTTACAAAAAGCAATTTAGATTGAAAATACTTGACAAAATGTAATTTAGATTCAAAATACCCAAAAATGCAATTGAGAATCAAAATATGTGCAAATGCCCGCCAAACAAAGTGCAATTTAGATTCAAAATTCGTGCGAAATGCGGTTTTGGTTGAAAATACTTACAAAATGCAATTGAAATTCAAAATACTCACAAAGGTCCCTCCGCCATATTGAAAGACTTACTAAAAAGGAATTTAGATTGTCAATCGTTACAAAATGCAATTGAGGTTGAAAACAATTGCGAGATGTAATTTAGATCGAAAAAACATACAAAAAGCACCGTAGATGAAAAATGCCTTAAAAAAAATCGCTAGAAGGGAATTTAGAGACACGGTGAACCAAGTAACAAAAACAGTGCGGGAATCTTAAAGAGAAAAGTAAATATAATGAAAAGAGGAGAGGAGAGGAGAGGAGAGGGGAGAGAGGAGAAGGTCCGCCCCAAAGGTAAGGGACAAAAGGGGAAAACGGACCCACCTCAGGAATCCCTCGGGGTCGCCAACTCCCGAACTCACCAGCCGTGAGCCCCTGAGGGTGTAGCATTATCTACGGTGCACCAGAAGTGGTGGGCCTACATACACCCTGCCTCCTTAAGGGTCTTGAGCACAAGGCAGGAGGTAAAAGGAAAAGAAGAAGGCTGACCCCTCACAGAAGGAGGGTATCAGGAAAGATGATGATGATGATGATAATTGTTGTTTTAAGGGGCCTAACATCGAGGTTATCGGCCCCTAATGATCTGGGTGATAGCGAAAATGATAATGAAATGGAAACCAGAACAAAATTATCGAAGACTGAAAATACGTACAAAAAGGAACTCACATGGAAACAACTCACATGGAAACAACTCACAATATGGTCCTACAAAAGGGAATTTAGAACGAAAAGTTGCACAAAAAGAATAGATTGAAAAAGACCCACAAAACGTAGGCTAGATTCAAAATACGTACAAAATGCAAAGTAGCGCCGAAATACTTACAAAATGCAACTGAAATTCAAAATACATACAAAATGCAAATGAGATCGAAAGTACGTACAAAATGCAATTGAGGTTCAAAATACTTACAAAATGCAATTGAAATTGAAAATACACAATGCAATTCAGAGTGAAATATCCCAGTTCCAATCCAAATTATTCACAAAGTGCAATTGAAATTCAAAATACTTACAAAATGCAATTGAAATTGAAAATGCTTACAAAATGTACGGTAGATTCAAACGACTCATGTGGATTGACAATACTTACAAAAAGCAATTTAGATTGAAAATACTTGACAAATGTAATTTAGATTCAAAATACCCACAAAATGCAATTGAGAATCAAAATATGTGCAAAATGCCCACCAAACAAAATGCAATTTAGATTCAAAATTCGTGCGAAATGCGGTTTTGGTTGAAAATACTTACAAAATGCAATTGAAATTCAAAATACTCACTAAAATGCCCTGACGCCTGCATTGAAAGAAGTACTAAAAAGCAATTTAGATTGTCAATCTTTACAAAATGCAATTGAGGTTGAAAACAATCGCGAGATGTAATTTAGATCGAAGAGACTTACAAAATGCAACATAGATCAAAAATGCCTTAAAAAAATGGTACAAGGGAATTTAGATACACGGTGATTCGAGTAACAAAAACAGTGCGGGAATCTTAAAGAGAAAAGGAAATAGAAGGAAAAGAGGAGAGGAGAGGGGAGAGAGGAGAAGGTCCGCCCCAAAGGGAAGGGACAAAAAGGGGAAAACGGACCCAGCTCAGGAATCCCTCGGGGTCGCCAACGCCCGAACTCACCAGCCGTGAGCCCCTGAGGGTGTAGCATTATCGACGGTGCACCAGAAGTGGTGGGGCTACATACACCCTGCCTCCTTAAGGGCCTTGAGCACAAGGCAGGAGGTAAAAGGAAAAGAAAAAGAAGGCTGACCCCTCGCAGAAGGAGGGAATCAGAAAAGATGAGACAAGGGCCAATGAAGGCGGGAAAGGAAGAGACTCCCTAGGCCTCGGATACCCTAATACCGTCGGGGTCGGAAGAGAACAAGAGTTGACCAAGGGAGGTCGACAGGAAAGAAGAAAGAGAGGAGCCGGCACAAGTAAGTGGAAGCAATGCCGGACTCAGCTGGGGCCCCGTGGTCGCCAACCCACAACCCACTAGATGTGAGCCCCTGGGGGGATCAGGAAAGAGGGGACAAGGGCCAATTAAGGCGGGAAAGTGAAAGACTCCCTAGGCCTCGGATAACCTAATACCGTCGGGGTCGGAAGAGAACAAGAGTTGACCAAGGGAGGTCAACAGAAAAGAAGACGGCGAGGAGCCCGGCACAAGTAAGTGGAAGCAATGCCGGACTCAGCTGGGGTCCCGTGGTCGCCAACCCACGCCCCACTAGATGCGAGCCTCTGGGGGGCTTGCCGGATTAATACTGGTGCCGTTTGATGCATCAAGTTCTGCGATCACTATCCGAAGGGGGAATTACAGAAATGTCCACCCTGGTATCCACTTAATATCTGCAGCCGCTGTTTCTGTCTGCAAAGAATAGGCGGCGTGAAATATGGCCCCGTTCACCTGCCGCCATTAGTGTGCAGCATTTTGGTTTGACTGACAACTTGTACTAATACGCTGGATGGAAGGTGGTTGGTATGAGGATGGGCTCTGACACTACTTAGCCCTGTGGTGATATTTGAAGTGGTACCAGCATAGTGCTCCATTAGAGTTAAAACTCTGGTCTGACCTCGACCTGCCTTGTGATCTACTTCGTGAGGATCGTGAAGAAATTGAACTGCTCCTTGAAGAACGTGACATTTTTTAAAATTCATTGATGGTAGATATCAATTCAGCTATCTGAGCTTCCAGTCTTGATATACGATTGGTACCGGTATTGTTTACTTTACCTATCACACTAGGTGATGGTGACTGCATGGTTTGGGCATAAATATTCGACTCAGGTGGTGATAATTCAACAAATTTGTCAGCCATAGTGGCTATGGTGTCAAGGTCATATTTACTGGTCGCTAATATGAAACGTGCCGTAATGGGAAGCCTCTGCATAAATAAGGTCTTCAAAAAATTGTCTTTAACCTGCATGCCGGCTTAAGTTCGCATCACTCGCAACAACTGAGTTGGCTTCTTGTCACCTAGTTCTAATTCTGTTAAAAGTTTTGTCACTTTTCTATTCTCTGACTCTTCGAATTCCTGGCTTAGTCTAGTTTTAAGATCTGTGTACAAGCCTCCATGCATAAACTGGACTCCAGCTGTACTGCCTACTTTTGACCATCCATGTATCTATACTGGTGACTTTAACAGCCACCACACACCATGGGGTTATGATACAGTAGATGATAATGGAGAGACATTACTTTTATGGGCAGAAATATCCAATTTGCATCTGGTGTTTGATGTAAAGGACAAAGGTACTTTCCATTTCGCACGCTGGAATAGGGACTACAACCCAGATCTAGTATTTGTTTCTATGGATCAACTATCGCAACCCTTATATACCTCACGAAATGTTCTGTCTAACTTTCCAAACAGCCAACACCGTCCTGTAATTGTAGAGGTAGGGCTAAAAATCCCTCTTGTGAATTCGATGCCCTTTGCCAGATGGAATTTCCAACGCGCTAATTGGGACGCATTCTCTAAGGAACTTGATAAAAACTTAACTGAGAAGAACTTACAATCAACAGCAACCAACTATGGCGAATTTGTTGAACTCTTTATTAAGGCTGCAAAAGCAAACATTCCTAGGGGTTATAGGAAGGAATATGTGCCTGGATGGAATAAGGACAGTGAGGACTTGTATAACGAATATCAAAGTACTGGAGATCAATCATTAGGCACTCAGCTACTACTGTCCCTCAATAAAAGCAGGAGAGAGAAGTGGGAAGCAACTGTTACAGAAATGAATTTTGTAAAGTCGAGCAGAAAAGCTTGGAGAATACTTCACGGACTGACTGGTAAGAAAAACTCCAGAAAGACATACGGTACTTTAAGTCCTGACACCATTGCTAATAGAATGGTAGATCTTACAAGGGCAAAGCGAGACAAGTGTCACACCAAAATGGTGAAACGTAACCTCACTCTCCTCAAAAAGAACGCCCAGAGAAATAATCAACTATCCAGGGCGTTTTCTGAAGAAGTTGTAGCAGCTATCAAGCAGTTGAAGACCAACAAGGCAGCTGGTCCTGATAACATCTATAATGAATTCGTCTTACACATGGGTCCACTCAGTATAAACTGGATTACTTCTCTTTTCACATATATCCTTGAAAAGAATCACCTACCCAAACAGTTTAAACTATCCAAAGTTATAGCTATTCTGAAACCAGGTAAATCTGAACACAATCCTGAAAGCTATCGTCCCATTGCCCTGCTTAGCGCCATGTTTAAACTTCTGGAACGTGTCCTTCTCAACAGGATAGCACCGTACATTGAAGATGTCATACCACCTGAACAAGCTGGCTTCCGAAACGGTCGTAGTTGCACAGATCAAGTTCTTGCCCTTACAACACATATTGAAGCAGGTTTCCAAAACCATCTAAAATCCACAGCTGTCTTCATTGATCTCACGGCAGCCTATGATACTGTCTGGAGACAAGGGTTACTTTTCAAACTGTTTCAAGTTATTCCATCTTTTGAAATTGTGAATTTGTTATCAAACATTCTCAGTGAAAGACAGTTTGAGGTGTTCTTGGGTGACTCTAAAAGTCACAAGAGGAAGCTGAATAATGGACTCCCACAAGGATCTGTTTTGACCCCTATCCTCTTCAACCTGTATATTCATGACTTGCCAAACACTACGGCAAGAAAGTTCATTTATGCTGACGATATTGCGCTTGTAACGCAGAGCAGAAATTTTGAAGATGCAGAAAACACCCTTACTGAAGACCTTAAGAGAATGTCAGCTTTCCTTCAGTCCTGGAGATTGATTCAGAGCCTGAATAAAACAGAAGTATCTTGCTTCCACCTTGCACATCGGTTTTCTAATTACAAACCAAATATTTTACTTGACGGACAACAACTTAGATACAATCCCTTTCCTACTTATCTTGGAGTGACTTTGAATAGAACCCTGACCTACAAAGAGCATCTCACCAAGCTCTCCCATAAAATTGCTGCAAGAAACAAAATCCTACATAAACTTAGTGGTACTTCCTGGGGAGCCTCTGCCGACTGCTTACGCCGAACTGGCATTAGCCTTGTCTATTCAACAGCAGAATACTGTGCACCTGTGTGGTTGGAAAGTGCACATGTGCATAAAGTAGACTCAAGATTAAATGACACAATGCGATGCATCACTGGTACTATTAAGTCAACGCCTTGCCATTGGCTGCCTGTGCTGAGCCACATTCCTCCACCACATCTAAGAAGGAAACAAGCATTGTTGAGAGAGGCTAAAAAGATCAGGGCTTCACCTACTTTACCACTACACCATGAATTTTGCCATCCCTCACAACAGCGACTACGGTCTAGGAGGCCAACATGTGTTACTGCAGAAATACTGTATGTGGATGGGTTTAATTTAAACCAAAGTTGGAGAAACGAGTGGTCAACAAAAACAGCGGGGACAAGTGCCCATTCTCTTGATCCTACAAAGGAACTGAAAGGTTCTGACCTCCAAAGGAAACTGTGGTGCCGTCTTAACAGATTCAGAACCGGCCATGGCTGCTGTAAATTCTTTCAACACAGATGGGGCTGGATCAATTCAGCAATGTGCGACTGTGATCAAGAGGAGCAGACAATGGATCATCTGCTCCGACGCTGCCCTCTGTTCTCGTTCCCTGGGAACCCTGCTGAACTCTTTCATGTCACTCCGAATGTCATAACTTGGTTGCAGAATGTGGATAATGTTGTATAATGTAAATTTTGTATATAATTCACCATACGATTAAATAAATCTGCGAACAGAGTGGTAGATAATGGTCGGGTCAAAAAGTCTGAAATTACCTCCGCGACATCTGCTTCTAACCAAGCAATGACAGGATTGAATTTCGTAGTTTCACTTTCTTATACCTAGCATGGTGAATTGTGCATCAACTTGAAGGAACCATACCTTTATATTTTTCTTCCAGATCGGTGGGATCCTCACTGAAGTACGCGCGAGTTACGCTTCATTCCCTGGTGAAGTTGACGCAGGATTAGTGTTGTAGCCGGTGTTATTCATATTTACACTTCATTAACCAAACATGTGTTTAGTGCCGTTGAAAATCATGTCTGGGTCACCACTATGGATTTAGGTGGTTAATTGTAGAGATCCATAAATATGTTTATTGAAACATGAGGAACAGGTTTTACTTAGAAGAAAATAATGTAAAAATCGACAAAAGGCAAAGACTAAAATAGGACATTGTGGGAAGAAGTTTCACATAGCAATATGAAACATCCAAAGAGTTAGTTTATATACAGTAATACTAAGTTTGTATACTAGGGTCCGCCACAAACTCGTCCATTCATCTCCAAGCTTACAGCTATGTAACTTAATCCGTATGGCTAAATGTTGAATGATTTCAGTTAAATCTTAAACACAGACAGGAATGCATTCAATGCATGGCTTGTTTTCAACTTAACGCATCTCATTGACTAATTTGCATTAATAATGCCAATCAACAGCATATATTACTCTAAATCCACAACCTTCCTCCAAGTTTGATTCCTTCACCTGGCCTTGCTGAGCAAATCGAAACACGCGGTACAGCTACGAGTAACGTTACTCATGCCTGTACAGGAACTGTTGCTAAATCCAAACTTGACGTTACCACCTGTACCCTGTCTACTCTGCCTGCCAATGCTCGCCGTACAACACATACGGTACAGCTGTAACGTTACTAATGCTTGTTCCTGGACTGCCTTTGTATGAAATGAAATATTACAACCTCTACCATCTCTTGTAACGTAAAACTTAGCATAAATAATGCTCATTTCGTTAAGTAATGGGTCCCTGTATTCTGTCAAGTGATGTGATATTTCGACATTTCAGAAAAGTCCCATATTTTCAGTCAGTAATGATTTTGTATAGTCTCTCTACTGTTGTTGCAAGTCCTAATCATATAAAAATTATGAATTCTTACTAACTCACGAGTGAATTCGCCGAACGAATTTTTTACCACCCTTTTCTCACGTTCTGCCACTTTCGTGATGCAGGTAAACGATTTTCTCAAATTTCTTTATTGGATATGGCAATTCCCTTGACTGACACCAATGTGATTCCATGACACCCCAATACTTTCTGGTATATTTGATACTAGCAGTAGTGCCCGGCTTCCCCTGGTGGATTTATTTGTTTTATGGATGATAATGAATACTACTACAGAACTGCAACATGATACTTAAACAGAAAAAAATATTTGAAAAATATAACTTTTTGTGGTGGTGATGGTGGTGTTGGTGGTTTGGTGATAAGTAGTACAGTATAATGGACGTAACATTCAGGTCACTTTCCCGTAGTGATAATAACGATAATAAAGAATAGGGAAACTGCTATTTACTAACTACAGCACTGACACATGTAATTTACAAACAAATTTTTAAACAAATGATTAGAAAGAGGAGTAAGTGAAATAAAAGACACTGCCTAGGGCCTATATATCATTGGCTGTTAGAAATGTAGAGACCAATAGTGTCGTCTTTAGTCGCATAGCGCCGTAGGAAAATAATCAGAACACTTTGGAAAACTTCGGCTGTCCAAAGCTACTGAGGTAGCAATAGTATCTATCATTCATCGCCACATAGCGCTCAATGATAAGGTTCGGAATAAATGAAGGTAAATTTGAAAGCACCAACGTTTATTGCAGCTGGTAACCTCAGTGTACTGCACCAACACCATTGTACTTATACAGAGGCATAATATTTTCATGATAACGGCTTTATGGGGCCTAAGAGATCCTTTTGCACTAATTACTCCCCGTGACTGCAATTTACAGACAGCGCAAGATGCAACTATTTTAGCAATTCTGCACCAGAACACTGGTAGGGGTGACGTAATGTAGCCCGAACTGCCCATCAACAATAGACTTATTACAACAATAATAATAATGATAATAATAATAATAATAATAAATAATAGACTTATTAAAATACTCTTAGTTACACTACTACGGACATGAATAGTTCGAGGGCCTTAATACATGGTTTTCAAGTTTATTTTGTCTGTTATTCTAAATGTAGAGAATGGAGAGCGTTGTCCAAAATATAAAGTGGACACTGTTACCAGCAGGGTTTCGAAGTGTATGTAAAATTTGGTGCAATTAGGAGAAACGGTGTAGATTTGTGATAAAGAGCCTAAATGCAGGGAATAGATTGGTCTGTCCAAAATTTAAAGTGGACTGTGTCACCCGCAGGATTTTAAAATGTGGTTTAGATCGGTGAAAAGGTAGAGATTTGTGCCAAAGGACTTAAATGAAGGGAATGGAGTGGTCAGTCCAAAATTTCAAGCAGTGTTACTCGTCGGGTTCCAAAGGGAAGTATGTAAAATTTGGTTCAGATCGGTGAAACGGTTTCTATTTGTGCCAAAGGGACTAAATGCAGGGAATGGAGTGGTCTGTCCAAAATTTTATGTAAACAGTGTTACTCGCAGGGTTCCAAATGGTTGAGTATACAAATTTTGGTTCAGATCGGTGAAAAGGTGTAGATTTGTGCCAAAGGGCCTAAATGCAGGGAATGGTCTGTCAAATTTCACGTAGACAGTGTTACTCGTAGGGTTCCAAAGGGTATGTTTACAAATTTTGGTTCAGATCGGTGAAACGGTGTACGTATCACTAACCATAACGCCAGCGCATGCGGATAGAGCAGTTCGGGAGAGCTTGTTCTACCGACTTACTGAACAAAAATCAATCTTTAAGGTTACCCGAGAGGTGTAGCCTAATACTACATAGCCTAAACTATTCCTCTTGAATCTGGCTATCATATAAAAATAAATAAAAAATCGAATCAGACTGGTAGTTCCAGAGATTAGCGCGTTTAACGACACAAACACACAAACTCTTCAGCTTTATTATATTAGTATAGATAAAGAAATCACATTTTTCCATCTAAATGCTATTATTAATTCTTTTTAAAGGTACATATTTTAAGACCACAGACCATCACTAAAAAAATAAGAGTTTTTGTTAGCATACAATCGCTATATGCTGATGGAACCATTCAGAAGTACGTAACGATGAAATGATTCACGTGAAATAAACATATGGAATAGTCATCATCATCATCTTGTACAGTTTCCAGCCCCAGGCTGGGTCTGTTTGGAACATAAGTCTCGCCACTTAGTCCTTTCTTCCCACCACCTCTCCGCTGTCACTCTGGTCCAGTCCTCGCCTCTCTTCTTGACACATTCCTCCACTCCTTTCAGCCATCTATCTCTTGGTCTTCCCATTGGTCGTTTCTTCTGCATCTGCAACTCATGTATCATCTTGGGAATCTTCTCCTCCATTCTCTCCAAGTGTCCATACCACCTCAGTCTTGATGTCTCAATCCTACCTTGCAAGGGCTCCTCTTTCACTATTTCCCTGACCTTTTCATTCCTCACCCTGTCTCTTCTTATTACTTCGCAGGAACTTAATTTCATTTGCCTGTATTCTGCTTATGTCTCTTTTCTTCATTATCCACGTTTCTGATGCATAGGTCAGTATCGGGATATAGTAGCTTCTGTATAATACTTCCTTGCTTTTTTGTGGGACATCTTTATTCCACACTAAGCTCCTAATGCTTCTCTGAAATACTTCTGCCTGTCTGCCACGTTCCGTAATCTCTTTGTCATTTCTCCCATTTTCCTCCACTATACTTCCCATGTACTTGAGACTTTCCACCTTCTTCAGCTTCCACCTCCAAGTGTTATCCCACTCATTTGGTCTGTCCTTTTTCCAGGTAGATAACGGGATCTCACATTTACTGATGTTGAACTTCCATCCGTACTCGCCCACTGTTTCTTCCCAAGCCTTCAGTTGCTCCTGAATTTCCTCCTCCTCGTATCCCCAGACCATGAGATCATCTGCAAACACCATTGCTTTCATCTTATCTTCTCCTATCTTTCCTGCTACCCGTGTCATTACCTCGTCCATAACCACAATAAAGAGAAGGGGTGACAGTGCACTACCCTGTTTCAGGCCACTCATGTGTCTGAACCAGTCTGTTCTTTCCCCTCCAACTTTCACACAACTCACACTTCCTCAATACATCATCTTCACTCTGCCTACAGTCCCTTTTTCCACTCCCATGTTTTCCATTGCTTCCCAAACCTTCTCCCTACACACACTATCATAGGCCTTTTTGATGTCCCGGAAGGCCATCAACAGATCCTCTCCAAATTCGTAGTGGTGTTCCTGGAGCTGTCTCACTGAAAATATAAGATCCACTGTTGATCTCCCAGGTCTGAATCCATACTGCTCCTCTTTCAATTCTCTCTCCACTTTGGCTCGTATTCTACTTTTTAACATCTTTTCATATATCTTGGCCTAGTGTTGTATGAGTGTGACTCCCCTGTAATTTCTGCACTCCTTTCTGCTTCCTTTCTTAAATATTGGGACAATTAATATGGAATAGTGAAATACATTAATTAAAAATTATATACTCTAGACCAGGCGTGCCCAACCTTTTTTGGAAAAGGGCCACTGTCGTTTAGGTGAATAGGTTTGCGGGCCACATGATTAGATTTTTCTACCGTATTACATACGATCTAAATTCTAAGATAAACCAATTAATTTAAAAAATAGCTAATATATAGGTATATTACTTTTATTAAAATATAAAATTAAATTAACTATATATAAATGTAATATTAAAATTGAATTAATATTTTACCTGTCAATCCGACTCCTGGCACTGCTTCTCGCGAAAAAGGCATCCAGTATCTGGTTAGATTGATGTTGTAACAACTCGAAGCAAACTCTCCAGATAACTATCAGTGATTCACGTTCTCGTTGCGCACTTCATATATTTCATCCTGGACAGCACCCGTTTGCATATGTATGTGCTACCGAAAAGTGATGTGAAAACATGTGCATGTCCATTAATGCCCAGATATTTTTCTCTGGGACTGTAGTCGCAATAGAATTGTAGTAAGGGGACATTGTTAAACTTATTCTTTAGGTCTCACGCACATTGCAAATCAACGCACTCCAATTGCAGATTCTCGGGAACCTTGTCTAAGTTAATGGAGAAAGGGGAAGAAAACATATTGAAACTTATAACATTCTCCTTGAAGCCTTGAAATCTAAAGCGGAATTCAGTCCTTTCGCGTACTTTTGGGAATTTTGATTATTACAGTTTTGTAGGGCTGGGAAATGCACAAAGTTGTTGTTTTTAATTTGTTATTATTATTATTATTTATCATATGGCTTTTAGTGCCGAGAGTGTCCCGAGGACATGTTCGGCTCGCCGGAGGCTATAGCTCCTTCAAGCGGACACCCATAGGGTGCAACTACAAGTTCCGTTCAATTTCAAGTAGTTCCAACTTCCGCTACCAGATGTCAATGATACCTAGTGGTGAAAGTTGAAACTTTGATAGAGCGTTCCAACGAAATCTAACCTAGAAATTTAGCTTCACACAAGTTTAGTCTGTGGAAGGATCTTTAACATGCCATAAATCTATGACATGGGACCGCCGGCTTTACTTCCCCTCCGAAGGAAGGCATACTGAGGGATATTAACGCTCTTAAAAAATCCAACAACTTTGACCGGGTTGAACCCACTATCTTGGGCACAGCAGTTCAGCATACTACCAACTACGCCACCGAAGTCGCAATTTTGTTTCAAGGCCTTCATGTGATCAAACATCATGATGATCAGGTGCCATCAGATCGGCGTTGACTCCTAGCGACTGCATGGATGGACTGTCTCCATAGGATTCGGTCTTCAGCCGTATACTTCAGATCCTTCACTGACATATTCATGTTGGATTTGATGGAGTCTATCCATCTCAATGCTGGCCACCCTCGTCTCCGAGACCCTTCCACCTTTCCTAGCATAACTGTCTTTCCCAACGAATCAGAACGTCTCCTACTGTGTCCAAAATATGACAGCTGTAATCTTGTTATCAATGCTTCGAGAGACAGATCTGGTTTGATGTTTTGAATTACCCATACATTTGTCTTCTTGGCTATCCAAGGAATACGCAGTATCCTTCTCCAACACCAGAGCTTAAAAGCATCACTATACTTCCTATCTCATTTCCTTATGGTCCAGCTTTCGCAACCATATATAGCTATGGGAAAGACTAGTGCCTTAACCGTTCTAATTTTAGTAGGCAAAGATATATCTGAACACTAAGATCTTATCCAGTCCTTTAAAAACTGCTCTTCCTAGGGCAAGTCTTCGGCGAATCTCTGGACTGCATGAGCCACTACTACTAATGGTCGATCCCAACAAACAGAAACTATTCACCTCTGTGATTTTCTTATTATCTTTCATAATGTTTGATGGTAAACCTCTCGACATTAGTTTTGTCTTGTTGATATTCAAGTAAAAGCCCAGGGTTTCACTCTGTTATTTAACTTTCATAATGATATCCTCGAGCTCTTCCTTACTTTCAGCAACCAACATGGTGTCATCTGCATACCTCAAATTGTTTATATTCAATCCACCAATCTTAAAACCCTGAGGTGACTCATCCAATCCAGATTTCCTGATGATGTACTCAGCATACAGATTGAATAAGGCAAAAGTATACCGCCTTGTTGCACACCTTTGCTAATAGGGAAACACACTGTTTCACCACGCTCATTTTTAACATTGCCTTCATGTCCCAAATATAGGATACGCATCAGGACAATGAGATGTTCAGGTATGCCCATCCGTCGAAGTACATTCCATATCTTCGCATGATTCACACTATCCAAGACCTGTCTGTAACATGTACAGCTCCTTCTGGTATTCTTTTGCTGTTTCCATCATCCAACGCACATCACTAATGATGTCTCTGGTTCCTCTACCTTTCCTAAAACCAGCTTGAGTAGCGGACATTTCACGCTCCATATATGGTTCTAATCTTCGTTGTATGATTTTCAACATCGCCTTGCTAGCCATGTGGTATCAGTGCAAATGTGCGATACTTGGAGCAGTCCAACAGATCTCCCTTTTTGGGTATAGGAATTTTAAAAAATGGATCATTTCCAATCTGTGGGCCAAGTGAATGTTTTCCAAAATCTGTTGACATACAGTATTACAGTTAAAACTTTTAATAGATGTTTCTTCTGTTGCTTGCAATATTTCAGCTGGAATTCCATCAGTTCCTAAGGTCTTGTTTCGTGCCAATGACTTTAAGCCATTCTGACTTCATCTTCTAACACAGGAGGTTGTAGATCAAAATTCGCCTCTTGTAATGAGTAGTCACTTATCTCTAGACTACACAAGTCCTCTGTATAATCTTTCCATCTCTGTTTAATCCCTTCACCATCATTAATTGTATTACCATTAACATCCTTGACCATTCCAATTCTTGGCTGAAACTTCTTTCTTAAGGTGGAAATATGTTGAAAGACCTTTCTCATGTTACCTCTCTTATTTTCTTCTTCCAAATCAGTACAGACCTTGTTATAGTACTGCTGCTTATCTTTGCAAACATTTCTCTGAAAATCTCTATTCAAAAGAGTTATGCGTTTCCTATCCTTCTGAATTTTGGCTTCCTTCCTTCTCTTCGCTATTTTAATAGTTTCTGATGTCATCCATTGTGAAGTTCTCTTTTTCTCAACCCTCAACAATTTGTTCATACATTCATCCTTAACAAAGTCTTTAAATTTGCACGAAATTTCCTCAGGTTTTTGATCAAGGAGATTTAGGATCTCAAAACGATTCTTAACTGATGTTTTTAAATAATGTGGGAATGTTTGCAAAGTCATATCTCGGGTGTTGGACTACCTTAATATTCCTTCTAAGATTGACTTGTAATTTACATGTCAGTAGTTCATGATCTGATCCACAGTCTGCACCAGGCCAAGTTTTTGGAGCTATAATGGAACTTCGCCACCTTCTAGACCCAATTATGTAATCGATCTGATTCCTGTATTTCCCATTAGGTGATGTCCAGGTATACAGCCGACGTTTTGGTGGCTTGAAACATGTGTTGGTAATGAATAGGTCATTAGATTCACAGAAACTCATAAGCTGCTCTCCAGCCTCATTTCGATCACCTAAGCCATAAAGACCCACAACATTTCTCAACTTTAGCATTCCAATCGCCAATCAGAAGTAACACATCTTGTCTGCAAGTCTTATCCATAGCTGCTTGAACCTGAGCATAGAATATATCAACATCATCATCATCAGCCTCAGTTGTTGAGGCATATACCAGTATTATGGTCATATTAAAAGGTTGCCTTTTAACCTTATGGACATCACTCTGTCACTAATATCGTCATAGCCCAAAACAGTTCTAGCAGTTCGCTGGTTTATGACAAAAGCAACACCTCACTCCCTCCATTCCTCATGTCGTGAGTACTATATTGTATAGCCCGGTGGGAGCAGTACCCCCTGAGAGCCACCCCCCATCTTTTACCAAACCCACCCCAACTGGAAACACCATGACTCCAGGACATATCTCCACACAGCAAGCGGCGGCCACCTAAGCCTAGGAGGTTAGCCAACTACTTGCAAAACACTAACAAACATTTACACTAACAACTATCTGGGGCACAGAGGAGTGCGTCAGGCCTCGGCAGTCGGCACAGTTCATATCCTCGCCGCTAGATGGGGGGCTTCATTCATTCCATTCCTGACCCAGTCGGAGACTGGAAGCAGGCTGTGGATTTTCATTCATTCAACTATCTGGGGCAGCTACATTGACGCAATGCTGACCAAGCAGCGCAGAAAGGTATAAGAATGGAGTCCAGATTGGAGCCATTATCTGTTCTGTAGTGTTCTTCGCCAGCGGCCTTGCCCGACGTCCGTTCATCACCAGGTGAGATTCAGCTTGTGCTCAGAATCCTTTATTTTGTAAAACACCTACCCTGACAAATTGTACCTCATTTATATTTGCTCAAACTCCCCAAGGGGGACATAACACTACATCAACTGGCCATTAAATACTTGGTCAGTAAGCTACACTTGTATTACTGATTACACTCCACTTCACGTCCTCATACCCCACCTGACCTTAGCCATAAGTGCCCCTGACCGTAGCGGTCAGTAATTGCTTCGTCAGACTCCAGTGTACTCACGGCACGCGACGCGACAGCATAGCGTCGAGCTGCTGACTCTGCACATTTATTGAATTACTCATTCCGCTCAGCTGGCAGGCCAGTATAGTAGCTTGCACTCAGACATTCATCCCCTAGCAGATACTTGCATCTTGCAGGGACGCCCCCAAGAGACTAAACACTAACACCAACACACTACACTAGTAAGCTCTCCCAGCCATGGGAAGCTACTCTCATCCAGGAATAGCCTTCTAAATTAGCACACTGACACAACCGTGTTTTATCCCAACTACCACCAACCAAGGGATTAAAACATATTTGGTGGAGGCGCTGCTACCACGCACAGTAAGGGTAGGGACTCAAACAACGAGCCCCCGTGGTAGTGCGATCCGTACCGCAAATAGCCAAGTTCACGGGGGACACAGGGACAGACTGGGATAATTATTTGCAGCCCATTACATTCAGCTACAATACTTCTATATCCACGGCCACAAAACACTCTCCACACTTCCTGTTGCACGGATATGCCCCTAGAAGTCCCATAGATAACATATGCATCCCACAGGACACTCTCCCAGACAACGCAGCCCGGCTAGAGCACTTGCAGATAGCTTGCATGGACGCCAGAAAGAACATAGCCGCGGCACAGAAAATACAAAAAGAACGGTACGATCGGCAAAAAAGACCGTAGAATACACACCCGGGCAATTGGTTATTGTTTCCAATTCCGCCCGTAAGAAAAATGTGTCCGAGTTCCTCCTACCACGTTGGACAGGTCCCTTCAAAGTTTGCAGGAAGGTATCTAACCTAAACTATATAGTAAACGTGCGCCATGGACGCAAACTCATCAAGGACACTATACACGCCCGCCGTATGAAGGCATATCACACCCGGAAAACAACACCTACACATAAGGGCGGGAACACTGCCAAAAGGAGAGGAAATGATTCCACTGGCAGGCGTGAAAAGAAAGCCAAAAGATAGCCTTCGAACCCCGATGACCTCACCGGGAAACGAACTTAACATTGACAAAACTGTCCCGGAGACACAGGCCCAAAAGGCAACAGGAATGATTACCCTGAACAAAGACGGTCTCGAACCCGCGACCTTCTGAATACCAGGAATGCAAGGTCGGGTAACTATTCAATTGGAGGATAGAGCAATAAGGGACAGTCACGCTAGCAGGAATTAATATGCACAAAATAATAAAACCGCCTCCGACACCTAGTCACCAAACACGCGACTAGAGGCCCGGAGACACACGTACATAAAGACATCTAACTACCACCGACGAATATATTCACCCCAGGCCTACAATAACACAAAATTTGGGGACACAATATATGAACAGAGGTAGGTTCTTTTCCGTGACGGGAAGCCGAAGGCACATCATATATGCTCACAATAGAAGAGCGTGTCACCAAACCCACACACGTGCTTAACACATGCAGACCGCCAGACCAGTAGCAGGTAATGCCCACGTCAGTGAAACTTGACACTATCGCAGTCAGCGATAAGACGTAATGGGACAGGCGACCTTCACCAGCAGCAGACAGCCTAAGAGCGCTTCCGCTCCGGCTGTAACATACACAATCATTCACGCCATTTTTCAAAGCCGGATAACTCCCGAAATTAAGGTACGAGGGTCGTTCCGAGTAACACAAACCACTCACACTAACGTATATTTTCATACGCGTGTCTCAAACATACAATACACGCGCCATGGTACATAAAACACAGAAATTGTAGTACAGAGGCCTTAGACCAAGGCATGGGCGAACACACAGAAACACGATACAAACGTGCCAAAAAAGAAGCTAGCCAATGGCATTTTTGGCGCGACAATACAATCAGAGGCCACACTAGGGACTCACCAAATCCCAACAGACAACGCAGACATAAAACACGGAGCGCTACACGGGATCACGGGTCCGAATGCCCAATAAAAACGGACGCCGTGGAAAACAAGAATTGGCGACCGACGAAAGATCAGTCACATATAGCACACAGATCTTTCGACATGATAAGTCAGAAAACTCAGGCGACGCGACTAGACACCAGATAGACCCATTCACAGGGGAAAATTTACTCCCACTTAGACGGAAATTGGCCAAAATTAAGGCAATCTGCAGGTACGTCCAAATTAAAACCAGGAATATGGACGCGGGAACAGACAATTACACGGGCAGCATCGCACAAATAGCATGCATACACCATCCCCTACAGAATAAAAACCATAGGGTCCCATACAGACACTGTGCCCCATAGAGTAGAGCCAAGAGTGAAAATAGGCATACGAATATTTAAATTACATCCATATGAATGGCATACTATTACTCTACACGCTTCAAACATACACTAGAGGTGGCAAATGCATTGCACTAGTGCCATATACAAGTACATAAACGATTGAGCCACACAATCATGAACACGGGAAGGTTCTTTAACATAAATACGGGGGACGCCAATCTCACAAACAAACGCCCACACAAAACAGGTAACACCACATCTCCGCGGCCAAAAATCATGGCAAACTTGGATTACCCCGAACATAGGCAATAGACTTGCTAGACGCAAATCACAGATAACTACACAAAACAGAGATCTTGCGGAAGAAAAGTCCACACAACATTGGTAGCGAAAACACCGACAGGTTAACACATTGGCCCTCCCAGAATGTAAAACAATGTCAACATACGGACAATGGCGAAAGTCACGTTTCATTAGCCTTCATACATAACATTAGAGACTTCCTACAAACAAGGACGCAAAAACAAATACAACAAAACACTGAGTTGCGAATTCCAGCGCTTTGCAACACTGTTGCCGGTAGACATTCCCAGCATAGCCAGACGTGACAATGACACGCAAACATGATGCCACTATCACAAAAATCAACAACAATAATAACATAGTGACACGGATGTTGACACAGGATTCAGCGCTATTACAATAGGCCTGGCATCCATTAATGTACAAATACCATAGGCCGGATTCATCTTAGGAACACAGGAGCATGTATACAAAGATGTTAACACGCAATAAGCGTCACCCGACGATTAGTCACGCGACACGAGATAAGCCTCCTCCGATAACGGCCCACGCGCCAGGGTGCGGCAGCGGCACGCGACCTCACACACGCAGCCGCGCTAATTGCAGCCACGGTCACTCCCTTCCTACACGCGCCCAACAATCAGGGGCGGATGCAGACAGATTCCTTGAGGGAACAACCCCCCCCCCCCCCCCCCCCCCAATAACTTATTTTCTTGTTTTTTTTTTTCTTTTCTTTAAAAACCATTATAGGCGATCAGGCCATGACAATTCATACTTACAAGCACTTGCTACTCTAACGTTATGAATAGGAGACCAGGTTAGGCCGTGACGTCACAGCGTCACTGCACCCCAGCCTCCTAAGGGCAGCCCAAGGGCAGTGCCAACAGACACAAACATCTCTACACAACATAGGTTTCACAGACCCACAGGCATTCCACAGACTGGTATTCTAGAATACAGTAGATGCTTTATGGCATCTCAATTCCACCAGTGTACATCCCAAGGAAAGATAGAGAGCACATCGTGACCAAGAGAGGATGACACACCACGACAGGAGCGGAGATGGATAGTGCCATCAGGATGGCTATGGTACCAACTACGGGCCACCATTCCAACACCCTTCTCCCTACATACCCTGACACTTACAACGCCATCCAACACAAACATACAGACACATGAAAACAGCTAGACTACATTCCAAAATATACATCGGGGTTGATAGACTTCATGCGTCTAAACAAATTCAGGTATGCTACACCTTGGCCCCAAATGCCTACACCCGAGTATTAGGGGTGAGTCGGAAACAACATCAAGCGTAATGCACATCTCTATGCAAAGAGATGAGGCCACATTCATACTAACAACTATTTTTTTATTAAATAATCCCGCATGCAAGGGACATAGAATTATTATACCTCGACCCATGCTTTATCCTCAAGTGAGAGCGGATACGCCTCATATCCATCCCCATGCATGGAATGTCCCATCCACATACCAGGGTTTATTATTATTACACCTGCATGGCACTTTTAAAATTTTTTGCACACTTGGGAAAAACCTACCCCATCCACTCACTGTAAAGAACTTCTAACAGCATCATCGGCTCCCGGCCACCATTAACATGGAGACCAACGATGCACGACCCTCTCCTACCACGCTTTAAGCCCATTCAGCAAATGACACCCCCGGATCCTAATAACAGGGACCCAACGCCCTACAAACCCACTAACGCCTCCAGGAAATTACCAAGGCATTACCGCAGGAAATCCGACATGGCGACTACAGGCCTGAAGTAGACAATGCATTTAGAAGATCCTACAACCCCAGAACACTTAAAATTTTACATAATTACATGGTAAATTATTTACATATCACACTCATTTTTTTTTTTAGAAAAAAAAAAAGGAATCTGATATCACACTGGATGGTGATGAGAGTGTAAATGGAAGGCAGAGGCGCCACACAAGAACAGAGCTGGGGAAGGCGATGATGAGGCCTGACCCAGTTGACTGAATGACGAACCTAGAGACGACCACACTAGGACTAGACTTCTAGTTAGCATGTAACCTAAGTAGAGCTTCTATGGCGGGAAGTTAGTCTTCCATTTCGAGGAAGTGAAGATAGTGTGCCAAGGGTCCAGCGGGACAACCCCTGGCCACGCAAGACCTCATCCGGATATGGGGCGAAGAGGATTCCCGGACGCTAAATTCCCGGATGATATTATTTTATCGGATGATTTTTCCCGAACGATGTCCCGTGCCCACATAAATGGATGACACCGAGTCGCCAGAGCTTAAATGGTCACGCACCGGGCGGCCAGAGATATTAAATAGGTATGCAACGGGCTGCCAAAAGGGGTTTCGTGGGCAACCCAGCAATAAATATAAACAGATGATAAATGGAGAATAATGCCAACACGGGCAGGTATAACAGCGACGAAAAGGATATCCGAGCGAGGCGTTTGCTCTTTAGCAGCGCAGTCGCCCAGGCCTTTATTAATTACTAATAAGGTAATGTCGACAATTAGTATTAAGACGGAGGGGACTACGAGCCATTGCCGGGTTCCGGTCCCGACAATAGGTTACGAGGGCCCCCGGAAGAGAAATCGACCGGACGAGTCTCCATCAAAATTCTAGCGTATAGGTTACAGTGTCATTTAAAAGGCAACTTAGATTTAAGCAAATTTAATAAGCACTGTTGCGAAACAGTAGCTACAGCACATTTCGGCAGTAGGTTAAGGTCCACCTCGGCATGTATATACAGGATATTTTTTCATTTAGTATTAATTAATATAATTTAGGTCAAACTTTTTTTTAAAATTAAGATAAGAGCGTCCGGCACCTGGCAACTAAAACCGTTACCAGGGTAAGACCGACAATATATAGCGAAAACGCGTATGCAATGCGAACGCGACACACAGCGTTCGGAACCTGGCGGCTAGACGTTGCCAGGATAAGTCCTCCCTGGATAATACCCTTTACAAATTGTACAACTTCAAGATCATGTTTTTTTTTTGTATTTTTATCGTTACTATTTCCAATGTCAAATTTCACAGTGACTAATTTTAGATCAACAATTAACTATGTATAACTATGTATACCCACACCCTACCCCTCTGAGCACACGCTAGACTCACATCACCACGACATCGATATACCTACACGACACCGACACGGAAGACAAAGAAGAAGAGGTACGAGGAGAAAACAAGAAGAAATCATCACAACGACACGCCCACCCTGTTTCCCGTTCACGAGGACGCGAACTAATCGATGAGGGGGACTTGTACAGCCCAAGGGGGCAGTACCCCCTGAGAGCCACCCCCCATCTTTTACCAAAACCACCCCAACTGGAAACACCATAACTCCAGGACATATCTCCACACAGCAAGCAGCGGCCACCTAAGCCTAGGAGGTTAGCCAACTACTTGCAAAACACACACAAACATTTACACCAACAACTATCTGGGGCAGCTACATTGACGCAATGCTGACCAAGCAGCGCCGAAAGGTATAAGAAGGAGTCCAGATTGGAGCCATTATCTGTTCTGTAGTGTTCTTCGCCAGCGGCCTTGCCCGACGTCCGTTCATCACCAGGTGAGATTCAGCTTGTGCTCAGAATCCTTTATTTTGTAAAACACCTACCCTGACAAATTGTACCACATTTATATTTGCTCAAACTCCCCAAGAGGGACATAACACTACATCAACTGGCCATTAAATACTTGGTCAGTAAGCTACACTTGTATTACTGATTACACTCCACTTCACGTCCTCATACCCCACCTGACCTTAGCCATAAGTGCCCCTGACCGTAGCGGTCAGTAATTGCTTCGTCAGACTCCAGTGTACTCACGGCACGCGACTCGACAGCATAGCGTCGAGCCGCTGACTCTGCACATTTATTGAATTACTCATTCCGCTCAGCTGGCAGGCCAGTATAGTAGCTTGCACTCAGACATTCATCCCCTAGCAGATACTTGCATCTTGCAGGGACGCCCCCAAGAGACTAAACACTAACACCAACACACTACACTAGTAAGCTCTCCCAGCCACGGGAAGCTACTCTCATCCATGAATAGCCTTCTAAATTAGCACACTGACACAACCGTGTTTTATCCCAACTACCCCCAACCAAGGGATTAAAACAATATTATGTGTTCACCTGATTTGAACTGACCAAAACCACTCCATCGTAGTTCGGTAATTCCTAATATATCAGTATTCAAGTGTGTTATCTCTTCTTACACTTTCTAATTTACCTCGATACATACTCCTCACAGTCCATGTGCCCACCCTTATAATCTGTCCTTGCAACTGCGGATTCTCATTCCTTGAGTGGCAGCATCAGCAGCATATGCTGCATCATTAGCATAGCTTTTGTTAAAATGTGTTACGTATGATGACCCGTTCAAGTTTTACGTGTTGGGCACCCAATATCGGACAAGCATCCGGCACACAGTATCGGATAAAGGTACCCGAAGGTTTCTTGCCAATTCTTACAATACCTTCGTTTGTTACAGACAAATATGGGGGGAGAAAGGGGAAGCTGGGTGATGGAAAACATGAAATTAGCAATTGTTGAAGTAAGAGGGAGGAAAATGAGCATTAGGAAAGCAAGTGAGCAGTTCTGTGTCCCTAAAAGTACATTAGGTGACAGATTGAAATTAATTTCTTCAGGGAAAGAGGCACAAATGAAACCTGTCATGGGTGCATTTAAAAGCACATTTTCTGATGAGCAAGACACTGATTTAAACACGTTTAGAACATTTTTAAAACTGAATTTATGTCACAATTATGTAATAATTTATTATCTATGCTAATTTTTGGAAATCCTTTCGCTTACTTTATTATTATATTATATACAAAGCACACTGTGAACATAAGGCATGTTTACCTGAATTTACAAGTCTTTGGCGTAATTGGCAAAAAAAAAAATCAAGGCAGACACTGAATTTTGATTGCGAAACAACCGACTGCATAATTTGTGGTGAGAATTTCAGTGCCACATATGCCAAGGTTGGGCCCATGAAAACTGTGCCAGCCTTGAAGGGAAACTTCCTTATTATCAATGTGACATATGTGATAAAAAGTAGTATGGATATACTGTACATACATTAGTACAATAATAGAATAATACAATATTGAGACTGTCCGATACTGTGTGCCTTGTTTTTAAATTGTGAAAAATGTGACATTTATAAATGTCTTAAATTCTTTGATATCAGTTATATAATGTAGAAAGATGATTTGCTACCATACCTGCCAACCTTTCAAACTGAAAAATCGGGAGATTTTGAAGACTTAAGTCGACTTTTTGACTTTTAAAGTCGCACAGTTTTCCGTATTGACAGAATGTAATAATAAATAAAGTTTTTATGGTTCCGCCTAGTCAATACTTGTTTTATTAGAGATTTTATCGTGACATAATCACTTGTCTTTACGTATGTTGGGACATGTTTCGGTGTCTAGTGACATTGACACCATCATCAGCCTACGGTTATTGGCAACACTAAATGACATTAAAATAATTATTAAAACAACACACAGATGACTAAAATAACACTTTAAAAGGTTTTTAAAACACTGTCATAATGAAAGTTCAATAAAAAGTCTTAGAAAAAGGCTTGGTGCACTGTTTTGGTTTCCAATGTCCTGCTTCCTATAATAACCTCCGAAATTCAGCAAGAGGTGACCATACATAAGGTGTAGTTGTGGCAGCGAGAAATCGGGCCGTGCTGAGGCATACGGAGACTGTGCAGTACTGCACTTCGGAGGTTATTATCGGAAGCAGGACATTGGAAACCAAAACAGTGCACCAAGCCTTTTTCTAAGACTTTTTATTGAACTTTCATTATGACAGTGTTTTAAAAACCTTTTAAAGTGTTATTTTAGTCATCTGTGTGTTGTTTTAATAATTATTTTAATGTCATTTAGTGTTGCCAATAACCGTAGGCTGATGATGGTGTCAATGTCACTAGACACCGAAACATGTCCCAACATACGTAAAGACAAGTGATTATGTCATGATAAAATCTCTAATAAAACAAGTATTGACTAGGCGGAACCATAAAAACTTTGTTTATTATTAACTATGTCGAATCATATTTCTTGACCATAGTCTATTACTGAAGAACCATAAAATCACTCAAATCAAAAAATCACAATAGCCTACCAGCATATTAATGCCAACAACATCTAAGTTATACACAAATATTGTCACGTGATAAAGAGACACAATATTCTTCTCACCCTCAGGCTATAATGAAAACTTCTAGGAACACTCGCTGAATTAACCATCGACCATTTCAAACACAGAGATTTTCAAATCCAACTAAGCGCGATGCGTAGTTATAGAGAATTATCTATAAATTATCGATACGAAGTGAAACTGTGGTATCGAAACACACTTCAACAGACGTAAAATCGACCTGTTCGATGGATGACTGGAGTTTGTCATCTCGCACTTTTATTCCGAAATTACACGCGAGATTTTTGGAAAAATCGGTAGATTTAATACGTTAAGCGGGAGGGCGGGATAAATAATGTAGAATCGGGAGTCTCCCGCCTAAATCTGGAGAGTTGACAGGTATGTGCTACAATGAAACAAATCAAATCAAGTTGTCAAAAATAATTTTTAATTTTAATTTGATCCTTTCCTTCAGTTATTATACAAAAAGAAGCTTAAGTGTCAGACACTGGGGTAGCTTCCCCTATATGCTTGCTTATTTCACAATTTGATGGTGCTTACAAACCCGGGCTCTATTTATTAGATATAGTTCATTGTTTCATTAGACTGATGTGGGAGGGTCCAAGTGAGTGTGTCTGGTGACAGTTACATTGTTTATTAGATATAGTTCATTGTTTCATTAGACTGAGATGCAGGAGGGTCCATGTGGGTGTCTGGTGACAGTTATATTCAGGGCCGTCGCGAGAGATGCGGTCGCGCCAGGCCCCGCGCTTCATGCCATTTTTTTTTTTTTTTTTTTTTCATAAATGAAGAAAATTAAGATACGGTAGTAAGTTTGATTCAGTCCAGCCCAAATTAAAATAAGCCAACAATGTAAAATATGCTGTGTTTGTAGTGGGGACGCCCGCCTCCCCCTCATACATACAAGTAATCAGTACCCCCCGGGGGGTATTAATTACTTGGATCTGGATCTTCTGAATTAAAGTCTGTTTGATGACAAAACTTGGATCGGTCCTCGATCTCCCAAACAAAAGTGACGTCACATCTTCTTGGAATATGAGTAACAGATTCTATTTTTAACTTCTCCAAAGGTTTGTCTTTGATAATAAAGAGCTTGTCGCGGCCGAACGGCCACACAAAATCAGGAAAAGGAGTAGCGATCGGCAGACCATATCAAGTCTTTCGCCAAATGGTCGGACCTTAGCGCAAGAATTAAAAAACCCTCCACCATAAATCAGGCGCAGGCTGATATGATCAACGCAGAAAAGAAACACTGGAAAGATGTACTCACAAGAATCATTGCAGCAGTACAATACTTGGCTGAGACAAATTCTGCCTTTCGGGGGAGTTCTTGCAAACTGTTCGAGAGAAAATGGGAATTTTCTAAAGTTGATGGAAATGTTCGCTATTTTTGACGGGCCAATGAAGGAACAACCTCGGCGGGTGCGTGAAGACGAAACCCACGTGCATTATCTCGGTCCCGAAATACAAAACGATATAATTTCGATATTAGGTAAGTTTAAGTTAAACTAAATTTAAACATTAGGTTAGTTCTTTAAATGGAATTAGCGAAAATGTGAATAATTTTCTTGTTTTCCTTATCTTAAGGCGCTGCTATGAAGGAAAAACTACTGAATGCTATTCGTGACGCCAAATATTACGGGGTTACCCTCGACTGTACGCCCGATGTGAGCCACAAGGAGCAAATTACCTTGGTCCTCCCATATGTTGATATGAAGGCAGAAACTCCAAGGATCGTCAAATCGTTCATCGAGTTTTTGGAGGTACACGACACTACGGGAAAGGGGTTAGCTGAGGTTTTAGAGGAAGTATTGGAGGATAATGATCTTGATATCATGGACTGTAGGGGACAAGGTGCTGATATGAAGGCCAAGTATAGGGGAGTGCAGACGCGATTAAAAAAATATTAATAAACGAGCATTGTTCATGGCATGTGTTGCACATAATCTTAACTTACTTTTGGGTGACATGGTTAAATGCAATAAGGACGCTATGACAATTTTTTGTATAGTTCAGCATCTGTACACTTTGTTTGTGGCTTTCACGGAAAGGTGGGACATTTTTTGCGAACTACGTCCAGGCCTCCTCACACTGAAATCTTTATCTAGCACGAGATGGGAATGTAGAATTGACAGTGTGAAGCCCATCAGGTACCAGTTAGGCAAAGTAAACGAAGCTCTAGAAAAAGTGGCAGAAACTACCAAAGATCCTGTTACCCGGTCAGAGGCCCAATCTTTGTTGTGTCATACACGTTCGAATGAATTTGTTTTAGGCCTCATTATCTGGTACGATATTTTGTTTTCTGTGAACTCAACAAATAAAACTCTCCAATCTGAGAAGGCTTCGTTAGATAGGGCTTTAACCGAACTTCAGGGCCTAAAGTAATTTTTTCAAAATTATCGCAACACTGGCTTTAACAGTGCAATGTCCACCGCTAGAGACATAATGGAAAGGAAGATTGTAGTTTAACGTGACCGTGAATCTTGTGATTATGAGCCACGGGACCTCCTTTTTTACGTGGAATCCGAACTACAGGACATGGCATTTCACTTCGAAAATCTCACATAGAGACATAATGGAATATTTGGGCTATGCAAAGAAATTTTCTAATCGCCATCAAGGCAATCGCAAAAGGTTCATTGATGAAATAAAACAGCAAAATGATCAACAGGTGGAAAAACCGAAGAGGAACTTCAAAAAGAAGCTGTAAATAAAGTTCGGGTAAATTACTTTTTGTCTGTCGTGGATACTGCACTGAGCTGCGTATAAAATAGATTTAACGAAGTTAATTTTTTTTTCGGAATACTTTGGACTTCTTTTCGATCCTTCCAAGCTTTCCAATTTGGATGAAAAGCAATTGAAAGACCATTGTCAAGAAGATCTTTTTCTGGTGCTACAATTATTTAGGTACGCTGTTCCGACATCTGTAAAAAGTGCTTTAGGTGCACTACAGTACTTAGCCCCGATAAAGGAGTCCTATCCTAATTTAACGACGGCCTATCGAATTATGCTTACAATTCCTATAACGGTTGCGTCGGGGGAAAGGAATTTTTCCATTTTAAAACTAATCAAGAACTATTTGCGATTAACGATGGCGCAAGAGCGTCTGAACGGTTTGGCTACTCTGTCAATCCAATGTGAAACGGCCAAACAATTAGAAATGAACGATTTAATCAGCACTTTTGCCCTAGAAAAGGCCCGCAAAGCGCCTTTTACATAAATAAATAGCTCTAAGCTCTAAATTCTAAACCAAAAAACAGTTTAAAAAAAGCCTGTTTACTCTTTGAAAGAAACATGTTATGTAGGAGCTAAATTTTTTATACTTATGTGTATCATTGTACATTAATGAATATGATATGGTCGAAATACATACATATTACTAAATAATTATTGGAATTGTCAGCTTGTTCAGTATTGTAGGTTAGATAGTGAACATAATTGTTTTTACTTTTAACACAAATGGGCTACAGTGAGAGAGTGAGAAAGATATACAGAGCTACCCCAAAGCTGAGGAGAGGGCAGAGTGAACTTCTAGGAGATATAAGGGGAGATCTCTCAATCCAACTGACACCCCAGAAGAAGAAAAAAAAAAAACTTGCCCTTAAGTCCACAAATAAAAATGAAAAAATCAAAAGAGCTGTAAGGAAAGTTTGTTCAGCCAAAGGAACTTGAAATTCAAGAAGGCAGCCCTAGCTACAGACATTTCTATGGATGATGATGATGATGATGATGATGATGATGATGATTATTCTTCTAATTCAGACAGCTCATCAGATAATGCAGAAATCGAGCTCCTAACATTTCATCAACTTGCTCGCAAACCTAAGGAACGTGACTTCGTTCTGGATGAGTTTTCAGGGAAACACTCAAGATTTTACATCGGGGAAGTGAAACAAGATTTAGATGATGAAAATTATGAAGAAAAAGTGCACAAATGATAGTTGTTGGTTTTTTTTTTACCCAGAGGTTGCAGATATTGCTTCAGTCACCGCGAAAGGTAACAGACCACTGTTGCCGGTTCCCTGTGCATATGGCAAAAAAAAAAAGACAAAAGTCATATCTCAAATTTTCTGTAAATTTTGGGAATCTGAATGTGCTATAGTGTTTTCTGGCATTAATTCTTTGTTTTAGTGTTTATGTATTTAACCAGTTAAAATAAATTCTTTTCATTGTGTCTCAGTGTGGACCATCATCTGTCTCAGTGTGGACCACGGGTGGGCTACAGTGAGACGACTGCAACATGTACACAATTTATTATTTTTACAGAAAAGTGTGGATGCTTTAGAAATTCTAAGGGTATTAAATTGATGAGGAACAATCAACTTATATTTCAGTATATAAAGACATTTTCATGTATTGAAAAATAAGACAGTATTGTTACGTGCCACCCCCCTAGTGGCACTTTTGTTAACTGGATTACGGTGGGGTACAAAGCACAACACCAATTACTGCTTAAAGAAATAATTAACTTTATTGTGGCCAGAAAATTACACGAATCAGCAAATACAAGCAATTAGGAGCCTTACTCCAGTTTCGTCAAGTCTCTTCCTTGAGCGCTCTTGGCCCTTCCACTTGTCAACAAACCACAGAAGTTAATCCTGCCGCTAATGAGCCTAGTGGCCTTGACAGAACTACATGCAACTTCTTTCTAATGTGCGCCTAATACAGTACTTACGAGCACTTGCTGCGCGCTGTTCACCAGCTGGGAGAAACAATGTCACTTAATTTCGACACCACAATATCTGACACTCAGTGAAAGCACACTTACTCAGAACACGGCAGTCCCCTGTATGTTCCTCACTTCGCCGCTACACTAGGGGTTTCGCAAGTCACCACACTTCTGTCGCTCAGAATAAACGCTCACACTAGCTCGTAAAACACAACAACAACTGCTTCACGGGTCACTCTTATATAGCAGGCCGGTGACTCAATAAATGGTTCTAGATCCATCCAGAGTCCACGGCTTCTCGAGGTTTCCACCGCTGGTCCAGTCACGAATCTTCTGGACTATCCCTTTGTCTGTAGTAGCCCTGTTGCATAAGGCGCGCGCAATACAGGAGGCAAGCCACAGCCCAGCCCCTGGGGCAGTTGTGACTCAAGCGGCGAGCGATGACACAAACTCACAGCCGTAACACCACCCCCTTCCTAAAAAGGCTGATCGTCCCGATCAATCATTGGTCCGTCTGTGTCCCTCCGTAGGCTGCCAGGCGATCTCGATGCACGATCTTCATCTTCGCCCTCGGGCTCCGCTGGATCCTGTAGACGACATCGTTGATCCGTTTCACGACTCGGTACGGGCCCTCCCAGGACTTCTGCAGTTTGGGTGACAGGCCTTTCTTCCGTAATGGGTTGAAGAGCCAGACCAGGTCGTCCTCGTGGAATCCGCCGGCATCCGTCTGCTGGTCGTATCGGGTCTTCATTCTGTCGGTCTCGATACGCAGTTTCCTCCTCGCGAACGCGTGCACGTCCTCCAGTTGGTCGACCAGTTCTTGACAATACTGGCTTACCGGGATCGGATCATTCCCAGGTCGGCCAAAGGCAAGATCGACAGGTAGACGGAGCTCCCTCCCAAACATGGCCCGGGCTGGTGTGCACCCGGTGGCTTCATGCACGGCGGTGCGGTAGGCCAGGAGAAATAGTGGAAGATGTTTGTCCCAATCCCTCTGGTGCTCGCTGACGACTATTCGAAGATGGTTCTCGATGGTGCGATTGAATCGCTCTACCATCCCGTCGGACTGAGGGTGTAGTGGCGTTGTCCTTGTCTTCCGGATTCCCAGCAGCTGGCATAGGTTTTGGAACACCTGCGACTCGAAGTTCCTCCCTTGGTCGGAGTGCAGCTCCAGGGGTACTCCGTACCGGCTGACGAATTCCTTCACCAGGGTCTCTGCAATCGTCGCGGCTTCTTGGTTAGGGAGCGCATACGCCTCCGGCCATTTGGTAAAGTAGTCGCTGACGACTAATATGTAGCGGTTCCCTGCCTCGCTTAACGGGAATGGCCCAGCAACATCGATGGCCACTCTCTCCATGGGGCCGCCCACGTTGTAGGTCTTCAGTGGACCCCGTCGTCTTCGTCCTGGGCCCTTGCTGGCTGCGCAATCGGGGCACCTCGCGCAGTGGTTCTCCACGTCTGTTCGGCATCCGATCCAGTAGAACCGCTCTCTCAGCTTCTCCAGGGTCTTCTTTATCCCTAGGTGTCCACCAGATGATCCTCCATGAACTTCCTTCAGGACTTCCTCCGTCATAGCCTTTGGAACGACGACTTGTTCCCGAGATGTCTTCCCGTCGGTGCTCTCCCAGGTACGGCAGATGAGGCCATCCCTTACAATCAGCGAGTCCCACTGTGCCCAGTAGGACTTAAACTTTGGGCTGCAGTCACTCACAATGTTCCACCCGGGTCTGGGGACACAGGCCCTCTTCCATTCGGCTATCAGTCCCAGGTCATCATCCTCTGCTTGTGCCCGCGTGAAAGATTCGCGGCTCCAGTTCCCTTGAAGTTCCACAGTAGTCCGTCGGCACAGTCTTCGGGGCACGGTCTTCGTGACAGGGCGTCGGCGTTAGAATGCAGTTGGCCTTTCCTGTGCTGAATCTCAAAGTTGTACTGTTGAAGTCTCTCTAACCACCGCGCGAGTTGACCCTCGGGCTGCTTGAAGTTCAGGAGCCACCGCAGGGATGCATGGTCGGTCCTGATGAGAAATTCTTGCCCGTACAGGTACTTGTGGAAGTGTTCAATGGTCTTCACGATGGCGAGCAGCTCCTTCCTGGTGACGCAGTAGTTCCTTTCTGGCTTTGACAAGGCCTTGCTGAAGTAGGCCACTACTCTCTCCTCGCCGTCCACTACTTGCGACAGGATCCCCCCTATGCCAAAGTCGCTGGCATCGGTATCGACGATGAACCTTGTTCCAGGTCTGGGGTAGGCCAGAATAGGCGCGGTGCACAGAGCCTGCTTGAGTTGTTCGAAGGCACTGTGGCATTCTGCTGTCCACGTGAAGAGTTGGTCCTTCTCAGTCAGTCGATGTAAAGGTTTGGCGATGTCGGCGAATCCTCTCACGAAGCGACGATAATAAGTGCAGAGTCCCAGGAAGCTTCGTAGTTGCGACTTGTCCTTCGGAACTGGCCACTCCCTCACAGCTGCGGTCTTCTCTGGGTCGGTGCGCACCCCTTCCTCGGAGACGATATGCCCAAGGTACTGGACCCGCTTCTGGAAGAGCTGACACTTCTTGGGGCTCAACTTCAGCTGGGCAGCCCGTAGCTTCAACAAGATCTCATTCAGGTTGCTGTAGTGCTCCTCGAAGCTCCTCCCCAGAACGATGACGTCGTCTAGGTTTACCGGGCAGGTCTTCCAGTGTAGTCCCCTCAGAATGGACTCCATTAGCCTTTCGAAGGTTGCAGGGGCGTTGCACAGACCGAATGGCATGACGGTGAACTGCCAGAGCCCGCTGCCCACAGAGAACGCCGTTTTCTCGCGGTCCTTAGGGTGGACCTCCACCTGCCAGTAGCCACTCTTCAAATCCAAGGTGGAGAACCATCTTGATCCTGATATGGTGTCCAGCGTGTCGTCGATCCGGGGTAGAGGGTAGCTGTCCTTTTTCGTGACGTCGTTCACCCGCCTGTAGTCCACGCAGAACCTGGTGGAACCGTCCTTCTTCTTCTTCACTAGCACGACCGGAGAACTCCAAGGACTATGTGATGGCTCGATCACCCCTTGCTCCTTCATCTCTTCTACCATCCGGTCGACTTCGGCTTGCTTGGCGAGCGGGACACGTCAGAATGGGGCCCTAATCGGTGCGCTGTCCCCAACGTCGATTCTGTGCTGGACCAAGCTTGTCCTGCCGAAGTCTTTGCTCCCCACGGAGAAGACATCCTGGAATTCGCGTAGCAGGTCCTGAAGTTGGCGTGATTGCTCTTCGTCTAGATGGTCCTGGGATCCTTGGTACAGCTTCTGTAGTTCTTCTGGCAGGGCGCGTCTTCTTCGGTTGTCCGTCTGCAGGTGTCCGTCCGTCGTATCTGTGATGCGGGCAATCCAGGTAACGGGCTCGCAGACTCCTAGGTTGGTGTCACGGTGAACCGTAATGTCGTAGTCGTTCAGGTTGGACAGGCGGACGTACGGCCGAGACGTCGTGTTGATGAGAGTCTTGGCAACTAGCAATCCTTTTGTCTGGATGTCCTCATATTTTGGCTCGATGACAGCCGCCACACCCTCAGCAGTTCCGTCGACAATTACGGCAGCGCTGACTTCCGTCCTGGCGGGAACGATGACGTCCTCTCTCAGCCTTACTCGTCGTGCGGCGACGGCCTCGTGTGCTGGTTGCAAAGCAAGTTCCTCACTTCCGAAGTGCAGAGTGTTGGTACTCAGATCCAAGATGATGTTGTTCTGGTCCAGGAAGTCCAGTCCGATGATCACTTCATTTGATACGTCAGCCACAAGTACTGGATGCTTTATCGCCCGTCGACCAATGACGAACTCCAGTGATGCTTCGCCATGTACCGGTGCGGTCTCTCCGGTCGCGGTTATTAGCTGGAGGTTCCTTTGTGTAGGTTGCACTCTCCACTTCGCGATCACGGTGGGGCTGACGATGGTCCTCGATGCTCCCGTGTCGATTAGCATGGGCCAGCTCACTCCGTTGATAACTCCGTCGACCATCAGGCTGCTATTGTCCCTCCGTAACTTCGTCACACGGACTTGGGTAGCTCAGCAACTTCTTCTTTTAAGGCGTCGAACTTCTTTTCCACTGCCGTGACTTCCTCACGCAGACCCAGTTATAATTTCTTCAAGTCCTGTGCTAACTTATTCTGCCCGTCTTCCATCTTCTTCTGGCCGTCCTCTATCTTCTTGGTTAAATTCTTCTGGCCATCTTCTAATTTGCAAGTTAGCTCCTTGGTTAAATTCTTCTGGCCGTCTTCTATGCCATTTAACTTTTCTAGCAATGCTGCCAATTGCGCCTCCATTTTAGTTGTTTGCCTTGTAAAGGGCATGCACTCACAGGAAAATTTTAAACAAATTGACCTGCTCGGGTTTTGAAACCAGGACCGTCAGGTGTTGTGCTTGAGTTCGTAATCCCACTTCTGACACCAGTTGTTACGTGCCAACCCCCTAGTGGCACTTTTGTTAACTGGATTACGGTGGGGTACAAAGCACAACACCAATTACTGCTTAAAGAAATAATTAACTTTATTGTGGCCAGAAAATTACACGAATCAGCAAATACAAGCAATTAGGAGCCTTACTCCAGTTTCGTCAAGTCTCTTCCTTGAGCGCTCTTGGCCCTTCCACTTGTCAACAAACCACAGAAGTTAATCCTGCCGCTAATGAGCCTAGTGGCCTTGACAGAACTACATGCAACTTCTTTCTAATGTGCGCCTAATACAGTACTTACGAGCACTTGCTGCGCGCTGTTCACCAGCTGGGAGAAACAATGTCACTTAATTTCGACACCACAATATCTGACACTCAGTGAAAGCACACTTACTCAGAACACGGCAGTCCCCTGTATGTTCCTCACTTCGCCGCTACACTAGGGGTTTCGCAAGTCACCACACTTCTGTCGCTCAGAATAAACGCTCACACTAGCTCGTAAAACACAACAACAACTGCTTCACGGGTCACTCTTATATAGCAGGCCGGTGACTCAATAAATGGTTCTAGATCCATCCAGAGTCCACGGCTTCTCGAGGTTTCCACCGCTGGTCCAGTCACGAATCTTCTGGACTATCCCTTTGTCTGTAGTAGCCCTGTTGCATAAGGCGCGCGCAATACAGGAGGCAAGCCACAGCCCAGCCCCTGGGGCAGTTGTGACTCAAGCGGCGAGCGATGACACAAACTCACAGCCGTAACAGTATACTAAAATTATTTTTTCTGTCTCACTGTGGCCCATCCTCCCCTACAAACAAATGCTTTGTTTTCCATAATATATTATTTATGCCAAAAAATCATCTGTGTTAGCTCATTATATCAGGTTTCCATTGATATTGCTTGTTGCTTTTATCTGATCAGGTGCTTCCTGTATCCAATTTTATGCCTATCCTATTTGTTGCAGTTTGTTTAGAAACTAGAAATTTAATAAAATGAGATTTAACTGGCCTAAAATTGTAATGTCTTTTAAAACATCACTCTCCATAAAAAACAGCCACTTACAGTCAAAAAAATTGCATTTACTACATGCCACCCCCTCCTCCCGCGAACTCATGCCTACTAGGTCCTGCGCACATTTTCGCGCCAGGCCCCGCGCAACCTCACGACGGCCCTGGTTATATTGTTTCATTACACTGTGATGGGGGAGGTTCCATGTGGAAGTGCCTGGTGACGGTTACATAGTTTATTAGATATAGTGCATTATTTCTTTAGACTGTGATGCGGGAGGGTCCATATGGATGTGTCTGGTGACAGTTACATTATTTATTAGATATAGCATATTGTTTCATTAGACTGAGATGCGGGTGTGTCTGGTGACAGTTACATTATTTATTAGATATAGCTCATTGCTTCATTGGACTGTGATGTGTGAGGGTCCATGTGGGTGTGTGGTGACAGTTAAATGGTTTATTAGATATAGTTCATTGTTTCATTAGACTGTGATGTGGGAGGGTCCATGTGAGTGGGCTCGGTGACAGTTACATTGTTTATTAGATATAGTTCATTCTTTCATTAGACTGTGATGTGCGAGGGTCCATGTGAGTGTGTCTAGTGACAGTTACATTGTTTATTAGATATAGTTCATTGTTTCATTAGACTGATGAGCTAGGGCCTATGTGAGTGAGCCTGGTGACAGACTGCTTTAGTAGTAGTGTTTTGTGGTTGGTAGAACGTAAGTATTTTTTTCGTTAGTAGAATTTTAGTATTTCATTGTTAGCAGAAGGTTAGTATTTTTGGTAGTACAATTGCTGTATTACTTTATTCTGAACGGGAGCACCAACCTTTCAGAATAAATCAATTCTTTACTTGTCTTATCGATGGTAAAGACATTGATAACATTAGCCAAATAATGGCTACACTGCGTTCTGCTGCACAGCTGAAAGCAACGGGAAACTACAGCCGTAATGCTATTCCCGAGTATAAGCACCTCTCTATACACAACTACATGTGATGATGGCATCCTCTCTTGTAAAATTCCAATCAGGAGGTAAACTAGTCCCACGTTCGGAGCTCCGGGTGGGGACTACTCGAGAGGGGGTTAACATTACAGAAGTGACAAAGAGGAAATTTGACACTCTATGGATCGGAGCGTGGAATGTTAGAAGTCTGCAAGACAATGGAAGGTTAGAAAACTTGGAAAGGGAAATGGATAGGTTGAGGTTGGATTTGATTGGGATTAATGAAATGCGCTGGCAGGAAGAAATGGACTTTTGGTCAATAGACTATAGGGTCATTAGCACTAAATCAAACAATGGCTATGCGGGGGTAGGTCTCGTATTAAGTAGGAAACTTGGACAGCGGGGGAACATTATGAGTAATATAGTGAACGGATTATTTTAGCTAAAATAAATACAAAACCTACGTGCACCTCAGTTCTGCAAGTCTATATGCCTACAAGTCAAGCTGATGATAAAGTTGGAAAGTTCTACAAAGATATAGATGAAATTCTGAGGTACCGGTATGTCAAGGGTGATTAAAAATGTTATAGTGTTGGGAGATTAAATGCCGTGGTAGGAAACGGAAGAGAAAGGAAGATAGTAGGAGATTTCGGATTAGGTGAAAAGAATGGTCGAGGAAGCAGGCTGATAGAATTCTGAACCGAGCATGAGTTTGGTCATAGCAAACACCTTATTCAATAACCACAATAGAAGAATATACACATGGATGAGACCAGGAGATACAGGGCGTTACCATATCGACTTCATTATGGTCAAGCAGAGATTTCGAAACCAGATTTTGGATTGCAAAACATATCCCGGTGCTGACATAAAATCTGACCACAATCTGGTTGTTATCAAATGCAGATCAAGAAACTGAAGAAAACTGAAAAGCCAAAGAGGTGGGCAATAGAGAGACTTAAAGAGAAGGATGTAAACAAAAGATTCAAGATGAGTATAAAGGAAGGACTAATGAAAAACCCTACACAAACTTCAAATGCAGACGAATGGGCACTTTTGAAGAACGAAATAACAAAATCCACAGAAGATAATATTGGTAGGAAAGAAAGAATAGGTAGAAAACCGTGGATCACTCAGGATATACTAAAATTAATGGATGAAAGGCCGAAACACAAGAATATAAGAGACAAAAAGGGGAAAGCAGAATACAGGCGTCTGAGAAATGAGGTTAACAAGAAGTGCAAGGAAGCGAAAGAAGAATGGTTGAAAGAGAAATGTGCAGGTATAGAAAATTGTCTGAAGTTAGGAAATGTAGACACAGCTTATCGAAGGATTAAGAATACTTTTGGGGAAAAGAAGACTGAGGGCTGTAATATTAAGGACACAAATGGAAAGCCTTTAACGGGTAGGGAAGAAAAGGTTGAGAGATGGAAAGCTTACATAGAGTGTTTCTATAAGGGGAAAGGAGATTGATAGTCATGTAATGGAAGGGGAAGAGAAAATTGGATACGAAAGGAGATTTAATATTGAGATCAGAATTTGCCAGAGTATTGGAAGACTTAAGCAGGAACAAAGCACCAGGCATAGATGATATACAGATCGATTTTCTACACTGTATAGGTGATGATGGTCTGATCAGGTTATTTCACTTCGTGTGTAGGATTTATGAGACAGGCAAGGTACCCTCTAATTTCGAGAAGAATGTTATCATCCCTATATCGAAGAAAGTAGGAACTGACAGATGTGAAGATCACCGTACTGATTACTCAGGCTTCAAAATCCTGTCTAGAATAATTTACAAGAGGATGGAAAGCCAGATAGAAATGGAGTTGGATGAAGACCAATTTGGTTTCAGCAGAGATGTAGGAACAAGGGATGCTGTATTAAGTCTAAGGTTGATTTGGAAGGTAGAATGAGGAAAGATACGAGAACGTTCATGGCATTGGTCGACTTAGAAAAGGCTTTTGATAATGTTGATTGGGCTAAATTGTTTTACATTTTGAAAACGATTGGAATAAAATACAATGATAGGAGGGTGATCTACAATCTATACAGAAACCGGACAGCAGTCATTCGAGCTGAAGGACATGAGAGAGAAGCTGGTATTCAGAAAGGTGTAAGGCAAGGCTGCAACTTTTCACCCATACTTTTCAATCTTTACATTGAACAAGCAATGAAGGAAATTGGAGAAAAGTTCTAAGTGGGAGTGAAGATTCAAGGAGAAATAATTTCAACTCTGATATTTGCTGATGACATCGTCATCTTGGCCGAAAACGCCAGAGGATTTGAATGAGTTTTTTGAATGGTATGCACTCCGTCTTGAGGAATGAATTCATGATGAAAATTAATAAATGTAAAACAAAAATATTGGAATGCAGGCGAAATGAATCAGAAGCCTCTATGGACGTCAAATTGGCACGTGAAAAGCTAAAGGAAGTAGGAGACTTCTGTTACTTAGGAAGCAAAATAACCAGTGATGACACAGCAAAGAGGATTTAAAAAGTAGGTTGGCTCAGGCAAGGAAAGCATTTCTACAGAAAAGGAATCTGTTGACATCGAATATAGATTTAAGTATCAGGAAGTCATTTTTGAAAGCCATTGCCTGGAGCGTGGCACTCTATGGAAGTGAAACTTGTACTATTGGTGCAGCAGAAAAGAGGAGAATTGAAGCATTTGAAATGTGGTGTTACAAGACAATGATGAAAATCAGATGGGAAGATAGCATTACAAATGAAGAAGTATTAAGCCAAGTGGGAGAGATGTTTCTGGCGACTGCTTATGAAGAGAAGAGATAGGTTGGTAGGAGACATACAGTACTAAGACACCCACGAATAACAAGCTTACTTATGGAAGGAAAGGTCAAGGACAAGAAATGTAGGGGTAGACCAAGATTAGAATATGTTGAGCTGATCGCCTCTGATGTAGGGTGTGGTAGCTATGTACAAATGAAATGATTAGCTCAGAACAGGGAGGTGTGGAAGAGCTGCAACAAACCAGTCAAAAGACTGAAGATTCAAACAACTGAATCGAGACTTAGGAAGAAATTTTTAAATTTTCTATGTCGCAAACCATCTGAACAAATGAAATTCACTACTTTTACAACGACTTTCAAAACCCTATCTAAATTTAGGGAGTTAGCACAAAGGTCTTCTTACAGTCTCTTAAGCAGTGATATTTCACTACAGAAATGTTTCCTACTTTAGCTGCCTCTACTTGCAGTAATTTAACTAACCCTTCTAGTTTTCCTGCAAATGCAGAAGCTTAGTCTGTTGTCCCACCAGATAGATTTGTATATTTCAAGTCAAGCCGGTTCAAGGATTGAGTGACACCCCCCATTAAATCATTGGCTTTAGTGGTGCCTTTCAGAAGGGACAAGAGCAGCTAATTCTTCTGTAATACAGAATATATCAATAAAATCAGCAATGAAACTGTTTCATGCAATAGTGAGCCCAGTAGCAACGTATGGGATACAGATTATATGGGATCACCTAACACTCGCAGACCTCAGATACATAAAATAAATGAAGACTAGGTTCCTTAAAAGATTTCTCCGTGTTGGAATAAACGCAAAGTCGAGACTGGTTTATGAAATGGCCAAAGAGACTTTCTATACTGAGGACATAAAGGCAAGGTTCTTACTACCATACACTCAAAATAGTGCCAAGGTACTGCGCCTGAATTCCTCAAAGTCAGCGTCCAGAATCTGCACAGATGGAAAAAGGATCGTAGGGATATCAATACCCGGCTAAGAAATCAACATTTCCCTACCGGACTGATGACTAGGGAACCCTTGACTCACATAACACATATCTAACCATACTACTAACTAGTTGCACACAGAACAGTCTGAAACAAAATAAAGCACATTGAGCAACTCGGCTCTCGGGGTTGATAGTTATGTCGAAAAAAACTGCCTGCATCGAACGAGTAGTATCGTTATATCGCAATTCAGCATCGAATGAAAAACAGATCTTATAAAAAAACGGAGCAAGCAAACTAAAAAGTGCCTGCAAATTTATTAGGCTAGGACAATACACACATGTCCCTAATCATATAAAAAACAGAAATTAAAATTAAAGAAATACTAAAACCCAAAATTATGTCTCTACTGGACATAAATCCGATTTCGTTAAGTCTTCAAACACTAAAATTTGTGCTATTTATAAGTGATCTTTCTTTTGAAAGATTTAACCAAATAAAATACACTTTCTAAACACAGTGTGTTTATCTTCCAAATTAATCCACTTCCAATTATACTTTCTTTCACAAAAACCTCCCTACATAATACATCGGTATTTTTATTATTCGCATTGTTGCTCCAAATCTACATATTATTTATAGTAATACTCATGAAATTATTATTATTATTTACACAAATGTTTAGTATTTACATCATCGCGACCTGCACGATTTTCTACTCCTACTTCACTTATATAAAGTTCATTTCACCTCACTTCTCCTTAGTTCACACAATACTTCTGTTTGTTAATGAAATTATATAGTTACATAGTATGTATCAAACAATGAAGTTCATTACTATTCCATTTTACATTTTCGGTTTAATAATACTGCTATAATATTTTGAACTACGATGCAAGACTTTCAGATTACTATATCCAAATCTATATATGTGCGTGGCATTTAATCCTCACTACTCACACTTCCTTCTTGTGCAAATTCAAACTTCCAAATTACTTTATTGACATACTGTACTTCCATATTTTCTGGCTGTAATCTCAGTTAACCTTCACACTCTGTGAATAACTTTTACGTGTCTCCTATACAGTCCTTTAAACAATAAATCTTCGCGTACATTTTCTCATTTAGCACGTTCACAAAATTCTACACCATCTCAAATACATTCAACAATGTAAGAGAATCAGTAACCCTACTGATTATTACTACTGTAATAACTTCAAGAAACAATTCCTCCGCGTACATCAATTCTGTCGATTATACAGCTCTGTGCTATTCTTTACTTATTCGTTCAACCAAACGATACTTTCTTAGTACATCTCTATATTCTTTCTCACACAAATATGTTATACTTCCTCCTAATGCTTGTATCAATCACCTCTTGTTACACAATTTATAGTTTCTTTCTGAATTAAGTCTGCTCGTATTTGTTACTCAATAAAAATACACTTTACCTCACGTTCTTAAGTCTTTCAAGACTTCTCTATGACAATAGGTAGATTTGTATTATCACACCTCTCCTTCTGTTCATAAGCTATGCTTCAAGATACGCATACTGTTTATACTTTAGTGATAAAATTCTGGGTTTCACAATATTCTATTTGTCTATACTCCAGTGTCTCAAACGCAATTGTCGAACACTCCTAACAACAGTTAACATTTCTGCTTACATATGTATTTCGTTCATCTAACTAAATTATTTTATTTCGGATAACAATATCCCTTCTGTTTCTCTAATTTCTTTCAAGACAAAGCTTCACTTTTTACAACACACTAACGAAATTACTTCACTCTCCGGAGTAAATTAGATAAATGAAAAGTTCAAAAGAAATCAGCTTACACGAGTGAAAAACAGTTAATGTGAAAACAATACACGTTGGAAAAAATACGTTACAAACGATATTCGTTGACTCAAATAAAATTTCAAAATTTTATAGCAACAACAATAACATGCACTAGGAATAAAATTGTCAGATGTTGGTCAAACACTGGAATAATCCATAAACAAATACTAGCTACATAGTTGTTAAAGATCACTGGTCTACCTTGTGTCTGGAACGCTTCATACAGAATCTATGGCCCTTTACAGTTGAGGAATTCGGCCACTTGTGCTGGGAGCACGTCCACATTCCAGCAAAAGCGTGCCTGCATTCTCGGAGTGCCTACTGCTTGCCTCGCAGGTGAGACTTGGCTTCCGTCCTCGACCGGTTACCAGCTGATATGTCCAAGCACTCTCCCCCTCGCTGCCTGCCAATGACCCTCACGAGCGCCTTCACCTTCTGTCTTCACGAGCTACGATCTAGATTCTGCTTTCGCTTCTTTTATAGCACTTCTTCATTCGGCTGCTCTCTAGAAGTTCCTGATGGTCGTTTGTAGATAGTGATATGCTTACGATGAGAATTCCACATCAACATGTGAATCTCTTCTCCATGTATTAGTTTGTTCTTGGTTTCCAAGCTTACTGCTGTGTGTACTGCAGTGAAGTTCCATTGTTGCATAGTTTTGATAATCGCTGGACCTCGCTTAGTTAGTGTAGTTTAACCTCCCTCCATAGTGAAGTTAGAACATCATTCTCAGTTCACAAAAGTCGTTAGCTGTCTCAGTTCACAAAAGTCGTTAGCTGTAGTTTCTCCCCTTCGACTTAATCTTGAACACATCTTAATAAGTGTCTTATAGATGTTTTTTTTAAATACTGTAGTGTAGTGATAATACTTTCTCTGCGTTCTCGTATATCGTGCTGAAGTTTCACTTATATGACAGTGAATATTTGTAGAGTATCACTTCAAGTATACTTTCTCTAACTCGACGTTATAATATTCTGCTTATATATTTCATAAATCTTTTCTATCTTCTTATTTCCAATATACATTCACGAAATCTCTGGTAGTTGACTGCTAACAAGGTATCTCCACCTGTTATAATTTTATACTTTTCTTGGTTGCCATTGCATCCTATTTTGTAGAGCGATTTTCAATACGTGTTGCCTCTTGTAATACTCAAATGATAAGAACCCCATTCTTCCTCTGCTGCTAGCCTCCTAAGTTCTGTTTCCCTCTCGAATTTACCGCGCTAGCCTCTCACTTGTTCATAAACTCACTTATTTGCTCATATCTTCTATCGTAGCCATCTAATTCAATTTCTGTTTTGCCAATTAAATTTCTTCTCCCTTGCTTGTATTTTTGATATACTCCAATCCGTTATAATATTTAAAAAAATTATTTTAATAATTATTATAGTCTCTCGTAATCTTCCATTAATCTGATTGGTTACTTCCATGTTATCAGATCTGATGTTTTTGAGCTATCCCCTCCTCGGGTTTTCTGGCGCGTGTCCGACCTTCAAGTCTCCTTGTCGAGTCGTCTCGCTTACCAAAACTGGTTTCTCTCCCGTAACTTCGCAAAACTGTGCACTTTCCTGGTCACTATTCCAATCATTCTCCCTTGGTTAAAATAATTCATAATACATAATTTTCATTTCTTTTCTAAATAACTATCTTTCTTCAGGCTAAAATTTTGTAAATCTCTTTCTTGCACATTACCAACCTTCCTGTGTGTAAAAATAACTCAGATCACGATTTATTTTATACACATCTTTTCCTCTGCCTCTCCGTTCGAATCTCTGTCGGTTCCTTTCTTATGGATACTCATAATTTCGAGTGCAGTACCTTCCTCTAACCTGGAGGTCCTGGGTTCGATTCTCAGCTTTGTCAGGGATTTTAGAAATTGATGTGCAGGCTGGAATAGGGTGCACTCGTGAGGACAATTGAGTAACTGTCTGACAGTGAGGCAGCGCCCCGGTCAAGGAAACCAAGATGAACAGCCGAGGGGACCTGACGCGCTCACCACACGTCACCCTACAATCTATAGGCCGAAGGGCTGCGCAGAGGTGTCTTGGTAGGCCAAGACGCTTGATGGACTATGGTGCCACGTGGGTCTTTTTATTATTATTATTATTATTATTAAAATACCTTATTAAACTCCTCTACGGATTATATGATACTGTTCCGTATATGAATTAACGTTCCCGACAATCTGCCTGCGAAAGGCTTCCATCCAAACTTTAATGAAATCACGAAATAACAACAGCGTTTATGTACTTACACTCGCGTGAAACAGGGCGGAGCGACAAACGCAGAGTTCCCATCTGTAACGTATCGATGCAAGGCAGAGGCCATAATGTTTCAACTGTACCAAATGGTGCGCGGAACAAAATGAGTAACGTTACTCAGCCGTGTACCGCATGGCAGTCTAGTTCCAATTTGTACCGTGCTCTTGTAACGAAGAGGCCGTAAGTTACTACTGCACCGAATGAAAACATGGAACCAAACGATTCTGCAGTAGGCAGACTTCTGTCAGGAAAAAGCTTGTGATACAGACATTGCGACTGGAATGAATTCTGCTTGTTTCACCACAAACTAGCAGCATATCAACGTTATCTTCACAGAAATAAATCATGAGTGAATGAATGAATGAATACATACTGTGATGTGACCTGGTAGGTGGGCTTAACATTTGTGTGTCTGTTAAAATAGAGCACAATCTGTCTTTCAAAAAAAATAAGGAGATGGTTGGAATTGAACCACTACACTTCCCGTACTGAGACACCATGACTGACCAGCCCTTAACAGACTCAGCCACAAAGACAACATGTGTTGTGCTCACTAGAAGTGTATGCATAATCTTTTTTCCTCTACTAGGCCCTTGGCTTAATTTATATTGCTGGCACACAGGGCGCAGAGCAATATTGACCATCAATGTTTTCACCACTCAAAAATGCCATCGTAAAATAAAAATTAAAACTAAGGGAAAAAAGAGGTACTTACGTAACAGATAAGTGATATCTTTTCAAACTGATTGCATGTTATAGCCGTGTCCTCAACATACAGTATCAGGTTATGTATGACTTCTATCTGCTCTCGCAGATGAGTTTCATACCACTTATCTTGCATTTTCCGTGTCATAAAGGCACCATTTGTGAGGGCAGAAGGCAATTCTGTATTCATAAGAACTTCGAGTTGCCGAATCAAGTTATCGATAAATTCAGTTCCTGGAAGCTCGTCTATGAACTTTTTCATTACTTCCTAGAAAAGAAATAAAGAGCATACATGGAGTGTCTGATCAGCATATGATGAACAGTATTCAAACATTTCCACAGCAAGAGAAATATTAAGAAAAACAACAACTACCATGGCATGCGATAATTAATGATACAGGTTAAATGTCCTTGTAACTGCTGTAACTTTATTGACACTGGGGACCAATAATCTACCCACATGGATTTATAGCAGTTAAGCACCCGCAAAATCAGATCGCACAACCTTGGGCTCAGACGATGCAACAAACAGGTCATGTCATCTATATATATAAAAATCAATGGGCGAGTTCAGCGAGCTCTCTGCTAGCTAGCAAACGGTCAGGAGTTTCTGATATGTACTGTCCAGTGGGCTTGCTAGCAGATGTGACGTAGGTAGCAAGGTCTCAGCACAGCAAACTTCTTCCTGCTAGGCTGCTAGTCTGTTTTGCTACCTCAACTAGAAATGGCGGCCAGTCAAATTGCTATGTTGCATACCTTGGACGATATGACCTACGAAGTTTTTGGAGATGACAACCTTCACTCAAGAATGGTGGCAGGTAATATAACTGTTTTTAAGTACAATAATTGTTTTAATTGGATTTTTTACGCTTCTAAACTTCAACTTTGATCTTATTAGGTCTAGTATCTTTATGATGATCAATATAGTTATTTTATGTTCTCTTATTAAGGAATTAGTTTGGTCAAGGCAAATCCGGCTCGTTAATTATTCTTTTTCTATTTTGGTGAATGATTTAATCCCATTGGAAAATGGGAGAAATGACAAAGAGATTACGGAACGTGGCAGACAGGCAGTAACATTTGTCAAGTATGGCACCGAAATATGATTTAAAATGTACGTTTAGGCTACATAAAGAACAACTGTCGGGTTTCCCGTGGCCAAATTATGTGGGTAGGGCTACTATCCAGGTACGGTATTTATGGAATCCCTCAGTCTTCCCGTTTCTAAACCTTTTGTCGTCTCTTCCTTATTAGATCCAGAGTTTGCAGTTAATTACATAAAGGAAAACTCCAGATGCATGCAGATGGCTGTAGATCCAACAAAATTGACCCCTACTTCTGGTGGCAAGTTGTAAAATTAGCATTTCATTTGGGATGGTATTTGCAGGACAGGTTGAGATTTGCTTTAATGGTATTCTGTGGTTAATTTGCAGGAATCTGGATGAAGGAAAGTATCCTCCTCCTAATAGATGAGTACAGAAAGAGGAATGACCTAGTTCGAAGTGTGAAACAGAAAACAAAACTCTTGTGGGAAGAGAGAGATCAGGTGATGAAAGCCCATGGGTAAGGTTCTGCAAAGTTTCTGCATCTATCAGAGGTTGAATTTTATTAATTTACATTTAAGATCTTGTATGTCTACTATTGACGTCCGAAACGGGGGAGGAGCTTACGGTCAGCTGTTTGCAATATGGCGGCGATATAGTGACGTGAAGTAATTGGGTGTGCGTTTGTTATGGCTTCAAATTTATGATGGCAAAATACTACATATTTCCTTTCATTGATAGAAATATTTTTATAATCAATTTAAATGCAGTGCCCAATTACTACCAGTTAAAAATATTACCCACATGTAGATAGTTAATTTACTGTCTGCTGTTACATATATGAAGCCTGTACTTGGGAGCCTAGCGGTATTGATGTTTTTATTAATTTCACAATATATATACCTCACATAACACAAAGGACGACTCCTGATAATAAATTGAATCAAGCAACCCTGAATTTGCATGAATGTTTTGGGTTCAAAGAAGCGTTACTTGGGATGATCAAATCATACTTCAATATTGCAAATATTGACCTACATACTTGCTGTTCAAAGGCAAGAATGTTAATGTATTAATCTCTTGCCACAGGCAAGTTAAAATGGAGACATCCTCTTTATCAATATATTTAATTAAATATTTAAAATACAGATATTTAACAAAGCTGGAGTCTCCATTTGAACTTGTCATAAGCAAACGGAACAGATCAAAAACAACACTTTAAGCCAAACCAAATTCACTCCTCAGCTCGACATAAACCATAATACCAATTAAAACCTATTCAAAACATACTCTCCTTACTGTTGTACAACTTTCAAACCAACTATTCGCACTCAAAACTATAAAACCCTGAAATGGGAACTAATTAAAGTTAGAATAGCCTAGGCCGATCCGGTCTCCTGCTACATTACCACATATGTATACTTAACATCACTATAACTTGAAAATTACGGCTAAGTGACATATCTGCCCGAGTAGTATAGGTGTTGCCGGCATGCCTGGGATGATGGGTCACCAAACCGGTACTTAAAACTAAGATTTTACATTTTAATTAACTAAATTCAACAGTGGGGAGATCATAGCCAAAAAACACAATTTAAGACAAATCGTACTTCAATGACCTACACACTTGCTGTTCAAAGGCAAGAATATAAATTCTCTGGCAAATTAAGGCTAGGAACAGCATTTTTCTTAAGTTTTCTAACCATTCGGCTATTGTCAATCGGAAGAACCCCTAAAATAAGTTTACGAAGAGCGGATTACATTCTTTGTACGGCACAGAAGTAATAGGCTATAAGTTTATCAGTATTTTTGATGTAGCTAAATCCATGTGAATACAAATTAGAGACAATAACTATCAATAATCAACAGTACCGGTGGAAGGAAGTCGTCTTCACAAAAATGCAGACTGCACACTGTCATGTAACATGTAATATAACACGTTTTCCAATTGACAGCGCCGAAGCCCATCTTTCTCTCTGAACTTTTTGTACAGGATAGTAGTGAAGATATTTCGTAGCCGTTTTATACGATTTGCAACCGCATACACAGCAGTACCTCCTCAAATTTGACAAATTTCTTTCTGTTTCCATCACGACGTCAATGCTTCACCATCTAAATAAATCTCACCAGTCACAATGTTACAGCTTCAACATTCTGCCGCGTGGCGGCGCCATCCAACTTTTCTGACGTCAATAGACAAACTGTATTTTTTATTCTGAAGCCTATAAGTAAGATACCAATAGTTTTTTTTATTAGATATTTTCATGTGGTAGGCCTAATCTCAAGGTCCAGAATTTTAGTATAGAAGGTCAAGCTGTGGACGTATATTATAATTACATACCACTGCAATGTTCATTTTGGCATTCTCCTTGTATCATAAGTAAATTCTGCTAAGATTCACCTCCTGGTCTATTTTATTGGTGATAGTGGTTTTGGCTCTATCACATGGAAAGGTCTTGGTTATGCCACCAGGACAGATGTTGCAATGTGATCGGCGCACATGTGCTGTAACTATCACATGGAATCCACGTTGCCAGTATTTCAGTGGCAAAATGCATGCCTGGTAGGCAGAGTATGTGGTATTAGTATCGATCGCGATACCTTACACTACAAAATTTCCCAGGACACGAAGTGGCCACATCCATGACGTCATAAATTGCACGAATAGTTTATACAATGCATGAATACAGTCGAACCTCCCTTCTGCGGACACCGTCGGTTCCGAAGGAAAATGTCCTTTACAAGAAGTGTCCGCTAAAACAAGTTTGTAAAAATAATCGAACATTTTAACAGCAAAGTACATCCACCTTAAACATAAACACACCTATCTTTATTTTGATTATTCTAAGTCATTTCTGTTTAAGTATTTCCTTGGGAGTTATTACAAGTGATGTTACATAATTTACAAACAATACAGCTTTGTGAAGTAATCATCAAGATTTGTCTGTGTAAATTTAGCACGTTTTCTTAACTACGATATTCTCGAAAAGGCAATAAAGTCTGTTAAATGGTTCCATTGTGTTATCGCTGTAATCGGGGTCCAGCGTGACACACAAATTCTTTATCAGTTTAAGCATATTTAGTCCCTGCTTCACTGACAGAACTTCTTGTTTTTCTTCTGCCTCACTGTCGTCACTTTTCGTTCCTGATTCGGGCTCTGTAAAACTGTAACAAGTTTTATTCAAAATGCTCCTTTTGTACGACTAGTAAAGGCAGCTAGGTATAGTTAGAAATATTTCCGAAGTGCAATGAATTTAATTAAAGTGAAAATTTAGGTTAAAAGATTTAAAAACTGTCTATCATGAGAAGAAAATGAATGAGAAGTCGAGGTGCAAACAACCATACCTTACGATACATGAAACATAACTACAGTACTGTATAACTTGATGTAACACAGAAAGCTTACAGTAAAATGCGTCCTGAAGTCGGGACTGCCAGTCGCCCTCGAGATCGTCACAGCAAGGAATATTCTCTTCATCATCATCATCATCTTCATTTCCCGTTTCCAGCTTCCTGGGTCGGGTTGTGAATTAAGGACCTCCATCGTTGCCCGTCTCTCCACCACTCCTCTCCTGATTTTAGTACATCTTCGGGTTTTCCTCCCTTCTTTTCTACACACTCCCACACTGTATCTGCCCATCTCTTCCGGGGCCTACCTCGTGGTCTCTTCCCTGTCATCTTTTCACAGAAAGTCTTCTTTGGTACTCTCTCCTCTCCCATTCTCATCATATGTCCATACCACTTTAACTTTGTTGTTTCTATCCTGTCCTGCAGCTTCAATATTCCTGTCCTTTCTCTAATCTCTTCATTTCTAACTCTATCTCTTCTGGTCTTGCCCTCTATACCTCTTAGGAACTTCATCTCTGCGGCTTGTATTCTACTCTCCTCTCTTTTTGTAGTAGTGCACGCTCCAGCTGCGTATGTTAGTATGGGTCTGTAGTAGGTTGAATATAATACTTTTTTGCATTTCTTTGGGACATCTCTGTTCCACACAATACCCCTTACACTCTGGTAAAAACTGTTCGCTTGTTGTATTCTCTTTCCAATTTCCTCAGTTATCTTTCCATCTTCTGTGATCACACTTCCCAAATACTTGAAACTTTTAACGACTTCTAGAATGTTGCCATTCAATTCTATCTTTCCTCTTCCTTTCTTCCTTCCTTCCTCTTGACATTACCATTGTCTTGCTCTTCTCTGTGCTTACTTTCATCCCAAATTTCTCTATCTCTTGGTTCCATACATCTAGTTGTTTTTGTACATCCTTTTCATCCTCACCCCATATAACTATATCATCTGCAAACAGCATGGCCTTTGTTGCTTCTTGTCCCAATCTCTGTTTGACCTTCTTGTGGATTTCATCCATGACTATGATGAATAATAATGGGGACAATACACTTCCCTGTCGGAGACCCGTTTCCACTTTAAACCATTCCGTTCCTCCTATACTGGTCTTCACGCTACTGACACAATTTTTGTACATAGCTTTTAACATTTGGACTTCTGCTCTGATAACTCTTCTTTTTCTTAATACATCCCAAACCACCTGTCTAGGCACACTGTCATATGCTTTCTCAATATCAATAAATGTCATCACCATGTCCTTTCCAAATTCCCATCTTTTCTCCATCATCTGCCTTAATGTAAAGATTAGGTCAAAGGAGAGATGCTGACGGAAGATTCACGGTACAGCTTCCACTGCGTGAGGACTCCACAGAGCTTGGCGACTCGCTCCCATTGGCTCCGTCGCGGCTTCATCATCTCGAGAGACGATTGAGTAGAAACACCCAGCTCAAGAATGACTACGTGAACTTTCTGGAGGAATATGAAGCTCTGGGACACATGGAGGCTATCGACACGTCGCACCCTAATGAGCATAACTATTACATGCCCCATCACACAGTTATTAAAGAGGCAAGCTCTACCACAAAGAAGAGGGTGGTGTCTGATGCTTCTGCCGCCACTACGAGCGGGAAATCACTCAACAACATACTCCGAATCGGGCCGACCATCCAGCAAGATATCTGGTCTATCATTACAAGATTCCAGCGGCTTCGGTGGCGTAGTCGGTAGCATGCTGAACTGCTATGCCCAAGATAGCGGGTTCAAACCCGGCCGAAGTCGTTGGATTTTTTAAGAGCGTTAAAAATCCTTCAGTATGCCTTCCTTCGGAGGGGAAGTAAAGCCGGCGGTCCCATGTCATAGATTTATGGCATGTAAAAGATCCTTTCACAGACTACACTTGTGTAAAGCAAAAATTGTTAGGTTAGATTTCGTCAGAACGCTCTATCAAAGTTCCAACGTTCACCACTAGGTATCATTGATATCTGGTGGCGAAAGTTGGAACAACTTGAAATTGAACGGAACTTGTAGCTCACCCTTCAGGGTGTCCGCTGGAAGCAGCTACAGACTCAGGCGAGCCGAACATGTCCTCGGACACTCCCGGCACTAAAAGCCATACGGTAAATAAATGAAATATGAAAATCCACATCCTGCTTCCAGTCTCCGACCGGGTCAGGAATGGAATGAATGAAGCCCCCATCTAGCGGCGAGGATATGAACTGTGCCGGCTGCCGAAGCCTGTCGCACTCCTCTGGGGCAATGATTAAATGAATGACAGATGAAATGAAATGAAATGATAGTGGAGAGTGTTGCTGGAATGAAATTTTGACAGGGAGAACCGGAGTACCCGGAGAAAAACCTGTCTGCCTCCGTTTTGTCCAGCACAGATCTCACATGGAGTGACCGGGATTTGAACCATGGACCCAGCGGTGAGAGGCCGGCGTGCTGCCGCCTTAGCCACGGAGGCTGGCACGGTAAATAAACAAATAAATAAATAAATTACAAGATTCTGCACTCACCAAGTGTGCTTCACAGTAGACATTCGCCAGATGTATCGACAAGTAAAAGTGGATAGTCGTGACTACAACCTTCACAGAATCGTATGGCGCCGATCGCCGGAGGAACACATAAGACACTACCAGCTAAAAGCTGTCACGTGCGGAACAGCTTCAGCACCCTTCCTCGCTACTAGGTGCCTTCAGCAGCTCGCTATTGACGAGTCGCGCAACTTACCCAAGGCAGCAGAAATTCTCCAGAGAGACTTCTATGTGGACGACTGCATGTCTGGAACGGAAACCCTCGAGGAAGCTCTGCGAACTCAAGAACAACTCATCGATTTCCTTCAAAGGGGAGGTTTCCAACTTCGAAAATGGTGTTCCAATCATCCACGACTACTCGAAGCTGTTCCTCCAGAATACAGAGAAGCCCAGCTGCCCCTTCAACTCGATAGCGGCAATAACGTTAAGACGTTAGGACTCTTGTGGCATCCTGCCAACGATCAGCTGCAGATTGTTGGTACCGGGATTACTAACTTCAACGGACCGGTTACAAAAAGAAAGGTACTTGCAGTCATAGCGTCAATATTCGATCCGTTGGGACTGATGGGTCCATTCATTATCCCCTGCAAGCATTTCCTGCAGCAACTCTGGCAACTTCGCTTAGGATGGGATGAGAACCTACCTAAGGAACTGCTTCAGCGCTGGGAGCATCTACACAATCAGCGTCCTCTTGTCAGCCGAATTCGTATCGACAGACTAGTGCTAACGAAGGGCATTGTCACTAACATTCTACTGCACGGTTTTTCAGATGCATCTGAGAAAGGATACGGATGTTGCATTTACATTAGAGCGGAAAACCAACAGGGTGAGCGCATCACAAGGCTACTGTGCGCTAAATCAAAGGTCGCCCCACTGAAAGGGGTATTCATTCCTTGTCTCGAGTTGTGTGGAGCACTGCTGCTAGCTCGTCTTCTCAAGAAGGTAACATCGGTCTTAAATTTGACCATTAGCAGCATCCATTTGTGGACAGATTCGACAATCGTTCTTTCATGGATTGCAGCATCACCCATACGGTGGAAAACTTTTATTGTCAACAGTGTTTCGGAGATTCAAGACAGCACTTCGATTGCAGATTGGAAGCACGTCCCTTCAGGAGACAATCCTGCGGACCTGATTTCACGGGTACTCACTCCAGACGCCCTTATTGCTAAGTCACTTTGGTGGAATGGACCACCGTGGCTTGCGGAAAATACTCTATCATGGCCTAACTCAAACCCTTCTGCGGATATCCAGGACATCCCAGAACAGCGGAAACCTGTGGTCAGTCTCGTGGCGCTTCAACCTGAAGATGAGTTTATGCAGCGATTCTCTAAACTTGCACGTCTGCAGAGAGTGACAGCTTACTGCCTCAGATTTGCAGCTAACGCCAAACTTCGTCATACGGAAAGGAAGACTGGTGAATTGGACCTTCAAGAGTTACGTTCAGGACTACATGCATGCTTCAGGAACGTCTAAGCATCAGCATATGGTGCACAGATTCATGCGCTTCGTAGTACAAGGGCAATTAGTAATAAGAGCAAGCTTATATCCCTTAATCCATTCCTCTGTGATCAAGGACTTCTTCGAGTTGGTGGCAGATTACAACAATCGGAGCTCCCTTTCAACCAACAACATCAAATAATCTTGCCCCCAAGTCACCATCTAACTAAATTGATCATCGAGAACGAACATCGACGAATGTTACATGCTGGGTGCCAACTGCTACTCTCCTCTCTTCGCCAGCAATACTGGATACCAAATGGAAGGAATACCATTCGGAAGATAATACACCATTGTCTCATCTGCCACAAGCTCAAGGCAAAAAATGCCCAGCAACTAATGGGTCAGTTGCCGAACTACAGAGCATCACCTGCCAATCCATTTGTTCACTGTGGGATTGATTACGCTGGCCCACTGTACATAAAATCAGGATCTCGTAAAAACAGCGCAAGAGTTAAATGTAACGTATCAATTTTTGTATGTATAGCTACTAGGGCTATTCACCTGGAAATTGTTAGCAGCATGACTACCCAGGCCTTTCTTGCTGCTCTCAAACGCTTTATCTCACGACGAGGAAGACCTGAGCACATATATTCGGACAACGGCAGAAACTTCGTAGGCGCAGACAAGGAACTTCGGGAACTGCAGAGATTGTTCGACGAAGAACATCACCAACGAGAGATCTCAAATTTCGCTAGCATTGAAGGCATTCAGTGGCACTTCATTCCGCCACAGGCTCCACACTTTGGAGGTATTTGGGAGGCTGGCGTCAAGTCATTCAAACATCATCTTCGACGAGTGATGGGCACGGCATACCTTACCTTTGAAGAACTGGCATCACTCACAACACAAATCGAAGCATGTCTAAACTCTAGGCCTCTAGTCCCCCTAGCCGATGATCCCGACGACATAATGGCTATCAACCCAGGTCACTTTCTAATTGGAAGACCTATCACTACCCTTCCCGAACCAGATCTGAGTAATGTACGCCTCAATGTACTCTCTAAATGGCAGCAACTGCAACGGCAGCTCCAAGGATTCTGGAAGGCGTGGTCAGCAGACTACCTCTCCCACCTGCAGCATTTCATTCATTCATTCATTTGCAATGGGGGCTGTGTCCCCCGGTGGCAAATTGTATATACATAACAAATAAATAATTATTCATAACAATTCAATAACAATTATACAACAATTAAACTGGAGTATTTACACAAATAGTCTTTTCTTAAACACACCTATATGTTTGGGAAAAGGCTCTAAGAGGAGTAAATGGACACTACCAAGCAATAATGTGCAGCCAGGCACATTAGTGATCGTCAAGGAAGACAACGTCCCCCCACTGTGCTGGAAGCTCGCAGTGATTGATCAGGTCCACCCTGCCACTGATGGACTAGTACGCGTCGCCACGATCCGTACTTCTGCTGGAGTATACAAAAGGCCCATTACAAAACTTTGTCCTCTCCCCACTTCTGAAGGCGACGATATCTGAACGTAGTGTGTCTTGTTTTGTATTTATCTTCATGTTTGTTTATTTTACATTGTGTTTGGAAAAAAGTGTTTAACCCTTTTTTGGCGGGCGGCATGTTTGAACTTTGTATCTTGCTCACTTCAAGTTTAGCAAGCCCTCACCAGATGTCAGATTAGGACAGTGCTCATCGTACCTCCACTGCCCTCTGTAGGGGGCAGCATTCCTTCTAGCTACTTCCCTGGCGGGAAGAGAGCGGACAGTGTGTCTGTGAGCAAGCGCGGTAACGGTCGATTGCGTGATGTTAGACAATGGCGTAGTCGGTGTAACAAACACCTACATTCAGGGTTTCTTGTGTGTGTAAATATGTGTAGGGAGTGTTTTCTTAGAGTGTATGACGTGTTTATTTAAGGTGTAAATATACTGTAGTAATATTTCCTCAGAGATCCAGTGATATAAATCAGCTACCTACCTCGTGTTCTATACATACAGTCCATTTCTATCCTCGTACTATCCTTAGCCAAACCTTGTATATATCTCCTCACCTCATTAAACTCTTTTCACTAACGTTATGAAGTTTTCTAAAACACTCTAGCCACCCATTGCTAGCTAGAAAATTCTCACCCTTCAAATTATTTGCGATTTCTCACGCTTTTTCTTGTAACATTGGCCCACTCACACAGTTTCTTTGCCTGAGCACACTTCAACCACTCATATACCGCAACGTTCACTTCTGAAAAAACTGACTCCCACTTTCTTTTCACTCATCGATTCCTATTTTCCTCCCACTCCTTTAAAATTTCATTTCTATTCTTCACAATAGTGTTTATTCGAGTTTTCCCGCATTTGAATTTTTCGGCAAGCTTTCTCACTGAATGTCCCTTGTCACTTTCTACAATCACATTTCTTCTTGTTTCGAGGTCTAAACACGTTCGTCCCTTGTTACTCATGCTTACTTTACGACTGAAATGCTACGGTATTTCTGTCTCACTAATTAGCGCACGTACTTCAAGTCATTTCCTTCTTAACTTGACTACCTGAGCTCGACCTTATCGGTGGCAATCTGAGTTATAAATAGAATAATGCAAGCAGGGAAGAAAATCTCCAGGTAACTCGTGAGTAAACAGTCACTGGCAGCAATCCTGGACAATTAGTATTCTCGGAATGTACATCAGTAGGTAGAACACCATTACAAAAGGTTTGGAAAGAGGAATGTACAGAAGAATTAACTCTATGGCTTCTACAGCATTGCGATGTAGCCTGCATTTCACTCTCTCTCTCTCTCCTTTGACTCGAAATAGGTGTAGTACAGACATTCAAGAGGGATTTCCGCATGTCTGCAGACAGTTTTAAAAGAAAGGATGACATGGTCCGGTGTAAAAAAATGTCCTGCAGCGTGTGAAGTGTCCGCTTAAGTCAAGTGGACAGGACAGATGGTGATGTCCGCTGTCTGGAATTCAAGGTGTCCGCTGAAATGAGGCTAATTTAACACTTGTCTTATGTAAAATAAAATCGGTTCCAAGGAAAAATGTCCGTATAGGCAGGTGTCCGCTGAATAAGGGTGTCCGTTAGGGCAGGTTCGACTGTATTCAATTGTGGGTGTTGATAAGACTTTACATACAAACCAAACCTAGGGCTTGCAGCCCAGACCCCCATGCCCTTGATATAAGCAGTGATTTACGTACAAACGGTCTAACCTAGTAGCGGCCAATTGTCGTCTAACCTAAGAGAGATCAATTGTTTTGCCCAGACTGTCTAACCTAGTAGCGTCAATGGCTTTCTTACCATGGCTTTAGAAGAGTGCAGTTCAACTTTTCAATTAAATCGAACTAAAAGTAATGGATGAACATTCGTAACTCTTCACCAAACCTCGCACATGAACACGTGACTGCATTCGCATTTACCAACGCACTGTTTGAAACTCGTACAGCTGAGTAATATGGTGGCAATTCAAGCCACATCAAACTAACCTCAAAGTCCCTACATAATCCGTGACATCATCACCTACACTAAAAATTCCCCTAGACACGTATATATGACGGTTTATACTTTAACCAAAGATGCAAGTTTCCTTTACAACGCGCAGGTCGCCCACGGGCGTCAACTAGAAAGACCTGCACTCGGCCTCTCCATAGGCCACACGAGTTTCCTTTCACTATTGTAACAGTTTTTCATCTGCCAGTCGCCATTGGACCCAACGACTACGGCTGGTAGACCCTCTTTGAGTGCAACATTGTTATTGTACAATACCCAAGGGGTATGCACCCCTTAGAGATCATCCCCCCCATCATCTGTCTAAATCTCATAAAAGGCAACCCTTTAAAAGCCTACCCAATATCCATCAATACTATAAGGGCAGCTGGCTACTCCATAAAGCAGCTCAACCCTTGCGTAATTATGACACACAGCGACATACTACAAACTGGTTCAACTATGCCACAACGCGCTGACAGAACAGAGGCTAAAGGTATAAAAGGTGCCTTAAGTGGGTCACGAGAATCTCTCCATCACCAGTGCTTCGACGAGACAGCCGGAGGCTAACGACAGTGTCAACCGAGGTGAGTCAGTCAGTCAGTGTTCAGAATCCTACTTTTGTAACCTAACACCCACAGTTTGTACTCACATTATAACATCACAAGATCCCTTAAAAGGGACTAACAGTTACTCATTGCTGACCAATAAACACTTGGTCAGTCTCTTATACTTGCATTACTGATCTACACTCTTCTTCACGTCCCCACGTCCTTCCTTACTCCCGTCACAGTCGGACGTGACACACCGTAGTAATAACGCCAACTCAGACGTCCTTGTATTCCTCACAGCGGCTAGCGTGCTCAAGTGAAGCGCGTGCCGAACCGCTGACACTAGCAAGGTGATTATATAATAAGTAGCCGGCTGGGCGACTAGTACACCGACCCGCGTGCTAAGGCTACATCCCTTAAACCACATTTACAGTCTTTATAGGAACGCCCCCTAGTTCCTAGCACACCACAACACACTACACTGGTCAGCTTGCCCTGTCAAGGGGAGCTACCCTTATTTAGGCACAAACTCATAAATTAGTACAGCAACTCTCCCTTTTAGATCCACCCCCAAATAAGGGATCTAAAACACTGGTGGAGGCGCGGGGTCCTACGCATAGAGAAAAGGGACTCAACCAACGAGCCCTCGTAGGTAAAACGACCCCTTCCGTACCGCAAAAAGCCAAGCAAATTAGTGAGAAAATTTTTCCCCCAGACAGAAAGCACCATATTTTTTTTTGTGTGCTCCAAATTAGCTACACAGGGGAACTTCTTAATAAACCAACCCCCCAGCCCCATACAGAACCAGAGAGATATAGGAATACACTGGCAAACACGCACAGTTTTTTTTTTCTCTCTATTGTTACTTTAGGCCCATACACTTCAGGCAGAATGGCACCTCATGAAGAGATTGCAAGCCATGAAGGTAATAGGGGTATGCCAATATTAGTAGCATTATTGGCTAGATGCCAAAGGCACATACAGATCAGGCAAACACAAATACGGACACTCCAAACAAAAATCGGGGCAATACAGGGCAAACAGCCATACACCCCGTCAGAGGGTAGGACAGCGCGATTAAGATGCGCACATACACTCTTGAATCACATACATGAACACCTCAATAGGTTCCATATACAAAGACACAGAATATACCGACAATTAATCACCACACATGGTCCCGTGATAGATAATGCAACCCTCGAGAGAATGAGGGTGCACTACACAAGTTTACACGCCCAATACAGGGAGCTAATTCGCGTCCAAGCGCTTCTCCAACTAGCGGCCACAAAACAATACAGAGCACAGAAACATTAATACATTAGTACAGTAATTTGCAAGCAGGCCATGAGCCTCAATAAGGCAGTACACCCAAATTTGGGACAAATACCGTGAGCTACAAGCCAATAAGGCCATTTTTGAGTTCATGGTAGGGCCATCAGCCCACCCGAGAGAGGACATAAGCGTGGATACGCTAACTCGACAATTTGCGAGGATGTCCCTCTCGCCACGTACTGCCACAGAATGGAAGGAGTTCGCCGTGGCCACAGTCAAGAAGACGACCGGGTTAGGCTCCAACATATTAAAGAATACATCCTACACAGACACACGTCCTCCAGCTCCGGATCGGAAGGCAATTTTGCCAAGCCGAGGGGAAGAGCCTAGAACAATCCCCTCGGACCGGATGAACGAGAGGGAGTTGAAGCCAGGACCTTCAATCACACATAATACGACAGAGGGACAACAGGAGGTAACCTCGTCATGGGCTGACGACGTAGAGCCTGACCTACCACATATAAAGCCTACATACACTCACACAGATAGGCTAACACAGTGGCAGGAGTCTGCCGTGGCCACGGGCCAGAAAGCGGACAGGCTACACGACACCACATTGGCAGGACAAAAACAGGCACTTAAGCGGCCCTCACCGCCAGTTCAAAGGGCAAATTTGCCAGAACGGAGGCGAACACCGGCATTAGTCCCTCAGGATGCACGGTACACGCACATACAGATTAAACAGGCATTACCATACAATACACGGGGATTAGGAAAGGTATTATTACCCACCCCACAAAACCTCGCAGTCAAACATACATACACTCCCGCAAAATCTGCTAAGATAGCGCCAAGCGCAATAACGCCCTTAAATACAGGTACACTTAGACCTAGAAACACGCGCTACGGTGGAAGTAGGGCAAGGCTTACTTTGCTAGAAATTCCGCCGGAAAACAGCAAAGAAACACCTCAATGGATTTCAGAGGCCTATAATATCGTAACAGGGCAAAACCCTTCACCTTTCTGAGCACTGAAGCTCGAAAGACGATAACGACTTCCACCAAGGCCAAAGAAATAAAATAACATCACTTCCCCCATCATAAATGGCCACACAAGTTCTTTCACGCGGGAGATATCAGAAAATAGACCGACAATTACATAGTAAACATAAACTGCGCATTTTTTTTTTCTTTCTCGTATTTTATGTATATACAGGGCAACATGGCCAAATTAGAAGTGAGTAATTTTAAATCCTTCTGTGTTTTTTTTTGGGAACCATGGCATCTTTCTATTAGGCCATCACTAAGCCAAGTGAAAGCCCATCAGGCTCAAGGCCGGAAAGAGATATTTTGAACACAACTTAGGCATAAAATCACAGCATAGAGCTTAAGGGAGTCTTTCTAAGTAGAAATGACTAGACGTTCTACGTTATGGTTCCACAGTTTGACAGATTCTCTTGTTGCGGGCGAAAACCGTAAGCATGGCAAGAATTAAGAATCTCAAACTAGTTTCAAAAAAAAAAAAAAAAAATTTTTTGGGAGGTGTGCTTTAACCAACTAAAAAGCCCAATTGCACACCGGGATGAGACACTGTCATTTTGGTGAGTTACAATTACTTTGATAGGCAGGTTTGACTCCCACAGTGCACTGGCTTTGCTCGTGACGTGGATACAAGGGTATCAGTTACGTCTGGCAATGGCCTTCCTAAGGTGTACTAGACAGTGTCGGTAGATTCCCCTGAGACGTAACCAGATTACGGTAGTACTCACGTTACCAAATTGGTAAATACTACACTCAGGTCCCAATCACCATTTTTTTTCAAAAACATAGTGCTCACGACATAATTTTTAGAGACTAACGCCACCTACTATTATTTTCTTTCAATGTGCTCTCTTAATGCAGAGCGGGGCATAAATAATTTTTTTTTTGTTTTACACATTTAGCCCAAGAAAGAAAAATGGCCAAATAAACTATATATATATTTTATACATAGGTATACATAACACAACACTCGGGGACACAAGTGTAGTCAATGGAAGGTTCTTTTGCAGACGGCCAATGCATATGAGATTTCCGAAGTGAAATGCCATGGCCTGTGGTTTGGATTCCAAGTAAAACGGAAATCCCGTGGCACATGATCTCTAGAAATGGTCACGTTAAACCACAAAATTCCCCTCTTGCCTTTTTATAATGCGAAGAGCACTAACAGAAAAGCAGGCTGATTAAGAACACATGTTCGGATACACAGCGTTATCGGAACAAATAAACAAGCGAGCGCGCAAGACATTGCAACCCGACACCCTCATACTCAGCAGTAAAGCAGACCTCAGTGATAAACTGCGAGCCTTACAGACGACAGTTCCCAAAGCACACTGCACGGAATCATTCATAGCCAACCTAAGAACCCTATATCTTCAAAATTTACACTACGAGGAGAGGGCAAAAATAAGCAAACTCCTCGCAGGAAGGTATACTAGGGGTTGCGCATAGAAAAACACACAGCCCATTTGCCATAGTGTAGGCGGCACAGAAATGGCCACCAAATCTTTACTGACAACCGGCTTCGAACCCATGTCCACACACAAAAACCTCGTACCGAAAACTAACTAAACAACGGTATTTTCGGTACGAGAAACACAAACAAAATACAGGCAGAATGCCCGCAGAACATGAACAACGCAGACATATAACACAGAGAATTACATAGAACACGGGTTCGAACCCCAGAGAAAATTGCACGCCAGGGAAAAACAAGCAGACGGCCTTCCAATCACACCAAAATTGGCCCATATAACGGCTTAAGACAGATAATACTACATTCCTGCGGCCAAAGGACAGGCATAAAATTCCAGAAATACACTTGACAGGGAAAATGGACTTTCCAGACAGAGACATATAAATTTCGTAAGACAACGGTCTTACGGAATAATGGCCACACAACGGCAATAGTAGCAGGGCGGATTACCACATCGGGCCGCCAGGAATTTAACACAATGACCACACTGGCATACGTGCAGAAAAACACGCAACAGTGGTTAACCTACATAAAATCCCGGCCTGAAGTTACACACACAAACTGATGACTTGCAGACTTAGCCACTTTGCAACACTGTCGATGACAAAACGCGATTGTGTAGTGGCAGTGACCATGAATAAACAAATGCAGAACAATCATAACACTATACATTTTTCAACACTGCGAAAGCATTTATCAACAAGCAGACGTCACAGACCAAAACTTGTCGCAGGCCCAGAGTAGCACGTTCGTAAAGACGTTGGCAGGCCACGGGCGCTTCCTACCCATACACAATACACACAGTAGGACTTAGCCCTACAGCAGACCAGGCGTCCGCGTGGTGTAGCGGAGCGTAGTCACACACACACACACAAACGCGCTCACCAATCAGGGGCGAACATAGGGACTTTGAGGAAACGGGACCTCCCCTTAACAACTTCTTTTTGCGACCCTAGTCCCGAAACAAATCATTCCAGGCGACTAGGACTTAGCCCTATAACGGACCAGAGTAGGTCGTGAAGCTTCGCTATCCCAAAGCGCGGATAGAAAACCAACATGGACCAAGGGAGGATGTCAAGAGAGCATGCTAACAGCGTCCCACTCTACTCCCTTCCCATAACCTTCTCACGCCCAACATAAACAACGCAAACACATCTACACGACCATAAACAGCTACACTACACTACAAAGTATACATAAGGGTTGGTAAACTTCATGTGTTTACAGAAAGGGCATGCTACGCCTTGAGCCCCACCGCTATCACCTGAATGAGAGGGGTGCATCGGCCAACAACAACTAAGCGTAATGCACATCTCCATCTGAGAGATGAGGCCATAAGTAATAAATACTAACCATTTTTTTTTAAATTTAAATCATCCCGCATGAGAGGGAAATATATTAGTATTATGCCTCAACCTACACCTATCCATACATGAGTGCAAACGCCTCATATCCAGACGCATGCATGTACATCCCATCCATTCACCAGGGGATATTGATATCAGACCGGCATGGATTTTTATTTTATTTTTTGCAACCCCGGGAATTACCTGCCCCGTTCCACTCACTGTAGGAGCATCCCAGCACAAAAACCGGTTCCAGGCCGCCACTAACGCGGAATTCGGAAGTGCGCAACCTCCTCCTACCCTGCTTTAACCCACTCTACAGATAACTACCCCCAGATCACAATAACAGGGTACCTGACGCCACAGACCCTACTAACACCTCCATCAAGGTTAAAAAAGAGCATTATCGCTGGAGAAGCTGATATAGCACAGGTAGCCTAAAGTAGTCTACGTATGTAGAGGTTTTACCAGCCCACCACACTGGAAGTATTTTACATTTGACACTTTTTACACAGGTTACACCTATATTTAAAAAAAAAAAAAAAAAAAAAAAAAGGGAATCTGAAACACCCTGGCTGATGATACCGGCGTTAGCCAAAGGTCAAAAGCACAACACTAGGAGCAGAGCTGGGGAAGGCGATGTGGACCCTTACCCCAGTCGGCTCATCAAATTACTGACGACTAGACCAAATAGACGAACCACGTAAGGTCAAAGCATTCGCGGCCTGGTCGGGCAAGCTCTGGAATCCTAGGTGCGCATAAACCGCCCCTGGGAGGAAGGGATGCTAAACCCACTTTGAGCCACGGTCGTCGAAGCCAAGACCTGCAGGGAGACTTTCTGAGAATGGCGGGAGAAATAGCTCACTCCGCGCCGGCCTCGGGAGCTATCCCTAGAGACGACCATATTATGACTAGACTGTTAGTTAAATTTACGTAAGTAAGACTTCCATGGCGGGAAGCAAAACTCCTGTGCGTTGGAGCATACTACGGCGGCCCATAGAGGCAAATTTATATATCAATGCGAAAATGCATACTACGGCGGCCCATAGAGGCAAATTTATATATCAATGCGAAAATGCATACTACGGCGGCCCATAGAGGCAACTTTATATATCAATGCGAAAATGCATACTACGACGGCCCATGGAGGCAACTTTATATATCAATGCGAAAATGCATACTACGGCGGCCCATAGAGGCAAATATCACTGCGAAAGCAGATTGCGACGGCCGATTAAGGCGAAGACAATATTATGCCATTGGACCACACTGTCCAATGCCCACATAAATGGCGACGCATCGGGCAGTCAGAGGGCATTAAGAGATGGGGCATTGCGCGCCCCTCACAGGAGCCAAGTGGGCGGCTCACCTACGTCAAATAGGAACAGCACCCGGTTATGAACACGAAAGTTACAGCGGGCGAAACGGTTAGCTTAGTGGCACCGTAAGCGCCCGCGGATAGATTAATCCTAGTAATAGACGTCGACACTAGACTTAAGGGGACGGAATCTAGCGACCCTAGAGACAACCGGTGTTTCTGGGGCTCGTGCGGGTGGTGATCTGGGGATTTAATTGCCCCAGGCGATCGTCCTAGGCCAAATTTAGTTATACACGGTTGCATTTGACACGCAACCTAGGATTAAGCAAATTTAATGAACACTGTTGCAATTCAGCACAGCATCTTTCGGCAATAGATTAAGGCAACCCTCTCGGCTTAGATGTAGTTTTTTTTATATATACCATAAGTAGAATAAGTAGTATAAGAGAACGCCGTTCGGCGCCTGATGACCCACAAATCCGTCATCAGGGTAAGTCCGATAACTCATGATAAGTTATTATAATGTAGCATAGTCTTACATTTAAGACAATTTTTTTTTTTACATATATTGAGGTAAAATTGCGGCGCCTGGCGGCCCAAATTCGTTGCCAGGGTAAGCCCAATACTACAACACATTAGGAAATGACGTCACGGCACCATAGAGGGTAAGCCCGGCCATATATCGAGTAATAATAACCATGCCATTCTTTTCACAGGTAAAAAGGGGCTTCAGACTGTGGCAACGCTGCCACAGGAAGCGGCATATGGAATAGGGAATTTCAATGTTTTGTTAACCTCTCCATTTTTTTTTGCAGGCATTGTCACCTAGAATATGACACGTGTAATTATGATTTTGCTGCCAGATAGCAGCAACATGCTATTTAATGCCCCCTTATTGTAGTATTATACCTGTGCATACTAACCTCCATTTAACATTCATTCTCACTTACACACTCACTACATTTTTTTTTACAGCTACACGTCAATAATCTGCACAGCGGGAATGATGCCTGTGGGGCATCAAGCTTGCTGGCAGATCTGCATAAAACAAAAACACTTGAAGCGTCAAAATGCGACGCAGCTTACGGCGATGAGGGCGCAACCGGCATGTGGCGGCGACCCTCATGGCCAAGTGTGCAAGCATTCACCCACAGAGGATGCTTCACAGACTATGTATTAAGAATACACTGCAAGCGGTACGACCACTCAACCGTGCCAAGAGGTGGCCGTATAGGATCAGCCGTGATACGGCAAGCGTACGTACAAACAGGTAGCGTGCACGCGAGGATCCAAACAAAAACTAGAATTATAAGGGTTTAGCGCGCTTAAGTAGACATAAGGTTATTGTAGTTCATAATTTTAAAGAGTAAACTACATACATATTCATGCGCCCACGGGCAATTATTCCAATTGAAATTCCTAAATGTCAGCATCGCAACATGATACATTAAACTCTATATATATTTTTGTCTGTTTATCAAGTTCACGTGTACACGATGTCCATATTTTTGTTTTGTTTTGTTTCGTTTGCTAAGGTAACACGTAACCAATGTCTGTGAATTGTTTTCTTTCATTTTTCTCTCTTCTAACTTCCCCATTTGTCAGGGTGTTCCGTTTTTCCCACACAAATAAATACTTTTGAATATTTCCTTTAAATTATACCCTGGAACACCCATTTTTTTCTATTCTCTCCTATCTTCTTTATTACAGGGAGCACTTTTTCCCCAAGATAGGGCGGACGACGCAATCATCCGTTCGGCCCTGGGTTTTTCCTCCCTGCACAACTATGTAACCATGTATAACCATGTTTTTTTTCTTTTTTATGCCGACAACGGCAATGGCGATTGTGCCTCAATAGCAATTATTTTCTTTATTCAACAATGTTAATGCACATTTCACCATGCAATGTAAAATTTATATACATATATATCTATGTACACCCCATAACCCTCCCCTCTGAACACGGGCTGACCGCACACCTACACTTCTGCACGACGACACCCGTTCCATACGACGACGCTTACGACGCCACCACCAGAAGAGACGAGGGGGATTCAAAAACTACTACGACAACATCCCAACCCCAAGTGCCCTTCCCGGTCGCGAGGACGCGACCAAATGGAGGAAGAGGCTTGTACAATACCCAAGGGGTATGCACCCCTTAGAGATCATCCCCCCCATCATCTGTCTAAATCTCATAAAAGGCAACCCTTTAAAAGCCTACCCAATATCCATCAATACTATAAGGGCAGCTGGCTACTCCATAAAGCAGCTCAACCCTTGCGTAATTATGACACACAGCGACATACTACAAACTGGTTCAACTATGCCACAACGCGCTGACAGAACAGAGGCTAAAGGTATAAAAGGTGCCTTAAGTGGGTCACGAGAATCTCTCCATCACCAGTGCTTCGACGAGACAGCCGGAGGCTAACGACAGTGTCAACCGAGGTGAGTCAGTCAGTCAGTGTTCAGAATCCTACTTTTGTAACCTAACACCCACAGTTTGTACTCACATTATAACATCACAAGATCCCTTAAAAGGGACTAACAGTTACTCATTGCTGACCAATAAACACTTGGTCAGTCTCTTATACTTGCATTACTGATCTACACTCTTCTTCACGTCCCCACGTCCTTCCTTACTCCCGTCACAGTCGGACGTGACACACCGTAGTAATAACGCCAACTCAGACGTCCTTGTATTCCTCACAGCGGCTAGCGTGCTCAAGTGAAGCGCGTGCCGAACCGCTGACACTAGCAAGGTGATTATATAATAAGTAGCCGGCTGGGCGACTAGTACACCGACCCGCGTGCTAAGGCTACATCCCTTAAACCACATTTACAGTCTTTATAGGAACGCCCCCTAGTTCCTAGCACACCACAACACACTACACTGGTCAGCTTGCCCTGTCAAGGGGAGCTACCCTTATTTAGGCACAAACTCATAAATTAGTACAGCAACTCTCCCTTTTAGATCCACCCCCAAATAAGGGATCTAAAACATTATGAATCCTACCAACCAAATGGATTTCATTTAAGAAGTGCTTGTGATCCTGGTTGCAATCCCACCTGTTGCTATTGAGAGGAAAAGGGCAGTTTTGGCTTTCCAATGTTAGACCACATTTTTATTATAAGCACGACAACTTATTTCCCATGTCAGTGACATAATTGCACGAGCACACTCTCCCCATTATCTCAAAAGCAGCTGTGTGCGGTATGGCAACTCTGGGAAATGCATTACCTTAAATGATTGTAGCACGGGTAGCAGGAAAGATAGGAGAAGGTAAGATGAAAGCAATGGTGATTGCAGATGATCTCATGGTCTGGGGAAACGAGGAGGAAATTCAGGAGCAACTGAAGGCTTGGGATTAAGACAGTGGGAGAGTACGGATGGAAGTTCAGCATCAGTAAATGTGAGATCCTGTTAACGACCAGGAAAAACGACAGAACAACGAGTGGGATAACACTTGGAGGTGGACAGCTGAAGAAGGTGGAAAGTCTCAAGTACTTGGGAAGTATAGTGGAGGAAAATGGGAGAAATGACAAAGAGATTACGGAATGTGGCAGACGGGCAGAAGCATTTCTGAGAAGCATAAGGAGCTTAGTGTGGAATAAAGATGTCCCACAAAAAAGCAAGGAAGTGTTATACAGAAGCTACTATATCCCGATACTGACCTATGCATCAGAAACGTGGATAATGAAGAAAAGAGACATAAGCAGAATACAGGCAAGTGAAATGAAGTTCCTGCGAAGTAGGATCGGAGTAAGAAGAAGATACAGGGTGAGGAATGAAAAGGCCAGGGAAATGGTGAAAGAGGAGCCCTTGCAAGGTAGGATTAAGACTTCAAGACTGAGGTGGTATGGACACTTAAAGAGAATGGAAGAGAAGAAGATTCCCAAGAGGATACACGAGATGCTGATGCAGAAGAAACAACCAAGGGGAAGAACAAGAGATAGATGGCTGAAAGGAGTGGAGGAATGTGTCAAGAAGAGAGGCGAGGACTGGACCAGAGTGACAGCGGAGAGGTGGTGGGAGGAAAGGACTAAGTGGCGAGGCTTATGTTCCAAACAGACCCAACCTGGGGCTGGAAACTGTACAAGATGATGATGATAGTATATATATATATATACACCGCGGACAGGCCAACAAGGACCACGCAAATATCACTTCTTTATAGGTCTAGTTTCCTTCTTTCTCTTCCAGAAGTCTTTCATCCTGGTCGACTGTGCAGCTCTTCTTTCAGCAGTCCATTCTCCTCTGTTGAGATTTTTCTTCTCCCCGACAAGAATTTTGAGACCAAAAATTTTTTTTCTGTACTCTATTCGATTTAGACAATCTTCTTCAGTAATTTTGAATTTTTGAAGTTCTTCTTTCATTTGTTTTACATAGCCTCCTTGTCCTTTATAGTTCCAGATTTTATCAAAAATTTGTTTGTTTAACCTTGAGCAATCCATGCGGACCATATGTCCGTAGAACTGAAGTCGCCGTTTTCTGATCATCACTTCAAGGTTGTCGATTTTACTATAAATTTCTGCATTCGATCTCAGTCTATAACCTTCCTGTGTTTTCCTAGGACCATAAATCCTTCTTAAAATTCTTCTTTCTATCTTGAGCAAATTCTCCATTCCGGTTATATTTGTAGTTTCCATGCCGTACAAGATGACTGGTCTAACAACAGTATTAAAATGTCGTAATTTTGCATTGATAGACAGGTTCTTTTTATTGTATATATTTTTTGTACAAAAATTTAATCTTTCCAATTTCCCTTTTTTGTTCTCGATTGCCAATTTATCCGTCCCATTGCTACTAATTATTTCTCCAAGATATTTAAATCGGTCAGTGACCCTGGTGCTCCCATAATTTGTTTTTATCATTTTCTTAGTGTATTTCTGATCACTTGTCATCATCTCTGTTTTTACCAACGAAATCTGTAAGCCCGCTTTTTCCGCCGTTTCTTTTAACTGATCAATTTGGTTAATAGCTTCTTGTTCTGATTCAGCAAACAACGCTACGTCGTCAGCAAATGCTAAACCTTTGACTCTGAGGTTCTTATTCTTTGTACCAATTTTAGCACTTGAATCGTTCTTCTCCCAAAACGTCCTCATGACTTTATCCAAGACCAAATTGAAAAGCAGTGGTGATAGACTGTCCCCTTGTCTTAGCCCAGTTTTTACCTCGAAGGGCTCGCTAACTTCATTTAAAAATTTGACTCTGGAAATCGTATTAGTTAATGTAAGTTTTATTAAATTTATGGTTTTTTGATCAACTTGGTATTCCTTCAATGTGTCAAAAACAGTATCCCTATCCACTGAATCATACGCTTTCTGAAAATCAACGAATGAGATAAAGATATTCTTTGGCCTGTTGTTGTAATATTTTAATATCAATTTTAAACTAAGAATTTGTTCTGCACACGATCTATTCCTTCTGAAACCTCCTTGGAACTCGCCAAGCTGTGGTTCGATCTGTGGTTCAAGTCTGTTTAAAAGTAGTTTGGCAAATATTTTATATGTGACAGACAACAATGAGATCCCCCTATAACTATTGACATCAATTTTTGAGCCTTTTTTATGTAGTGGATGAATTAAGGCGATTAACCAGTCTTCTGGAATTGCTTCCTCAATCCAAATTTTCTGGAATAGATTTGTCGTCGCTATTAAAAATTCATCATCTACAAGCTTCCACATTTCTGCAATTATTCCATCTTTGCCTGAGGCTTTATTGTTTTTAAGTGAGTTGATAATACATTTAACTTCATTTACATCTGGGGGCGTAGAGTCAAAATTTTGTGTTGTAAATTTGAAACTCAACTTGTCTGTCGGTTTTGGACAATTTAACAACTTCTCAAAATACGCAGCCAAGATATCACAATTTTCCTTGTTGTTTAATGCTAGCGTACCATCTTCCCTTTTGAAATTTAAACTCGGCGCTGAATATCCAGTGATTTCATTCTTAAATGCTCTATAAAACAATCGGGTGTCATTTTTCTTAAAATTGTCGTCCATTTCCATTATTTGGTCCTTCATATATTTTCTTCGAATCGTTCTTAAAGTCTGGTGGGCCATTTTCCTTAATCTTTGTACTTCCTCTAAATTTTCTGGAGTCTTGTTCCCGTTCCACTTGTGCCAAGCACAATGTCTTTCTTTGATCACTCTTTCACATTGTTCATTCCACCAAGCATGTTTCCTATAAAAGTTCAACGGTGCAATTTCCTGAGCTGGTTCAAGAAGGTTATTAGTAACATCATTCCAATTGGTTGGTATTTTAAGTTTTCCTTGAAATTCTATCCTTTTTTCATTTGTAAGAACCTCTCTATTAATTTTCGGAATTTTAATTCTAGTTGTATTTTGTTTGCGTGTAAAAGGTATGAAATTCATCTTGATTTGAGAAAGGTAATGATCTGAAGTTACATTAATGGATTTTCTGACCTTGACATTTTGAATTTCTTTGAAACAATTTCGAGAGATAGCTACATGATCTAGTTGAAACTCACCCAGCAACGCATTTGGGGAGACCCATGTTTTCTTTTTACTTGGTTTTGCTTTAAAATGTGTGGACATAATCTTTAAGTTTAGATGTTCACAGAGTTTAACCAATCTCTCACCATTCCTGTTGGTTCTATTGTGAGCGGGATATTTACCTATTATATCAGAAAATTTTCTCTCAGATCCAAGCTGAGCATTGAAATCTCCAAGTAAAATTTTTACATGATTAGAAGGAATTTTGAGAATTTCGGCTTCTAACTCGTCCCAAAATTCATCAACTTTCTCTGGATTCGTTTTATTATCCTTATTTATAGGAGCATGGGCGTTGATTAGCGTGTATCTCTTATTGAGAGATTTTATAGTTAGAAAAGATAGTCTGGCATTCACACTTCTAAAAGCGATAACTGCGTCCAAAAATTTCTTGTTGACCATAAAAGCTGTTCCAAGATGTGGCATGTTCTTCATCACTCTCTTCCCAACTTTTCCTTTGAAAATTCGGAAGTTGTCAGATTCAAAGGTGTCCTCATCCAAGAACCTGGTCTCTTGAAGGGCTAATATTGTAATGTGATGTCTATGAAGTTCTGTTGTTAGTTGTTTTAATTTTCCAACCTGAATTAAGGAATTCACATTGTATGTTCCAAAAAAATATTTTCTCATTTTCTTGAATCTTGAACTGTTCTTGTGGTGCTCCGATTCACCATAATGTAACCCTAAACTGCTAGGCACCCTGGAATCCGATTTACGCCTAGCATTGTCTTCAGGGTAATCATGACCAATAGAAGCTAAATCCATGATATTAAAGTAAATGTGGGTTGGACAAAGTCCAACGTTATACAACTAAGATTGTGAGTCCTAGAGGTTGCCTCAAGATGTGTTCTGGCTCTTATTTTACGGCTTAAGCCAACCCTCCTCCTTTCTCCGGGCTTGGGACCGGCAACAGAAACTACTGAGCTACTCAATCCACCCAGTAGATCCTGCAGGCGGAGTATATTACTAGGTATATCTGTAATTTGTTCTCTGGGGTTATGAAAGGATTAATCTGTTCTTTTGTATAGTTTATCCACTTCATTTTTAATAATGTGTTCCTTTCTTTCTCATGTACCTGTGTGCCACAGGAAATTTTGTAATCTTAAGGCAACATACACCACAATCAGGGATTCTGGACGTTCGACAGGTTCTGGTTCAGTACTTTGGGAGTTTTATAAGTTATTCTACATAATTTTCGCAAAAGATGAAACTATTCACCCAGTGTTAACTATCTCAACAAAAATACGGGAGAGCATCTCACCAGTGGAAACAGCAGCAACGGATCCTGCCCCAGCAACGCCTTTATCTTCGAAGTCTGCAAGTGGCAAGGAACGATCTATGAAGCAGACCAGATATAGAAGATTGGAGCTTCATAGAAAGGTCCTTGCAGACAATGAGGAAGTTGAAGGAGTTGTGCACCCTACGGTTGGGTGTTGATAGGGCGAATGAACTGGCTGTGAACGGAATGAACATTTCCGTAAGAGGAACGAGTTGATGGAACAATTCCTAAATAGGTTGCCATAAGCTTAATTTGTATGATTTGTAATATATTGCACATAATCCTACAATACTTTGGTTTTCTAATTGTAGTAAGTGAGTGTAGGCTAAACTGTGAATGTAATAATTTTGTATATTTGTAGAATTCTAGTTTGTAATATTTACTTAGGGTAATTTGGTTTATTATTAGATTAGATTAGGTAACTCCGCCTCTTGGTTGTACTTCAGTGCTTCAGAGTGCCAGACCCAAGCCCGAAAAAAGGAGGAGGGCCTTTATAAATAAACTTGACCACCTCATGACATGGTTGATAGCATTCTTGGCTGTCACCCCTGAGGTCTGGGTTAGATTCCTCACTCTGCCAAGAAATCCATTCTGGTCTAAGAGATGGAATGGGGACTAATTCTGAGAGAGACCAGAACGTGGCTTTTACATAACTTGTTTCATCTTCTGGGATACAATACCAATTTGAATTAGTAACCCTGGTCACTACAGCATGTGAAATATGTGCTAAACTACGTATATGTGTTTTCAACAACGGCAGCCATGCTCCGACAGTGCTTAAATCTCATTCAACTGTCAACAAGGTGCACACATTGTGGCAAACATGTGGGATAAAAAATACACCTCACTAATTAAAGATTATTGGTATGTGAGAAAAACCAGGGATATATCTAATGCAGCCCACACGCTAAAACCATTGAATAGGATAAAACAAAGGTTAGAACTGTTGGGTTGAGGTGCGGCCTTGGACGCGGGAAGCTAGTGGGGCACTGTTGACAAAAAAAAACATTGAGTAGTACCGTAAGTGCGGGGTTGACAACACTGTCTGACGATAATTCGCGCACATAATGGCGGACACAGCTGTACTTTTACTTATGTAAGTCGTGATCTAGAAATGGGATGGCGGGTGGGTTATAGTCAGCGGAGGTGTAAACATCTATTACATCATTTCCTGATTTTTTTTTTCATCATTTGATAGGGTATTTTGGCTAATTTATGTACTGTAGAAAATTTTATTGTTCGTATCGCATTCAGTGTTACAGAATGGGGTAACACTCACTCACTCAGCCTGGTGAGGCAGAACTGACAAGGCCTGCCCAGCCATGCCACTGGTGGCTGTGGCGCCATGGCTTACCACAAGACTCGCTCCGTGACAGACTAAGCCACGCTCTACCGCCACTCTCGCCAGCTTCTCCTCTCACTTCCTTCTCTGGCTAGAGAGGACAAGACAGACTTGCCCTCTCCACCGCCACACCCTTCCTAAACACATTGCGCTGTAGTGAAATTGATCATAAGCCAAGTGTCAAGAGCAAGGCAAGAAGGAGATTCTGATTTCCTCTTCTAAAACAGAATGGGACATCAGTTGTAGAAAAGTTGTGAATGACAAAAAGACGTTCAACACCAGAGGTGGGTGGCGGAAGCAACCCTTCCTGGGAATTTAATTATTTAGTAGTGCCCGCCCCAGCGCCAGTGGACGGAAAGTGGATGAGTTTGATATGTCTTACTTTTTAAAGAATATTTTAAAGATTTACTACTATGTTTGGTACAACATACGTTTGTGAGCAGCTATTTTCATTAATGAATGTGAACAAGTCGAGGCAAGCTCTAACAGAAGCGTCACTTGGAGCTCTTCACAGAATTCACGAAGCAATCGCAATGCACCCGAATATTGCAAATCTAATTGCATTGAAATCGAAAACATGGACTACGTTAAGATGTGACCTGTTGATAGTTGTAGTTTTAAAAAGTAATAAAGCAGGCAGTATGATTCAAAGGATTTGTTATAGGTACTGATCATTGGTTACTTATGTCCCATTCAAATGCCACGCACAACGTTGCCTGTCCTTCAGCCAGCTCGCTACCTCCCCTACAGCAACATCTTCCTTGCTTGCAGCCATGCCTCGACCTCTACATTCCTCACACAACTCCCAATTCACTAAGGAAAGACTGCCACCGTGGCATTTTCCCTGGACAGGCCTGTTCTAGGCCATTGTGTTTATACTTACACTGTATAACAAAGAAAGATGACGCACCAGGAAGGAATTGTCCATTGGCGATAAAAATCGGTGGATGTGGGGAACAGACATAGAACAACAAACGATCGAAAAGGCAGAACATCAATTGAATGATTTATTGCAGAGTTAGAGCGTTACAAAGTGAGGACATCAATAAGGTGTTGGTCCACCCCTGGCCTGGATGCAAGCTGCCACTCGATGTGGCATGGACTGATCAAGTTCCCGGATGGTGTCCTGTGGAATTTCGTGCCGTATGGTCTCCAACTGTTGGGCTAAATCGGCGACATTCCAGGATGTTCACAATCGCCTTCCCATGATGTCCCAAATGTGCTCTAACGGAGAGAGATCAGGCAACCAAGCTGGCCAAGGAAGGATAGGACAAGCTTGAAGACAGTCCATAGCAACACGTGCCGTGTTGCGGCAGGGCATTATCCTGTTGAAAAGTAAGGCCTGAATGTTGCGGAAGGAACGGTAACACAACCAGACGTAGAATGTCATCAACATACCGCTGTGCTGTCAGTGTGCCAGGAATGACTACCAGAGGGGTCCGGCTATCAAAGGAGATGGCACCCCAGATCATCACCCCTTGTTGTGGGGCTGTGTGGCGTGCGATAGTCAAGGCACGATCCCCTAACTGGCCTGGACGTCTCCAAACACGTCGGCGGTTGTCATCAGGGCACCATTGGAAACGGGACGCGTCACTAAAGACTATACGTCCCCAGTCAGCGCAGTTCCACATTGCTCAAGCGCGGCACCACTGTAATCTGACTTGACGGTGAACAGGCGTGAGTGGTAAGCGGCGTAACAGGCGGCGCGAGTGCAAATTCCTGTCGCTCAGGCGTCTGTTGATGGTCATGGTGGACACATGTGTGCGGGTCACACGCTGGATCGTTGATAACGACGACTCCGGTGCTGTGACAGCTGTTCTGACAATCGCTCTGTCTTCCCGTCCTGTTGTGGCCCTCGGTCGACCACTGCCGTTAATGACCCACGCTTTCCAGCATCGTCTGATCGCCGAATCACTTCAACACAAATGACCAGCGACAGCTCGATTCGACCAACCAGCTTCTTTCAATCCGATCGCACGACCTCATTCAAACTCTGACATCTACTCGTAATGAGCACGAATCCTTCGGCGTGGCATTCTTACAGCCGACGTTCAAATATCGCAGTCAAATGCAACAGCTACTTTGAGCATACGCTTCAGAATCGCAACTTATATACACCTGATGCATGCGCGGGAGCTCCCGCTATTCATTCATTGGACACGAAGCTTTAATCAGTTCGGTCCGAATGTCTGTGCATACGTAATATCCTTACAATGCTTTCCCGGTGCGTCGTGTTTTTTGTTGTTGTTATACAGTGTATAAAAATGAGATGGTGTGTGTGTGTGTATTACTCAATCACACAAGAACCACTGGTCCGATTTACATGAGATTTTACATGGAAGTAGCTGATTTACCTGGTTAACATATAGGCTAATTTTGGTTTCGATACTTTGCACTATTTAAAGATGGCGACTGACAACCAGGAAAGACGTTTAAGGATATGGAAACTGACAGAAGGACATAGAAGGGTCGAGTACCTCAAAATGGTAAAGGAAGGAATTCCAACAGATGAAGAAAGAGGGGTGGAAGAGGAATGGGCTAGATATAAAAAGATACTAGTAGGAGCAGCAGAAGCAGTATGTGGGAGGACTAGTAGTAAGAAGAGGTGGAAGGAAACACCATGGTGGAATAAGAAGACAAAAGATATAGTAAGGGAAAAGAATAGAGCCTTCAGGAGGTAGTATTAAAATAGGACTGTAGAGACAAGGGAAGAGTACCAGGAAAGAAAGAAGGAGGCAAAGTGAGTAGTGGCTGAGGAGAGAAGAAAGTGGATGGAAGAGTGGACAAAGATGATGGAGGATAGTGAAGGTACAAAAAAGGTCCTGTATGGGATGGTAAAAAATAATGAGGCGGAAGGATTCTACGGATTATGTTAGAATGGTGAACAAAAGGGGACAAGAGATAGAAAATAGGGAAGAACTGAAGAAAATGTGGAAAAAATATTTTGAAGAACTTCTGAACCCAAATGGAAACCACGGCTAGGAGGAAGAAATAGGGGAAGAGGAAGATGGACTGCAAACAGAAAAGGACAACATGGAAATATTTAGACACAAATTGTGCTAAATGTTCCGGCATAACTCAACAAAATGACAGGGTTTCACCCCGGTGTGCTATTGGGCTTTTCAGTTGGTTAAAGCACACCTCACCAAGACGCTGTCTAGTACACACTGGGAAGGCCATTGCAAGACTTATTTGATACATATGTATCCGCGTCACGAACAATAGCACACCGGGGCGAAACTCTGTCATTTTGTTGAGTTATGCCGGAACATTTAGCACAATTTGTGTTTAAATATATAATGGCTCAATGGACAATACATATATTTTCTTTTGAAAATTATATATTCAATGCCAAGGTAAGGTTATAATTGCTTTGGAGTGGAGTTTCGACTCCCATAGTGCACTGGCTTTGTTCGTGACGCGGATACATATGTAGCAAATACGTCTTGCAATGGCCTTCCCAGTGTGTACTAGACAGCGTCTTGGTGAGGTGTGCTTTAACCAACTGAAGAGCCCAATAGCACACCGGGGCGAAACGCTGTCATTTTGTTGAGTTATGCCGGAACATTTAGCACAATTTGTGTTTAAATATATAATGGCTCAACGGACAATACATATATTTTCTTTTGAAAATTATATATTAACATGGAAAGAAGTGGAAGATGCAGTGAGGAAGATGAAAGGAGGGAAGGCACCGGGTGTGGATGAGTTAAGTGTGGAGATGGTGAGAGCAGCAGGAGAGGTGGGGATACAATGGTTGTACCGAGTGATGAAGACAGCATGGAAGGAAAGGAAGACCCCCGAGGACTGGAAAAAGGGAATAATTGTCCCGATCTTCAAGAAAGGTAGTAGAACAGAATGCAGAAACTATCGGGGAATAACACTGATGAGTCATTGTGCAAAGATGTTTGAGAAAGCTTTGGAAAGAAGAATTAGGACAAGGATAGAAGGAGGGTTGAGGGAAGAACAACATGGCTTCAGAGCACGGAAGGTCCACAGTGGATTAGATTTTTGCTATAAGGCAGTTACAAGAACAGCACTATGAGTATGGAACAGATCTACTGATGGCCTTCCTGGACATTGAGAATGCATATGACAGTGTATGCAGAAACTATGGAAGTCCCAGGAGGATAGAGGAGTAGAAAAATGGACTATAAGGAGGATAAAGGAGATGTACAAGGGAAGCGTGAGCTGTGTGAAAGTGGGAGGAGAGAGATCGGATTGGTTGGAACAGAGAAACGGCCTGAAACAAGGAAGTGCACTGTCACCGTTATTTTTCATTGTGGTGATGGATGACATAATGACCCGAGTGGCACAAGTAATTGGAGAAGGAAAGATGAAAGCAATGGTGTTTGCAGATTTGAAGATTTGGGGGAACAAGGAGGAGGAGGAGGTACAGGAACAGTTGGACTGTGTGGGAAGTAATAATACAAGGATATGGGACTAAATTTAGCATAAATAAGAGAGATGGTGATCGCAACAAGGAAGAAGGAAAGAACCACAACGGGACTAACAATTGGTGGGGAACAGCTGAAGAAAGTGGAGAGTTTCAAGTATCTGGGAAGCCTGATACAAGATAATGGAAGAAACGATAAGAGAAATAAATGAGCGGGGGAGACAGGCAGAAGCATTCCAGAGGAGTGTGAGAAGCATGTTATGGAGCAAGGATGTCCCTCAGAACAGCAAAAAGATCATATATTGGACGTACTATGTCCCTATCCTGACGTATGCCTCGGAGACCTGGGTTATGAAAGGAAGGGAGAAGAGCAAAATACAGGCCAGTGAGATGAGGTTCTTGAGAAGCAGTATTGGAGCTACAAAGATGGACAGAATAAGAAATGAGAGGACCAGAGAATTAATGAAGGAGGAACCATTACAGGATGGTATAGAGAAATCTAGACTTAGATGGTATGGACATGTAAAACGAATGGAGGAGAAGAGGATACCCAGGAGAGTACATGAGACGAAGTGGGAAGGAAAGAGACCGAGGGGAAGACCGAGAGACAGGTGGCTGAAGGGGGTGGAAGAAAGCGTGAAGAAGAAAAAAAGGAAGATTGTAGTTTAACTTGACCGTTAATCTCGAGATCATAAGCCACGGGACGTAAAGAAGAGAGGAGAAGACTGGACAAGGGTGGAGGCTGAGAGATGGTGGGAAGACAGAAGACGTTGGAAAGGCCTGTGTTCCAAACAGACCCGGCCAGTGGCTGGAAACTGTGCAAGATGATTATGAAAGATGGCGACCATTTTAGTGACGTCACTACACCCTTTGGTTTCAAACTTTCATATTTCCATTTCAAATAAAGAGAGAATGCTAAGAAATAGCAAACTTTTGATTGCATATAAGAGGTTTAAAATTTAATTATCTATCCCAAAGATCCTTATCACTTTTCGTGTATTTCCAACGGTTAGCGAGTAAAACCTAAATTTGTGCTATAAAACAAGGTCAACGCCGAGCGGTGTAGTTGGACGAAATGTTCCATCCTTACTCTCCCTCCGCGCAGCACCTCACCTATCCCGTTTTAAATGTCACCTTCACATTTTAATTTATTTATGGCCCGTAGCAAAGCACCGGTACTTCAGCTAGTATGGTATAAATCAATAGTACCGGTACTGGCATTCTGGGCTGTTGCAGTTTGAGATTTGTCAAGAAATGTTTTTCTGGTGTGAGTGGCGGAACATGATACATAGGGCAGAATTGGCATGAGAGTTCGGTTCCCACCTCGGCCATTCTGGACAGGGTTTTCGTTGTTACTACTCCAGACAAATGCGGGGATAGCACCAAGTTCTTGCCCTAATTACAGGCACATACATTAGTGCAACCATCATAATGATACAGATTATCAGACACATGCAATACACACCCAAGTACATGGTGCTACGTGACCGTGATTTTGCCAAGTAGTGAGGTAGTGACATCAGAAGCTGTAAATTGAAATATTTAGTGTCACAACTAAGCCCTCGACTATGTACCTGCAGCATACAGTTCTGGAAGGTCCTAATACTGTTTTCTCTAATCTGGATAATGACGAATCCGGATTGAGTTAATTAATCACCAGTGTGCGATTAGACATATCGTCATGAAACACACTATTATGTTAAGCCTAGCTTTGAATTCAAAGTATGTTACAGTAGAAATAAGTAAGCATGTTTCTTCCAGGTTTGGAGTATTTGAGTTATTTTACATAATTACTTTCTATATGTACAGTATATATCTCACTCACTGAGCAGATATGTAGGCAAGATCTGCTCCTGGCACGGATTGAAGTATTTTCAAATTTTGTATATACAGGTGTACGATCTTTATTGTGGTAATAAATTTTTGTTCATCCTGAGTCATTTGGTCCTTTCTGAACCTTCTGTGAGCATTACAATATCTTCTCAGTGTTTTCCCGCTAGTGCAGAGTCCGCTGATCTGATCTTGGCTCGCCATTTTGCAAGATCTTGGGCAAGTATATCTATTACAATATTCTTCTCCAACTCTTCTCCCAGATCCTAGGAATTTCCCTGTTTAAATACACTGCTGTGCAAAACTTAAGGACGAACTGTCGCATGTTGCGTAGTTCCCACCAAGGTGTTGATACGTTACGTGGCTTCATCTATCTCGTCCCCTAAGATTTGCACAGCAGTGTACTGGTATGTTTCAGTGGTGGTTGGTGATAATTCTCTTGGTGGTGCCATCAATATCAAACGTTGCAATTGCAGACAGTGCATATGTTATGCTATAATATTCAAAATCACAGTATTTTACTGTGTAGTTGTACAAGATACACAATACAACTTTGACACAATTTCAGCTGCCACCATGAAATAAAATGAGCAAGATACCCTATCGTCAAGACTACCGTATGTACAGATATAAACTTGTTAAGGATGTCCACCATACTCAATATAATTTTATGACTCTTCTTAAACACTTGCAATGCCACCAGAAAAGTAAACAAACCGGAGAATTTGTCAGCAATTTTTCTAGGTTAGTGCCGTGTCTTGTGTGGGGTTTCGCCTAGGACACCAAGCTGGCTATTAGCAGGCTCTTGGTGTCCCCGCCCGGACTGCCATGAAAGCTATATACCATCTTTTTTGGAAGCCTTCATAGGGAGGTTATGGCTGCTTGAGCTTTTAGTTCTCGCAGTAAAGAGGCACAGGTGCGCTTCATAAAAATGGAGGTAGCGCACAGTTCGCTACTCCTGTAGGGGTCAGGGCGGGGACACCAAGAGCCCGCTGATGAGCCACCTCGGTGTCCTAGACGAAACCCCACACAGGACATGGCACAAACCTAGAAAAATTGCCGAGTTTTAATTCCCTGGCCGTGAAAGCCAATATACGAACTTTCTGAGAATTTGTATTTGCGTTCTGGTGGGCATAACTGTGTTACCAATGAAACAAAGCAAAACTTGCTGCCGAGAGTCCGGATTGTTACATTATAGAGAAATAATTATTCCTGCCACCTATATGAGTGTGAGAAAGTCTATAAATGTCTAACAAGAAAAATTAAATTAAAAAAAGGCAACTGAGATGACCACTGCAACCCCACTCTTCGTAGGTCCAGATCTGATGCTCTTGGCACCATCGTAAACGGTGCCACCGATGTGCGGGTGTCAACGGAGCAATGTCCTCTAGTGGTTGGATCTTTCTGAACCAACACAGGCATACCAGCCATCAGTAAAGAGTCTTTTTTTTTAGAGGTGATGCCCGTGAAATCTGACACACGTTCATATGAATGAAGAATAAGGTATGCTTGCCATCTAGTAGAAATTGAAATTTAATACAATCTGTTATCAAAAGGGTATGATTGTGGTGCCACAACACTACCTTTTATTATGTAGGCATCCAAATTTGCCCCAAGCCTTATTTCATTCTCCATCCAGTTTGATTATACATCAGGTGTGACAATAAAAAAGGGTTGTATTTTTACAGCCAGGGGAGATATTTTTGATTATTCATTCCATTCAATTAAAACTTGAAGCCATTTCTCAGGTGTTGCCTTCGTAATCTATAAAAGAATTGCTTACCAGTCGGTCGGCACAGTAATGTGACCAATTGAATTGGACGGGGAGTATCAATTATTTTATCACTTACTACCTGGAAAAAAATTAATTGGGCACATAAACTGTCTTGACTGAAAAACAATTATTTTATTACATAACAATCGAGTGTCTCGCTTTTGTGAATGCCCACGTTGAATGTCTGTTGGTCAGGAGGTTAAGTATTAAAATTTGGAGAATCTGTAAGTGTCCACTTACACTGCACTTTAAAAGCTTCTAGTTTTACTTGACCATTAACCTTGCAATCATGAGTCACTGTCAACCTCAGAGAAGACAAAAGATGCTACATAGGAATTGTATGTTCTGAAATTCCCGCAACAGCTGGCAGCAATGAGTTTCGGGCGGGCTCACATATGCTAGCCTAGCAACAAACTAGCAGCTGCTAGCAGGTTAGCAAATTGCTGACCCCGCTGAACTCGCCCAATGTAACGTGATCGAGTGTCTGTCTGTCCCCTATGCGTTCATATACCATTCATCCGACTGCGATGAAATTTGGATGAGTTGTTGTGTGCACTCCAGGGAAGGTTTCTGGCAACAAATTATTTATGTAACACAAACGGGTGAGGAACTTAAAAGGAACCCTTAAATCCCACAGTAACCCAATAACTTATTACACTGCAATGCAATGTGTGAGAATAGCTTGCTGATTCATCGCAAGGCGACATGAGGGGACTGCCAGCAGCCCGCCATGTTATCTGGCATTCCTGTCTATTGCAATACAGTTCATGTCACGATTTGTGATCTGGGGTTTTTAAAACTGAACTCACGCTAGTCTGCCGGCTCAAATACGGTTATGGCACGCGAATAGTTTCGAATCCTTTATGGGTTCATATATCATTCATATGATTGCGATTAAACTTTAATGAATTGTTGTGCACACTCCAAAAAAAAAAAAGGTTTTTACAATATGTACAGATTCAAAAAATGAGCGACAGCACGTGAATCGTTCATATACCAGGATAGCAGGATCGAAACCCGGCGCAGTCAGTTGGCATTTGAGGGAGTCGTGTCAGTAGATTTACTGGCACGTTAAAGATCCCCTTTGGGGCAAACTTCCAATTGCGCTGAATCTTGTGTGAGTTGTTGTGTACACTCCAAGGGAAGTTTCTGGCTTAGTAAATCCATTTCACAATAGGTAGCACACGAGTATATTCAACAAATGAGTGAAGGCACGCGAATCGTTTCAACAAAGGCCTGTATGCGTTCATATACCTTTCATCCGATTGCGATGAAATTTAGGAGAGTTGTTGTGCATACTGCCGCAAAGATTTCTGAATTAGAAAAAACATTGATAGTAGGTAGCATACGAGTAGTTTCAACAAATTAATGAGTATTGGTCAGCGATCATTTCAGGGGAGTCCCGTAAGCGTTCATATACAATTCCACCAATTGTAAAGAAACTTTGGTGAGTTTTTGTGCACACTCCCACCATTGTTTCTGAATAAATAAATCCATTTTACATTAGATGGTGCACGAGTAGTTTCAACAAACGCTCACATGGGCAGCTGTATGTCGCGTGCTCACGCTTCGGAAAGCCTTCGGATTTATTTATATACGCACTAGACAATACTGTAATATTGGAATGAGTAAATACCTTTACGAGGCTCATAAATAAGGCTAAACATATGGAAAATACCACCCCAGGGGTCTGGGTTTGATTTTCAGCTCGGCCAAGAAATTTTAATTCTAGTGTGAGGGTTGGAATGGGGTACACTCAGCATAGTGAGGCAAAACTGAGAAAAGGAAGGTTCGATTCCCTCCTCAGCCATTCTGAAAGGTATTTTCTGTGGTTTCACCAACTTCTACTCCAGCCAAGTACTGGGATGGTTCCTAACTTAAGCCCAGGCTTGCCTCTTTCCCAGTCATATCCCCAATTTTTACACACACTAGTACAAACATCCCAATAAGAAAGGTTATTACACAGACAGGGTTATATGACCACTATGTCACCGTCCCTAAAATAAGGAGCGATGTATATTTGTATTGAACTGTGCTATTACCTGGGAATCTGTCCATGTATTTATCCATATTTTTCAAAAAGAATACGAGAGAGGTTATCCAGAAGAAGAACCAAAGTGGAATATTTTTTCAAACCATCTATCAAACTAATTCTGATCATTTATTCAACCTTGCTTTCATCAGGCGGAAATGTTTCATAACTGGCTTTCCTTTAGGGAACATTTACGCCCTAAAAACCAATATGAGATGCAAGGTACCGGTATTCATTCTAGGCTATTGGTATGTCTTTTTTCTGTCTCGCCTTTGTGTATGCCCATATTGAATGTCTGTTGGTCAGGAGGTTAAGTATTAAAATTTGGAGAATCTGTAGGTGTCTACTAACACTGCACTTTAAAAGCTTCTAGTTTTACTTGACCATTAACCTTGCAATCATGAGTCACTGTAAACCTCAGAGAAGACAAAAGATGCTACACAGGAATTGTGTGTTCTCAGCGGTAACATTCTCACCTGCTGTGACCAAGGTTGCAGGATCGAATCCTGGTGCAGCCAGTTGGCATTTGAGGGAGCGCAAATGCGAGGGGGCCGTGTCATTAGATTTACTGACACGTTAAACATTCCCTTCGGGCCACTATTCCGTCACCCCGGCGTCTCTAAAAGCCGCAGTTGTTAAAAGGGACGTAAAACCAATAACATTATTGGTAGGCTATCTTCCTGTCCTTTGATGCATGCCGGAGCTATACACGCCCGCATTAGGGTGGAACGAAAAAATATTCTTTTCAATTTCAATACGTAATAGTGATAAAAAAGTTGCCTTTTGCTATTATTAAATCAATTGTAATGTTTGAACACGATTGGAGTAGGGTAAGAGGTGCCGCAAAGGGTTAAAAATTATGATATTTTAGTGAAATTTACGAAATTTCAATACATTTGGATCGGCAATTTTTTTTATTGTATTTATCAATTTCTACTTAAAAATGGCAGTTTTAGTTAACTAAGATGCACTAACTAACAGAACTGGGGTTTCAGACAGGGTTGCAGAAGCCATAGCAAGTGCCGTTCTTAAAGATGTGGGAATGATTTCTGAGGAGATTAAAACTAACGTCATTGACAGGATGAAAATTCGAAGAGCTAGAGCCAGTAATCGAAAAAAAAAAAAGCAGTTGCAACCAGTGTCAACAATTAAGTTGGAGAGAACAAAGGGTTGTTTTTTGATGGCAGAAAGGATAAGACAATTGTAAAAGAGAAAAGGGCACAAATTTTACAGAAAGACTGTCGTTGAAGAATACGTTTTGTTAGTTGAAGAGCCTGGTTCTCTTTTTCTGGCGCACGTTGCTTCAGCCTCCGGTACAGGTAAAGGCATCAAAGATAGTATTATTGAGTATTTCAATAGTAACTGTGATTTGAACTTTAACAGTGTAACTGCAATTGGATGTGACGGCACTGCTACAAACACTGGAGCTTATAATGGTGTTATCGCTCTATTAGAAAACAACATTCATAAGTCTTTGCAGTGGCTAATATGCTTATTTCATTGCAACGAGTTGCCGTTGCGCCACCTGTTTTGTGCATTGGATAGAAATACAAAAGGACGTAATGAGTTCGGGGGAGTATTAGGCAAACCACTTGAAAAATGTTATGAGCTTCCAGTAGTTACGTACTCACCGATTAAGGACAACCTTCCAGACCTCGAAATTAAACAAGATGTAAGTACCTAAGTACTTGAAATGTGTAAATCCATCTCAAGTGGAATCTGCCTCCCTGATCTAGCCATGAAGAAACCAGGAAAGTTGGCACATTCACGATGGCTGACGTTGGCCAGTCGCATTCTCCGGTTGTATGTTGGAACAGAGAACCCTTCAGAAAACCTGAAAACCCTAACAGAGTATGTAGTTAAGGTGTATGCTCCCATCTGGTTTTACATTAAGCTGAAGTCCATTTGTGTAAATGGAGCCAAACACTTATGGAGACTGATTTCGTTTTCATGTTACCTTTGCAACGAACATCTCAAAGTAATCGACCCGGTTATTCAAAGAAATGGCTACTACGCTCACCCTGAAAACATGTTTGTCTGTATATTAAGTGATGAGAGAAAACACATAAGAGAGTTAGGCCTCCGACGACTTTTGAAGGTAAGGTCAGAACAGAAGAATGAGGTATGGAAGTTTGTGAGACCTAAACTAAACTTCAAAGCTGAAGATTACATCGACATGATCAATTGGGGTGATGTTACAATCACTGAACCACCGATGACAAAGCACGTAAATGATGAGGACTTAGCCAAGTACATAAGTGAAGCAGGAGAAGATGGCCTGATTCATTCTATTGATTTTCCAAGTTTTCCCTGTCATACACAAGCAGTGGAAAGAGTCATCAAGCTTGTAACAGAATCATCACTCTGTGTTTGTGGTCTAGAAGAAAAATGGATTTGTCAAAGCCAGAATTGCTTCAGACAAGATGATGCCAAAATTTGAAACAAAGAAACACTTTACCTAAAATGTATTTGAGAACATTGAATATTGATTTAGCTTTGTAATGTTTTATTTGTCTATTATTTGCATTTTATGAATAAATGTGTGTTCTTATCTCAATGGTTATGACTTTATTGCTTCGGGTAAGTACTTTTTCTACTCTCTGATTTAGTTCAATATTTTCACTGTATTATAAAAATGAAAGGAGACATTCTAAGTACCTTGAATATGTTTTAGTCAAAGAAAAATCATTACCCCTATCTTACTATGACAAAGCCAAAAAAGTACATTTTTTTAGAAAAACCTTTATTTATTCATGTTTTAATACCTACTAATTGGGCCTATAAAATGATGGACAACAAATTTTAATTTTTTGCACTATTTTAAGCATAGCTTTAATGCAATTGAAATAATGAGCATATAAAACCATCAATAAAATAAAAAATAAAATTCTAGAAAATTTGAAAATTTAAAGACCAAAAATTATGTTCAAGGCTTTTGCAGCTCCTCAAGATGTGGTTCTAACACAATAAAACTTTGTAGAATAACTTCTCACATAAAAAGACAAATTTTAATCACTATTAGAATGGGTAATACAGAAAACTATTTTTTGCCCCATACCAACGTTCCACCGTAGCCCGCATAGGTTTCTGAATTAGTAAATTGATTTTGTTGAGTCACTTCAACAAATGAGTGTATTTCATACATTTTTGCATCAGTGCATGTGTTTTCTTTGTACGAGTGCGAATGCTTGACAGAATCGAATTGAATCGTTCACAGCGACATTTTAATTCATGTGCCACATCCTTTGCTTCATTCGTTACTTAATAATTGTCCATCTATGCCTCTAACCGGGCCAGATGACCTCGCTGTATTGATTTGGGAGTATCTCAATATTTCTGGCATTCAATATTTTACCAGTTACATTTACATAATTCAACCAACATGTGCATTTCTAAATATAGATATTTGGTGTCACAATCGCTTGAGTCCAAGCTCTGTGAACTTGCATGGTCAGGGGAAAGGGCAGCCGACAAGTGAAAGGCCTGTCGCCAGCCCAACGAGTTATCTGGTATACCTGTCCATTCCAATACTGCTAACATAGGGCCGTTGCCTAAACCACTGCGGAGTTGCGAATGAGCGAGTTAATCACCGACCAATGTACATGGCACCAGAGAATTTTCTCCGCAGGGCCTACGAGTTGCTGCAAGAGGTAGCATCAGAAGTTTAGTTGGCTGCACGGTGCCCTGGACAGGGTAGCAGTACAGTGCAGGCCACACGTGTGGGCTGTGGGCTGTCAAAATCGTCAGTGTGTATTGCAGTAAGCGAGCGTTCAGATAGATTATTGAAAGAGTGCAACAGAATACAGAGAGAGCATCTTTGGTGGAATAAGTTTTTTGGAATACGTTTTTCCCGAAGGCAATCGGTTTACAGAAAATGTAAAACTAAAATTTCAGGCGCAGTTTCCGAATTCTATGTGTCCTAACCGGGATACCGTTCAGGATTTGATAAGTAAATTTCGTGTGACCGGCTCAGTTCATGATGTAGCGGGCTATGCTTTTAACAGACTAAAAACTTGATGAAATCTCCGATATAAATCTGCGTAGTCCAAGAAAATCAACACGCAAATTAGCTCAAGAAACTGGAATCTCTAAGTGAACAGCACACAAAGGTGTAAGAGACAAGCTTCAGTTGTTCCCTTAAAAAGTTACCAGCTGATACAAGCGGCAGTCGTGCTGTCAACGTAACTGCTGATGCTACCTCTCGCAGCAGCATGTAGGCGCTGTGGAGAACATTCCCTGGCGCCCTGTATCGGATCTGTTTCTACACAAAGACGGGAACCCCACGCGATCCACATTTCTCTGAGAATCACCGAGCTGGAACCCGAGCAATACGCCAATAGCTCATTCTCTAGATCAGGGGGTTCTCAAACTTTTTCTGTCGTGCCCCCCTTCTGAAACATGAAATATCTAGCTCCCCCCACCCCCCTATCCTCATTTCCTTTCTCAGCACTTCTCATAGGCTACTTCCCACAAAAAATAAAAGATCACACAACTACTGTGTATGCTACTGCTTAATTAGGATTTCAACTACCAGCTACATTAATAATAATAATAATAATAATAATAATAATAACACACAATTCATTATTCTTAGAGCACATCAAAGTAGAATAACGTTTTGTAAAAAAATTGTCATGCATATGTATTACTTTTGCTTATAAAAATAAAAACAACTGCTGCACGTGCAGTTATTGGAATTGAGCAAATTTTGTTTGTTTCACTAATTAGCTCTTTAGCTGCGACACCTGTGTTCAGTATTGCTTTTCATAATTGAAAGCTCGTGACTTATAAATGACAATAGAAATAATATATACCATTTTCACCATTTCACTGTGAATTTGAAAAATGTTATGTTAAAAATCTTCACCCATGAAAAAGTAAAACAGGAGAACAAAATAGTACATGGATCAGAAAATGTACTAAAAAGTGTTCAGATAGTGCAGAATCTCATACTGCGAATAATGTTGAAGAAAGATAGATTATATCCGACTATGAGACTGTATGCTGAGACAAGGGTCTTCAACATTAAACGACTGTATGCTTTTGAAATATATAAATACATTTTTAAAAATAGAAATAGAATTCAAGTTGTTAGTCACGGGTATGAAACCAGAAGTATTACAGGGAATAACTCTTATTTTATATCAACGTTATTTCAACGTAAGTATAGCCAAACATAACTTTCTGTATTTCTCACCTAAATTATATAACATTCTCCCAATTAAATTAAAAGAATTTAAAAGAAAATCATGCAAACCTGAAGATGCATATAAAACATTTTCTCAGAGAAAACAAAATTAAAATTGAAAGTATAATTAGATGAGCCTACAAGTTTATACAAACACAAATTCAATTTTCCTTCATATTCATAATTTTTTAGTGTATACATCATTTTCATAGAACGTGTTATTTGGCTAAGCCATTATAAAAATTTTAGAAATATTAATCAATGATAAGCATGCCACACACAAGGTTTCACCTTTTAGGGCCGTATTCACCAACGCCAGTAATTTGATTATCTTGGTTTATAGCTGCAAGAATCTCAGATAATAGCTATGTTGTTATTCACCAACACAATTATCTCGGTTAATAGGGATTATCCTGGTTAATCACTTTACTGGAGAAAGGTTGACCGGTAAAGTGCCAAAAACTAAGATAATCAACAGAACAAAATGGTGCATAAACGAATGGAATACTTAATAAATGCCAGAGAAAACGATAGCGACGAAGAATATCAGCAAGAATATGCAGGGGAACGACCTAGGTGGATAAAAGACCGTGCCTCATATTTTTAGGATTACGATGATGTTGATTTTATCACACGTTTTAGGTTACGGTATTTAAATCTTCTACTTTATCAGTGTTGTCCATCATAGTACCTAACCTTGAATTTGCCACGGACAGGTAAGATGAATACTATAACTCCAATAGGGAATATATAGAAAGCATTCACTGTAAATTGAACAAATGAATAGTTATATTTCTGGTCTTTCAAGAACCATTCTGAGTAGCCAATAAATCAATTGCTGCTTGGATTAAGGTTTTATGCTACTGGTAGTAATCAGCTGAGCGTAGCGGAGTATGCAGGGGTGAGTCAACCAACAGCTTGCCGAATCGTACATCGTGAGAGCGCTGCCATTGCCGCTTTACGACCTCGCTACATCAGTCTTCCACAAACACCTGAGGCTACAATGCAAACACAGATGGATGTTTATAACATTGCCAGATTTCCAAAAGCAGTAGGGGCAATGGGCTGAACCCATATTAGAATACGGTCTCCTGGAGGTAAACATGCCGAATTATTCCGAAACAGAAGGGGTTATTTTTCGCTGGATGTGCAAGCAATATGTAATTATAATATGGACTGGACTAACCTTGTGGCTAGATGGCCACATAGTTACGATGGTACTATTTTCAAAAACTGTGTACAACGAGCCAGGTTCGAACAAGGTCTCTACGGGGATTCAGTATTATTAGTAGATGCTGGCTACCCTTGTAGATCGTACCTAATGCTTCCTCCGGATGCGGTTCGCACATCTGAAGGGAACCTTTATAACGAGTCACAAATAAGAACAAGAAATGTGATAGAGCGAGTGTTTGGCATATGGAAGCGAAGATTCCCGGTTCTTGCTTTAGGTATGAATTTAGCGTTAGAGCACATGTTTCCAGTGATAACTGCTACAGCCGTTCTACATAACATTGTGCGACAAGCAGGATAAGAGTTACCTCAGGACGATCCAAAGCTAGAACTACCAGTACCATGGGCAGAACTTTTAAGGGACGGTCAAATTGATGGACAAGCTGATCGATATAATGTGGCTCGTCGGGACATTTTTGTGAGAAGAACACTAATTGATACGCCTACTACAGAAGTATTTTATTGGGAATGTAACACTAGTATAATGAGAATGAAAATATTGAATTACATTGATTTTAATTGCTTTTCCATTATTTGAGATTTTAATTGGCCTCTTCTTACGTTTCAATTCAACACTTCACATTATTTACGAATATTTACTGTACTATATATCACACCTAACCTATCAAGCTACAGACCAGAACTTTGTTTTGACAATAAACATATGATTTGTGCGGCGCTAGTCAACTGTTTCCAGTGCATCTATATGAAAATTTCAGCGATGCAGTACACATTGAAACGAAAACCAAGATTTGGTAAACCGAGATAATGAAGACAATGGTGAATACCGATGTTTATGTTATCCGAGATAATAGTATTAACCGAGTTTTCGTAATCTTAGATAATGGAAGAGTTTACCGGCGATGGTGAATACGGCAGATGTGATATCTCTCCCTGCTCTGTATGAATTTGATATCCTATTTCGACCTGTCTTTATCATATTGTAACGATATAATTTAATAATAATTGTAAATTTACAGGTTTAACAATGAGTAGGAAGTGTAAGGAAATTCATAAAATGTGTACAGTTATTCTGAATTTTGTAAAATGTGTGTACTTGTAACGATTTAATAATAATAATAATTCGGTAATTCTCAGACAGATACGGAGTTAGTGTGATGTGAGAGCTTGAATTTGAGATGAAAGTAAATCCAGTCTTGGTTGGATGTTTGAAACAACAACCCGCAGATCCCCTTCCAGCTGCAGCCGAGACCGATGCTTCGTCTTGACGGATGCCATTGCGGAAAATGTTGACTCACACAAGTAAGTTGAAGCGAAGGGTAATAACAGGTCCTCTGCTTTTCTTGACAAAATGGGTTATTCATTCCAAATCTGCACCCAAAAATTTTCAAGAGACTTCAACTTAAATTCATTTCGAAGTATTCTGTCACTTGGGAGTTCTATCAGTTCCTCCTGTTCTGCCGTTGACAGGTGGGCTGTTGCGTTCGTTTCAAACGGACAGCGAATCCAGTTATTCTTAGTTGAAGGTTGTGAAAATCTACCCTCGAATTTTTCACGAAGGTTTTGGAGGTGTTCTACGACAATTCCACTAATTTGACAAATATCTAACTTATTTTCTTCCAGGAATTCATTCAGACAATGAAACATCTGGGCTTTCCAAAGTTCAAGTTTTCCCTTTGTCGCTTAGAATGAAAATATTACTATTTCGTCCTTGTAGTGACACGTTAAGTTCATTCAGTTTTACAAATACGTCAGCCAAGTAGCACAGTATTAGAAGCCATTTCTCATCCAGAAAAAGGATTGCGAATGTAGGACTGCTGTCCAATAGCAAAATACGAAGTTCATTCTTCAACTCCACAACGCGACGAAGGACTCGACCACGAGACAACCAACGTACCTCCGTGTGCAATCGTGTAGATCCCATCTCCTCGCAAAGAATGGAAAATAGCTGACTGTTTAAAGCTCTTGCTTTCACAAAATTTACAACACTAATTACATCGTTCAGCACTTTATTGACTTCCGGTTTTAGTACTTTTGAAGCCAATGCCTCCCTATGTATCATGCAATGTAACAGCACTCACTCTTGCTCTGAATCCCTTTTTAGTTCCAGTAAATGCCGACGCCCCATCAATACATATACCAACACAATTTGTCCACGGGAGATTGTTGTCAATAAAAAAGGAATTCACAAGAGAAAAAATATCTTCGCCTGTAGTCCACCCTTCCAGAGCTTTACAATATAGAAAATCCTCGTGCATTTCATTTTCAATAATAATGATAATTGTTGTTTTAAGGGGCCTAACATCTAGGTTATCGGCCCCATTTCATTTTCATGACAGTAGCGTACAAAAACAAGAAGCTGGGCCACTGTTCATGATATCAGTACTGTCATCAAGTTGCAGAGCAAATTTTGGACTATCATGAAGAAGTGGTAGCAATTGATTTTTTTTGTCAGAGGCTATTACATCAATACAACAAGTTACTGTATCATTTGAGAGCGGTCTCGACTTCAAACACTCACCGAACTTTTCTCCATGCATGATCGCGCACATGTTCACGGTTGCAGGAAGAAGTAATTTCTTACCAATAATATATGATGATTTGGATTTTGCAATTAAATAGGATACCTCCAAGGATGCTCTTAGCACTTTCTTAGGAACTGTTGCATGCTTTTCTAGGAATCTAATATTTCCTTTTAGTTGTTGCTCGTGGCGTTTAAAAAATGCTAAAGGTTTACTTACACAGTCTGGATGTTTAGTCTGCAAGTGTGTCTAAGTTTCACAGGCTTCAAACTGTAGTTTGCTAAAATCTCCAAACAAAGAACGCATTGAGTTTGTTCCTGATTATTATTCGAAAGAATGCTGGTAAAGCCTAATGTCAGATAATCGTCTTGATATTTACGCACTTTCACTTTGTGTGTAGAATTAACAATCCTGAGGGGAGCAGAAGTAGACGAGGAAGAACAATGGACTTTGTTTAAATTCGAACCTTGTTCTTTCTCCGAAGGAGGGCAAGTACTATCACTTTCATGGGGTCTCTTTTTACTACTTCTAATAAGCCACTCATCCATGGGTAATGGCATCACTCATATCAGTTTATTGTAAAGTTGGCTAACCACACACTAAAATTCACCTGTTGACTCACTGTCTTTGAACTGACTGGAAAGGCCTAGCTGAATTCGAATCGGCAACGGCAGAAATAGAAGAATCCATTCTTGGAATCCATTCTTGAAAGGAAGTGGTGGTCAAATTGTCAGGCTACTTATTGTCATTAAGTGTTTGGTTAGGAGATGTCACTGAGGGTGGCAAGTGAAAGGGAGCTGTGTGGGAAATGTTACTCGCCACCTTTTCTCAGAATTCCTGCTGGCAGGATCTACTGGTCTGTTCTTGTGAAATAAGACAGCAAAGGTACGAGTTTATCATTCTTGAATGGTCTTGGGAACTACCTGCCTATGATAGGTTCATGAATATGAGGATAGTAATATTTGTTTTTGACTTTTAAAGTCGCACATTTTTCCGTATTGACAGAATGTAATAATCAACAAAGTTTTTTATGGTTCCGCCTAGTCAATACTTGTTTTATTAAAGATTTTATGGTGACATAATCACTTGTCTTTACGTATGTTGGTACATGTTTCGGAGTCTTGTAACATTGACACCTTCATCAGCCTACGGTTTTGGTAACACTCAATGACATTAATATAATTATTAAAATAACACTCAGATGATTAAAATAACACTTAGTTTCTTAAAATTCTGTCATAATGAAAGTTCATTAAAAGTCTTGGAAAAAGGCTTGGTGCACTGTTTTGGTTTCCAATGTCCTGCTTCCGATAATAACCTCCGAAAACCAGTAAGAGGTGACCATTCATAACTGGAAAAGAAAGTCCCTGTGTGAACTAAGGTAAATATTAAACCGAAAACGTGGAAGGCTAAACAAAGAAAAAGTGAAAATATGTTAAAAAAAAGGAGTGTGGTGAACTTACGGTGTGGTTGCGGCAGCGAGAAATCGGGCCGTGCTGAGGCATACGTAGACTGTGCAGTACTGGTATGGAATAGCTTGGGGGAAGCGGGCGTGGCTTCAGTCGAGAGGGGCGGGGTGGAGGGGTTGTGTACTGGCAATTTTTGAAGTACTGCATGTGGATAGCGCTCTCTCACACATCATCAACGTTACCTCGGCGAAACGCAGTTGTTTTCGTAGTATGACATCATCATGGTGTGTTACTTCACAAAAAAATAATATTCACGGCATGACTCGAACTGTGGTTGCTCGACGATGAACCACTTTACAACCTGACAACTAACCTACTACGCTACAGCGCAACACAGGGCACTGTGAGTGTATCATGTCTTATTTAGTTACTATGACACGGTGCGAGTTTGAGCGGTGCGAGGGGCTGGCCAATAGCGAGAGAGAGCGAGAGAATTACGAACTGACCATGTTGTAGTACATATCCACCCAACTGTACGCAGCCGACAGCAGCCGAAGTGACATTTAACACTTTTATGTCTCAAAAGATGCAACATTTTATGATTGTTTATCTGTACACGTTTGGTGAGATTAGTTGATGCACAGGTAAAGCCCATGTCCTTTATGCCAGTCCTTATAGAGCTCCGGGACTGTACAGTTGCAGGCATAATTAATGAAGCTTCGTACTGTTCCGATCAATATTCCGTGTTCATAAAAGGACAATGCAAAATTAGACAATGACATAAATGTCCAATGCATAGAAAGTATGATGGAAATTAGCAAGGAGTGGACATCACAGTTTCAAAAGCCAACATAGAACCACAATTACTGAAGACTAACTATAGCACGGTGGTGTGAACACTAAGCTCGCAAGTTAAGTAGCGGGGAATCTTAATCTGTTAGCGAGTGACACTGACCTTATTTCTGGGCATGCTTACACTGCAACATCCCGATACTGACCCCCAAAGCCATGAAAACCACTGAATTAGACCTTAAAAACTCCCTTCCTAAAATTAGATAAGTAAATCTGGCTTTTGATTATTCCGGGAAACTCTAGTCTTTGTAGAGACCAAGGTAACACTGGGGAAAATGGCACAAATATTTTAAAATCTAGCTAAATGGAAATAGGAACTTTTCTGGCCAAGTGGCAGTTATTAAAATTATGCAAGAGGAGAATGAGGACGAGAACAGAAATACGGATGAGGAAATAGAGTGGATGGTATATAAACTACAATGCCACAAAACAGCAGGGGTAGATGAAATTCATCCAGAAATGGCAATGAATAGTGAAAGGCAGAGATCAAATGGCTGCATAGGATGATCGTATTGGCATGGGATTTACATTGAATAAGCATAATTTTCAAATGCCCCTGTCAGTGCAGACAAAGGGACAGGGGAGGAAGAAAATTATGCTTATTCGTTGTGAACAAATAAAGTAAAGTCAATACGGAGCAAAAAAGAAAGAATCTTGTATTTTATCATGTCCACTTACATAAAGGGGGTTAGGTAACGTACCCTACAACTTGACAAAAGCAGTAATCGCGCCAATCTAGAAGCAAGATAACAAGTAAGATTGAAACAAATAGAGTTATTTCTAGGAAAAGTGTCCCAGGCAAACTGTACTATGGCTTTAATTATTAGCTGACAGTAAGATTGATGAAAATTAAGCCTCCGTGGCTTAGGCGGCAGCACGCTGGCCTCTCACCGCTGGGTCCGTGGTTCAAATCCCGGTCACTCCATGCGAGATCTGTGCTGGACAAAACGGAGGCAGACAGGTTTTTCTCCGGGTACTCCGGTTTTCCCTGTCAACATTTCATTCCAGCAACACTCTCCACTATCATTTCATTTCATCTGTCATTCATTTAATCATTGCCCCAGAGGAATGCGTCAGGCCTCGGCAGCCGGCACAGTTCATATCCTCTCCGCTAGATGGGGGCTTCATTCATTCCATTCCTGACCCGGTCGGAGACTGGAAGCAGGCTGTGGATTTTCATTTTCAAGATTGATGAAAATCAGTGTGCCTTTAAACCACAATGGGGAAGTCAGTAACAAGTTTGCAGTACGTACCAAGTTCTCGAAAAATGCTACAAAAATAATAGAAAATTGTGTTTGTAGATCTAGAAGGCGTACAAAAATAGTACCAAGGGAAAAGATGCTTTGCATCCCGAGAGACTGCGGCACCAAGAAAAGGATTCTACAGGAAATCAAAAGTATTTATGTCGATAATAACGGTGCACAGAAGGTTGATGATAGGACGAGTTCTTGGTTTAAAGTTGTGAGCCAGCCAGTAACATTTTACCATTACTGTTACAAAACATATGGGACATATGCTGAAGGGCTGAATTGGCTGCATGGGATTCATTTAGGTGGATACCAGGTAAGCTGTCTGGCGTATACTGATGACCTGGTTGTACTGATGGACTGTCCAAAGCTTACAAGCAAACATGTAAAAACTTAAAACATATGTACAAAATATGGTATGAAAATCGGCATTTCAAGAACGAAGGTGACTTAGATTGGGAAGAAATGCAAGAAAATAAAACGCCAGGTAGGAGGAACTGAACTGGAGCAGGTGGATCAATTTAGGTACATGGGCTGAGTATCCTCTCAGGAAGAAAGTGCAATGAAAGAGATAGAGTTAAGGTGTAGAAAAGCCAATGCAGTGTACCCTTTTCTGGACTTAAGCTCAGTTGTTTTTCCGCAAGAGCTATTTGAGAGGTTTGAAGAGCGTGCCTGGGTGTGTTTGAAACACGGCCTGAGCTTAGCGGCCGCTATCGAGTGTTCAGTAGGGAGAATACATGTGGTGCTAACTACTGGACGCAGTATTTCGATTGTGTAATATAAAACGAAGAGATGGAAATATCACAACATCATGGGATTATGGCAGATAAATTTCTACAATTTATGAAAAAAAATTCATCTTGATAAGATAACGCACACCGGAGATATGAACATTTTTATATTTGAATGCGCAGAAGACGCAGTGGTCAAGGCCAGCTAAGCAAGCGACAGGACATAAACCCAGAATTGCGGAGGTCAGTTCAGTGTTTTTCTTGTCACGTCTGAACTGCGAGCAAGTCCTTCGAGAAAGCTGTACGCATGATTGTGCTTTACTAGGGATACCAATGCAAGGGCTATCTACGTGATTTAGCCTGCGAATGTTGGGGCATTCGGCATTCCGGAAGAATATTCCATACCCAACGATCGGAGTTATAGATGGGGCTAACTACACTTGCCGTGTTGCGTTGAGAGATACTCATTACCCATAGATAGTCTACGAAAACTGGAGCCAATCTGTTGTACACGTTTGTGCAGGAGAATATCCTAGATCCAGAGCTTTAGCCAGCGTCGTGGGGCCAACTACGGTTGCCGTGTTGAGTTGGGGAGTACCCATTACCCACAGAAGGCATCGATGTAATAGGATAGTGGTTAGTAGACCAGGGAAAAAGCTCATGAAGGATTGTAAGTGTATCGCAGCAGTCAAAGACAGTCACATGCATTACCAGCTACAGCAATTCAGCTTACAAACTGTATTTGTTATTGAACCCTTTACCCTATGTTGGTTAAATGATTCTACTTTTTATTTCTTCAATTAATAAATATTTCAACCAGCATCAGGAAAGTAGCCAGACAGCGATGAGGAAATTTCAAGCATTTGTTGGAGACAGTAGGGACATACCTGCGACAGTTTAACAAAAGGCTAAATACTTGAGCTATGAAAAGAAATAGCATAGCGATGTATCACGAGGGCAGGTGTGGCTACCTCAATTTTAGAAGCGACGCGCGGTGAGACATGGTTCTGGTATGTTCATTGTGTTATTCGCGCCTAGAAGAAATATGATGCAGTAACGTGAATAGCTGATGAAGAAAATAGACACTCCCAAGACGCCAAGATCTACTAGAAACCGCCAAATTATCAGAAAATGGAGAACCAATGAGAAGAGAATGCCTACTTGCGCGCCAACTCCGGCTGGGGTACGCGGCGGCTAGCATTCACGCGGGAAATCGCCTAGACAAAATCTCTACGATCGATTCTAGGATTAATGGGCATATTCTTGACCTGTGCAATATTACGAGTTCAGTGATATTTATTTTATTCCTGTATCACAATTATTTCGAGAAATTTTTACATAAAATCCCCCTCCATCTAGACCCAAGGGCCAGTTCATTTATAAGTGTGTCGAAGAGCCAAGACATTGACTTTCATTCCGTGTGTCGAGGACACATAATTATTATTCTGTTCGTCTGAGGACGGAGACTTTTATTTCTGTGTGTCGAGGACACAAGAACTATTATTATTCTGTGCGTCTACGGACGTAGATTATTATTCTGTTCGTCTACGGACGTAGACTTTTATTCTGTGTGTCGAGGACACAAGATATTCATTGTAAAGTGTTAAATTCAGTGATAGATAGTCATAGTACTATAATTATAGGGACAGTATCGTCGATAATTCGCCAACGAACAGTGACAGGGAATTTAGTACCTGAACAAGCGAATTTAGTAGTCAGACATAAAGTGTATAATAACCTAATTTTTGTATCAGCGCAAGGATGACATCGATGAATGCAGAGGAAGTTTGGAATTCTCAACAATCCGTCCAGATGGCTGATATGAGATAAAGAACCATCCAGTTGGGGAATGGCGTCTGATGTTCTTTGACGGGTGACTACAAAAAGAGATGAGTACAAAATAATATTTTATTATTTATTAAATTAACTTATGGTTTATGGGACATATTTTTTGTAAATACTTTGCTTGTGTGATTAATGTAGTATATTTAGTTTTGATCTGACACACTTTTGTTTGGAAGCAGCTCGCACAATTGTAGTTTTTGGAAGGTTCTTTTCTTTGTGTTGTGTTAACTAACGTATCTATGTGAACGGCCGTGTTCGCCTATGTTACGAAGTGCGGTTAAAAACGTCTCTCGGAGATATGTCGTGTTTCAGAAGTAGGACTGAATTAATATAATTATATAGTAGATTGGAGGGTAATTACATTTTGTTGAGATTTATTATTGATCAGATTCAGTGTGATTATTGCCTTTGGAGCAATGTAGTTTGTGACGAAGGGTATTCAGCTCTATCGTAAGTTTTAAATATTGTGTTAAATGTTTGCGAGCTCTAATTCAGCAGACCCGTGTGAAAGGCGTTATGTCAGTCCCAGATGTGTGTATTGTGAGTATATATTTTGTGGTATTACAAGCGGGAATTTCAGCAGAGACTGATTTCTGTCAGCTTGGTACCAGATTCATATTGTATCCTTGCGAGGACAATTATGGATATGTGATTATTGTCTGACCATATGTTGAGTTGGAGGAGATGTTAGTTGCTGTTGATTCCTTGAGATAACAGTATAGCTGGTCGGCTATTTATATACACTGGAAGGGGGACATGACAGGTATTGAGGAAAGGGTGAGTTGTGGTCACAAGGGCTGGCTGAGTTTCGCAAGCAAGCTCATTAAAGTGGAGTGCTCGTCTGGCTCCCAATTACTTGAAAATAAATATAAATGTGAGAAACTGATCAATGGTAAAATTGTTTAAAATAAATGGGAGTTGCCTACGAAACACGATAATCTTCGAAGCGTTTCCTTAACATGCAATTTTTGTTAATATAAAGTAATCTTAACCACTCAGGTTGTTTGTTGTTGTTGGTTTATTCTATGTTTATTTTCCATGTCAGTGACCCGTGAGTCACGTGCGGCGCTGTGTTTCCTTGTTGTTGAGTATCTGGCCATTGCGGCAGCTCATTTGGTTAAGTGTGTCACCACACTAATAAGGGTCTCAGAGAGATGCCTGTAAATAGTAGAGTTGTAATATGTGTGTCAGAGTTAGATTTAAGGATTTTTATTAATGTTATGCCCATATCCATAAAAGTTGATTTACGAGATGATTGTTCGTGAGCACCGTGGCTGTTAACCCGTTGTGAACGAACGATCATCCAAGTACTCATTTCTCGCAGATAGTCACCACGCGAACATAAATTCATATGCAAGATAGTGGAACTTTGATCCACATTTTATTAGAAAAGGGGAGATCCATCTGACTCCTCAAAGTGATAAATATTCCTGTCAGGGGAAAATTCAGGGAGGATTTTTTTATTATTATTGTTTGTTTTATTCTTTTATGCACAAATTAGTTATTAAATCTTGTTATTATCTTACGTTTTGTCTCCTTTCTTTCTTAGTTATAGTTTTCATCCTATAACCCTTGCCTCAGAAAAGCACGTTGTTTGGCGGACGTAAACACCACACTATGAACTGAACGCGACCCCTTGATCTAAGATTCTTGCATAAAACACTGCTATTCTGAAGGGTTCATTATATCAAAGTGAAATTCCTGAGTGAATGTGGAAGACAGCAGAACAGCTTGTTTTTGTGATTGCAAAAGCCATAGAAATAGTGTTTTGGATGCCACAAAATGTGTCATATTGTTAGCTGTTATCGTACATATTCTACGTGGAATAACACAGACCTCGTCATGGTGCAATAAACTGTTAGAGGACATGATGGAGGCCGATGTTCTGGAGTGGAGAATGCCATGATGGTGTGGAACTTCGCTCGTGTTGGCTTGAGACAGCGCTATCCTAGCGTAGTCAACATGTACAGTCAACCGCATCATCATCATATCGCTGCCAGAAAATTTAAGCTAAGATCTTTACCTTAAGTAGCTAGTGTTATGATTTTTGGAAAACCAACATTCAACCCTTTCTCAGCATGGTTGAGGACAGCCTATTAACCTATTCTCTGCATGTTTGAGTTTGAGGACAAGATCCAAGTATTTTGATTACACATCGGATTAGGATGCGAGTTCTACGATCAAGTTGTAATTATTTGAGACGACCCTATTGCATTCTAGGATATGAATTTATATTGGAAGAAGCTTGAGATAGCTATTTGGTTCAAACGCTAGCGTATCGGTTTAATATGTTCGCACCATTTAATTCTTGTTTTGGGACCATGATTCAGTTAACGATAGCTGTAGTCGCAAGGATGGTGTGTGAAAATGCAACACCAATGGAACTCTCCCGCTCACCAAGTGCTCGGAACACGATCTGGTTATCACCAACATCCTATTCCAACAGAAAGATAAGTTTAAAACATCTTGGCAACACCCAAGGTCAAAACATTGGCATCTAATAGATTATGTCATTGTACGCGCCCGAGACCAACGTGATGTCTTAATCAGACCCAATCATGGTACTGTCGATATGATCTTCTGTGCAAGACAAATGCAGGAGAAATCTAGGGAACAAATTCGCCACCAATACATGGCATTCATAGATCTTGTCAAGGCCTTTGACTCGGTTAATAGAGATGCTCTCTGGAAAATCTTAGCGTTAATTGGCTGTCCTACAAAATGCATTAAGATCCTTCGACTCCTACATGACAATATGTATGGCACGATCCTTACGAATAGTGGACTGGGGAACGATTCGAGATCACTACTGGTGTAAAGCAAGGATGTGTAATTGCTCCTACACTATTCTCAATTTTTGTTGGGACCATACTTCACTTTGTTAAGGGTGAACTACCACAGGTCATAGAAATAGAGCACAGATTTGAAGGTGGTTTATTCAACCTTAGCTGACTGCATGCCAAGACCAAGATCTCGACTGCCTGGATTATGGAACTCCAGTATGCAGATGACAATGTTGTTCTGGCCAGCTCAGCAGATCTACAGGCCATCCTACATGCTTTTACAAAAGCATCGGTCTAAGTCTCAACATCCAAAAGACTCAGATATTGCATCATTCCACACCATAAACCAATGCTACTGCTCCTACCATCACAGTTCACGATGAGATCTTGCAGAACACCCAAAATTTTGCTTACCTTGGTAGTCACCTATCAGCAAATGCCAATATAGATGCTGAAATTAAATATCGCCCGAACTGTGCTAGTGCAGCATTCGGTCGTCTACGACAAAGGGTCTTTGATAACCACAACATCAATGCTCAGACAAAACCTTATGTGTACCAGGATGTTGTGATACCAACACTCCTTTACGGGTGTGAAACTTTAACCACTTACAGGAGACACATAAATTGCCTGGAGAAATATCATCAGCGCTGTCTGAGAAGAATCCTTACGGTTAAATGGCAAGATCACCGAACTAACATCAGTATCTTGGAAGAAGCATGTACCATCAGCATCGAGGCTATAGTCATGAAACATCGACTTCGTTGGACAGGTCATGTCGTTCGTATGCCTGATTTTCGCCTTCCAAAGCAAATTATGTACGCTCAACTGAAGGGTTGCCGTCGACACCAGGGTGGACAACAAAAAAGGTTCAGGGACGTCCTAAAGTCAGACATGAAGAATTGCCACATTAACACCACTAACTGGGAAACAAAAGCAGCTAACCGCCTGGTATGACGTCATCTTACCCACGAAGGTCCTAAGAACTTTGAACTACAACGTCGGAGATTTGGAACTGAGAAGCGGATTGCTCGGAAAGAGCGGGCGGTCCTCAGGATGAATAACCGACAACAACTGGATCTCAAAGCTGGCAATGTTTGTCAGCACTGTGGAAGAATTTGTGGCTCGAGGATTGGCCTACATAGTCATATAAGAACTCAGACTCACAAATGACATCTGAGGAAGACAATCATACTCGTCAGCGAGTGATAGCCCATCATATCATGACTCGCTCTTAACTAAATAATTCATAGGATTGAATCATTTGAAGCTTAAATTATTAATAATAATAATAATAATAATAATAATAATAATGAGTCGCCCACTTTAAATACCTAGGTGAAGTGCTTGAACCGACGGGAAAAGAGAAAATCGCGCAGAACACTAGGTTAATGAAAATGAAGAGAGAAATGATTGAGAAATCTAACCAATCTCCAGAGCTACAGAAGCTTTTGAATGAATATAATGACATTCATGATACAAAGCCAGGAGATATCCGTGATTTTGAATACTGTATCCAAGTTTGTGATGACACTCCTTATCATAACAAATTGTATCCCATCGCTGGGAAGTATAGGACCCAGGTCAAAGCTATCATTCAGAATCTAGAGCAGTACACTATTATACAGAAATATACATCACATGTTAATCCGCTAGCTGTTGTACCTAAGCCGGGCAGAAATTTAAGGATATGTTTCGACGCCAGAGCCATGAACGCTAGACTTTTGCCTGAATATGACCAACCTCCCGTCATTAAGGAACTATCATATCGCTCATATTGGCCCGTATTTACGCAATCGATATATATATATATATTTTGTATTGATTTGACGGAAAGTTTCAACTGATTAAGCAATCGATTCAGTAAAATTTAAATTTATTTTTTATCCGCGGATAAAACAAATTTAAATTTTACTGAATTAAGGAACTATTACGAAAATTCAAGGGAAAGAGATGGTTTTCAACGGTGGACTTAACCTCCTCATATCATCACGTGAAGCTGAGTCAAGATTCGCACAAGTTCACTGGATTTATCTTTGAACAACAGACATATGTCTTCAAAAGGTTACCTTTTGGGATGAAGACATCAGGATCTGTCATTGGATAAAAATTTAAGCCAAGAAGTTAAAGAAACAGTCATTTGCTATATTGATGATATTTTGGTTGCATCCAAAACTGAAGAACAGCATTTTTTGCAGTTAAGAAAATTAATCAGTAACTTGAGGAAATCAAATTTCAATGTGAACCTCAAGAAATGTCAATTTTTCAGGATAGAAATAACATTTTTGGGTCATGTATTGGACGGTCAAGGCTATAGACCTAATAAGGAGAAGATAAAAGTCATTGCCAATTTTCCCCGGCCAACTAGAATAAAACACGTTCGTCAGTTTCTTGGAACATGCTAATTCTTTGCGGGACTTTGCCATAGGTATACTGAGATAGTAGCACCTTTGCAAGAATTGCTGAAGAAATCGAATAAATGGAAATGGGATGACTCATGTGAGCAATCTTTTTGAGAGGCCAAAGAGTTGTCATTAAATGGTGTAAAGCTGGGAGTACCTGGATTTCCAGAAGAACTTCATTATAGAATCAGACACGTCGACTATTGGGAAAGGCGCTATACTACTCCAAGAAGATGAGGACCATACTTGACACTACCTAGCGTTCATTAGAAGGAAGCTAAGACCATCCGAGAGGAATTATTACACAACAGAACTAGAAGCGTTGGCAATTGTTTATGCCTTAGAAACATGGAAAAAGCTACTGATAGGACACGTTGTCATTAATAGAACTGATTTTCATGCTCTAGAATTTATCCTAAAGACAAATTTTGCAAGTGAAAGAGTTACCTGATGGGCTTTATTTGTTCAACAATTCAACTTGACAATCAAGCATCAACCAGGAAAATTAAATGTGGGTGCGGATTTATTAAGTAGGATGGTGGAAACCCACGTTCAAGCCATGCAGCTAACGTTGGTACAGGAAGACGAGGACACATTATGATGCCTGGAAACCATACGTCGGCCTCAGAGAAGATATAGGCCATTTAGGGACATTTATCGATTTTTACATGGCGACATGGATCGAGCTGACGCAGACTACCCACTCATGGAAAGAATCACCAGGGATTACCCATTGCTAATTGGAATCGTAAATAAATTAATTGATCCTGATCATACGAAGTTAAGGATTGCTGTACCACCGAGATTACATGCTGCTATTGTATGGTTAGCTCACCGCATATTAGGCCATGCGGGTGTAGACAAAACTTTGCACCTTATTCTGGAAACGTTGACTTGGGAACATCTGCGAAACCCCATCAGGAACACTATTAGAACCTGTCACCTATGCCAGACGAACAAACATATTTCTAAATTATTGAGAGAAGCACCTCGACCAATCAAGTGCAAGTTATTTGCGACGGACATTTATGGACCTCTACCGAAGTCAAAACGTGGCAACCGATACATATTAGTCAACATGGATATGTTTAGAAAGTGTACCATGCTTCACCCCATACAGAAAGCCAATCTTAAAGAGGATCCGAGGAGGAGTGATACCTGAAGCTGGGAAACTGCAATTTTTATTACCGGACAAGGGGTCACAATTCACCTAGTTGGAGTTCAGGAATGCCATGGAAGCCCTCGGCATCAGGCATGTTCAGTCCGTCACCTTGACAGCAATCTGGCAGAGATTTCCAAATTTTGTCGTCTCTATTGTTCAAACGAACACTGGAAGTGGATGTTCTACCCATCACTGCCCAGTCAATAAACTCTACCGTTCACGAGAGCACGGGGCAGATACCATTATTGCTACATCATGGGAGCAAACCTGTTAGACCATGGGACCGAATCGTGTCAATTCCACAGGAACTAGAACCCAAAAGAAGGGGACGTGAGAAAGAAGCTTTGGAGAAATTGAGGAGCCAAGCAGCTAAGAGGGATAGGAGAGTCCGTGGGAAGAGATTCAGAGAACCCTTGAGGAAAGGAACTCTTGTCCTGATCCGGAAACCTGTTGCATCTGATGTTGGTACCCTAGTACACTCCAAGTTTGCCAGCCTATAACATGGACCTTTCAGAGTATTGCAGAGTTTGGACAATGGAAGCTATAGGATTGTTGATGTAAGATCTGGTAACGTCGTGGGAACGTTTAATGCTGCTAGTTTGAAGATCTACAATTCAAGAACCAGACAATAGAAACAGCAGAAGTTCAACAGGAAATAGAGAGATAAGAAAAATAAAAACTTTCCATTTTTTATTTGTGCCAGCGTGATGGGTGGTTGTGCCCGTTTCTGGACTTGGGCTAAGTTGTTCTTCCGCAAAAGCTATTTGTGAGGTTGGAAGAGCTTGCCTGGGTGTGTTTGAAACACACACTTGTCCGAGTTGAGCAGCCGCTGTATAGAGTGCACTAGGGAGACTACATGTGGCGCAACTACTGGACGCAGTATTTCGATTATGTAATAAAAGCGAAGAGATGGAAATTTATGGCAAATAAATTTCTACAATTTATCAAAGAAATTTCATCCTGATATGATAACTAGGGACCAGATTTTTTGAAAATGCATATGCGCATATGCAAATGCATATTTTGAGGGTTTATTGGATTTTTGCATATTCTGAACATAACAGCATATTTTAGCATATTTAGTTGAAATTAAGTATATTGGTTACGGTATTTAAAACATCTAGAACAAAATATGTTTCGCCTGCGTGTTGGACATCCCTTGTATGCAACTTCCCGAGCAACAGAATAACTAATATTTTATGCTAGCATGCTGCCTGGATATTTAAAGAAGGGAATGGATTGGGACATTCCTTTCACCATCTTGACAGCCAGTAGCCCAGGGTTACTTTTGAGAGGAGTTTCTTCAGTTAATGTGTTACTTTATTCTTAGTCTGCATGTCCTTAACTCAAAATACCTAAATAGAAGAGCAGCAGAAAGTATACATTAAAACATTGGGTGTCAGGTAATTATTCAACTGATGGCTGGGGACCGGACATTTATGCACTGAAAACGATTAAAATAGATGTTATTTGTCTCCTGAAAACATTGAAAAACTAGCATTTAACCATTGTGATGATTCTTTCTGCAGTGAATGATTCATGTATAAAGTGAGTAAATAAGATTAGCTTATTGTTAAGTGCATATCTTTCAATTTTTTATGCATATTTTCTACATTTTTAGTGCATAATTGCATGCATATTTTAATCGTTTTCAGTGCATACATGTCCAGGCCCTAATGATAACGCACACAGGAGATATGAACATTTTTATATTTGAATGCACAGATGAAGATGCAGTGGTCAAGTCCGGCTAAGCAAGCGACAGGATATAAACCCAGAATTGTGGAGGTTAGCTCAGTGTTTTTCTTGTCTCGCCTGAGCCGCAAGCAAGACTTTCGAGAAAGCTGTACGCATGATTGTGCTTCACTGGGGCTACCAATCCAAGAGCTATCTACGTGATTTAGCCTGCGAATGTTGGGGCGTTTCGACTCTTCGGCATTGCGGAAGAATATTCCATACCCAACGATAGAGTTATAGATGGGGGCCAACTATGCTTGCCATGTTGCATTGAGGAATACTCAATACCCATAGATAGTCTATGAAAACTAGCCAATCTGTTTTACAGGTTTGTGCAGAAGAATATCTTAGATCCTGAGCTTTAGCCAGCGACATGGGGCCAACTACGCTTGCCGTGTTGAGTTGGGGAGTACCCATTACCCACAGTAGGCATCGATGTAATAGGATATTGGTTAGCAGACCAGGGCAAAAGCTCATGAAGGATTGTAAGTGTTATCGCTGCAGTCAAAGCCACAATCACATGCATTACAAGCTACATCTCAACTCAACTTACAAAACTGTATTTGTTATATCAAAGTGAAATTCCTGAGTGAATGTGGAAGACAGCGGAACAGTTTGTTCTCGTGATCGCAAAAGCCATAGAAATAAAGTGTTTTGGATGCCACAAAATGTGTCAAATTGTTAGCTGTCATTGTACATATTCTACATGAAATAACACAGACCTTGTCAAGGTGCACTAAACTGTAAGAGGGCAAGATGGAGGTAGATGTTCTGTAGTGGAGAATGCTGTGATGATGTGAAACTTTGCACGTGTGTGCTTGAGTCAGCGCTATCTTAGCGTAGTTAACATGTACAGTCAACCCCATGAAGATGGACTCACCACCTCATCATCATATCACCTAAGTTCTTTACCATAAGTAGCTAGTGTTATGACTTTTGGAAAACCAACATTCAACCCTTTCTCAGCATGATTGAGGACAGCCAATTAATCTATTCTCTGCACGTTTGGATTTGAGGACAAGATCGAAGTATTTTGGTTTGTCTGATAACCTATGTTATTGTGGTGCCTGCAGTAGTGTGTATTTGTACTTTGGGCGAGGATTGGGAAGGAGGCAGCAGGTGGCCATAGTAAGGTATCACCCCGGCATTTGCCTGGGGTAGAAGTGGGAAACTACAGAAAACCACTTCCAGGATGACTGAGGAGAACCCACCTCTACTCCGTTTTGCCTCACGAGGCTGAGTGTACCCTGTTCCGGTCATCAGACCAGAATTAAACTTCTTGGCAGAGCCGGGAATCGAACCCGGATCTCTGAAGCGACAGAATGGAAGAGAAGAAGATTCCCAAGAGGATACATGAGATGCAGAAGAAAATGACAAAAATTGTGGAACCAAGGATATTTGTGATGAGGTACTAGGATTTCAAGGATATTCTTCCATTCGGGACAAAACAGAAATGCGAGATTTAACAGGAGTGTCATTTCAAGTTTTTACCTTGTTACTTAAAATAATATCTCGCGAAAAACATACTGGTAAAGTATCTCATGAAAATCTATTGCTGATATTTTTAATGAAGATGAAGACAGGACTGTCTCATTCTGCTATGAGAGTTTTGTTTTGAGTCCATCGCACAACTGTGTCACGTATTTTCTCCACCACTGTGATGCTTCTAGCTTCCTCAATGTCAAATTTCGTGTTCTGGCCCAGTAGGGAAAGTATAGATGTAACTATGCCTGCAGTGTTCAAGAATAAATACCCGAAATGCAGGGTAATTATCGATTGTACGGAAATTAAAGTTGAACAACCTCCTATGGTAGATCGCAGAGTATTTCTCTATTCCAATTACAAGGGATCATACACAGTGAAATTTTTAGTCGGCATCACACCCAGTGGCACGATTAGTTTTACGTCCAAATGCTATGGTGGGAGATCGAGTGACACGTTTTATCACAAGCGACAGTGGGTTGTTAGCATTATTAGAACCAGGTGATGAAATCATTGCTGACAAAGGATTTCCTGGAATAGCAACAAGCCCTTCCAACAGAGGAGTGATAGTCATAACCCCTCCTTTTCTTCATGATGGGAAGCTGACAGCTGACGAGGTCACGAAGACACGCAGTGTTGTAAGCGTTCGCATTCATGTTGACAAGATGTGTTCAGCGAATTAAAATATACAATATTTTACAGAAGCTTTCAATAGAACTTCTGCCTCATATTGACGACACTGTCCATATGTGTTGCGTTCTGACAAATTTGCTGTACCCTGTCATCCAAGAAGACAATCAAAACTTAAGTGAAATAGATGATGATGATGATAATTGTTGTTTTAAGGGGCCTAACATCGAGGTTATCGGCCCCCAAGTGAAATAGAATACCTTGGCAATAACTAAATATGTTGATCGACAATACAACAAACATTTAATTTTAACACATATTGTAATCAACAGTTATAACCAAAATACTGAATGCACATTCCTAACTAGTATCGTCATTTTAACATTTTTAACCTAGAAAAGTATAAAATACGAACGCATAAAGATACAGAGAATATTTGTCAGATAAATCCATGATCATAATCTAGCCTGTAACAAGTTTGGGTAGATAATACAAAAAACAAAATTGTTCTATTTTAAGAACGCTGTCACAAATATATCTAGAGTCCTTCTCTACGGTTACACACAGTTGATGCTTCTCACTGTATATAAACAGGTCACATAAACTGAGTCCTGTTAAGTACATGAGTATGTGGCACTGAGTAAAATACACACGAGTTCCTTTCAATCTAATATTAATCGTCTCGTCTAGTAGTAAGTACTTAACATTTAGTTCTCCTGTGTCTTCCATTATTCCCCTATCCTTGCAAGAGATCAGACATTTCACTTCCAGCAGTCTCTGTATCCTACAGTCTTTCACAACGATTCAGTCTGGGCTTCCACAAATTACTTTCACATTGAACATTTCCTGATAACACGCAATAGCCTGTGGTTCCATTTCCTTCCCATTTGCAACTCTGTGTAGTGCAACGCATCTGAGGTTAGAGTCAAATAGAGTAGAAGCTAAACTATCAAAGTTTTCCCTCATGGTTTTGATGCGATGAGCCTTGATACTCGCCGATATTATACATTTTCTTTCTTGCTACCATTCTGGGGACTCGCCCTGTTTTCGAGTTGTCACGGAAATGAGAAGAGGTTTGTCACTATTAATATTCACATAGTTTTCAAAAACCCACTGTTTCCTCTCATTCAAAGGTATGAAAACTAATTCTCCACGTAATATCGCACTGATTCTCGAGCAATTCCAAAGTAACTTTTTCACACTCCTCTTTCAAAATTAAATTCTCAACTGAATTTACTAAAATAATTACAGTACTCTTACAGGTGCGTTCGACTTCTGATTTGTTTTCTGCCTGGAGCATTCTGCGTAAAGGACAAGGTACATTTAAAAGATCAATATCAGTCATACTGAAAGTTGGTACTGAGTTATTTAATGTTTTACGAGGAAATAATTCTTCAATGCGCTTCACTTTCGCAGCACTTACTGAACTTGGTTTACCCCGGGCTTGGGACACGATCAGTTTTAGAAACACATTATTCATTATTTACATTAATCACCGCAGCAATATCCTTACAAGTATTTCCAAGACCAGCTGGGCAAGGGCAACTAGCAGCGACAACATTTCTCTCAGAGTCAATATGTGAAATACAACTAGTACGTATAATATTTAAGTAATTTAATAAATCTATAAGATATGACAATATAAAAAATGTACGGGAATACAGCCTACCTGTATTGATATTCGGTAAGGCAGAAGCGAAACAGATGATTTCCTAATCACTTCTGCTTTCAGTAAAAACTCATTTTCGCGCTTCAATTCCCGCACTTTATTTACATGCCCACTTATGAAGAGATTTCTACCTTTACCAACAGTTGATTCTCCCAAATCAGGATATCTAACCAGTAAAAAGCCACAATTAGGTTGAATCTCGAACATGGCTTTTAAACGACTGACACGGCTCGATTTAAAACCAGCCTCACCATCCTTGTTTCGCAACCCAGCGCAGTGCAGCACCACTAGTACGATTTCAAGATTTGTGCACGGTGCCTATAAATATGTGACAGTTGTACGAAGGACTTCGAACAAAGCTTCGATAGCAGAATGAGACAGTCCTGTCTTCATCTCCATTTAAAATATCAACAGACGATTTTCATGGCATACTTCACCCGCACTTTTTCGCGAGGTATTATTTTAAGCAACAAGTTAAAAACTTGAAATGAAACACTAGTTAAATCTCCTGCGTTTATGCACTGCTACGTACTGTACTCCCGCCTCATCTCAGAGCTTTAGTGTCACTGTGCTCCGCCCGAGTGATGCGCATGGTGCCTATACAGTATATCCATTTTCTACTCGGGAGTACAGATTGGAAGTCGTATAAAGCAATGAAAAATTAGGTCTCAGTACATAATCTTCAACAAAAGTACAGTCGAACCTCCCTTCTGCGGACACCGTCGGTTCCAAGGGAAAATGTCCTTTATGAGAGGTGTCCGCTGAAACAAGTTTGTAAAAATAATCGAACATTTTAACGGTAAAGTACATCCACCTTAAACATAAACATACATATCTTTATTTTGATTATTCTTAGTCAATTCTGTTTAAGTATTTCCTTGGGAGTTATTACAAGTGATGTTACATAATTTACAAACTTTACAGCTTCGTGAAGTAATCATTAAGATTTGTCTGTGTAAATTTAGCACATGTTTTCTTAACTGCGATATTCTCGAAAAGGCAATAAAGTCAGTTAAATGGTTCCATTGTTATCTCCGTACTCGCGGTCCAGCGTGACACACAAATTCTTGATCTGTTTAAGCATATTTAGTCCCTGCTTCACTGACAAAACTACTTCTTGTTTTTCTTTTTCCTCACTATCGTCACTTTTCGTTCCTGATTCAGGCTCTGTAAAAAAGCAACAAGTTTTATTTAAAATGCTCCTTTTGTACGACTAGTGAAGGCAGCTAGGTATAGCTACAAATTTACAAAGTACAATGAATTAAATTACAGTGAAAATTTAGGTTAAAAGATGTTGTAACTTTGGTAGTTTTATACTTTGTTTAACAAGTATGCGGTTCTAAATATGTAAGGTGCTGCCACCTGCCCTTTATGCTTCAGTTTGTCTAAAACAAGCGCCATGTTCGAACATGTTTAGTTTGCGCGGTTCCGCTATTGCCATCCATGTACATCAGTTCGTTATTTAAACTCAAATCAGTTCGCTTTGCTTATCTCTGGTTCCCTTATATCCTCTTACAAAAGATTTAAAAACTGTCTATCACGAGAAGAAAATGAATGAGAAGTCGAGGTGCAAACAAACATACCTTACGATACATGCAACATATAACTACAGTATTGTATAACTTGATGTAACACACAAAGCTTACCGTCAAATGCGTCCTGAAGTCGGGACTGCCAGTCGCCCTCAAGATCGTCACAGCAAGGAATATTCTCTTCTTCGGCGTCAATATCATACGTCAATCCAGCTGTCGTAGCTAAAGTCTGAAGTTTATCATATTCATTTCGAAACTCTACCTCTGTTCTTCAACTGTAGAAACAGCAATGCCGCATTTTGCCAAGCATTTCCTGATTGTGGTTTCGCAGACTGCATTCCAGACTGCCTTTGTCCACGAAACTGCGTCACCAACGTTTATCTTCTTCATTAAATCGAGAGCTGAGTCTGCTTCATCCATGTATGCCACTAACGACCGTAAAACCCTCTTGTGATAGCCTAATTTGAATGCTTGAACGATTCCTTGATCCAATGGCTGAAGATGAGAAGTGGAATTGGGTGGAAGAAACAAGAGTTTTACATTTGAAAGTCGTATTTCTGGATGACACTCAGCATTATCTAGCAATAAGATCAAGTTACGGTTCCTGGCCTTCATCTTGGAATTCAAAGCTAGGAGCCAATTCTCGAATATTGCTGACGTCATCCATGCCTTTTTATACGCATGCCATTCAACGCCAAGAACATCTAAGTCCATGTTTTTAAAGCACCTGGGTCTCAAGGATTTACCGATATTAGAGGAACTTCCTTTTCACAGAGAGCGTTACAACAAGACATGATGGTGATTCTTTCTTTTGACATTTTCCCACCCTTGCAACTTCCATTTGGCAAACTTAGTGACTTCTTCGGGAGCGCCCTAAAGAAGAGACCAGTTTCGTCAACATTCAAAATGTCTTTCAGTTTGTAACTGCTCAAGATGTCTGTTAACCTATCTTTCCAATCCGCTACTTCAGTCACAGACACATCCACAGACTGTTTTGAAAGTAACGTTATGACGTTTTATAAAACAATCTAGCCACCCATTGCTATTTACAAAATTCTCAACCTTCAAATTATTTGCGATTTCTCACGCCATTTCTTGTAACATTGGCCCACTCACACACAGTTTCTTCGCCCGAGCACACATGAACCACTCATATATCGCAACGTTTACTTCTGAAAAAAAAAAAAAAACGACTCCCACTTTCTTTTCACTCCTCGATTCCTATTTTCCTCCCACTTCTATAAATTTCATTTCTATTCTTCACTAGTGTTTATTTGAGTTCTCCCACATTTGAATTTTTCGGCAAGCTTTCTCACTGAAAGTCTCTTGTCACTTTTTTCTACAATCACATAACTTCTTGTTTTAAGGTCTAAACACGTTCGTCCCTTGTTACTCATGTTTACTTGACGACAAATGCTACGGTATTTCTGTCTCACTAATTAGCGCATGTACTGCAGGATTTTCCTTCTCAAGTTGACTACCTGAGCTCGACCTTATCGGTGGCAATCTGAGTTTTGAATAGAATGATGTAAGCAGGGAAGAAAATCCCCAGATAACTCGCGAGTAAACAGTCACTGGCAGTAATCCTGGAAAATTAGAATTCTCGGAATGTACACCAGTAGGTAGAACACCATAACTAAAGGTTTGGAAAAAGGAATGTACAGAAGAATTAACTTTACGGCTACTACAACGTTGCGATGTAGCCTGTATTTCACTCTCTCTCTCTCCTTTGACTCGAAATAGGTGTAGTACAGACATTCAAGAGGGATTTCCGTATGTCTGCAGATTGGTGTAAAAGATGTCCTGCAGCGTGTAAAGTGTCCGCTTAAGTCAAGTGGACGGGACAGATGGCGATGTCCGCTGTCCGGACTTCAAGGTATCCGCTGAAATTAGCCTAATTTAACACTCGTCTTATCTAAAATAAAATCGGTTCCAACGAAAAATGTCCGTATAGGCAGGTGTCCGCTGAATAAGGGTGTCCGTTAGGGCAGGTTCGACTGTATAGAGTTATGAATGCTCGGGAGTGATGTAATGAATTCCTTAGACTGTGACTAAACAAAATCAGCACAGATAGAAGACTGCGTTTAATGCCTTTCTTTAAAAGTAGCAACCCAGTAAAGCAATACATTTTTGAAATCCAGAGAATGAACTTATGGTCAGCAATGTTCTCATAATCAATTTCCTTATCCTGATTAGCAGCAAAATGGTATATCATTTCTTTACCAATCTCTTCAATTTCATTCTGTGTATAGCACTGAAGACTTATCAATGCTAAGCTCTCCGTAACTGCTTGACATGAATAAAATTCAAAATTGCATAATTTTCATTCTAGATCATACAGTGAGGACCATCCCTATAGAACTGAGCAGTGGATGCAATGCCCGACGGGCGGGCCTCTGTGAGTACCCACCTCGTCGAGCAAGGCACTGGCACTAGCAACAAGGTAGCTCCTTACTAGTTCAACACATTCACACTTTGTAACGAATTTAATAATTATAGAAATAGAAGAACCAGACTTTACTATGGCAGAAGTGGAATGGGCAGTTAGGAAGATGAAGATGGGGAAAGCTGTGGGAATCGACGAAGTGGCAATAGAAATGGTCAAGGCGGCAGGACCAGTGGGACTGCAGTGGACATACAGACTCCTCAGGAGTGTGTGGAGAGAGAAGAAAGTACCTGAAGCCTGGAAAAGGGGAATAATATAGCCAATATTCAAGAAAAGAGACAGGAAGGTGTGTGTTAACTACCGAGGAATCACCATCATCTCGCATGTTGCCAAAGTAATGGAAAGAATCCTAGAAAAATGAATTAGAGTAAAGGTAGAAAGCCAAACAGAGGAGGAGCAGTTTGGATTTAGAGGGGTCAGGTCAACAGTAGAACCCATTTTCATTCTGAGACAGAACATTAAAAGGAGTTGGGAATATGGGAAGGATATGGTAATGACTTTTATTGATCTAGAAAAGGCCTATGACAGCATCCCTAGAACAAAAGTTTGGGAAAGCATAACAAATAGGGGGACAGGCAAGGAACTGAGAGACATGATAAAAGAGATGTGCATGGAGTGCTACAGTAGTGTGAAGACTAGAGTCGGGACATCGGAATGGTTTAAAATTGACACTGGACTAAAGCAAGGAGGTGTGTTGTCACCATTATTGTTTGTAATGGTGATGGATGACATCATGAAGGCAGCAATGAAAGAATATAGTAGGGCAAAGATGAAGGTAATGTTGTTTGCAGACTACGTTGTGATCTGGGGCGAGGATGAGATGGAGGTACAAGAACAGTTAGACGTAATAAATGAAAAGATTGAGCAATGGGGATTGAAGATATATGTGGAGAAGAGTAAAACAGTGGTAATGAGTAGAGATGAGAAAGAAGGAAAAGGAGTAATCAAAGTAGGAGATAAGGAATTGGAAGTAGTGAAACATTTCAAATACTTGGGAAGTGAACTGAATGAAGATGGAAGACTAGATTTGGAAATTAGCAGGAGGATACAACTCGGGAGTGCTTTCTACCAACAGGTACGGGGACTAGTATGGAACAAGGATATACCAATTAACGCTAAAGAAGTTATGTACAAAGCATATTATGTTCCTATAATGACATATGCAGCAGAAACTTGGACAATGACCAAGAGGGATGAGAGCAGAGTACAAGCAGCTGAGATAAGATTCCTGAGAAGTATGGTCCAGAAAACGAGGAGGGACAGAGTGAGAAATTAAGATATACGGAAAGAACTGGGAGTACAGAAACTAAATGACAAACTGGAGCAAAACAGATTGAGATGGTTTGGACATGTCAAACGGATGAATGAAGTAAGGCTACCAAGACGAGCACTGGAACGACGGATGACAGGGAAGAGAGGACGAGGAAGACCAAGAATGCGTTGGATGGACTCTGTGGAGAATAGTATTAGAAAACGGAACCTGGATTGGGAAACTGTGTCGGAAGAGGAATGGTGGAACAACAGAACAAAGTGGAGAGGAGCCATATTTGCCCCCACCCAGAGTCAACTGGCAAAGGGGAAATTTAAAAAAAATTCCTACATGAATTTCACAGCAGTAACTGGAAATTCTGTCCTTTTTCTAGACACACATTGCACCAATGTAGGAAGTTTTGGTACACACACTGTAATTCATCCTGTCTGATATTTCGTATTAGTGCAGTTATTTCGTTCTCGAGAGCCTCCAGAGTATGCGGATTGGTTCGGTATACCTTTTGATTGAGGTTCCCTCACAAGTCAAAATCACACACAGAAATCTCGGGGGACCGGGCAGGCCATAGTTCTCAGCTAGATGTTGCGAAGAGCAGTCACGGGAGCCTACAGGACTTCACCATAAGTGTTAACTCCCCCAACAAACGTATCTTGCCAGTTGCGTGTGTAATAAATGCAATACTAGCATTCGGAACTTCCCGTCCTGCTCTTGTGTTATCGCTAAGTACTTCTCGAGTGGTGGTCGCTTATCACTCTCCGCCCGTCTCACGGGCAAGCAAACCTCCGTTCCTTAGGGAAGGCCCTCACTGGATTTGGAAACGGAAACCATGGAGTGCATTCCAGGTAGCAAATATTCCCAGACCTATTGCGTATGTTTGCCGGCCCAATTAAGAAACTAGATTGTACTAATTCAACACACTAGGCTTGACTCAAATGAATGGCTACCCCAATTAAACAAGATTTCATTGTACATACAACTCTCCACAATAATACAAATAGGAAACTGACTCAAAAAATTGCTAATGTTCTAGGGTACATTGAGCATAAAAGATAGAAACTTACCTGCTTAGCAGAATTTGGATGAGACAGAACTAAGTTGACACACTTCAGTAAAAATAATCGCTCACTGCGATAAAATTCCCACAAATCATTCAGGACCAGGTCACTTTTGTGATCATTTTGAACGATAATTTTCAATACCTCAGAAGTGCCTCGGAACTCGTGAACCAAGTAGTGGCATAATAAATCGTATGCCTGAAATGCATCAAGATCCTAAAAGGAAAGAAAATAAATAAATAATCAGGCACATTGTCTACAACAGAGTGAACTTGACCCACTAATAGTAGTTATAAAAGGTTGCATATTAGAATATCAAAGAAACATGCCTGCTATCACGACAATTGTATATTTGAATAAAAATTCTCTTCATACATACAATATTATCCATGTGGTAAATTGCACTATGTACTAAGATTAGAACAAAGCTTACATAAGGACTAGAAATGATGAAGCCGGCAGGGGTCAGATTTGGTACCAAACTAGTTATAGTGTGTATTTTTGACAGATTTCATTGAATATTTTGCAAGGAAATAAATTCATGTTTCGAACTTTACAATTTTTGCATTCACAAAAATGATAAAATATAAAAAATAAATACCCCTTTGCCTTTGCAGGTAGAAAAAGTGACAAGGTGTCATTAGCATGGCATTCTAATGATATTTATAAATAATCAATAGAGGAAAGGAGGAGATTATGGAATATCATTTTGTTGTTTTATGGCAGCAAGTCCAAAGATTTCCACGAAAAATACATTTTCATTATATTAGTTTACTGGCATATTTACATTATGCTCTCATTACAAGGTTTTTGGATAACAGAAGGATTACAAATTTCAAAATGTCAAAAAAAGAGGAAAGATGAACGGTAGGGGTAATGGAATACTACCACCTGAATATAACTAAGATGTCCTCACAGACATAATGGTTGCGGTCACATTCTATGGGCCCACATCTCGTACTTCATGCACTATACCAAAGTTTCACCTTTGAAGTCCAATGAATATATGGAATCACAGAATATTCATCATACATAGCCGAGTATTTATAGGAACTTAGTCTAAGTTTAAAATGGAAAGGGTATAAAATTAGTCTAAATATAACTGAATTACACTATAAGATTTACTAATCTGCAGCAATTACAGCTCTTTCACCACTTTGCACCTTCAAGTAGGCAACACCACTCCATTACATAATATGGCTCGAGAGATGGCATTAATGAGAAGCCACTGCTTGATTGGACTAATATATATGTCTTGTCCTGAGGTTGCATTTTATAGGTGCAATACGTCTTATATCCCATAATTACAGAGATCTAAAAACTAACTTTATTTGCAAAGTGACATAACTCCAACGTGTAGGGGAAGGTACCCCAGTATCGGACACTTAAGCTTCTTTTTGTATAATAACTTACGGAAAAAGTCAAATTAAAATTAAAAATTATTATTGATTTTATTTTGTTTCATTGTAGCAAATCATCTTCCTACATTATATTGTTACGGCTGCGCGGTTAGTTCATCACCTCGCTGCGTGATTCACAGCCCGCCTCGGGCTACCCCTGCCTCTGTGTTAACCAGCAATTTGCGCAACAAGAAGACAGGCAGTAACAAAGAGACCGTTTCGAATGTTCGTGGCCCAACGAGTGTTGGAATTCTCGAGAAGGTGTGAACCCTGGTCTACTCTAGAAACATCTGTGAGTCATCAGCCCCGCTATATAAGAGACCTGGCCTGCGAGGGATGGACTGAGTTTTGAGGAGTGTGTGTTTATACCTGAACGACAGAGGTAATGCGGTGACTTGTGAATTGCGAAACAGTGTGAAGTACGGTATTCAAGAACAGTGAGTGACAGACTGTGGCTGGACATGGGTCTACCTAATTAGTGAAGGATTAATAGGGATGTATAGAACTAGCACCGATCGAGCGCACTGCTGTTGTACTGGGTAAGCGCAAGGCGCTCTTCATTTGTCTCCTGTGTTTTCATGCCGCTAATATGTACGAATTTAAGTTGTTTAAATAGTTATTTTCGTGACTATGCCGAGCTATTGCAGTGTCCCTCTTTGCAAAAATCAGGGAAGCCCGTTTTCCTTTCACCAATTTCCACAAAATAAAGAAATGAGGAAGAAATGGTCACATGCTATTAGAAGGAAAAATTTCGGTGAGAAAAATCTGACCGAATATATTAAAGTGTGTTTCCATAATTTACAACCCGATGACTTCACGAAAACTGTGCTGGATAAGTGTGACTTACAAAGGGAAATAATTCCTATTTTATACCTATAAACTGATTAGACATTTCAATAAAAACCACTGAATTTATGCGTTTGTATTTGAAGGTGCGAGAGAAAGATTAAAACCGGGCGCTGTTACATCGCTTTTTCCGTGGACCACAAATACAACAAAAATAATTATTTAGGAAGAGGCCATACACAAGAAAATTGCCGGATTATCACGATAAGCCTACAATATCAGAATCTGCAGAAATCATCTCCATGGAAGTACGGGAAGAAATCGTCAATATACACGAAGAAATAAGTGTAAGTTAACATTTCTGACTCCCAGTTTCAAAGACATCAATACTCGGTCAAATACTTCAAGAATAAATGTCGCAACATTAACAGTCACAAACGTATTATGGTTGGTTTCTTGAAATCAGAATTAATCGTCAACTTCCATCTGCCCGACGGAGAATGTGGTAGAGACTGACTTCTACATTCTTGAGACATAGTCAGATGAATGGAAACAGTTCATGGCCCTAAAGCAGGGATTCTCAAACTTTTAAAAAATTGAACCCCCAAGTCCTCTCCCAGGGGTAAGGGAACGATTCTTATTGAGAAATTGACAAAATACATAAGAACCAAACGTTGCGATGCATTTTCGAGGTACACATTACCGGTATCAACTTTCTTTGATTATGTTTACCCTAAAACACGACAGTTTCATGTAAGCTATCAATCTAAAAAAAATCATGAATCGAAGTCTGTAAGCAGGGGGGAGCAAGTGAATATTTAAATATCTATTTATGATTTAAGTCTTATGGAGATATATTTATCAATATAGGCCTACAATACTCTAGTAATTGTAATCTTTAGGAGAAAGCATGCTGACTCATTCATTATTTGAATAATAAAGCGTGTTAGAATTTTGTTATTACCGCTGTAGGCTATTCTTCCTTCCTCCCGCTAGTTTTAGTGCCTCTAGTCCGTAGCTCATTTTACAGCTGTTTAACGCTTAAACACTGAAAATCGTCCATAATATATTAGGAGATATACCTATAGAATTAAATAATTTAGTCTTGGAGTAAAATTAGAGAAGATATAATTTACTTGAGCTTTGAAAACTCTGTCACAATTTATACATTCCTCTCAGCTGACTGGGAGAAACATAAAACAATTGCCATGCGCTTACCCAGTACTACACGAGCCCTATCTGGCGCGAAATTTCTCCCGCTACATCCCTATTGAATGAGGAAGTGAAAGGGCGAGTGTCCTCCATAAGGGAGCATACACGAAGAAAGACAGCTAATTGTTTCCATTTGCTTATTGTGTGGTGTAACTTTCTGACCTGCAATAAAGCTAACATTTCTTTAAAAAGGCCATTTGTGTTGTGCTTTTACCCAGTGTAATCCAATTAACGAACTTTCTACTAGGGGTAGCACGTATCAATATACTGATATCAAAGAATATATAACATACATAAATATCACATTCTTCAAAATTTAAAATCAAGGCACACAATATCGGACAGTCTCAATATTGTAGTATTATCTTATTATACTAATGTATGTACAGTATATCCGTATTACTTTTTAACACATGTCACACTGATAATAAGAAAGTTTCCCTTCACGACTGGCAGTTTTCATGGGCCCAACCTTTGCATATGTTGCACTGCATCCAGTCTTCACCGAAATTCATGTTTCGCAATCAAAATTCAGCGTTTTCCTTGCTTTTTCGCCAATTACGCCGAAGACTTGTAAATTCAGGTCAACACACCTTATGTTCACATTGTGCTTTGTATATAATATAATAATAAATTGAGGGAAAGGCTTTCCCAAAATTGGCATAGAAATTAAATTATTACGCAATTGTGACATACGGTATTCAGTTCTTAAAATTTGTCTCAACATGTTGTTTAAATCAACGTCTTGCTCATCAGAAAATGTGCTTTTAAATGCACCCATGGCAGGTTTCATTTTTGCCTCTTTCCCTGAAGAAATTTATTTCAATCTGTCACCTAATGCACTTTTAGGGACACAGAACTGCTCACTTGCTTTCTTAATACTCATTTTAGCCCCTTTTATTTCATCAATAGCTAATTTCATGTTTTCCATCACCCAGCTTCCCCCTTTCCCCCCCCCCCCCCCCCCATATTTGTCTGAAACAAACGAAGGTATTGTAAGAATTGGCAAGAACCCTTCGCATACGTTTGTCCGATACTGTGTGCCGTAAGCTTGTCCGATATTGGGTGCCTAACATGTAAATCTTGAACGGCTCATCATACGTAACACATTTAAACAATAGCTATGCCATCATCCATATTTTTACATTAACATATGGTTAACATTCAACAATCCTTAAAGTATTTCACTCACCAGTATTAAGGTGCAGAACAGGTTCACCAAATTATCTTCGTGCAGCGCGAAACAGTCACAAAAAAGAAAGCTTCTCTCCACGTGCTCACTAAGTTCACGGACACACAATGGTCACCCTCCGACTTACCTCGTGAAGGGTCAGTACTACCATCACAAAAGTACCCGCAACATTGTCCTGAACATCGGAAACTGGCACTGTCCGATATTGAGTTCCGTCCGATATTGGGGTACCTTCCCCTATTTATTTCCAATGTGTCATATATCCCTGTTGACCAATCCGCTGGCTCCCTGATAGTACATGACATGACGTGGAAACATGGCTGCTTACAGGTGGTAGAGGAATAGTGTTTATGACTTCTTGATCTTCATAGTAATAAATCAAGGCCATGACTAACTTTGAAGAATATGTAGGTATACATTGTTGTGCTTAAACCATTTAAATGTTCATAAATGTCACTCAAAGTGTATGTCAAGATATGATTTATTTCCAAAACGTCCCAACTCCAACTTACAGGAGAAGATTACTACCATTTCCATTGAAGGAGATTTTTAAAACACAGTATCAGGTTGTGCATAAAAGTAATGAATGGAATTACATGAAACAAAAACTCGATTTCTGAAGTTTTGCATTGCATGGATTTACGTGTCACTTTGGAAATAAGCTCTTCAATAATAATTGGAATAGTTGATCTCTTCTTGCATTGCTTTCTCTCAGACCATGTTCACCTACAAGATCAAAACGACCTTGACCAATCTTGGCATTGAAATAGCCCATGATTAGATTAATGTCTGTTGTGTTAACTTTTTTTGTAGAATGTTATGAATTGTGTCATACAAGGCTTCAACTTAGTAGTCTTACTTATCATCCGACGTTGAAACATAAATCTGTATGATATTGATATTAATAGGGTAATCTGGTAACTGCAGTAAAGAGGCGCAGGTGCGCTTCATAAAAGGGAGGCAGCACTTAGTTCGTTACTCCTGTGGGGGTCCGGGCGGGAACACCTAGAGCCCGCTGATGAGCCAGATTGGTGTCCTAGGCAAAGCCCCACACAAGACACGGCACAAACCTCGAAAAATTGCTGAGTTTTGCAGCACCATGATTCGGTCAGACACAGGAGTAAAGTTTTTAACGTACCTGTTGTATTGAGCAGAGACAAATATTCCTATTCTGTTACTGTTGTTCCTATCATCGAGTTCACTCGCAGAGTAGTATAGTGTACCTTGATCTTTGAGGCACTTTTCCTGAACAAGTTCCATACTTTGATGCTTTGGTGTTTTGCCGGCGATAGTTTCGACACACTACCTTTTTGACTGGTATTGTGTTTTTGGAAGGTGGTGTCAACGTGGGATGGGTAGTGTTTTGTAGAACTATTTTCTCTTGTATAGATTTGGATCTGATGATGCTCACTAGACATGTGAAACATGTCATCGTTTAGTTTTCTCCCTCTCCTGTAGTCCAAAAGAAATACAGTTGTTTGCTTCTGCAAAGGCACAAAGACTAATATTATTTTCATGTGCTCTACTTTCTAGAGTGAGAAAATTCGATCTCTTTTTCACAATTAGTTCAGTCCAATTTGTACTGGCATGGTCCTTCTTGGCTCTTAGAAGATGCTGCTAACTAGCCCTCCAACTCACTTTCAGATTTTAAAAATATCCCTGACGTTCGTAAAGCTGCTTCTGCCTTCATTGTTTCAACCCCTCCTTCCTTATTGCAACAGTACTCCTCGTTCCAAAATTTGGTGTGCATTGTAACTTATTTGCTTGGATGGAATTTTTTTGTAATTGAACTACCTCTTATTCCTCAACCCTTTTTACTACTTTCGAACTTCAACTTGCTACCACAAAAATTATTTGGCTTACCCAGCATGAAATTTTTTCTTATGAGATTCATCCCCTGTCTAAAGGTCAACTCTCAAAACACAGTCGCCTCTTCGCTCTGTGTCCTTTTCTTGATGACAATAGCCTACTTAGAGTGGGTGGTAGGCTGGCTGTAGCCGACTGCTCTGAAGAGAAGAAGCATCCTGTCATTCTCCCTTCGAAACATCATGTCATCATGCCCATTTGTCAATTTAACTATCAGCACTTGCACGTTGGTACTCGAATTTTATTATACTTAATTCGGAACAGTATTGGCATGACAACGGCTTACATGAAGTCACTTCTGTTGTGCGTAAGTGCATTTCCTGCTTCAAGGCTAAACCGAAACTTCCTCAGCAACTCATGGCTGACCTTCCTTCTTTTCGCTCTGCTCTAAGCAGACCCTTTACAACACCCTGAAGCCAAAAGGAAAATTCCTGGTAAACTATACATCTCTCTCTTTGTTATGTATGGTCACTGGTGCAATCCATTTGGAAGTTGTTACCAGCGCTTCTACTTCTTATTTCCTGGCTGCTTTGTCTCGCTTTATAGCTAGAAGAGGTACTCCTTCAGAAGTATTATCTGACATTGCTGGAACTTTCCTCGGTGCTTCTGAACAATGGAATAAAGCCTTTTGCTCTCTTCTCTCTAAAGAACAAATTTCTAATTATTCGCATTTGAAGAATTTCAAATGGCATTTCATCCCTCCCTCATCATGGTGGACATTGGGAATCCTGTGTTAAACTGACTAGAAGTCATCATAAAAATTATTGGATTTTCTATTTTGTCTTTGGCTATCCTAATTGAAAGTACTGTCCACTCCAGACCTCTTTCCACCCTGTCTAGTGATCCTTCAGATTTCCACCCATTGAACACTGGTAATTTTTTGGTGGGTAGTTCTTTAACAGCTCGACCTCCTCTGATTGACCACAAACTTAATCTCACTTTGCCCATTCCTTGGAATAAAATAGAGGCTCTTAGGTCAGAGTTTTGGAAACGGTGGAAACTTGAGTACTTAAACTTGCTCCAGATGAGAAGCAAGCGACAGCCTTCTCAACCCAACCTTCAGAAGGGTGACTTGGTGCTCTTGCAACATCCAAGTCCTCCTCCTATGTGGCATACTGGTAGAATCAAAAAATGTTTCTATGGTCGGGATGGTAGAGTGCGAGTGGTGAAATTAATTACTTCCAATGGATCTTGTGTGCATCCCATTTCTATGAATGCTCCTTTACAACTCTAGCTCAGCTCTCTCACAGTTTTTTCTGTATTTTTTCTCTGTTTTTCTTGTTGTTGCCCGTCTGGCAGTATGTTCGCTTTTGCGAAGGCACAACGCCTGTAATATTATAGTCATGTTAAAGTGTTTGAAGCCATTTGTCAGTGTTGCCTTAGTAAACAAAAGTTTGATGCTTTTCAGTCGGTCAACAGGATTGTACCCAAATGAGATTGGTTATCTCCTAATCCTGAATATTTTTTTCAGGATTAGGGAATAACCCATCTCATTTGGGTACAATCATGTTGACCGGCTGGAAAGCATCAAACTTTTGATATAGACATGTGTTCTACATTTTAGAGCGACAAAATTCTAGAGCGACAAAATTCAATCTTTTCTTTTTCACCTTATCCTATATTTGAGAGAGTCGACGTGTTTTGCATTGCCTTGTCACGGTCTTCTTTTGACCATTTTCTCTTTTCTTACCTTTTGTTTCTCTGATGTTGGATTGGCTCTGAAGTTTTTTCTTTAATAAATGTTTCAGTGCATCTACGTCTATTTTCACTGCACAGCAAATTTGAAATGGCAGCCACGTTGTGTTCGAGAAGATTCCACTTCACCATCTTCTCTGTGATTGGTCGGCGCCTTCTACAACCGATCACCTTCAAGCTTCACGATGTCAGCTACGCCACAATCTGTATTTAAGTGAAGTTCTTCGGTTTCAGTTTACGCATTCTCTCTTCAACTCTCGCCGTCGTTACTTCGCATCAGTTCGTGCTTGCTCGGCATGGACGGATCCATCGATCAAGGCTGGCTTATCGACAACAGGTCGAACATGGCAGATTACAGTTCAACATGAACTTCAACTACAGTACGTCTAACTGAAGTGCTATCCAGCATTCAGTTACTTCATCAGCTGGACGAGTTCCACTGATTCCAGCTCCAACTCGACTTACAAGTCAATCTTTGAACAAGATTGTTTACATTGCTGCTTGGATGATGATGTTGGCTGCAATCGCTCACGTTTTAATCCCCTGGCGAGAATTATTTTCTACATAACAGTGAGAGTGCAACTTATAGTTGCAGAAACCAAGGTAAGTACATTTCTTCCAGTCAATGTCAACATCAGATTACATAACCTTTAAATCTAGCTTACCATTTCCTTTTCTCCTGGGCTCAGTAGCCTATGGCCGCTCAAATTTGTGTAAGGCTTTTCAGCTTTTGTCATGCTGCTTAATTTTTTAACATTTAATGGGATTTATTCCATGTTGTTTAATGGGATTTGATCCCCAGCTACTTGCTATTTGTTATACATTTAGTGGGACTTCCTCCAAAGTTATTTAATGGGATTTGCTCCCCAGTTACTTGTTGTAAATGTTTAATGGGACTTTTTTTTCCAACTTGTCATATGAGACATTTTTCTCTCTACTTTTCATTCAAACTATTTGTCAAACTTTATTGTTACCAAGTTTATGCTCACATGTTATGATGATGATGATAATTGTTGTTTTAAGGGGCCTAACATCTAGGTTATGCACATGTTATGAAGGCTGTTGTCTGTTTGTTCTTCTCTGCTAATAAATTTAACAAACAAATGTAACTTGTTCTTCCTAGCTGTTTATCTAACCTTTTTCCACTTTGATTTCCTTAACCTTTAAACTTATTCAACCTGGGGCTTGCCTTTTGGTTCATCTGATAAAGGAGGGCATTCCTGCATTGACCATTCCGTACCAACAGTGTGTATATCTATCTATCTATATATATATATATATATGTGTGTGTGTGTGTGTAATTTCCAGCCTACTTTCAAATTTTGCAAAAAATGAAAGTAGATTTAAGAGATCTACACGGCCAAAAATTAAGTGTGTGTTTGTCCCCTTATCAATTGAAACACGACGAAACCGAATTGAACAAAATTTGGTACAGAGGTAGCACTATGAAAGGGCACCTCAGTGTCTTGTTTTATATTGCCACCCTCTTTACCAAAACTTAATTGCGGCCACTCAAATGGTCAAAACTTAAAATTAAATTACGACCAAACTGATCATCGGATCTTTACCAAATTTGGTCAAACCGTACCTTCATATGGGACGCGTCCTTTACCCAAACTACAAGGTCATCAGCCGTACCATTTAAAGATGGCGGCCGTATGAATTATGCAAGCATTATAATTTATTACTTAGGACCCACAGATTCCGATTATCGAGCCAAGAGTGGTTTAAGCTATCTTAAAGGACGTGACCCGATGTTCATTATAATTTTATATCCTAAAATTGCACTTCATCAGCGAATTTAAAGATCTGAGCCATTTGTGTCACCTGACCTCTTGTGCCTGTCCTGTATTTCAGTAGTTTGAAATTGACATATCCATAGGGTCGGCCTACAAAGTGACCAGAATGTTGAACTTTCGACCATATAAATGAAGGTTTGTGCAGGAACTTCATCCGACAGATTTTGCAGCAACAATAAGGTTCTGTAATTGGTTTCTTGAAAAGTGTTTACAATGGGATGTGGATTCACAGCAAATGTTTATGTCTGACGAGGCAGGGTTCCAGGAATGTGCGAATGTGGTGTACTAAGAACCCGTATATTATATACGAAATGCCATTGCATCCCATTAAAATAGCGGTAAGCGTGCGGCGGATAATTAGGCCTATATTTTCCGACCAGCGCGTCAATTCAGATGAGAATGTGAGAAAGATGTTTCGTCCATTTCTCTATGCACTGACGCAGAAAGAGAAGGATTATGGATGTTTTCAACAGGTCGATGCCGCAGTGCACACCGCACGGAATTCTGTAGACGCTTTACGTGAAGTTTTTGATGACCGGAAAAGAAGTACAGTATTCCCCCCCCCCCCTGTCAGTTGACTTAACTTACTGTGATTATTACCTAAATAATCCCCGTACTATAGAAGAACTGAAGGCCGAAATAACAAATCCATTAAGTCTATAAGTGAAGCGAAATTGCAGAAATCAACAAATAATTTGTTGAAACGATGTGAGGCATGTCTTGTTCCAGAAGGAGGTCATTTTCAACAGTACCTGAAATGAATGGTGAGTAATAAATCCGTCTATACCTATTTTCAAATTTAAGTTTTTATTGTATGTCAGTAGTGATCAAATGACTAGCCTGCAATGGCTCTCCCCGCCGATGCAGGAGCGATAGTGCGAGCCGTGGTTCCCCAGCAATCCAGTTTTCTCATAAAATGAAGGCACTGTATAAATATCTATTGCCTCGATATTAACTAGGCGGAAATTTTGATTGAAGGATCAGTCAAAATTAATAATTCAGTTAATACAGAGCAAAAATGTATCGATCCATTTATACTAGTATTGTAACTAGTTATTGAAGCGATTCCATTCTAGACTGTTTCATTATTTTTGTTACTTTTCAAATTTTTAATTAACATGAGCTTTCGTAGATGGTCACTTAGGTTAAAGAATTAATCAAACAAATGTAACCGAGTTGACACTGTGGTTTTGAAGACTTAGCCGATTTGCAGCTGTTCCTGTACACTGTCCACTTCACTTCCCACCATGGATTGGTTTAGCACATAAAGCCTTCTACTTGCATCACATGGACTAAGGGGGAGTAAAACGGGAGAAAATACTGCTGGCCATATCAACTTATCCACTTCCAAGTAAATGACGGGAAAAAAATTTGACTTCATTTAAAAATGTTTCAAGAGGACGGAAAGAAGTAAGTTTGTTGTTTTACATGACCGCTAACTTTGCGATTATGAGCTACGGGACCTCCATTTTACACATAATCCAAACCACTGAACATGACATTACCCCACATGCATTAACCAGGAACTGAACCTGGTGAGTTTGGTGACTCTGCCATCACTGCCATCAAACCCCCGTTAAATTAAAGAGACAAATTCTCATCAACAATCGCAAGTAATATACAAAATATCAACATACCAAGTTTCAATAAGATGTCATTAAAGGGGCTATGTAATTCTAATATTTAGTGATCGATTTGTTTCAAAGGACCTACCTGTCCCCTCCACAAATAGCTGGCATGTGTTCCCTTTGCATTTGCATACATAAAAACTATATTTTCATCATTGAATTGAATTTTTCCACTAATAAATATTCTTCAACATGCAGGAGTCAAGTGGCCTAACTTACTATGAGTCTTCTTAAGTTGATGACATAGTCTATTAGTTTTTTCTTGGGAAGTTTCCTTTGCAGTGCATCATCCGACTCCTTACTTGGGGCTTTGTAAGCGAGCAAACCCTGCAGTAATATGTACTTCACTTTATTCAACTGATCTTCCAGTACATTATTTGCCAAAGAAAACTTTGTTTCAGCCAATAAGGTCCACAGATCCCTCATGTACCTGAAAACATAGAGCATAATTTAAAAATCAACATATCAAACAACAATGGCACCAACAGTATATTAACCATGGAGGCTTTCAACATTACCTTGTATATACACAGACCGGCAAAAAAAAAGTGGAACAGTTAAAAAAAGTAATATAAAGAGTATAAAATTAGCCACGAAAAAGATTTAATCACATTTTAAAAGCTTTTCACGCATTAGAACAAACATCTGAAACATCCATGAATAGAAATTGATAATATGACATTTCATAGGGTGGTTTATTACCACCAATTACCCCCGATCTTCGATGAGCCTATCTTAATGGTTTTATGGCGGGAAGCGCACTGTAAGCGTTTACGGTTTACGAGTGTTGCCGCTCGCTTATTGTTGTTCTAGGGATAACAACTGGCATTTGTTGAACACGTGTGAACCATTGTCATACATTTTAGCAAGTTATCCATGTGCAGTTCACACTAAGACGTGCCTCTTAGCCGTGAAGGAGCTGCACAGGCAGTTGCATTGGTGGAGGATGGCTGCAGCTTCCTTTATGTTGCTGAGGTCATTGGATCATTTCTCGGTGGCATTCACCGTGCAGTGCGACGTTACAGAGAACTCCAAACTTACGACAGGAGACGAGGGTCAGGCCGTAGAAGAAGCACAAGTGCCAGGGATGACAGATTTCTCACCCTGCAAGTTCTGCGTGATCGCCATACCACAGCAGTCCAGGCACAAAATCAACTGGAAAATGTCAGAAATGTGAGAGTGAGTGAGCGAACAGTAAGAAGAAGGGTTGAAGAAGCTCATCTTTCGTCCAGGAGACCTGCACGTGGACCCGCACTCGAACGACATCACAGAGAGGCGCGTCTTCGCTTCGCAAGGCAGCATCTGGAATGGGCCCACCTGTTCTCTTCACCAACGGGAGTCGCTTTAATCTTAGATCTCCTAATGGAAGAGAAAAGGTGTGGAGAAGGCACGGAGAGAGGTACAGCCCTGTTGCTTTCTCCTCCGGGACTCCATTTGGAGGTGGCTCGGTTATGGTGTGGGGTGGCATCAACGTTATGGCCCGCACTGAGTTGATGTGCATCGATCACGCAACGCTCAATTCCCAAAGGTACATCGAAGAGATCCTGATGAACCATCTGATGCCCTTTGCGCCTTTCATAGGTCAGAATTTCATGCTGATGCAGGATAATGCCCGCCCTCATACTGCTTGCTGTGTTGTACAATATCTGCAGGAAGTGGGGATTCAAACCCTGAACTGGCCAGCTCGTAGTCCTGACTTGGACCCCATCGAACATCTATGGGATATGCTTGGAAGGAACGTCAGACAGCGTGACCACACCACCTTGGCACAACTGAGAACATCGCTGCTGGAGGAATGGGATCGCATCCCGGCAGATGTCATTCGACGAGTTGTGAACAGTATGCCTGAGCGTTTACAAGCTGTCATAGACGCTAAGGGTGGAAACACTCGTTTTTAGTGACCAGTGTTATCGTGCAGTGCAGTGCAAACATTAATACTGTTTTGTTTGGCAATACGTTTGATAAAAACCAGCCCAAAATAACATTACTAAAAAGTAGAAAATTGTAAGATTTGCAAAATGTAACGAAATTTGTGAGTTAAAGCGGGTTGTAAAACAAGTTTCGGTATTTTCTGTGCCCAACCATCTAAAATTAACATGCAGAATGCAAATATGGTAAAACGGATACATTTTAGTGGAATAAATTAAGAAATCACATAAAATATTAGTGTTCCACTTTTTTTGCCGGTCAGTGTAGTACAATGAGTAAAAGCAAATTTAAACTGTCAGATAATTTAATTCTCAAATTTTCATCCATATGTCTCATACTTTTACAACAAACGATTTAATAGCTGAGACACTCCTTGTAACGTGTTTTTCGAGGGGTTTTTATGCAACTGGCATAAGTCAGTAGGAAGCCATTCTATATTTATTTACGCGGCAAATTGTTCAGCCAAGAGAATTTTTCATGTTAATTTATTATTATTATTAATTTATTATAATTATTATTAAGATATTTTCGGAGCATTTTATAAATATTATAAGCATACAGATAGGTTGTCTATGTCTTAGAAAACGCTATCAAGCAAATTATTACGAACGACAATATCATAGAAAGTTATGTGATTACGGAATTTAACGGAGTTTCGTCAGTTAGGGTATATCGAGAGACGTGACTCACTGGGAATTCAAGTACACGCTTAATCTTGTCGAGAAGTATTACGCAAGCGGGGTTGCAGCGTCAAGAAAAGGCGGATGGTTGGAACGGAAATCGTCTTCATCATTCGCGCGCCGTGTGTAATGAGCCTGAGAAGGGGAAGTAGTGGGGAGCAGCCAATCAGTGGAGACCACGTAAGCTAGAAGTCGGGACTGGAGTGGGGATGCGACGGGTGCATATATCGTTCAGCGCGCCGTGGAACGAGGACAATCAGTGTAGAACTTGCCGAGTACGGTTATACGCGGGGGTCGCTCCGATGTTCCGTGGAACGAAGACTATCTGTGTAGAACTTAACGAGTACGGTTGCACGCGGGAGTCGCTCCGATGTTCCGTGGATTGGAGGACTAACTTTTGTAAAACTTAACCAGTGTGGTTGTACGAGTGTTTGGGTCCGATGTACGGACCATAGAATTATCTAATCTACCAGAATATCATCATATATCGACGGAGATGGAGACGTCCAGGAGACTGTGGGAAGCTCACAGCATCATCCAGTACGAGGGAAAGGCTTCGGCCATTTCCAATGGTAAGCGTGAATGACGCAGAAATACGCAATCTCTCGTTTTTCTTTGTTTTATATTTCATATTTCAGTAACTTCATAGCTTGGGAATAAGAGTAAAATCAATAATTTATCAGACTCCGTTTTCACGTAATTTTCTATCGGTAATATTCAAATCACAACGCTCCAATTTCAATTTTATACTTATTATTATTATTATTATTATTATTAATTTTGCAATACTTGTTTTATATAATAAATTCATTTCTTTTACAATGCAATCTTTGCTTTCAGTAGGTAGCATTAGATATAGACCAATTCCTTCTCCTGATACAATTGTTTGTTGGGTTAGTGATCAAATCATACCACGATCTGAGTGAATCGAGTCTTGAAGGTGTTCTGCCAGAGCTAGACGTTGTTAAATACAAATTTAGATTTCAACATTACGTTGAGGTCTTGGCGCCCATTAAAACAACATAGCTTAGTCAAAGGTAAACAGTTACATTTATCTCCCAACGTGTGGGCTAGCAAAACTGCTACATCCTTGGTCAGCAATAGTCAATGAAAATCCAATTCTTAGAGCATATTTATAATGATGGAATTCAACTATCAATTCAAAATGATCAATAAAACATTTACAGATATTTATATAAAAAAATTAAAAATATGATGTACAATTTGGAAATACAGGACCATAGAAAAACCATAGAATGAAAGAAGTAGTACAACATGTCCTGGGTCAATGTTCTATTACGAAGTTCCTGCCATCACAGAGTTCGATCATTAGTTGCCACTTCCCTGAGGAAATTGAAATGGGAAGTTTATGAGAAAGTGCACCGCATTTCGGAAAATGGTAGTCACCGTAGAGCAGATATTGTTGCCATTGACAGGAAGAACGGAAGGGGTTTGGTCCTGAACCCCACGGTACGAATGGAAGTGGACATTCCGCAAGCCGTACGAGTCAACGAGGAGAAAGAGGTTATTTACCGACCATGCATACCTCACTTGAGTGAGAAATATAACTTACCTAAAAGTGCATGGTAAGTGAATGGCCTCCTATTCGGAGCTCAGGGAATATCCTTCAAGTTCGTTGTGGATATCCTCAAAAAGCTTGGCATCATCGAGGATGATCTTGCAAGGTCTGCTTTGGAATACAGAGGGCCGATTGAATAAAGATCGCTTGACTGGGGATCAAATTAACTGGAGTTCAAAATCTGAACTAAGTTCAGTCGTCGTCCATGTTGTATAAAACTATTGGCGGATTCCGAGATCCTAGTTCAATTTGATCTCAAGTTCAAGAATTTCAATATGGCAACAGCGCAAAATAGTAAGGATATTCACGTATAGAGTGCACTAAACTCATCTCGCCGAGAGATCTTCAACTTTTTGTTTGTTTATTTTTGTGTATGTTAACCTCAAAAGAAAGCGTATTGACATGTGTTGGGGATGAAAACCTACAACATAACCTAAGTGCACACCATGTTTGTCTGAGCGGGAATGTTAAGACAAAAAATGTAACATAAAAGACCATTTCAGTATCGGTAACCGGAAAAAGAATGTTCCATGGACTTCAAATTCGCGGCCGAAATTTCGCAAAGAACTTTCAACCGAATCCATAAAGGTAGGTGAAGTCAATTGATATAATTATTTACAGCATTTAAATGTATCCTCAATACGATTACGTTGCTGAAATATATATATATATATAACGGTTTCAAACCATTTTTTAAATTTATTTCAGGTTCAAATTTGATTATAGCTAGCTGATCCTATCTGGTCCTGCCTGAGCTGAAAGTGGGATCACATGTGAATTGTGGTCTCGTACAACTTTTGATATTCATACAAATCACTATGCTTCCTTTTGCATGAAATCCTTGAAGGTAAGTTCCTTGCACATCTTTCAGTTATGTTGTATAGTAAGGCATTTCTCCACCCCACCTATCTACCTAACCTGAAAATAATTTACAATAGCTGAATTTGGTCCGTGTACCATAGTTTCATGCATTAATTAAGTGAATTTCAAGATGTAGAGAGGGGAAGATCATGTTGATACCTGATATTAGGACCCTGAAAGTCTTCATAAATATAATTTTACATCAATTACAATGTTATAAAATATATGCTTAAGACAAGTAGGCTAGGTCATTCCTCAAGGTAAATAGGCTACTGGTAGTGAACACTGAATCAATAGCATAGATATTGTACACTACTGATTGCTTAGTTTATTTGTATAGCCTTCCTTGAGACTCTTGTCATTGTATAACAAAGGATAACAGGCTATCCATTTTATTGGCAACCAAGGCCCCTAAATCTGAATCCATCAAGAAATAATATACTAGCATGCATTGCTAGGTAATGGTATAGGTTCGGAACAGTATGGTATCCAAAGGTTTATTTAAATCAAAACTTTAATTTAATTTTGCAAATTAATGCCATATTAGTATTGTTAGGCCTACCCCAATGGCAATATCATACTGTATATCATGTTTGGAAACTTATTGCTTTTCTTTCTCGTAAGTTGCAATTGATTACTATAAAGTTTGCAACATTGTTGGTATGAAGGAAGGAAGATTGTAGTTTTACGTGACCGTGAATCTTGTGATTATGAGCCACGGGACCTCCTTTTTACGTGGAATCCGAACCACAGGACATGGCATTTCACTTCGAAAATCTCACATGCAGTGACCGGGAATCGAACCCGGACCGCCTTGGTGAGAGGCATACAGCTAGACCGCAGAGCCACCACACCCCCTGTTGGTATGAAACATCTTAAATATAAGTGGGTAGAAAAATGTGCAGTAGCCTATATTACTTAGAAAAAAGAATTACTGGTATGTAAATAAAATATACTGTACCATAACCAAGGAGGCTTCCAATTATTAGGTCATGGTGTAGTGCAATTAGTTCAGGCAAAGGTCTTACACTCCAACTATTTTTACAACACGTGATCCAACAGCTGAAAGCCTCCTTGGTCATATATGCAGTCATGAAAATCCAACTGAAATATACTGTAGGCTACCTCTCATCATTCTTTTTGCACGCTTTGCATTGATCTGTTATGCCTATTTTCTAACACAGCTTAACATGAAAATAAATGATCATGTTACTGTCTTGTATAAAAATATAATTTTTTCTCTGGTCGTAGGCTACTCCATTTACAGGGGGCACATAACGAATAGAATAAGAAGTGATATCACTGGCCTAGTACGCCTGGTCCGCTGCAGCACAGCGCAGGCTCCGATCTGTGATGTAAGTTAGCATTGGCGCTTACGAGACTTTTAAAACCATGCGACCTGTTTTACATGTTAAAACACCGCAAGATATCCTCATAGGCGCTAATAAGTTCGACATCTCCACTTACTTTACTGTGCCCAATTATAAATTAATAAGTCGTCTCCTGTAATAGTCCAGTTTCGACAATAAGCGAAGACAGAGAGCAAGTTCAAAATGCAATTAGTTTTGCCAGCTATCGGTAAATTTAAAAAAAGAACGGAAAAATTAACCTCGCTATCAGAAAGGATTTCTTCACATTGTTACACATTTTACATTCCCTTAACAGACTTGCAACACAGCCACAAAGAAAAAAGCCGTACGAACGCAACTTTCAACTTTACCGTAGAATATAAAAATTAATAATAACCATAAATTTCACTCCACAAACACCAAAATCAGTCAACTACCATCATTTCAGAAGAACTTAACATTAAACAGACATAGAAGGCACAGTCATGACCCCTTCTTAGAGTAGGCTATTGCCTAAAACTGATCACGCCTCCTTCAGCATTACGGTAGATATCTGTTTTTAAACTCATTGTCTTTTTATTCTCATCCCTTTCTTCACAGAAGTAGTCTTTAATGGCATCAAGAGCATTTTTATTTACACCATACTGGACAAATACTTAGGCAAATTAGGAAATATATGTGGATATATGTCTTACAATCGCCAGTTGGTTCTTGGGAGTACTACTACTTCCTTCCCTTCTATCACAAATTTGTCAAATTTAACAATTACATCTTCTGAAAAGTGAGCATCAAAGATGTAGGACTTTTCAGTAAGTACCCTATCCTTCCCTGGTATGGCCCCTTTGCACTTGATAAAACGTTCCTTATCTTTAGGAGGTTTGAAAAACCGTCTGACCTCTTTACAGTCCCCAAGGCATCTTCACTACTCACATTAAGCAGTCATGAAAATGTAAGGGCTAAACTGCTGTTTACTTACATTAAATAACAATAAAATTAACACACGAAGATAACGTCAACAAACGACAAGAAATTACATTCCATTTCAGTTAATGCTTCCTACAATAGCATTTCAGGTATTGACACTATGAAGTAATAGTGTAAGCACTTGTATATCAATAAACGTTTGCACAGAACACCAACAAAACACTCCGACCGGGAAATACGTAATATATCGCACATAAACACATAAACATATGTAAAAATCAACAATCTCAAGTCAACTGTAGCGCTGCGTAGCGGCGAATGCCAACCCGATCCGTATTCATTACATGCTATTGAGGGAGACTAGATCACACTTTTTATTCTATTCGTTATGGGGGGCAGTGAATTACACTGAATTCTGAATTCTTTATCATGTATGCCAGGGCTGGATTCTTGCTCACAATTCAGTGTACCCAGGCATTTCTGTTCAATTACACTGTAGCCACTGCCGAGCTCTCCACTTCAGTGTTGTGGAGCCAGCTCATGAGTAACCAAGAGCCTGAACTTTTTTGCAAGCTATGCTGGCAATGGCTACAATAGCTTACTGATGAACAGGTCATGTTAAAGCAACTTGATACCAATCTCTGGTAGGGTTTTTAAGCAGTCTTTTTTTTTGGTTTCTGCTTCATTTTTAGGACATGGTCATCAACTCCTTGCACTGGGGTGTATGTGAAACTGTTGACTTTATTTGAGATACACACTATTTGGCCAAACACTCTGAAAAGTTTCAATAATTTACATCAAAATGTATGAAGTGTTCTGTGTTGATTAAGTAGGTCATGTTACTGTATTCTAAATTTAAGAAAACCTTTACAGCTACTGTCCAATGCTAGGTGTCAATAGCATGCTGCAGTAGGCAAACTTATCTGTTTACAGGAACTATGTTGAGATTGCTATTTATGGACAACACAAGCACAATGGTTAAGTAGCATGGTTTACCACAGTCTCAAATTAACTTAAATGATGGTTACATTTTGATATAAAGATAAGTAAGCCTCTGTGGAATTTGTTACACCAGTCTACATTTAATTGAAAGGGGGAGGAATGAAATCTTCTGATGGCATCTGGTTAGTTTTAGTATGTCAGCATCAAACATCGGAGGAAGCTACTAATTCCCAAGGAGTAGGCAAATAAACTTAAAACGTTCCCTACCGTATTAAATAAAATTATTTAGCATGATTTTTTTCCTGGACTTTTACTTATTATTTATTTATACATGCACTTTCATCATCATCATCATCATCATTTTGTACAGTTTCCAGCCCCAGGCTGGGTCTGTTTGGAACATAAGCCTCGCCACTTAGTCCTTTCTTCCCACCACCTCTCCGCTGTCACACTAGTCCAGTCCTCTCCTCTCTTCTTGACACATTCCTCCACTCCTTTCAGCCATCTTCTCCTTGGTTGTTTCTTCTGCATCTGCATCTCATGTATCCTCTTGGGAATCTTCTTCTCTTCCATTCTCTTTATGCTATTTATTTATACGTGCACTTTATGCCCTAAGGCTAAATGGATGCTTTTCCATAATGAGAATTCAGTTGTTGTAAAGTACACTCCACACTTCACTTGTTATTTTCTAACATGTGTTATTGTTGCAGGTAGCTTTGGAGGTGCCTCTAGCAACAACACAGAGCAAGCAGAAGCCACTGTTTGGAGCGGACAATGGGCAAAATTAAAAATGATAGAATAATTAGAATATGAAATATTGAGCAGGCAGAAACTGAAGGAAATGAAATGTACTAATGCATTATTTAATAAAAATAAAATAAAAGGATGTAATGTTAATCTGAACTAGTTGTTAATTCTTCAGGCCCCGATTGTTCCTGAAATTGTTGCCACAATATTGTCCTCCATTGACTTAACAAGGTTACATAGTGATTGGAGTACAATGTCCCTAACACTAATTTGTGCTCTCTCTACAACTGAGCATGGATGATTTATATTCATAAAATTTTGTTATATGCATATAAAAAAATGTTTCTGTTAAATGTGCAACAGAAGACTGATGAAGACTGCAGATAGGCTATGCTAAAAAAAATGGTCGAGGGGCATTACCGTTATTGATACAAGTTAATGTCCAGTACAACAGTTATCATTTGTAATGCACTCACAACTTTAATCAGAAATCTGCTATTTGCCATTTAATTACAGTTGTCATGTATGGGACAGTCGAAGCCAAGCTGTTAATTGCTTGCATATTGAATTTCTTGAAATTTGGTTAACATAATAACATTTGAATTGGGTAGGTTTTGGAGAACTTACTATGAAGCAGACCACTGTTTAATTGGAGGTTTCAGGTTCACTTCCCTTTCAAAAAGTAGTTTTTAAATATGGGTTTTTATCACTTTAAAAATTTAAATGTTAGAATATGTTATCAAATGGTTGTTGGAACATCTTGGTCAACAGCCCTGTGTACTTGGGTGTGTGTTGATTTTTTCTGATAACTTGAGGTGGCTGTAGTAGTGTACCATTAAAAAATCCACAGCCTGCTTCCAGTCTCCGACCGGGTCAGGATATGAACTGTGCCGGCTGCCGAGGCCTGACGCACTCCTCTGGGGCAATGATTAAATGAATGACAGATGAAATGAAATGATAGTGGAGAGTGTTGCTGGAATGAAATTTTGATAGGGAAAACCGGAGTACCCGGAGAAAAAACCTGTCAGCCTCCGTTTTGTCTAGCACAGATCTCACATGGAGTGACCGGGATTTGAACCACGGACCCAGCGGTGAGAGGCCAGCGTGCTGCAGCCTTAGCCACGGAGGCTTAGTAGTTAGTAGTGTACCAGTATGTCACTGTAATAAAAACAGTGGATTTAGTAAGTTTTCTATGGATGATATTTAAGGAAAACCTGGAACAAGTTTGGGGTAAGTGACCCAGGACTTACAGGTACACGTAAGTAGCATTCTAGCATTTGCCTTGGTACAGTGTGGGTACCCCTGAAGAGCCACATTTAGGATGATCAATGTCATCACTGGGATTAAAATATCTGGACTTGTTGCATTTCCTCATTACAGTCTTGGACCATGGCCCGATACTCAGCTAAGCTGCTGGGTTGACATATGATTACACGCAGATAGTTTGGGTGGGTGGATAAATGAAATGTTGAGTAGGTAGAAACTGAAGAAAATGAAATGTGCTAAAGCAATTTTAGACCCTGAGAGTTCCTGAAATTGTTGCCAAAATATTGTCCTGCATCGACTCCTGTAGGGTGCGAGTTATTGAACGGGGTATTCCTTCTCGGGGGGGGGATTTGTACTATCTCCACCCCTTAAAACATTATACCTCCATCAAATACATTTTATATCCCTGCCTGAGATAACATCTATCCCCAATCAAAGAAAAACGCTTTCCACAAAGAAAAGAAAGGAAATTGTGAATATACACCCTCTATGCTGCAGCTGGTGATCTATTACAGTATTGTTTTAGCATTTTCTTGTTAATGTGATGCAGTTGTAAAACATGGGGCTCTCCTCAAGTGCTCGGGGACACAGTCCTGGGGATGGTTGGATGACCTGGGTCTATTGACACTACTGGTATTTGGAAATAAAACACATGAGCACAGTAAAAGGTGGGAAGTGGAGAAGAATGGAAGTGAAATAGGATAGAGGGAAATGTTAAAAAACATTTTCTCAGTACAAATAAATTCATATACCTAGCAAAGATGTCTGGATCAAACATTTTGCATAAATGTAAGCCATTGAAATGTACATGTATCTAAATGTACACGAGGGAATATTTAGAAGTCATCATCATCATCATCATTTCCCCTTATCCAGCTTATGCGGGGTCGGGGTATTTATGGCACTTCTCCACTTTCCTCTTTCCTTCCCCCATTCTTCTTCCACGACCTTGTCCCAGTCCAGATTTCTTTTTCTTATGCTGTTCTTCACTGAATCAATCCACCTTGTTCTAGGTCTTCCTCTTGCTCTCTTACCCTTGCACTTTGCCTCCAGCATCTGTCTTGGTATTCTATTTTCCTCCATCCTCTTTACATGTCCAAACTACCTTAGTTTATTCTTCTCAATTCTCTCATTTAGTTTTCCCATCCCAACTTCCTTCCTAACATCATCATTCCTCACTCTGTCTTTCCTTGTCTTTCCTATCATACTTCTTAGGAATTTCATTTCACTGGCTTGGATTCTACTCTCTTGCCTGCTTATGGCACCCAGCTATGCTCTTACAATTGTGGTGCACGTTTACTGCCGTATGGGCTAAATAATGTGAAGTGTGTGTCACATGAATACTAGGCCTATGATACTGTAGTTCTTCTACAGAATATCTAATAGGCTACCCTATTAGCAAAGGTAAGATTAAGTACCAGTGACCTACCACTTTCAAAAACAAAAGGCACCGTGGATAAAATAGTCACTTAATACTACTATTACCGTATCATATGTGTGTGGTACCGGTATTAATATATTCACTGGTGGCATGAAGCCCCTCTCGGAATGCTTTTAACATCAAAATTGTGCATCGCATTCGTAGGCTTAATTACGGTATTGGTGCATATGTCAACAATACAAAGAAAAGTTACAACACCATCACTGATTAAAAACACACAGTTTGGAGTGAAAACATAAATTGTTATCAAATGTGAACACGTATTACGTCCATAGGCCTATAGCCTTTAGGCCTAATATAACCCTCGACTTGGAGGCACAGAACAACAGGGTTTGTAGGTGACCTAATACAATAAAATGTAAAAAAAAAACGGTAGTGTTTTGATATTTATTTAAAACTTAAGAAATATATTGTTCAAGTGTCTCAATAAGACACTATTTTTAGGAGAATGGCATTCTTCCTCCTCAAAATCCAAAATCACTGACTAAAATGCATCAGCGAGCATACGCAATTTAAGCCTAGTCCAGAAAGAAATAGTACCGTACTGTCGTATAACCTAGGCCTACTAATGTACAAGCTTTCTAACATATTTCTCTTTTTAATACAGCCTAGAACTGGAATCTAAGTGCTAAAATGTTTCACGGACAACAGCTGTGAACTAAGATCAACATGGCTGAACCGAGAACTGTCGCCGGTTAAATATGAACTCAGATCAAGACGCGGTGATCTTAGATTAACGTTTATACAACAGAAATTCTGAGTTCAGCACGCGCTAAGATCAGCTGAACCTGGTGAACTGAGATCAAATGCTTTATACAATCGGCCCTGAGAGCATCAATCCACATGCTGCATAACATAATGTGGGCATATACTGTATGTACTATAGAGCACACATGTATTTTATTTATTCTGGATCAGTATGGTCTCCCGGAATGCCGGGTGGATGTCCTTATGGAAATATATATATATACACACAAATCTTAAACTGTATATTAAAATAATTGGGAAGAAATGTTATCTTTTACTAAATTCCAATATCTTGACAAGTTATTGTGCTACAATGATGTTAGCTGGCTTGAGACACTACTCACATTATGCATTGAGCCCTAAATTATTTGATTCTGTCATCTGCGTACTAAAATAATTGTTAATGTTCATTTCACCAAGGTCATTCTTCTGGTCAAGCTGAGCAATGAAAGATGGCAAAGTTCCACTTTCGACGACCAGGTGGTGAAGGAATATTGTAGGAATGGCCGACTATCTCCAGCTAACTACAGCACTCATAATCCTTACGTATAATCTCTATAGCAGCACAGCGATTAGACAAATTTTGTTCAAAATTATCATAGAAACCATTTTATCGTGTAATGGTTGTCAGTTTAAGAAACAAATTTTAGGCAGTTCAAATCCCACCTCAGTAGGTTTCTACTGCCATCTTTTTTTTTTTTTTTTTTTTAAGTTTTAGGATTGGTGTTTCATTACATCCCATTTAATTATAGTCTACAAATTCCTGTACAAGTTTTTACATTAGGATCATTTGCGTACCATATTATTGGTTCCCACCAACTACTACGGCTATCAAATGGCCTCATCTTATATACACGGCCAGACAAATCAAGTTAAGCAAGCACCCAGAAGGAGTGGTCCAATATTATCCCATTTCGGTATACATGCAAACCATTGATGTGTACGTAAATGATTAGATTTACAAGGATCTGTAATGTGTAGAACGCCCACCGAAGTGCATTCATGATGGCACCGCTCAGATGATAAGATGTTACCAGTCAACTGCTATGAGTCAGTTCAGCAAGACATGCAGAGAGGACTACGTACAGTATGAAGCACCCGCGATGCCTCACAGATGCATTAGGCAGCCTATCCACCAAATTGACAGCATTTGACAGAGGCCGCATTGTGAGACTGCACGAGGCTTTTTGTATGGATGTTACATGAAGTTAAACATTCAACCTATCAGTACACGTAGAATCATGTTGTCAGCAGTGTGATATATGGGCTCCTGAAAATTCATCTGAAAAATTATGGTCTACGTGTGTGCCAATTTTGGAACAGTTCTCATAAATACCTTCCAAGATATCCAACTTAGAGTTCAAATTTCACTTGTAATTTCTTAGCAGTTGGTAGCACTGACATAATCAAATATGGCCTTGAGATGTTCTGGTATAGATCCTCACTCATACCAAATTTGGTTTCGATAGCTGGAGCCGTTTAGGATAGCTGGAGCCGTTTAGGAGTTTATAGGGTGGGACACACACAGACAAAACCCGACAACCAATCAGAGCCCAGTCCAGCTACCCGCCCAGTCAACATATTCAAACATAGCCAATCACAGTCCAGAAACTCAAACATAGATCATACTCCTCATTGCAATCATTTAATTTCACCATTATCCCCAAAAGCGAGGCTTCTTATTATTATTATCAAATTTTCTTCAGATCAACTAACCTACTACAGGTCTATCCACCATTTCATACTATCAAATGCCAACCCACTAGAGGTCTGTCTTCCTTCCTAAAGGTTAAATTCATAATTTCAAACCATCATATTATTATTATCAAGCTGAAGCAACTGCTGATGTCGTGCCATGGCCGCGTGGGCATGAGGTGGTCTAGTGAACGAAACGGAAATTGCAACTTCTAATAACAAGTTTACACAACGCAAATGAATTATAACTTCAATCAATTTCACTATTTTAAACATTAAATCCTCCAAACTTTAAATACCTCACATGCTTAGGGCCAATCAAATTGATACCACGCCAGGGACCTCCGGGGAGGCCGTCGGTCGCGACCCGGCAGGCACCTCTATTTTTTAACCTTAAACTTATTTTACAAAAGCAATTTTTATAAATTTATTTTAACCCCCTTTTTCAAGTTATACACCAGGCTAAGGAGCGCTTAGACGCACCGCGTACCTGGCCCACACGCTCGCGCAGCCAGCGGCTAACTTAAATGATTAGAAGACAGAAGGACAGACACACACATATTTGCGTGGATTGATCTCGTAAGTCTACTTTTTCATGATTTTTGCAAAATGAGAAAAGTATGCTAAAAATAAAAGGTAACAGTACCTTAACTGTCAGATCAGGTCACTAGTATAAAGACATGCGAACAGCAAATGTCACACGAAGTGAAGTGCTGAAGGATTGTTGAAATGAATGCTGCGGAGTAGCACAGGTGTGCAATTATGTTCAACCCTTGTAGTGTACTTCGGCTTAAAATAAATTATTTTAACAGTTTCTACAGTTAAACTCTCAGGCTGGCATTTAAATACCCTAGCGTCTGCACTCCAGGCGGTATTTAAATTGGCTTGGAGTTTGAGTTTTGAAGAACTTCAAATAATGTTGCATATCTCAAAAATTATACAAGCTATTAACACAATATTTTCAGGATGACTTACCAATGGTGTCTTGAATGACCCTGGATGTAAATAGTGGATGAAATTGAAGCCAGTTCGTTTCACATTGCGGATGTTGAGAGTATCACTGTGTGTTATGCACAATATACCTACGTATACACCTCATAACTAGTCTGTTTATTATGTATCGGTTCATTACACAGAGTTTTATCTACACTATATCTACACAAACAATAGTAAAAACGCATCTAAAACACTATCGAAATCCTTCTGTGGTCCCGGTTGCCCAGTGAAAGGAATTTTCCCCTCTATGTTACCTGCTTGCAACTCGTGCCACTCCCACGGAATGTCACCATCAGCTGATGGCACATTGACATGTCCTAAGTTTTCATCTTCCTCGTCAAGAGTCATAATCTACATCATTTTCTACACTACTGGAATCATTAGCAAAATTACTTACACTACTGTCTTCCTCACCTATCAGAGCACTTTATATTTCAAACCCCGTAAGATGTCGCGAAGACCCTGCCATTTCTCACGGAATTGTTAGGAACTTCCCCTGACAATATTCCCGATCCACGCGTATCATTTACAAGAGGTCAAAATTTTTACCACAAATGGCAGTCAAGAACACGGCGAGTGACATGTCGACCGTTTCTATTTTGCCTCATTAGATGGTACGATGATTCTCATGTACCGTATATAATAAAAGCAATAGTAAAAACGCATCTAAAACACTACCGAAATCCTTCCATGGGCCCGGTTGCCCAGTGAAAGGAATTTTCAGCTCTATGTTAGCTGCTTGCAACTCATGCCACACACCCCAAAAAACTGAAACCTATGAACTATTTGTTGCAAGTTCACATGGTTTGCAAGGTCAAGGCTTCTAAAATACATTAGTATAAGCAGTTCACACATGAGCCTAACAGATAGCACACAAACGCAGTTCTCATGAAGTGCTGTGCGCAGCGTATACGGCAAACCGCCTGAGCAGCGACTACTGCCGCGCGTACACCGGCCTGAGAGGTTAAAGGTCCAATCCTTCAAGCCAGGTAACAGTTTCTGGGATTTGTAATTCATTCAATGAACCATGTTGCATGGTCTGTTCTTTTGCACTTCAATCGCACATGGGGGGAATCTGTCCAACCCCAGCCACATAAATTTGAAGCACATCTACCAACACTACAATACAGATCAGAAGCTCCTCCAGCTAAGTATGTGAGCAACTACAGTGAGGGGCCCTCCCTAAAGAACGAAGCCAGGCAGTGGTCATGCCGGGGATAGGTCGCAAGGACTCGCCGCTAGATTTATAGCATGTACCGATTACAACAGTAGGTCGGAAAGCCCTGGATGCTGTCACAGCATATATTACATACGCAGCTGGCAAGATACCTTAGTTGTGATAATTAAGACGTGCTGTTAAGTACTGTAGCCTACCTTGTATCATGTGAACATGGTTAGGTATAGAACAAAACATAGAATTTTCCAGCTGGAAACTTATCTTCTCAAGAAGTTCGCAGTAAATTTTTTCATAAGGTTCAGCGCTGTGAAATTTTCTACTTGTGGGGGAACCTCAAACAAAAAGTATACAGTTGTTGATGTTGATTGAGGTATACAGAAACAATCAGGGTATTCTGGAGGCTCTCGAGAATGAAACAAATTTCAGCGAGGATGAATTACAGAGGATGTACTAAAACTTCCTACGTTGGTAAGAGTTTAGAAATTGAGGAATGGTGTTCACATTTGTGAATACTATAAAGTCATTTATGTATTCATGCATGTTGTTCTGAAGCAGGAAAGAAAGTGATAATGCTGATTTTTAAATTTACATTACCCACTTTGTATTCTAACCTAAAAAAAATAAGGCATGTGTTAGCAATTTATTTGTCTTTAGTTACCTTGGATTAAATTCACTGTATGTCTACCCCTTATTATTCCCGTTTTTCCAACGGGGTCGGGGATGAGATGCGATGGAAGTCTTAGTGGCGATGGTTTTTACGGCCGGTTGCCCTTCCTGACGCCAACCTTATGAGAGGAGTAAATGAGAGATGAAATGAATGATGGTGAATGAAACTGGGCAAGGAAGTGGAAGGAAGCGGCCGTGGCCTGTCAGAAGGTACCGTCCCAGCATTTGCCTGGTGTTGAAAATGGGGAAACCACGGAAAACCATTTCAAGGACGGCCGACGGTGGGGCTCGAACCCACGCGTCTACCGAGTCAGCAGAGAGCTTGGCCCCATGACCTAATGCTGCGCTTTAGCCAGCGTAGCCACTACTGTCGGTTTGGATTAAATTCACTAATATTCTTTATTGTTTAGTGTTTTCACTTACCTTGGCTAAACATTAATTTTGGCATGGCATTAAAGTATTTTTGCAAGGCGAGTTTCAGCCGAGTGTTCACATCTATATTCAAGCAGTTTCATTTCAGAATGAAAGCCATCTTGTCAGCCACACCATTCTCTTGCGTCATGGTTTCTTCCCATTAGCCCAGGCATTATATGCAAAAAACACGCCCAACCTCCAAAAAAAAAAAAATGTAAAGCTGAAATTTGGCATAGATGTTCCCTAGTACCCTAGAAACAAATCCTGAAAAGTCCCCATCTCTGCGGTGTCCGCGTCATAGTTTTTGGAGGGTTCAAAAGGGCTTAAATGGGGTCTAAGTGCCAAGAACAGCATTTTTGCTTCCTGCGTTCAAAATATTGATCCAAATTTAGCTCTCGCGAGCTTTAGCAATTAATAAAAATGAACCAGTAGGATAACTGACTTATCAGGCCTAATTATTACTATTGATGAAGGGGAAAAACGACTAATTTAACATTTTTAGCACAATTTTTACACGAAAATTTGGTTAATTTGTCATTAGCAGGTCATTATTTTTTAAACAACTGCTGATATTGACTAAAGACCCCAGAATGAAAGTTATAAAGCATACTTTTAGCTTTACATTGGTGCATTACCCATGTCTATGCGAGAAACGGTTACCGAGTTACGGTCCCAAAGCATAACCGCTGTTGAAAAGGCACCCGATCGCGTTTCTAGGTGACAGCGCTCTGCCTGTCGGAGCAGACCAACAATACTCGAAACAATTAATTCAGTTTCTAAACAGTCTTGGATTTTCAGTAAATGTGGTGGAAGTCCACAGGTACGAAGTTTCAGCGCTTCGTGAAGAACGTCCAATCCCGAATGCTGGAGCGTTCACGCAGTTGTGCTTTGACAACGCTGACTATAACATAAGGACATTGGACGGGCGAAACACATATCACTGCATGGGAGGCATCAAGTGCACAGGTCCAGCGCCTGACAGTGAAATATCTCCACTCCCACGTACACGAGAAGTTCCTAATGCTGGTGTGATTGTGGCGATGAGCAAGTTCAACATTTCGTGGTATCGGAAACCCTCTTCTCCTGGTTCAAAGGACGTCAAGATTAAGGAGTTAACTGTGGAAGCCCCAAACTCTGTGGCTATTGCGTCGATGATGGACTCCTTGTGGTTATCTGGACGGTGGTCAGGTATTAATTTACCCGCTTCGTGGAACGGCTTTAAGAAGACGTCGCTGTCTGCTCATGCTCAACCAGCTTCCCAGACAACGTCAGTTGATGCCCTGCCGTTCATTAACTTGGAAGCGAGCTATCCATCAACTATATAGGCTATTCCGCGTTGAAGTTTGCCGCAAGAGAGTGCGCGGAACGGAAAGAAAGCACTTGTTTCATAACCTTTGACCAGCCCCTATACGCGAAAGTTGCAGAGATAGTCGCATCAGACACTTCAGAGGAACTCAAAAACGTGGTTCGTCAAGGCGGATTTCACCTTCTGATGTCGTTTCTTGGGGCAATCGACTATGTGATGAATGGAAGCGGTTTGGAGGAGCTCTGGGCGGAAATATACGCTAAATCGTCAGTGACTCACATGATGTCTGGACACGCATATTCTAGGTAGGCTTGCAATTAGCTCCCGTTAATGATTACGTTATGCCTTCAATTTCAAATGTATCAATAACGCGAAACTGTGCATGTTCTAGGGCCCACAGAGCGCATTTTCTGACAAAACAGGATGTCGGGACAATGTTACTCAACATGAACGACGGGCTGAAGGATGACAAGGACGAAATACAGGCGTTTTTTACCGCATTCCAAGAAGGCACCGCCAACGACTTGCTATCATATCCTTGCCTTCAACGTCTCAAAGAGTCGTTTCATGACACATTTTCTTCAATGAGCCAGAAATCTCGCACAGGAAAGCTGTGCGTAGAGTACATCAAACAGCAAGCCTGGAAAATATTGAAGGATTCCGCATCTTTACGCGAGGAAATGAAGGTATTCGTCTCTACGGCTCCAGATGAAAAGGCCATAATATCAGCTGGAGAGAAGTTCGCCATTTGTCTCTACGATAGTGCCAAATTGGAGTGCAAAAAGCCTCGACGAACTTCGGGTAGTGAAATACAGTCAAAAAATTGCCAAACAGCATCATTTCAGCTGGCTTCAATTCCGCCGACTTCGGCGGCATGCAAACAACATTCACTGCGGGTATATTTGCAAGTTCAGGAATGGTTAGGATTTTCTTTGGACCCGACCCAATGGGGATGGAAAATCCAACACTTAGCTTTAGTACCAATGACAACTCATCTTCCAGCTGCTCCAGAACATCTCCTCAATTTGGTGTCCTGCAACTGCAAGAACTCTTGTGGCAGCCGGTGTGAGTGTGTACGTTCCGGTTTAGAATGCCCCTTAATGTGTGGACACTGCAGTGGAAAAGCGTGTGGGAATGTCACATTTGATGGCTCAGACGATGAGGAGGACGATTGAGTCCGATGTAAGCTGTGTTTTGCAAGTGTTCTTAGTCTAAAGAAAGCTTTTTAAGCTTTGTTTTGTTATTTACATTATGAATATTATGAATGTACGTTTATCTGCTAACTGCATTAAACTCGTTTTGTTCTATGCAAACTGTTTCTGCTAGTTTACCTGGATTCAAAGGAATACCATCCTAAAAGCTCTTGATCAAAGGTACAAAATGGTGTCAGCAAAGGTGAATAAATGGAGCCCACCAGCGTAAATGGGCGTTCGTTCGGAAAGCGACTGCCACACTTGCACTTTTATATTTGTAACTATCTCTGCTGCTGTTTGTCGGATGAACATGGGCAATGTATCGTTTTAAAGCTACAAGTGTGCTTTACAACTTTTACTTCGGCTCTTTAGTCGCTATCAGCAGCTGTTTACACGGTAAGTCCCGGCTAATGACAAATTAGCTAAATTTTCGTGAGAAAAGTTGAGCTAAAAATGTTTGATTACGGTACTCATCTGTTTAAATGTATGGCAATAATTACGACCAATAAGAGTGTTATATTTAACGCAGTCCTTCTCTTATTACTATCAAAGCTCATTAGAACCGATTTTGGATCAATATTTTGAACGCAGGAAGCAAAAATGCTGTTTTTGGCACTTAGGCCCCATTTGAACTCTCCAAAAACTATGACGTGGACAACGCAGAGGTGGGGACTGTTCAGGATTTGTTACTAGGGTACTAGGGAACATCATCATCATTTCCCCTTATCCAGCTCCTGCCGGGTCGGGGCATTTATGGCACTTCTCCACTTTCCTCTTTCCTTTCACCATTCTTCTTCCACGATCTTGTCCCAGTCCAGATTTCTTTTTCTTACGCTGTTCTTCACGGAATCAATCCACCTTGTTCTAGGTCTTCCTCTTGCTCTCTTACCCTTGCACTTTGCCTCCAGCATCTGTCTTGGTATTCTATTTTCCTCCATCCTATTTACATATCTATGCCAAATTTCAGCTTTACATTATCTTTTTCGTGGTTAAAACTTAAAATGCCTGGGCTACATTAGCTGTCTGTCACTCCCGTGACCTCGTAGTCACTAGTCACCATTCTTCGAGAGCATTCTACGTTATGTCAACCTTCAAACTATGTATAAGCCGCAAGACATCCTGCATTCAGCACACTCATCGCTCGACACTATAGTGCGTCTCTACCTTAAAAGACAGTATGGGATTAAATGTAGTATTTGCCTCTCACTCGCACTCCTATGTCCTACAATTACCGGTAGCTTCGTCCTTTTCTACCCCAGCGATGTTGCCATTTCCCAATAATTGAAAGTGACAAATCTAAGAAAATGTTTCCGTAGCCTTATAGAGAATTTTCCGCGCTTTATGATGATGTAAAAATAAAAGCCATAAATAATTAATACATGGCCCAATTTTCACAATTATGATATTTTAGTGCGAATCTATATTTTTGCAGATATAAATCTTATCGCGCCATAGATAATGAACTACTGTCGACCAAAATATTTTGTGCACTCGAGTTTGAAGGTTGTTTGTGAAGTAACCAATAGACCTACATAAAATCCAATAACATTTTCGTCGTTCTATTTTACGTTAGTTCATGTAAGTGTGGAATTTTAAATTTATATTTTAATATTTTTATTGCAGTTGGAAAAAAAAGTGCCAGTTTTTAAGCGTGAATTTTGCGTATTTGTAATTTAATGAGCACGTGGTGTCATAAAAGAAACTACAGTACTGTATTTATGTAATTTTCTCTTTGTTGGTGTAGATGGAGGTCGGGTTTTCAGTGCTGAAACGGAACACCGAGTTTCTGTCTCATGTGAGACATGCTCTAGATTGTTCACACGAAAAAAAAATCTCATATTCAAACACATTTATTTTCTTTTGTTTCCACGCTGAAACCTTCAACTTCGCTTGTAACTTAATACACACATCAAAAAAAGTTTTGCATCACCTCGGTTCCCAGATCTCCGGCATATAGACGTTGACTGTGTATATTGTATCCAAGATACAGTCCCTTTGACTGTTCATAGATGTCACTAAAACTGCTCAAAGATGTAAACAACCATGCATGAGCAGGGCCTATTAGACGGAGGGGGTACGACAGCCGATCAGTTCCAGTCATTCCACCAGGACGAAGGTACGCTGCTCATGTTGTCTGTAGTTCTACCATGCCTAGAAGGTCAATACCGCAGTTCGATCGCGTCCGCATTGTTACTTTGTGTCAAGAAGGGCTCTCAACAAGGGAAGTTTCCAGGCGTCTCAGAGTGAACCAAAGCGATGTTGTTCGGACATGGAGGAGGTACAGAGATACAGGAACTGTCGATGACAGGCCTCGCTCAGGCCGCCCAAGGGCTACTACTGTAGTGGATGACCGCTACTTACGGATTGCCGCTCGGAGGAACCCTGACAGCAATGCCACCATGTTGAATAATGCGTTTCGTTCAGCCACAGGACGTCGTGTTTCAACTCAAACTGTGCGCAATAGGCTGCATGATGCGCAACTTCACTCCCGACGTCCATGGCGAGGTCCAGCTTTGCAACCCCGACACCATGCAGCGCGGTACAGATGGGCCCAACAACATGCTGAATGGACCCCACGGAATTGGCATCACGTTCTCTTCACCGATGAGTGTCGCATATGCCTTCAACCAGACAATCGTCGGAGACGTGTTTGGAGGCACCCTGGTCAGGCTGAACGTCTTAGACACACTGTCCAGCGAGTGCAGCAAGGTGGTGGTTCCCTGATGTTTTGGGGTGGCATTATGTGGGGCCGACGTACGCCACTGGTGGTCATGGAAGGCTCCGAAACGGCTTTACGATACCTGAATGACATCCTCCGACCCATAGTGCAACCATATCGGCAGAATATTGGAGAGGCATTTGTCTTCATGGACGACAATTCTCGACCTCATCGTGCACATCTTGTGAATGCGTTCCTTCAAGATAACGACATCGCTCGACTACAGTGGCCAGCATGTTCGCCAGACATGAACCCTATCGAACATGCCTGGGATATGTTGAAAAGGGCTGTTTATGGACGTCTTGACCCACCAACCACTCTGAGAGATTTACGCCGAATTGTCGTTGAGGAGTGGGACAATTTGGACCAACAGTGTCTTGATGAACTTGTGGATAGTATGCCACGGCGAATACAGGCATGCATCAATGCAAGAGGACGTGCTACTGGGTATTAGAGGTAGTGGTGTGTACTGCAATCTGGACCACAAATGCTGAAAGTCTAGCTGTATGATGGTACAACATGCAATGTGTGGGTCTCATGAGCAATAAAACGAGCTGAAATGTTGATCTCTATTCCCTTTGTATTTAACGGTTCCGGAACTCTTGGAACCGAGGTGATGCAAAACTTTTTTTGATGTGTGTATTTAGCAGTATTGTAAAGGTCAAAAACGATGCAGCTAGAGGAAAAGCAAAGGGAACTCGCTCAGTTGGCTTTTGTTACGCCGCCAGTAAGTAAGGGTCAACAATGTAACTCTGCATAACTGTTTTGATTGAATATGAGAATTTCTTTCGTGGGTACAATGGACAAGTAAAATGTACATGGTGCCGGTATCTGGTGTTTACTGTTGAACAGTAGTTTTATCATTCAGTTGCTTTCGATTAGCCAAGGAGAACACAAAACAAAAACTGAAATTGCTCCGCGGAGTTCCCACTCCGTAAAGGGCACGTTGTACTCCTCCGAAGCACGGGAAGCAAAACTGAGCTGGAAACTTACTGCCTCGCGCTTCAGGGCCATGAAGGCAGGATCATAGTTATCGGAACCTGATATATCCGCAAAATAAGATGCGAGATGGTTTGCAACGCGGTAAGGATCTGTAACCAATTCATTATCAATGGAAATTCCTGGTACAGTAGAAGATGTCTGAATGCCCGAAATGTGTCGTAGTCCACACTTGAGAGGAGGGGGTATGTGCCGTGATAGACGACACATACCGTTCCCATGATTCTTTCTTACTCTGGCGGATAAGAAACCGTGCCTTGGCAAGAAATTTCTTAAACGCCACCAAATTGGCCATGGTGGGACACGACGGTAGTGCTTATGAGCTCGACGACGGTCTCTTATTGCCGCTGCAATATCCTCTGTCCACCAAGGAACGAGTTCGCGACAAGGAGTCCCAGAAAAGGATGGAATAGGCTCTTCGGCGGCAGCAAGAAGCACATCGGTGATGTGCTGTACCTCGTCATCGATGCTCCGGCAACCAAGATCAACGAACACAGCTCGTTCTGGAAACGAGGGCCAATTTGCCCGCTTAAGTACCCAACGACTGGGAAACTCCACGGGCTTCTGGTTCAGAAGTGTGAGAACGATCGGGAAATGGTCACTGTCACAGAGGTAGTCATGTACATATCAACCAAAGAGGGGGACCAGCGCACGGCTACACACACTCGAGTCAATGTGCGAGTACGTGCCGTGCGCTAAGCTAAAATGTGTAGCTTCCTCTGTATTTAATAGAGATAAATCCAACCCTTGAATTAAACCCTCCACGTCCCTTCCTCTGGGGCAGGAAGATGGTGATCCCCATTGGGGGTGATGCGAGTTGAAATCACCCACGATTAGGAAAGGGACTGGAAGTTGATCAACAAGATCAAAGACTTCATTAATATCAAGGGGCTGGTTCGGTGGAAGGTACACGTTACAAACAGTTGTCATAGCAGGCAAGGATACGCGAACTGCAATAGCTTCCAGAGGAGTGGCGAGTGGAAACTCCTCACTATAGCAGTCAGAGCGAACGAAGGTACAAACGCCCCCGGAAGCCCGGGCAGCGTCTTGTCGCTCTTTAGAGTATAGTCGGAAACCTCTCAGAACAGTCTCGTGATCAGGTCTGAGGTTTGTTTCCTGTAGGCAGACTATACTCGCTGCGTATTGTGCAATAAACTGACGGAGCTCTGTCAAATGCCTGTCATAACTGTTACAATTCCACTGTAACAGTGCCATTGTGTGAACTTATAAACTAGGGAATAAGTTGGAGCAGCAAGCTACAACTTAACCTCTGGAGGATCATCATCCACTACGTCAACTATAATCTCCATGTCCTCAGGCGAGGTCGTGGAGTGAATCGACTCAGCGGAAGATTTCCTAGACGCAGTTCGGCGGCGGGGGGATCTCCGTGGGGAGCGCGCAGATCTGGGGACCGAAACGTCCCCAGGCGCAGAAGCATCCGCAGGTGGTGGGGCGGATGGCTTCCCCTTTTTGGGAGAAAGGGAATGCGTAGTGCGGGCTCCCTTCTTCCCCGCCTCTTTAAGATATTTAGACGGGTCAGGAGACTAATTCCTGACCCTGGTCGACAATGCCGCCTCCGCCGGCTTCGGCGCGGCTCTCGCCGACCGTTTGGATGGGGAGTAAATCTTCAACTGCCTCCCCTGCTGTGCGGGCGGATCACCCTTCGCTCGCACAGCCTTCTTTGGGGCCGAAGGTGGGGTTGAAGTCACCTTCGGGCTCTCTTTCCGATTCTGGGGTGTAGATACAGATGTAGATGGCGGTGGAACATTAGAAGGTTTCACAGCTGAGACAAAAGATGAGGTAGCCGGGACCAAATTGGGTATTACAGCTCTATAATCAATCTTTGGAGAAGGCGAAATCGTGGTACTTGTTGCGGGCCTCCTGGTAGGTGAGACCATCCAGGGTTTTGATCTCCTGGATTTTCTTCTCACTCAGGAAGACAGGGCAGTTCCTGTCCCGAGGAGAATGAAATCCTGGGCAATTAGTGCACTGATATGGTGTGATGCACTCTTCCGCTTCATGGGGTACCTTACCGAATGTGCCGCAGATTTGAGGGCTCAAGCATCGGGATAACATGTGCCCGAACTTCTGGCACTTATAACACCTCATTGGTGGAGGGATATAAGGCCGTACGTCACAACGGTAACTTGTAACCTTGACTTTCTCCGGGAGCACCGAAAGCTCAAAGGAAATAATGAAAGCACCAGTACCCACGATTTGATCATTGACCTTGCACGTAATGCGCCGGACATCAGTCACGTGACGGTGCTGCATATTCTCCCTGAGCCCCTCGTCAGTGTTCAGAATCAGAATCAGGTCCCGGTGGAAAATAACTCCTCGGACCAGTTTCAGAGACGTGTGCTTTTCCACTTTGACAGGGATATCACCAAAGTGGTCACATTTCAGAAGTTGTTCAACCTGCTCACCAGTCCTAGTCTTGAGCAACAAGCTACCATTTCTCATCTTTTGTACTTTCTCAAGCTCACCATAGACCCCTTCTATGTGGCGAGAAAACAAAATAGACTTTACCAACTTGAAATCACCCCCATCCGTTCTGGTTAACACCAGAAACTTGGGAGTGTTAGCACCCAGATTCTCACGAACAGACTGTTCCCAGGGGGTTGATCCCAGTAGGGAACCAAAAGTTAAAGACTTGGGTGGCGGACCACCCTGTTGGGAGATAGTCCTTTTCTGTCCCATGGCCATTACATCCTCCCTGAATGCCACCGACTCCAATCACGGGCTGTCTCTGTAGGCGCTACCCAGCCAAGGCAAGGCCCGCCTAGCTTGGAAGGCATTGCCCGGGGGTCCGATGTTTGACATGCCATGCAGGTATGTACCCCTTGGCATATACTAGAGAGTTTTCCAGCACAGGCATGCAGCTGTGCGTTGTCAGGCGGATACTACTGCAGGGTACATGGCGCACCCACCTGTCGGTGTGGCCAGACCGAACAGGCTCTCGAGCGTAGTCGCACACTAAGGTGGCCCTTCCCGACAGCACGCACATATAATTTGAGTGCCAGACCTCAAAAACATGAACGGAAAAGGTGTGCGATATAACCTAATGAGAGTTATATCGCACAAAGTGGGGCGTTTAAAGCTGGCTGTCAAACCCGTAAAGGGGACCTGGGCCAAGAAACCCTTTTCGTTGCCTTCTACGACTGGCAGGGTATACCTGTGAGTGTATTCCATCCCTCCCACCCACGGGAGGTCCAATTCGCCAGACAAGCCGGAAACCTAAGAGAATAGCCAAGGTCGCCCCTTTTGACAGGCAGGGGATACCGTGGGTGTATTCTAAACCCCCCACCCACAGGGAGGGGGGGGGGTTAAGGGTCATGAGTGTTGCCGCTCACTTCTAGGAATAACAACTGGCATTTATTGAACACCTGTGAACCATTGTCTTACATTTTAGTAAGTTATCCATGTGCAGTTCACACTAAAGCATGCCTCTTAGCCGTGAAGGAGCTACACAGGCAGTTGCATTGGTGGAGGACGGCCGCAGCTTCCGTTATGTTGCCGAGGTCATTGGATCATCTCTCGTTAGCATTCACCGTGCAGTCCAATGTTACAGAGAACTCCAAAAATACGACAGGAGACGAGGGTCAGGCCGTAGAGGAAGCACAAGTGCCAGGGATGACAGATTTCTCACCCTGCAAGTTCTACGTGATCGCCACACCACAGCAATCCATACACAAAATGAACTGGAAAATGCCAGAAATGTGAGAGTGAGTGAGCGAACAGTAAGAAGAAGGTTTGAAGAAGCTCATCTTTCGTCCAGGAGACCTGCACGTGGACCAGCACTCGAACGACATCACAGAGAGGCGCGTCTTCGCTTCGCAAGGCAGCATCTGGGATGGACCCATGAGCAGTGGGCCTCTGTTTTCTTCACTGACGAATCGCTTTAATCTTAGATCTCCTGATAGAAGAGAAAGAGTGTGGAGAAGGCGCGGGGAGAGGTACAGCCCTGATGCTTTCTCCTCCAGGACTCCATTTGAAGGTGGCTCGATTATGGTGTGGGGTGGCATCAACGTTATGTCCCGCAGCGAGTTGGTGTGCTTCGATCACGGGACACTCAATTCCCAAAGGTACATAGAAGAGATCCTGATTAACCATGTGATGCCCTTTGCGCCTTTCATTGGTCAGAATTTCATGCTGATGCAGGATAATGCCCTCATACTGCTCGCTGTGTTGTACAATATCTGCAGGAAGTGGGGATTCAAACCCTGGACTGGCCAGCTCATAGTCCTGACTTCAACCCCATCGAGCATGTATGAGATATGCTTGGAAAGAACATCATTCAGTGTGACCCCACCACCTTGGCATAACTGAGAACATCGCTGCTGGAGGAATGGGATCGCATCCCGGCAAATGTCATTCGACGAGTTGTGAACTGTATGCCTGAGCGTTTACAAGCTGTCATAGATGCTAAGGGTGGCCACACTTGTTTTTAGTGACCAGTGGTGTTGTGCAGTGAAAAGATTAACACTGTTTTGTTTGGCAATACGTCTGAAAAAAAAAACAGCCCAAAAGAACATTACTAAAAAATAAAAATTGTAAGATTTGCAAAATGTAACGAAATTTGGGAGTTAAAGCGTTTTGTAAAACAGGTTTCAGTATTTTCTGTATCCAACCATCTAAAATTTACATAAATAATCAAATATTGAAAAACCGATACATATTAGTGGAATCAATTAAGAAATTGCATAAAAAATTAAGGTGTTTCAATTTTTTTTGCCAATCAGTGTATTATAGTTAATTAGTAAAAATACCTGTGATTTGTGAAACGAAAAGTATAAGGTTTTTAATGGGTCAGTTGTAGGTACTTCATATTTCTTCTGTAGGTTTGAAACCTTTCATACCTGAATTTGACAAAATAATGCAACGTCAATTTTACAAATAATTTCGGCAATAACAATTTGTGTACCGTACCTTCACAGCAGCCATGTGTAAGACCAGGTATTTCATGAGAGAATTAACAAACAGTGTACCACATCTAAGTTTGTGAGCATTATCCTGACGACATTGGCTTGCTTCAAAATGATTCGAGAATAAGTTTATATTATTGTACAAAATAGTCTACATCTTTATTCATTAAATCAGCGCTTTGACCGTTAAAAAGCCATTTTCTACACCTGAATATTAAAATATTAACACATGCTTGAGTTGACATTATTTATGTTTACTTATGACCAGATTTTCAAAATGAATAGATATTTATATTTGAATTGCAGCCAATGGCCATAGCAGGGCATTTCAAATGAACGCCCGTAGGTTCCCCAATTTCAATTTCAAGTCGTTCCAACTCGTAGTTCCGCCCCTTAAAACCTCAATAACTATCAACTTTAGCTACCAGACGCCACTGTCACCGACACCCAGCAGCGAATTTTGGAACTTGATAGAGCGTTTCTAACCCAGTAGACTACAGATGTTGGCTACACACTAACAATTGTAGTTTCTTTTACATGCCATACATCTATGACATGGACCCAACGACTTTGACTGGGTTTGAACCCGCAAGCTTGGGCATAGCAGTTCAGCATGCTACCGACTATGCCACTGAAGCCATGCATAGATATCCTACCGAGACATGCTTCCGATTTATAACCGACTGGCTGCGTGGCTCAGCGGTAATGTTCTCGCCTGCTGTGCCCATGGTTGCAGGATCTAATCCTGGCGCAGTCCGCTGGCATTTAAGGGTGCATAAATGCAAGGGAGCCGTGTCTGTAGATTTACTGGCACGTTAATGATCCCCTTCAGGGCAAGATTCCCGCACCCCGGCGTCTCTAAAAGCCACAGTATAGTAGTTAAAAGGGACGTGAAACCAATAACATTATAATTGATTTATAACCAGTTAATGACCTAGGCTAGTTCCGTTGTTTGATTGGAAAGCTTTATAATACTTTCTAATGACTATCCCAATTAACTGGGGTCGCCGGAGCCAACCAGGCTCATTTTGGTTTTGGCCGGGGATTTAAGGCCGGATGCCCTTCCTGACGCCACAAGTTTTCAGGTGAAGATTCCACCCCGCTGTCACCGGGATTGGAACTCCGGCCGACCGGCTGATTGACGAGCAGCTAAGTCACTGCGCCATCACACTCCCCTTGAAAAGCTTTATAATACTAGCCTAATATCCATACAGTAGCTCAAATCTTACCTTTTAGGGTAATTTGGAAACTCGGGTGTCGTCTTGTTATTTGAAAGTCTACATTAATATAATAGACTTCTCAGTCGGTCATCATGAATACACCCTATTAGATCGGGTGAGGAGTAACGATTAATTTCCCTGTGTAGGCTCATTGTGTAACTCATAATACAATAATTATTTATACACTTAATAGAAAGCCTCTCATACAACCCCCCCCCCCCCCCCCCTTTATGTGAGAAGTGTTTTATTATGTGTATAGGCTAAACCAGGAGTGCCCAACCTTCTTTAACTGAGGGCCACTTTGTCAATTGTTGGGGGACCTTGCGGGCCAATAACAATTTGGGGGGTTTGGAAATTCTTAATAATACAGGTTGAATATGGTGATTTTTGTTGCTGTCTGAGCTATGTTTTCTTAGTATTGTTGCCTTTTTTTAAATTTATTTGTAGTGGATAAAATATAAAACACTAAAAATTAATTTAACTTAAATATTTTTAGTAAATCCCTTTAAAATAGAAGTACGATGATATTCAATACATTCATACATCATGAATAACAGAGTATTTATATTCATTTAACACAATTATTAATCAAATTATGAAGTCAAGTTCATGATAATTTAGTTTAGTGCGACGACTGGAACTGCTTTGTACAGGTACTTAAAATTTCGGTAGCGCTGCACACCGTGAGAACATGTGTATAAAAAAATTGAGTAATGAAATTAGCCTAAGTACCTGTAGTAATGGTATTTGGAGGTGATAAATTAATAGATGTTGACCCACCCAGCCATCCCAAATAGCAACACTACTTATATAGTTGAAATGAAGTCTCTAGGAGACATCTTTCTCACAAAGTCAGGAATGCCAACCCCACGCATTTGGTACTATCTCACACCGGGTATACAAAGAAACAAAAGAGTGTCGATAATGTAATATACTATTGCGCCAAACCCAACTCGTCAGTCGTACTTTAACCATGGATTGTGTGACATGTGAAATTACTTCATAAATTCTATCTTATTAATGTTTTACATACAAAAACAAACCTAACCTGGGGCTTACGCCCCAGACCCCCTTGCTTGTGGAACTAGCAGTAATTTTCGGCCAGGCAGTACTTTACGTCTTTACGTGTGAAATGGTGAATGGTGAATTTTGTGTGCGACATGTTGGTAACATAGTCACATGTCTGTCTGTAGAGTGTCCAAGATGGCGTCCGTAGTGAAACGAACACTATAAAAATTCTTTATTTTCGTAAAAAAAAAAAATTATTGAGGTGCGGCAGTTGTAGTTGAGATTGTGAAACGACTCCCAACAACTCCGAGAAAGGTATGTAAATCATAAATCCTATATTTTCAATAATATACCTCGTTAAAAGTTACGAAAAGGCATGTTCTCACGGCGTGCAGAATTACCAAAATTTCTCCCCTTTTAGGTTTAAACTTGGTTGTACCAATCATTAATAAGGATTTTAAATGTTCATCAGTGAGAGGAGCTCGAAATTTTGACTTGATGATGTAATTTTGGAAAATGCTTGTTCACAAACTTAAGTATGGTATGAGCGAACTTTTTCAAGTCTTTGAAATCTTCATTGTTCAAGGAGCTGTAGAACGGCAACAGGTCACCATATTTGTAGCACTCCTGAAAATGTATTTCGTTTGTTGTTAAGTCAATGATTTCAAGTTGAAGGCTTGTTGGCACAGAATCAATTTCACATTTGAAAGGATTGTGAAATACAGTAGGTTGATTTTGTCACATTCTTGGTCAAAACCCTCAAATCTGTTATTAAACTGCTGGCTCAATTGCTTGACGGCATCAGCAGCAAAGTCAGAAGGGAAGGGCGCACTAGCTTCAGATAACAAAAAAAATCTTACATGTCTCAAAGTGGCCCAAATCGTTCTTGGTAAGCTGCTTATCAAACAGGGGAAGATTTTTCCTAAAAGCCTTAACATGATGGTAGGCATCAAAAACAAGTGAATTAACTCCCTGTAGTTTCAAGTTTATGTGCATTGTAATGTCAACTAAAAATGCTAACTTCGACAACCACAACGGATCAGAAAGCTCAGGCACTTGACGAACTTGTTCAAACACTGCTGCACCAAGTTCAAAAAACCTTTGTAACACTTTACCTCTACTGAGCCATCGGACCTCACAATGATAGGGAAGGTCTGTCCATTTCGACCTAATTTAAATTAAAATGGCCGTGTGTTAGGGAGTGTGAGCGTAAGTTACTGTTTTAACAACAACAGACATAACTTGGGATATTTTCAAACTGTTGCCGCACAAAGCCTGTTAATGTATGACACAATGCCATATGATTGGGTTTTCTGCACCAGTGTCTTTCACTGCTTTGCATACATATCCAACAAAACCAGTTTTTTCACCACAAATGTTTCTACCTCCGTCTGTAGTCACTCCTACTAAGTTCTTAAAGTCAAGTCCAAACATAGTTTCCTTAACCTTAGAAAATATTTCTTCACCAGTTACTGTAGTGTTTCCATTGAGTGAACTTCAGCCAGTTCTTCGGTAATTTGAAATTCGCAATTCACTCATCTAATAAACAATAGAACCTGAGCTGAATGAGAGGTATCAGTGGACTCTTCCAAAGCAATAGAAAAACACTCAAATTTTTCACAACCTTTAGTTGTTTCAAAGTTTTGGCGACACGGTGCGGGCGTGGAGCGGCGGGACGGACAAAATAGTCCCGCGGGCCGTAGGTTGGGCAGTCATAGGCTAAACGATTCATGTATTTTTATTTCAGGCACTAGGAGATAAATTGTCACTCCCCGCCCAATATAATTGAGTACCGTACACCCGTGTTGACAGACTGAAAAGCGATCATATAGGTTACTTAGCAACACTGACCTATGGCTTCTAATATTTGATCTGTTTATTGCACTGCACATCCCATCTTGTAAAACACATGTTAAATTAAAGATTGCATAATCTTATGGTTGCACTATGCTCACATACAGTAAATCCAGCAACAATAACATACACCAACGCAACACAGTCGGCACACGCTTTGCCACTAAATCCATAGTACTGTTGTAATTTATGTATCAACAGCTAGAGCTCGTTGGTGCAAAAATTGAGACTAAAACCAACGGTGCCCAAGAGTTACGAATAATGAGGGGTTATCTTCGAATCCACCGAAAATTAACGTCTGTAAATATATTAGCCAATGTACTTACGGGGTTCGGCCGAATTCCTCCGGTACATACTCCATACCGTATTTCACGAATCATCCACTTGCGCTAACGAACCTGATCACTTTGTGCCAAATTTGTTTGTGACACTATTTTGAAATAGCAGCAACTTGCAGCTGATGGGCGCGCGATATCCTCCGATCAGAGACCTCTATCGGTCATTGAAATAACTACTTGTAGAGTTTCTTCTGCTGGTAATCCAGTGGTAATCTGTGTGCTGGTCTCTTCCTCTTCGCTTCTTCTTCTTGTTTGCGTTACGGTAGTGGGCATAGTAAACTCTTTACCCAATTGCTACTGTTCAGAAGTACGTATCTTGAGGTAAACATCGACTACCGAGAGAAAGCGGAAGACCAGTGAGGAACGGGGTATACCAAACAAAAGTATGACGTAACGTGGAGACAAAAAGGGGAAGGAAAACAGATGAAACTAGACTGGGACACAAGTGGTATTTGACTCGACTCTTCACACCGAATCGACCCACTTTGGTGACTTTACATAGAGACGTACATGACCGGGTCACGATTATGGACCAGGTAAAAGGAACACCAATTCAAGGCCTAAAATCAATGTTGTCAAAAAAGGATACTAGGCTACTGACCAGTGGAATGGTAGGATTATGAACTAATGTGGCAACATTTAAAGGCAGTGTATACCCTAGGGAATATAAATCGCGCAACAGTATTGCACGGTGAAAGTCATATTGTGGACATTGAAATAGAATATGATTTAAAGAGCCCTCCATTTGCAAACACGAACACAAGGCATCATTACGCTGTTTTATACGAAATAAATACACCGGCGTTAATGCATGATTAAAGCGGAGACGAATAATTGTAATAATATGTCGTCGTGTGTATTTACCACCCTGGAACCAGGGCTTTCTTAAAATAGTCGGTTGTATCCCAAAATAATGTTTGGCTTTCGTTTTCGCGTAGTTAGTCCACGTGACCTGCCAATCATTCTGGATCTTCGAACGAATTATAGAACGCAAATCAGAAATGGGTATAGCGATATTATAAGCCTTACCTGTACCATTAGCCGCTTCTTTGGCGGGTTTATCAGCGATTTCATTACCTTCAATATGTGAATGGCCGGGGATCCACATGATACTGACATCAAAACCCTCAGTATGTAAAGTGTACAATTGATGCATTAACTGGCATAAAAACCAATTATCAGCCTCGAGAACATTTTGAAGTGATTGAACGACACTCATAGAGTCTGTACAGATTAGCGAATGGCGAATACCATGTTGTTTAATATAAAGACACGTCTGGCGAATTGCAAAAATTTCGGCTGTAAATATCGTGACGTCAGAGGGTAAAGTATACTGACATGAAATATGTAAATCGGGAGAGAAGAAGGCTGCTCCCACACGTGAGGGGTGAACCATTTTAGACCCATCTGTATAAAAAAGAATGCAGGATGCCAAATGGCTCGTTATTTCGTGAAACATACGAGGAATGATTACTGGGTTATGTGAAAAAGTCTGATGTATTTGGGGTAAGGAATGCTGGAGGATATTCGGTTGAAAATGAGCTACGGAATACGGAATATTATATAAAGGCAAGCGACTAACTTTTAATATATTATGGCGGTACTGTTTAAGAATGGAATATGCGGCCAGCAAGGCGGGAACGGAAGCTGTGGGCAATAATCGACGAGTATAATAGTCTTCCAATAATTGTAATTTAGGAACGATAGGTGATACTGCTATCATCATTTTACGCAACAGGTACATACACGCAAGGTTTTGACGCCGATAATGTAACGACATTTCTCCCGTTTCAACTAAAAGTGCTCCTGTGGGAGTCGATGTAAGCGCGCCTATTATGAGACGCAAAGCAGTAAACTGTATTCTATCTAAACGGAGGAGCCTAGTACTTGACATTATATCAAATTAAAAGGAATTGTAATCCAGCACAGAACGAATTATATTACGATATACTATTAATAATAGTTCCGGGTCTGCTCCCCAAGTACGCCGAGTAAGTGATTTTAGAACATTGATGTTGCTGGTAAGATGACTCTGAAGGTATTGTATATGTCTCTCTCCTTGCATTTTCCTGTCAATATAAATTTCTAAGTATTTGACATTCGTCACCACCGGAATTTGGCCTTGACGATATAATATAGGAGAACTGTCGTAACGTCGTTGGTTAGTAAATATCATCGCAGCGTTTTTTTCGACAGAAGTTTCAAATCCGTGTTGATGAAACCAGTCATGAGCATTAGATAAGGCTATGTATATATCCCGACGACATGCGAATAAATCGTCCCTTGTGCAATATATTAAAATATCGTCCGCGTATTGAAGGATGCGAGCGTGCGGTAATATGACTGTTTCTAGGGTACGAGTATAAATTAAATATAAAATCCCACTTAAAACATCTCCCTGCGGGACACCGTGAGAGGTGTATCGGGAATCAAATACACCGACTGGGGATTTTAAAATGATTTTACGATGACATAGCATGTTATATATTAAACACCGGAATGGAAGTGGGAATTGCATATCTCGAAGTATATTAATAAGAATAAATGGATCTACAGAATCATACGCATTTTTTAGGTCAAGAAAAATCGCTATAGTATGCTTTTTCTGTCCTTTTGCGAGGAGTAAATCGGTGAAGAAAATGTTTAATGGGTCAGATGTACCGAGATTTTTCCTGAATGCAAATTGCGTTTTAGGAAACAGGGTATAATATTCTAGACACCATTGCAGCCTTCGGAGAAGTACATTTTGAAAAATTTTGCGGAAACAGGAGCCAAGTTGGATACCTCGATAACTACTCGCTAAGCGGGCATCTTTTGTGGGTTTCAAAATAGGGACAGTTTGAAAAACATTCCAATCTTCCGGAAATGTCCCTGTGCATAAGCTTGAATTATATAGTTTAAGGATGATGTCCTGAGCATTTACGGGAAATCGAGCGATCATGGTATAAGTCACTTCGTCAATTCCTGGGCTTGTTGATTTTTTGTGTCTGAATGTTTGTAAAAATTCGCTACGCATAATAGGCTGCATTAAACTGGAAAAACGGTCCAGCGAACCAGAGGCACATGATGTAGGCATACGAATAACAATGTCGGGTGTCCAAGTATGATACAAGTCATGGTATCCTTGCGCCGAAAGTTGAGAGGGAGAGGGTCGAGGAATGGTATTCGTAAAATGTTTAATCGCTGACCAAATACTATTTAGGGAAGTATTACTACTTAATTGGGTAATGTATAATTTCCACGCTTCGCGTCGTTTATGATTAAAGACACGTTGGAGTTGAGCGGTGAGACTCTTGTATCTCAAATAGGAGGCGGAAGTACCATAGTGCCGAAAAGCTTTTAAACTCGCCTTGCGACGTCGTACTAAGTGTTTACATTCTTGATCCCACCATGAGGGTAAGGCAGAACGATTATTCGGAGGACATGATTTTGTAATATAAGGGTGATATGTATTAAAATAATCACGGATATTATTTAGTAAAAAATTATAACCGTTATCAGACATTTGTAATGGCCGCGAAAGCCTGTCCTCTAAAAAGTGTTTAAACAAATCATAATCAAAATGCCGAAAATTCCTCTTAACTTGAAAGACGTTCTGCGAGATATGTCGATTACTCGAGACATCATATTCCATTATAATTGGATAATGATCACTTTGATACGTGTCCTTCACAGTCTGCCATGACAACTTATGGGCTATATCTACAGTAGTGATACTTAAATCCACCGCACTTTGTGGACTATTCGGTGGGGTAAGGCGGGTGGGTGACCCATCATTTAATAAATGTAGGTGTAATTCCTGAATAGCCGCAATGATGTGCCGTCCTTTCGGGTTAACTCGACCACTGCCCCACAAGGGGTGGTGGGCATTAAAATCCCCCAATGTAAGATGTTTAGAAAATGTCTTTATAAACTGAAAATATAAATACTATTGCCTACGTGAGCCTTGTATACCAGGTTCCTCTTCGCTTAATGCACTGCCGGCAACACTCCTGGTTGCTTTAAACCGACACCACCTAGATAACAGGCCTTTGCATTCAAACAAGATGGCGGGCACTGTAGGCAGAGCTGCTGGAGCTCGCCGCAGGCCATGACCCATATGACGGGTTCCTTCCAACTGATACATAGTAGTCGGCAGCATTTTTAGGCTATTATGATGACTTCATCCTTCTTACCTTTACTTACGTAACAAACAAATATACTAGGCCTACTGAATAAGCTTCTTCTCATCCTTCACCTGAAAATGAAACCTCACGGGAAACTAGGTACCGTACCGTAGGAAAAAATGAAACATACACTATTTTACTGTTTCTGGATCAATTTTATGTCAACAGTTCACTGGCCACAAAACATAGCGCTAAATTAACAGCAGTAAAATATACGCATTTGATACAGTTATGTTCAATATTTGCATAAGATCAGGTTTTTAGCTAGATATCTAGACTTGACATGTAAACAACTGTGTCTTCTTCACGAAAACTTCCGGGTACACATTTCATCATTTAAATTATAGATTTACTATTATGATGATGCCATCAGCCACAGTCAGGGGCGTATATACAATTTTATTTCGGGGGGGGGGGCTGGCTATCCTGGAAAATTGTGAGTATTTTCAGGGGATTGTCACCGCAAAATCCCAGAAATATCAACCAATAACTTAGAGCATATAACGTTGTGTAATTATTTTAGATAAGATTCAAAGTTTATATTGCCTACAATTACTGGCAATACAAAAAAAGTAAAATACAACACAACACACAAATAAAATTTTATACTTAATGAATTTTCCATTATGATCTATGGAGTATGAATGGCAAATATCTAAATATTTGTCAATTTACTAAGCAGAGAGATAAACAGTTTTTTTTTTTTTTTTTTTTACAAGTTGATAATTTATTTCTCAAATGTACCGTACTGTGGAATTCACGGTTTTGCCTCACAAGTCTGAGTGTACCCCGTTCCTGCCCTCAGACTAGAATTAAAATTTCTTTGGGGAGCCGGGAATCGAATTTGGACATCCGGGGCGGCAGCCAAGAATGCTAGCCACTACACCACGAGTTAATCTAATTTCAATCTTAATATTGTTTATAACTTAGCCAATAAGTTAAGATTAGGGTACAACCGAATTTACAATTATTTTATGCTCTTACCAAAGCAACAGTTTCTTAATTTGATTGGCTTTTTTCTAGTAATTTATTGCACATCATACCTGTCACCTACAAATATGAGGTGTATATTTTATTATTATCATTTATATCCAGAGCATCCTAAATATTTACATACACTGTGAGTGGATGCAAAGTTGAGCATAAAATACCCTTAACACAGCAATGTCTCTGCTAGTTTTAAATATATAGTTGGCTATTCACATAAACACACAATGTCACATCAGATCCTTTTCACTCAGGCTATTAATCCATGTCAAAACTAGTCATCTAAGTGCATTTATTACTCTCATGTAAACTTTTTTCAAGAGTAGAGAAACACCCATTACAATTGGATACAATCATGTTGACCGACTGAAAAGCATTAAATTTTGATCCAATAGCTGTTGAAGCACAATGACTACACTACTAAACCAAATATTTTTATATGTGAGGTATGACTTTCTAAACCATAACAAAAGGCACTCATTTGAGCTTGAAGAAATTTGAAATGTCATTGGACACATGGGGGGAGAGGCCGACAATCCTGTATAAGTTATAGAGACAATGAAACTTTAACACAGTGGATGGCTTTCGAATATATTGAGGCTGTAAGGCTACAAAGGGCGGAGAAATGCGACAGACAGGGTGAGAGGAGGAGAGACTGTTCATAATAGGCTATTTCAAGACTTTCAGGATAACATTCTAATATTTGGTGCCACAAAAATGGTGTCCATACAACTTGAACTTTTCGAAGTCATTTTTCAATGTTGCGTTCATAATCTAATGAATTAATTGCATTTTAGTTGCTCCACGTGTTAATTGGCCCAATTAGATTGGTCGGGGAGTAAAACGTAGGACTATCGACTCACAACTTGCTGTCAATGTGGAAAAAATATTTGGATTAATTATACACTTAAGTGCTTAATTAATCCAGGTATTTTTAGAGGTCCTGTACGCAAGTGTGAATTGAAAAGTTTTACTCCTCGCCCAATTTAATTGGGTACAGAGGGACACTGGGACTGAGTTTTTTGTCAGAAATTGCAAAAATATTGATTTTTTAATTCTTTGATATAATTATGCCCCTTACTCCAGCGGACAATTTAGTGAAAGTCTTTTCCAAATTCCGCCATATGTAAAGGCCCAGCGAATTCTTGAAATGTCTAGTGCATGGTATCTAAATGCCTCCTATTCATGGACTTTCATTGAGGCGAGTATTTCTGTACTTATTTTCCTAATAAGGAGCTCAGAAAAGCAAGAAAGAGGGTGTTAACATATGGTGCTGGGCAGTTTTAGCTGACAAGGCAAGCTGATAACTAAAAAAATATGCATGGGTTTATAAAAGTGCATTTTTCTGAGCTTCCCATTTTTTGGAACAAAATTCGCCCCATATGCATCAGACTTGTGGCTATAATGTAGCAAATTTTTATACATATTCTATATTAATGCATCCATAAGCACAGTGATTAGTTTTACTGTAGTATTCATAGTTTTGCCATAAAAAATATTTTAATTTTCAATTAATGGGATAAATAAATTGTGAAATACTGTATGTTAATTTATATCTCAACAAATATTCATATGAACTTAAAACCAATCACTAGGATTGCTTCCATACTAAATATCTATATGGGAAAGTCATGATAAATGACCTACCTCTATCCGTTTAACGCAAGGATCATTTTCAAAATTTGCATATTTTCATATTAAAATAATCGTATCTCCTAAACGGTTAGAGATAGAAAAGTGTAAATCATAAGTCTAGTGTATATTACTATTAGAGTGCTGTGTGTAACATTATAACAATATTCATTGATAATTACCTAAAATTGAAAGCTGATAACCAAAAAATATGCATGTTTTTATAAAAGTCCATTTATCGCGGCTTCCCATTTTTTGATACAACATCTGGTCCATGCGCATTAGATTTGCTGCTATAATATTGCAAATTTGTATTCATATTCTATATTAATGCATCCATAAGTTCAGTGATTAGTTTTACTGTAGTATTCTTAGGTTTGCCATTAAAAATATTCTAATTTTAAATAATAGGCAATAAAAAAAATTGTGAAATGAGTTAATTTATATCTCTACACATATTCATATGAACTCAAAACCAATCACAAGGATTTCTTTCATACTAAATATCTATATGGGAAAGTCATGATAAATGAGCTACCTCTATCTGTTTAACGCAAGGACCATTTTCAAAATTTGCATAATTTCTATATAAAAATAATCATATCTCCTAAACGGTTAGAGATCGAAAAGTGTAAATCAGTAGTATAATGTATATTAGTATTTGAGTGATGTGTGTAAAATTAGAACAATATACATTGATAATTACAGAAATATGAAAACTCAGTCCCAGTGTCCCTTAACATGAAGACCGACTGAAAATAAATTCACTTATTAGACTAAAAAACAATAAAATTGATTTCAAATTTCATAAGCTGTCAAGATTGTCTGTTGACATACTTGCTGAATGGATATATTTATGGTGTGAATAGAGGAGTAGCTGAATCTAATAAGAGTACATAATTAAACAGTTGCATCTTCTCATCGGAAATAAGTATGACAACCTGAAATTTGACAAACATGATCCAAATATTTACTTGTGCCATCTCTTGATGATTGTAGTGTTTTTGTGTCTGTCGCACAGGCTGGAGCAAAATGTGGCTTTTCACTAATGTCTCATCTCATTCATGATTGCGATTATGTGGAAGCTACCAAGGTATGGCTGGTGCCATGTACTGAGTCAATACATCAGTACTGACACAGTACATCAGTACTGACACTAACTGTACTCAAGTTGTACAGAGGAACCTTGCCTAGTATGTCTCATCGTAGTGCTGCTTTGTGGGTTTCTATTAGCATAACTTACAGTGGTGCTTGTTGAGGATCCAACCAGCCTTTGGGCTGACTATTAACAGAGAGATCAAAATGTACATCTGCCATAAAATCAGATTCGACACATAAATGGCTGGTATTCAAAAGCCATTATCAAGTTGGGTTTTGTATTACTACCAGAAACAATGTGGCATATAGAAATATTCTAAAAGCCTAGCGGGTGGATCACAGTTATGTAGCTGGAGTGTCTATCTATTTTTGGTACGGTGATTTTGGAAAAACAGGCGCTCCAGTTTTATTGGTCGATTGTTAATTTCAGGCACAGTAACAAAAAGTGAAAAACAAAGTACCTTGGAAGACAGATACGGTAGCTGGGGAACCACAATGTGCTATATTGGATTCATTTAAAGGCCAACTGCAATGATCGCATTTAAAATACCGGAGTAGAGGAATATTGAAAATGATTTTGAACACAACAGAGGGACTGAAGTGGGGTACTGATTCTTGTTGACAATGCATATTATAAAATTAGGCTAACTTTTGTAAAAATGTGATTTGTAATTATAACAGTGACAGGATGCACCTTTTGTCATTAAATATAATATAACATATTTTATAATTAGGCTACTAGGCAGGCATGAATTCACTCCTCAGTTCAAACATGACAACTGAAAAACTCTGGATGAAATAGGTATTATACTAGAAAATATTTACAAATATCACAGGAGAAGATTGAATTTTAGGTACGGTAGATATTGTTGTTTTAAGGGGCAGAATTACGAGGTCGTTGCATTTTATTTGAATGTATTTTCGATCTTACATCCAATAGATGGCTGACGACATCACATTGTTGACAGCAACATCTCGATCAGCTGACTGCAGGGAACTGCGGTGGTTTGGAACACTGAAATACTACACGTGATGATAGAATTGGGCTATTTAAAGTGAGTTCTATTCATTACTAACAAGGGGAGGATACGATGCATGGGTCACTGATTCGAACCATTTATTACACGTGTAGGGCATGACCAGGTGTTGCTCTCACGTCACAGTACAGGCGCAGTGTGGCAATGTGCACTCTATTGTATTTATCCTCGAAGGAATGTCTCAACGCTTATAGAAAATTGTAGATTTCTTTGAGAATGTCGACTTTGGTAAAGAATTTCTTTTCTTACAATAATTGTTCAGTAGGATGTTGGTGGATACCCATACCACTTTCTTACAAACATTTTCTACAGTGTGTCCTTTCATGCAAATATCAGGCTCCCACAAAAGTTCCATGGAACGAACAAATTGCATTGTAATGTTACTCACAAGCTCCCTGTGGTTCTCAACTTTAAGAAAATCAGATTCTAGGTCACCACACAACTTTAAAACTATTAAGTAATTGTGAACAACAACATTTACAACATACATTTCTGGGACTAAGAGCCTACCTCTGTCCTTATCCCTGATCAAATGGTATGCCTCATCATCAAGGTCAATAAATTCACTGGTACAAAGAATTTCCTTGCAATGACTACATTGTAATCGTTTAGTCACACTATAACAACAATACCCTGCCAAGTACACTAGAATAGGGATATCATCCTTACAACCATCAAAATCTCTGTCATCTATATATATACGGTCAATGAATTTTTGCTCATCAGTGGGAAACTCAGGAGCCTCTGAGGTAGGTTCACACAATTCATTTATTTTAATTTCACCAAATAAGTTGGATTTGATCTTTAGGGACATGGATGATTGAATCCTTAGCTTGTGTTCTACTTCATACACCTGCCTTATTGAAATATTATACTGGCCACCTGCCAACTGCCTGTATTTGCCAAACCTTCCCTCTAATACATCAGTCTGAAACTTCCCAAACAGAACATAAGAGAAATTTAGAGTTGACAAGCAACAATCTTTCAACTTTAACAAGCCTTCTGTTGTCAGTATCATGGCAGCCATTGTCTCAGAGGACAATGACCCTTTTACATTTAGTTTTTTCCACTTATTTAGCCACTGCAAGAATTTATGTAAATAATTAACAATTTCAATAGAATCTGATGACACTGGGCACATGAGGATATTGTTGAGTGTTGCTCCTTTACCTGGAGTTCTTACATTTACTATATTCCACCAATTTAACATTAGTTCAATATACCAGGCAGTTTGTTTATAATGCAATAAGTCACACTTTTCCCCCATAACTTTCAACCCTTCAATGACATTTTCATTAAAAACCTGAAGAACAAGTTTTACATTTTGCCGTTCAAGTGAAGTAGGGCATAAGGCCTTTACAGAGAGACCGTAGCCATACTTCACCAACTTATCATGCTCTATATTTTGCAATTTCTTCACAGAGCAAAATGAGGCTTTGTGTACATCATTGCTAACTGGGTCAAAATCAGGATAGTTCATGCACATATCTTCATCTTTTTGGTTCAACCAGTTGTTTCTGACACACTTAAGCAAGTGGACAGAGTCAAACACAAAGAAAAGAGGCCTTGTTTCATCGACAGGATGAGGGTAAACACACTTCAGTTCTTTCTGCGGTGAAAACTGCTGCATACATTTCCTATTTACAGAACTGTTGTCACTTACTACACAAACCACATGAAATCCTATTTCTTCCAAGCCAATAATAATTTTCTTCAGTATGCAGTGCAACTGTTCCCCAGACATGGATTTCACTGGCAGTATATGTACCATTTTCTTAACATCTGACAGTAGATAGATATCATGAAGCAATAGGCACTTGTTGCCAGTTTCTCGCTGTTGAAAGCTTTTCCAACAATATTACCACCTTTGTAATCCATCATTGGTTTCACATACACTTCATCCATCATGAGTACAACAAATTTATCACATTCATTGCCAGAAAATTTGTTCTTTATATAGTTCAAAAAATTCTCCTCATGCTGCTCCACTCGAGGATCTAACCTGAATGTAGAACATAGCCTCCTGATCGTGCATGGATGGGGCAACACGATTACATTTAAATGTCTCAAGTACGCATAGCTGTGGGGCGAGATTGATTGTAGCATTGAACACAAAATCAGAAAGGAAGGGCTATAAACTCTCTTTTGCCCAGACCAAAGTCTAATTTGCTCTGTAACAAACTCAATATGTTCCACTAAGTCTGGGTTTGATAAGCTTACAGATTCCAAAATGTTCGAAGCTAACGCCAAGATTTCAGGGGAACTATTTTTTTTCTCGTCCCCATTAAAATTGAGTGTATCCAAACGTTCAAGGATGTTTCTAATGTCAGAAATGTTCATTACAATATTTGGGAACAGGAAATCACCTATCCTGTCTAACTTAACTTCCTTGTAGTACACTTCTATCTGCAATGATGCTGCAATCACTACACTACAAATAACCTTAGGCATAGGACAGAAGGTGATGAAAAGAATTAAAATGTTGTTGTCCTTAGAAATTACACTCCATGACTCTGGTGCATTGAGAAGTCCTATTTTATCATTCAGTTCCTTGAAGCTGGAAAATGACAATGCCTCATTTTGCAGATTAAACTCTGCCTCACTTTCTTCAATTGCAGTCTGCAGGTTCCTATTTTCTCTCCTAGCTCTCTTCTCCTGAGGGCTGTCTGTGTAGGACTTTGGGGTACTTAAATACTCTGGGCAATTTGGTAGACGAGATGGAACAGCACCAGGTTTAAGTCTTGGCACTTTTAATGGGAGTGCAATCTCTTGGCCATCTTCACAATTGAATACAGTATTCTGTCGAATGTCTTGAGCATTAAAATGCAGTTCACAAACCTGCAATTTGCAAAAGAATCATACTGAGTAACATTCATTGAAGTAAAGTGTATAGGCCTACCGATAATTAATCTTACATTCTGAGCTACATCGCCACAGTGGGCTCTTTGGGTCCTAGTGAGATAACTGCTGCACTTTCCAAGTGATCTAGGAATGTATTTATTATTACTCAATGTATTGAGAAATATCTTAGTGATATGGTTCATGATAACTGACCAAATTTCTTAAAATTCAGCAGATAATTCCATAAAAAGTTGTATATTGGACAAGAAATTGTTATGAATATGCAAAGAATACTGCTTATCATCGAAGTAGCCTACACACCTGGGTATATTTAGGGAAATAGTAGTGATTTCTGGCATGTATAGAGTAACTTAGCCTATATTTAAAAATATCAATCACCAACCAAGGTATAAATACGGTACCGGTACTGTAAATCATTGAGTACCATAGGCTAACATTTTTTCTAGGCCTACTCTTTCGTCTCGAGTACTATATGGTACCGGTATCAGAAGATTAGTTTTAGAACAAACTATTGAGCTACAGGTCTACTTATATTTTATATCTTGCTTTTAAACAGTTACCTTCACTGGGGAATTTCCTATTAAAACATCTCCGTTGGGAGCAATAAAGGGGTTAGGTACCTACTTACTCAGGAATCTGAGCAATTTGTGGTGCATATTAAATGACTTTCCAGTGAGGCCAGACTCAATTATATAAGTCATTAGCTTTGAACACCGATTCTCAATATGCATGCATTAAAAATAAATCTATAATTATCACATTAAAACATTTTCAGTACGGTATTTGATCACAACATGTTTAATTCTTCCATGCACAACAAACTTGCCTCGCATGTTGGGAGATTCGTTTATTAATTATTTAATGAGGAAACACCGTTCATTATTATTATTTGAAACTTAGCCTAAATGCAAAGTATTGCTCCAACTCTAACCTTAAAATGACTAGGCTTGGTCACTTACGTGTTGCTTGCAAGGCAATGAAATAGTTCTTAGAATTATTTATAGCAGCCTAGGTAATTCTTTACATTATTTAGATTACCGGTATATCGGCTATTTATGTGGTACGGTAGGCTAACACTGCTTAGATAATTAAAAAACGTGTACCGTATTGGTAGCCTACTTACCAGAGAATGTTTCGTTGGTACGAAGTTTTCTCGTTTAATAGCTGATATCCAAAGTGTCTTCAAATTCTCTTCTTCGGGGAACTTAAACACTCGAACTTTATTCTCATGATCATAATTCCCCCTGCACTTCGGCACACAACACTTGTAAACCATATTTTACAGCAAAAAACTGAATAAATCGCACAAAAACAACAACAAAGGTATGATCACAAACTTCTGCCTTCGGTATCCGCCATCTTGCTTATTTTCAATTCAGTGCAAAGGCCTTGTATATTGGCAACTCAAACTAACACTTGGGGCGCTGCGGTCGGTCTGGATAAGTAGGGGTTAAAATACTCAATAACACGCGTTTGATATGGAACACTTTTTATTTTTCGGTTATAATCAGTAAATGTGGTCTCTAAAGTAATGACAGTGTTATTTTTAATTGTATATATGTATAACTGTGCGATACACGTGATCTAATTTGTGTGTTCCACTGGATTTTTTGGTGTCATTTGCATATTATCAAGCATCAGTTTTTATGGTTGATGTAGATCAGCTGATTCAAATTTAGACAGGGCTACACTTCGGACATTATTTCGGTACTATTATGCGCAATATAATGTAAATGTCGATCCTGAGTCAACGCCGAGGACATTCAAATAGAGAAATACGGTACATAAACAAATAAATAACACACCGAAGCTGTGCTACTTTTATCATTCCGAGACTAGCATCCACGCAAACCAGACGCCACTGTTCCAAGCTCCGACTTATATCGTGAATTGATGTCAAACTGATGATCCGCCAGCCTTGCCGCCAAGCCTACACCTCGTAATCGCTATGTTCTTCGATATTCGAGCTATTCCACTACGAGTCATATAGGCCTAATTTGCCTCCCCGTGGGCACTGTAGAATGAGTGATTCCGCTACCATTCAAATATTCAACACCAAACCCACCTTTTAACCATCCAAATCAAGCAATTCCTGTCGCCCCACGAGTTTTAATACAAGTTAAACTCATCCCTTCTCCCTACCAAGCAGCCAATAATTAATTATTTAATTAATCATTCAAGTAACTTCAATCTTACCAGCGCGCCCATCGTAACAGCTGTTTTTAAACTGAATAACCTTCGCTGGCTTTACGTCGCAGGTCTTCTGTCTGTCTACCTCGACAAGTGTTAGATCCTTCCCGGGGTGGAAAAGTATTATTATTAGGTATTAGGTATCATCACATTTCGGCTATTGCTATTTGCATCTTTTGGAAAGTGATGAAAACGTATATCCGCAGCCCTCTTATACATCGACTTACAGCCGTAAACTGAGCAATACACTTTGCTTTTACTCATTTTTCACTCTATCAACAAGTAAAACTTATTACTTATGTATAAAGACACGAACAATTTACCACGATCTGTTTGCCAATACAAGAAACCATATACAAACAGTCACCACGTGACAAATGTACCCTACTTGGTAAGTTTCTCATTTTTACCGCTAGATGTCATATCAGATAGCTGGAGTTGCCAATAGGTGGTGTTGTTTAAACCAAGGAGCATGTAATAACAGAGTAGAAACTCTCTGCTATTTCTGCGTTCCGTTAAATTCAGCGATTGCGTCATTGTTTGGGCTCCAACTCAAAAGCACATGGTGCGCAAAGCTAACAAAAAGCGTTGCTTGGTGCGCACCACGTGGCGAATTCCAACGCCACTGAGATGCAATAACTGGCCGTATATTGTGCAAGAAATATAAGTGACCGAAGGATCTAGGTTGCTTTCGCCGAGTACGTTACCCAACTTACGAAATGAGAGGAAATCGAATCGAGTTTGATTATTCTGGATACACATCATTATTGTTGCTTTAAAATAACTACGTTTTATTTTTGAACGCCAATATATTACTTAGATTGAATATTAAGAGGCAACGGACACCGTAAACTTGATTTCCATACGTCCGTTGTGGTCTATGACGTTGGTACGATGAGAAGAAAAAAAAGGACGGTCGTTGTTTTATTTCCTACTTTTTTCAGTTGCTTCGCCCTTTTAAGACGTTTAAGTACAAGCGAATAGTCTTTTTGAAGTTTCAACGTTAAAAATAAATAAATCATGAAGTTTTATGCAAGTTTGCAATATTAAGATACCATAACCTCAAAATTACCGTACCCCTATTCCGACCCAGTACGCCACTATGGCCGATTTCTTGCCTGCTATACCTCCTTCTCTAAATACTGTAAATTGTATATGCCCAATAATGTCATTTCATTACAATTAACTTGGCCTCAATGATTAAATGATTTTCAACTGTATCTACAGAAAAAATATAGGCAGGGTTGAGAATTGTCTTCAAGGAAATGAGAAAGCTGATTTTCCAAACAGTTTCAATTGATTTATTAATTTATGTTCAATCACGGTACACATTGTACATTCTTTCACATGTGAGTCATAACTTCTGATGTGTGAACGTCAATGGCTTAGCCGACTGGAGACAGGATTGAAGAAGACCATGCCGGGTTGCACTCAGATGATCGGCTATGCTGCAGGACGGTGGAAAACAACTGATCACCCACAGCCAAGTACTCTCCAACGCAGGAAAACCTCTTGGCTAGCTTCGATCAATCCTCAGGCTGAAGAAGCTGTAAACTCAAAGAGGATTATTTTTGGTGAACATGAATTTTCAGCCTGTAAAGCAACACAATTCCAGTTAACGCAGCATTTCTTGCAAGAAATAAGAGGGAGGGGACATTTGGGAGATGTGGTTGTATGTAATGGTGCAACACATTACCAATTACATTTAATACCCCCCACCTCAGTTTAATGGCAATTAAAACCTCCTGTTTCGGGCATGTTAAAAGGACCCCTGCAGGCCAAATGTACGAAGCCACATCATATTACTGTTAAATACACAGAAAAAATCTGCATCACAGGATTATTGTGCCCATTGATCTAAAAGAGAGAGGGGAAAGAGTGTTGGTTGGTTCCTCAGTTTAGGAACGCGGTCATGTAGCCCCGTGTACTTTGGGTGTGTGTAGAATCTGTCTGATAACCGGTGTTGATTGTGATGGCTGTATTAGTGTGTGTTTCTGTTTTTTAATTTAAGTACAGACTGCAAATTAGAATTTTTCAAATAGTTCTTACTTCTGCCGCCAAACGCCACCGTCAACGACTACTAGGCCTAGTTCAGAACTTAGCTACTAGACGCCACCGCAGTCGGCTCTTGGCAACGAACGTAGAAACCTAAGAACGTTGTTTACATTCTTAACCTATCCAATTTAGCTTCACACAGGTGTAATTAGTGGAAGGTTCTTTAACATGCCATAAATCTATGACATGGGACCGCCGGCTTTACTTCCCCTCCGAAGGAAGGCATACTGAGGGATTTTTAACGCTCTTAAAAAATCCGACGGCTTCGGCCGGGTTTGAATCCGCTATCTTGGGCATAGAAGCTCAGCATGCTACCAACTACGCCACCGAAGCCGCCGGGAAAGAGTGTGTCCTACAGACAAGTTGTCAATATTCTTGAAAATACTCTATGCCCTTTAAATATAAATTTACATTGGACTTTAACTTCATCCATTATCTCACAACATGTCTGTTTTGAAAAGTGCACATTAAATGCTAAAATCTATCGTTTTAAAGTTAGACAATGATGACATTGCTTTGTTGAAGAGGACTGGTGAATTTCAAAACATGTGCACGTATATCTACCCCCTGTCATCTTTTTTGTCGTGTGGCCTCCTGAGAGGCCGAGTACAGGTCTTTCTAGTCAACGCCCGTGGGTGACCTGCGCACCGGAATGAGAGATGATTTAATGAAACTGGGCACGGATGTGGAAGGAAGCGGCCGTGGCCTGTCAGAGGTACCGTCCCAGCATTTGCCTAGAGTTGAAAATGGGAAACCACTTCAAGGATGGCGACGGTGGGGTTCGAACCCACGTCCACCGAGTCAGCAGAGAGCTTGGGCCCATGGCCGAACGCTGCGCTTTAGCTGCTGGCATACCTACACCTAATTATTATTCTTTCAGAGGGATCGGAGATGAGATACAATGAATTGCTATAAAAATTGAAACAAGATTTCAGTGAACCACCATCCAATACAATACCACCATTGAAATATTGCATTAATTTAAGTCGATGAGGTTCCACCTAGCCAATGTGTACAGCCGGATGTCGTGATAGATGGCAACATCACAAGGAGCTGATAAAAAGATGAAATAAATGAATGACCAAGCAGTTGGAATGAAGCGAGGTACCGGTACCGTCCAGGCCATTGGGGGATGTTGAAAATGGTAAACCTGACCAGAAAAAATCCAAAACCAGTCACCAGATAGATAGACCCCATGGCCTAGCACTGCACTTACATGATTGCAGCTACCAAATATGTGAAAACTTTACATTAAACTATATACAGTACACACACATGTACTGACAAAGTGCAATGTTTAGAAATTACTACAACATTAACATATTGTTACACCAGATAATATATATTTCCAGAATACTTTCACAGCACGTGTGCCAACCGTCCAACTCTACCTGTGGGTGTATTCCATCCCTCCCACCCTTGAGGGGGGCAATTCATAAGACAAGTAGGAAGCCTCAAAGAATAGCCAAGGTTGCTCCTTTTAGTCGCCTTGTACGATAATAGCCAGAGGATACCATGGGTGAAGTCTAAACCCCCACCCACAGGGGGCTGCAGTGTTGAAGCCACCTAAAGAAATTATATTGTGTTGTTGATTCATTTCGGGGCTTTGCGACATTGTGGTCATGAGGCCCTGTGTACTTAGGTGTGTGTGGAATTTGTCTGATAACTGGTGTTATTGTGAAGGCTGTGTTAGTGTGTGTAGTTGTAACTCAGATGAGGATTAAGAGGAGGCGGCTGTGGACTTAATTAAGCATACACCTGGAATAGAAGTGGGGAAACCACAGAAAGCCACTTCTAGGATGGCTGAGGTGTGATTGGAACTTGCCTCTTCTCAGTTTTTGCAAAACCCTCAGGCCAGAATTAAACTTCTTGGCAGAGCTGGGAATCGAACCCGGGCCTCCGCAGTGACAGCCAAGAGTACTAGCCACTACACAATGAGGCACAAAAGAAGTTATGTATATGGTCACTGTGCATAGTTGATGTGCGACAAGTGGCAGTACAGTATACTTGATCAGGCAATTGGTATCCGGTTTACAATTGCAATGGCATCCACATTCACAGTTGTTCCAATTAAGACTTTTCTATCTCTGAAGGGACAAAGCTCCAGAGGCATTTCGTAATAATAGCAAGTCTATGAATTCATCACTACACGTCCAGATATTACAACCCACCAAACAGCAAGGCATTTGGGAGTAGGGAGTTAAGTACACGATTATCCGGGCCCTGCTGATAACTTATCACACTCCAAACAGTCACAAGCCTAATTTTTTGGCTGTATGTTAACCGTGGAAACTTGCAATTACATGTATAATTCTTTCAAGGTGTCACCATAGACATAATGATCATGATTTGTCAAACCAGAAACAAAACTTCCTCATGGAGAACATCTGGGTGAAGCTTATGCTATCTACTGATAGGGGCAGATGACCTCGTAGTTCTGCCCCTTAAAACCTCAACTACCTGACTGATAATAGCCTAACTACAGGGATGAACAGACACAAATCTACATCACAGATAAAGGTGACTAAAATGGACAATACTATACCTGGTTTATACAAAGGATTTGTATAAAACTACTACCATACGGTCATCCAAGGGAAATCCACGCATGTGCCTATGCTGGTTAGATGTCGCCATCACAATTCAGAGCAGTACACGACCTTCTTGCCAGCATGGTAATTCTGCAATAAAGTGACAAGACTATTCATCATGGACAAGTGAAACAAAAGTTTGAGAAATGATGAGAATGTAGGCTACATGTAGAGAATAAAGAGGATGTTCATCCTTCCCCTAAATATAATGTACACCATTAATCCCAATAGAAAAAGTCTACTGGTACTGTATGTGTTAACACATTTTCAATATATAGCCTATAATAATTTCTCATTCATATGCGGGCAGATTTTCTAAACTTCTAGCCGATGGCTGGATTACGAGCAACACACATCACATCCATCATTACTTCTCAAATATTGAAGAGCTTAAGATCAGTTAACCTATACAGGATCTCATTACGTCTCCATTATTATAAACTTATCACGACCTAAAACAGAACTTAATTCACACACAATCAACCAACAATATACTGCCATTTTATCGACTGAAACTACCATTACCTTTCTGTAAATCACCAAATGTCGAGACGTAATAATTATCTTGATTTGCGAACTCCTCATCGCATGTATCCATTCACCGTCCATGTTCACGTTGCCATGGAAATATAATTTTCCCAAGGACCAACAAAATGAACGGAAAGCCCCTAAAATCTAGTGACAAACAAGCAAACAAGGTTGGTGACAAAACTGTTACCGAGTTCGGGCCCAAACGAAAGAATAATTATTTAACGGACGGAGAAAGTAGTATGGACTTTCTTAAAGGCCTGCTTTAAACTGCCTGCCCATTCGTCACTCACAGGCGTACAAGATATATGCATTAATTCACCGCTGGGTGCAGCACCAAGGCACTGAGATTGCCTCGGCTTTTTAAAGGGGGAAGATACCTGAAACGAAGTATTGTTATGTTTGGAGGCTTAATATCGAGATTGACGGACGTGAAAACATTACAATAAGTTAGTTCCTTTGTTATTCTAACATCTAAAAGTGTTCAGACACATACTTACGGGCAAATTTTCAGTATAAAGGAAGGCAAAAATACATGTGGTGGAGGCGATTGCTTTTAAGGGGCGAAATGTCTAGCTCATTTTCCCGTAATTATGCAGACGATAACAAAAATATAACTACTTCTAACTGACTTAAATCCAACTTACATACTTGGCGAGATGAAAAGAAAAGAATAAGGACAATAAAAGACAGGGAAAAGAAATGCCTCCGGCCCCCGAAAAATGGGATGATGATTTATTTAGGGGCTTTGCGACATCGTGGTCATGTAGCCCCATGTACTTGGGTGAGAGGTGAATTTGTATGATAACCTGTCTTATTGTGATGGCTGTATTATACATTTTTACAGATTTTTTTGACAGATTGTTTATTTTTTTACTTATTTATTTACTTACAAATTTATTTATTTATTTTCTTATTTCTTTACTTATTTATTTGCTTATTTATTGCTTTTTTATTTATTTACGTATTTATTTACTTATTTGTTTATTTACTTACATGTTTATTTATTTAATTATGTATTTTCTTATTTATTTGCTTATTTATTTACTTACTTATTTGTTTATTTACTTACATATTTATGTATTTAATTATTTATTTTCTTATTTATTTGTTTACTTATTTATTTACTTATTTATTTATTCACGTATATATTTATTTACTCATTTACTTACATATGTATTTATTTAATTATTTATTTACTTCTTTATTTACTTACGTATTTATCTATTTAATTATTTATTAACTTGTTTATTTTCTTATCTATTGATTTATTTACTGATTTATTTGCTTATTTATTTACTTATTTGTTTTTTTACTTACATATTTATTTACTTACACATTTATTTATTTAATTATTTATTTTCTTATTTATGTATTACTTATTTATTTAATTAATTATTTTCTTATTTATTTGTTTAATTATTTACTTACTTATTTATTTGCTTATTTATTCACTTATTTTTACATATTTATTTACTTACACATTTATTTAATTAATTATCTATTTGTTTACTTATTTATTTAATTATTTATTATCTTATTTTTTTACTTATTTATTTAATTATTTATTCATTTATTTATTTAATTATTTATTTACATATTTATTTGCTTATTTATTCACTTATTAATTTACAAATTTATTTACTTACACATTTATTTATTTAATTATTTATTTTATTATTTATTTGTTTACTTATTTAATTATTTATTTTCTTATTTATTTGTTTACTTAATTATTTACTTATTTATTTGCTTATTTATTCACGTATTTATTTACTTATTTACTTACACATTTATTTATTTATTTAATTATTTATTTTCTCATTTATTTGATTACTTATTTATTGCTTATTTATTCACTTATTTATTTACTTACATATTTCATAAATTATTTATTTACTTACTTACATATTTATTGTCTCACGTATTTACTCAATCATTCATTCATGTACCGGTATGTATTTATTTATTTGTTTATTTGCTTCCCCTGCGTCACCTTCTCTGGAAATTGCACGTAACCACATCCCACGCAGTGAATTGTCCGATGGTATCTCATGAAATGAGATTCCCCGGTATTCTAACTTGCCCTGTTCTGAATTACAAAAGGGCACGCAGCAGTACAGCGTTATAAAATCATTCAGAATACATTCCAAACACAACTGCTCCATTAACATCAATACAAAACTTATGTCTGCCACAGTGCCTTGGTGCAGCTTCCTAGCGCCTTTATTTGGAAACGAGGTTGTACGCTCAAACCAATGCTGTAATCGTCGAATGGGCAGGCAGTTTAAAGCAACCAGGAGTGTTACGATCCAGACGGCAGTGGCTTAATGTAACGAAGCGGTGCAGGCAGCGCTTGGTGAAGCAAACCAGCACGGAGACGGATTGGCTTCGATTATTGATATAGTCATATCCTTTAGATATTGAATAATTTAATTACTTCGCGTTCGCAGCGCTTGTGTAGTTTAGGTGGTACGGAATATTACGGCTGTGTTTCTATCTCCCAAAATTTTAATAATGGCACCCCGTCGTGTTCGTTAAGCCGCCATTTTGTTCGCTGCCACGGCCTTGGGTGGGGGCTTAACGAAGGCGAGTGAATCAAAACGATCTAAAATTTTTCCGAGCATGGTCGCCAATCAAAACGTCCCTGATTGGCTGAGCACTTATTGGGTCCTTCCCGCCACACAGCCCAATCAATTCCGCCATTAACCTCAATTTAACATAACCTAAGTTACATAAATTACAAATATTAATGTTGGTGAAGGGTGGATGACTTGTGGATTAGATAAGCCATTTTTAGTGTTGCCTTCTATAGATTTGTGGGTGGCATTGTGGAATTTGGCAATCTCGTTATCTTGTAGACATTAAGATAAATAGTTATATTTCGGGGGCCTATCCACTCAGTAGCGGTTTAACACAACAGTACCAACTATTACGAATAGCTGTACTTTATTAAGATTTTTCTGCACCTTCGCGAAATAGTGGCGGTGGTTTGAGATTATTTTTGACTACCATTATGGGGTTTTAATAGTTTTTCATAGAGCATTTTTGTTGTCTTGTAGGCATGATTGATTTGACATGTTAGGTCTGCATGTAGCCTACAATTTTTTTTTCTGGTTTTTGGAATAATGCTCATTACCATTAAGTGCAACCGTGTTGACCGACTGAAAGACATTGAATATTTCGTTTACTAAGGCAGCACTGAAATATGGGTTCCAACACGATATGGACTTGCAACTTATGTTCGCTTAACAAAATAATGATACATCAAAAAGTCATCCTTGTAATCTCTGCAAATAATAAAAATATTTCCCTTCCAATATAGGCCTATTCATGTTGAACGGTAGAAAGTTATCAAACTTTATTAAGGCAACAATGAAAAATGTTCATTTTGATCTGGCCTACTTACTCGGAGTCATCTGTATCAATGTCCCTAGAGGTTCAGTTTTTTTAATTATCCCTTTCCTATGGGCAAATAACACACGGATGTTCCCTATTTTTCTTAAGGGGATTCAGTGATCTTATGCTGAACTAATTAAGAATAGGGCATGTACCCCAACCCCTTAAAATATGAAGTTATCAGAATAAAAATAATGTCCATAACCATCAGAAACTTGAGAACACAGGTCAGGAGAATGTTGATCGACCATGGATGCAAGACCAGAAAGTCTTAAAGAGGAGTGTTTCATTTAGAGGCTTGAAACATCATGGTCAAGACCCCTGTACTTGGGTGTGTGCTCAATTTGTTTGAAAACCCGTTGACAGATCATAAGTTAATCTGTGGCTGGAATCCACTCTGTCCTATGCTAAGCTGTGAGTACTGGGCGCCATTAGTGTTCTGTGACTACTGTATCAATTTCTGAAAATTGTGTCATAGGCCTATGCATAGACAAGTCGCTGAGAATGTTCTCTGAATGGTGAATACTAGTAGGCTAGCCTACTTAGCTGCCTCCTTCACTAGCATTTCCAGGCACCTGGTTAGTTGGTAAAATGAAATAGAAAAATCACTTGAATTATTCAAGTTGACCTTGATTGCCCTCGTGGGACAGTGTACCCCATTCCAGATCTTAGTTCAGAATTAGTTTCCTTGACGGAGTTGAAGAAACAGTCACAATACCTATGGTATTACTAGACCTAGTACGGTACATGAAGATGGAAGCAATGTGAGACCAACCACTAGGTAGCTTATGTCCCATTAGTTGGGAGTGTTAGGGAATGGGAGATTGGTTCAACATGTCAGCCTATGTTGTTGTATATTTCATTAATGTATGGGATCTAAAAGTGTATCATAGGAATATTAAAGCAAGCCATAATATATTACCAGTTGGTCAATTGGATACAACAATTCAATGAAACATTCTGTTAATAATTAGGAAGTGTCGTAGGCAACCAGAGAAGCGACACAAGAAAAAGCACCAGTGTTCCAGGCAGTTGTCATCAACTGTATTTCACATAGAGAAGAATGACTAAAATAGTTCCTCATGAAAAAAATAACTGGTCAATGGCTTGAAAGACAGTAGTAAGGACTTACATGCTGTCAGTAAAAGTGGAATTAAGAAAGATGTCTGGAATATTTAAATCAGCAGCTGATAGCCGGGATTTTTAAAATTACCATAGGTAATTGCACCATAATATGATTAGTAGCCTATGTGCAAGACTTTAAATGGTAGGTTTTTCTGTGAACCAAAAAAACAGCTCTTAACATGGATTATGTTCAGGTTAGGCCTACAAGTTATTGGGAGGGAGGTTTATTCTACATACCTGTTGCACATAAAATGAGCTTCTGATTAGAGCTCTGTGGGAATGTTTAAATGGATTGATGATACAGGGTTTATCAAGCCACTTTCTATGCATCTTTTAAAAACATTTTAGCATATCATAAGTTACTGTTATCATTGCTAATGCTGTAATCTGTCATGTTTATTTATGCAGCATGAGGAATTAGGAAACATTGGTAGGATTGGTATATTCAGTGGAGATATAGTAGGATAAAATGCAACTGTGTCATAGAAACCTACGATGTATTTTTATTTCTCAACTTTATTTTCTGTAGACTCGAACACAGCCTACCACCAGGGGGAAAGAAAAAAAAATTGTTGGTGATGTTAGAGCAAATCTTGAAACACTGTGATTTAAGTGGTTGGTATCAAAAGCTGTATAGGAAAAATGAAAATGTGAAGTCGCGCCCAAGTTTACGAAGCCTTGCCAGACTCAGCTGAAATTATCTTTGGTGCAAATAAAGCCTCACTAGTTCAAGCTTTAGCACGACCTTTGACATGAGCACTATAATAGGCCTACATTTAGGATCGACATAGCCTGCAGTAGGTCGTATACTGTATGCACCTGGGCATGTTTTCAATAAAACTCAGCCTGCAGGTTAATAAGGTAGTATATTACTATAAATCTATCTCAAGCAAATCCAAGAAGTTACCAGACTGAGAAACTACATACCGTATCAATATTGAATAAAAAAAAAGGTGGCAGTGCAAACTGCACTTTTAATCCTTGCTTCATTAGTTACACCATAATATTTGTACATAAATACAGTAAGGACTTCACATTACAAACGGCCACTTAAATTATATGCCTTATTAGGCATAACCTACAAATTACATGTCATGAAATTGGTAAATATAAGCAGACAGCAAGATCAATATGCAGCTGAAATTATCTATAAATGGTCTATAATGTAGTTTTATAGTGCACAAAAGGTTATTGTACTGAATGTATTTCGAACTGATGAATAAAACTGGTGGAAACGACAGCCAATTGATTTACATCCCAAGTAGTAGAAACTTTCAGTTGATTGGCAAGAGTGTTGATTTGTACTTTCATTTTCACAAATTTTGATGAACAGTGTCACGCTTCAATTTAAATATAAACGTACATACAATTCCTCATCGATAAGTGATTTTCACTTCATACTGTCATGAACTGGAATAGATTTCTAGCAATTTTCTTCTTTCTTCTTTCTTTCAGGAGATTTTTTGGTCCTGAGGGAGCTTTTCACCCAGTCACCAGTTGAGGGAATTAATACTTCTTGAGGGCGAGAACCGCGCGATGTGGTTGGAAGCAGAATAAACTCACTTATGATACAGAACCGTTGTAATGTAGAAATTTAAGAAAGGGATAGATGAAAAGGAAGGAATATAACACAAGGTGCAAAATCTTCACGCCTAGTGACCCACCAAGGCGACTATATACTACAAAACTGGGTAACACCGGGTCAACAGATAAGGGAACCATTTATTTACAACGTTATAATTGAAGGTGGCAGGCGTCTAAAAAAGAGACGATCGCACGAACAATAGGAATTGTCGGAGTGTGTAGCAAACATGTAATATTCAAGGGCTGTACAAATCCAAGTTGGAGCAATTCACGAATGAAGTTCATACGAGGGCGTTCGAATAGAGTACATTGGAATAAAAGATGTTGGATGGTACCGATAGATTGTCCACAGTCACACCGGTCAGTGGCGCGAAGTTTGAATTTGAACAACCTATCCGGGGTAAGGGAGTGATTAAAACGGAGACGGATTATGGTAGTTATATGACGATGTGTGTAAGCACAGGAGGAAAACCAAGGTGTGATCGGGATATGGGGCTGAAGTCTGTAATAAAAGGTACCCTTGAACCGAGAGGTTGTATCCCAAATGGTTTGCCATGATTGTTGGAAGTGTTGTTTGGATTTTAAAAGCAAGTCGCTCGACGGGACAGAAATATTATAACACGTGCCGTGGCCAAGGGTCGCGGATTTGGCGTGTGTATCAGCTGTTTCATCACCAGGGATCGAAGCGTGGCCAGGAATCCATACAAAGAGGATGTCAAAATTGGCGTGGGATAATTCGTAAGATAATCTTTGAATGGAATGAATATACCAGTTTTGTGATAAATAGGGAGAAAGGAGAGCGGACAAGACACTGTGAGCGTCAGATAATATTATAGCTTGTTTGATGGATAATTGTTTAATAACTTGTAAGGCATGACGAACAACAAAGGCTTCTGCGGTGAAAATCGAAATATCGCACGGTAAGGAGAATGTTAACGTTTGATCAAGAGCAGGGGCGTAGGCTGATGCGCCTGTAAAGGGGGCTTGAGATCGTTTGGAACCGTCAGTATAAAAGGGGATGTGACTAGGGAAGTGATGAAGGAAAGCCTGAAGCTGTTGGTGACAGAGGTGAGGGAGATTTCTAACTGGAGGTGGTAAGGATTGAAAAACATTCAGAAAGACGGAGGGGGAGAAAAATTGAACGGGATAATTGCCGCTGTGTGACAAATGAGTGCGGGTTTGTAAGATATTCGGCTTAAGGGGAAGAAGAAATTGATAAGCAAGGAGCAACGAAGGGGAACGGGCAGAGTAAAAGCGGTTTTGGAGGCGGTATTCACTCATGAGTTGAAGTTCGGGAAGTAAAGGATGGTTATATAAGGATAAATTTTTTAAAAGATATTTGCTAGAGAGAAAAGTTTGACGTACATGGAGTGGGTATTCGCCTGTCTCGACTAATAAGGCGTTGGTGGGGGAAGAAGATAAAGCTCCAGTAATTATGCGTAGAGCTTGGAATTGTAGCGTATCTAGTTTTTGCAACGACCGAGGAGGGGCTAAGTCGAAGAAATGGCACCCATATTCTAAGATAGAGCGAATGATATTTTGATAAACACGGAGGAGGACAGAAGGGTCAGCGCCCCAATGACGACAAGTAAGCGAGCGAAGGATGTTGATTCTCGGATGAAGCAGTGTTTGTAAGGCGGAGAAGTGGGCATTCCAGTTTAAGCCCTAGATATTTAAAGGAAGTGCGAAAAGGTATGGTATGAGGGCCAATATATACGTGTGGAGGAGGAGGGCGGCGAGTAGAGGTAAAAAGCATAGCGGCATTTTTCCGTGAAGAGGTTTGAAAGCCATGTTCGGAAAACCAGTTATGCAGGATTAATAAGGCATCTTGAATAGATAGAATACATTCGTCTACCATGTTCGCAGTTTTATAGAGAAGAATGTCATCAGCAAATTGAATGAGTCGAGCATGAGGAGAAATTAAACGTTCAAGATCGGCGGTGTAGAGAAGGTAGAGAAACCCGCTCATGATATCACCCTGGGGCAAGCCGTGAGAAGTATATCGAATCGAAGAGGTCGGGTCGTGATATTTCAACATGATTTGACGGTTCGTGAGTAATTGGAGCAGAATGGAACGAATACATCTGGGGGAAGTGGAAAGAATATAATTTAGAGAAGAGTTGTGGGAGATGAACATTGTCATAAGCACCTTGGATGTCTAAAAACACTGCGATCGTCGATTGTTTACGACTGCGAGCGAGAACGAGATCAGTTATAAAGAGGTTAAGAGCATCGGCCGTACTTTTTCCCCGCCGAAAAGCAAACTGATATTTAGGAAGTTGAAAATAATATTCCATACACCATGTTAAACGATTTAGTAAGAGTTTTTGGAATAATTTTCGAAGACAAGAACCTAAAACTATTCCTCTGTAACTCAACGGATCAGAAGGAATTTTCCCCGGTTTAAGGATGGGGATTAAGTGGAAGAAATTCCAGGACGTAGGTACGGGAAAGCCACATAAAATAGAATTGAAGAATGCAAGTAACACCCTTTGAGCAGGGGGAGCCAACAAGCGGAGCATCTGATACGTAATTGCATCGGGACCAGGGGAGGAGGATTTTTTTGGAAGAAGGGCGCGGTCAATCTCAGAAAGTTGGAATGGTGAAATGAAGGTCTGAAAATGAGGGTGGACAGGGGCGATAGGAATTGGAATGTCAGGTGGAACAAAATCGGGAGTGAGCGTTGATAGGAACTGAAGGTAAACAGCGGGGGAAATAGGAGGGTGGGCTTGTCGAGATCGAGTGCGGTTAATAGAATTAATTGACTGCCAAATGAATGAGGAGGAACTTTGGCGGGAGAGGGTTTCTGTGAAGGTTTTCCAGGCTGTACGACGTTTTAAATTGAATCCACGTTGGATCTTGGCTATTAAATTTTTATATTTGACGTACGCTTCATTAGTATTGTGGCGACGAAGGTCTCTCAAACAGCATTTCCGGCGTTTCACCCAGGCTGTACATTCATTATCCCACCATTTAATTTGATAGTGACGTGGTCCACTGTTTGAAAAGCGCGTCGTGATAGGGTGGTATGTATCGAGATATGTGGTGATAAGATGAATCAACCGTTGGTAATCAACGGAAGGAGAAGAATGGGTATCCAAGGGATGGTCAGTGAGCCAGGTTTGAAAAAATGCAGCAACAAAATTACTAAGTACGCGGGACTGAGAGGGGGGGGGGGGCGAGGGGGGTGCGGGAGAGTACCGCGAGTAACGTCGATTAATATGGGAAAATGATCGCTCATGTGAGTATCAGATAGAGTATACCAAGTAGAGGACGGACGTAAGTCAGCTGTGACAATCGAAAGATCGACAGCACTTTTATTACGATTGGGGATGGAAATTCTAGTTGGGGAGCCATCATTTAAAATAGAAAAATGAAACAGAGTGGTGGCATGAAGAACGTGGCGGCCTTTGTCATTAATTGTTTCACTGCCCCAAGAGAGGTGATGGGCGTTAAAATCACCCCCTAGAAGGAAGTGGGTAAGATGAGAAAACTGTTGAAAGAAGGTTTGTCATTGGAATCGATTGCCATGTACGCTAGGAGGGCAGTAGAAATTGAGTATAGTAAGAGCATCGATACGAATAGCAATAAGAAAGGTAGAGGGAACGGTATTAAATAAGAGAAGACGGGTGTAGGGAATGGTATTGCGGATAAGGATAAGAATGCCCCCGAAACCATCGCCATCTGATCGTTCGGTATTATATCCTGGAATGCTGAATTTAAAATGTGGTTTTAACCACGTTTCTTGAAGTAAAAATAAATCAGGTTGGAAAGAATTTAAGAGAGATAGTACCTCATGTCGTTTGTTATTTACACTCCGACAATTCCATTGTAATAACCGCATTTAACAAGGCGGGTCAGCAGAAGGAAGGTTAACTAAGGGTAATACCTTGTCACGCAATCGTTGTAGCAAATAAACCCATTGAGTATTGGAGCCTAATAACTCCAACAATTGGGCGAAATCGTGGGTAATTTCCGCAGAAGGGTTATGCACACTGGTGAAACCAGGTGTGGTATCGGACGAAGGACCACGCACCGAGGTGTCGTGGGAGGTGGATGGTTGAGGCTGAGAAAGAAAGGGAAGGGTGGTAGAAGTAGAAAGTGAGGAGGAAGGAAAGGGGGTCGGTCGTAAGATATTGAGGTACGCAGCACGGTCGTACCCTAATTGGGGTGTCAGTTTGGGGGAGCTAGGGATCATCTGAGTGAATTTTCTTTTACGGGCGGGTTCGATCGGGGGAGATTGAGAGGGGGGTAAAGCGGGGAATTGTTGGGGCACCAACAATGGGTTGAAGACAGGCGGCGCATTTGTAATATCAAAGTAGGATTTATTTTGCAGACACATCTGCTTCTTAATTTCGAGTTGTCGTTGATGTACAGAGCAACGAGGGGAACCCGCTGCGTGGTTTTCACCACAATTAACGCACTTACGTATGATCTGTGTACATTCAACCGTATTATGGTTGAGGGAACAGGTGCCACAGCGGGGTTCGCGAGAACGGCAATTATCGTTACCGTGGCCATATCGCTGACAGCGACGACATATAATAGGGGAGAATATGAAGGCTTGGACCTCCAAATAAACACTGAAAAGGGATACATTAGTAGGTAGAGTTTGCGAATCAAAGGTAATTTTCACGGTGCCTGTAGGAATATATTCCGGAACTCCATCAGTATATTTTTTCCTATTCATACGTTGCGCGGCAACCACAGAGACAGGAGACTGAATGAATTCTAGTATTTCGTCTTGAGTGAGTGTGGTGTCGACGCCACGAATGACGCCCACACGATGAACGTTTGAGGATGGGATAAATGCCCGCAGGGAACGTTCCGTGAGCAGTGGGTGCTTAAGCATGGAATTTCCTGCAGTACGGGTTCGAAATAGGATTTCAACGCGATTCCGGCCCTTGCGTTTTATGGAGACAATGTCCGGGACCTTATGTTGGTAGAACAGACGGCCCAAAACCATTGGGTGAGCATTACCGATTTGTTTCGGGTTAGTTGATTCGATAAAGACGTTATATGGGCCAGAGTGGTGAGCACCGTATGTGTGTTGAGGAACCAATTTCGGGGTAGTAAGAGGTGGCGTTGGCTGAGAAACCTCCTGAGGGGTTGTCGAACCAACAACAGTCTGGAGTATATCACGTTCATTTAAGATTAATGTAGTATCCATGGGAAGAGTTTCTACCAGGATTGGTTCGATTTGACGGACAGATTCGGGAGGGGCAAACTCCGGAGGTTTGTCCTTGACCCCATCCCCGGGAAGGGACATGGGGATGAAAAGATTGTTTTAGTTACGAAAACACTTACCCAAAAGGATAATTTAACACAAAATAAAAAACTACGACTAGATCACTCACGAATATTACCCACGTGGGTGAACGCACAAACTTCCAAGCACACAGAGTCGCACGAGACAGCACACACGTCCGCTCGCTACGGGAACCGAGCAGCGACTCCTTCTAGCAATTTAATTGATGTAGAAATCTATTCCTCTCGCCGCCATGTTGGTGATAATTGTAAACAAACCCGCGGGCAGCCAATGGCTGGTAATAATTGCCAGCCAATAACAAGCCAGGATGACGCGGATCATAATTCGCGTTTCACTCCCATTGCGTTTTAACTTGAGGTGAGGAATCAGCTGTTCGTTAACGCCACGGGGTGCCATTATTAAAATTTTGGGAGATAGAAACACGCCCTATACTTAAGGCTGGTTCACAATTGGCCCGGGAACGAGAACGTGAAGCTTCCCGGGGCCCCGGTTCACAATTAGCCCGGGAACGTGAACTTGTGCATGCGCGTGCAATCAGCTATAGCGTAATAATATTTAAAAAATTCCTCTCGGCACGCCGGAAGGCGGAGGTAGATTTCACCGGGCAAACTAGGGGATAGGCTATAATAGGCAAAATATGCAGGTTTTCGTAGGAGGATGAGACCTCATTTATTGCGAGAAAGTATTTTACAATTGGAGGTTAGTTAACATTTTGTCGTCTTTCTATGCATATTTTTAACATTTTACTGTCTTATGGGGATGGCAACCTTCTTGTCATTTGGGGTTCATTTTTATACTTGTGATCACACTGTCCTTATGCAAGGCTTGGAACTAATGTGTAACTATCTAACAGTCTGTTACTTCTTCACGCAAAATTTTATCTCCCGCAGAGATGTTGGTTAGTTCCTCAGTTTAGGGACTGCGACAAGGTGGTCATGTAACCCCGTGTACATTGGGTGTGTGTAGAATCTGTCTGATAAACGGTGTTATTTGTGATGACTGTATTAGTCTGTAATTCAGGTAAGGTCTGCAGACGGTCAATTTTAAGTAGTAGTACCTAATTTTGTACCAAATACTAACGTCAACGACACCTAGCTGTGAACTTGGCTGCTATATGCCACCGCAACCAGCAACTTGCAACGAACGTTGTAACTTCCCCTCTGAAGGAAAGCATGCTGACGGATTTTTAGCGCTCTTAGAAAATCCGGCGACTTTGGCCGGCTTTGAACCAGCGACCTTAGGCATAGAAGTTCAGCATGCTACCAGTTAGCCGCTTCCCTAATAGTCAGATGGAACAAGAAGTTCCGTGACGAACTAAAGAGCCTACTTTTCTTAAAATTAAGGTTCATGCCATAGATTAATCTACAGTATATGAAACTATCTAGAATAATGACGAAATTAAGTGGGTAATATCGAAATGTCTTAATTAGTTCGAAATAAGGTATACTAGGCATAATGTAGCCTAATAGAGCAATACAGTTGGCAGCTCTGGTGACTGAATATATTCTCACTTCCATCTCCTAAGGTACAAAATACAAAATGTGGTTGAAGTTCAAAGGACGTTACATGGATTTAGACATTGGATCTATTAGTACACGTAAAAGCATGTTGGAAACAATGTCATGCGAGTGCTGGTCAGAAATAATCTGAAATATTATATCTTTTTGTACCAATTTTGGATGAAATCCATTTGTTGGTATAGAAGTTACATGTACTTAAAAATTGGTCCTATCAGCAGGCTTAGAATCATGTTGGTAGAACTGACGTATGTAAGTTACTCCAAATTAATGTAAAATGTCAGGTAATTTACGTGTGCATAGTTTAAACCTGTCGGCTTGCATACTTTCAGATATATTGGTATTTAGATAAAATAATAGAGATAACATTTATTGACAGTTGGCAGCCCTGGTGGCTCTTAAGAATACACTCAGTCATACCTGTTTATGTACACATATTACATACAAAATTTGGTTGAAATCCAATTGATAGTGTAGAAGTTATATGCATTTAAATATTGGACTTATCAGAAGGCTTAAAAATATTTCGGCAACGCTGTCATGTATGGCCACCTGGAAATTAAACTGAAATAGTATTATCTACATGTGTGCCAATTTTATAATAGCTCCCATGTATACCTTCCAAGATATCCAACATGGAGCTCAAATTTCTAGTGCGTTTTTTTAGCAGTTGGTAGCACTGGCATCTTTTTCAAATATGGGCCTGAGATATTCCGGTATACAACTTTACTCATACTAAATTTGGTTTCGATTGCTGCAGCCGTTTAGGAGTTGATAGGGGGGGACACACACACACAGCCAGACAGAAGGACTGACAGACAGACAGAAGGACAGACACATTTTCCCGGATCGATCTCATAAGTCTACTTTTTCCTCATTTTTGAAAAGTGTGAAAAGTCGGCTAAAAATGAATGTGATCTCGTCAATGGCGTTGTCTTGGCAACCTCTGATAGATCATCCCTTATCAATTTAAAAGCGTTGTTATGGTAACCTCTGATGGCACTTGGCATTTTTTAAAATTCCGAAATAATTTTTCTCATCCCTTGGCGTAATGGTGGGTCATATCAAAAATTCTTTCAGACAAAAGTTTTAGGTAATTATTAGGGGAATATTTTCCATTTTGTACGGTTTTGATATTGTGCCTATTGAGAGAGATATGATTAATGTTTCCCGAAAAACCCACTTTTTTCCACCCCTTTGGTCAATGGTTGGTGCTATCAAAAAACTTATTTGACATACATTTTTGGCACTTATCCGACACATATTATGAACTTTGAATGGATTCGATATTTCACGTATTAAGAGAGTTATAGAGAAATTTCACTTTTTCGAAAAAAGCCCCCCATTTTCACCCCCTTCGACCGATTTTGCCCATTAACGAACTTGACCGAGATTTTATAGGGATACATATTATGTAAAAAATTCAAAGTGATTGGTACAAAATTACGGCAGTTATCGTGTCCACAAGAATACACTCAGTCATACCTGTTTATGTACACATATTACATACAAACTGACGGTGGTTTTGGGGTCTGGGGGATGTGAAACGCGATGATATGTCGAAATTTTCCGGAAGTCGAAACATGGTACCTATTGCAATAGTTAGCTTTCTAATGAAATCTACCTAACAGTCAGCAAGCGCCCACTAATAAACACCAATTACACAACTGAAATGCTTCAGAGGGTTATAATAACTTTATTAAATACACATTGTGCGAAGCAAATTTAGAAAGCTCATTCACAGGTTATGTTTACATCGCTGGCTACTCCTTCCGTACCGCGCATGTGCGTGTACAACGTTTCTGATTGGCTCCGGGAAGCTCCGAGAACGTCAAACATTAAACTTGACCATGGCTGTGTTTCTATCTCCCAAAATTTTAATACTGGCACCCCGTCGTGTTCGTTAAGCCGCCATTTTTGTCGCTGGGACGGCCTAGGGTGGGGGCTTCACGAACACGAGTGAATCAAGGGCGTGTTTCTATCTCACAAAATTTTAATAATGGCACCCCGTGGCGTTAACGAACAGCTGATCCGAAATCTCAAGTTAAAACGCAATGAGAGTGAAACGCGAATTATGATCCGCGTCATCCTGGCTTGTTATTGGCAACTCCAGCTATCTGATATGACATCTAGCGGTAAAAATGAGAAACTTACCAAGTAGGGTACATTTGTCACGTGGTGACTGTTTGTATTATGGTTTCTTGTATTGGTAAGCAGATCGTGGTAAATTCTTCGTGTTTATACATAAGTAATAATTTTCACTCGTTGATAAGAGTGCAAAATGAGTAAAATCAAAGTATATTGCTCAGTTTACGGCTGTAAGTCGATGTATAAGAGGGCTGCGGATATACGTTTTCATCACTTTCCAAAAGATGCAAAGAGCAATAGCAGAAAGGTGACGATTCCAAATAAATACGGGCAATAAGAGCGGGTTGGACCACTCACCACTACACTCACTGACGACAGGACGGGTTGTTCACTGTTACGCCGAGCCAAACCGCACCTAGACAGCCAAGCACAGTCTCGCCGAGCCAAGCCATACCAAGACAGCCAAGCCTAGGCCTACGCCAGCTGAGGACAGCCAAGCTTCATCAGTCAGGTCCTTTCCCGCTCCCAAGTTCATTTCCAATAACCCTACCAACCGTCATCACCTCGCTCGGCGATATCCGAGCCATTCCACTATGAGTCATATAGGCCTAATTTGACTTCGCAGGGTAAATACCTACCATCCAAATCAAGCAATTACTGTCTACCCCGAGTTTTAATACAAGTTAAACTCGTCCCTTCGCCCAACCAAGCAGCAAATAATTTCTAGAGTCTATGGTACAATGAGCAAACTCAAATATAGCTTTTAAAGGTAACAGCGCCATGACTCGAACTGCGCAAAAACAAATACCAGCAGTCAACCGATGCTTGATAATATGCAATTGACACATAAAAACCAGTGGAACACGCAAATTAGATCACGTGCATCGCACATTTATACATATATACAATTGAAAACAACACTGTCATTATTCGAGGGACCACATTTACTGATTATAAACGAAAAATAAAAAGTGTTCCATATCAAACGCATGTTATTGGGCGCGTTCAGCGGGCTCAGCAATCTGCTAACCTGCTAGGTACTTGCTGACTTGTTGCTAGGCTAGCAAGCGTGAGCCCGCCTGAACGCTTTGCTACAAGCTGGCGCGGGAACTTTGAGCAATGCACAGAGTTCCTTTGAAGCTACCATACTTATTGGTCCATGGTCTATGATAAATACATAGAAAATAATAACTTTTATGCCACAGAGCTGTAGACAGCCCTGTTAATGCGCGGCGCTAGGCCGTGGAGCCAAGCTATCTGCGGACTCGGGAGACGTGAGTACAAATCCCACCGTCGGCCGTCATGTAAATGGTTTTCAGTGGTTTCCAATATTCAGGTCCAGGCAAATACCGGGACAGTAAGTTACCTTCTAATAGGCCACGACCTCTATCTTCCATCTCCTAGTCAAGTTTCATTAATTTCAGTTCTCATGAGGTTGGCGTCAGGAAGTCCATCCGGCGGTATAAACCAACCGCCACATAGACTTTCATCGTATCTCATCCGCGACCCTGTTGAAAACGGGAATAATAAGGGGGTAGACATCCTGACGATAAGAATAACTCTTCTTTTGAAATTCAATTTTATTGTAGGCTAGTCCACTCCTTTAATTAGGCTGATTTCTTATTTAAACATCCGTCGAAATTTGTAAAGAAATATTGAATTACCCCTTCAGTTATTTAATTCTCCTACGTGTTACGCGGGGTAGATGACCACGCTGTTCCACTCTTTAAAACAATTATCATAAAATACCCTACTATCAAACAAGCCAATTGTTTGGGGCAAAATAACCCACAAAATTAACATGTATTAATTCCATAAAATCCAATCAAAGAAGTTTTTTCATATTACTGCTGCCCATAGTGGTAAAACACAGCACTGTATGTAAATAATTGTAGTGCTAGGCTATTGGCAAGCTATTTTTGCTTTAGCTTAAAATTAATAAAATGAGGGATATCACTTTGTTGCCCCAAGCCGTTCAGTTATTTAATTCCCCCATATATTTCAATAAGGTAGCATATCAGATGCGATTAAAAATTTATATACGAAAACTTTTCCTACAAAAATGTGTCGAGTAATAAATAACTTAATTCTTGTAATATTTCTTTAAGGGGGCAGATGACCTCATAGTTCCGCCTCTTAAAACAACAATAACTATTTCTTTAAGGTATGGGTGATAAAATATTAATTGTTGCTCCTCTCCCAAACTAATTGGACAGAATCATGTTGACTGACTGAAAAGAATTCTTTTAATGAAAATTTAATAGGAAGTTTTCACAGCTAGGGGAGACGTTCTCTATTCAGTCAACTAAGACTTGACCAAGTTTTAGAAGAAAAAAATCCTGAGTGTCGCCTTTGTTATCTAAGAAAGAATCCATTTTCAGTCGCTAAACACAGTATGTGCCCGAATAATTTGTCACACTAACTGGAAAGGATTTAATTGACCACATTGCTGTGTTGACTGTCTGAAAATAGATTCTTTTAATATTATAAAACTTGAGGGTAAGTCGATACTCACCATAGAATACTGTAATATTGGAATGCAAGAGAAATATACATGTCCTTAATGATATGGATTCAAAATAAGGTTGAATATTTGGAATGGTTTTCCTATGTTGGCTGACAGACAGAAAATATTTACTACACTAATATTCAATGCCAGCTATTTGTATTGAATTGTGCTCTTACCTGGGAATCTACCCATTCGTTTATCCACATTTTGTAATAAGGGTATAAGATAGGGAGACCAGAAAAAGAATTGAAGTGAACATATTTTTAAACCATTTATTAACTTAATTCATATTAATTTATTCAAAATTCATTGCTATTTTTTCTCTTTTTAGACTTTGGTTCCATCCTACCACCATTTTATAGACATTTAATGCAACAGACATTAAAAACCACAATTAGAAGAAGAAAAAGTTTTATAATTTTAAATATAAATGAGACAGTATGAAATTCACGGGTACTCACACATCCCAAGAGAAAAGATGCGAGTTCCAACACAATTATCATCTTGGCTCTATTATACAACTTCAACAACACTGAAATAGAATTTAAGGAACCTAATAGGTTCATTCGCCGAACGTGCAGAACTTGATCAATTTGATTCCCCGCCATGCGCCGCAAGTCAGCAGAAACAAGCTAGCAAGCCAGCAGAGAAAAAGTTTGCTGGCTCTGCTGAGCCCTTGCTACCTACGTCACATCCGCTAGCAAGCCCGCTGAACGGCAAACTCAGAATCTGCTGACCGTTTGCTGGCCAGCAATGAGCCCGCTGAACGCGCCCAAATGAGTATTTTTACCCTACTTATCCAGACGACCGCAGCGCCCCAAGTGTTAGTTTGAGTTGCCAATTGGCTGGCAATTATTACCAGCCATTGGCTGCCCGCGGGTTTGTTTACAATTATCACCAACATGGTGGCGAGAGGAATAGATTTCTACATCAATTAAATTGCTAGAAATCTATTCCAGTTCATGACAGTATGAAGTGCAAATCACTTATTGATGAGGAATTGTATGTACGTTTATATTTAAATTGACGCGTGACACTGTTCATCAAAATTTGTGAAAATAAAAGTACAAATCAACACTCTTGCCAATCAACTGAAAGTTTCTACTACTTTGGATGCAATGGATGTAAATCAATTGGCTGTCGTTTCTACCAGTTTAATTCATCAGTTCGAAATACATTCAGTACAATAACCTTTTGTGCACTATAAAACTACATTATAGACCATTGCATATTGATGTTGCTGTCTGCTTATATTTACCAATTTCATGAAATGTAATTTGTAGGGATGTGCCTAATAAGGCATATAATTTAAGTGGCCGTTTGTAATGTGAAGTCCTTACTGTATTTATGTACAAATATTATGGTTTAACTAATGAAGCAAGGATTAAAAGTGCAGTTTGCACTGCCACCCTTTTTTTGTTTAAATATTGATATGTAGTTTCTCAGTCTGGTAACTTCTTGGATTTGCATGAGATAGATTTATAGTAATATACTACCTTATTAACCTGCAGGCTGAGTTTTTTTAAACATGCCCAGGTGCATACAGTAGCACAAGACCTACTGCAGGCTATGTCGATCCTAAATGTAGGCCTATTATAGTGCTCATGTCAAAGGTCGTCCTAAAGTTTTAACTATTGAGGCTTGATTTGCATCGAAGATAATTTCAGCCGAGTCTGGCAAGGCTTCATAAACTTGGGCGTGACTTCACATTTTCATTTTTCCTATATAGCTTTTGATACCAACCACTTAAATCTCAGTATTTCAAGATTTGCTCTCATTAAACATCACCCACACTTTCTTTTTCCCTGGTGGTGGGCTGTGTTGGAGTCTACAGAAAATAAAGTTGAGAAATAAAAATACATCTTAGGTTTCCATGACACAGTTGCATTTTATCCTACTATATATCCACTCAATATACCAATCCTACCAATGTTTCCTAATTCCTCATGCTGCATAAATAAACATGAAAGATTACAGCATTAGCAATGATGACAGTAATTTATGAATTGTTAAAATGTTTTTAAAAGATGCATAGAAAGAGGCTTGATAAATCCTGTATCATCAAACCATTTAAACATTCCCACAGAGCTCTAATCAGAAGCTCATTTTATGTGCAACAGGTATGTAAAATAAACCTCCCTCCCAATAACTTGTAGGCCTAACCTGAACATAATCCATGTTAAGAGCTGTTTTTTGGTTCACAGGAAAACCTACCATTTAAAATCTTGCACATACCGGTAGGCTACTAATCATATTAAGGTGCAATTAACTAGGGTAATTTTAAAAATCATGGCTATCAACTACTGATTTAAATATTCCACACATCTTTCTTAACTCCACTTTTACTGACAGCATGTAAATCCTTACTACTGTCTTTCAAGCCATTGACCAGTTGTTTTTTCCATGAGGAACCATTTTAGTCATTCTTCTCTAAGTGAAATACAGTTGATGACAAATGCCTGGAAGACTCAGGTGTTTTTTCTTGTGTCGCTTCTCTGGTTGCCTACGACACTTCCTAATTATTAACAGAATGTTTCATTGAATTGTTGTATCCAATTGACCAACTGGTAATATATTATGGTTTGCTTTAATATTCCTATGATACACTTTTAGATCTCATATATTAATGAAATATACAACAACATAGGCTGAAATGTTGAACCAATCTCCCATTCCCCAACACTCCCAACTAATGGGACATAAGCTACCTAGTGGTTGGTCTCACAATGCTTCCATCTACATGTACCGTACTAGGTCTAGTAGTACCATACGTATTGTGACAGTTTCTCCAACTCTGTCAAGGAAACTAATTCTGAACTAAGATCTGGAATGGGGTACACTGTCCCACGAGGGCAATCAAGGACAACTTGAATCATTCAAGTGATTTTTCTATTTCATTTTACCAACTAACCAGGTGCCTGGAAATGCTAGTGAAGGAGGCAGCTAAGTAGGCTAGCCTACTGGTATTCACCATTCAGAGAACATTCTCAGCGACTTGTCTATGCATAGGCCTATGACACAATTTTCAGAAATTGATACAGTAGTCACTGAACACTAATGGTGCCCAGTACGCACAGCTTAGCATAGCACGGAGTGGATTCCAGCCACAGATTAACTTATGATCTGTCAACGGGTTTTCAAACAAATTGAGCACACACCCAAGTACAGGGGTCTTGACCATGATGTTCCAAGCCTCTAAATGAAACACTCCTCTTTAAGACTTTCTGGTCTTGCATCCATGGTCGATCAACATTCTCCTTATCTGTGTTCTCAAGTTTCTGATGGTTATGGACATTATTTTTATCCTGATACATGCCCTATTCTTAATTAGTTCAGCATAAGATCATTGAATCCCCTTAAGAAAAATAGGGAACATCCATGTGTTATTTGACCATAGGAAAGGGAGAATTTAAAAAACTGAACCTCTAGGGACATTGATGCAGATGACTCCGAGTAAGTAGGCTAGATCAAAATGAACATTTTTCAGTGTTGCCTTAATAAAGGTTGATAACTTTCTACCGTTCAACATGAACAGGCCTATATAGGATGGGAAATATTTTTATTATTTGCAGAGATTACAAGGATGACTTGTTGATGTATCGTTATTTTGTTAAGCGAACATAAGTTCCAAGTCCATATCGTGTTGAAACCCATATTTCAGTGCTCCCTTAGTAAACGAAATATTCAATGTCTTTCAGTCGGTCAACACGGTTGCACTTAACGATAATGAGCATTATTCCAAAAACCAGAAAAAAAAAATTGTAGGCTACATGCAGACCTAACATGTCAAATCAATCATGCCTACAAGACAACAAAAATGCTCTATGAAAAACTATTAAAACCCCATAATGGTAGTCAAAAATAATCTCAAACCACCGCCACTATTTCGCGAAGGTGCAGAAAAATCTTACTATAGTACAGCTATTCGTAATAGTTGCTACTGTTGTGATAAACCGGTATTGAGTGATAGGCCCCCGAAATATAACTATTTATCTTAATGTCTACAGATAACGAGATTGCCAAAAAACCACAAATCTATAGAAGGCAACACTAAAAATGGCTTATCTAATCCACAAGTCACCCACCCTTCACCAACATTATTAATATTTGTAATTTAAGTAACTTAGGTTATGTTAAATTGAGGTTAATGGCGGATTTGATTGCGGCTGTGTGGCGGGAAGGACCCAATAAGTGCTCAGCCAATCAGGGACGTTTTGATTGGAGACCATGCTCGGAAAAATTTTAGATCGTTTTGATTCTCAGGGCTTCGTTAAGCCCCCACCCTAGGCCGTCATCGTGTCCGAAATGGCGGCTTAACGAACACGACGGGGTGCCATTATTAAAATTTTGGGAGATAGAAACACAGCCCAAAACTATCTAAAATTTTTCCGAGCATGGTCACCAATCAGAACGTCCCTGATTGGCTGAGCACTTATTGGGTCCTTCCCGCCACACAGCCGCAATCAATTCCGCCATTAACCTCAATTTAACATAACCTAAGTTACTTAAATTACAAATATTAATGTTGGTGAAGGGTGGGTGACTTGTGGATTAGATAAGCCACTTCTAGTGTTGTCTTCTCTAGATATGTGGGTGGCATTGTGGTTTTTTGGCAATCTCGTTATCTTGTAGTCATTAAGATAAATAGTTCTATTTCGGGGGCCTATCACTCATTTAGCGGTTTATCACAACAATAGCTGTACTTTATTAAGATTTTTCTGCACCTTTGCGAAATAGTGGCGGTGGTTTGAGATTATTTTTGACTACCATTATGGGGTTTTAATAGTTTTTCATAGAGCATTTTTGTTGTCTTGTAGGCATGATTGATTTTGACATGTTAGGTCTGCATGTAGCCTACAATTTTTTTTCTGGTTTATGGAATAATGCTCATTACCATTAAGTGCAACCGTGTTGACCGACTGAAAGACATTGAATATTTCGTTTACTAAGGCAGCACTGAAATATGGGTTCCAACACGATATGGACTTGGAACTTATGTTCGCTTAACAAAATAATGATACATCAAAAAGTCATCCTTGTAATCTCTGCAAATAATAAAAATATTTCCCTTCCAATATAGGCCTATTCATGTTGAACGGTAGAAAGTTATCAAACTTTATGAAGGCAACACTGAAAAATGTTCATTTTGATCTGGCCTATTTACTCGGAGTCATCTGTATCAATGTCCCTAGAGGTTCAGTTTTTTTAATTATCCCTTTCCTATGGGCAAATAACACATGGATGTTCCCTATTTTTCTTAAGGGGATTCAGTGATCTTATGCTGAACTAATTAAGAATAGGACATGTACCCCAACCCCTTAAAATATGAAGTTATCAGGATAAAAATAATGTCCATAACCATCAGAAACTTGAGAACACAGGTCAGGAGAATGTTGATCGACCATGGATGCAAGACCAGAAAGTCTTAAAGAGGAGTGTTCATTTAGAGGCTTGGAACATCATGGTCAAGACCCCTGTACTTGGGTGTGTGCTCAATTTGTTTGAAATCCCGTTGACAGATCATAAGTTAATCTGTGGCTGGAATCCACTCTGTCCTATGCTAAGCTGTGAGTACTGGGCGCCATTAGTGTTCTGTGACTACTGTATCAATTTCTGAAAATTGTGTCATAGGCCTATGCATAGACAAGTCGCTGAGAATGTTCTCTGAATGGTGAATACTAGTAGGCTAGCCTACTTAGCTGCCTCCTTCACTAGCATTTCCAGGCACCTGGTTAGTTGGTAAAATGAAATAGAAAAATCACTTGAATGATTCAAGTTGTCCTTGATTGCCCTCGTGGGACAGTGTACCCCATTCCAGATCTTAGTTCAGAATTAGTTTCCTTGACGGAGTTGGAGAAACAGTCACAATACCTATGGTACTACTAGACCTAGTACGGTACATGTAGCTGGAAGCAATGTGAGACCAACCACTAGGTAGCTTATGTCCCATTAGTTGGGAGTGTTAGGGAATGGGTGATTGGTTCAACATGTCAGCCTATGTTATTGTATATTTCATTAATGTATGGGATCTAAAAGTGTATCATAGGAATATTAAAGCAAGCCATAATTTATCACCAGTTGGTCAATTGGATACAACAATTCAATGAAACATTCTGTTAATAATTAGGAAGTGTCGTAGGCAACCAGAGAAGCGACACAAGAAAAAGCACCAGAGTGTTCCAGGCAGTTGTCATCAACTGTATTTCACATAGAGAAGAATGACCAAAATAGTTCCTCATGAAAAAAATAACTGGTCAATGGCTTGAAAGACAGTAGTAAGGACTTACATGCTGTCAGTAAAAGTGAAATTAAGAAAGATGTCTGGAATATTTAAATCAGTAGCTGATAGCCAGGATTTTTAAAATTACGATAGGTAATTGCACCATAATATGATTAGTAGCCTATGTGCAAGATTTTAAATGGTAGGTTTTTCTGTGAACCAAAAAAAAACAGCTCTTAACATGGATTATGTTCAGGTTAGGCCTACAAGTTATTGGGAGGGAGGTTTATTTTACATACCTGTTGCACATAAAATGAGCTTCTGATTAGAGCTCTGTGGGAATGTTTAAATGGATTGATGATACAGGTTTATCAAGCCACTTTCTATGCATCTTTTAAAAACATTTTAGCATATCTTAAGTTACTGTCATCATTGCTAATGCTGTAATCTGTCATGTTTATTTATGCAGCATGAGGAATTAGGAAACATTGGTAGGATTGGTATATTCAGTGGAGATATAGTAGGATAAAATGCAACTGTGTCATAGAAACCTAAGATGTATTTTTATTTCTCAACTTTATTTTCTGTAGACTCGAACACAGCCTACCACCAGGGGGAAAGAAAAAAAAATTGTTGGTGATGTTAGAGTAAATCTTGAAACACTGTGATTTAAGTGGTTGGTATCAAAAGCTGTATAGGAAAAATGAAAATGTGAAGTCGCGCCCAATTTTACGAAGCCTTGCCAGACTCAGCTGAAATTATCTTTGATGCAAATAAAGCCTCACTAGTTCAAGCTTTAGGACGACCTTTGACATGAGCACTATAATAGGCCTACATTTAGGATTGACATAGCCTGCAGTAGGTCGTATACTGTATGCACCTGGGCATGTTTTCAATAAAACTCAGCCTGCAGGTTAATAAGGTAGTATATTACTATAAATCTATCTCAAGCAAATCCAAGAAGTTACCAGACTGAGAAACTACATATCAATATTTAAAAAAAAAGGTGGCGATGCAAATTGCACTTTTAATCCTTGATTCATTAGTTAAACCATAATATTTGTACATAAATACAACAAGGACCTTAAATTATATGCCTTAGGCATAACCTACAAATTACATGTCATATATTCAGACAGCAACATCAATACGCAATGGTCAATAATGTAGTTTTATAGTGCACAAAATGTTATTGTACTGAATGTACTTCGAACTGATGAATAAAACTGGTGGAAACGGCAGCCAATTGATTTACATCCAAAGTAGTAGAAACTTTCAGTTGATCAGCCAGAGTGTTGATTCGTACTTTTATTTTCACAAATTTTGATGAACAGTGTCACGCTGGAATTTCAATATAAACGTACATACAATTCCTCATCAATAAGTGATTTGCACTTCATACTGTCATGAACTGGAATAGATTTCTAGAAATTTAATTGATGTAGAAATCTATTCCTCTCGCCGCCATGTTGGTGATAATTGTAAACAAGCCAGCGGGCGGCCAATGGCTGGTGATAATTGACAGCCTATAACAAACCAGGATGACGCGGATCATAATTCGCGTTTCACTCTCATTGCGTTTTAACTTGAGGTGAAGAATCAGCTGTTCGTTAACGCCACGGGGTGCCATTATTAAAATTTTGGGAGATAGAAACACACCCATAGTCATCAGTTCTGTTTTTGTATGTAAAACATTATAAATACATAAATAAACACTGTAATTGAGTTCACTTAGTGATTTCATACATTTTGCGAAATAGTACCAAACGCGTGGGGTTGGCAATACTGTCTCAGTGAGAAAGATAGGGGTGAGAACTTCGATTTCAACTATATAAGTCGTGTCGCTATTTGGGCGGGATGGTGTGTCTATGACAGCGGAGCAGTGAACATCTAATGCTCAATCCTCTCCTGATATCCTCCCGACTATTAAATAAGTAATTTCAGTTTTTATAAATATTTATACAAAGGATGGTCTAAAGTGAACCGCTACCAATGTTAGGCCCCTTAAAACAACAATTATCATCATCACCATCTTGCTGTGTGGCACTTTGATGTAGGGTTGGGTTAGGTGCCTTCGAAGAGCACATAGCGGCAAGGCGAGTGACAGAATTCTTGCCGTTTGGCGCTTTGATGTAGGGTTTTACCCTCCAGGATTAGCTTTTCCCACGGACTAAGCGAGGGATCTCACCTCTACCGCCACTGAGGCCAGTGCCCTGGAGCTTGAGACTCAGAGTTTGGGATACAACCGGGGTGTGTGATCAGCACGGCGCCCAGGCAGCCTCACCTGCAAAGCGAACAGGGACCTGATGAAGGGATGGGAAGAGTGGGAGGGTTTGGGAAGGAGGCCTTACGGTAGGTACTGCCCCCGTAAATTGAATTATATTGAGACCACGATGGCTGTATTGGCATAAATGAATAAAGTTATGGATGTCATAGTTGTGACGTGGATATTCATGACGTAGGCACGGATGACGTAGACTTCATGCAAGTAGGCTGGTTGAGCTGAGATTCTTGGTGACGTCATGATTTTGTTCGAGAAAGATCTTAGATTTACGACGCAGTCGCAGGAAACAAGGTATCGTGCTAAGGAAGAAGTTACGCTATTGGAGGAGAGACTCGAACCAATGAACGATAGTTTGGAAGGAAGACGGAGATTAATGAAACTACGATATTTGATTACTTTTGGCATGCAGATTTGTGGAAAACTATTTTCAGATATGGCATTGATTTGGAATTTTGAAGAAATTAATTTTGAGTTTTTGAAATTCGAAAATCCGTCAAGTATAGCCAAAGTTAAAACTTCTAGCAATGACGGAGGAACGAACTATGGAAGGGATGGATACGCCCCTTAAGAAGTTGATAAAAGGTCGTGCACAGGATAGAGGAGGTCTCATATCTCTCATATCTCTCATACCGCTGATACCGCATATATATTTCTGATGTCAGATAGTCATTGTCGAGTGAATAAGTGAAGCAAGTTGTCTTTAGCGTGTGGTTAAAGCCCGGCGCATCGAACGTACACGGAGCAGTTCCATTTTACGCTGTTCGAAACTAGGCGAAGTTGTAACGCTCACATTAACGTTTCTACGAGATAATATATAAAGAGTTAACTTCCGCCTTTATTATAATTCAATTGGGCAGTACAACATTGAGGTGTGTAGAACATTTGAACAATTTCACAGTTATACTTTGAAAGATATTGACACTTTAAGGCTGCAGACAAAAGTGATTTTCTCGCCACCTGAGAAGCACTTTTAAAATTCTACATTATACACTACGGCTGACACGTGCATCGCAACCGTGATATTGGAGAATACGTTTGGTAATACAACGATACATTCTATTATGGAACATTATAATCTTGCAGTGCTTTCAATGATTATAACAGAAGTTGAGATGGAAGGCTAAGGCTTTAATGCAATTGGGACATATATCGATGGAGTGAAGTAGCAGCATGGAACTTCGTTAATCGTCATTCTACAAAAGCGAGCATGTAGTGAACATCCAACTACACTCATGCATCGTGAATCCATCGCTGAATTATATCAAATGACAGTGGAAATATTTTCATACTCCACGATTATGAATATTTCTGCGGAAATAACTGCAATAAACTTCATGGCGAATTGCGACCGGAACTTCAGGGAACTTTCAAGAGAGGCCAGGGAGGACCCGGCTCACAAAGAAGAATTTTGCCAGAAGGATGTCTTTCGGATACATGGAGCAGTGCAATTTCCGGAGGAGGAAGCAGTTCGATTCTCCGAGGACGCTGATTCCAGGTTCGAGGACGGAGCACATCTTTACGCTGGTGAATTGGAACCAACAGCAGTTTTCTTTGGGAAACTTTCCTCTAGAACTTCAATCAACAGATAAGGTAGTCGTGAACGTTTCTTGTATTATTTGAGTCATGTAGCGATATCTGAGCAACCATTTTTCCCATATTTTTTTTGTCCTATCTTTTGCCCCATTTTCTTGATTAACATTTCTGTACTCAGTACACTTCGATGATTTATGCCTTTTTCTACGATTTGTTGAGACATTGTTATGTCATTGGCATACTTAAATAATTTTGGATCAGTTGAGACTGATAATTTAGATTCTTTCAATAATTTGCATATTTTTGTAGTCACGATTTGACTGTAAAGTTAACGATTTGCTATGGCAGATTTGAAGTCAGACAGCGTGTCAATTTTATTAAAGTAATTCTATTCAGTAAATTACTTTGACCAATTTTCTGTCATCCTCAAGAAAGAAGAATAATTAAATTGATTTTAGAGCGTTAAAATCTAATACGTTATCGACGATCTTTGAAATACTAGTCGTCTTATGAACATGATTGCAACATAGACATTTATCATTGCATTATAGACAATTTTATGAAAAATGAACTTTGAATACGATTTATTGAATACACTATAGTAATGAACATTTGATAGGAGTTTTTCCCAATTATAGATTGGAACAATAATGTTTGCATTCCACAGTCTAATTGTATTCTATTCGACTATTTATGCAGTTTAGATGAACTTTGATTGAAGATAGTATTTTTATACTGCATTACTTTGAAGATATTAATCTCAATTTTGATAGACCAGGGAGGAGTGTCTAATCGTATTTGCTATTAAATTTATTTGTGATTGGCAAATTTTTACTTCATATCGATTCATGAATGAAACCCACGAAGGTTAAATAATAACAGTCATTAATACAATTGATGAATATAAGAATTTTTAAAGAGGAACAATGGATGTATAATCGTTAGTTCAGTGGACCTGTAAAAGTCGCTGATGAGTAATGCCCTTGAATAATGAAGGAGGTTCCCACAGTAATAAATGAAGTTGTTGAATTTATGAGTGGAGGTTTTTGTATGTAATTTGGAAGATTTTGATGCCATATATATGAAGATATATGATGAATTCTGGGCCTATTGTTGAGCAATTTTGTGCGTTTTGAGCGAAGTATTTTTCCGCTGAATGTATTGTCCTGGTTCTTTGAAAGTTATTCATGTGAAGATACTGTTAAAGTTAACAAGAGTGTTAAATAATTTGAGATGAAGATTTTGAATGGAGGTTACCGTCACAAATATTAATAATAATTATTAAACCTTATTAAACCTGAATTTGACATTTAAATATAACTAACCTTCATTGTTCGATTATATCAACACAATTTGAGTAATTATCAACCGGATAAACGTGTGGTTTAATGTATTTCTTGTATAAATAATATAAACAATATAATATTGTAAATAATTATGTAAATATCTTTGATAATAATTTGAAATGAAAGTGATTAATAGAGGCGTGTATAAAATTTTCAATTGTCGTTTGACATTGTTATAAACAATTTATTATTGTTATAAATAATTAATGAACTTTTGTTATTAACATTTGGAGTTTTGTTTTTATACTCTAAACAACGCTAATTAAGCAAGTGGATTGAACAATTAAACATGATTTGGGAGTATTGGAGTAATCCACTGGTGTTTGAATGGAGCATTTAAAACATTTGCGTGATAATATTTCAGTTGAGATGTGGACATTTAACGTGTTTTGAAAGGAGAGCTAAGCTCTGATGTAACTCGCATATACTGGGGTTGAACGGAGGGGTGAGTCCACTTTGACGATGCAGGTGCATTGCAGCTGGCCCGGACAACTGTATGATAGAGGCCAAGGATGTTTACATAATAGCCTTGTGGCTATAAATAAAATGTGAAGTTTATAAACACGCAAAACAATTGCTATATGTGTCTCGTCCCAAATCCCGTTTCCATTCCAAGTGCATTATTATTTTTACGTTATTTTGAGCTTGAGAAAGCTGAAACATTGTATGTAGAGTATACTAGTCCTACAGGAGGACATAGTTATGTGGTCGATGGCTTCTGATTGCCACGTGGATTTTGTTGTTTTATTTTTGTTAAATTCATTCTTTATGTGAAATAAATTATTGTGCAGTTTAAAGTTTCTCGTCTTCGTTGTGGTTCATTTTAAATATCATGGTGGAGGTTATTGTGAGGGCATACTTTAAGTGATCCAGTTGACAACCCAGTCCCCGAGATAAATTTTAAGAGGTAAGTAAAGGTAAGTATGAACCCCCGTATATTTTGGTGTGTTCCACAATAATTTTCTTGTTAACTATTGTGCTCTAATCTCGATAGTATCTGTCAGTGCCATTTTCATTGATGTAGCTGTGCCGGTGCGTTTGATTATTGGCAATCCGATTGAGGGGGCGGATATCTGACAGCCTACTATCCTGAGATCGGGAACAGTAGGATTGGCGCCGCAATTCGGTGGGGCACGATCAGCAAAACATTGGATTACCAAGTTATTGCAGTAGAATTGACACCGCAATTTTTGTGGAGTGTTCGAATAACATTGGATTACCAAGTTATCGATGTCAAAGGGATTGTGAAGACTCAAATAAAGAGGTTGATTCTTTGTTAGATGTCTTAGCCAATTGTAGAATTCGAGAGTGTGATTATATAGGAATAAAATGTTGTGTTGTATTAGGAAAATTACACTCAGAAAAGATCAGATCTTTTACAACTTGAGAGAGGTTAAATAGGCTGGAAACTTAGAAAAATCGTCTATGATCTGGAATCTTATTTTATTTGACCGGCTTATGACATGTGTAGTCATATTAAAGATAAGATTAAACTATTTGGATTGTAAATGTAAATTATTTGTGTTAGGATATTTTAAAATGAACCAAAGAAACTTGAACATGTGCTTGAGTTTATTTCAACATGAAGTGTCTACGAAAGTTAATTATAAGGTAATTATAAGTTAGATTTAAGACAGAAAATTGCTCAAAACTTATATATGGTGAAAAATGTTGCTCAGATGTTGTTATTTTGCTCTGTTTGATGTATGTCCCTAAAGCAGTTTATTATTGAAATATTATTGAAATGGCAGATGAGAGTCTGAGAATGATGTTGGAGGAGATGTCTGCTAACTTGAAAGCTAGCATGAACGAAAGCATGAGGGAGATGGAAGCTAGGAATACTAGTCGAATGGAGGAGAATTCTAGTAATATGTCTATTAGGCTGGATGAAAGTGCGAGAGAAATGAAAGCTAGCATGAATGAAAGTGTAAAGCAGATGCTGGATGAAAATCTGAAAGTTCTTCAGACCAGTTCTGCAAACCTAGAAAATAATGTGTCGCGTTTACAGATCAATACCCAGGGAATCGAGAATGCTGTAACTGACATGCGCACAGACGTGTCCAATGTGCATAAAGATGTTTCTGAGGTTAAAATTGATGTTTCTAAGGTACAGAAAGATCTTACTATGTTGAATCTTGATGTTGCTAATGTCCGGGGTGATATTTCATGTGCTAGAGCTGAAGTAATTGTTGTTAGGAATGATGTTGCTACTGTACAAGACAAAGTAGAGGAAGTTCAAAGAGAGGTTAGAAATGCTCGAACTGATGTGTCAAATGTTCAAGTTGACATCAATAATATTCATTCAGATGTTAATGATATGCAAAGCGATATCAATAAAATACAAGTAGAAGTCAATACTGTTTTTGTAGACATTGCTAAAGTTCAGACTGATGTTAACAAAGTTAGGGAAGAAATTGAAACTTCAAAAACGCTTTGTACTCGTAACATTAGTGCATTAACAACTCGGTTAGTTGACGAGTCTGTTAGGACAACAGCTTCCTTAGCTGGTTTAAAATACGATGTAGAGGTCATGAGAACCCAAGTATTAGATCACAATCGTTTACTTAAGGAAGACATTGAGGTAGATATCGCGGAAATGTTAACTGCAAATGTAACGGTTTGGAAAGATGAATGGAACAGGTCAAGTGGGGAACATGTAGATCAGATTCAGGAGCGAATTGAAAGAAAACTTGCCAGTACACAAGTAGACATTAATAATGAAGTAGTTCAGATTAGGAAAGACTTGAATGTAAGGATGGATTCGCTATCCGAAAAGCAGGTAGAGGATAGAACTCAAATAGGTCAGGACGTGCAAGCATTAAAAACTGCGTTAGAGGAACAGATTCATAAGGTTGTCTCTGATGTTAATGAAACTACGAGCAAACTGCAGAATTTGAAACTAGGAGAAGCTAGCATGATGGAAACCTATAAGGAAGAGTTGATTAGGAAAGTCATCACGGAAATCACAGACAAGGATACTGAAGGATTGACTGGTGAAGAGGATAGAAATTACGTAAGAAGATGTAACCTCGCTACAGAAGAGAGAGATATTAGTCCTGAAGAACGTATATCCAGATTCAGGGAAGAAGAAGAGGATAGAAATATTGAACCTGAATGGAAGTATCGTGATAGTGGGAAACATTATATGGATTCATATCCGAGAAATGTGACAGTCATCCGTAATTTTGAAGACAAACCTCAAAAATTTAGCAACACTGATAGTCTCACACCGATCGAATATATCAGGAATCTTAAAGACTATTTCATAGAAGCCCACATTCCTAGAGAGAGAGAGATGAGAATCGTAGAAAGATTTCTAGCTGGAGGACCCCTTGAGTGGTTTAGAGCATTTCGGTACACTTTCAGCAATTTTGACGAATTTGCAGAGGCACTGATTAAACGATTCTGGTCAATAGAAGCTCAGAATTCATTAAGAGCTGAGGTATACTCGAGGAAGTATTCAGGTACTCTTCCAACACGGTACGCTGATTTCTTCACGAGTCAGTTATCACGCTTGAGATTTTTGCAACCCCCATTGTCAACAGAGCAGTTGATAGATGCGATTTCACGTATGCTGCCTGTGGAAGTAAGAAGACTGATCATATCGTCAAATATCAGAGATTTGACCAGTATGGACGAATTATTGAGAAGGCTTGACTACACGAGTCCAATGCCAAATTTGGTACAAAAAGGTCAGAGGCACGAATTCAAAGACGTTAATACGGTCTACATGGATCAAGTGCAGCAAACTGATAAGCCTGATGAAGAAAAAACTGAAAATGTAGGTCCTCACAGGAATAATTATTTCCGCAACAACAGATCCCAAGGTTACCGTCCATATCAGCAAAGACGAGGCTGGAATAATAATAGAGGGAATTACAACAACGGAAGAGGTAGATACTATAACAATGGTTATAATAGAAACTACAATCGAAATAACCAATAACAGAATCAGAATCAGAATTCTCAAGGTCAGGTTATGACACCCGACAAGTATCAAGAGAGAGAGAAAGAAAGTCAGCAGTATCTGAAGGAATTACGAGAAAAGGAAGCTGAAAACCAAAAGAAAAGACAGGATGTAGTGATCGATCCAGGTCCTTCTACAAGTCAGCAGAACTTGGAAAACAGAAATACAGGACAGAAGAGAAAGTAGAGAGGAGAGAATGCATTAGCCACACACAAACCAGAGAAGAAGAGACTTATGATTAAGGAACATAGAAGAAATATCATACAAGAGTAGAATATAATTCAATTTCGTGTTCAAGTGAATTGAGATATTTATAACACAGAGTTTAAAAACAATTTGCAACTGTTTTCAAAACGTGGTGAAGGGAGAATGCCCCCGTAAATTGAATTATATTGAGACCACGATGGCTGTATTGGCATAAATGAATAAAGTTATGGATGTCATAGTTGTGACGTGGATATTCATGACGTAGGCACGGATGACGTAGACTTCATGCAAGTAGGCTGGTTGAGCTGAGATTCTTGGTGACGTCATGATTTTGTTCGAGAAAGATCTTAGATTTACGACGCAGTCGCAGGAAACAAGGTATCGTGCTAAGGAAGAAGTTACGCTATTGGAGGAGAGACTCGAACCAATGAACGATAGTTTGGAAGGAAGACGGAGATTAATGAAACTACGATATTTGATTACTTTTGGCATGCAGATTTGTGGAAAACTATTTTCAGTTATGGCATTGATTTGGAATTTTGAAGAAATTAATTTTGAGTTTTTGAAATTCGAGAATCCGTCAAGTATAGCCAAAGTTAAAACTTCTAGCAATGACGGAGGAACGAACTATGGAAGGGATGGATACGCCCCTTAAGAAGTTGATAAAAGGTCGTGCACAGGATAGAGGAGGTCTCATATCTCTCATATCTCTCATACCGCTGATACCGCATATATATTTCTGATGTCAGATTGTCATTGTCGAGTGAATAAGTGAAGCAAGTTGTCTTTAGCGTGTGGTTAAAGCCCGGCGCATCGAACGAACACGGAGCAGTTCCATTTTACGCTGTTCGAAACTAGGCGAAGTTGTAACGCTCACATTAACGTTTCTACGAGATAAGATATAAAGAGTTAACTTCCGCCATTATTATAATTCAATTGGGCAGTACAACATTGAGGTGTGTAGAACATTTGAACAATTTCACAGTTATACTTTGAAAGATATTGACACTTTAAGGCTGCAGACAAAAGTGATTTTCTCGCCACCTGAGAAGCACTTTTAAAATTCTACATTATACACTACGGCTGACACGTGCATCGCAACCGTGACATTGGAGAATACGTTTGGTAATACAACGATACATTCTATTATGGAACATTATAATCTTGCAGTGCTTTCAATGATTATAACAGAAGTTGAGATGGAAGGCTAAGGCTTTAATGCAATTGGGACATATATCGATGGAGTGAAGTAGCAGCATGGAACTTCGTTAATCGTCATTCTACAAAAGCGAGCATGTAGTGAACATCCAACTACACTCATGCATCGTGAATCCATCGCTGAATTATATCAAATGACAGTGGAAATATTTTCATACTCCACGATTATGAATATTTCTGCGGAAATAACTGCAATAAACTTCATGGCGAATTGCGACCGGAACTTCAAGGAACTTTCAAGAGAGGCCAGGAAGGACCCGGCTCACAAAGAAGAATTTTGCCAGAAGGATGTCTTTCGGATACATGGAGCAGTGCAATTTCCGGAGGAGGAAGCAGTTCGATTCTCCGAGGACGCTGATTCCAGGTTCGAGGACGGAGCACATCTTTACGCTGGTGAATTGGAACCAACAGCAGTTTTCTTTGGGAAACTTTCCTCTAGAACTTCAATCAACAGATAAGGTAGTCGTGAACGTTTCTTGTATTATTTGAGTCATGTAGCGATATCTGAGCAACCATTTTTCCCATATTTTTTTTGTCCTATCTTTTGCCCCATTTTCTTGATTAACATTTCTGTACTCAGTACACTTCGATGATTTATGCCTTTTTCTACGATTTGTTGAGACATTGTTATGTCATTGGCATACTTAAATAATTTTGGATCAGTTGAGACTGATAATTTAGATTCTTTCAATAATTTGCATATTTTTGTAGTCACGATTTGACTGTAAAGTTAACGATTTGCTATGGCAGATTTGAAGTCAGACAGCGTGTCAATTTTATTAAAGTAATTCTATTCAGTAAATTACTTTGACCAATTTTCTGTCATCCTCAAGAAAGAAGAATAATTAAATTGATTTTAGAGCGTTAAAATCTAATACGTTATCGACGATCTTTGAAATACTAGTCGTCTTATGAACATGATTGCAACATAGACATTTATCATTGCATTATAGACAATTTTATGAAAAATGAACTTTGAATACGATTTATTGAATACACTATAGTAATGAACATTTGATAGGAGTTTTTCCCAATTATAGATTGGAACAATAATGTTTGCATTCCACAGTCTAATTGTATTCTATTCGACTATTTATGCAGTTTAGATGAACTTTGATTGAAGATAGTATTTTTATACTGCATTACTTTGAAGATATTAATCTCAATTTTGATAGACCAGGGAGGAGTGTCTAATCGTATTTGCTATTAAATTTATTTGTGATTGGCAAATTTTTACTTCATATCGATTCATGAATGAAACCCACGAAGGTTAAATAATAACAGTCATTAATACAATTGATGAATATAAGAATTTTTAAAGAGGAACAATGGATGTATAATCGTTAGTTCAGTGGACCTGTAAAAGTCGCTGATGAGTAATGCCCTTGAATAATGAAGGAGGTTCCTACAGTAATAAATGAAGTTGTTGAATTTATGAGTGGAGGTTTTTGTATGTAATTTGGAAGATTTTGATGCCATATATATGAAGATATATGATGAATTCTGGGCCTATTGTTGAGCAATTTTGTGCGTTTTGAGCGAAGTATTTTTCCGCTGAATGTATTGTCCTGGTTCTTTGAAAGTTATTCATGTGAAGATACTGTTAAAGTTAACAAGAGTGTTAAATAATTTGAGATGAAGATTTTGAATGGAGGTTACCGTCACAAATATTAATAATAATTATTAAACCTTATTAAACCTGAATTTGACATTTAAATATAACTAACCTTCATTGGTCGATTATATCAACACAATTTGAGTAATTATCAACCGGATAAACGTGTGGTTTAATGTATTTCTTGTATAAATAATATAAACAATATAATATTGTAAATAATTATGTAAATATCTTTGATAATAATTTGAAATGAAAGTGATTAATAGAGGCGTGTATAAAATTTTCAATTGTCGTTTGACATTGTTATAAACAATTTATTATTGTTATAAATAATTAATGAACTTTTGTTATTAACATTTGGAGTTTTGTTTTTATACTCTAAACAACGCTAATTAAGCAAGTGGATTGAACAATTAAACATGATTTGGGAGTATTGGAGTAATCCACTGGTGTTTGAATGGAGCATTTAAAACATTTGCGTGATAATATTTCAGTTGAGATGTGGACATTTAACGTGTTTTGAAAGGAGAGCTAAGCTCTGATGTAACTCGCATATGCTGGGGTTGAACGGAGGGGTGAGTCCACTTTGACGATGCAGGTGCATTGCAGCTGGCCCGGACAACTGTATGATAGAGGCCAAGGACGTTTACATAATAGCCTTGTGGCTATAAATAAAATGTGAAGTTTATAAACACGCAAAACAATTGCTATATGTGTCTCGTCCCAAATCCCGTTTCCATTCCAAGTGCATTATTATTTTTACGTTATTTTGAGCTTGAGAAAGCTGAAACATTGTATGTAGAGTATACTAGTCCTACAGGAGGACATAGTTATGTGGTCGATGGCTTCTGATTGCCACGTGGATTTTGTTGTTTTATTTTTGTTAAATTCATTCTTTATGTGAAATAAATTATTGTGCAGTTTAAAGTTTCTCGTCTTCGTTGTGGTTCATTTTAAATATCATGGTGGAGGTTATTGTGAGGGCATACTTTAAGTGATCCAGTTGACAACCCAGTCCCCGAGATAAATTTTAAGAGGTAAGTAGAGGTAAGTATGAACCCCCGTATATTTTGGTGTGTTCCACAATAATTTTCTTGTTAACTATTGTGCTCTAATCTCGATAGTATCTGTCAGTGCCATTTTCATTGATGTAGCTGTGCCGGTGCGTTTGATTATTGGCAATCCGATTGAGGGGGCGGATATCTGACAGCCTACTATCCTGAGATCGGGGACAGTACATCCCGACGAAGTGGGATCCACGGAAAACCACTTGGATGATGGCTGAGGTGGGAATCGAACCCCCTTTACTCACTTGGACCACCCGATGCTGAGTAGGCCCCGTTCCATTCCTCATACCACTTTTCATATTTCGTGGCAGATCTGGGAATCGCACTGTGGACCTCAGGGGTGGCAGCTAATCACACTGACCACTACGCAACGGAGGCAACTATATTTAATGATTAAATAGTAATATTTCTTGAATGCTGAAAAAATTCACCTGATTTTGTTTTAAATACATGTTTTCTTGATTTAATTCTGGGTGTTTGCTTGGATGTCCCCGAGATGCTCAAATGAGCAAGTTCTATCCCAACGGTTAACTCAGCTGGTCATTGCGCGTGGATTACAAGAGAGGAGGAGAGATATCTGGATGCTGCATATACTGCCGACACCATAGTCTCGCAATGTAGTTTGTGAACGAGTATGGCATTTAAGATTCTTTTACGCCCTCGTGAAGATATTCAAATAACTTGTGATCCATTTAATTCCAAAGAAATGTGATGTTCTCTGGACTGCAGCATTCGTCATGAATGAGCTATACAACAGTTTTACCACACACGTTTATTTTAACCCCCTTCACCCCCAGAGAAACACCCACAACAATTATCCAGGGTGTCTACTACTCTGGAAAACAGGGAATTTTTAAATCCTGGAAATCTCAGGGAATTCTCAGGGTATTTAATGACACCCAGGGAATTTCAGTTTTAAAGGCTCCAACCTTGATTAATTTGAAATTATGCATTTAAATTTTGACGGGGGGAAAAAGTATATTCTGGTGATGTTTGTTGCAGATGTATGTTCGTACTGACTTTAAATCTTGCAAGATAGAGCACACAATTTTCTTGTGTAGACTGTGTATTTGTATAAAAATGTGTAACTGTATGATTTTTTAGAGCTTAACTATTGACGAGCTACTTTCAATACTTGCTAGTACAAAAGTTATTCTGGATGAAAAAAATTGAAATTGGCAAACTATATAAAAATATACTTTTCTACTTTTTTCACCTTCATCATACTACTCTCTATTGTTCGAGCACTTTTTGAAATGCTCTTTAAGTACAAACTCTGTTTTATATATTTAACTATGGCTGCAACTGTTCCTCCGGAAATTTTCTGAAAAAATCAGGGATTTGTCAGGGAAATCTGTTAGTTGGTTTTGGTAGACATCCTGTTATCCGCCAGCTGCCACTCATCTAATCTGTATACCGCGAGTTGTAAAGTTGTTAAAAGCATTGAGGATTTCCTCCCGATTCAGTAAGATGACATTTAAGCAGAAGTTTGAATGCAACAATCGGATTTATAGACATGTGACCTGTATATCGGCTAAGTTTCATCAAGATCAGCATGTTGATGTTTGAGGGGGCCTGTGCCACCTCATAGCGTACTGGCTAGCATTCTTGACCGTTACCCCTGGGGTCCAGGTTTGATTCCTAGCACTGCCAAGAACTTTAATTCTGGTTTTGAGGGCTGGGACAGGGTACACACACAGCCTTGTGAGACCAAACTGCGAAGAGGTAGGTTCGAATCCCATCTTAGTTCATAATTGAAAGTCACAGCTTCCTCCTTCCCAATCCTTTTCTCCTTTAGGAATATACAAACGCCCATTACAGTAATACACTTTCACGAATTGATTGCCAGCGGCCGAGTTGGAAACTTCTTTGTTTACTTGTGCCACGCATCAGCCTGCTTGGTGACTGGTACAGTTGCACGAATAGGATATTAGGAGTATTCGACGTCATATTGGTCCGTATTGACATATTGAGACCGTTTAGTTGATGTCAACAACCACGATGACTCAACTAACGACACATAAATCAAATAAAAAGTACCGTGAGGATCAGGTGACCTTCCATAAAGGCTAAAGCGGCACGAGAGTCCGTAGTCCACAGGGATCGTGGTACATGGTGACGATGGTCATAGACCGCCTAAGGAAAGGGTCACCTTAAAACTAGACTGAGAAAATAAACATCCAGACTCATGTAAAACACCGTGAAAATTTATTAAAATTCACAAGCCCCTAGCCTAGTTCGGAGGGTTATAATCGGCTAGTCCGCAAATTAATAAATAAACAAAGATAAAGAACAGGTCCCCTACCTGAGAAGTTACTGAAAACCCTCGCGAAAGATCTAACTCACAATGATAAAGCAACAACAGCAACGCTAGGAATATGGTACGACGCAAGTCCCTAGTTCAAGTTACAAGATCAAGCTAATATCTGAATTTACATTTAACAGGGTAGCAAAACAAATCTAGGTTAGGATGGTACCATTTCGACATTTAAATTTAACATTAATTCAACTAGCTAAGTCCTATCAATTAACAAAATTTACGGCGATGACGTCCGTAAAAGAAAACAATTACATCCAAAAGCTAAGTGTACAGCCATGAAAAACAAACAATTTAATTATGCTTAATAACTATGTGCTAACAGCACACAATAAAGTAACATGTAGGGTTTAATACACTTGACATCATAAATTAATAACGAAATAGACACAGTAGTTTTATTAAAAATTCCTGCCTACACCTTGGTTTACTCTTTGTAAACCATAGTCATCTAATGTGTATAGTTACGGTGACGAATGCGCAGTTGAGACCACGTCTGACATCGCATGGCCTGAGCTCCACAAGCTACGAACTCTAGGTTCGCACATGCTTCAGGTCGCTACAAAAATGTCAACTGTCCTAGTCATTTCCTCACAAGGAAATTATCTTCAACTGCACGGCTATGTCAACAGTTCCAGAATGCAAAGAACAAAGTTAGATAGAAAGAATCGTTAGTTAGGCTCGTTTTACAACAATTATGCGTCTTATTATTAGGATGTCGGTTTATAGGTTTATCGTAGGTTTATGGCGAATAACATTGACAATAGCCTGGGCACGGAGTGTCTCCAACTGAGATCATTCTCCACCAAAAAGCCTCGACTTAACAGTCGGAATATAATCAACGAGTATAACAACTCGGACACACAATAACACGGGTTACCAGCGGCGCTAAGCTCGCGTTCAATAACTCTGGGATAGGCCTGTACAACAGTTACCTTCCGTATAACATCTGGTCAACGGGATCATCCCCGGACAAAGCATACAATAACATCCTGCTATAACAGGGTAGACTTCACCATCCTATAGAAAACCTTACATAACTGTACCTGTCATACGACAATACACGCAACAGAGCGTTAAACTAACAAAAACCGATCCATAAAACAAGTGATCAAATACAAGAGTGGAAACTGATTTCCATAAGCAAAATAGCAATGAAAGGAAAAGCGAATACAAATTGTACTCTGTCCTCGTCTATAGTAGTTTTGTCTCACAATGAAGCAGGCGTGCTCTAGGTCACTGGGTTACATAACCAGTTTATTCAAGGCCGGCGATTTAATCAATACAAAACCTGCACTTGGCCGGTTCATAAAAAAATTTACCATAGGTTACGGATCTCTACAGAGTCCGTGTATCATACGCACGCTATAAATCTGAGTATAGTAATACACTTCCGTCTTTCTACCAAAGACGTCTAAATGAAAGTAAACTTACAATAACTGAAGCTCTTTGCTTTAAAAATGCAACTCAGTAGTTGCTAGAACATCAAATAAAAAAACGTGTCTCACACGACACAAGAAAAATATGATAAATGTGGCACAGATTCACACACTAGATCTGCTTAATGATACGTTGGGAACCGCGTTCGATGCTAGGCAACGAAACATTCCTTCTAGTTGTTAGGTTCAAACATGACCAAGAATAGCTTCTGAGCTTATTCAAAATGAAATATAATGCATTTACAAACTGGTAGTTACTGTCGACTACCTAAATGATACGACCGTTCTAACGACAGTCAGGGGTGTAACAAAGGATGGCTGCGAAGAATGCAGTCAATTAATAACCAAGGCATCTGATTGCCATAACTACAGTCAGCAAAGACTTGAAAATTACCCCAAGTAGGGTTGAACAAAATAGCCTCAAAATGACTACGATCAGGTTCAGCAAAAAAAGTAGGCATTGACGTTCCACGACGTTCACCAAGCTGCACCAGGGCTGACCAAAATGTCTGACCCCAAGGGTGTCTCACTCTAAACTGAAATAAATGACATCTAACTAATCTAGTTACATCCCTACCTAGAAAAATGGCTGACACTGAGTGTGGTTGATTCACAAACTACATTAAAACTACTATACCACCAGAAACTAGAACAAAGAAGGGGTGTGACAAAAACTCACGAAATGGAGGAGCTCTCACTCAGCTCTCTATTCCACAACAAGGGTTGTACATAAACCTCTCTGGCTCTCTGGATCGGTATCCTCCTCATCAGGATTCCCATCTGGACTCCCCCAAAGACCAGGGTTCGATTTGTCCCTGTCGACATCTTCGTGGATATGCCTGGAAATGGCATTTTGGCTCCTTCCCTCTCGTTCATCGTTCTGGAAGTTCCACCATCATGCGGGTCCCTGTAGAAACGTCACCCCCCATACTGGGATGGTATTAGCCCATGGTGACTGCTTCAACCATGGTGAATAAAAGTCCAATCACGTGGGTAGCGAAATAAATTGCGTGATTATTCATCCTCTCACTTCCAAAATTATAATGTCCGTCGTGACTATTCTAGGCTTCAATTATAAAATACGACACAGCCTTAATCTTGCAGATGTGGATTAGCATGTGAGCTAACACTATTTTATAATGCTGCACGTGCTAGTGACGCTACTTTTGTATCACGCAGCATCCGTGAATTATACGACGTTTCAAAGATGAAATTTCCACTTTGTCAATTTAAATATCTCATACAATTATAATCACACTTATTCAGGATAAATGTAACACTATTACCTGTATATTTCCACTAGGCATCTGCCCTCCACATACGCGTGGGTAATATGTGATGTCACAGCAATGTTGTGCAATACACTATACTTGCCAATAATTATTTCCCAAGCTTCTTATTTAATTCACTGGACTTCATCGACAGTGAATATTAGTATTTGCTTGCTCGATGGCACCTTATAATCACTTTTAACGCTAAACAGCGGATTTTCTTCTACGTCTCGTAGGACAAATTTAATTCCACGCCTACACAAGGCGGATTCTCAAGACGCAGTGCTCCGGTACTGGGTGTCTCTAGAAAGTAGGTCGTCAAAACGAAAACGTTGAGCGACTACTTACGTTCCTTTTTGCGTATCTGCAAGGGTATTACCTTACCTAAAGTAAAAATAAACATTCTCCAAAATGTTTTAATAATGCAGCATGACGAAATGGAATATTCTGAGTCTCGTAGGAAAGATAAAAATAATTAATAAGACCTCAGATAATAATTAGCAGTTTACACCAAAGTCAAAAGTGCGATTCACCGCTACTTCAAAGTATCGCGTGATCTCTCAGCTTCACGTGGCTTCCTGGGTGTGTTCAAAAGTACAACATCCCCTCATAAACGCTCTGTCATAAAAAAAATATCACATGAACCATAGCTCAGCGGGTTCAATATAATCCTATTTAACTAGGCCTAATTACAATTTTCCGTCTATTCAATACAATTTTTTATTGAAATTATCTTATTTCATTATCTGGACATGTTTCGAGCTCTTTTATAATCAGCTCTTCATCAGCCAGGTGCCCTCACAACAATAATAAAAAACACTCACTAAAAATACAATGCTCATAAACAAGTACATTTAAAAATATTCTTAAAAATTGACCTATAATAAAACTTAACATCCTATAATAACAATTATCAACTTATTATAATGGAAACATCCAATGTTCTTTAATGAAACTTGTGGTAGCTTCATTCAGACATCCCCACACACACAAAAGAAGCGGAGCTGTGTCATGCACAATTTGTTGACTGCCCTTTTGACCAGCACACAGGTGCACATGAACGACTAGTGGAAACTCCCATTGGTGTGGCAAGGTTCTTGTTTATGTCAGCCCTCATTGAAGCCTCCTCATAAAACTATAATGGAAGGAAAAAGAGACTATTCTAATATCATGAAAATATGGGACTTCAAACTTTAACTAAAATTCATGTGGCTTACTGACATGTTAAGAAACCCAGTGTAATTCCTAGTATCCTGTCCTTGAGCAGCATTTCATCTAAGGAAAAAAAAAATGTTAGTCAAAACAAATTAACCCCTAGGAAATTTGCTATAGAATCATCACCGATCGAAAATCATTGCTCACCTTAAATTCGATTCCATGAGTACGGAGCGTGTGTGCCTTCACAACTGTCTCAAGCTGGACTGACAGTTCGCGGAGCAAGCCTGTATGGCGATGACGTGCCTCCGGGGAAAGAGGGGAAACAAGAGTAAGGGTGGAACAGTAGTTACCGGGTGAAATAAGTGAGATCCTTCTACGCACAGGATGTTCTAAAAACCTGATCCTTAATCGTTTTTATAAACTATTGCGGAACAAATTTGCGCCAATCTATTTTTTTATTCTTACTTGCCTAGAATGCGTGCATTGTTTGAGTCGGAGTACTGCAGCGAGGCCCACCGCACCACACTCCAAGCCCACCCAGTATCGTTCTCATTTAACGCGGCCGCGTTCTGGCCCATAGCAGTGGACTGACAAAGCCCACCTCACTGGACGGGCCGAGCAGGCAGACTAACCTTCACAACGTGTGCACAACAAAGTGCTTGCTTTAGATTTCTATTCAGAATTGATTGCAATACGATTGTCATGGTATAGTTCAAACTGGCTAATCTCAATCTGAAATACGATAGTTGTTGATTGATTTTGGGGCTTGGGGACAGAATGGTCATGTAGCTCTGTGTATTTGTGTGCTTGTCTGATAACCTGTGTTATTGTGATGGATGTATTAGTGGGCATCTTTGTAATTCAGATGAGGATTGGGAAGGAGGTAGCCATGGCCTTAAGTGAAGAACCATCTCAGCATTTGCCTTGAGTACAAGTATAAAAAATAGGAGTTTATACATTAGGCCTGGCTTACAAATATTACTTACGAATTTAGATAATTATTTGAAGTTAATAGCCATTGGACAAAACGAAGTTTGAACTTATACATTGCGTCATTCTACATGGTGGTTTTATCTTAAAAGTGTGTCACTAATAGGAAATTGTGCCAATGGTAGGAACAATAATAAAAATGAAGTGGCGAACTTGAGCCACTTTTCTCAAATAAAACAAGGACTCTGTGTTTAACGTGTTTAGTTAATACTTGGGTAGAGGAGGGTATTGCTGTTCTATTTTGAGTAGAAAAGGAGATAGCAAATCATATTACATGTTTCTTCAGCTCATTTATGAACACCAAAAGTTCGTAGAGGGCCATTTCAAGCAAATTAAGAGAACATTGCACAGTTTTCTTTCACAGTGTGTTAACGCCGTCTACATTCATTCTGCATTCATGTTTTTGCCATGGCCCCTCTCACGCTATGGCTCAGTTGTCCCAAGGGTAATTGCGACTCAGTGAATACCTTGTATTCGACCACAGTCTCCTCGAATACCCCACTATGACACTAGCCACTATAGCCATAACTAAGCTTGCTATTCCTGGGTGTCTTAGTATGTGTCCTATCAACCTATCTCTTCTCTTCAATAGCAGTTGCCAGAATCATCTCTCCCACTCATCTTAATATCTCTCCATTCTTAATCCTATCTACCCATTTGATCTTCATTCTCCTGTACCACCACATTTCAAATGCTTCAATTCTCTTATTTTCTGCTGCACCAATAGTCCAAGTTTCACTTCCCCATAGAGTGCCACGCTCCAGACAAAGGCTTTCAAAAATGACTTCCTAATACCTAAATCTAAATTCGATGTCAACCGATTCCTTGTTTGTAGAAATGCTTTCCTTGCCTGAGCCAACCTACTTTTTATATCCTCTTTGCTTCGACCATCACTGGTTATTTTGCTTCGTAAGTAATAGAAGTCTCTTACTTCCTTTAGGTTTTCACCTGCCAATTTGACATCCATAGGTGTTTCTGATTTATTCAGGCTGCATTCCAATATTGTTGTTTTACATTTATTAATTTTCATCATGAATTCTTTCCTCAAGACGGATTCCATACCATTAAAAAGCTCATTAAAATCCTCAGCCGTCAACAAATCTCAGAGTTCTCCTTGAATCTTCACTTCCAATTTAAATTTTTCTCCAATTTCCTTCATTGCTTGTTCAATGTAAAGATTGAAAAGTATTGGTGATAAGTTGCAGCCTAGCCTTACACCTTTCTGAATACTAGCTTCTCTCTCTTGTTCTTCAGCTCGAATGACTGCTATCTGGTTTCTGTATAGATTGTAGATCACCCTCCTAATCCTGTAAGTTACTTTATTCCAATCGTTTTCAAATTATCAAACAATTTAGTCCAATCAATGTTATGATTAGCAATTTAGTAGCAATGTGCTACTTTTTACATTAAAATGGAGTTTTTGGCTTTGAAAAGAACAGGGTTGGCAAGCCAGAAAAGATTCTGTCTCGCTTGCAGGTGACACATATAACATCCTGAAGTAGTTTGTAAAGCAACAGAACTGCTGTTCATGCATTGGAAACAATAATTTTTGTCAGACACTCGGAATGCTACAAACATAATACAGGGCGTATCAAAAAGGACTTTAGAACTTTGACAATATTGATACAAACTTATTCACATGACTTACTGACAAGGTTTTGTTGTTATTTTATAGCAAAATACATAAAGTTTTTTACCTTATACCTAAACTGGAAACTGAAGCATCATTTATATAATTTATGGAGGAATTATAATTCATAGCAGAATTCTCTTTATCGGACCACAAACCATGAACATTCCTTCCCTGTGTTATAGGAACTTTGGGGATGACTCCCTTTGTATTCGTGACTTCTTTCTTTCTCTCTCTTGTGACAATCAATAAATAAATTATTTGTTGCTCAGGTTCATTGTTACGTCATAAGCATATTTTTTTCGATTTCAGTGAAAGACAACCCATATCATATTTCCCTCTTGGCATGATGGGTTAAAATCACTGACTGGACTATTAATTATATTATCATGGGGATAGTATGTGCAACGAATTCTTGTCAGATTTAATTTAAGAAGGGCGAGGTGCATGAATCTTAAATCCCCCTTCCGTCCAATCTGAACTTGACTGTGTATTCTGCGGAACGAAAAGTTTACACGCAAAGTTAAGGAAAGCCAAGTTGCACTTCGAGGGAAACTCCAAACACATCTACTCTTCTCTGAAGTCTTGACTCGACAGTGTCTGGGGTGATAGGCCCGCTCGCCAGCCAGCTCGTAAACTGTCTCGATACTAGTAATTGAATAGAGATTGTTGGAAGAAATTAAAACGTAAAAACACTTATAGTAGTGATGTATTGAAGATAAAGATATGCTGTCGCGGACTATTTTGTAGAACTTTTGATGCTGAACAATTCTTACACTCATAGTATATAGATATGTTTAACGGTTTGCCCAGCGTAAGCTTAAAAAGCGTAGGGACGCTAAGTTTTTTTTCTACTTTTTCACTGAAATTGTTACTGCTTGGCTCCCTTTGGTGATAAATAAATTATATTCTACACAAACCTTCCTCGAGATATCCTTTACAGAATGGTGAGAACCGCATCAAAATCCAACCAGTGGTTATCAAGATTACCCGAAACATCCACGAATCGGGGACTTAGTTTTATGCTAAGTAGAGATAGGTTCAATGTGACTTCCATTGGCCATGGAGCACACTCCCCATCTGAAGTAGATTTCTTGCCAAACTCGCTGCAGCATGTCAGGCATAACTTGTTCATTTGAGATGCAGAGCTCTGGTAGAGAAGTCGGAAAGGGTGGATCAAGCATGGTACCCTTCATGAATCCCTAGAAGAAAAGGTCAAGAGGTGTCAGGTCCGGTGACGTGGGGGCCATGCAATTGGCGTACCTCTGCCAATCCACTTACCTGGAAAGTGGACATTTGCAAAATCCCAGACGTTGGAGAGGTACATTCTTGTTCAAACTAGGTAAGTACTAACCATAGTAAGGCACATGAATAAACAAACATGCAATCCCTGGGAAAGAATTGACATACGCATGCGTTCTTGCTTCGGCAGAGAGTACTGGGCTGACACAGGGCTCCATAGCCCTCCAGTACCTAAGAAGTGTTATTCACCACCCTCGCTCGTGCAAAGTTTTATATATGAAATCTTTGGTAATAACAATAAAAAGTGAAATGTTAGGAAAACTAGAGCAGGCCTGTGGGCAATGTGCACATGGTAAAGGCAACACCCAATCTCCAGAACAGGGGAATTAATGCTAATGACTTGGCTGGGAACCTGGGCCAGATGACAAAACTCAAGCTCTTAATGTAGAGAAGTTAGAAGGTGTGGTTTGTACCAAAATCTTCCAAATCATCTCAATAGAAAAAATCTTGCATTTTTTTGAAAAGTCAACAGAAATATGTTAGTTAAAACAAATAAACAAAATGATAGCCCCTACAACAACTGGATCGTGTCGAGCCCGTATAACAGTAAAGCTGGGCGGGTGGTCTATAGACATGGAGGATTTCCTGCATTATAAAGTAAGAGAATTACCCTCAACAGTGACGAATATGCACACTGATTTCATAAATATTCATAATTCATTTAAAAAGTGTGTTTGAACAAATAAAGAAGAAACCAGCATAACAGTAAAGCTGGGCGGATGGTACATGAACATGCAAGATTTCTCGCTCAGGTCCCCTAGTAAGTAACTAAATCTGGGACCTTCAATACAAAGCCTATCATGCTAACCATTTAAGCACAGTTAAGACATCGGCAACAAGCCTTCATTCAATGACCATACCAGAATGGCATAGTCGTGGCTTCCTACAATCACCAGCCGGGAACATGCATGACCAGTGGCGTGTGGTGGGATTTTACTTAGGGTAAGCAATGGTATACAATATGAGACATACTGTGGTACCGGCAGTTAAATTGTGTTTGCTCCTCATTTGGGCTTTTCTTAAACTATTAGCATTCAGAATAAATTACTGCAACAATTATACCACTACCATACGACAATCATAATTACTACTACTACTACTAATAATAATAATCATAATAATAATATAGCAGCAATGTGTTACCTGGAATGTAATCTACTTGAAGTGAAGCTCAATCCTTCTAGGTTTTCGCAAAATCATTAATGACCTGGTTGTAGAAGTTTGGCAATTTTTGAAGCTCAGAAAGTAAATCTTTCTCAATTGATATCAATGATAAACCTTTAAGTCTATCCTGGCCTTGCGTATTGCGAGCATAGTTCTTTATTCGTTTAAGCGCAGAAAAACTTCTTTCTACAGAATCACTTGTTGCGGGAATCGCTAAGATAAGTTCACAGAGTCGCACTACCTCTCCATACGCTTCGTGGAGATGATGAGATTTAAGGAAAAGTAGCAGTTCATTAACATTTTTCTCTCGTAAGTCACCAGAAGTGTACGTAGCCATTAGCTGTGATCGAAGAGCAAGAAAGTCAAATACATTGGGATAACTCTCTTTAAGGGACTCGAAAGCGATTTCTGGGAACACTCGTTTATTATCGTCCGAATTAACAGGATTGATGAGTTCCAAGAATCGTAGGGAATCTAAACTGTCAAACCTATCGTTGAGCTGTTGTACAACCGTGTCTATAATTTCATAAAACAGACGTTTATGAGATGTCTTAGAATCGAGCTCATCGTGCAATCTTGGTCTCTTACTATCTGGGTCACAGATGCCCTTTACCTCTTGTACGGTCTTCTCCCAATATTCTTCGAATTGACCCCTTTTTTCTGCAAATTCAATTTTGAGTTCTCCTACTTTACGAATACAATAACCAATATCGTGGGACTTCTTTTGCAAGATGGAAAATATCACTTCAGTCAGAGGAAATACGCTTGAAAATACGGCGAGTATAAAATTAAAGCGAAAATCCTTTAATGACACTGAAAATCCACGGGCAGCTATTAAGGCTTCATGATCCCATTTTTCATCGGGATCAGTCATTCTCTCGAATAGTGAAATAAGCTGATCACGATTTTCGGAGACGGTTCCAACCAAGCGTGAATTGTAGTTCCAGCGCGTAGCTGACACCCTGGGCAGCCTCTTCCTAATTTCTTCATCTAATGCATGACTTCTCTTCGTTGATTTGGAGAAGAATGAAGATAATCCATTTAAAGTAAGAAAAAACAACCTGCAGTCTCTGATACTTGAGGTTGCCTGAGATAACACCAGGTTTAATTTGTGGACGAAACAATGGACAAAGATGGCATTAGGATACAATGTTCTAACTTTTGCCTGAAGTCCATTCAAATGGCCTGCAAAAACGGCCGCACCATCATAGCTTTGTGCAACTAACTTTTCGCCACAACTGTACTCATCAACTACCTGGCAATGTCGAGAAGAGCTGTCGCTGACCGATCCTCGGAAACATTTATAAACCCCATAAATCGTTCTCTAGAGATACCATCGGATCCGACGTAACGAATTACACAAGAGAGCTGGGAAAAATTGCTTACATCCGTGGCTTCATCCAGTACTATGGAAACAAAACTGGCTGTACAAATTTCTTGTTTGATGTATGCAAGTAACACACTAGAAACCGATTCTATTAGATCGTTCTGAATTAAATTTGATAAGCCACTGAATACATTAGAGTTCTCTAAATGGTTATGCAATAATGCATCATATTTGTTAACTAGATTTAGCAGTTCAACGTAATTTCCTCTATTTGAGGAATCTGCACTTTTATTATGGCCCCTGAAAGCTTGCTCTTGTTTGCCGAGAAAACGAACAACATCAATGAAACGTTTCATAATATCTCGGTTTTTACGAACTCGTTCGTTATGTTGCTGGTCACTTATTTTCTTTTGCTCGTCTATCAAATGGTCAATCCTGGATTTTCCAAAGGTCTTTTCCATAATTACGGATTGCAGATGACTTTGTGAAAGACTGTGCTTTTTTAAAGCTTTGTGTATATTATTCATATCACTGTATCCCCCGTGATTCCAAATGCTCTTTTCGTTCGAGAAAAGAAGACAAGGCCAACAATATAATTTGTTAACAGAAGGGCAACCACACAGCCATGTGTTATTGGTGTATAGATTTAAATTAAAATGCCGAATACAAGCTTTCACTTTTGTGTTAATATTTAATTGAGGAGTCGGACGACCTCCAAATAATATTATTTTTTTGTTCTCGAATGATCGAGAAGAAAAGCTAACTTGCCGCAGATCACAAATTATGCAGTCACTGTCGCTGTCATCTCTAGACTCAAGTTCCGACTCCATATTTTTACAGATTTCTCACGGCTACTAGTATAAACAGAAACGTCCACTGCATACCCTACTCCCTTGTATTGCACATCATATCGTTGAACTATATATAGAAAATACGGCCTACCACAGTATAATACACAAACATTTAAACACAATATATAAAAAACTCTTTTTCACAAACACTAGCACACCTTTTTCAGTTATAATGGGCAAGTAAACACACAATCTTCACAAACTGACCGATTCTTTTTTCAGGCCGTAGGTATGTAACTTCAGAATTGCTTCTCATGCTTTCAACTCGCCATGTAGTACCAAGGAATACCAAAAGATGGCATGTCACGCTATCGTGCTGCTAGAAGCGACTGTGAACGGAACTCGCAGCAGACATCAAACACCACGAAGTGGTACATTTAAACAATTGCCCTAAAGACTGGAAAATCACGTCAACCAAAGTAATAATTATTATACGTGTCATTCTTTCGCTTGGGTATGCAATGCTTACCTTGCATCCAGGGAATACACGCGCCTGTGCATGACCATCCTCACAAGATCATCTAGATCAAAACTATTGCAAGAATTCGTAAAGTAAAGCCCGCAATGTTCAATGTAGCAACATGTATCCCTATGTAGCTTGGACACTGACCAATAAAACCGGTGTTGCCATGCACATGGCCACCAAACGCTATTAAATGACATTCCCTGATAAAACTGACAACTTTCATGGAGTGGAGAGAACTTACAGGTACTGTACAGCTTGACGAACGAGACAGATGAAAGAGCAGCACTGAAATACACTGCTGATGATTTTAAAATTGTAAAACCTACCTTATTTACGAAGGCTGATTTTTTTCAATGTCCGATGGGCTATATAAAAAGAACAGATTGACATACCAAACTGATTTTATTACTAACTGTTTGCTTGTTTTGTACTTATGTTTCAACATAATCGCCAAAACGATTGAAACATTTGTCGTATCGTTACACCAGATTTCCAATCCCCTCTGCAAATAATTCTGCCGTCACTGAGGTGGGTAAGTCTGGAGGGTTTCCTGAAATTTTTCCTTTTCGGCGAGGCATTGCCGCCCAACCATACCTTCGATTCTCGAAAAAGGTGAAAATCATTCACGACCGCACTGAGCCAACGTTACGATAAGACTTTTTCAAAAAATTCCAGTAGGAAGTTTTTGACTATCTGCCATTTAGTCCAAACTAGCACTGAATGATTTTCACCTTCTTTGAGAATTGAAGGTATGGTTAGGCGGCAACGCCTAGCCAAGAAGGAAGAATTTCAGGAGACTGTACAGACGTACCCACCTCAGTGGCGGCAGAATTCTTTGCAGAGGGTATTGGAAAGCTGGTGTAACGATACGACAAATGTTGCAATCGTTTTGGCGATTACGTTGAAACATAAGTACAAAACAAGCAAACATTTAGTAATAAAATCAGTTTGGTATGTCAATCTGTTATGTTTATATATCCCCTTGAGACATTGAAAAAAAAAAAAAACAAAAAAAAAAACAGCCGTCTCATTATGTTGGGGCTGTGTGGCTCAGCGGTAACATTCTCACTTGCTGATTCCAAGGTTGCAGGATCGAATCCTGGCGCAGTCAGCTGGCATTTGAGGGTTCACAAATGCGAGGGAACCATGTCGGTTGATTTACTGGCATGTTCAAGTTCCCCCTCGGGGCAATATTCCCGCACCCCGGCATGGCGTCCCTAAACGGTGCAGTACTTAAAAGGGACGTAAACTATATAACATTATTATTGGTATATAGGCTTTCACGGCCAGTGAATTAAAACTCAGCAATTTTTCTAGATTTATGCTGTGCCTTGTGTGGTGGTGCGGGCACGGGCAGCTAGAGCCCGCTGATGAACCAGCCTGGTGTTCCTATGGGCAGACGACCTCGTAGTTCCGCCCCTTAAAACAACAATTAACTAACTTCTTGTTCCTAGGCGAAACCCCACACAAGACACGGCATAAACCTAGAAAAATTGCCGAGTTTTAACATTATCATTAAAACGTTTTACTGGACAGCAATATCATAAAAACTATCTTGAAGCAAAAATATTCACGGAAAAACGACAATATGTGATAGGTTTTTATGCTATTAATATTTCCTTTTGAATATGGAGTTTCAATGCACATGAAACACACAACTGTATTACAATATAATACTCAATGTGGAGGCTATATTAACTCACTCATCTGGAGACAGATATTTATCACTGAGAAAAGGCTCTATCACATCCATATCTCCATGACTGGAACTCACACTGGAGGATGAAACGCCACGGGTAATGCTTATGAGTATAGCAGTGTTAATAACACCTTCACAAACTCGTCTTTAGGAGCAGATGACCTCGTAGTTCCGCCCCTTAAAACAACAATTTACTACTTAACTCGTCCTTCGCTCAATATCTTTTCCACATGAGACACCACACTTTCCTGTTGTAACTCAAATTATTTCCATTTTTAGAAGTAAGTTTGGAGAAGACTAGCATGATCTCTGATAAGTACCGGGAGGGCTGTTATACAGCCTATTAACCAAGGTGTGCTCCTCCTGTTTGTTACCAAGTAGGCTAACTTTATTAATGCAGCCAATGGCCATGTAATTTCCTTTTCAGGACGGGGCAGGGAAGGGACATTGGAAGGAAATCGGCCGTAGACCTATTGAAAGGTACCGTCCTGTCATTTGCCTGGTGGTGAAAATGGGAAACCACGAAAACCATTTTCAGGACGGCCGAGGTGGGGTTTGAACCCACGCTCTCTCGATGCCAGCGAGGCACGAGGTAGCTCGTTAGCACTCTCGTCCACCGCGGCCGGTACCAAGTAACTTTATAAATTCAGCAAATGTCGGCTATTGCAATTTGATGGTATTGGCCGTGACATAGCTACAGGCAGTGCAAAAGCATAGGGTATGGTATATAAATGTTTAGTAAGATATTATAGGCTAGCTGAAGAATGAGCTGTAAGACTGTTAATTCAAATGTTTTCTTTATATGCAGGGAAATCTGGGCAAAGAAAGATACAAAATATTTTAGACACAATGTAGCCTTAATTTGACCATTTACTGGGATTTACGATTCAAATTAACATTCAATTACCCACTAAATCCTGAAAGGCAATGTTCTTCAGACATGAAACTCAACTTCCTTAGTTTAAAAAAAAATCACCTTGAACTGTCCTCTCGGCAAACTGACACAAATTCAAAATGTCGGTCCCATGTCAGCAATCACTTCTTATAAAAACTGATTAATAACCCACCTTACGCTATTGAATTGAAAATTAGCCTAAAGAGAACGCACTGTTTACACAACACATCGCCATGATGGATTCAGATATACAATTAAAACAATAGCAACACTCAATGTTGCCAACTGTAATGTACAAAAAAATGCTTCAGCAACAGTACCTTGGTCGCAGGGCGGGTAAATTATAATTATGAACCGTTATATTTCTGATATCGAAATGGTTTTAAGCTATTTCATTAACAATTCAAACAATAAGAAAGTTATATCGTATCACCGAAGAAGATTTTGAAGGCGCTGATGACAGAATTTCTAGTATGGCACCACTGACCAACAATCGGCACAAATTCGTCTACATGAGTTCTTGAGGTCAAATGAGAAACATTTCTCTAACCAAATTCTGCAGTGATAGTAACTATTCTTGTAATTTTCACATTGTAGGCATTTCCTTATTTTATAGGAATAATTTATCGAGGTCACGATTATGAATTTTGGACTATAATGCTATTGGCGGAAATCCCACCAATGAGGGGTCTTGACTAAGGCGCGTGATTCGTAATCGCGATCACGATATCGGGAATATACACATGTACATCTCCCATTTCTGTTTTTTTTTCGGAGATTCTGATTTCCTTCGGTTACATTGTATTATTTTTGTTTTACATTGATTGATTTGTATCATGAATTCTTTCCTCAAGACAGAGTTCATACCATTTAAAAACTCATGAATCGTGATATGAACTTGTTTGGACCTATCTGTGCACCCAAAGTTCAAATTTAACTTCCATACAAAGACAGGTAGCGACTTCGGTGGCATAGTTGGTTGCATGCTGACATTCCATGCCTAAGGTCACGGGTTCAAACCGACCGAAGCCAACGGATTTTTTTCCAGCGTTAAAAATGCCTCAGTATTCCTTCCTTCGGAGGGGAAGTAAAGCCGGCGGTCCCATGTCATAGATTTATGGCATGTTAAAGATCCTTACACTAATTACACCTGTGTGAAGCTAAATTATAGGTTAAATATTTGAACAACGCTCTTAGGTTCCAACGTCCGTCGCCAGGAGCTGACTGCAGTGGAGTCTAGTAACCAAGTTCTGAACTAGTAGTCGTTGACGGTGGCGGCAAAAGTAGAAACTACTTGAAATTCAATGCCTGCAATCCTTACTTGTATTAAAAACAGATAACACACACTAATAGCCATCACAATTAACACCGGTTATCAGACAGATTCTACACACACCCCAAGTACACGGGGCTACATGACCGTGTTGTCGCAGCCCCTTAAATGAGGAACCAACCAATCGGATTGTTTTTCTGTAGAAATGCTTTCCTTGCCTGAGCCAACCTACTTTTTATATTGTCTTTGCTTCGTCCATCACGGGATATTTTGCTGCATAAGTTAGAGGTCTCCCTCCTACTTCCTTTAGCTTTTCACGTGCCTATTTGACGTCCATAGGGGTTTCTGAATTAATTTCGCTGCATCCCATTAATTTTGTTTTACATTTAATTTCATCATGAATTCTTACAAGATGGAGTCCATACTATTTAAAAACTATTTAACTCCTCTGGTGATTGGGTTATGATGACGATGTCATTAGCCTATCTGTGTTGAAATTATTTCTCCTTTAATCTTTACTACTTGAAATTTTTCTCTAATTTCCTTCATTGCTTATTCAATGTAAAGATTGAAAAGTATGGGTGATAAGTTGCAACCTTGCCTACACCTTTCTGAATACCAGCTTCACTCTCATGTCCTTCAGCTCAAATAAATCCTTTTCAAAATGTCAAACAACTTACTCCAAACAATGTTATCAAAGGTCTTTTATAAGCCTACAAATGCTATGAACTTTCTCTTATTTTTCTTAAGATTTAGTACAGCTGCCATTGTTCATACGTTTCTCCTGAAACCAAATTTGTTTTCGGCCAACTAAGTTTCTGTCTTTCCATCTTCTTGTAAATTATTCTTGTCGGTATCTTTGAAGCATGAGTGACCCTATGGCTACATTGTAAGACTGGTGATTTGCGAGTGTTTCCACAAATGGATCTTCTTTACATACAAATAGTGGATGCCCAAGCAGCTAGACATTCCATCAGAGAAGTCTCCATATCAGATATTTCCACACATAATTAGAAGGGGTGTGGTGGCACAGTGGTAGACCGGGTTCAATTCCCGGTCAATACATATGAAATTTTCAAAGTTAAATGCCATGTTCTGTAGTTCGGATGTCATGTAAAAAGGAGGTCCCAAGGCTCATGATGGTGTGATGAACGATCACGCAAAACTACAAGCACAGCTCCCTTTTAACTACTGCGGCTTTTAGAGACGCCGGGGTGCCAGAATTTTGCCCCGAAGGGGATCTTTAACGTGCCAGTAAATCTACTGACACGGCTCCCTCGCATTTCCGCACCCTCAAATTCCAGATGACTGCGCCAGGATTCGATCCTGCAACAGCAAGCGAGAACGTCACCGCTGAGCCACGCAGCCAGCCTAGACCTACGGCCGTCAAAAAGACAGATCTACATAATAACAGCACACTGTAAATGTTTATTAGTTCTGAAACATTAACGCAAACTTTAACATTATCGTGCACTAGTGATCGTCACGCATGTGCTCTAAAGATCGTCACCTATGACGACTATTGGACACGATGATCAAACGACAATTTAATTAATGCAGGGTGCTTCACAACTACATTATAAGTATATTGCCGCTGTTAGTTAGGTCTTACGAGGAGAAATGACAATGTGCCAGTTTTCGTCACAAATGACGAGCATTGGTAAAGTGCGTTTTTTTTTTAAATCCAGTGTTCGTCACCAGCATTTGTAACCAAACTAGGAATGTGTGCACGAAATAGCAATTCGCATATGTTACAGAAACAATTACCAACTATATCACACATTTGTAACATTTTAAAATGGCGGAACATAACACGTATGCACATAATTAACTCGTGTGCCTGCTTAGCACATGCAAGAAGCAATACGCCTTGTCGAGACAGCTAAACTCACAGGAGATGTTTGACGCTGGGAATCACCTATTCCATCGCACGCATGATTTCGCAAAGTTGCTCCTTATCGGCAACGAAGGTATGACGAATCTCGTAAGACTTTGTGCGTTGAGAAAGACCCGTTGACAGGCTTATTATTTGTACTTATATACGTGAGTGACGACTATTGGCTCAGCGACGAAAACCGGTACAGTTACCTTCATGGTCGCTTGACAAGCGATGCATGTCACCCCTTAGTTTCCTCCATTTTCTATAGTCCTTAACAAATATATATATTTAACTAGTGACATTTTCAGGTATTTTATGCTCGTCCCATTGATTGGTGATTATATTATGTTGACAGACTGAAAAGTTGCTTTGTGGATATTGAATAAGGTGTTAGCTATGACCAACCTGTGCTCAGTGCAGAATTCCATCAGCCTACTTCCTAGATAATTCCTTTCACTTAATTAATCTAATTATCCTATCTTTCTTTTCCTACTACAGCATTCCAATCTCATTTTACTATAACATTTTCATCACCCTTTACATACCTCAGAATTCCATCCATTTCTTAGTAGACTTTTTCAACTTCATCAGCTTGACTGGTAGGCATATAGACTTGTACTACTGTGGTGCATGTAGGTTTTGCACCGATTTTAGCTACAATAATGATATCGTATGGCCTCGGGTGTCGAGTGCAAGCTTTGTTATTTGATGCCCAAAGGGTAGCTTGCATGTCGAATTTCGTTGTTCCTTGAAGCACTATGAAAGTCAAGGTTAGATATCAAAGCTCCTTGAACACTATAGCACTTGCTAGTAGAGAAATGAGAACTTCGTGTTGGCGGAAACTTCAGAGATTAATTTTGCCTTTAGGAACACGGCCTACTGGATTCAAATGGGTTCTTTGACATGCCAACATCGTATGACATGGTGTCGTAATTTTTGCCGCCTTTCAGAAATCACTTACCACGGCCAGGAGCGAACCTGCAAGTTTGGGGTTAGTAGACCGACACGTTGACCACTCGCCCACCGTGGCAAGCTCTTAGCTAAATAACCCATGGCTTATATTATTCCACCTGCTGTGCTGGTCAATACGAGACCTACCCCTGTATAGGCATTGTTTGATTTAGTGCTATTGATAATCTCCTGACCAGAAGCCCTGTTTTTTCTGCCATAAGACTTCACTAATCACAACCTATCCATTTTCCTTACTAAGTTTTCTAACCTCTAGCTTATGTATTGGATATCCTGAATCTACCCAGCTCTCACCTCCATACGGCAAGTCTAAGTACTGATCGATGTAGTGAGTTTCGCCCCTTGACTCACGTTTTGCAGAATACTGTAGATTGCAACTGAAGACTCGCTGCATTGACTATTTCTTTCCCCATTCTACCATCCTGAGAAAATACACGGCCTTAGTAATTAATTGAGGGTGTCCACAGAATTTTCAATGCCAATTTTCCTGACCTTTCCTGACCATTTTTCAACAAAATTCCTGACTCGTGAAGTCATCGTAATATTGGAAAAAAGGTTTATTAAGCAAACAAATATTTTTAATTTACAGCCTCCACCATCCCCATAGCTGCCCAACGCTCGCCTCTTTATTCATTCAAAATAAAGTAAATTATAATGCAATAATACATAAATCTAAGTACTCTGCTCGGCGTGCAGGACAGTCGTTCAATACATAATACATGTCTCTCAAAAATAATTGAAGGTCCCACTTTACAGGATGCATTCCTGTTTGTAGGGCTCCATTGACAACGTGAAGGCCGCAAACACCAAGGTTAATGAGTTGTTTGCAATCTGCATTATCTTCTATTTGGCCACTGAACTTTTTTATGAAACTCAAATTTACATTCGGTCCATCCATAGACATATGGTACTCTTTTTAGAAAGAGGAGAGATTCCCTAGTTGAAAGCCTCTAAAATGTCTTGAGCTGTTGCATGTCACATAAAGATGCTGTTGAAATATCTGGTGTTAACTTCATTGCAGTTGATGTCAAGTAATAGGTCCATCTGACCTCGCTGAACAACTTTGTTCAATGCCTCATCAAAACAGATAACATTATCACATGAAAGAATTTCATTTTGCCGTAAATTATGAAAGTATGGGGGCTAATCCATAATTGATGACATATGAACATTTCATGTTCCCCAATTGAAATTTTGTTGCAATTGCACTATCAGGAAACATTTCCCTGAAGGTTTCTGAAATATTTAAACAAGAATTAAGAGAATTTATTTTGGACGACATTAAAGGCCCACTTTATTTCGGCACTTGTGACTTCATCTTTATAACAGAAAGATTCTACAGATGTCACAGTTCCTGAAGTAGAACTTGAAGGAGTTAATATAAATTTCCTGACTTCCTAATACTTTTCGCCATTTTTTCCTGACACGCTATATTTTCACACTTTTTCCTGACCAAAAACAAAATTCCTGACTTTTCCTGCCTGTGGACACCATTTAATATGGTCCTCCTATCAGGCATCCATTTTTCTTGGGTTTCTTCCCCACAGACATACCCTTAGTTTTTGAAATACTGATTTTCATACCATATTCCATACATTTCTGTTAACGTTCTAACATATTGACTTGTAAGCTATCAACGAGTACAACCAGGTCATAAGCATAAGCCAGACTGTTTATCTGGTTTTGACCCTGGCAGTTTATGCCCTTCAGCAAAGGATCCATAACTATGTTCAAGTTGTCTGGGCTTGTAGGCCGTGGTCCAGGCAGAGTATCTCCCGACGCTTCACAGGAAACTGGTCCGGCATTATCATCCCAGGCACCGGAGCACGAGAAAAGAGACAGAAGAAACTCCGGTGGCCACAGCCTTCATGCCATACGTGAAGAAGGTAACGAACAGGGGTCAAGACGGTTTATAAACCCACCGCAAAAATCCGGGATTTGCTGCGATCCGCAAGGGCAAGTAAGTGCCATCCACACTCCACTGCAGGTGTCTTCAGAATCCTGTGTTCCTGTGGACAGGTGTACATAGGAACGACGAAGAGGAGCGTGACCACTGACCCAAGGAACATAACAGACACAGCCGCCTGGGTCAAACTGAGAAATCGTCGATCGCTGAGCATTCTCTCTTGGCCGGCCACGATGTACAGTACGAGGACATTGAGATATACTCCACCACCACACAAGGCTGCAACGGGAAGCTATAGAAATCTTCAAACGCCCCGATAACTCAATTGGAAGGAAGAAATCGAACGAGTACATAATACATGGACTCCGGCCCTTAAGAACAGCAAGGCCAAGATATCACGCACACATCAACCTGAAGAACCTTCCCGCCACAGCCCAGCGGTCGCCCGGGGAAAACCCGGACCTCGCAGAGAACGCTCGGCTCGCAGGGTATACATTCCATTGCTAACGAAAGAAGCGGAACCCTTGATAACGTAGGACGCAGTTTCCTGTGAAACGTCGGAAGTTATCCTGCCTGGACCACTGCCTACAAGCCCGGACAATTCTAACATAGTTATGAACGCCGGCCGTGAAAGCCTAAGCTGTTATAGAGGATCCATATATTAAAATAAACAGTAGTGGTGAAGGATTACAGCCTTGCCTCACTCCCGAATAACCTTGACTAATTATTTATATTGGCTGATGTATTTTCAGTATAATGGAGTACGGCTGCAATAACTTTATTATAAAAATACAGTAGTTGTTTGTACCCTGGTGTGAACAGTATACTGTATTTGAAAACTAAGCTAAACAATGCATATCGTGTTAAAGCAGTATGTCTACCAAAACCAACTAACAGATTTCCCTGATTTTTGCAGGATAAATCGGAATAGTAGTGGCCATAATCTATAAAACAGTGTTTCTACTTAAAGAACATTTCAAAAAGTGCTTGAACAATAAAGGGTAGAATGGCAAAGTTGAAAAGACAAAAAAAATCTATATTTTGCCAGTTTCTAAATTTTTCATCCAGAAAAACTATTGTAGTTGCAAGTAGTTCGTCAATAGTAATGTTCTCAAAAATCATAGTTACACACATATATACAAATACACTGTTTACACATGTAATTTGTGTGCTATATCTTTCAAGAAATGAGAGCTCACTGATTTAAAGTCAGTACAAACCTACATCTACAACAATAATCACCAGAATATACTTTTCCCCTATCAAAATGAAAATTCTTAATTTCCAATTATTCACGGTTGGGCCTTGTAAGATTAAAATTCCCTGAGTATCATTAAAATACCCTGATAATTCACTGAGTTTTCCAGGATTTAAAAATTCCCTGAGGATTCAGTTTTCCAGAGTAGTAGACACCCTGTTTAAAGACATGGTGATAGATTTTATGGTGACTGAAAATAAATAGCAAGACTATCCTTCACCTGGCATATTGTACTTACAAAGCAAACTGCACAAGTCCGTAGCATACAGCGATAAAGCTCGGAACTAGCAAACATCATTTTGGATTTTAAAAAATTCACTTGCTGGATACTACTTCCCAGTCACCTGTTAATCTATAATTATGGCACAAATGTAATAACTTCAACCTTCCATGGAAGTGGAAACAATCAGATCTCTAATAGAATCTGAGCAAGCAGGCAGTAGAGTTCCCTCGTCGGTACAGCCAACATGGGTGCATGTGGTCCTACCTTGATGTATTTATTCTTACTAAACACTAAATGCAAACATGACACAAAACAGCAAAATTTGAAATTAAGGCACATTAATTGACTTTTCTATTTAATTTTGTAAGTTTTAAGCAAACTCGTCTATATTATTGGCCATTAAGTACTCAATAGTTTTATATACTGTTCTCAACTGAAGAATACTCAATACCCAACCCTACTGGTATCTTTCCATACATACAAAGTATGTTTTCCTGTTAAGTTTGTTTTCTAAGAAAATTACTGGCCAGAATTCATTACTTATTAAGGTACAAAATATGTACTGAAGTCAGTATTCTCTTAACATTTGTATGCATGTTCATGTTCAGAGGGAAGGAAAGAAAATTGTAGGCAAGGCATGTCTTGTTAATAATTTATTACTTAAATCTCATACATAAATTACAAAATATTTTCTCACGCATTATTCAGTGGAACGCAAGCTCACCAGACAGGGGTTAGCTCACATGTGAAATGGAAATTACAAACTGCCCAACTGGTACCTGAAAATAAAAATAAGTTTATTACCACATCTAATGTTTATGCTACAAACAATGACATACTGGCTGCCTATTGGTGAGAAGAGCTCAACAAATTCTGCAATAAGGAACAAATGTTGAAAAGAGCCTGGTAGGACAATCGTGAAGTCTCTGCCTCTATATGCTTGCTGGTCTGATGAGTGATGAATGATATTTAATTATTATCAAACCCAGCGAAAGTGAACCGTACATACTAAATGACTAAGCATAATGAAGGTTGTACCGATTTTGTAAATCAGTACATATTCATCTTTATCTTCGAGACACAGTAAGAACTCCAGGTCTGACCGGATTATCATGGGAGCATACACCAAGCCTCTTCTGGGAATTCTTTTCGCCCCTTAAGCACCTGACTGTTGGTGAAATGGGTTCGCCAAGCCCCTTTCTGCCAGGATTTATACCTTTTTTTGTGTCCTGCCACTTGAAGTATTATCGCTAATGGAAACTTGTCGAGGGAGATAAATCAAGCTTTGTTTCTGTGAACATTGGAAATGTGAACACTTCCTGTCAGATACATTTGGCCAAGCTTTGTTCTAAGAAAAATCTTGCAAGAACATTGTGTAACGCCTCAACTCCTGGGAACATTTCGTCGTAGCACTTCTGAGTAAACTCTTAACGATTTAGGTCATGGCACCACTTGTGGTACCAACATTTCTCAAGGACTCTGTCGTTGTCATGGTGGTCTGCACCACCATGTTATGTTGGCACGACCTGTATCTGAGGTCAGGAGAGGGGGTTGTTTTCTCTCCGAATGAACGCGTTACCAAGTGTGTAAGAGAGACTTCTCGACTGAGACTGGTTCAAGCTTGACGTGATGAGAAACGACTCCCCCGGGGACTTGTTCCTCGGGGCGGGTTCAGGATGCAGGAAGTATCAAAGTACATTTGTTCTGGGGGTAACTGACGTTTTGATTAACTCATACCGGACTGCCTTTCAATACTGTGAATTTTACATGCCATGTGTCGAATGGCGTTTCTGGACTGATATTTCTAGAATTATGATTGTTAGTTAATAAGTATATTTTGCTAAGTTTTGGATATGCAGATTCGTTTGATTGGTATTAGATTCAGGGAGGGAAAAAGGTTTTAACTTTGGTCAGAAAGGCTGCTGAGGACGGTAAGTCAAGAGCAGGCTTTCGGACCGCCTTAGTCGTATTAAACGGCTTTTAAGTTGCTTATGTGACATTGTTTTGAGGTGACATAGAGTCTAATTTCATGTTGTTATTCCTTTAGTTTTGTCGGCAGGGGAATCATTCTAGTTAAATTCATTTCTATCAGGGTGTGCAGTGTTACCATCTTGCCAAGCGGGCAAGTGTCTGGTTTGTTTAGGTTAAGTCATTCATTTGTGTTTAATTAGATCATATTTGTCAGTTAGTTAATTAAGTGGTGGAAGGGTCCGTCTTGTAATTTGTTTTATTTTACTGTTCAATACATGTTAGCTTATTTCGATTTGTCACGTTATTTATTGCATGAAGTCACTAGGAAGATTATTTCCCTTTCCTTCTTCATCTTTGGGCAGGGTCATTTTAATACGGCCTACTGAGGTACGCATCCAGCCTTCCATTCAACAAGCTGGTCTTGACCTCGGTTACATCCCACCTTTTCCCTTATTCTAAAGTAGACCAGAATATTCCACAATGCTGTGAAACTAGGAATATTCTCTGCCTAGGTTTTTAGCTGCGAATTCAGCTGACCTAGCGAGTAATTAATTTAGGCCTTTTCTGTGTGTTATAAATTATTAAATTTTTGATATGGTAATATCATGTTGATGAATTATATTTTGATATGCTAATATTATTATTATCATTTGGTTATTTAAAGGGTAAAGGGGGGGGGGGGATCCTACCGGTGCAGTTGGTAGCAGAGCATGGTTTGTTCTGTGATCTTGCCATTAGCAAATAATCTTCCTAGTGACTTCATGCAATAAATAACGTGACAAATCGAAATAAGCTAACATGTATTGAACAGTAAAATAAAACAAATTACAAGACGGACCCTTCCACCACTTAATTAACTAACTGACAAATATGATCTAATTAAACACAAATGAATGACTTAACCTAAACAAACCAGACACTTGCCCGCTTGGCAAGATGGTAACACTGCACACCCTGATAGAAATGAATTTAACTAGAATGATTCCCCTGCCGACAAAACTAAAGGAATAACAACATGAAATTAGACTCTATGTCACCTCAAAACAATGTCACATAAGCAACTTAAAAGCCGTTTAATACGACTAAGGCGGTCCGAAAGCCTGCTCTTGACTTACCGTCCTCAGCAGCCTTTCTGACCAAAGTTAAAACCTTTTTCCCTCCCTGAATCTAATACCAATCAAACGAATCTGCATATCCAAAACTTAGCAAAATATACTTATTAACTAACAATCATAATTCTAGAAATATCAGTCCAGAAACGCCATTCGACACATGGCATGTAAAATTCACAGTATTGAAAGGCAGTCCGGTATGAGTTAATCAAAACGTCAGTTACCCCCAGAACAAATGTACTTTGATACTTCCTGCATCCTGAACCCGCCCCGAGGAACAAGTCCCCGGGGGAGTCGTTTCTCATCACGTCAAGCTTGAACCAGTCTCAGTCGAGAAGTCTCTCTTACACACTTGGTAACGCGTTCAGTCGGAGAGAAAACAACCCCCTCTCCTGACCTCAGATACAGGTCGTGCCAACATAACATGGGGTTGCAGACCACCATGACAACGACAGAGTCCTCGAGAAATGTTGGTACCACAAGTGGTGCCATGACCTAAATCGTTAAGAGTTTACTCAGAAGTGCTACGACGAAATGTTCCCAGGAGTTGAGGCGTTACACAATGTTCTTGCAAGATTTTTCTTAGAACAAAGCTTGGCCAAATGTATCTGACAGGAAGTGTTCACATTTCCAATGTTCACAGATACAAAGCTTGATTTATCTCCCTCGACAAGTTTCCATTAGCGATAATACTTTAAGTGGCAGGATACACAAAAGGGTATAAATCCTGGCAGAAAGGGGCTTGGCGAACCCATTTCACCAACAGTCAGGTGCTTGAGGGGCGAAAAGAATTTCCAGAAGAGGCTTGGTGTATGCTCCCATGATAATCCGGTCAGACCTGGAGTTCTTACTGCGTCTCGAAGATAAAGATGAATATGTACTGATTTACAAAATCGGTACAAAGGTGACAACAAAAGTTAACAATACAGAGACCCCCTTAAGAGCCTTATATGTATGAATGGTTTCTACAGACTAAGTTCATTCCAGGATATCATCATAGGCATTTACAAAAGGTTACTGCAATCTGTTGAGTCGTTCGAGTTTTATAAATGACAGACAGACAAAAAGTCCAATTTTATAAATAAATAAAATACATAAGTACATAAATAAATATCATAGCACTGGTTCATGAGGACGTGCATGCAGCGATTGATTCACTTAAGAATTTTAAAGCGGCAGGTGAGAATCAACTACTGTCGGCGCAGAAATTATGTGCACCCGAGTTTGGAGATAAATAGCAAAATAACCGAAAGGCCTACAGGAAAACAAGTAACATCACCAGCTTCCTTGTTTATTTGTGCGTTGATTGATGATAAAGGTAACTTTTAGAAACTTATTTTAGTATTTTTTTATGGCAGCTGTAATGTAAAAAGTACCGGTTTTTGGCGGGTTTCGAGGGAAACGTCGACTTAAGAGATTCACAACTCTCAACGCCGTTATGCTACAGTAAACAAATTTAAATATGTGTAAGTCAGATAATTATGTTGTTTGTGTGTATGTGAAGTTTCAAACTTTTATCTCGAACACAAACAATAAAACAATCAATAATGTGAAAGTTTCGCATTTCGTAGCTGGACTTACGTATAAGCTCGTTCTTGGGTGCTGTTTTAATCCACATGTACTAAGCGTTTGCGATATGTAACTAACTATCCGTAATGTAAATAAATGGGTTTATTTTATATGGATTGATATTTATTATGATTTTGGTGGCTTTTGTCGGCAGGCGAGTTCCGCAGGAAAGTTGGTGCGCTGTTGCCGCATTCGCTTACTGCCTGATTAGCGCTTCCTCGGCACAGAGCATATTCAAGTAAAATATATTTCGTTTCCACATTTCCCATCATATTTCCGACATTTTCCGAAAGCCTAATCTCTCCAATTCTTCGATAGTAGGAAATATTTTTTCAAAATAAAAACTGTGAATAGATCTACGTATAACTCCAATGATATTGTAAACTGGTCTATGTGAATGGATGGTCATCCTACCGATGACCTTGGCCTGGTCCTGGAATTTCATCCCTCACAATCTCAGCATTCCTAGTTTTAACCGTCCGCCTCATTGCGTAGTAGCTTGCATTCTTGGCTGTCACCGCGAAGGCCCGGGTTCGATTCCCGACTATGCCAAGAAATTTAATTCTCGTCGTGAGGCAAAACTGAGTAGAGGCGGGTTCGATTCCCACCTCAACCATCCTGAAGTTATTTTCCGTTGTTTCTCACTTCTACTCCCGGCAAATACCGGGATGGTGCCTAACTTAAGGCCACGGCCACTTACTACCCAAATCCTACTTAAATTATTACAAATGCACACACTAGTACAGACATCAAAGTGACACAGGTTATCAGACAAATTCTACGCACACCCAAGCACACGGGGCTGCATGATCTCGATGTCAGAAAGACCCTAAAAGAATTAACAACAACAAACTATTTAACCAAGCGAGGGGTCACTCCAAGACAATCAACAACTCACTGCAGCACCGGATATCGCTTATCGCCATCTCACCCTCTTAAAGAAACAAATAGCACTCAAAATCATACGAATTCCTCATTCTGTAAACAGGGTTCCAGGAGGCATTGTGAAGGTATCTACTCCACAATTTCCGGAGTGAAACTGGAAACTACACGTAGGACAATATCCGAGATACAAAGACAAACAGTGACTCACTGATGTGTGTACAGACTCCCTTTGACACATCTAAGGGCAGAGTTGAACAGTGAATATTGAAACTGACGAAGATTGCGAGCTTCATCCAAGGAAGACAAAAGTCTCTGATAATTTCTTTAGAATTTAATTATTTTTATTGGTTTATTTTGTACTAGTTAAATATTCAGAGGCAACAGCGCACCAACTTTCCTGCGGAACAACAACATATTCAGAGTTTGTTTGAACTAAATACTTTCCTTTTAGTAAACATCAATAAAATAATTTTGTTATGAACAGATAGGAGACAATATAACATATAAGTTATTTTTCTTACTAATTTTATCACGAGCTTGTGAATTAATTTGTAATTCTTAATCATTCATTAATTTATTTATTTATTGCCACACCATGCCTTTGGGACTAGCTTTCTCTGTGTTTTAAATATTTTATCACCACCGAGTCATCTTATTGTGATGTACTGTATATAAAATTAAATTTTTAAAAAGACTCTCCAACGTTAAAATATACGAAACACAAGGACAGACCTGAAAGGTATACACAAATCTACTTAATATGAATGTACTACATTCCAACAGATGTATTGCATTATGAGGCAGTGCGAACGGAGCGCTGATCAGTAAGTGACGTTCTCTGGCGCGCCAGAGCAAGAGAACGCGGCAACAGCGCACCAACTTTCCTGCGGAACTCGCCTGCTGACAACAGCCACCAAAATCATAATAAATATCAATCCATATAAAATAAACCCATTTATTTACATTACGGTTAGTTACATATCGCAAACGCGTATGTGGATTAAAAAGCACCCAAGAACGAACTTCTACGGAAGTCCAGTTTTGAAATGCAAGCCTTTCACCTTATTGTTTGTTTTGAAGTTTGTGTTACAGATAAAGTTTGAAACTTCACATACACACAAACAACATAATTATCTGACTTACACATATTTAAATTTGTTTACTGTAGCATAACGGCTTCGAGAATTGTGAATCTCTTAAGTCGACGTTTCCCTCGAAACCCACCAAAAACCGGTACTTTTTACATTAAACCTGCCATAAAAGATATTAAAATAAGTTTCTAAAAGTTACCTTTATCATCAATCAACGCAGAAATAAACAAGGAAACTGGTGATGTTACATGTTTTCCTGTAGGCCTTTCGGTTATTTTGCTATTTATCTCCAAACTCGGGTGCACATAATTTCTACGCCGACAGTAGTGGCAGAACTTTAGAAGTATGCAAATATACAGACTCTTCGGAATCTACATAAACCTCTTATTGACACTTGGAATACAGAAAAATTGCCGGAAGAATGGAATGTTGCTATTATACAGCCACTACACAAAAAAGGAGATCGATCAGATCCTAGTAATTAACTAGGAATATCTTTGCTGGATATCACGTATAAGATTTGTTCAAGGATTTTATATTCCAGAATTCAAGAACAGCTGGATAGTGAATTTGGTGAATATCAGGGTGGTTTCCGTCCTGGATGAAGCTGTCCAGATCAAATTATTAGTATCAAATGGATTATAAAACATCAAAGGAGTAGGAACAAGAATTTAGTTATCACTTCGCTGACTTTCCGAAAGCTTATAATAAGTGCCCACCGCAAATCATTATTGAATACCGGTACTCTTATTGAATTTGGTATAAATCGAAAACTTGTTAAACTTATTGCGAGCACTCTTCAAAATACTAAATCTAGAGTAAGTTTCAGAAGGGAAATCTCTGAGCCATTTGAAATGCATACTGGTCTTCGGCATGGAGATGGAATATTTCCATTATTATTTAATTGTGTGCTGGGGAATTTTATGCGTGATTGGAATAAAGTATGTCTACTGACTATTAAGATTGGAAGAAATGTTTGGATAAATTGTCTTGTATCTGCAGATGATTAAGCATTATTTGCAAATTGTATCGAAGAAGCTAAATTCCAGGTAGAAGAATTGGGACGATTAGCAGCAAAGGTTGGGTTAAAATTTATTTTGAGAAAACAGAAATTATGCCTCTTTTCGAGTTAACACGTCACATAAAATTCTAAATAGTGATAAAAAAATAAAGGTTGTAGAGAAATCCAAATATCATGGTGAGATTATAACTTGGAATGCCAATGAAAGAGCTTCAATAGACAGAACATTAAAATTGCAACGAGCACAACAGATTCTTGGTCTATTTACAAAATACATGTGGAAAGGATGTAGTTCACTCCTCCGCAGTATATAACCCAATGGTTACAGTCTAACGTGTCGTTAACAGTGCCCCGCTAGCTTCCTGCGACCTAGGCCGCACCTCAACCCGACCATTCAAACCTTAGTTTTGCCCAATCCAATGGTTACAGCCTAGAGTGTTGTCAACAGTGCCCTGCTAGCTTCCCGCGGTCAAGGCGGCATCTCAACCTGGCTATTCTAACCTTTGCTTTGTCCAGTCCAATGATTTTTGACAATGGCTACAGCCTAACTCGTCCGGGTCATTGGTTTCAGCCTGACGTATCAACAGTGCCCCGTTAGCTTCCCGCGGTCAAGGCCTTCAATTTGATCATTCTAACCTTTGTTTTGTCCAATTCAATAGTTAAAGCCTAACTCGTCCCAATCAATGGTTTTTGGCAATGATTACAGCGTAATGAGTTATTGTTTTAAGGGGCAGAACTACAAGGTCATTTGCCCCTACAGCGTAACGAGTCGTCAACAGTGCTCCGCTAGCTTCCCATGGTCAAGGCCCTCGACCCGACCATTCTAATCCTCGTTTTGTCTATTCCAATTGTTTTTGACAATGGTTACAGCTAAACTCGTCCAGATTAATGGTTATTGACAACAATTACAGCCCAATGTGTCGTCAACAGTGCCTTGCTAACTACCCGTGGTCAAGGCCGCACCTCAACCAGACCATTCTAATCTTCGTTTTGTCCAATACAGTGAGTGGTTATTGTCTGTGGGCCGTGTTAGCCATGTGGTGATGTATCTCATATCTGACATGTTGGCAGCCCTCTCCACCCATCTAATAGGGCCTACCCACAATGCGCAGTCGGCAGACGGTAGTGGGTAGTTGACAGTCCATAGCTTCAGTCGGAAGTCGGTAGTTCACAACCTAGCCACCCACAATGCGCAGTCGTTAAAATGCTAGGAGTAAATAAAAACTTTCATTTATTCCTTGAGAAAGTTGTCAATTTCTTGTCGATAAATTAAATAATGAAAGTTATTATTATATAAATGGTCATACCTTTCCAACCCATTGCATCGGCAATGAGCCTCCACGTTAGATCTTTGAAGAGGTTGTCTTTATACTTGGGCTCACTCATACAGCCAACGACGTTCCCTCACAAGATCAATGAATATCTTCTATCCCAAGGTCAGGACATTCAGTCATCATCTTTTTATATAATTAATATATAATATAACAACGAACTTATGCGAAGAATATACTGTGAATACAACTAGTCAACTACACAGCTGATGACGAGCGGAAAACCTACAAAGTGATGTCAGTTTGTGATCTTTTCTGATTGGCTCTTAAGTATGCAGTTGGTAGTCAAAGATAAAATTTGCGACAGCCGACCACACGATGCTGATTGTCAACTATCAACTACTGACATACAACTACACATTGTGCATGACGCCATAAGAGAGCACGGGTCGGACTTCAACTGCCGACTGTCAACTACCCACTACCATCTGCGCATTGTGGGTAGGCCTTAACAAGTGACTAATCCTCAGCGCTTGAGGTACATGGCTGCCATCGTTCACTGAGGACAAGAGGTATAACTTTAAATTTCCCGCCAAGTTCACTGAGGAAGAAACAAACACACATCATCATCATCATCATTTCCCCTTATCCAGCTCCTGCCGGGTCGGGGTATTTATGGCACTTCTCCACTTTCCTCTTTCCTTCCACCATTCTTCTTCCACGATCTTGTCCCTGTCCAGATTTCTTTTTCTTACGCTGTTCTTCACTGAGGCACCAGGCTGATTTTCTGTCAGGGTTTCTTCCCTTAGCCTTTGAAGAACCAACTCCAAACTACAAGGCAGCAGTTGTTTCACCAGAGCCCCGTTAGCCGTAATTTCTTCAGGGTTCCTGTAGGGCCTTCACAGCTACCGTAGCGGTCTTGAGGCACACAAAGTCCCCACTGTACTTCACCCCTACGGGCAATCCCCTACTTAATTACGTTGCCCATCTCCCACGACGAGGACGAGGGGTTGGATTTGTGGGAGACTAAAGAATCAAAAAATCAAAGAATCATGTGGAAGACCCTCGAGGAATATAAAATTCCAACAAAGATCATCAGAATCATGGAAGAGATGTACGAAGGGTATGAGTGCCAGGTTCTTCATGAAGGCAAATTAACAGAAAAGATAAAGGTCAGTTCCGGAGTGAGACAGGGATGTGTCCTTTCCCCCACTCTGTTCCTGTTGGTCCTGGATAGTGTGATGATGAAGGTAATGGGAGGACGGAAGAGGGGTATTCAATGGGGTATAAATGACAGGCTTGAAGATCTGGATTTCGCAGACGACATTTGTCTTATGGCACAACGGTACCGAGACATAGAAGATAAGCTGGGGAGGTTGCAGAGAGAAGCAGAACGTGCAGGACTGATGATCAACACCAACAAGACCAAAGAGGTGAGGATAAATTCTGACATCACGTCTAGTTTGACAGTCAACGGAAAGGACATTGAGCGAGTTGAGTCCTTCCTCTACCTTGGAAGTATAGTCACAAATGATGGGGGAGCAGAGGAAGATGTTCGGAGCCGTATCAGGAAGGCAAATGGTGCCTTTGTCCATCTCTACCCCATCTGGAGAAATAGAAACATTTCCTTTTCAATAGCAACGTAAAGTAGATTCTTCTCTACGGCTGTGAAACATGGAAAGTCACAAAACCGATCAACAACCAGCTACAGGTGTTCATTAACAGATGTCTGCGTCGCATCATGAATGTGAGGTGGCCGGACATAATCTCAAATGAAGATCTTTGGACCATCACCAATCAACAACCGATTAGCATCCAGATCAAGGAGAGGAAATGGCGCTGGATTGGTCGCACACTAAGGAAGCCGGACGGAACTATTGAGAGGGCGGCGCTAGACTGGAATCCTCAAGGCGCCAGGAAGCCAGGTCGACCTAAGAAGACCTGGAAGAGGACGATCGAAAATGAAATTGCAGAGGTGGACAAGAACTGGAGTCAAGTGAAGAGAATGGCCAGGAACCGTACTGCGTGGAGAAATTTCGCCAAGGCCCTATGCTCCGGAAGGAGCGGCACGAATTAAGTAAGTAAGTACGTTCTTCACTAAATCAATCCACCTGATTCTAGGTCTTCCTCTTGCTCTCTTACCCTTGCACTTTGCCTCCAGCATCTGTCTTGGTATTCTATTTTCCTCCATCCTCTTTACATGTCCAAACCACCTTAGTTTATTCTTCTCAATTCTCTCATTTAGTTTTTCCATCCCAACTTCCTTCCTAACATCTTCATTCCTCACTCTGTCTTTCCTTGTCTTTCCTATCATACTTCTTAGGAATTTCATTTCACTGGCTTGGATTCTACTCTCTTGCCTGCTTGTCAGGGTCCAAGTCTCAGCTGCATAAGTTAATATGGGAACAGAGTACACTTTATACATTACCTCCTTGCTTTTCCTTGGTACTTCCTTATCCCAAACAAGTTTTCTTACACTTTGATAGAATGCATTGCTCTGCTGTACCCTCCTGCCAATCTCCATGTCCAACCTACCAGTTTGCATCAATTCACTTCCTAGGTATTTGAACGTGTCCACAATTTCCAATTTTCACAGTGCCCTTTCCTTGTCTTTCCCCTCTTGTCATCACCATGGTCTTGCTTTTCTCTATACTGATTTTCAGGCCGTACTTCTGAATATTTTCGTTCAGTGCATCTAGTTGTTTTTGCACTTCTTCGGTGTTCCTTCCCCAGACCACAATATCATCTGCAAATAACAGTAACTTCATTTCTTTATGTCCATATGCTTCCTTTGTTTCCTTTACAATTTCATCCATCACCATTATGAACAAGAGAGGTGACAGCACACTCCTCTGTCTTAGTCCAGTCTTGTTCCTAAACCAATCTGTCTTTCCAACTGGGGTCAGTACCCTGCTAGCACAGTTGTTGTACATTGCTTGCACCATTTCCAACATTTCTCTTCCCAGTCTCTTCTTAACCATGGTTTCCCATACCTTCTCTCTGGGGACACTATCATATGCCTTTTCTAGATCTATGAAAGTCATGATCAAATCCTCTCCATATTCCCAGTTCTTTTCCAGCACCTGCCTCAAGCTAAAGATTGGGTCCACTGTGGATCTTCCACTCCTGAAGCCATACTGTTCCTCTTGCAACTCTCCTTCCACCTTTCTTCTCATTCTTCTTTCTAATATCCTTTCCAGTATTTTTACTATCTGTGATATTAAGTTAATAAGGATGTCAACGGGTCTTTCTCAACGCACAAAGTCTTATGAGATTCGTCGTACCTTCGTTGTCGATAAGGAGCAAATTTGCGAAATCATGCTTGCGATGAAATAGGTGATTCCCAGCGTCAAATATCTCCTGAGAGTTGAGCTGCCTTGACTCGGTGTATTGCTTCTCGCATGTGCTAAGCCGGCACGCCAGTTAATTATGTGCATACGTGTTATGTTCTGACATTTTAAAATGTTACAAGTGTGTGATATAGTTGGTAAATGTTTCTGTAACATACGCGATTTACTATTTCGTGCTCACGTTCCTAGTTTGGTTAGACATACTGGTGCCGAACACAGGATTAAAAAAAAAAACACTTTACCAACGCTCGTCATTTGTGTCGAAAACTGGCACACTGTCATTTCTCCTTGTAAGACCTAACTAACAGCGGCAACATACTTATAATGTAGCTCTGAAGCACCCTGCATTAATTAAATTGTCGTTTGATCATCGTGTCCAATAGTCGTCATAGCTGACGATCTTTAGAGCACCAAGCGTGACGTACACTAGTGCACAATAATGTTAAAGTTCGCGTTTACGTTTCATAACCAATAAACATTTAGAGTGTGCTGTTATTACGTAGATCTGTCTTTTTGACGGCCATAGGTCTACGCTGGCTGCATGGCTCAGCGGTAACATTCTCGCTTGCTGTTCCTAAGGTTGCAAGATCGAATCCTGGCGCAGTCATCTGGAATTTGAGGGTGCGCAAATGCGAGGGAGCCGTGTCAGTAGATATACTGGCACGTTAATAATCCCATTCGGACCAAAATTCCGGCACACCGGCGTCTCTAAAAGCCGCAGTAGGTAAATGTGGCATAAAAAAAGAACATTATTATTATCAGTAGGTCTAGGCCTAGGGTTTTTAGGTGTGCTAAAGAGGATTCTTTTTAAATTGAGATGAAAAATATATTCTTGTACTAAATCTTTCTTTGAAGTAATATGTCGAAACGCACATTTCTCAATTAGCCTACGATATTCAACAAATGGAAGCTGCTATTAAGGTCGTTGAGGAGGACGGCATGAGTATTACAACGGCTGCGTAGAGGAATGGTGTTCTGAGACACGCTCGTTCGGACAGAATTAAAGGAAACTAGAGAGGGGCATGAAATTCCCTAAAACAAAATGGCGGCTTCTGCTTCTTTGACGTCATCAACGACGTCACGAAATACTCCTCTAGCAAGCTCACGGGATAAGCCTGGGTAATAGGTTTTTTTTGGGTGGGGAAACGAAAAACCTTCGAAACGACAAATGCATCGAAATCTATAATTGACCTACATAGCTCAATTAAAGATTCAGATACATATACAAATTTTGCAAATTCAAGTCATATATTTAAAATGTCCGTTTCGAAATATATAATTGGCCTATGTAGGTCAATAGAAAATAAGGTAAATTATAATGCAATAACACATAAATCAAAGTACTTAATGGGGAGCAGATGACTTCATAGTTCCGCCCCTTAAAACAACAATAACTAACATGTTTAATACAAAATTCCTGACTTTCTAATACTTTTCACCATTTTTTCCTGACTCATGCCATTTTTTCACACATTTTTCCCGACTTTTCCTAACCAAAAACAAAATTCCCGACTTTTCTTGCCTGTGGTCACCATGGATACACATCGTAATTATTATAATCTCGACACCGATGGGTAGAAGAGGATCCGAATAAGTAAGTAATTAATTATTATAATTTCATATTAATAAATCATTGCATCGAAATCTTTAATTGAGCTATATAGGTATATTACAGCTTTCGATACAATGTCTTATAAATATAAAATTAAATTAATTACGACGTGTAACGTCATCTGTAATTCAACTATATGGGCGAATTACAGATCCCGAAACGGAATTTTAAAAATATGCCATAAATGTAACCCTAAATTAAAATATTTTCGTATGTACGGCGTATCAAATTGAGGTAGGCCAATAAATAAATAAAAATAAATTACAGATGACGAAACACAATGCGTTTCGACAGGTTTTTAATGCTCATTTCTGTTATTGAGTTGTCACCACCCAAAATAACCTATAACCAAGGCTTTTCGCATAATCTTGCCAGAGTAGCATTTCGTCAACATCACAAAAGCAGCCAATTTGTTTTTATAAAAAAGTCATGCACAAACGATCGCGGTCTGTAATAATCGCCGGTTGGCATCAATGCATTTCCCACGCATACACAAACCTAACCTAGCTGCTGGCACATTGTAATATTCTTATAAAACATTGTGGTCAATAATGTTATTGACCCCACCTCATAGCAAGAAATGGTTTTGCGTAGTTTCGTTTTTTTTATCCACAGTTGGCTGCAAATACGCAAACACAAACACAATGCCATTATAAAACATTGTGATCAATAATGTTGTTTTTGCTGGGGGGGGGGGGGCGGGACACCCCCCCCCCCCCCCCCCCCGCTAGGTTGATATTTTTATGTTTACCAATATTGGCTGCAAATACTTGTATCTCAATTGGAAATCACAATCCTTAACATACCGTTTAATAACGCCTCACAGACATACTATATTAACGTCAAAAACAAGACCTTTAGGCCGATAGTTCTAATACAAAACACTGTCATATATATTTTTCAAGTGTTCATGTAAATGCCAATTTGTCAAAATTTTACCCATCCATTACTATTTTAACAGGCGTATTCCCCAACACCGTTCCTGACGTAATATTATCGTTTAGACAAATGGCATTGTCTATGGCTTTAGAAGCGTACAGTGCAACTTTTCTATTAAATGCAACAACCAAAATAAATATATGAACAACGTAAAAACTCACCGATAGATCCCAAATGCCGTATTATTCTACATGTACTAGAAGAAGCACTAATTTTCGACCACACTTTCCCTCACATCACAAGTAACGGAATTTATTTGAATGCAACAACTTCAGGAATTCAACAATTTTATTACAAATCGCCAACACAATCGCGCACACGACACTGCTAATATCAAAATCTTGTTCTATAGGTTATTCAGGGAATAATAATTGTTTAAATTACGGTTACAAAACTCAAATCGGTGAAAAAATGGACACTCTTCTCGAACAAAACCGCGCGCGAAACCGACGTATTAATCAGCTGACTCCCGGCAATCAAAGCGAGTCAATATCGATACGTGTCGTGACATCATGGTGACGTCACTGAGGTCCCTAAGAATTCCCTAGATGCGGCCTCGCAATGTACAGTTTAACCAACGGATAATTTTGCATTGCGATGCGGCCGCGTATAAAATTCCCCTAAAAACAAAATGGCGTCCACCATGACGTCACTTCTCTGGCAAGCTTACGGGAAAAGCCTGGATAATAGGGGTTTTAGGGTGGGGAAACACAAAATAACCTTCGAAACGAGGTGTGCATCGAAATCTGTAATTGACCAACATAGCTCAATTAAAGATTCCGATACGTAGAAAAATTTTGCGATTTCAATGGATATTTTTAATTTTCCGCATCGAAATCTATAATTGGACTGTGTAGATCAATTACAGATTCTGATATCGTAATTCTTGTAATTTCATAATTAAAAAACCTTGAATCGAAATGTGCAATTGACCTACATAGCTCAATTAAAGATTCCGATGCGTAGAAAAATTTAGCTATTTCAATTGATATTTATAATTTTCCGCATCGAAATCTACATTGGACTATGTAGATCAATTACAGATTCCGATACACATCGTAATTCTTGGAATTTCATAATTAAAACACCCTGCTTCGAAATCTGTAATTGACCTACATAGCTCAATTAAAGATTCCGATACGTAGAAAAATTTCGCGATTTAAATTGAGAATTTTTATTTTCCGCATCGAAATCAATAATTGGCCTATATAGCTCAATTACATATTACGATACATATCGTAATTATTTCAGATTGATAATTATAAAATTGTCGGCCTCTGTGATAATATCAACGACTTTACGAAATGCTTCTCTGGCAAGCTTACGAGAGAAACATTGGATATATATTATTTTGGGTGGTGACAATTCAATAACAGAAATAAGCATTATAAAAAACTACAAAACGAATTGTGTATAGCAAGATATGGTTATGTATAGTTTGATCCCCCCCCCCAATGTTGGCTACAAATGCGCAAACACAAATACGATAACATACGCAAAAACTACCAAAAACTAAAGCATTCTAATTTCCGTATAAAACATAGTGGTCTAAATTGGTTTTTTTGGTGTGTGTGTGTGTGGGGGGGGGGGGGGCGGCAGTGCCCCCCCCCCATACCGCCCCCCCAAAATGCGGTACTTTTAGGTTTTCGAATATTGACTTATTTATTTATCGTATGGCTTTTAGTACTGGGCGTGTCCGAGGATATGTTCGGCTCCCCTGAGTCTGTAACTGCTTCCAGCGGACACCCTAAAGGGCGAGCTCCAAGTTCCGTTCAATTTCAAGTAGTTCCAACTTTCGCCACCAGATATCAATGATACCTAGTGGTGAACGTTGGAACTTTGATAGAGCGTTCTGACGAAATCTAACCTAACAATTTTTGCTTTACACAAGTTTAGTCTGTGAAAGGATCTTTTACATGCCATAAATCTATGACATGGGACCGCCGGCTTTACTTCCCCTCCGAAGGAAGGCATACTGAAGGATTTTAATGCTCTTAAAAAATCCGACAACTTCGGCCGGGTTTGAACCCGCTATCTTGGGCACAGCAGTTCAGCATGCTTCCGACTACGCCACCGAAGCCGCTAAAAATACTTAATTAGAAATCACCATCCAAAACAGACCGTCTAATACGCTGCCGAAGTGACGCGCCTAGCAACCGTATGGTCGCAGCCACATTGGACCCAAACAACTGGTTGCTAGGTTTTTTATACATAGGAAGCTACATTAACGCTGCGCAGTGTCTTGAATTTTGTTGATAAAAAGGTGTAATAAGCGTGAAATAAGGCAAACGCCTCCCGTGAAGATTATCCACAATGTTGGAGCTACAAAATAGAAGTGAAATTTTATGGATAAAGTACGAGAATTTTGAGAGATAATATGAATAAAGTCGACCTCACTCCTGAGGCAAGAATTGCATGGAGGGTTCTACAAATTATAAATATTTATTTATAACATCATTTAGTGGATACAGTATATGTAATATAGAGAGATATTTAGGACATATATGTCACATAAAGGGGTTTTTGGTTCATGTGGGCAGTGTAGTTGTAATTAAATATGGTTTGTACTATAAGTATTATAAACGACAACCTACATAACATTACATCTGATTCACTAACAGCAATAAATTTTCTCCTACAACTTTTCTGAGGAGTGATTTTTCACTTAATTTATTGAAGCAGTGAATTGTTTCCAAATAACAATTAGGCCTATTCTAGACTGGAAATTTCTGCCTAAATACTGTATTTTATTTTTTGCAAACTGAGCATAATATGTGGTCTGTGGAAAGGTTTGAAGTTGCTAGTAGAAAGTCCTACTCAATTTGGTAACTGGAAACTGTGTGAGCCATCAAGTACCATAGCACATGGATCATCGTTATTGTACCGGAACTAGCATTTCCCTACATCAACTCTTTGGCCCACTTCATACCAAGTAGGCTACTTGTACCACTTTGACTGTCCAGCACATATTGTGTGAATGTTTGCTAGGATTGCTCGTGAAGATGCAGGGTGGCTTTTTTGTTGTTGTTCTAAATCTCTATATACCAGCTAATTCTATTTAGCTCTTTTGTGGCACATCAACTATTGTGTAACATTAATCAGTGTGATAATGTGGTCATCAGCTTGGTGTAGGCCTACTTATTCGGTGAGAGCCTCGGATATTTTCATGTCAGTTTTAGTGGCCTAATATTTAGAGCTAGGATAGGAAAAGTGCCCCATTATTTAGAACGAGGTAGGACGATAGACCTTATTTGTAGACTTCTCTAACCTGTTATTGAGCACACAGGTTAGGCTTTGTCAATTTGATTCGTTTTCAATCAAACGCGGCGTTGTGGTAAACACACAAATTGTATTGAAATGCAGTCTTTGTTTCTTCTATAGCCGTTGATGAGATTCGGCCTAAACTCTCATCCAAATATTTTAAACTGTTCCCTTGTGCATTGATAGACCTTAAGTTCATTTTGTTCGTCACTTGCTGGTAGGACCTACGGTACTTTGTTTTCCGTAGTATTGATCATTCATACGGGACGTGATTCACAATATCCAGAAATGTTATATTTTCATGTTTTCACTTAATTTAAGGTAAATATCGTAGGCCACATCTCTACGACTTATGATCTAAGACTTAATGTGCATCTCGTATGCAATATTTTACAACTTTATTAAATTACTGTGTAAAATATACTTTTCTATGCTTTCTTGCCTCTGGACATCCATGCATGTACAGTTTTATACGATACAAATAGGAAATAATGACGGCTCGAAGACTGAAGCAAGCAACAAGGCAGCCATGATGTATTGCTCCAGTTGCTTAGCAACGGAGCGGAAGTGACGTCGACTTCGGCAGCGTATAACGCCACACAAACATACTGTATGAAACGTAAAAACAGACCAATATATGTCTGGTACAAAAGACTGTTATATGCCTTTACACGTGTTCTTGTAAATGCCATCTCTATATTTTACCCAGCCCTCCTTGCCTGACGTAATATCATTTAGACAGATGGCATTGTCTATTAAAGAAGAATTAAATGCAAAAACCAAAATAAATATATGAACAACGTAAAAAACAAACTCACCGATAGGTCCCACAGTTCGTATTATTCCACATCTACAATAAGAACCAGTAATTTTCGACTACAAGTTCTCCTTACATAACACGTAACGGCATTTTATTTGAATACAAAAACTTCAGGAATTCAACAATTTTATCACAAATCGCCAACACAATCCAGCACACGACACTGCTAATATCAAAATCTTGTTCTATAGGTTATTCACAGAAATAATAATCGTTAAAATTACGTTCACCAACTGCTAACAGGTGAAAAAAAATGGATGACTAGGATGCAAAGCGACTCCCGGTGTATTCTTGGAATACACGGTAAGATAGAATATATTTTTAATACTCTTTGCTTGTTCATTCCTTCCCTTTTCTCAAACACCAACAGTGATCTTCTAGTTTCTCTTTGGTGGTCATGTCTCTTATGCCATTTGTGAGTCTGTTCTAGATATATATCTTCCATGACCCACCTAGCGACATCTAGCAGCGAATCTGTGAAGTTCCTCAATTCTTCCCTGTACAAGAGGACTTTCTTATCCATCTCTCCACCAGATCTCGTCACCATCGCCACCTATCATCTCTGTGATCAAGAGAACTTCGTCTAATTTTTCACTCACCATGCTGCGCTAGTATCGTCTGCTATCAACTCTTTGAAGACCATTTCCTCAAGAGAATTTAACTTTCTTATGTTGGTTATGCTTATATGTCTTCCTTTTGTCTCCTACCCCCACTCTTTTCCCTTCCTTGGTCCCCCTGTGATTCGCTGAGCATGTCTCACTTGTACGTCGGCCGTCGACTCAGTCAAGGCTCAACTAGAGCCAGCCTCCTGAACTATGAGGCATTCTTCAGATTCCACGCCATGTTGGAACTTTAATCGTCAAAGGGAACTTCACCTTCGCCATGCAGCAAAGATAAATACAGACTTCAGGTTTTAACCTCATCTTCATCGGTTTTAATATCTACATGCTTTTAATAATCATTAATAGGCAGTGTGAGATTACTTATTTGTGGCAATAATCATCCTTCGCGGGATTTTCTATGTTAAGCTTTTGTCTGTCTAAGCAAAGCTTAATAGAATGCAGCATTTCTTATGAGAAATCTTCTCACAACGTGGAAATTACCCACTGTCTATAAAATATTAAGCTCGTTCCTCCGCTGGATTAATTTTGGCCATATTCTTCTATTAGGATCGTTCTGGAACCTTCCAGATTCTGTACTCTATCTACAAGTCGTGCCATCATGTATTTTCCACTCACTTGTGGGAATACTATTAAAAAATGAGGAATCTTCCTTATGAATTAATACTCAATAGCTAATTTTCTTCCACCGTTGGAATGTTCAATGGCGCATTTAATTGTAATTCATAACTTTCTCAAGCAATAGACTTTCGCCTACCTAGTGCAACAAATTATTTTTCATCATTGCAATAATTTTCTTTGCCATAAACTTTTGTGCTACTACAGTGAACTTTTCATCCATTCAACAAACTATAGTGATAAACAGTGTTCTTTCAGTATTTCTTCCGCGTCGCGTTCGTCCGATTATTATAAATACGGCCATGAACATTTACCTTCCATCCCAGTTGCTCTTTCCTAAACCCCTTACTAACAAACCATAATAAAGTTGTTACTTGAGGTCTTTTTCAATGAGGTGTCACTCTATAGAAGTGCCCTCCCCTTTTTCTTATATAACATTAATTAACTTCTGCATAAATACGTGTCTAGTACAAGTTTTCAACTTACATTGTTTCTCCCTTCTAATTAGGGAATGCAATTCTTTCAGCTCATGAGTGAGTTGTTTTTAGGTCTCACGAAAGGGAAACTTGCCCCATTTGTCTCGTGATTCCTACTTAAACATAGGAAGTCTAGAACCTTCCTTTTTACTTTCACAGTAAGTGACCTGTCCTATTTTGTATAACTATTATAAAAGTAATTCAGCGTAAATATAAGAAGTTATAGGAACTTCTCTTTCATTCTACCTGCTTTCTTTTTTTGTTATTTTCGAAGTTGTAACTTTTTCTAAGATAGGTACTTGGAAATTTCTTAAAGTACACACCTTGTACTCGATTTAATGTCTAACTTTAATCACTTCATTTGTCTTTTTTAAATCTTACAAAGATTTTAGTACATATAAAGGTTTGAAACCTAAAGAATTGTTAATTGCCTGGAGCAAACTTTAAATGTTAGGAGGTCTGCGACCCCAAATTGTTAACAAAAATTGAAACTATATACTTGTTAGATTTATTAGACTTTTTTTGCATTGTTAAATAAATTCAAACTTTCCTTTTTGACTCATAATTTCTCTAATACAACGGTTAGGCAAGATCCTGTCTTCCTTGGCTCTTCCGACTTAATGCCATTAAATCTATTGATAGGGCTTTCACCACTTGTTGCATTTGAGCAAGAACTCTTAGTGGTTATCTTGATAAAGTTTCTCTTAGCTTTAATAGCTAATTCTAACTGGCCAGTAAGGCAAGTACAGCTCGCTACGCCAGCTTCCTGCTTGTGGAGATCCTCTCCAAAAAACTTAGGGTTGGTTTTCCAAAAGATAAGTGTTTCTCTTTGCCTAAACTTTTAGTCGGCTCCTTGCTGGATAAAAGCTTAGCCATTTCCAAATGCAACTATTGGTTCATTTACCAAATTTCTTCCCAAAGGCATAATTCTTTTATTACTATCCTTCTTGGAAGCACTTGGTCGCTTTTCAAGAACTCTACAACTTCGAAAACTGGAAATATCGAAATCAATTCAAATTATTGGCATTCTTCGAAATACTTTTTCCAAAACGAATTCCTTTGAACAGACATACAATAAGTCTGTTACTCTCTGTCTTGCCAGACCATCACCCTTCCCCATAGTAGGCATATGTATGCTTGAGAGGGAATACGCTAAAGCCATTCTCTTGCAAACCGCCCAAGTCCTAGCTGCGTTTCCCGTTAGCATCGACCAGGTCCTTATCCACTTTAGGTATCTGAGAGCGGATTTGCAGTGGCAACCGCCTTTGAGTGCATTTAATGATGATGATAATTGTTGTTTTAAGGGGCCTAACATCTAGGTTATCGGCCCCTGAGAGTGCATTTAAAGTTAAATTTATATTTTTTGTGGGACTCTCCTCCTATTTCTCAATCCTTTTTCCTCCAGTCCGAAACCCACCTTCTTTTCTCAATCATCTTCCCTTGGTGGTTAGGTTATTCCCCAGTCAATAATCTACCCTACTCCCGGCATTCAATATCAATACGTCGGCCGCGACATCACGGTGACGTCACTGAGATCCCTAAAAATTCCCTAGACGCGGCCGCATCGCAATGTAACAATGAACCGACATAGATGCATTATAAACAGCAGACAAGGAAAACTAACAATGTGACGGCAATTGGTGCAAACGGGTGACGAATATAGGAAGAATCCAAAGGCATCGTGCCGAGGACTAGGGCAAAAACACACTTTTTTTTTTCAAAAACGAATATTTTCGATATTGAGAGTTTCCCCAGTGTTTGAGTAGAGTTTGAGGTTAGGTAGAGTGCTTTTGATGATTAAATTTGGCAAAATGTATAAGGTGTATATATTTTCTTGACTAAATCTGTCTTAACATGACGACCATTGGTGCATTTACCTTATATGTACTTATATACGAGAGTGACAATCATTGGCTCAGTGACGAAAACCGGTACAGTTACCTTAACGTAATTTAGAACATATTTCCATCGCACTAGTGTTAATAAACATCAATTTCAATTGGTATTGTCCCATAGAACGGTATGAAAATCATCTAGGCTATTATCCATATTAACACAGTTGTGTCACAAGGCATGTTCTCGCCTTCTCAACTAGTAATACATTCTTTTGTGTTGGTATCTTCACATTCCATCGTTCCTAGCACTTGCGCTTTGTCAAAGCTACGGACTAGTCTAAATCATACTGTCGGTTTTTTCCAAAATACTATGCATGAGGCAATCAGAAATCGGAGGACACACTCAGACAACAAATATTAACACTAAAATACTCTACCTGAGGCAGTCAGAAAGTGGGGACACGCTCAGACTGGGTTCAATCCTCGTCTCCTTTGGTTGAATTCGGACCTGTGTGGAAGATTTATTTTCCGGCAGCAAGGCCTGACTGAAGGAGATAGTCAGGTTGTAGAAACTCTTGATACAACTTCCTTTCTGTAAAATGAAATTTCTCATCAAAATAATGCAGGATTCGTCAAATGCTGTGTGGAAATAATGCTAGTTCATCCCAATAAACCACACTAAAATGCAAACATCACGAAGCTATCTTATAGGTTATACAAAATACTATCTTGAATTATCACAAAGGGACCAATCCTCGTCTCGATTGTTTTAATTCACATACCTAGAAGTGAAAATAAATGATAACTATCAACATAATTCACAATTATATTAATCCATAAAATTAAAAAGGAAGATATTAACTGCAAATACCTTACCATCGTCCACGACGGTTCAAGATTCATCCAAATCCCAAATGGCGGCGGAGCAAACAAGATGATATCTGAGGCGGAAGCCAGGAAGTAAACGATATGGTACACTCTCCCTCTCTGACATATTATAGTTTCCTTGGTAGCAAGGCTATCGCCGTTACTTGAAGATGTGGAACGGATAGGAAATTACGAAATACGGAACGGGCTACAAGTGGCTACTGCGCATGCGGTGCCAAGAAAACTTGCTGCCGCGAGACACTCGTACACAGATGCGCGATAGCAACACAATCTCAAAGCACTCTCTTAGCTCTGCGGAACTCGCATACGCTCGTTTTATAAAGATACTCGTGTCTTAATTATAGCCATTATAGGCTCGTTGCATAATGTACTATTATGTTCGACCCTGACTATTATGTGTCAGAAAACTGTATCATAATGAGCCTCATTATAACACTATTTTTCATTATGGAACAGTTTCTCCCACCAATCAGAGCTCAAGAAACAGTTGTGTGACCAATTAGGAAAGATTACCTTCGCGCATGCGCTCAAAATCCGCTGTAAACAATAGGTGTTCTGTGTTAACAAGCAAAGTGAATGGTCTCTGCGTCTGGAGTGCCGTGACCCACGCATGCGCTCTGTTCAATCAGCAAAGCCAGCACGCCCTGTTCACTAACTGAATCCCACATATATTTATGAATATTTATGTTAAAACATACAATAAAGTTATAATTATCGTCGAACATAAACAGTCGTATGCAACTCGCCTATAATGGTAATTAAGACACTCGTATGGAAAATATAGAACTCGCTTACGCTCGTTTTATAAACATACTCGTGTCTTAATTATTGCCATTATAGGCTCGTTGCATAATGTACTATTAATATCCTTCTTTTCAGCCTCTATCATATAGGTCTTTAATAGGTTGAAAGGTATCTGCATATTTGAAAATAATGAAAATCCACAGCCTGCTTCCAGTCTCCGACCGGATCAGGAATAGAATGAATGAAACCCCAACCTAGCGGCGAGGATATGAACTGTGCCGGCTGCCGAGGCCTGACGCACTCCTCTGGGATCTGCATATTTATAAGTTCTTATTAATTAATAATCTTTCTATACGATATTACATTTATTATATAACTTATAGGCTACGTATATATATATATAGGATGATTCTTATTAACATTTAAAACTCTCTGTAGCGACGTAGATGGCATTAAGACGAGTAATTTGATATAGGACACTTAGGGTCGCAAGTGTCCGGAAATACCTTAAAAGTGAACCACAACTGTTAAACATATGACGTCATCAGGTGACGGCTCAGCTCGAGTGGTCAGGCCCGTGCACTCTTACGCACACCAAACCATCCAAAGCAAACATTGTATGATATATCACTCTGGCTCCATGTCTGCGTGTGCGACTCGGGCGCGTGGGGTTCGAGGTTCGAATCCGGGGCCTATCCTTCATCTTTTTTTGTTCTCTCTCTTCTCCTTTCAGGTGGAAGCGGATTGTTAGTTGATATTAAGAACGTTTTGTATTACGAATGTGATCGGAAGCGTTCGGGAATTTTACACTGGATTCGATAGGATGGGGCAAAATTAGTAATTCGACAATAACTGCTGTACTAGATAACAACGGTTTGAGAGTTCTCAACCACACAGTTCAATACAGTACGTCAAATGAACCGCTTTACATTCCATGAGCTTGCAGACATGCCCCTTTGTTATGGTGCTGCAAATTCGAACGCACTTGCTGCAAGGCTGCTGTACCAACAACGATTTCCCCAACGCGTTCTGCCTTCTCACGTGACCCTCAGTCGTTTGTGGGTTGCCATGTTTAACAGCAAGAAAGTTCGGTGATACATGCGCAAAAATAAAAGCGTTGCTTCCACTTGAAAGGCGAAGAGAGAGAAAAAAATGCTGATGGAGAGGGCACGGAATTGAACCTCGAACCCCACGCGCCCGAGTCGCACACGCAGACACGGACCAGAGTGATATATCATTCAATGTTTGCTTTGGATGGTTTGGTGTGCGTATAAGTGCACGGGCCTGACCGCTCGAGCTGAGCCGTCATCTGATGACGTCATATGTTTAACAGTTGTGGTTCACTTTTAAGGTATTTCTGGACACTTGCGACCCTAAGTGTCCTATATCAAATTACTCGTCTTAATGCCATCTATGTCGCAACAGAAAGTTTTAAATGTTAATAAGAATCACCCTGTATATATATAGTCTACAGAGTTGGGCAGTATCCAAAATACATGTATTTAAAATACGTATTTTCGATACTTTTGTATCTTTTATTTTGTATCGAAAATGCATTTTGGAGCATGTATTTTGTATCTGTATCGAAAATACTTTTCATTTTTGTATTTTCAAAATACATAAAATAGAATCAAAATACAATCACTGCATTAGGTAATTTTCAGTTTTATCTTCCGTTATCTTACCTTTTCATAATTTAAGTCAATTGATAGACATTAAGTTTGAGATCAATACAACTTTGCCAGTAATAAAGCAACCTGGTAAAACCATGTGCAATGCTATTTATTTAGGATGCATTTAGAACAAAATCTCCGAAGGATGTCTTTCAGATGTTCTGTTATCAGTGTGGTTAATCTAGGAAACCTTTTAGCCTCAAGTTACCTAGTATGAAATTCCCAAACGCAAGAGGTTGTCTGAACCTGTTAACTAGTGAAAAATCCACAGCCTGCTTCAAGTCGACCGACCGGGTCAGGAATGGAATGAATGAAGTCCCCATCTAGCGCCGAGGATATGAACTGTGCCAGCTGCCGAAGCCTGTCGCACTCCCCTGGGGCAATGATTAAATGAATGACAGATGAAATGAAATGATAGTGGAGAGTGTTGCTGGAATGAAATTTGTGACAGGGAAAACCGGAGTACCCGGAGAAAAACCTGTCTGCCTCCGCTTTGTCCAGCACAAATCTCACATGGAGTGACCGGGATTTGAACCACGGACCCAGCGGTGAGAGGCCAATAGCTTGACCGCTGCTCCACCACGCCCTCCACGATTACCGATTTAACGGGATCGGGGATGAGATGCGATGAAACGCTAAGTAGCGGATGTTTTTACGACCGGATGCCCTTCCTGACACCAACATGAGAGGAGTTAATGAGAGATCTAGATGAATGAAGCTGGGCAAGGAAGCGGCCGTGGCCTGTCAGAAGGTACAGTCCCAGCATTTGCCTAGAGTTGAAATTGGGGAAACCACTGAAAACCATTTCAAGGGGTTCAACCCCACGTCTACCAAGTCCGCATGGAGCTTGGCCCCATGGCCTAGCGCTGCGCGTTAGCGAGTTTAGCTATCGCTGTCGGTAGTGATAAGATGATGATGATGATAATAATACGGTAATAATAACTATAATGCGTATTATTCCCGTTTCAACTGGGACAGAAAAGAGATGATATATTTTTTCGCGTCCTTATGGTGGATAGTTTATACAAGCGGATGCCCTTCCCGTGTGAGGAGTTAATGAGAGATGGTATGAATGAAGGTGAATGAAAATATGCACGGACTTGGAAGGAAGCGGCCGTGGCACATTCGAAGGTGCCGTCCCCGCATTTGTCTGTAGTTGAAAATGGGAAACCACGAAAGCTATTTCATGGACGGCCGGCGGTGAGGTTCGAACCCACGTCTACCGAGACCACAGATAACTGGGCCCCAGCTACCGTTGTTGGTTGGTGGTAATATTGATAATGACCCAACTTTATTCATTTATTTATTTATTTATTATTTTTTTGTGGCATACGGTATTACTTACAAAAAAAATTTATAACCGAATGTACAAATTAAACATGTGGAGTCAATTGACTGTAGTGTGCCTACATTTCTTACATCACCATTTTGGGATTTCAGAGAGTAGTCTGAATGATATGCCTCACGGTTTGCCTGACAGCGCTACAATCTTTCGTGTTTCTATTTTGAATATAAAGAAAATATGAACAGACGGGTTGTATGGAACTGCGCCCAAGCTTCACTAATGACCCTGGTCATTAGCATCAGCCTTCGAAAAGTGGGAGTGGAACTGTGCCCATTGAGAGCGGTCAGGTAGGTTCCCTCCCTCCACCCCTCTACCGAATTATGTTGTGTCGAGTGGTGTGAATTTGAAGTGACTCATTTCAAATCGGTTGTGTCTTGATTGCGAACAAGTCAAAAACCGTCCAGATTGCGAACAATTAAATATGCCCTGTCTAGAATGCGGACAAGAGATTAGTGTTGGCCTGGGATACATAAAACTGGTACAGTTTTCAAAATAGACTAATATTTAATTTTTTTTCTAGCAATATTAGCATTAACTGGTACATTGGGATGTTTTTGACAACCTAACCATATTTTAAAAATAGTTTTGTTATTGCAAATGTTTAATAATCTAGTTTGAGGTAATCTTACCATTTAGAGGATTATTATATTTTTTTATTGTATAACAAAACTACAGTAGAGGGGTAGTTATTTATGGTGGATTAGAGAGAGTTGTATTATTATTATTATTATTATTATTAGTGTAGCCTCCGTGGCTTAGGTAGCAGCGCGCCGGCCCCTCACCGCTGGGTTCCGTGCTTCAAATCCTTGTCACTCAATGTGAGATTTGTGCTGGGCAAAGCGGAGGCGCGACAGGTTTTCCCTGTCATCTTTCATTCCAGCAACACTCTCTATTATCATTTCATTTCATCTGTCATTCATTAATCATTGTCCCAGAGGAGTGCGACAGGCTTCGGAAGCCGGCACAATGCCTATCCTCGCCGCTAGATGGGGGCTTCATTCATTCCAACCCTGACCCGGTCCAATGACTGGAAAAAGGCTGTGGATTTTCATTATTATTATTATTATTATTATTATTATTATTATTATTATTAATATTATTCGCCTCTGTGGTGTACTGGTTAGTATGATTAGCTGCCACCCCCGGAGGCCTGTAGTAGAGCTGCTTATCGGGACGTGGGACTACCTCTTATTCTCAGCAGTGCAGAAGCTAGTGGTGGGAGACAGTCCGTCACTTCCCCTTAAACCGACCTTGGGCTAACAGCCGACTTGACTATGGGCGCAGTTCAATCAGCCTAATTAAAAGGATCTGGAATTACCACTGATTATGGGGGCAGTTCCATATCTCCCGAACAGACGGACATATAACCACCCCTTTTTTTTGAAATATCTCAACTAAGAAACAGTTTTAAATAGTAGGAAATATTATTTTATGGAGCTTAAAGCAGTGTTGTCCATCAATAATTATTTTATTATGTTAATTTTTAAGTATAACTGGTATTCAATTGTAATAGTCATTGATTTTAAAAAATAAAATAATTTTACAATATTTACACAGTGAATGCTGAATAAAAATAATTGATATTAACTTGCAAAAGGGACTGAAACGTACTAGGTATTAAAATAATTAGCGGACCCGTGCGAGAAATCTCGCATGTTCATAACTCATTCTTTCCCCAATAGGTTTATAATGAGTGACTTAAGAAGAAAGGTTGTTATGTTATTATTTCAACCGAATGATTATAGAACACCATTTTCATTTCAGTTAGAATTCCAAGCTGTACGTTCTCTAACTTAAGAAGGCAATTACTGAAAATTCTATCATCATAACACTAACCAGTTATTCGATATTTATGAAAGCATCTTGGTCAAGATTTCCTGCTTTATCTTGTTGGCTGAGAAGCCTCCTTCTCCCTTATCAGGACAGCCCTCGTTGGAAAACTTCTTCACGCCCCGCTTACAGTGAGGCTTCCTTGTTCCTAAGTGCAACGATCAGCGCTAAACTCCTTTGCATGTTTCCTACAGGGGTGCTTTCCTTGTCCTGTGTGTAGCGCTCAATGCTAAACTCCTTTGCACGTTACCTACAGGGGAGCTTTCACCTTCCCGAGTGGAGCGTCAGCATGAGAGCGTGCTGTGGCTGGTTTCTTTCTTAGATATTTATGAAATTAAATGCGATTCGTCACTGTTGATTCCATTTCTGTGCTTAGTCCATTGATTGAGAGCTTAGCCGTAACACTCACTGGTTATTCGATACATTTCAGTCAGAATTGTAAGTTATACGTTCCGTAACTTAAGAAGGCAATCACTGAAAATTGGATCATCATATCACTCATCGGTTATTCGATATTTATGAAATTATACGATTTGAGTACCCAATCTATTGATTTACTGTTTCTGAAAACCATGCGAAATGATCGATATTTATGAAATTAAAATGCAGAAGAAAAACCTGTAAAATAATTAACGTTTAATAGTTTTAAGGGTTTAGACGACAACTCATAATTGCAGCATTTTAGAGCATCAGTATTTGCAAATCGCACACTTTTTTCAAAAATTGATATTTATGAAATTTGAATGCAATTCTTCACTGCTAATTTATGAGGCCTATATGATGATGATGATGATGATGATAGTATTAAGGTTGTAGACGACAAATCTAGCATGATACAGCAACAGTATTTGTAAAAATCACACTTCTTACAAAAATCAATATTTATGGAATTAGAATGCAGAAGAAAAACCCTTACCCAATCCATTGATTTACTGATTCTGAAAATCAGATAGAAGAAAAACTGTTAGAGAATTAACGTTCAATGTTTTAAGGTTTTAGACGACAACTCAGAATTGCAGCATGTTAGAGCAACAGTATTTGCAAAAAGCACAATTCTTACAAAAATCGATATTTATGGAATTAACTTAGAATGCAGAAGAAAATCCTGTATCGCGGCATATTAACAAACCTGGAATATAATAAATCCATTGTTTAGACGGATGAGCTTAAATCATGTTTGTGCTGAGTCCACTGATTGAAAGCTTAGCAGTAACACTCGCCGGTTATACGATTTGAGTACCCAATCCATTGATTTAGCCTACTGATTCTGAAAGCGTACACATTCCTTTGATTTACTGTTTCTGAAATCGATGCAAAATGATAAAGGAAAGACCTCAGAATTTTAAAATGACATAAAAAAGGCGTCACAGCGGCCAAAATGTGAAGTGGACACCAATTATGGAGCGTATCTTCCTGCAGCAACAGTAACTGCAAATCGCACACTTCGTACAGTTTTTAAGTCATTTTTTAAAGAAATTATAGATATTTATGAAATTAGAGTGCAATGAGTCACTGGTAATGTATATTCTCTTCCATTTGAATGCTCATTTTTCACGATCGGTCTCTTGTGAGCGCCGCAGGAGGGATGCATACTACTGAAATAATATATATGATGATGATTTCAGTATTATCCTGCGATAGACTCCTGAATTTTCTGCTTGCTAACAAGGGTTGAATTGATGTGGGTTTCCTTTTCTTTTTTAACGACATTTCACTTATGTTTGGCAGTTTCCAAATGTTGAGCCACTGAAAACTTTCTAGAAACTCCCTACATTTGTTTCACAAATTTTACAATAAAGGACACTATCGTCGGTAGAAAAAAATTCTCTTCCAAATGTTTTCACTAAATGTCGCAACTTAACAACGATGCTAGCTTTAATTGGAGTCATAACTCCTTGCTTTCTGTGGTTGATGGTAAGCAGCTTGGTATTTCACTGAAGGTTGGAATTAAGGAATTTGAGATAATAGGTCCAGGTAATATTTGTGGAAATTCCGGGTCATTCATAACCTGAACCCCTATTGTGAACTGGTGTTAAAGTGAAAGGAACAAAGGTATTTCAGTTGTTGGAGAATCCGGCTTTTCCTTACAGGCAGTGCAAACTACTAATTAGCAGATGATACAAATACTCGGGGTGATTTAAGGGAGGTGAAAGCAACTTTATCATTAACAAGGAAATTTTCAGGTTATGACTAACCAGCCACGAGACTCCCGGGAGTTCGGATAGAAAAATACCACTGAAACGAAGTAACAAAAAGCGCTTCAAAACAATAGGAAATTAGAATATACGCCCTTCTCAAGCCTAGATATGCACTTAAACAGGCAAAGGAGAAAACTGTGATGCATTGTGCCAAAATGACCAAAATATGCATGTTGTTGTTTGAGTCTTCAGTCTTTTGACTGGTTTGATGCAGCTCTCCATGCCTCCCTGTCCTGAGCTAATCGTTTCATCTCTACATAGCTCCGACACCCTACATCGGAGGCAATCTGTTTAACATATTCTAACCTTGGTCTACCCCTACAGTTTTTGTCCTCGACCCTTCCTTCCATAACTAAGCTTGCTATTCCTGGGTGTCTTAGTATGTGTCCTACCAACCTATCTCTTCTCTTCATTAGCAGTCGCCAGAAACATCTCTCCTCTCCCACTCGTCTTAATACCTCTTTGTTTGTAACCCTATCTACCCATCTGATCTTCATCATTCTCCTGTAACACCACATTTCAAATGCTTCAATTCTCCTCTTTTCTGCTGCACCAATAGTCCAAGTTTCACTTCCATAGAGTGCCACGCTCCAGACAAAGGCTTTCAAAAATGACTTCCTAACACCTAAATCTATATTCGATGTCAGCAGATTCCTTTTTTGTAGAAATGCTTTCTTTGCCTGAGCCAACCTACTTTTAATATCCTCTTTGCTTCGTCCATCACTGGTTATTCTGCTTCCTAAGTAACAGAAGTCTCCTACTTCCTTCAGCTTTTCACCTGCCAATTTGATCTCCATAGAGGTTTCTGATTTATTTCGGCTGCATTCCAGTATTTTTGTTTTACATTTATTTATTTATTTTCATCATGAATTCTTTCCGGAAGACGGAGTCCATACCATTCAAAAACTCATTCAAATCCTCAGGCTTGTCGGCCAAGATGACGATGTCATCAGCAAATCTCAGAGTTGAAATTATTTCTCCTTGAATCTTCACTCCCACTTTAAATTTTTCTCTAATTTCCTTCATTGCTTGTTCAATGTAAAGATTGAAAAGTATGGGTGATAAGTTGCAGCCTTGCCTTACACCTTTCTGAATACCAGCTTCTCTCTCATGTCCTTCAACTCGAATGACTGCTGTCTGGTTTCTGTACAGATTGTATATCACCCTCCTATCCCTGTACTTTATTCCAATTGATTTCAAAATGTCAAACAATTTAGTCCAATCAACGTTATAAAAAGCCTTTTCTAAGTCTACAAAAGCCATGAACGTTCTCTTATCTTTCCTTATTCTACCTTCTAAAATCAGCCTAAGACTTAGTACAGCTTCCCTTGTTCCTACATTTCTCCTGAAACCAAACTGGTCTTCACCCAACTCCGTTTCTATCTGGCTTTCAATCCTCTTGTAAATTATTCTAGACAGGATCTTTGAAGCATGAGTAATCAAGCTGATTGTACGGTAATCTTCACATCTGTCAGCTCCCACTTTCTTTGGTATAGGGATGATTACATTCTTCTTGAAATCAGGGGGTACCTCACCTGTCTCATAAATCCTACACACCAAGTGAAATAACCTGATCAGACCTTCATCTCCTATACAGCGTAGTAACTCAATCGGTATATCATCTATGCCTGGTGCTTTGTTCCTGCTTAAGTCTTCCAAAGCTCTATCAAATTCTGATCTCAATATTAAATCTCCTTTCGCATCCTCATCAATTTCCTCCTCCCTTTCCATTACATGATTCTCAATCTCCTTTCCCTTATACAAACTCTCTATGTAAGCTTTCCATCTGTCAACCTTTTCTTCCCTATCTGTTAGAGGCTTTCCATTTGTGTCCTTAATATTACAGCACTTAGTCTTCTTTTCCCCAAAAGTATTCTTAATCCTTCGATAAGCTGTGTCTACTTTTCCTAATTTCAGACAATTTTCTATACCTGCACATTTCTCTTTCAACCATTCTTCTTTCGCTTCCTTGCACTTCTTGTTAACCTCATTTCTCAGACGTCTGTATTCTGCTTTCCCCTTTTCATCTCTTAGATTCTTGTGTTTCCGCCTTTCATCCATCAATTCTAGTATATCCTGAGTGATCCACGGTTTTCTACCTATTCTTTCTTTCCTACCAATGTTTTCTTCTGCGGATTTGTTATTTCATTCTTCAAAAGTGCCCTTTCGTCTGCAATTGAAGTTTGTTTAGGGCTTTTCATTAGTCCTTCCTTTATACTCTTCTTGAATCTTTCGTTTACATCCTTCTCTTTCAGTCTGTCTATTGCCCACCTTTTTGGCTTTTGACTTTTCTTCAGTTTCTTCAACTTTAATCTGCATTTCATTACAACCAGATTGTGATCAGAGTTTATGTCAGCACCAGGATATGTTTTACAATCCAAAATCTGGTTTCGAAACCTCTGCTTGACCATAATGAAGTCGATTTGGTAACGCCCTGTATCTCCTGGTCTCATCCATGTGTATATTCTTCTATTATGGTTATTGAATAAGGTGTTAGCTATGACCAATTCATGCTCGGTGCAGAATTCTACCAGCCTGCTTCCTCGATCATTCCTTTCACCTAATCCGAAATCTCCTACTATCTTCCCTTCTCTCCCTTTTCCTACCACAGCATTCCAATCTCCCATTACTATAACATTTTCATCACCCTTGATATACCTCAGAATTTCGTCTATTTCTTCGTAGACCTTTTCAACATCCTCATCATCAGCTTGACTGGTAGGCATATAGACTTGTACCACTGTAGTGCAGGTAGGTTTTGTATTGATTTTTGCTACAATAATCCGTTCACTATATTGCTCATAATATTCCACCCGCTGTCCAAGTTTCCTACTCAATATGAGGCCAACCCCTGCTTGGCCATTGTTTGATTTAGTGCTAATGACCCTATAGTCTCCTGACCAAAAGTCCTGTTCTTCCTGCCAGCGCATTTCACTAATCCCAACCAAATCCAACCTCAACCTATCCATTTCCCTTTCTAAGTTTTCTATCCTTCCACTTCCTAGCAGACTTCTAACATTCCACGCTCCGATCCGTAGAATGTCAGATTTCCTCTTTGTCACTTCTGTGATGTTAACCCCCTCTCGAGTAGTCCCCACCCGGAGATCCGAACGGGGGACTAGTTTACCTCCGGATTGAAATTTTACAAGGGAGGAGGACATCATCACATGTAATTATGCATAGAGAGGTGCATATCCTCGGGAATAGCATACGGCTGTAGTTTCCCGTTGCTTTCAGCCGTGCAGCAGGACGCAGTGTAGCCATTATTGGCTTATATTATCAATATCTTAACCGTCTATAAGACTAGTAAAGAATTGATTTATTCTGAAAGGCTGCTACTCCCTTTCAGAATAAGTAGAGCAATTCTACTAACAAAAATACTAACCTTCTACCGTACTAACAATTAAATACCAAAACTCTACTAACAAAAAACTTAAGTTCCACCAACAACAAATACTACCACTAAAACAGTCTGTCAACAGGCACACTCACATGCACCCTCACACATCACAGTCTACTGAAACAATGAACTATAACTAATAAACAATGCAACTGCTACCAGACACACTCACACACCACAGTCTAATAGAACAATGACATATATCTAATAGACAAACTAACTACCTACTTACAACTAAAACTAACTACGTACTTACTGTACTTTTATTTGAATTGACAATATTTACAAAATGCAATTTAGATAGAAAATACTTACAAAATGTAATTTAGATTCAAAATTGTCACAAAATGCAATTTAAGGGGGATGTATGCAAAATTGCACTAAGTGAGAAATGGTTTCATTTCGGCTGTATTAAGGTAAATAAGGAGGATTGTGTAGTCGGGAATTGGTTTTTGACGTTTGTAACAGTGTTTTATACGAGTGAATTCATAAGAGAATCTGCGTCTGATACTAGATCGTTCAGTCCATAACATTTCGTATACTGGCGAGGCGAGCAGCAAATTTATGTGAAGTGAGACGAACATTATTAGCACCGTATTGAAGCCATTGATATTTACTAAGCTGCGTGTGTTTAATTAATTAATACATCCAAATAACTAACATCAACTGCGCACACTACTCAAACCCAACCCACTAATATCATGGCAGCTAGAGATTCTCTACTTATCGAATATGCAAAAATATGATTTTGCATGATCTTTCGGGCCTCAGTTATTAAGCTGTACATCTATTATCTTGGCACGAGAGCTATTTATCCGACTATTTCGTGGTGCAGTGGCTAGTATTCTTGGCTGTCACTCCTGAGGTCTGGTTTCGATTCCCGAATCTGTCAAGACATATAATTCGGGTCTGAGGCAACTCAATTATCCTGCAAGTGGTTTCCCACTTCTACTTCAGGCAAATGCCGGGATGGTAGCTAAATTAGTCATGGCCGTCTCCTTCCCAATCCTCATCTGAAATAAAAATAGGCTACACAAACTAATATAGCCATCAAAATAACACGATTCATCAGACAAATTCCACACACTCCCAAGTACACGGGACTACATGAACACAATATCGCAACAACAATTAACTCTTTACCAACACTGGTGCAGAGTATTCAGTGACAGATTATACGAAGTCAACAGCTGAAGAACAGAGAGCATTGGTGTTGGACCCTAAGTGGAACCACAAAGCTTACACAAAATGTCATTCCGCGTCTTGCGGTTGTCAGCAGTCTTTGTTAGATAATCTTTGAAAGATAGCGTTCTCTCAATAGTTTCATCCAGTGTAAACAGTACACATGCAGTTTACGCTCTACATACGTATATATACTGTATATATAAGTCCGCCTTGTTACGTTGCGTAGTGGCTAGCGCTCTTGGCTGCCACCACGGAAGCCCAGGTTCGATTTCCGACTCTGGCAAGAAATGTAATTCTGGTATGAGGGCTGGAACGGGTTACACTCAGCCTCGTGAGGCAAAACCGAGAACAGGTGGGTTCGAATCCCATTTCAGCCATCCTGGAAGTGGTTTGCCGTAGTTTCCCAATAATACTCCAGGCGAATGCTGAGATGGCATCTGAATTACAAATACACACACTAATATAGCCATTGCAGTAACACAGGTTATCAGACAAATTTCGCACACACACACACACACACACCCAAGCACACGGGCTACGTGCCCACGATGTCGCAAAGCCCATCTTGTGTGCATATGTAAATATAACCCAGTGTATATATTGGGGGCTCTGACGCATCCCGAATGCGAAGTGGGGTTTTGCTCTTTTCAGAGACTCCCTTCAGTGTACTGTAAATTCAGTGTAAGGCACTGATAAATAAATATGAAATGAAATGAAAAAAGCCTCCTAATTAATCAACATACCGTATATAAAAAGAAAGCCACAAATTTATACAAAATAGTACTGTACCAATCTGGTGGATTAATGGTAGTTTGATTCACGGTAGATGAAGGTACTAGCTCAAAAGATCTCCACGAGATAGCTTAGGTCATACAATAATAATAATAATCTCTCTACCGTATATATTTCCCATTTCGTGGGTTCGGGGTCGAGGTGAGGTAGGCTACTATGTGGCAGTGGTTTTCACGGCTGGATGACCCTCCTGACGCTATCCTCAATACAGAGCTGGATGGGAAACGAAATGACAATAGGGCAAGGGAAGCGACCAATGCCTATCGGGAAGTACTGTCCCGAAAAACAATTTCATGGAGGCTGACGGTGGGATTTGAACCCTTTGGCCTTCACGTTAATGCACGCACCCGACCAGATCACTGATAATATATATAATAATAATAATGCAATTTTGAAAAGTTTGAATGGAATAGAAGCATATTTTACTATAAATATTTTGTATTTTGAATTGTATTTTAAAATACTAACTTATTTTGTATTTTGTATTTTCAGAAATTTTATAAGTGTATTTTGTATCTAAAATACTTTTTTGTGAGTATTTTGTATCGAAAATACATTTTGGGAGTATTTTGCCCAACTCTGTATATAACAGATTGAATTTGGAGGGTCCATCTATCAGTTTTTCTATTACCATCACGTGATATTTTTTATTTAGGCCGTATATTTTTATATAAAATTACTGTATACCAATAATAGTGAATAATAAATTAATTACCTTATATCCAAAAATTCTATTTTTTAAAAATCTACTATTTTTTATTCAAAACTTCTAAAAATTAATTGACGGCCCAATACTCAAGATTTTTATTTAAAAAGTAAAACTTTACATTAAATTTTGTCAATTTCTATTCATCCATAAAAAAATAATCTAATCATAATTCTTTTAAAATTTCTTATTCTAAAAAGTAAAATACTTTTATAATTATAAATCTCATTATCCAAGAAATACTAATTATAAACAAATTTATAGTAGGCCTACCTGTACTTTTAATAAATTTTATAAAGTAGAATTTAGAAATATTAAGGAGAAGGCCTTTTTTAAAATGAATAATTTAGAACGTTTAGAGTTGATAATTAATTTTTGAGTTGTGGAGCAGGTAAAGTAAGGTTTCTATGAGTTGTATGTGGCCCACCAGCCCGCAGCGCGCCATGCCAGATGATCAGGCTGTCGCCTAATTTCCAGGCAGGCCCTGCCCTGCCCCTCGCAATCGAAGCCATCCCTGATTACGGGTAAATCAGGGTGGCTGATCACGAATATACTATTAGTTTTGCCATAGTTTCCTATACCAGCAAACTAGCTCTTTTCCAGATCAGTTAGTGGCCCTGAAAAGGGCCGTTTATTTTGATGGTCCTGAAAAGGGCCGTTTATTAAGCCAAGGCTCGACCGAGGAGACATCTTTTCACAGATGCTAATCGTCAATAGCAGCCTCAGGGTACACTGATCGAACATGCTCGATGAAATGGTGAAACGCATTTACCCCTAAACGCTGTCGCCAGAGAAATTCGGCCAAATAGTTGCTGATCATTGTACGGTGTGTGCCAAAACGTCGCTTGTTACCTTTCTTGGCTTTCTGCCACACAGACTCTACGTGATTTGTCGTAGCATGTGTAACAGGGTCGACAAAATTCATGGAGTGATTCACCGTTAAGTGCTGGTAGCCTAAGTTGTTAAGGGCATTATACGTCCCCTACATATCAGACATTACAGTAGTGCCTGGAAGAATATACTGCTGAATTATTGGCAGTAATGTTTGGGCATCTCTTCGTTGAACAGCAACCATAAAACTTTCCTTAGTCTCAACATCATATGCTCCAAATACCCACTGTTCACGTACTCGGCGACCTCGATTGACTTTCCGTCGTGCAAAACAGCTTTCATCTATTTCAACTGTATGGCCAACTCCTCCCTGCTGAATGGGATGCTGAATGAAATATTCATGGCAAATATCTCGACAAAACTGTTTCCAGTCGACGATTGTTTTGTTACTTAAATCCAATTCACGCATCAAAATGGATTGCTTGTCAATTTCATATGCCCAATAGTAAGCCAAAATGATAATTTCTGAAATTGGCAGATGGCTACCACTAAAGAACGACAGTTTCCTTACAGAACAGGTTTTCCTGCAGACACGCCCGGCTGAACAGCGCCAAATAGAACCATCTATCCCTGGTCTATTTTCCAAACGCATTTCATTGCGTCCCACGCAAGTACCATTCTCACAAACCACTACATCCCCACTGGATAGATTGAGGAACTGTTGCTGTGGCCAAGAATAGATCTCTCAGTTGTAATTCGGAAAGATCCGGGAAAGCTCTAATTATATTTGCCATTTTCACAAGAAATGCAACTCGACGCAAACAACAACAGTACAGGAGAAACGTTAACGACAGAGTGTCGTCCCAACTGACTCAAGTGCTTTGTCTCGGAGTCTCGCGTCACCCGGAAACAAAATACTATTTCTGGGAAATTCAGTCAACACTGGACAGACTACCCGTGGCGAAGATGACGACACGTCGACGGAAATATTTCCCAAGCATGTCCTGTATAATATAACCTACCATGAATCTAACGAAAATTTCCATTTTCACTAAACAATAATTAAAACCCTTATATATAATTATGTAATGAAATAATGGAATAAATCCAGAATTGATATGATAATTAAATATACATAATAAAAATATTAAATTAATTTTGATTCTTATAAATAAAATAATTAAGGGGAAATATTCGGACTATACACCACCTAAACTCAATAAGTCACGAAGTCCCAGGTCATAAATTCGAATTTGCGGTGTGTAATCCGGAAAGTTACGGTATTGTGTTCATAAAAATAGTATAGAGACGTTCCTTACGTTGGCTGTGCGAAAAGTCACAAGGATTCGATTCCCTCCCAGGTACTAAGTCATAAATTCGAATTTGCGGTGTGTAACTCAGAATGTTACGGTATGGTGTTCATAAAAATAGTAAGGAGACGTTCCTTACATTGTCTGTAAGAAAGTACACACCTAACGCCCTTGCGGACGAGTGTTCTATTCCCCACCCAGGTACAGTCATAAATTCGAATTTGTCGCGCGGTGTTCTAGTACAGCCGAAGTATTAATACGGGTGCAAAACTAATAGTATATTCGCGATACGCACCCCCGATTTACCCATAATTCATGTAAAGAAGTCACATTTCGAGAAAAAAAAGTCCTCTCGGCACGCCGGAAGGCGGAGGTAGATTTCACCGGGCAAACTTGGGGATAGGCGAAAATAGGCAAAATATGCAGGTTTTCGTAGAAGGATCAGACCTCATTTATTGCGAGACAGTATTTTACAATTGGAGCTTAATGAACTTTTTTTTACGTCGTTTTATGCATATTTTAAACATTTTATTGTCTTATGGGGACGGTAACCTTCTCGTCATTTGGGGTCCATTTTTATACTTGTGGTCACACTGTCCTTAGGCAAGGTTTCGACACTGATGTGTAACTATGTAACGGTCTGTTACTTCTTCACGCAAAATTTTATCTCCCGCAGAGATTTTAGTTGGTTCCTCTGTTTAGGGGCTGTGACAACGCGGTCATGTAACCCCGTGTACTTTGGGTGAGTGTAGAATCTGTCTGATAAACGGTGTGAATTGCGATGACTGTATTAGTCTGTAATTCAGGTAAGGACTGGAGACGGTCAATTTCAAGCAATAGTTCCTAATGTTGCTAACACATACTACCGTCAACGACATCTAGCTGTGATCTTGGCTACTTGATGCCGCTGCAACCAGCAACTCGCAACGAACGTTGGAACTTCCCCTACAAAGGAAAGCATACTGAGGGATTTTTAGCGCTCTTAGAAAATCCGACGACTTCGGCCGGCTTTGAACCTGCAACCTTGGGCATAGAAGTTCAGCATGCTACCAGTTACGTCACCTAAGCAGCTTCGCACTTAAGTCGGATGGAAAACTGAATGTGATGTCGTGCAAGTGCGTTGTCATGGCAACGTCTGATGGCTCATCCCTCATCAATTTAGTAATGTTGCCATGGTAACCTCTGATAGCTCTTGGCATTTTCTTATAATTCCGAAATCATTTTTCTCATCCCTTGGCGTAATGGTGGGTCATATCAAAAATTCTTTCAGACAAAAGTTTTAGGTAATTATTAGAAGAATATTGTCCATTTTGTACGGTTTTGATATTGTGCCTATTAAGAGAGATATGATTAATGTTTCCCGAAAAACCCACTTTTTCCCACCCCTTTGGTCAATGGTTGTTGCTATCAAAAAACGTTTCAAACATAAATTTTTGGTCCTTATCCGACATATAGTATGAACTTTGAATGGATTCGATATTTCAAACATTAAGAGAGTTATAGCGATATTTCACGTTTTCGTAAAAAGCCACCCATTTTCGCCCCCTTCGACCGATTATGCTCATTAACGAACTCGACCGAGATTCTATAGGGATACATATTCTGTAAACATTTCAAAGTGATTGGTGCAAAATTGCGGTAGTTATCGTGTCCAAAAGAAAGTGATATATATATATACATAAATTATTTATAAACTTTTGAACTGATGGTGGTTTTGGGGTCTAGGGGATGTGAAACGCGAAGATATGTCAAATCTTCCGGAAGTCGTAACATGGTACCCATTGCAATAGTTAGCTTTCTAATGAAAACTACTTAAATGTCTGCACCACCTAAACTACTTAACTTACTAAGTCCCAGGTCATAAATTCGAATTTGCGGCGTGCAACCTGGAAAGTTACGGTATTGTGTTCATAAAAATAGTATGGAGACGTTCCTTACATTGTCTGTGAGGAAAGACACACCTAAAGCTCTTGGGGACGAGGGTTCGATTGCCTGGCCAGGCACTAAGTCATAAATTCGAATTGGCGGCGTGTAACCCGGAAAGCTACGGTATTGTGTTCATAAAAATATTATGGAGACGTATCTTACATTGCCTGTGCAAAAGCGTCACACCTAACGCCCTTGGGGACGAGGGTTCGATTCCCTCCCAGGTACTAAGTCATAAATTCGGATTTGTGGTGTGTAACCCAGAATGTAACGGTATGGTGTTCATAGAAATAGTATGGAGACGTTCCTTACATTGGCTGTGCAAAAGTCTCACCTAACGCCCTGGGGACGAGGGTTCGATTCCCTCCCAGCTACTAAGTCATAAATTCGAATTTGTGGTGTGTAACCCAGAATGATACGGTATGGTGTTCATAAAAATAGTATGTAGACGTTCCTGAAGTTGGCTGTGCGGAAAGTCACACTTAACGCCCTTGGGGACGAGTGTTCTATTCCCCTCCCAGGTACAGTCATAAATTCGAATTTGTCGCGCGGTGCTCTAGTACAGCCGAAGTATTAATACGGGTGCAAAACTAACAGTATATTCGTGATCAGCACCCTCGTTTTACCCATAATTCATGTAAAGAAGTCACATTTCGAGAGAAAATGTCCGTACCACCTAAACTATATAAGTTACTAAGTCCCAGGTCATAAATTCGAATTTGCGGCGTGCAACCTGGAAAGTTACGGTATTGTGTTCATAAAAAGAGTATTGAGACGCTCCTTACATTGTCTGTGAGGAAAGACATACCTAACGCCCTTGGGGACGAGGGTTCGATTCCCCTGCTAGGGCACAAAGTCATAAATTCGAATTTGCGGCGTGTAACCCGAAAAGTTACGGTATTGTGTTCATAAAAATAGTAAGGAGACGTTCCTTACGTTGGCTGTGCGAAAAGTCACACCTAACGCCCTTGGGGACGAGGGTTCGAATCCCCCGCCAGGCACTAATTCAAAAATTCGAATTTGCGGTGTGCAACTCAGAATGTTACGGTATGGTGTTAATAAAAAATAGTATGGAGAAGTTCCTTACATTGTCTGTAAGAAAATACACACTTAACTACCTTGGGGACGAGTGTTCGAATCCCCTCCCAGGTACTGTTATAAATTCGAATTTGTCGCGCGGTGCTCAAGTGCGGTCGAAGTATTATTTCGGGTGCAAAACTAATAGTACATTCGTGATCAGCCCCATGGATTTACCCATACTTCATGTAAGGAAATCATATTACGGGAAAAAAGGCCGTACCACCTAAACTACATAAGTTACTAAGCATAAGGTCATAAATTAGAATTTGTGGCGTGTAACCCGGAAGGATACGGTATTGTGTTCATAAAAATAGTATGGAGACGTTCCTTATGTTGGCTGTGGGAAAAGTCACACCTAACGCCCTTGGGGACTAGGTTTCGATTCCCTCCCAGGTACTTAAACATAAATTCGAATTTGCAGCGTGAAACCCGGAAAGTTACGGTATTATTTTCATAAAAATAGTATGGAGACGTTCCTTACATTGGCTGTGCAAAAAGTCACACCTATGGCCCTTGGGGACGAGGGTTCGATACCCCTAACAGGCACTAAGTCATAAATTCGAATTTGCGGCGTGTAACCCGGAAAGTTACGGTATTGTGTTCATAAAAATAGTATGGAGACGTGCCTTACGTTGGCAGTGCGAAAAGTCACACCTAACGCCCTTGGGGACAAGGATTCGAATCCCTCCCAGGTAGTAAGTCGTAAATTCGAATTTGCGGCGTGTAACCCGGAAAGTTACGGTGATGTGTTCATAAATGTAGTATGGAGACGTTCCTTACATTGTCGGTGAGAATAGACACACCTAATGCCCTTGGGGACGAGTGTTCTATTCCCCACCCAGGTACAGTCATAAATTCGAATTTGTCGCGCGGTGCTCTAGTACAGCCGAAGTATTAATACGGGTGCAAAACTAATAGTATATTCGCGATCAGCACCCTCAATTTACCCATAATTCATGTAAAGAAGTCACATTTCGAGAAATAAGGTCCGTACCACTTAAACTACATAAGTTATTAGGTCCCAGGTCATAAATTCGAATTTGCGGCGTGCAACCTGGAAAGTTACGGTATTGTGTTCATAAAAATTGTATTGAGACGTTCCCTACATTGTATGTGAGGAAAGACACACCTAACGCTCTTGGAGACGAGGGTTCGATTCCCTGGCCAGGCACTAAGTCATAAATTCGAATTGGCGGCGTGTAACCCGGAAAGCTACGGTATTGTGTTCATAATAATATTATGGAGACGTATCTCACATTGCCTGTGCAAAAGCGTCACACCTAACGCCCTTGGGGACGAGGGTTCGATTCCCCTCCCAGGTACTGTCATGAATTCGAAGTTGTCGCGCGGTGCTCTAGTACGCCGAAGTATTAATACGGGTGCCAAACTAATAGTATATTCGTGATCAGCCCCCTCGATTTACCCATACTTCATGTAAGGAAGTCATATTACGAGAATAAAGGCCGTACCAACTAAACTACATAAGTTACTAAACCTAAGGTCATAAATTAGAATTTGTCTCGTGTAAACCAGAAGGATACGGTATGGTGTTCATAAAAATGTTATGGAGACGTTCCTAATGTTGGCTGTGGGAAAAGACACACCTAACGCCCTTGGGGACGAGGGCTCGATTTTCTCCCAGATACTAAGTCATAAATTCGAATTTGCGACGTGTAACCCGGAAAGTTACGGTATTGTATTCTAAAAATAGTATGGAGAAGTTCCTTATGTTGGCTGTGCGGAAAGTCACACCTAACGCCCTTGGGGTCTAGGGTTCGATTCCCTCCCAGGTACTTAGTCATAAATTCGAATTTTTGGCGTGTAAACCGGAAAATTACGGTGTTGTGTTCATATAAATAGTATGGTGACGTTCCTTACATGGGCTGTGCAAAAAGTCTCACCTAAGGCCCTTGGGGACGAGGGTTCGAATCCCCTAACAGGCACTAAGTCATAAATTCTAAATTGCGGCGTGTAACACAGAAAGTTACGGTATTGTGTTCACAGAAATAGTATGGAGACGTGCCTTACGTTGGCTGTGCGAAAAGTCACTCCTAACGCCCTTGGGGACAAGGATTCGATTCCCTCCAAGGTAGTAAGTCAAAAATTCGAATTTGCGGCGTGTAACCCGGAATGTTACGGTAATGTGTTCATAAAAATAGCATGGAGACGTTCCTTACATTGTCTGTGAGAATAGACATACCTAACGCCCTGGAGGACGAGAGTTCTATTCCCCACCCAGGTACAGTAATAAATTCGAATTTGTCGCGCGGTGCTCTAGTACAGCCGAAGTATTAATACGGGTGCAAAACTAATAGTATATTTGTGATCAGCACCCACGTTTTACCCATAATTCATGTAAGGAAGTCACATTTCGAGAGAAAATGTCCGTACCACCTAAACTACATAAGTTACTAAGTCCCAGGTCATAAATTCGATTTTGCGGCGTCCAACCTGGAAAAATACGGTATTGTGTTCATAAAAATAGTATTGAGACGTTCCTTACGTTGTCTGTGAGGAACGACACACCTAACGCTCTTGGGGACGATGGTTCTATTCCCTGGCCAGGCACTAAGTCATAAATTCGAATTGGCGGCGTGTAACCCGGAAAGCTACGGTATTGTGTTCATAAAAATATTATGGAGACGTATCTCACATTGCCTGTGCAAAAGCGTCACACCTAACGCCCTTGGGGACGAGGGTTCGATTCCCTCCCAGGTACTATGTCATGAATTCGAATTTGCGGTGTGTAACCCAGAATGTAGCGGTATGGTGTTCATAGAAATAGTATGGAGACGTTCCTTACATTGTCTGTGCAAAAAGTCTCACCTAACGCCCTTGGGGACGAGGGTTCGATTCCCTCCCAGCTACTAAGTCATAAATTCGAATTCTTGGCGTGCAACCTGGAAAGTTACGGTATTGTGTTCATAAAAATAGTATTGAGACGTTCCCTACATTGTCTGGGAGGAAAGACACACCTAACGCTCTTGGGGACGAGGGTTCGATTTCCTGGCCAGGCACTAAGTCATAAATTCGAATTGGCGGCGTGTAACCCGGAAAGCTACGGTATTGTGTTCATAAAAATATTATGGAGACGTATCTCACATTGCCTGTGCAAAAGCGTCACACCTAACGCCCTTGGGGACGAGGGTTCGATTTCCCCGCCAGGCACTAAGTCAAAAATTCGAATTTGCGGTGTGCATCTCAGAATGTTACGGTATGGTGTTCATAAAAATAGTATGGAGAAGTCCCTTACATTGTCTGTAAGAAAATACACACCTAACTACCTTGGGGACGAGTGTTCGATTCCCCTCCCAGGTACTGTCATAAATTCGAATTTGTCGCGCGGTGCTCTAGTACAGCCGAAGTATTAATACGGGTGCAAAACTAACAGTATATTCGTGATCAGCACCCTCGTTTTACCCATAATTCATGTAAAGAAGTCACATTTCGAGAGAAAATGTCCGTACCACCTAAACTACATAAGTTACTAAGTCCCAGGTCATAAATTCGAATTTGCGGCGCGCAACCTGGAAAGTTACGGTATTGTGTTCATAAAAATAGTATTGAGACGTTCCTTACATTGTCTGTGAGGAAAGACACACCTAACGCCCTTGAAGTCGAGGGTTCGATTCCCCTGCTAGGGCACAAAGTAATAAATTCGAATTTGCGGCGTGTAACCCGGTAAGTTACGGTATTGTGTTCATAAAAATATTAAGGAGTTGTTCCTTACGTTGGCTGTGTGAAAAGTCACAACTAACGCCTGTGGGGACGAGGGTTGGATTCCCCCTCCAGGCACTAAGTCAAAAATTCGAATTTGCGGTGTGGAACTCAGAATGTTACGGTATGGTGTTCATAAAAATAGTATGGAGACGTTCCTTACATTGTCTGTAAGAAAATATACACCTAACTACCTTGGGGACGAGTGTTCCATTCCCCTCCCAGGTGCTGTTATAAATTCGAATTTGTCTCGCGGTGCTCAAGTGCGGTCGAAGTATTAATCGGGTGCAAAACTAATAGTATATTCGTGATCAGCACCCTCGATTTACCCATAATTCATGTAAAGAAGTCACATTTCGAGAAAAAATGTCCGTACCACCTAAACTATATAAGTTACTAAGTCCCAGGTGATAAATTTGAATTTGCGGCATGCAACCTGTAAAGTTACGGTATTGTGTTCATAAAAATAGTATTGAGACGTTCCTTACATTCTCTGTGAGGAAAGACACACCTAACGCCCTTGGGGACGAGGGTTCGATTCCCCCGCCAGGCACTAAGTCATAAATTCGAATTGGCGCCGTGTAACCCGGAAAGTTACGGTATTGTGTTCATAAAAATATTAAGGAGACGTTCCTTACGTTGGCAGTGCGAAAGTCACAACTAACGCCCTTGGGGACGAGGGTTCGATTCCCCTCCCAGGTACTGTCATAAATTCTAATTTGTCGCGCGGTGCTCTAGTACGGCCGAAGTATTAATACGGGTGCCAAACTAATAGTATATTCGTGATCAGCCCCCTCGATTTACTCATACTTCATGTAAGGAAGTCATATTACGAGAACAAAGGCCGTACCACCTACATAAGTTACTAAACCTAAGGTCATAAATTAGAATTTGTCTCGTGTAAACCAGAAGGATACGGTATTGTGTTCATAAAAATAATATGGAGACGTTCCTAATGTTGGCTGTGGGAAAAGACACACCTAACGCCCTTGGGGTCTAGGGTTCGATTCCCTCCCAGGTACTTAGTCATAAATTCGAATTTTCGGCGTGTAAACCTGAAAATTACGGTATTGTGTTCATATAAATAGTATGGTGGCGTTCCTTACATGGGCTGTGCAAAAAGTCACACCTAAGGCCCTTGGGGACGAGGGTTCTATTCCCCTAACAGGCACTAAGTCATAAATTCTAATTTGCGGCGTGTAACCCAGAAAGTTACGGTATTGTGTTCATAGAAATAGTATGGAGACGTGCCTTACGTTGGCTGTGCGAAAAGTCACTCCTAACGCCCTTGGGGACAAGGAATCGATTCCCTCCAAGGTAGTAAGTCAAAAATTCGAATTTGCGGCGTGTAACCCGGAATGTTTCAGTAATGTGTTCATAAAAATAGCATGGAGACGATCCTTACATTGTCTGTGAGAATAGACATACCTAACGCCCTTGAGGACGAGAGTTCTATTCCCCACCCAGGTACAGTAATAAATTCGAATTTGTCGCGCGGTGCTCTAGTACAGCCGAAGTATTAATACGGGTGCAAAACTAATAGTATATTCGTGATCAGCACCCTCGTTTTACCCATAATTCATGTAAAGAAGTCACATTTCGAGAGAAAATGTCCGTACCACCTAAACTACATAAGTTACTAAGTCCCAGGTCATAAATTCGAATTTGTGGCGTCCAACCTGGAAAAATATGGTACTGTGTTCATAAAAATAGTATTGAGTCGTTCCTTATATTGCCTGTGAGGAAAGACACACCTAACGCCCTTGGGGACGCGGGTTCGATTCCCCTGCTAGGGCACAAAGTCATAAATTCGAATTTGCGGCGTGTAACCCGGAAAGGTACGGTATTGTGTTCATAAAAATAGTAAGGAGACGTTCCTTACGTTGGCTGTGCGAAAAGTCACACCTAACGCCCTTGGGGACGAGGGTTCGATTCCCCCGCCAGGTACTAAGACAAAAATTCGAATTTGCGGTGTGCAACTCAGAATGTTACGGTATAGTGTTCATAAAAATAGTATGGAGAAGTTCCTTACATTGTCTGTAAGAAAATACACACCTAACTACCTTGTGGACGAGTGTTCGATTCCCCTCCCAGGTACTGTCATAAATTCGAATTTGTCGCGCGGTGCTCTAGTACGGCCGAAGTATTAATACGGGTGCCAAACTAATAGTATATTCGTGATCAGCCCCCTCGATTTAGCCATACTTCATGTAAGGAAGTCATATTACGAGAAAAAAAGGCCGTACCACCTAAACTACGTAGTTATTAAGCCTAAGGTCATAAATTCGAATTTGTGGCGTGTAACCCGGAAGGATACGGTATTGTGTTCATAAAAATAGTGTGGAGACGTTCCTTATGTTGGCTGTGGGAAAAGTCACACCTAACGCCCTTGGGGACGAGGGTTCGATTCTCTCCCAGATACTAAGTCATAAATTCGAATTTGCGACGTGTAACCCGGAAAGTTACGGTATTGTATTCATAAAAATAGTATGGAGACGTTCCTTATGTTGGCTGTGCGGAAAGTCACACCTAACGCCCTCGGGGACTAGGCTTCGATTCACCTCCCAGGTACTGTCATAAATTCGAATTTGTCGTGCGGTGCTCTAGTACGGCCGAAGTATTAATACGGGTGCAAAACTAATAGTATATTCGTGATCAGCACCTTCGATTTACCCATACTTCATGTAAAGAAGTCATGTTACGAGAAAAAACGCCGTACCACCTAAACTACATACTGTATGTAACTAAGCCTAAGGTCATAAATTCGAATTGTGGCGTGTAACCCGATAGATTACGATATTGTGTTCATAAAAAACGGGTGGAGACGTTCCTTATGTTGGCTGTGGGAAAAGTCACACCTAACGCCCTTGGGGACGAGGGTTCGATTCTCTCCCAGATACTAAGTCATAAATTCGAATTTGCGACGTGGAACCCGGAAAGTTACGGTATTGTGTTCATAACAATAGTATGGAGACGTTCCTTACATTGGCTGTGCAAAAAGTCACACCTAAGGCCCTTGGGGACGAGGGTTCGATTCCCCTAACGGGCAATAAGTCATAAATTCTAATTTGCGGAGTGTAACCCGGAAAGTTACGGTATTGTGTTCATAAAAATAGTATGGAGACGTGCCTTACGTTGGCAGTGCGAAAAGTCACACCTAACGCCCTTGGGGACAAGGATTCGATTCCCTCCAAGGTAGTAAGTCAAAAATTCGAATTTGCGGCGTGTAACCCGGAATGTTACGGTAATGTGTTCATAAAAATAGCATGGAGACGTTCCTTACATTGTCTGTGAGAATACACATACCTAACGCCCTGGAGGACGAGAGTTCTATTCCCCACCCAGGTACAGTAATAAATTCGAATTTGTCGCGCGGTGCTCTAGTACAGCCGAAGTATTAATACGGGTGCAAAACTAATAGTATATTCGTGATCATCACCCACGTTTTACCCATAATTCATGTAAGGAAGTCACATTTCGAGAGAAAATGTCCGTACCACCTAAACTACATAAGTTACTAAGTCCCAGGTCATAAATTCGATTTTGCGGCGTCCAACCTGGAAAAATACGGTATTGTGTTCATAAAAATAGTATTGAGACGTTCCTTACGTTGTCTGTGAGGAACGACACACCTAACGCTCTTGGGGACGATGGTTCTATTCCCTGGCCAGGCACTAAGTCATAAATTCGAATTGGCGGCGTGTAACCCGGAAAGCTACGGTATTGTGTTCATAAAAATATTATGGAGACGTATCTCACATTGCCTGTGCAAAAGCGTCACACCTAACGCCCTTGGGGACGAGGGTTCGATTCCCTCCCAGGTACTATGTCATGAATTCGAATTTGCGGTGTGTAACCCAGAATGTAGCGGTATGGTGTTCATAGAAATAGTATGGAGACGTTCCTTACATTGTCTGTGCAAAAAGTCTCACCTAACGCCCTTGGGGACGAGGGTTCGATTCCCTCCCAGCTACTAAGTCATAAATTCGAATTCTTGGCGTGCAACCTGGAAAGTTACGGTATTGTGTTCATAAAAATAGTATTGAGACGTTCCCTACATTGTCTGGGAGGAAAGACACACCTAACGCTCTTGGGGACGAGGGTTCGATTCCCTGGCCAGGCACTAAGTCATAAATTCGAATTGGCGGCGTGTAACCCGGAAAGCTACGGTATTGTGTTCATAAAAATATTATGGAGACGTATCTCACATTGCCTGTGCAAAAGCGTCACACCTAACGCCCTTGGGGACGAGGGTTCGATTTCCCCGCCAGGCACTAAGTCAAAAATTCGAATTTGCGGTGTGCAACTCAGAATGTTACGGTATGGTGTTCATAAAAATAGTATGGAGAAGTCCCTTACATTGTCTGTAAGAAAATACACACCTAACTACCTTGGGGACGAGTGTTCGATTCCCCTCCCAGGTACTGTCATAAATTCGAATTTGTCGCGCGGTGCTCTAGTACAGCCGAAGTATTAATACGGGTGCAAAACTAACAGTATATTCGTGATCAGCACCCTCGTTTTACCCATAATTCATGTAAAGAAGTCACATTTCGAGAGAAAATGTCCGTACCACCTAAACTACATAAGTTACTAAGTCCCAGGTCATAAATTCGAATTTGCGGCGCGCAACCTGGAAAGTTACGGTATTGTGTTCATAAAAATAGTATTGAGACGTTCCTTACATTGTCTGTGAGGAAAGACACACCTAACGCCCTTGAAGTCGAGGGTTCGATTCCCCTGCTAGGGCACAAAGTAATAAATTCGAATTTGCGGCGTGTAACCCGGTAAGTTACGGTATTGTGTTCATAAAAATATTAAGGAGTTGTTCCTTACGTTGGCTGTGTGAAAAGTCACACCTAACGCCTGTGGGGACGAGGGTTGGATTCCCCCTCCAGGCACTAAGTCAAAAATTCGAATTTGCGGTGTGGAACTCAGAATGTTACGGTATGGTGTTCATAAAAATAGTATGGAGACGTTCCTTACATTGTCTGTAAGAAAATATACACCTAACTACCTTGGGGACGAGTGTTCCATTCCCCTCCCAGGTGCTGTTATAAATTCGAATTTGTCTCGCGGTGCTCAAGTGCGGTCGAAGTATTAATCGGGTGCAAAACTAATAGTATATTCGTGATCAGCACCCTCGATTTACCCATAATTCATGTAAAGAAGTCACATTTCGAGAAAAAATGTCCGTACCACCTAAACTATATAAGTTACTAAGTCCCAGGTGATAAATTTGAATTTGCGGCATGCAACCTGTAAAGTTACGGTATTGTGTTCATAAAAATAGTATTGAGACGTTCCTTACATTCTCTGTGAGGAAAGACACACCTAACGCCCTTGGGGACGAGGGTTCGATTCCCCCGCCAGGCACTAAGTCATAAATTCGAATTGGCGCCGTGTAACCCGGAAAGTTACGGTATTGTGTTCATAAAAATATTAAGGAGACGTTCCTTACGTTGGCCGTGCGAAAGTCACAACTAACGCCCTTGGGGACGAGGGTTCGATTCCCCTCCCAGGTACTGTCATAAATTCTAATTTGTCGCGCGGTGCTCTAGTACGGCCGAAGTATTAATACGGGTGCCAAACTAATAGTATATTCGTGATCAGCCCCCTCGATTTACTCATACTTCATGTAAGGAAGTCATATTACGAGAACAAAGGCCGTACCACCTACATAAGTTACTAAACCTAAGGTCATAAATTAGAATTTGTCTCGTGTAAACCAGAAGGATACGGTATTGTGTTCATAAAAATAATATGGAGACGTTCCTAATGTTGGCTGTGGGAAAAGACACACCTAACGCCCTTGGGGTCTAGGGTTCGATTCCCTCCCAGGTACTTAGTCATAAATTCGAATTTTCGGCGTGTAAACCTGAAAATTACGGTATTGTGTTCATATAAATAGTATGGTGGCGTTCCTTACATGGGCTGTGCAAAAAGTCACACCTAAGGCCCTTGGGGACGAGGGTTCTATTCCCCTAACAGGCACTAAGTCATAAATTCTAATTTGCGGCGTGTAACCCAGAAAGTTACGGTATTGTGTTCATAGAAATAGTATGGAGACGTGCCTTACGTTGGCTGTGCGAAAAGTCACTCCTAACGCCCTTGGGGACAAGGAATCGATTCCCTCCAAGGTAGTAAGTCAAAAATTCGAATTTGCGGCGTGTAACCCGGAATGTTTCGGTAATGTGTTCATAAAAATAGCATGGAGACGATCCTTACATTGTCTGTGAGAATAGACATACCTAACGCCCTTGAGGACGAGAGTTCTATTCCCCACCCAGGTACAGTAATAAATTCGAATTTGTCGCGCGGTGCTCTAGTACAGCCGAAGTATTAATACGGGTGCAAAACTAATAGTATATTCGTGATCAGCACCCTCGTTTTACCCATAATTCATGTAAAGAAGTCACATTTCGAGAGAAAATGTCCGTACCACTGTAATCTTTCAATTCTTGCCACAAGATGGCTTCACCCAGAGAAGCCATTTGTAACTTTGAAGATACAAAAATTAAATAAAAATGAATATTCTGCCTCATAAATGGCCTTTCTTTAAAATTTAAGCAACTGACATAATTAGTACTGTAATTGAACAATTCACCTTTTTGAAACTCTTCTTATCTCCGGGCGTGTGCAGATATTCTGAAAGGACTGGCTCGTACATAGGCCTTACCAAAACCTCCTATAAATTAATAAAGGCGAAGGAAGGTTTACATGCATTTAACTAAAAAGAAACTATCCAATTTAAATCTACTTTATATTCTGAAGCTGCATCATGCAAGAAATTGATTAATATAAGAAAAAGAGTGACACACAAGAAATGCAATTAAAACTATATAATATAATAATATAATAATAATAATAATAATAATATTTAGGCCTTTAAAGATTTATTATTTGTTTTCACATTACCGGTAATGCCGTCGTCTGCCCAATATGTCCATTTCATCACCACTTTGAAGCTGGTCAGCCATGCCATTATGGTTTACCGCCATGAAGGTCTTCTTCAACTTAGCACAGTTATCTTGATGGGTATTAGCCCTACTATGATTGTGGCATATATAGCCAGAACCCAATCACGTGGTACCCTCCATACTAAAACAATTCGGAGGTACCGTACGGTCTTCAAGCTTTCCGTAGAAACACCGAGCGCTCAGCTCAAGAGAGACACCCTACACAACCTGACATCTCAAAGTCCAGCGAGACAATCACTTCCGCAGTGCATCCAGTAGCTTGCTACCACACGTCTGAAACCCACAGCTCCTTCCAGGAAGTCTTATTGTCATACGCCTGCTTGTCCATTCCACTCCTAGCAAGGCCCCCTGGCTGCTTCCTCCTCACCCTCCCCGGGGTAAGCGAGCATACCTGCTCGAGACAATAGCGTCCATAAATGCTGCCTCCTGTACGTGTGACCAAAACATGAACCTGACTCCTGGTTCAGTGGTCCGAACAATATTAATAAACTTTCTTAGACAACATATGATTAGAGCTAGCTTCAGAATCTTGTCAAAAGTGACCTAAAATACATTGAATAATTAATAATAAAAAGCATTCGTATATGATAATAGTAATAATAATAATAATGACACTGCGTCTACTGCAGACGTGTCCAATGCAATTGAACACGTTGCCAACACGATAACATGATATAAAGAAATAATAAACCCACTAGCCTACATTAAAACTGTCATGGGGGACTCATAAAATATAGGTTACAGAACGCCCCCTTGCTTTTCATTCATTTGGTCCTATACCATAGAATAAAAAGCAATCCTTTTAGGCATGACTTCCCTTCCAAAATCCTAACTCCTTCCTCCCACAAATATATACACAATCAACAGGGCTACTAGGATATGTACATCCTCAGATTGGAAATATTGTAAATCCCTAGCACCCTGCCGTCCTTTGTAAGGAGCTCGTACGCACAGGCCCCTAATTTCCGTGCAATTTCATACGGTCCTTCATACAAATGAAAAAATTTACTCACCAATTTCTGGTCTGCGGACGAGACATGAGGCACCCTCAAAAGCACAAGGTCACCTACATCTAACTTATCTCCTGCCCGCTTCCCTTGCTGCTTCTGCCGTTTCTTACTGGCCTTACATAAATATTCCCCAGCTAACCTGATACTTAAATCTCTGGGTACGGCCTCCCCTGTCCTCAAACCCAAAATCATGGCAAGTTCGCTGACAGGCTTCCTGCCCAGCTGGACTTCTATGGGAGTGCGACCCGTGCTCTCGTGTTTAGTTACATTGAGCCAACGCTCAACGTCCTCAAGCATCGAAAACCAGGCATTATGTCGCTCACTCACATAAGTCCTAAACATGCGCCCTAGTTCTCTCATTACTCTCTCAGACATGTTTCCTTGGGGATACCTAATAGAGGAATACGTACACTGTATTCCCAGTTCACTCAACTTGGTCCTCCATATCTTCGAGGTGAACTGAGAACCGTGGTCTGAGAGTATTCGGAGTGGCTTACCAAACTCCGGAACATATTTCCCCAGTATGCAATTTACACAACCCCTCCCCGTGGCCTGTCTTAGAGGATAGAGCTTAACATACTTGGAAAAGGCATCAACAACGACAAACACATATTGGTAGCCATACTGAGACTTCACCAACGGCCCATAGAGGTCAACACACACCAACTCACCTGGTTTCTGAGTTAAAACAGCCTGCCTTGGCCCTTCAAAATACCTTGTGGGGTGCTTGCACTTCTGACACAACTCACATGTTGCTAGGGTTTTTCTGACTTCCCTGCCCATGTTTTTCCAAAAGAAGTTCTCCTGAATAGCACCCAACACCTTCTCTGCACCATAGTGGCCTAACTCCTTATGATAAAACCAGATAATATCATACCTCAAAGACTTAGGAACCCACACGCACCATCTCTCGCCAAAGCATTTCCTAGTTAGCAAGTCGTTAAAAAGCCTGAATTCCTTATTACCCCTGTTAGCAATGCTCATATGTTCCATTTCCTCGAGTTCCCGATAAATGTCCTGAATCTCCTCGTCCTTGCATTGTTCCTCTCTCATTTTACCCAACTTTAACCTCTCCCCGTCCCTATCTGAAATCCTAGTTACACAGACCAAAATTCCTTCCTCTCTCCTAGCTTCAACTCCCTCCCCAGCAATTTCCGGGTGGCGACTCACAAAATCCGCGAATTCGTTTTCTGACCCTTTTACATGAAATATATCAAAATCGTACTCTTGGATCGCCAATATCCACCTAGAAAGCCGGTTCGAGGTTATCCTACATGTCCTAAGAAACGTAAGTGCGTTATGGTCTGTATAGATTAGGAATTTCCGGCCAAGCACATAGGTCCGGAACTTGCCCAGCGAATACACAATGGCTAGCAATTCCTTCTCACTAGTAGTGTATCTTTTCTCCGCGGAATTTAGACCTCTACTAGCGAGTGACACGATGCCTAGATTACCATCCCCATCCTTTTGACAAAGCACCCCTGCTAAACCTAAGTCGCTAGCATCTGTCATCACTATATACTGACTATTCTGCCCGGGGTACCTAAGTGTGACAGCATCCCTAAAACCCTCTTTAAGTTTGATGAATGCCTCATCGTGTTCCTTTTCCCAAACCCACTTAGAATTCTGTTTAAGTAACCCGCTAAATGGCCCGCACAGCTGCGAATACCGCAGTACAAACCTCCTGAAATAATTACATACCCCCAGAAAAGAGCGAAGTTGTTTGACGTTACGTGGTGTCCGAGTGTTGATTATGTTGTCTAATTTCGACCCTTCTGGCGTAACCCCCTGTGGTGTAATAGTGTGGCCTAGAAACGTGATCTGTTGTGCACAAAAGGTCGCCTTCTTAAGTTTCACTGTGAACCCGGCCCGATGCAACTTCCCCAAAACGATTCTAAGGTGTTCCATGTGTTCCCCAAATGTACGTGATGCGATGACTAAGTCATCGATGTAACTGGCTGTGAAATCCCCTGTGTCGTGTCCCAGAGCGATGTTAAGTGCGCGAATGAGCCCAGCTGACGATGTTTTCATACCAAAAGGAATCCGTGTAAATTGTAACAGCTGGTTTTTGTAACAAAAAGCCGTGAATTGCCTATCCTCCTTCCGTAAAGGTACCTGCCAAAAACTAGCACTCAAATCTAATGTGGACAGCCATTCTTTACCCCCAAATCTCTGAACTAAATCCTCAGTAGTTTCCGGTCGCTGATGATCCGGCGCAATGCGTTTATTAGCTTGTCTTGCATCCAAACATAGCCTAACTGACCCATCCTTCTTAATCACTACTACCAACGGATTGACATACTGGCTCCTACTGAATTCGATCACCTCATCGTCTAGCATCTGCGAAATGACATCATCCACTGCTTTGACATGGGCGTGTGGTATCGGGTATCTAACACCATTAAAACTAGACCTATTGGTGATCTCGAAACTATGCTTGTAAACATGTGTCCTACCAGGTTTGTCAGAGAACACCTCACTGTGCTCTCTCAAGACTTCTAACAACTGAGCCTTCTGCTCTACCTCCAACATGGTATCTTCCACAACACTTGAAAATTCGCCTTCACGCTCCTCTTCCACTACCATACTACAACTTTGAATATCCTCTGATACCATGTCGCTACTAACCTCACTGACTTCTTCCTCTTCATTTAAAACCTGGACACACACTGATATACTCACAAAAGTTCCCGAGTCCACCTGATAACTCAGACTAATCGTATCAAAATTCTCACCCCACTTGAATCTCACCTTAGATTCGCCGTAATCAAGCTTACACATCTGACTGCTTAACCAATCCGCACCCAATATGACAGGATACACTAAATTCGCGACCACTAGAAAACTCTGACGACCACATTTCTCATCAATGTACATAGGTGCGACAACCTGTCTACGCACTCTCTGTGACTTAGTCCCAACAGCAGACAATATAAATATATTGGACACAGGAATCTCCTCTATGACTTCTCCTTTACTCTTAACCTCATCATAAAAGCCTGCCTTAATGCAAGAACACATGCTCCCTGAGTCCAATAAGGCATCGACGACTTGACCCCATATCTTCACCTTAATCACAGGACTGATCAACGTAGGCTCACATCTCTCCTGCATAACCTCAACCTGGTCATCTAACAATTCCTTTCTAACATCAAGGTCGTATTCTATCTTCTTCAACACATGAACTGGAATACTGGGATGGGACCCTCTATCTGACCGTCTTAAAGAGCCCTGTTCCCGTTTAAATTACTCGGCTGAGCTGGCTGTCTCTCTTCTTCACGCCCCCTATTCTCTAACTGCCTTTGTTCCCCAGGTCCCCGATTTTCTGCCTGCCTCTGTTCTCCGCGCCCCCTATTCCGAAAATTCCCTTGGTCACCCCTATCCCTATTTACAAAATTTCCTCTATCATTCCTCACAAAGTTACCTGGCCTATCAATATTCCTACGCTCATAATGCCTATTCCCTTCCTCCTGATACCCTGGATCGTAATTTCCTTCCCTTCCCTGTTCTTGCCTTTTGCCTCCCATTCTACCCAAAGTATCAAACCTTTCTAACACACGTTCCATGTCCTTAATCGTATTTACATCCTGCATGACTACGGCCATCTTCACCTCATCAGAAAAATGACGGGCCATACGCCTAACAATATCACCTTCAGAAGAACTAGTGTCTAAATTCTGACTGATAAGGACATGTGTGAGGAAATACTCCGTCATGCTCACCCCCTGATTCGACTGATACCTCCCAAAAGAAATCTTGTCTCTTTCTCTTCCTTTAGTCTGTTCGTTCCAGAACTTTCCCTCAAACTTCTGCTTAAAATCTTCCAACCCCTGAAAACCTCCCCTAAAAACTTGATACCAAGATTTAGCCTCCCCCACAAAAGCTAATGATTTGATTTCCTCAACAATATCCCAGTCTAAAGTCCCATCTTCTAACCCTTTCGAAAACCTCTTCTGAACAACTTTAACAAACTCCATAGGGTTAAACTGCCTTCCATTAAATTTAGGTAAGTCAGATTCCCGATAGAAGTTACTATGTCCTACAGAGTGATTACAATTTTCCTTATTTGACTTGGCCTGATTCAGCTCTCTTCTTAATTTCAAATTTTCGCTCTCATTAAAGGATTTCAGTTCACTAATCTCCTTTTTTACACTCTTATCTACCATCGTTACTCTGGCTGAAGAAACCGCTAGCTCCTGTTCGAAAGACACCTGCTTATTTCTAATCTCAGTTATATCCTTCATTTCTTCCTCTACAACTATCAACCTCTCACTAACTTCTTTCGTAACAATGGCTACCTCATTACTCACCTCGCCTATCTGCTTATCAACAGTATCCATAATGCCCTGCCTCTGTAAGCTTATCTTCTCCTCAACTTGCTCGAATCTTTTATCTACCATCTCAATTCTACTAGCAATTTCCTGACGAATTTCCTTATAGCCTTTACTCATACTCTCTACAATCTTATTAATTTTGCTCTCTAAATCCGTACTTTGAATGTCTATCTTAGTACTAAATTCACTGCTTTGATTATTAATTTGAGTACATAAATCATTACTCTGAATATCCATTTTAGTACTTAAATCACTTAGTTTACTACTGAATTTAGACATCATCTGCTCCATTAACTTGATCATCTGTGAGTTTTCCCCCAGCCCTACATTTTTCTCCTCACTATTCTCTCCCATTCCTAACTCCTTGCTAGTTGCAACATCATCTTTCTCGGCCCCCTCACGTCCCTCCAACGTACCAGAAATCACATCCTTATCTGCCATTTTACTAAGAACTACTCTCGAATTTGTGGAATCTGACCGCTTATTGGTCTGCCTGTTTGACTGACTCCTGCCTCTTCTAGAATGACCAAGAGTGCTTCTGTCAACACTTCTAGATCTCAACTTTAATAAATCAGGCTCACTCTTATTACTTAGCATACCCTCCAAAATCACTGAACATATATACCCTTCCTAAAATACCCGATCAGATTTCACAAATTACCTGTGCGTACTGCCATACTATGCACCAGCCAGCCTTATTCACACTCCATAGTTGGGCGCCATTTGTAATCTTTCAATTCTAGCCACAAGATGGCTTCACCCAGAGAAGCCATTTGTAACTTTGAAGATACAAAAATTAAATAAAAATGAATATTCTGCCTCATAAATGGCCTTTCTTTAAAATTTAAGCAACTGACATAATTAGTACTGTAATTGAACAATTCACCTTTTTGAAACTCTTCTTATCTCCGGGCGTGTGCAGATATTCTGAAAGGACTGGCTCGTACATAGGCCTTACCAAAACCTCCTATAAATTAATAAAGGCGAAGGAAGGTTTACATGCATTTAACTAAAAAGAAACTATCCAATTTAAATCTACTTTATATTCTGAAGCTGCATCATGCAAGAAATTGATTAATATAAGAAAAAGAGTGACACACAAGAAATGCAATTAAAACTATATAATATAATAATATAATAATAATAATAATAATAATATTTAGGCCTTTAAAGATTTATTATTTGTTTTCACATTACCGGTAATGCCGTCGTCTGCCCAATATGTCCATTTCATCACCACTTTGAAGCTGGTCAGCCATGCCATTATGGTTTACCGCCATGAAGGTCTTCTTCAACTTAGCACAGTTATCTTGATGGGTATTAGCCCTACTATGATTGTGGCATATATAGCCAGAACCCAATCACGTGGTACCCTCCATACTAAAACAATTCGGAGGTACCGTACGGTCTTCAAGCTTTCCGTAGAAACACCGAGCGCTCAGCTCAAGAGAGACACCCTACACAACCTGACATCTCAAAGTCCAGCGAGACAATCACTTCCGCAGTGCATCCAGTAGCTTGCTACCACACGTCTGAAACCCACAGCTCCTTCCAGGAAGTCTTATTGTCATACGCCTGCTTGTCCATTCCACTCCTAGCAAGGCCCCCTGGCTGCTTCCTCCTCACCCTCCCCGGGGTAAGCGAGCATACCTGCTCGAGACAATAGCGTCCATAAATGCTGCCTCCTGTACGTGTGACCAAAACATGAACCTGACTCCTGGTTCAGTGGTCCGAACAATATTAATAAACTTTCTTAGACAACATATGATTAGAGCTAGCTTCAGAATCTTGTCAAAAGTGACCTAAAATACATTGAATAATTAATAATAAAAAGCATTCGTATATGATAATAGTAATAATAATAATAATGACACTGCGTCTACTGCAGACGTGTCCAATGCAATTGAACACGTTGCCAACACGATAACATGATATAAAGAAATAATAAACCCACTAGCCTACATTAAAACTGTCATGGGGGACTCATAAAATATAGGTTACACCACCTAAACTACATAAGTTACTAAGTCCCAGGTCATAAATTCGAATTTGTGGCGTCCAACCTGGAAAAATATGGTACTGTGTTCATAAAAATAGTATTGAGTCGTTCCTTATATTGCCTGTGAGGAAAGACACACCTAACGCCCTTGGGGACGCGGGTTCGATTCCCCTGCTAGGGCACAAAGTCATAAATTCGAATTTGCGGCGTGTAACCCGGAAAGGTACGGTATTGTGTTCATAAAAATAGTAAGGAGACGTTCCTTACGTTGGCTGTGCGAAAAGTCACACCTAACGCCCTTGGGGACGAGGGTTCGATTCCCCCGCCAGGTACTAAGACAAAAATTCGAATTTGCGGTGTGCAACTCAGAATGTTACGGTATAGTGTTCATAAAAATAGTATGGAGAAGTTCCTTACATTGTCTGTAAGAAAATACACACCTAACTACCTTGTGGACGAGTGTTCGATTCCCCTCCCAGGTACTGTCATAAATTCGAATTTGTCGCGCGGTGCTCTAGTACGGCCGAAGTATTAATACGGGTGCCAAACTAATAGTATATTCGTGATCAGCCCCCTCGATTTAGCCATACTTCATGTAAGGAAGTCATATTACGAGAAAAAAAGGCCGTACCACCTAAACTACGTAGTTATTAAGCCTAAGGTCATAAATTCGAATTTGTGGCGTGTAACCCGGAAGGATACGGTATTGTGTTCATAAAAATAGTGTGGAGACGTTCCTTATGTTGGCTGTGGGAAAAGTCACACCTAACGCCCTTGGGGACGAGGGTTCGATTCTCTCCCAGATACTAAGTCATAAATTCGAATTTGCGACGTGTAACCCGGAAAGTTACGGTATTGTATTCATAAAAATAGTATGGAGACGTTCCTTATGTTGGCTGTGCGGAAAGTCACACCTAACGCCCTCGGGGACTAGGCTTCGATTCACCTCCCAGGTACTGTCATAAATTCGAATTTGTCGTGCGGTGCTCTAGTACGGCCGAAGTATTAATACGGGTGCAAAACTAATAGTATATTCGTGATCAGCACCTTCGATTTACCCATACTTCATGTAAAGAAGTCATGTTACGAGAAAAAACGCCGTACCACCTAAACTACATACTGTATGTAACTAAGCCTAAGGTCATAAATTCGAATTGTGGCGTGTAACCCGATAGATTACGATATTGTGTTCATAAAAAACGGGTGGAGACGTTCCTTATGTTGGCTGTGGGAAAAGTCACACCTAACGCCCTTGGGGACGAGGGTTCGATTCTCTCCCAGATACTAAGTCATAAATTCGAATTTGCGACGTGGAACCCGGAAAGTTACGGTATTGTGTTCATAACAATAGTATGGAGACGTTCCTTACATTGGCTGTGCAAAAAGTCACACCTAAGGCCCTTGGGGACGAGGGTTCGATTCCCCTAACGGGCAATAAGTCATAAATTCTAATTTGCGGAGTGTAACCCGGAAAGTTACGGTATTGTGTTCATAAAAATAGTATGGAGACGTGCCTTACGTTGGCAGTGCGAAAAGTCGCACCTAACGCCCTTGGGGACAAGGATTCGATTCCTTCCCAGCTATAAGTCATAAATTCGAATTTGCGGCGTGTAACCCGGAAAGTTACGATGATGTGTTCATAAATATAGTATGGAGACGTTCCTTACATTTTCTGTGAGAATAGACACACCTAACGCCCTTGGGGACGAGTGTTCTATTCCCCACCCAGGTACAGTCATAAATTCGAATTTGTCGCGCGGTGCTCTACTACAGCCGATGTATTCATACGGGTGCAAAACTAATAGTATATTCGCGATCAGCACCCTCGATTTACCCATACTTCAAGTAAGGAAGTCATATTACGGGAAAAAAGGCCGTACCACCTAAACTACGTAAGTTACTAAACATACGGTCATAAATTCGAATATGTGGCGTGTAACCCGGAAGGATACGGTATTGTGTTCATAAAAATAGTATGGAGACGTTCCTTATGTTGGCTGTGGGAAAAGTCACACCTAACCCCCTTGGGGACTAGGTTTCGATTCCCTCCCAGGTACTTAAACATAAATTCGAATTTGCGGCGTGAAACCCGGAAAGTTACGGTATTATTTTCATAAAAATAGTATGGAGACGTTCCTTACATTGGCTGTGCAAAAAGTCACACCTATGGCCCTTGGGGACGAGGGTTCGATACCCCTAACAGGCACTAAGTCATAAATTCGAATTTGCGGCGTGTAACCCGGAAAGTTACGGTATTGTGTTCATAAAAATAGTATGGAGACGTGCCTTACGTTGGCAGTGCGAAAAGTCACACCTAACGCCCTTGGGGACAAGGATTCGAATCCCTCCCAGGTAGTAAGTCGTAAATTCGAATTTGCGGCGTGTAACCCGGAAAGTTACGGTGATGTGTTCATAAATGTAGTATGGAGACGTTCCTTACATTGTCGGTGAGAATAGACACACCTAATGCCCTTGGGGACGAGTGTTCTATTCCCCACCCAGGTACAGTCATAAATTCGAATTTGTCGCGCGGTGCTCTAGTACAGCCGAAGTATTAATACGGGTGCAAAACTAATAGTATATTCGCGATCAGCACCCTCAATTTACCCATAATTCATGTAAAGAAGTCACATTTCGAGAAATAAGGTCCGTACCACTTAAACTACATAAGTTATTAGGTCCCAGGTCATAAATTCGAATTTGCGGCGTGCAACCTGGAAAGTTACGGTATTGTGTTCATAAAAATTGTATTGAGACGTTCCCTACATTGTATGTGAGGAAAGACACACCTAACGCTCTTGGAGACGAGGGTTCGATTCCCTGGCCAGGCACTAAGTCATAAATTCGAATTGGCGGCGTGTAACCCGGAAAGCTACGGTATTGTGTTCATAATAATATTATGGAGACGTATCTCACATTGCCTGTGCAAAAGCGTCACACCTAACGCCCTTGGGGACGAGGGTTCGATTCCCCTCCCAGGTACTGTCATGAATTCGAAGTTGTCGCGCGGTGCTCTAGTACGCCGAAGTATTAATACGGGTGCCAAACTAATAGTATATTCGTGATCAGCCCCCTCGATTTACCCATACTTCATGTAAGGAAGTCATATTACGAGAATAAAGGCCGTACCAACTAAACTACATAAGTTACTAAACCTAAGGTCATAAATTAGAATTTGTCTCGTGTAAACCAGAAGGATACGGTATGGTGTTCATAAAAATGTTATGGAGACGTTCCTAATGTTGGCTGTGGGAAAAGACACACCTAACGCCCTTGGGGACGAGGGCTCGATTCCCTCCCAGGTACTTAGTCATAAATTCGAATTTTTGGCGTGTAAACCGGAAAATTACGGTGTTGTGTTCATATAAATAGTGTGGTGACGTTCCTTACATGGGCTGTGCAAAAAGTCTCACCTAAGGCCCTTGGGGACGAGGGTTCGAATCCCCTAACAGGCACTAAGTCATAAATTCTAAATTGCGGCGTGTAACACAGAAAGTTACGGTATTGTGTTCACAGAAATAGTATGGAGACGTGCCTTACGTTGGCTGTGCGAAAAGTCACTCCTAACGCCCTTGGGGACAAGGATTCGATTCCCTCCAAGGTAGTAAGTCAAAAATTCGAATTTGCGGCGTGTAACCCGGAATGTTACGGTAATGTGTTCATAAAAATAGCATGGAGACGTTCCTTACATTGTCTGTGAGAATAGACATACCTAACGCCCTTGAGGACGAGAGTTCTATTCCCCACCCAGGTACAGTAATAAATTCGAATTTGTCGCGCGGTGCTCTAGTACAGCCGAAGTATTAATACGGGTGCAAAACTAATAGTATATTCGTGATCAGCACCCTCGTTTTACCCATAATTCATGTAAAGAAGTCACATTTCGAGAGAAAATGTCCGTACCACCTAAACTACATAAGTTACTAAGTCCCAGGTCATACATTCGAATTTGCGGCGTCCAACCTGGAAAAATACGGTATTGTGTTCATAAAAATAGTATTGAGACGTTCCTTACGTTGCCTGTGAGGAACGACACACCTAACGCTCTTGGGGACGATGGTTCTATTCCCTGGCCAGGCACTAAGTCATAAATTCGAATTGGCGGCGTGTAACCCGGAAAGCTACGGTATTGTGTTCATAAAAATATTATGGAGACGTATCTCACATTGCCTGTGCAAAAGCGTCACACCTAACGCCCTTGGGGACGAGGGTTCGATTCCCTCCCAGGTACTATGTCATGAATTCGAATTTGCGGTGTGTAACCCAGAATGTAGCGGTATGGTGTTCATAGAAATAGTATGGAGACGTTCCTTACATTGTCTGTGCAAAAAGTCTCACCTAACGCCCTTGGGGACGAGGGTTCGATTCCCTCCCAGCTACTAAGTCATAAATTCGAATTCTTGGCGTGCAACCTGGAAAGTTACGGTATTGTGTTCATAAAAATAGTATCGATACGTTCCCTACATTGTCTGGGAGGAAAGACACACCTAACGCTCTTGGGGACGAGGGTTCGATTCCCTGGCCAGGCACTAAGTCATAAATTCGTATTGGCGGCGTGTAACCCGGAAAGCTACGGTATTGTGTTCATAAAAATATTATGGAGACGTATCTCACATTGCCTGTGCAAAAGCGTCACACCTAACGCCCTTGGGGACGAGGGTTCGATTTCCCCGCCAGGCACTAAGTCAAAAATTCGAATTTGCGGTGTGCAACTCAGAATGTTACGGTATGGTGTTCATAAAAATAGTATGGAGAAGTCCCTTACATTGTCTGTAAGAAAATACACACCTAACTACCTTGGGGACGAGTGTTCGATTCCCCTCCCAGGTACTGTCATAAATTCGAATTTGTCGCGCGGTGCTGTAGTACAGCCGAAGTATTAATACGGGTGCAAAACTAACAGTATATTCGTGATCAGCACCCTCGTTTTACCCATAATTCATGTAAAGAAGTCACATTTCGAGAGAAAATGTCCGTACCACCTAAACTACATAAGTTACTAAGTCCCAGGTCATAAATTCGAATTTGCGGCGCGCAACCTGGAAAGTTACGGTATTGTGTTCATAAAAATAGTATTGAGACGTTCCTTACATTGTCTGTGAGGAAAGACACACCTAACGCCCTTGAAGTCGAGGGTTCGATTCCCCTGCTAGGGCACAAAGTAATAAATTCGAATTTGCGGCGTGAAACCCGGTAAGTTACGGTATTGTGTTCATAAAAATATCAAGGAGTTGTTCCTTACGTTGGCTGTGTGAAAAGTCACACCTAACGCCTGTGGGGACGAGGGTTGGATTCCCCCTCCAGGCACTGTGGAACTCAGAATGTTACGGTATGGTGTTCATAAAAATAGTATGGAGACGTTCCTTACATTGTCTGTAAGAAAATATACACCTAACTACCTTGGGGACGAGTGTTCCATTCCCCTCCCAGGTGCTGTTATAAATTCGAATTTGTCTCGCGGTGCTCAAGTGCGGTCGAAGTATTAATCGGGTGCAAAACTAATAGTATATTCGTGATCAGCACCCTCGATTTACCCATAATTCATGTAAAGAAGTCACATTTCGAGAAAAAATGTCCGTACCACCTAAACTATATAAGTTACTAAGTCCCAGGTGATAAATTTGAATTTGCGGCATGCAACCTGTAAAGTTACGGTATTGTGTTCATAAAAATAGTATTGAGACGTTCCTTACATTCTCTGTGAGGAAAGACACACCTAACGCCCTTGGGGACGAGGGTTCGATTCCCCCGCCAGGCACTAAGTCATAAATTCGAATTGGCGCCGTGTAACCCGGAAAGTTACGGTATTGTGTTCATAAAAATATTAAGGAGACGTTCCTTACGTTGGCCGTGCGAAAGTCACAACTAACGCCCTTGGGGACGAGGGTTCGATTCCCCTCCCTGGTACTGTCATAAATTCTAATTTGTCGCGCGGTGCTCTAGTACGGCCGAAGTATTAATACGGGTGCCAAACTAATAGTATATTCGTGATCAGCCCCCTCGATTTACTCATACTTCATGTAAGGAAGTCATATTACGAGAACAAAGGCCGTACCACCTACATAAGTTACTAACCTAAGGTCATAAATTAGAATTTGTCTCGTGTAAACCAGAAGGATACGGTATTGTGTTCATAAAAATAATATGGAGACGTTCCTAATGTTGGCTGTGGGAAAAGACACACCTAACGCCCTTGGGGACGAGGGCTCGATTTTCTCCCAGATACTAAGTCATAAATTCGAATTTGCGACGTGTAACCCGGAAAGTTACGGTATTGTATTCATAAAAATAGTATGGAGAAGTTCCTTATGTTGGCTGTGCGGAAAGTCACACCTAACGCCCTTGGGGTCTAGGGTTCGATTCCCTCCCAGGTACTTAGTCATAAATTCGAATTTTCGGCGTGTAAACCTGAAAATTACGGTATTGTGTTCATATAAATAGTATGGTGACGTTCCTTACAAGGGCTGTGCAAAAAGTCACACCTAAGGCCCTTGGGGACGAGGGTTCTATTCCCCTAACAGGCACTAAGTCATAAATTCTAATTTGCGGCGTGTAACCCAGAAAGTTACGGTATTGTGTTCATAGAAATAGTATGGAGACGTGCCTTACGTTGGCTGTGCGAAAAGTCACTCCTAACGCCCTTGGGGACAAGGAATCGATTCCCTCCAAGGTAGTAAGTCAAAAATTCGAATTTGCGGCGTGTAACCCGGAATGTTTCGGTAATGTGTTCATAAAAATAGCATGGAGACGTTCCTTACATTGTCTGTGAGAATAGACATACCTAACGCCCTTGAGGACGAGAGGTCTATTCCCCACCCAGGTACAGTAATAAATTCGAATTTGTCGCGCGGTGCTCTAGTACAGCCGAAGTATTAATACGGGTGCAAAACTAATAGTATATTCGTGATCAGCACCCTCGTTTTACCCATAATTCATGTAAAGAAGTCACATTTCGAGAGAAAATGTCCGTACCACCTAAACTACATAAGTTACTAAGTCCCAGGTCATAAATTCGAATTTGTGGCGTCCAACCTGGAAAAATACGGTATTGTGTTCATAAAAATAGTATTGAGTCGTTCCTTATATTGCCTGTGAGGAAAGACACACCTAACGCCCTTGGGGACGCGGGTTCGATTCCCCTGCTAGGGCACAAAGTCATAAATTCGAATTTGCGGCGTGTAACCCGGAAAGGTACGGTATTGTGTTCATAAAAATAGTAAGGAGACGTTCCTTACGTTGGCTGTGCGAAAAGTCACACCTAACGCCCTTGGGGACGAGGGTTCGATTCCCCCGCTAGGTACTAAGACAAAAATTCGAATTTGCGGTGTGCAACTCAGAATGTTACGGTATAGTGTTCATAAAAATAGTATGGAGAAGTTCCTTACATTGTCTGTAAGAAAATACACACCTAACTACCTTGTGGACGAGTGTTCGATTCCCCTCCCAGGTACTGTCATAAATTCGAATTTGTCGCGCGGTGCTCTAGTACGGCCGAAGTATTAATACGGGTGCCAAACTAATAGTATATTCGTGATCAGCCCCCTCGATTTAGCCATACTTCATGTAAGGAAGTCATATTACGAGAAAAAAAAAGGCCGTACCACCTAAACTACGTAGTTATTAAGCCTAAGGTCATAAATTCGAATTTGTGGCGTGTAACCCGGAAGGATAAGGTATTGTGTTCATAAAAATAGTGTGGAGACGTTCCTTATGTTGGCTGTGGGAAAAGTCACACCTAACGCCCTTGGGGACGAGGGTTCGATTCTCTTTTAGATACTAAGTCATAAATTCGAATTTGCGACGTGTAACCCGGAAAGTTACGGTATTGTATTCATAAAAATAGTATGGAGACGTTCCTTATGTTGGCTGTGCGGAAAGTCACACCTAACGCCCTCGGGGACTAGGCTTCGATTCACCTCCCAGGTACTGTCATAAATTCGAATTTGTCGTGCGGTGCTCTAGTACGGCCGAAGTATTAATACGGGTGCAAAACTAATAGTATATTCGTGATCAGCACCTTCGATTTACCCATACTTCATGTAAAGAAGTCATGTTACGAGAAAAAACGCCGTACCACCTAAACTACATACTGTATGTAACTAAGCCTAAGGTCATAAATTCGAATTGTGGCGTGTAACCCGATAGATTACGATATTGTGTTCATAAAAAACGGGTGGAGACGTTCCTTATGTTGGCTGTGGGAAAAGTCACACCTAACCCCCTTGGGGACGAGGGTTCGATTCTCTCCCAGATACTAAGTCATAAATTCGAATTTGCGACGTGGAACCCGGAAAGTTACGGTATTGTGTTCATAACAACAGTATGGAGACGTTCCTTACATTGGCTGTGCAAAAAGTCACACCTAAGGCCCTTGGGGACGAGGGTTCGATTCCCCTAACGGGCAATAAGTCATAAATTCTAATTTGCGGAGTGTAACCCGGAAAGTTACGGTATTGTGTTCATAAAAATAGTATGGAGACGTGCCTTACGTTGGCAGTGCGAAAAGTCACACCTAACGCCCTTGGGGACAAGGATTCGATTCCCTCCCAGCTATAAGTCATAAATTCGAATTTGCGGCGTGTAACCCGGAAAGTTACGATGATGTGTTCATAAATATAGTATGGAGACGTTCCTTACATTTTCTGTGAGAATAGACACACCTAACGCCCTTGGGGACGAGTGTTCTATTCCCCACCCAGGTACAGTCATAAATTCGAATTTGTCGCGCGGTGCTCTACTACAGCCGATGTATTCATACGGGTGCAAAACTAATAGTATATTCGCGATCAGCACCCTCGATTTACCCATACTTCAAGTAAGGAAGTCATATTACGGGAAAAAAGGCCGTACCACCTAAACTACATAAGTTACTAAACATACGGTCATAAATTCGAATATGTGGCGTGTAACCCGGAAGGATACGGTATTGTGTTCATAAAAATAGTATGGAGACGTTCCTTATGTTGGCTGTGGGAAAAGTCACACCTAACGCCCTTGGGGACTAGGTTTCGATTCCCTCCCAGGTACTTAAACATAAATTCGAATTTGCGGCGTGAAACCCGGAAAGTTACGGTATTATTTTCATAAAAATAGTATGGAGACGTTCCTTACATTGGCTGTGCAAAAAGTCACACCTAAGGCCCCTGGGGACGAGGGTTCGATACCCCTAACAGGCACTAAGTCATAAATTCGAATTTGCGGCGTGTTACCCGGAAAGTTACGGTATTGTGTTCATAAAAATAGTATGGAGACGTGCCTTACGTTGGCAGTGCGAAAAGTCACACCTAACGCCCTTGGGGACAAGGATTCGAATCCCTCCCAGGTAGTAAGTCGTAAATTCGAATTTGCGGCGTGTAACCCGGAAAGTTACGGTGATGTGTTCATAAATGTAGTATGGAGACGTTCCTTACATTGTCGGTGAGAATAGACACACCTAATGCCCTTGGGGACGAGTGTTCTATTCCCCACCCAGGTACAGTCATAAATTCGAATTTGTCGCGCGGTGCTCTAGTACAGCCGAAGTATTAATACGGGTGCAAAACTAATAGTATATTCGCGATCAGCACCCTCAATTTACCCATAATTCATGTAAAGAAGTCACATTTCGAGAAATAAGGTCCGTACCACTTAAACTACATAAGTTATTAGGTCCCAGGTCATAAATTCGAATTTGCGGCGTGCAACCTGGAAAGTTACGGTATTGTGTTCATAAAAATTGTATTGAGACGTTCCCTACATTGTATGTGAGGAAAGACACACCTAACGCTCTTGGAGACGAGGGTTCGATTCCCTGGCCAGGCACTAAGTCATAAATTCGAATTGGCGGCGTGTAACCCGGAAAGCTACGGTATTGTGTTCATAATAATATTATGGAGACGTATCTCACATTGCCTGTGCAAAAGCGTCACACCTAACGCCCTTGGGGACGAGGGTTCGATTCCCCTTCCAGGTACTGTCATGAATTCGAAGTTGTCGCGCGGTGCTCTAGTACGCCGAAGTATTAATACGGGTGCCAAACTAATAGTATATTCGTGATCAGCCCCCTCGATTTACCCATACTTCATGTAAGGAAGTCATATTACGAGAACAAAGGCCGTACCACCTACATAAGTTACTAAACCTAAGGTCATAAATTAGAATTTGTCTCGTGTAAACCAGAAGGATACGGTATGGTGTTCATAAAAATGTTATGGAGACGTTCCTAATGTTGGCTGTGGGAAAAGACACACCTAACGCCCTTGGGGACGAGGGCTCGATTTTCTCCCAGATACTAAGTCATAAATTCGAATTTGCGACGTGTAACCCGGAAAGTTACGGTATTGTATTCATAAAAATAGTATGGAGAAGTTCCTTATGTTGGCTGTGCGGAAAGTCACACCTAACGCCCTTGGGGTCTAGGGTTCGATTCCCTCCCAGGTACTTAGTCATAAATTCGAATTTTTGGCGTGTAAACCGGAAAATTACGGTGTTGTGTTCATATAAATAGTATGGTGACGTTCTTTACATGGGCTGTGCAAAAAGTCTCACCTAAGGCCCTTGGGGACGAGGGTTCGAATCCCCTAACAGGCACTAAGTCATAAATTCTAAATTGCGGCGTGTAACACAGAAAGTTACGGTATTGTGTTCACAGAAATAGTATGGAGACGTGCCTTACGTTGGCTGTGCGAAAAGTCACTCCTAACGCCCTTGGGGACAAGGATTCGATTCCCTCCAAAGTAGTAAGTCAAAAATTCGAATTTGCGGCGTGTAACCCGGAATGTTACGGTAATGTGTTCATAAAAATAGCATGGAGACGTTCCTTACATTGTCTGTGAGAATAGACATACCTAACGCCCTTGAGGACGAGAGTTCTATTCCCCACCCAGGTACAGTAATAAATTCGAATTTGTCGCGCGGTGCTCTAGTACAGCCGAAGTATTAATACGGGTGCAAAACTAATAGTATATTCGTGATCAGCCCCCACGTTTTACCCATAATTCATGTAAAGAAGTCACATTTCGAGAGAAAATGTCCGTACCACCTAAACTACATAAGTTACTAAGTCCCAGGTCATAAATTCGAATTTGCGGCGTCCAACCTGGAAAAATACGGTATTGTGTTCATAAAAATAGTATTGAGACGTTCCTTACATTGTCTGTGAGGAACGACACACCTAACGCTCTTGGGGACGATGGTTCTATTCCCTGGCCAGGCACTAAGTCATAAATTCGAATTGGCGGCGTGTAACCCGGAAAGCTACGGTATTGTGTTCATAAAAATATTATGGAGACGTATCTCACATTGCCTGTGCAAAAGCGTCACACCTAACGCCCTTGGGGACGAGGGTTCGATTCCCTCCCAGGTACTATGTCATGAATTCGAATTTGCGGTGTGTAACCCAGAATGTAGCGGTATGGTGTTCATAGAAATAGTATGGAGACGTTCCTTACATTGTCTGTGCAAAAAGTCTCACCTAACGCCCTTGGGGACGAGGGTTCGATTCCCTCCCAGCTACTAAGTCATAAATTCGAATTTTTGGCGTGCAACCTGGAAAGTTACGGTATTGTGTTCATAAAAATAGTATTGAGACGTTCCCTACATTGTCTGTGAGGAAAGACACACCTAACGCTCTTGGGGACGAGGGTTCGATTCCCTGGCCAGGCACTAAGTCATAAATTCGAATTGGCGGCGTGTAACCCGGAAAGCTACGGTATTGTGTTCATAAAAATATTATGGAGACGTATCTCACATTGCCTGTGCAAAAGCGTCACACCTAACGCCCTTGGGGACGAGGGTTCGATTTCCCCGCCAGGCACTAAGTCAAAAATTCGAATTTGCGGTGTGCAACTCAGAATGTTACGGTATGGTGTTCATAAAAATAGTATGGAGAAGTCCCTTACATTGTCTGTAAGAAAATACACACCTAACTACCTTGGGGACGAGTGTTCGATTCCCCTCCCAGGTACTGTCATAAATTCGAATTTGTCGCGCGGTGCTGTAGTACAGCCGAAGTATTAATACGGGTGCAAAACTAACAGTATATTCGTGATCAGCACCCTCGTTTTACCCATAATTCATGTAAAGAAGTCACATTTCGAGAGAAAATGTCCGTACCACCTAAACTACATAAGTTACTAAGTCCCAGGTCATAAATTCGAATTTGCGGCGCGCAACCTGGAAAGTTACGGTATTGTGTTCATAAAAATAGTATTGAGACGTTCCTTACATTGTCTGTGAGGAAAGACACACCTAACGCCCTTGGGGTCGAGGGTTCGATTCCCCTGCTAGGGCACAAAGTAATAAATTCGAATTTGCGGCGTGTAACCCGGTAAGTTACGGTATTGTGTTCATAAAAATATTAAGGAGTTGTTCCTTACGTTGGCTGTGTGAAAAGTCACACCTAACGCCTGTGGGGATGAGGGTTGGATTCCCCCTCTGGTGTATTCTTTGAATACACGGTACGAGAGATATAATGTCTATTGCTCTTTGCATGTTCATTTCTTCCTTCCTCTTTGCCAAACACCAACAGTGATCATCTGTTTTCTCCTTGTTGGGCATATCTCTTATGTCTTCATAAGTATGTTTCAGATATATAACTTCTGTGGTCCACCTAGCGTCATCTAGTAGCGAACCTCTGAAGCTACTCAATTTCTCATCGTGCAAGAGGACTTACTTATCCATTTGGCTACCAGATCTCGTTACCATCGTCAGCTATTTTCTCCTTGAGCAAGAGGACTACGTCTACTTCTTTACTCACCATGCTGCGCTAGTATCATCTATCAACTCCTTGAAGACCAGCTCACCAAGAAATCAATTTGTTGTATTTAAGTTGGCAATGCTTATATGTTCTCCTTTTGTCTCCTACCCCCCTCTCTTTCCCCTTTTTCTTGGACCCTCCGTGCTCCGTCGAGCTGCACTCACTTCTCAGTCGGCAGTTGACTTGATCAGTCAGGGCTCAACTAGAGCCGGTCTCCTCAGACCAAGAGACACTCTCTACGTTCTACGCCATGTTGGCGCATTAAGTATCGGTTAAGGGAACTTCACCTTCGCCATGCAACAAAGATAAGTACCTGCTTCAAGTTTTAACCTCATCTTCATGATTTTACCTACCACATGCTTTTAACTATCTTTTATAGGCAGTGTGAAATTACTTATTTTGGGGCAAAATCATCCTCCGCGGGATTTTCCATGTTGAGCTTTTGTTTAATCAAGCTAATCTTAGTGAAAAGCAGCATTTCTTATGCTTGCCAAATGAGAAATCTTCTCACTACGTGGGATATTATCTAATACCCACTGTCTATAATTTACAAAGCAAGTTCCTCCGCTGGATTTACTTTGGCCCCATTTTTCTACTAAGATCGTTCTGGAACCTTCCAGATCTTGTACTTTATCTGCAAGTCCTACCGTCATGTATTTCTCACTTACTTGTGAGAACGCTATTTAAAATTGAAGAATCTCACTTCTAAATTACTACAATAGTGAATTTTCATCCACCGCTGGAACATTCTATGGCGCATTTAATTGTAAATTACAACTGTTTCAAGAAATAGACTCTCACCTATATAGTGCAATCGGTTCTTCCTATAATTGCAATAACTTTCTTTTCCATAAACTTTGTGTCTCCACAGTGAACATTTCATATGTTTCAATGAACTATAGTGAAAACCAGTGCTTGCTCAACTTTTCTACCGCGTCGCGATCGTCCGCTTATATTCAAATAAGGCCATGAACAGTTTCCTTAATTCCCATTTCTCTTTCCTAAACCTCTCACTAACAATCTGCAATAAACTTTTAATCTAGGTCTGTTCCAATAAGGTGTCATTCCAAGAAGTGCCCTTCCATTTTTGTTGGTTTATCATTAAGTATCTCTGTATAATCTTTGTGATACGTGTCCAGCACACGTTTCAAACTTACATTGTTCCTCCCTTCAAAAGCAGGGAAAACAATTCTCTCAACTCTTGAGTGAGTTATTTTTTGATCTCGCTAAATGAAAACTGCCTCATTTAACTTGCGAGTCTTATTCAAAGTATAAGAGGTCTAGAACCTTCCTTTTGATTAACTCTTCAGGTTCACAGTAAGTGACCTGCTCTCTTTGTATAAATCTCACAAAGTAATTCTGTTTAAATATAAGGAGTTGTAGGAACTTCCTTTTTGTTCTTTATGTTTTACAGTTTGTTATCTTCGAAGTTGTTATTCTCGTTAGAATGTTCTTTCGGAGGTTTCGTATAGTACACTGCCTGTACTCCTGTAAATGTTAAAACTTTAATTATTCCATTTTGCCTATTTATGAAATCTTACCAAGATTTTTATACACGGTTTAAAAAACCTTAAAAATTGTCAATTGCCTGGAGCAACTGTTTGATGTTAAGAGGTCTGCGACCCTATTTGTTAAAAAGTTCAAATGAACTATGTTTATTAAACTTATATTGCATAATTGTTAATTTCCTCAAACTTCCTGCATTGTTAAATAAATTAAATATTTGTTTTTGGATTCATCATTTCTTTGATAATACAGTTAGGCAGGATTCTGGCTTTCCTAGCTCTTCCTAGGTTTATGCTCTCGTTCACATACAATAAAGCTTTTACTATTTGTCTGGCCAGATCATCACCCTTCCCTATAGTACTTTTATTCGTGCTTGGAAGGAAACACACTAAAGCCTCTCTCTGGCAAACTGCCCAAGCCTTAGCTGCGGTTCCCGTCAGCTTCGACCAAGCTCGTAGCCACTTTAGGTATCCGAGCACATATTTGCGGTGGCAACTGCTTCTAAGTGTATTTAAACCTCAACTTATTAATTTTGTGGGACTCTCCTCCTATTCTTCTATCCTTCTTTTCCAATCCCAAATCTACTTCCTTCTCTTAATCATCTTCCCTTGGTGGGTGGGTTATTCCCTAGCCTATAATCTACCCAAAATTTGGTCCCAGAAACCCGGGAGAGTCCATTTGTTATTTCTATTGTTTGTCAAGTGTCATTTGACAATACTTTGCAAATTTTTAATATCTCCTTTGGATCTTTCAGCTATACCTACGTCATGCAAAGCCTGTGAACGGGAAAGAGGCCGCTCCTGTCTCCTTTGGCGTGTCCTGTTCTTTATACCCATTTGCTGCTGCCAGCTTGACAGCATCTCCAAGGTTCTACAGTTTCGTGAGTTGTATTTCAATTTATTTTTTTGTCATGGCTCCTGCTGAAAAAGATGGAACTCTCATTTCTAGACGTTCTTCTTATAAAGGGCAACTCACAAGATTCCGAAATTTTATTAACAAATTAGATCCCGCCGAGTGTGATTTAGATATCTTAACACATCGCCTTAAGTTGTACGAACGGTCTTATGATTATTATGACCAAATTCAAACCGAGATCGAATCCGCTTGTCCAGACCTTCAATCGGATCGGGACGAGGTCGAACCCTTGTACTTTGAAGGAATTGCCAAGGCCCACCAATTGATCCGCAATATCTCAGAACCGGACACTAGGGTCATCAATCCGGCCCAGTTAGCACCTGCTTCAGTTCACAAGAACAAACCGAAACCGTTACTTCCCAAGATAAGCCTACCGCACTTCTCAGGCAAGGAAGGTGAATGGTATTCTTTTTACGAACTTTACTGCTCCCTAATTCATGAAAATATCGAGATCCCAGACATACATAAATTTTACTTCCTTCGTACGTCTTTGGAATCTGAGGCCTTGGCCTTAGTGGAGTCACTGCCTTTAAGCGCAGACAACTACCACATCGCCTTTAATCTCCTTAAAGAGAGATATGGCAATTTACGGTTGAGTGTCGCTCGACACATCCGTTGTTTGTTTAACCTACCATGCGTCAAACCTAATGACGTCACCTCTTTAAGAGACCTCTTAGATTCTATGCAGTTAAATGTCAGAGCGTTATACCAGCTAAAACAGCCTGTCCAAACATGGGACACCATACTTATTCACCTAGCTACATCAAGATTCGATTTTTCGACACTGAAGGCCTGGGAGATCGAACTCACCTGCAACAAGGAACATTCGTTCGAACACCTTATCTCGTTTCTCAACAGTCGATGTCAATTCCTTACAGCACTCGCATTTCAGTGCGAAAAAGTCGAAACGAATCCTCAGTGTCAAATTTTTGAAAAAAAACTTGCTTCTTCAAAGGGACATCAGCCCCCATTTGTCGAAAACAAACAAACCCGTTCTTCTTTCAATAATTCAAGAGAAGATATCAGGCCGCTTAACAAATCGTTAAAATGCACGCTCTGTAAAAAGCTTCACACATTGTATTTGTGCAAATCCTTTAAAGAATTGTCTGTCGAAGATCGAAGGAAATTTGTCTTGAATAGCAAACATTGTTTCAATTGCTTGTCACCTAAGCATTCTTCTTCGAACTGTACGTCATCAAATCTCTGTTTTCATTGCAAAAAAACGCATCATTCTTTATTGCACGTTCACGATAAATCGAGGTCATCAGCACCTGCCTCTTCAAGCTCCTTGCAGAGCCGCTCCGAACAAACTAATGCTTCTTCCTGCATTTCTAATGCCGAACCTTCTCACAGTGCGCAAACCCTGTTGACCACTGTACAATTTGAAATCCAAGATAAATTTGGAAATTGGTTGCGAACCCGCGGTCTTCTCGATTCCGCTTCAACGCACAACTTTGTTTCGCAATCGTTGATTAAAAAACTAGGTCTTTCGTCATCGCCTACTTCTATCAATGTGACCGGCATTGACAATTTGAAAACTCAAGTTTTGCAGTCTTCAAAATTGAAAATCAGAGACGTTTGCCAAAGAAACACCAATCTTAATTTAAACTGTCTCATTCTTACCAGTATTGGCAAGGACACTCCAAGTCACTCTATCAATACCTCCGGATTAAAGATTCCTTCGCACTTAAGGTTAGCCGATCCTCAGTTTAATGCACAAGGTCCCATTGATGTGCTTTTCAGTGCCAATGTTTTTTGGAATTGCATTCGCAAACAAACACGCAAGTTATCTTCAACCGTGGTCGCCAGAGACACCGATTTTGGTTGGGTTATTACTGGTGAAATCAAACATACCAGTGTTCAAACCAAAACGCAATGTCATTTCGTCACAGCTGACATAAATCCCATTTCTGAAAAAGAGAACGCTCATGTTTCAAATCTCAATATTTTTGAAAACCACTTGTCGACACGATGTCTTATCGTGAACAACTGCGCTAACCCTGTAAGTTGTTTAAATGGCTTTTCCTTCTTCCCGCACAAGATGGCCATTCAAGTTCGCCTTGCTTTGTGTTATTTCGTCTATCTTCTTATGTCATTTTTTATAGCAGTTAATTGCTTAAACTATTCCTCGAAAACTATCTTCCCCTTGTGTAAAACCATGGCTATCAGTCACCATCACTTTGCTGTACGCTATGTTTCACTTCTTTCGTTATGTAGAAGGATGGCCACGGCCGGCTCCTCCCCCCTTCCTCGCAATTGGAAGTCGCTCATGAAACCGATTGAAACTCTGAATTCTATAGCATCTAGAATAACTATTCTTATGCATAACCTTCTTCTCAATGTCCCAGCTTGTCTTCTTTGCTCGGAAGAATTAAGCTTCTTTTTGTTGAAAATTGTCCGATTTCGTGATCCTCTCAATTATGCGAAATTGATTTTCTACTTTATTTCATAGAGCTTTAAATTGTTTGTTCACGTCCAAGTTACGATTGACTGCATTCCGTTCAAACTGAATATCTGCTTTAAGTTACAGCTGATTCACCAAATGTTGTGTGTGTACTTCGAACTGCTTGTTTGTCAGACTTGTATGTATACACGCCTGAGGAATGCCAAGTTGTTGTTTATTTCCTGTATGATTGCCAAAGGTCAAAACAAGTTTCTCTTATCTCAACTTTGGCTGATTGCCAAGCATTGTCTGACGAGTTGCTACTACAAGTACAGAAGCCGTTTACCTACTTCCCAAAATAAACTCGTTCCGCTTAAGGACTCTGTCAGCTATTTATATGTCCTATCTCGTTGTACTATGTGTGTCAAGGCCGTACTTGTTTACGTCCCTCACTTACTCATGCTCGTATTCCATAACTGCTTTGATCCCTGTTTCAAAACTTCGTTGCGTATTTCTCACGCGCGTATGTATTGCAATTTGCTTGCATATTTTGCGATCTTAATGTTCATTGGTGAACAAACTTGTTTTTTCTCGTCGTCACATTTGATGTGTTTTTGTATTCATACTTGTCCTGTTACGTTTTTCGCTGACTTAAGTATTTTTCTGAGTAACCCCTTTGATACTCATTATGACTTGAGGTTATTGTTTATGGCTACTCGTTTGTTACCTATGGCGTTCTTGCTTTCTACTCGCATAGTTCCTTTGTTTATTTGGTATATTCTTGTCTTGAATAGATGTACTTGTTTCTATACACTTTGTTTAAACTTGACAATTCTTCTTTCTCATCGTATCGCAATCTTTACTAGTGCTTTAATTCCCTCAGCTTCTAGTTATTTCGTGATTGAAAGTGTCGTTAATTCTCACCTTTTAACTCCGCTTTCTAATGACCCTGATGACCTCCTTCCACTCACACCTGGTCACTGTCTTACACGCCCTTCTCTCTCTGCCCCTCCTCCCCTTTCCATTTCTTTCAGGGATTCTAATCTACCTATCGCTTGGCGGAAACTTGAAGCCCTCCGTAATTCTTTTTGGAAAAGGTGGAACTTGGAATATTTAACTTCCTGGCAACGGAGGCAGAAGTGGTTTCTTTCCAGCCCCGACATTAAAGTAGGGGACTTGGTCTTGGTTAGGGATGTTCCACCCCCCCTAGTCGGGCCTTTTGGAAAAGTGACTAAGTGTTACCCTGGAAGAGATAGGAGAGTCAGGGTATTTAGAGTCGTGACCACTAATGGTCAGATCACAAGACTACTCTTCGGCAATTGTTTATTATTGTACTTGTTTTTCTTGCTCGCTGTTGGTGTCTGTCCCCCCAGTATGGTGTATTCTTTGAATACACGGTACGAGAGATATAATGTCTATTGCTCTTTGCATGTTCATTTCTTCCTTCCTCTTTGCCAAACACCAACAGTGATCATCTGTTTTCTCCTTGTTGGGCATATCTCTTATGTCTTCATAAGTATGTTTCAGATATATAACTTCTGTGGTCCACCTAGCGTCATCTAGTAGCGAACCTCTGAAGCTACTCAATTTCTCATCGTGCAAGAGGACTTACTTATCCATTTGGCTACCAGATCTCGTTACCATCGTCAGCTATTTTCTCCTTGAGCAAGAGGACTACGTCTACTTCTTTACTCACCATGCTGCGCTAGTATCATCTATCAACTCCTTGAAGACCAGCTCACCAAGAAATCAATTTGTTGTATTTAAGTTGGCAATGCTTATATGTTCTCCTTTTGTCTCCTACCCCCCTCTCTTTCCCCTTTTTCTTGGACCCTCCGTGCTCCGTCGAGCTGCACTCACTTCTCAGTCGGCAGTTGACTTGATCAGTCAGGGCTCAACTAGAGCCGGTCTCCTCAGACCAAGAGACACTCTCTACGTTCTACGCCATGTTGGCGCATTAAGTATCGGTTAAGGGAACTTCACCTTCGCCATGCAACAAAGATAAGTACCTGCTTCAAGTTTTAACCTCATCTTCATGATTTTACCTACCACATGCTTTTAACTATCTTTTATAGGGGATTTTCCATGTTGAGCTCTTGTTTTATCAAGCTAATCTTAGTGAAAAGCAGCATTTCTTATGCTTGCCAAATGAGAAATCTTCTCACTACGTGGGATATTATCTAATACCCACTGTCTATAATTTACAAAGCAAGTTCCTCCGCTGGATTTACTTTGGCCCCATTTTTCTACTAAGATCGTTCTGGAACCTTCCAGATCTTGTACTTTATCTGCAAGTCCTACCGTCATGTATTTCTCACTTACTTGTGAGAACGCTATTTAAAATTGAAGAATCTCACTTCTAAATTACTACAATAGTGAATTTTCATCCACCGCTGGAACATTCTATGGCGCATTTAATTGTAAATTACAACTGTTTCAAGAAATAGACTCTCACCTATATAGTGCAATCGGTTCTTCCTATAATTGCAATAACTTTCTTTTCCATAAACTTTGTGTCTCCACAGTGAACATTTCATATGTTTCAATGAACTATAGTGAAAACCAGTGCTTGCTCAACTTTTCTACCGCGTCGCGATCGTCCGCTTATATTCAAATAAGGCCATGAACAGTTTCCTTAATTCCCATTTCTCTTTCCTAAACCTCTCACTAACAATCTGCAATAAACTTTTAATCTAGGTCTGTTCCAATAAGGTGTCATTCCAAGAAGTGCCCTTCCATTTTTGTTGGTTTATCATTAAGTATCTCTGTATAATCTTTGTGATACGTGTCCAGCACACGTTTCAAACTTACATTGTTCCTCCCTTCAAAAGCAGGGAAAACAATTCTCTCAACTCTTGAGTGAGTTATTTTTTGGTCTCGCTAAATGAAAACTGCCTCATTTAACTTGCGAGTCTTATTCAAAGTATAAGAGGTCTAGAACCTTCCTTTTGATTAACTCTTCAGGTTCACAGTAAGTGACCTGCTCTCTTTGTATACATCTCACAAAGTAATTCTGTTTAAATATAAGAAGTTGTAGGAACTTCCTTTTTGTTCTTTATGTTTTACAGTTTGTTATTTTCGAAGTTGTTATTCTCGTTAGAATGTTCTTTCGGAGGTATCGTATAGTACACTGCCTGTACTCCTGTAAATGTTAAAACTTTAATTATTCCATTTTGCCTATTTATGAAATCTTACCAAGATTTTTATACACGGTTTAAAAAACCTTAAAAATTGTCAATTGCCTGGAGCAACTGTTTGATGTTAAGAGGTCTGCGACCCTATTTGTTAAAAAGTTCAAATGAACTATGTTTATTAAACTTATATTGCATAATTGTTAATTTCCTCAAACTTCCTGCATTGTTAAATAAATTAAATATTTGTTTTTGGATTCATCATTTCTTTGATAATACAGTTAGGCAGGATCCTGGCTTTCCTAGCTCTTCCTAGGTTTATGCTCTCGTTCACATACAATAAAGCTTTTACTATTTGTCTGGCCAGATCATCACCCTTCCCTATAGTACTTTTATTCGTGCTTGGAAGGAAACACACTAAAGCCTCTCTCTGGCAAACTGCCCAAGCCTTAGCTGCGGTTCCCGTCAGCTTCGACCAAGCTCGTAGCCACTTTAGGTATCCGAGCACATATTTGCGGTGGCAACTGCTTCTAAGTGTATTTAAACCTCAACTTATTAATTTTGTGGGACTCTCCTCCTATTCTTCTATCCTTCTTTTCCAATCCCAAATCTACTTCCTTCTCTTAATCATCTTCCCTTGGTGGGTGGGTTATTCCCTAGCCTATAATCTACCCACCCTCCAGGCACTAAGTCAAAAATTCGAATTTGCGGTGTGGAACTCAGAATGTTACGGTATGGTGTTCATAAAAATAGTATGGAGACGTTCCTTACATTGTCTGTAAGAAAATATACACCTAACTACCTTGGGGACGAGTGTTCCATTCCCCTCCCAGGTGCTGTTATAAATTCGAATTTGTCTCGCGGTGCTCAAGTGCGGTCGAAGTATTAATCGGGTGCAAAACTAATAGTATATTCGTGATCAGCACCCTCGATTTACCCATAATTCATGTAAAGAAGTCACATTTCGAGAAAAAATGTCCGTACCACCTAAACTATATAAGTTACTAAGTCCCAGGTGATAAATTTGAATTTGCGGCATGCAACCTGTAAAGTTACGGTATTGTGTTCATAAAAATAGTATTGAGACGTTCCTTACATTCTCTGTGAGGAAAGACACACCTAACGCCCTTGGGGACGAGGGTTCGATTCCCCCGCCAGGCACTAAGTCATAAATTCGAATTGGCGCCGTGTAACCCGGAAAGTTACGGTATTGTGTTCATAAAAATATTAAGGAGACGTTCCTTACGTTGGCCGTGCGAAAGTCACAACTAACGCCCTTGGGGACGAGGGTTCGATTCCCCTCCCAGGTACTGTCATAAATTCTAATTTGTCGCGCGGTGCTCTAGTACGGCCGAAGTATTAATACGGGTGCCAAACTAATAGTATATTCGTGATCAGCCCCCTCGATTTACTCATACTTCATGTAAGGAAGTCATATTACGAGAACAAAGGCCGTACCACCTACATAAGTTACTAACCTAAGGTCATAAATTAGAATTTGTCTCGTGTAAACCAGAAGGATACGGTATTGTGTTCATAAAAATAATATGGAGACGTTCCTAATGTTGGCTGTGGGAAAAGACACACCTAACGCCCTTGGGGACGAGGGCTCGATTTTCTCCCAGATACTAAGTCATAAATTCGAATTTGCGACGTGTAACCCGGAAAGTTACGGTATTGTATTCATAAAAATAGTATGGAGAAGTTCCTTATGTTGGCTGTGCGGAAAGTCACACCTAACGCCCTTGGGGTCTAGGGTTCGATTCCCTCCCAGGTACTTAGTCATAAATTCGAATTTTCGGCGTGTAAACCTGAAAATTACGGTATTGTGTTCATATAAATAGTATGGTGACGTTCCTTACATGGGCTGTGCAAAAAGTCACACCTAAGGCCCTTGGGGACGAGGGTTCGATTCCCCTAACAGGCACTAAGTCATAAATTCTAATTTGCGGCGTGTAACCCAGAAAGTTACGGTATTGTGTTCATAGAAATAGTATGGAGACGTGCCTTACGTTGGCTGTGCGAAAAGTCACTCCTAACGCCCTTGGGGACAAGGAATCGATTCCCTCCAAGGTAGTAAGTCAAAAATTCGAATTTGCGGCGTGTAACCCGGAATGTTTCGGTAATGTGTTCATAAAAATAGCATGGAGACGTTCCTTACATTGTCTGTGAGAATAGACATACCTAACGCCCTTGAGGACGAGAGTTCTATTCCCCACCCAGGTACAGTAATAAATTCGAATTTGTCGCGCGGTGCTCTAGTACAGCCGAAGTATTAATACGGGTGCAAAACTAATAGTATATTCGTGATCAGCACCCTCGTTTTACCCATAATTCATGTAAAGAAGTCACATTTCGAGAGAAAATGTCCGTACCACCTAAACTACATAAGTTACTAAGTCCCAGGTCATAAATTCGAATTTGTGGCGTCCAACCTGGAAAAATACGGTATTGTGTTCATAAAAATAGTATTGAGTCGTTCCTTATATTGCCTGTGAGGAAAGACAGACCTAACGCCCTTGGGGACGCGGGTTCGATTCCCCTGCTAGGGCACAAAGTCATAAATTCGAATTTGCGGCGTGTAACCCGGAAAGGTACGGTATTGTGTTCATAAAAATAGTAAGGAGACGTTCCTTACGTTGGCTGTGCGAAAAGTCACACCTAACGCCCTTGGGGACGAGGGTTCGATTCCCCCGCCAGGTACTAAGACAAAAATTCGAATTTGCGGTGTGCAACTCAGAATGTTACGGTATAGTGTTCATAAAAATAGTATGGAGAAGTTCCTTACATTGTCTGTAAGAAAATACACACCTAACTACCTTGTGGACGAGTGTTCGAATCCCCTCCCAGGTACTGTCATAAATTCGAATTTGTCGCGCGGTGCTCTAGTACGGCCGAAGTATTAATACGGGTGCCAAACTAATAGTATATTCGTGATCAGCCCCCTCGATTTAGCCATACTTCATGTAAGGAAGTCATATTACGAGAAAAAAAGGCCGTACCACCTAAACTACGTAGTTATTAAGCCTAAGGTCATAAATTCGAATTTGTGGCGTGTAACCCGGAAGGATACGGTATTGTGTTCATAAAAATAGTGTGGAGACGTTCCTTATGTTGGCTGTGGGAAAAGTCACACCTAACGCCCTTGGGGACGAGGGTTCGATTCTCTTTTAGATACTAAGTCATAAATTCGAATTTGCGACGTGTAACCCGGAAAGTTACGGTATTGTATTCATAAAAATAGTATGGAGACGTTCCTTATGTTGGCTGTGCGGAAAGTCACACCTAACGCCCTCGGGGACTAGGCTTCGATTCACCTCCCAGGTACTGTCATAAATTCGAATTTGTCGTGCGGTGCTCTAGTACGGCCGAAGTATTAATACGGGTGCAAAACTAATAGTATATTCGTGATCAGCACCTTCGATTTACCCATACTTCATGTAAAGAAGTCATGTTACGAGAAAAAACGCCGTACCACCTAAACTACATACTGTATGTAACTAAGCCTAAGGTCATAAATTCGAATTGTGGCGTGTAACCCGATAGATTACGATATTGTGTTCATAAAAAACGGGTGGAGACGTTCCTTATGTTGGCTGTGGGAAAAGTCACACCTAACGCCCTTGGGGACGAGGGTTCGATTCTCTCCCAGATACTAAGTCATAAATTCGAATTTGCGACGTGGAACCCGGAAGGTTACGGTATTGTGTTCATAACAATAGTATGGAGACGTTCCTTACATTGGCTGTGCAAAAAGTCACACCTAAGGCCCTTGGGGACGAGGGTTCGATTCCCCTAACGGGCAATAAGTCATAAATTCTAATTTGCGGAGTGTAACCCGGAAAGTTACGGTATTGTGTTCATAAAAATAGTATGGAGACGTGCCTTACGTTGGCAGTGCGAAAAGTCACACCTAACGCCCTTGGGGACAAGGATTCGATTCCCTCCCAGCTATAAGTCATAAATTCGAATTTGCGGCGTGTAACCCGGAAAGTTACGATGATGTGTTCATAAATATAGTATGGAGACGTTCCTTACATTTTCTGTGAGAATAGACACACCTAACGCCCTTGGGGACGAGTGTTCTATTCCCCACCCAGGTACAGTCATAAATTCGAATTTGTCGCGCGGTGCTCTACTACAGCCGATGTATTCATACGGGTGCAAAACTAATAGTATATTCGCGATCAGCACCCTCGATTTACCCATACTTCAAGTAAGGAAGTCATATTACGGGAAAAAAGGCCGTACCACCTAAACTACATAAGTTACTAAACATACGGTCATAAATTCGAATATGTGGCGTGTAACCCGGAAGGATACGGTATTGTGTTCATAAAAATAGTATGGAGACGTTCCTTATGTTGGCTGTGGGAAAAGTCACACCTAACGCCCTTGGGGACTAGGTTTCGATTCCCTCCCAGGTACTTAAACATAAATTCGAATTTGCGGCGTGAAACCCGGAAAGTTACGGTATTATTTTCATAAAAATAGTATGGAGACGTTCCTTACATTGGCTGTGCAAAAAGTCACACCTAAGGCCCTTGGGGACGAGGGTTCAATACCCCTAACAGGCACTAAGTCATAAATTCGAATTTGCGGCGTGTAACCCGGAAAGTTACGGTATTGTGTTCATAAAAATAGTATGGAGACGTGCCTTACGTTGGCAGTGCGAAAAGTCACACCTAACGCCCTTGGGGACAAGGATTCGAATCCCTCCCAGGTAGTAAGTCGTAAATTCGAATTTGCGGCGTGTAACCCGGAAAGTTACGGTGATTTGTTCATAAATGTAGTATGGAGACGTTCCTTACATTGTCGGTGAGAATAGACACACCTAATGCCCTTGGGGACGAGTGTTCTATTCCCCACCCAGGTACAGTCATAAATTCGAATTTGTCGCGCGGTGCTCTAGTACAGCCGAAGTATTAATACGGGTGCAAAACTAATAGTATATTCGCGATCAGCACCCTCAATTTACCCATAATTCATGTAAAGAAGTCACATTTCGAGAAATAAGGTCCGTACCACTTAAACTACATAAGTTATTAGGTCCCAGGTCATAAATTCGAATTTGCGGCGTGCAACCTGGAAAGTTACGGTATTGTGTTCATAAAAATTGTATTGAGACGTTCCCTACATTGTATGTGAGGAAAGACACACCTAACGCTCTTGGAGACGAGGGTTCGATTCCCTGGCCAGGCACTAAGTCATAAATTCGAATTGGCGGCGTGTAACCCGGAAAGCTACGGTATTGTGTTCATAATAATATTATGGAGACGTATCTCACATTGCCTGTGCAAAAGCGTCACACCTAACGCCCTTGGGGACGAGGGTTCGATTCCCCTCCCAGGTACTGTCATGAATTCGAAGTTGTCGCGCGGTGCTCTAGTACGCCGAAGTATTAATACGGGTGCCAAACTAATAGTATATTCGTGATCAGCCCCCTCGATTTACCCATACTTCATGTAAGGAAGTCATATTACGAGAATAAAGGCCGTACCAACTAAACTACATAAGTTACTAAACCTAAGGTCATAAATTAGAATTTGTCTCGTGTAAACCAGAAGGATACGGTATGGTGTTCATAAAAATGTTATGGAGACGTTCCTAATGTTGGCTGTGGGAAAAGACACACCTAACGCCCTTGGGGACGAGGGCTCGATTTTCTCCCAGATACTAAGTCATAAATTCGAATTTGCGACGTGTAACCCGGAAAGTTACGGTATTGTATTCATAAAAATAGTATGGAGAAGTTCCTTATGTTGGCTGTGCGGAAAGTCACACCTAACGCCCTTGGGGTCTAGGGTTCGATTCCCTCCCAGGTACTTAGTCATAAATTCGAATTTTTGGCGTGTAAACCGGAAAATTACGGTGTTGAGTTCATATAAATAGTATGGTGACGTTCCTTACATGGGCTGTGCAAAAAGTCTCACCTAAGGCCCTTGGGGACGAGGGTTCGAATCCCCTAACAGGCACTAAGTCATAAATTCTAAATTGCGGCGTGTAACACAGAAAGTTACGGTATTGTGTTCACAGAAATAGTATGGAGACGTGCCTTACGTTGGCTGTGCGGAAAGTCACACCTAACGCCCTTGGGGTCTAGGGTTCGATTCCCTCCCAGGTACTTAGTCATAAATTCGAATTTTTGGCGTGTAAACCGGAAAATTACGGTGTTGAGTTCATATAAATAGTATGGTGACGTTCCTTACATGGGCTGTGCAAAAAGTCTCACCTAAGGCCCTTGGGGACGAGGGTTCGAATCCCCTAACAGGCACTAAGTCATAAATTCTAAATTGCGGCGTGTAACACAGAAAGTTACGGTATTGTGTTCACAGAAATAGTATGGAGACGTGCCTTACGTTGGCTGTGCGGAAAGTCACACCTAACGCCCTTGGGGTCTAGGGTTCGATTCCCTCCCAGGTACTTAGTCATAAATTCGAATTTTTGGCGTGTAAACCGGAAAATTACGGTGTTGAGTTCATATAAATAGTATGGTGACGTTCCTTACATGGGCTGTGCAAAAAGTCTCACCTAAGGCCCTTGGGGACGAGGGTTCGAATCCCCTAACAGGCACTAAGTCATAAATTCTAAATTGCGGCGTGTAACACAGAAAGTTACGGTATTGTGTTCACAGAAATAGTATGGAGACGTGCCTTACGTTGGCTGTGCGGAAAGTCACACCTAACGCCCTTGGGGTCTAGGGTTCGATTCCCTCCCAGGTACTTAGTCATAAATTCGAATTTTTGGCGTGTAAACCGGAAAATTACGGTGTTGAGTTCATATAAATAGTATGGTGACGTTCCTTACATGGGCTGTGCAAAAAGTCACACCTAACGCCCTTGGGGACGAGTGTTCTATTCCCCTCCCAGGTACAGTAATAAATTCGAATTTGTCGCGCGGTGCTCTAGTACAGCCGAAGTATTAATACGGGTGCAAAACTAACAGTATATTCGTGATCAGCACCCACGTTTTACCCATAATTCATGTAAAGAAGTCACATTTCGAGAGAAAATGTCCGTACCACCTAAACTACATAAGTTACTAAGTCCCAGGTCATAAATTCGAATTTGCGGCGTCCAACCTGGAAAAATACGGTATTGTGTTCATAAAAATAGTATTGAGACGTTCCTTACGTTGTCTGTGAGGAACGACACACCTAACGCTCTTGGGGACGATGGTTCTATTCCCTGGCCAGGCACTAAGTCATAAATTCGAATTGGCGGCGTGTAACCCGGAAAGCTACGGTATTGTGTTCATAAAAATATTATGGAGACGTATCTCACATTGCCTGTGCAAAAGCGTCACACCTAACGCCCTTGGGGACGAGGGTTCGATTCCCTCCCAGGTACTATGTCATGAATTCGAATTTGCGGTGTGTAACCCAGAATGTAGCGGTATGGTGTTCATAGAAATAGTATGGAGACGTTCCTTACATTGTCTGTGCAAAAAGTCTCACCTAACGCCCTTGGGGACGAGGGTTCGATTCCCTCCCAGCTACTAAGTCATAAATTCGAATTTTTGGCGTGCAACCTGGAAAGTTACGGTATTGTGTTCATAAAAATAGTATTGAGACGTTCCCTACATTGTCTGGGAGGAAAGACACACCTAACGCTCTTGGGGACGAGGGTTCGATTCCCTGGCCAGGCACTAAGTCATAAATTCGAATTGGCGGCGTGAAACCCGGAAAGCTACGGTATTGTGTTCATAAAAATATTATGGAGACGTATCTCACATTGCCTGTGCAAAAGCGTCACACCTAACGCCCTTGGGGACGAGGGTTCGATTTCCCCGCCAGGCACTAAGTCAAAAATTCGAATTTGCGGTGTGCAACTCAGAATGTTACGGTATGGTGTTCATAAAAATAGTATGGAGAAGTCCCTTACATTGTCTGTAAGAAAATACACACCTAACTACCTTGGGGACGAGTGTTCGATTCCCCTCCCAGGTACTGTCATAAATTCGAATTTGTCGCGCGGTGCTCTAGTACAGCCGAAGTATTAATACGGGTGCAAAACTAACAGTATATTCGCGATCAGCACCCTCGTTTTACCCATAATTCATGTAAAGAAGTCACATTTCGAGAGAAAATGTCCGTACCACCTAAACTACATAAGTTACTAAGTCCCAGGTCATAAATTCGAATTTGCGGCGCGCAACCTGGAAAGTTACGGTATTGTGTTCATAAAAATAGTATTGAGACGTTCCTTACATTGTCTGTGAGGAAAGACACACCTAACGCCCTTGGGGTCGAGGGTTCGATTCCCCTGCTAGGGCACAAAGTAATAAATTCGAATTTGCGGCGTGTAACCCGGTAAGTTACGGTATTGTGTTCATAAAAATATTAAGGAGTTGTTCCTTACGTTGGCTGTGTGAAAAGTCACACCTAACGCCTGTGGGGACGAGGGTTGGATTCCCCCTCCAGGCACTAAGTCAAAAATTCGAATTTGCGGTGTGGAACTCAGAATGTTACGGTATGGTGTTCATAAAAATAGTATGGAGACGTTCCTTACATTGTCTGTAAGAAAATATACACCTAACTACCTTGGGGACGAGTGTTCCATTCCCCTCCCAGGTGCTGTTATAAATTCGAATTTGTCTCGCGGTGCTCAAGTGCGGTCGAAGTATTAATCGGGTGCAAAACTAATAGTATATTCGTGATCAGCACCCTCGATTTACCCATAATTCATGTAAAGAAGTCACATTTCGAGAAAAAATGTCCGTACCACCTAAACTATATAAGTTACTAAGTCCCAGGTGATAAATTTGAATTTGCGGCATGCAACCTGTAAAGTTACGGTATTGTGTTCATAAAAATAGTATTGAGACGTTCCTTACATTCTCTGTGAGGAAAGACACACCTAACGCCCTTGGGGACGAGGGTTCGATTCCCCCGCCAGGCACTAAGTCATAAATTCGAATTGGCGGCGTGTAACCCGGAAAGTTACGGTATTGTGTTCATAAAAATATTAAGGAGACGTTACTTACGTTGGCTGTGCGAAAGTCACAACTAACGCCCTTGGGGACGAGGGTTCGATTCCCCTCCCAGGTACTGTCATAAATTCTAATTTGTCGCGCGGTGCTCTAGTACGGCCGAAGTATTAATACGGGTGCCAAACTAATAGTATATTCGTGATCAGCCCCCTCGATTTACTCATACTTCATGTAAGGAAGTCATATTACGAGAACAAAGGCCGTACCACCTACATAAGTTACTAAACCTAAGGTCATAAATTAGAATTTGTCTCGTGTAAACCAGAAGGATACGGTATTGTGTTCATAAAAATGTTATGGAGACGTTCCTAATGTTGGCTGTGGGAAAAGACACACCTAACGCCCTTGGGGACGAGGGCTCGATTTTCTCCCAGATACTAAGTCATAAATTCGAATTTGCGACGTGTAACCCGGAAAGTTACGGTATTGTATTCATAAAAATAGTATGGAGAAGTTCCTTATGTTGGCTGTGCGGAAAGTCACACCTAACGCCCTTGGGGTCTAGGGTTCGATTCCCTCCCAGGTACTTAGTCATAAATTCGAATTTTCGGCGTGTAAACCTGAAAATTACGGTGTTGAGTTCATATAAATAGTATGGTGACGTTCCTTACATGGGCTGTGCAAAAAGTCACACCTAAGGCCCTTGGGGACGAGGGTTCGATTCCCCTAACAGGCACTAAGTCATAAATTCTAATTTGCGGCGTGTAACCCAGAAAGTTACGGTATTGTGTTCATAGAAATAGTATGGAGACGTGCCTTACGTTGGCTGTGCGAAAAGTCACTCCTAACGCCCTTGGGGACAAGGAATCGATTCCCTCCAAGGTAGTAAGTCAAAAATTCGAATTTGCGGCGTGTAACCCGGAATGTTTCGGTAATGTGTTCATAAAAATAGCATGGAGACGTTCCTTACATTGTCTGTGAGAATAGACATACCTAACGCCCTTGAGGACGAGAGTTCTATTCCCCACCCAGGTACAGTAATAAATTCGAATTTGTCGCGCGGTGCTCTAGTACAGCCGAAGTATTAATATGGGTGCAAAACTAATAGTATATTCGTGATCAGCACCCTCGTTTTACCCATAATTCATGTAAAGAAGTCACATTTCGAGAGAAAATGTCCGTACCACCTAAACTACATAAGTTACTAAGTCCCAGGTCATAAATTCGAATTTGTGGCGTCCAACCTGGAAAAATACGGTATTGTGTTCATAAAAATAGTATTGAGTCGTTCCTTATATTGCCTGTGAGGAAAGACACACCTAACGCCCTTGGGGACGCGGGTTCGATTCCCCTGCTAGGGCACAAAGTCATAAATTCGAATTTGCGGCGTGTAACCCGGAAAGGTACGGTATTGTGTTCATAAAAATAGTAAGGAGACGTTCCTTATGTTGGCTGTGCGGAAAGTCACACCTAACGCCCTTGGGGTCTAGGGTTCGATTCCCTCCCAGGTACTTAGTCATAAATTCGAATTTTTGGCGTGTAAACCGGAATATTACGGTGTTGAGTTCATATAAATAGTATGGTGACGTTCCTTACATGGGCTGTGCAAAAAGTCTCACCTAAGGCCCTTGGGGACGAGGGTTCGAATCCCCTAACAGGCACTAAGTCATAAATTCTAAATTGCGGCGTGTAACACAGAAAGTTACGGTATTGTGTTCACAGAAATAGTATGGAGACGTGCCTTACGTTGTCTGTGAGGAACGACACACCTAACGCTCTTGGGGACGATGGTTCTATTCCCTGGCCAGGCACTAAGTCATAAATTCGAATTGGCGGCGTGTAACCCGGAAAGCTACGGTATTGTGTTCATAAAAATATTATGGAGACGTATCTCACATTGCCTGTGCAAAAGCGTCACACCTAACGCCCTTGGGGACGAGGGTTCGATTCCCTCCCAGGTACTATGTCATGAATTCGAATTTGCGGTGTGTAACCCAGAATGTAGCGGTATGGTGTTCATAGAAATAGTATGGAGACGTTCCTTACATTGTCTGTGCAAAAAGTCTCACCTAACGCCCTTGGGGACGAGGGTTCGATTCCCTCCCAGCTACTAAGTCATAAATTCGAATTTTTGGCGTGCAACCTGGAAAGTTACGGTATTGTGTTCATAAAAATAGTATTGAGACGTTCCCTACATTGTCTGGGAGGAAAGACACACCTAACGCTCTTGGGGACGAGGGTTCGATTCCCTGGCAAGGCACTAAGTCATAAATTCGAATTGGCGGCGTGTAACCCGGAAAGCTACGGTATTGTGTTCATAAAAATATTATGGAGACGTATCTCACATTGCCTGTGCAAAAGCGTCACACCTAACGCCCTTGGGGACGAGGGTTCGATTTCCCCGCCAGGCACTAAGTCAAAAATTCGAATTTGCGGTGTGCAACTCAGAATGTTACGGTATGGTGTTCATAAAAATAGTATGGAGAAGTCCCTTACATTGTCTGTAAGAAAATACACACCTAACTACCTTGGGGACGAGTGTTCGATTCCCCTCCCAGGTACTGTCATAAATTCGAATTTGTCGCGCGGTGCTCTAGTACAGCCGAAGTATTAATACGGGTGCAAAACTAACAGTATATTCGTGATCAGCACCCTCGTTTTACCCATAATTCATGTAAAGAAGTCACATTTCGAGAGAAAATGTCCGTACCACCTAAACTACATAAGTTACTAAGTCCCAGGTCATAAATTCGAATTTGCGGCGCGCAACCTGGAAAGTTACGGTATTGTGTTCATAAAAATAGTATTGAGACGTTCCTTACATTGTCTGTGAGGAAAGACACACCTAACGCCCTTGGGGTCGAGGGTTCGATTCCCCTGCTAGGGCACAAAGTAATAAATTCGAATTTGCGGCGTGTAACCCGGTAAGTTACGGTATTGTGTTCATAAAAATATTAAGGAGTTGTTCCTTACGTTGGCTGTGTGAAAAGTCACACCTAACGCCTGTGGGGACGAGGGTTGGATTCCCCCTCCAGGCACTAAGTCAAAAATTCGAATTTGCGGTGTGGAACTCAGAATGTTACGGTATGGTGTTCATAAAAATAGTATGGAGACGTTCCTTACATTGTCTGTAAGAAAATATACACCTAACTACCTTGGGGACGAGTGTTCCATTCCCCTCCCAGGTGCTGTTATAAATTCGAATTTATCTCGCGGTGCTCAAGTGCGGTCGAAGTATTAATCGGGTGCAAAACTAATAGTATATTCGTGATCAGCACCCTCGATTTACCCATAATTCATGTAAAGAAGTCACATTTCGAGAAAAAATGTCCGTACCACCTAAACTATATAAGTTACTAAGTCCCAGGTGATAAATTTGAATTTGCGGCATGCAACCTGTAAAGTTACGGTATTGTGTTCATAAAAATAGTATTGAGACGTTCCTTACATTCTCTGTGAGGAAAGACACACCTAACGCCCTTGGGGACGAGGGTTCGATTCCCCCGCCAGGCACTAAGTCATAAATTCGAATTGGCGGCGTGTAACCCGGAAAGTTACGGTATTGTGTTCATAAAAATATTAAGGAGACGTTACTTACGTTGGCTGTGCGAAAGTCACAACTAACGCCCTTGGGGACGAGGGTTCGATTCCCATCCCAGGTACTGTCATAAATTCTAATTTGTCGCGCGGTGCTCTAGTACGGCCGAAGTATTAATACGGGTGCCAAACTAATAGTATATTCGTGATCAGCCCCCTCGATTTACTCATACTTCATGTAAGGAAGTCATATTACGAGAACAAAGGCCGTACCACCTACATAAGTTACTAAACCTAAGGTCATAAATTAGAATTTGTCTCGTGTAAACCAGAAGGATACGGTATTGTGTTCATAAAAATAATATGGAGACGTTCCTAATGTTGGCTGTGGGAAAAGACACACCTAACGCCCTTGGGGACGAGGGCTCGATTTTCTCCCAGATACTAAGTCATAAATTCGAATTTGCGACGTGTAACCCGGAAAGTTACGGTATTGTATTCATAAAAATAGTATGGAGAAGTTCCTTATGTTGGCTGTGCGGAAAGTCACACCTAACACCCTTGGGGTCTAGGGTTCGATTCCCTCCCAGGTACTTAGTCATAAATTCGAATTTTCGGCGTGTAAACCTGAAAATTACGGTGTTGAGTTCATATAAATAGTATGGTGACGTTCCTTACATGGGCTGTGCAAAAAGTCACACCTAAGGCCCTTGGGGACGAGGGTTCGATTCCCCTAACAGGCACTAAGTCATAAATTCTAATTTGCGGCGTGTAACCCAGAAAGTTACGGTATTGTGTTCATAGAAATAGTATGGAGACGTGCCTTACGTTGGCTGTGCGAAAAGTCACTCCTAACGCCCTTGGGGACAAGGAATCGATTCCCTCCAAGGTAGTAAGTCAAAAATTCGAATTTGCGGCGTGTAACCCGGAATGTTTCGGTAATGTGTTCATAAAAATAGCATGGAGACGTTCCTTACATTGTCTGTGAGAATAGACATACCTAACGCCCTTGAGGACGAGAGTTCTATTCCCCACCCAGGTACAGTAATAAATTCGAATTTGTCGCGCGGTGCTCTAGTACAGCCGAAGTATTAATATGGGTGCAAAACTAATAGTATATTCGTGATCAGCACCCTCGTTTTACCCATAATTCATGTAAAGAAGTCACATTTCGAGAGAAAATGTCCGTACCACCTAAACTACATAAGTTACTAAGTCCCAGGTCATAAATTCGAATTTGTGGCGTCCAACCTGGAAAAATACGGTATTGTGTTCATAAAAATAGTATTGAGTCGTTCCTTATATTGCCTGTGAGGAAAGACACACCTAACGCCCTTGGGGACGCGGGTTCGATTCCCCTGCTAGGGCACAAAGTCATAAATTCGAATTTGCGGCGTGTAACCCGGAAAGGTACGGTATTGTGTTCATAAAAATAGTAAGGAGACGTTCCTTATGTTGGCTGTGCGGAAAGTCACACCTAACGCCCTTGGGGTCTAGGGTTCGATTCCCTCCCAGGTACTTAGTCATAAATTCGAATTTTTGGCGTGTAAACCGGAATATTACGGTGTTGAGTTCATATAAATAGTATGGTGACGTTCCTTACATGGGCTGTGCAAAAAGTCTCACCTAAGGCCCTTGGGGACGAGGGTTCGAATCCCCTAACAGGCACTAAGTCATAAATTCTAAATTGCGGCGTGTAACACAGAAAGTTACGGTATTGTGTTCACAGAAATAGTATGGAGACGTGCCTTACGTTGTCTGTGAGGAACGACACACCTAACGCTCTTGGGGACGATGGTTCTATTCCCTGGCCAGGCACTAAGTCATAAATTCGAATTGGCGGCGTGTAACCCGGAAAGCTACGGTATTGTGTTCATAAAAATATTATGGAGACGTATCTCACATTGCCTGTGCAAAAGCGTCACACCTAACGCCCTTGGGGACGAGGGTTCGATTCCCTCCCAGGTACTATGTCATGAATTCGAATTTGCGGTGTGTAACCCAGAATGTAGCGGTATGGTGTTCATAGAAATAGTATGGAGACGTTCCTTACATTGTCTGTGCAAAAAGTCTCACCTAACGCCCTTGGGGACGAGGGTTCGATTCCCTCCCAGCTACTAAGTCATAAATTCGAATTTTTGGCGTGCAACCTGGAAAGTTACGGTATTGTGTTCATAAAAATAGTATTGAGACGTTCCCTACATTGTCTGGGAGGAAAGACACACCTAACGCTCTTGGGGACGAGGGTTCGATTCCCTGGCAAGGCACTAAGTCATAAATTCGAATTGGCGGCGTGTAACCCGGAAAGCTACGGTATTGTGTTCATAAAAATATTATGGAGACGTATCTCACATTGCCTGTGCAAAAGCGTCACACCTAACGCCCTTGGGGACGAGGGTTCGATTTCCCCGCCAGGCACTAAGTCAAAAATTCGAATTTGCGGCGTGCAACTCAGAATGTTACGGTATGGTGTTCATAAAAATAGTATGGAGAAGTCCCTTACATTGTCTGTAAGAAAATACACACCTAACTACCTTGGGGACGAGTGTTCGATTCCCCTCCCAGGTACTGTCATAAATTCGAATTTGTCGCGCGGTGCTCTAGTACAGCCGAAGTATTAATACGGGTGCAAAACTAACAGTATATTCGTGATCAGCACCCTCGTTTTACCCATAATTCATGTAAAGAAGTCACATTTCGAAGGAAAATGTCCGTACCACCTAAACTACATAAGTTACTAAGTCCCAGGTCATAAATTCGAATTTGCGGCGCGCAACCTGGAAAGTTACGGTATTGTGTTCATAAAAATAGTATTGAGACGTTCCTTACATTGTCTGTGAGGAAAGACACACCTAACGCCCTTGGGGTCGAGGGTTCGATTCCCCTGCTAGGGCACAAAGTAATAAATTCGAATTTGCGGCGTGTAACCCGGTAAGTTACGGTATTGTGTTCATAAAAATATTAAGGAGTTGTTCCTTACGTTGGCTGTGTGAAAAGTCACACCTAACGCCTGTGGGGACGAGGGTTGGATTCCCCCTCCAGGCACTATGTCAAAAATTCGAATTTGCGGTGTGGAACTCAGAATGTTACGGTATGGTGTTCATAAAAATAGTATGGAGACGTTCCTTACATTGTCTGTAAGAAAATATACACCTAACTACCTTGGGGACGAGTGTTCCATTCCCCTCCCAGGTGCTGTTATAAATTCGAATTTGTCTCGCGGTGCTCAAGTGCGGTCGAAGTATTAATCGGGTGCAAAACTAATAGTATATTCGTGATCAGCACCCTCGATTTACCCATAATTCATGTAAAGAAGTCACATTTCGAGAAAAAATGTCCGTACCACCTAAACTATATAAGTTACTAAGTCCCAGGTGATAAATTTGAATTTGCGGCATGCAACCTGTAAAGTTACGGTATTGTGTTCATAAAAATAGTATTGAGACGTTCCTTACATTCTCTGTGAGGAAAGACACACCTAACGCCCTTGGGGACGAGGGTTCGATTCCCCCGCCAGGCACTAAGTCATAAATTCGAATTGGCGGCGTGTAACCCGGAAAGTTACGGTATTGTGTTCATAAAAATATTAAGGAGACGTTACTTACGTTGGCTGTGCGAAAGTCACAACTAACGCCCTTGGGGACGAGGGTTCGATTCCCCTCCCAGGTACTGTCATAAATTCTAATTTGTCGCGCGGTGCTCTAGTACGGCCGAAGTATTAATACGGGTGCCAAACTAATAGTATATTCGTGATCAGCCCCCTCGATTTACTCATACTTCATGTAAGGAAGTCATATTACGAGAATAAAGGCCGTACCAACTAAACTACATAAGTTACTAAACCTAAGGTCATAAATTAGAATTTGTCTCGTGTAAACCAGAAGGATACGGTATGGTGTTCATAAAAATGTTATGGAGACGTTCCTAATGTTGGCTGTGGGAAAAGACACACCTAACGCCCTTGGGGACGAGGGCTCGATTTTCTCCCAGATACTAAGTCATAAATTCGAATTTGCGACGTGTAACCCGGAAAGTTACGGTATTGTATTCATAAAAATAGTATGGAGAAGTTCCTTATGTTGGCTGTGCGGAAAGTCACACCTAACGCCCTTGGGGTCTAGGGTTCGATTCCCTCCCAGGTACTTAGTCATAAATTCGAATTTTCGGCGTGTAAACCTGAAAATTACGGTGTTGAGTTCATATAAGTAGTATGGTGACGTTCCTTACATGGGCTGTGCAAAAAGTCACACCTAAGGCCCTTGGGGACGAGGGTTCGATTCCCCTAACAGGCACTAAGTCATAAATTCTAATTTGCGGCGTGTAACCCAGAAAGTTACGGTATTGTGTTCATAGAAATAGTATGGAGACGTGCCTTACGTTGGCTGTGCGAAAAGTCACTCCTAACGCCCTTGGGGACAAGGAATCGATTCCCTCCAAGGTAGTAAGTCAAAAATTCGAATTTGCGGCGTGTAACCCGGAATGTTTCGGTAATGTGTTCATAAAAATAGCATGGAGACGTTCCTTACATTGTCTGTGAGAATAGACATACCTAACGCCCTTGAGGACGAGAGGTCTATTCCCCACCCAGGTACAGTAATAAATTCGAATTTGTCGCGCGGTGCTCTAGTACAGCCGAAGTATTAATACGGGTGCAAAACTAATAGTATATTCGTGATCAGCACCCTCTTTTTACCCATAATTCATGTAAAGAAGTCACATTTCGAGAGAAAATGTCCGTACCACCTAAACTACATAAGTTACTAAGTCCCAGGTCATAAATTCGAATTTGTGGCGTCCAACCTGGAAAAATACGGTATTGTGTTCATAAAAATAGTATTGAGTCGTTCCTTATATTGCCTGTGAGGAAAGACACACCTAACGCCCTTGGGGACACGGGTTCTATTCCCCTGCTAGGGCACAAAGTCATAAATTCGAATTTGCGGCGTGTAACCCGGAAAGGTACGGTATTGTGTTCATAAAAATAGTAAGGAGACGTTCCTTACGTTGGCTGTGCGAAAAGTCACACCTAACGCCCTTGGGGACGAGGGTTCGATTCCCCCGCCAGGTACTAAGACAAAAATTCGAATTTGCGGTGTGCAACTCAGAATGTTACGGTATAGCGTTCATAAAAATAGTATGGAGAAGTTCCTTACATTGTCTGTAAGAAAATACACACCTAACTACCTTGTGGACGAGTGTTCGATTCCCCTCCCAGGTACTGTCATAAATTCGAATTTGTCGCGCGGTGCTCTAGTACGGCCGAAGTATTAATACGGGTGCCAAACTAATAGTATATTCGTGATCAGCCCCCTCGATTTAGCCATACTTCATGTAAGGAAGTCATATTACGAGAAAAAAAGGCCGTACCACCTAAACTACGTAGTTATTAAGCCTAAGGTCATAAATTCGAATTTGTGGCGTGTAACCCGGAAGGATAAGGTATTGTGTTCATAAAAATAGTGTGGAGACGTTCCTTATGTTGGCTGTGGGAAAAGTCACACCTAACGCCCTTGGGGACGAGGGTTCGATTCTCTCCCAGATACTAAGTCATAAATTCAAATTTGCGACGTGTAACCCGGAATGTTACGGTATTGTATTCATAAAAATAGTATGGAGACGTTCCTTATGTTGGCTGTGCGGAAAGTCACACCTAACGCCCTCGGGGACTAGGCTTCGATTCACCTCCCAGGTACTGTCATAAATTCGAATTTGTCGTGCGGTGCTCTAGTACGGCCGAAGTATTAATACGGGTGCAAAACTAATAGTATATTCGTGATCAGCACCTTCGATTTACCCATACTTCATGTAAAGAAGTCATGTTACGAGAAAAAACGCCGTACCACCTAAACTACATACTGTATGTAACTAAGCCTAAGGTCATAAATTCGAATTGTGGCGTGTAACCCGATAGATTACGATATTGTGTTCATAAAAAACGGGTGGAGACGTTCCTTATGTTGGCTGTGGGAAAAGTCACACCTAACGCCCTTGGGGACGAGGGTTCGATTCTCTCCCAGATACTAAGTCATAAATTCGAATTTGCGACGTGGAACCCGGAAAGTTACGGTATTGTGTTCATAACAATAGTATGGAGACGTTCCTTACATTGGCTGTGCAAAAAGTCACACCTAAGGCCCTTGGGGACGAGGGTTCGATTCCCCTAACGGGCAATAAGTCATAAATTCTAATTTGCGGAGTGTAACCCGGAAAGTTACGGTATTGTGTTCATAAAAATAGTATGGAGACGTGCCTTACGTTGGCAGTGCGAATAGTCACACCTAACGCCCTTGGGGACAAGGATTCGATTCCCTCCCAGGTATAAGTCATAAATTCGAATTTGCGGCGTGTAACCCGGAAAGTTACGATGATGTGTTCATAAATATAGTATGGAGACGTTCCTTACATTTTCTGTGAGAATAGACACACCTAACGCCCTTGGGGACGAGTGTTCTATTCCCCACCCAGGTACAGTCATAAATTCGAATTTGTCGCGCGGTGCTCTACTACAGCCGATGTATTCATACGGGTGCAAAACTAATAGTATATTCGCGATCATCACCCTCGATTTACCCATACTTCAAGTAAGGAAGTCATATTACGGGAAAAAAGGCCGTACCACCTAAACTACATAAGTTACTAAACATACGGTCATAAATTCGAATATGTGGCGTGTAACCCGGAAGGATACGGTATTGTGTTCATAAAAATAGTATGGAGACGTTCCTTATGATGGCTGTGGGAAAAGTCACACCTAACGTCCTTGGGGACGAGGGTTCGATTCTCTACCAGATACTAAGTCATAAATTCGAATTTGCGACGTGTAACCCGGAAAGTTACGGTATTGTATTCATAAAAGTAGTATGGAGAAGTTCCTTATGTTGGCTGTGCAGAAAGTCACACCTAACGCCCTTGGGGACTAGGGTTCGATTCCCTCCCAGGTACTTAGTCATAAATTCGAATTTGCGGCGTGTAACCCGGAAAGTTACGGTATTGTGTTCATAAAAATAGTATGAAGACGTGCCTTACGTTGGCTGTGTGAAAAGTCACACCTAACGCCCTTGGGGACAAGGATTCTATTCCCTCCAAGGTAGTAAGTCAAAAATTCGAATTTGCGGCGTGTAACCCGGAATGTTACGGTAATGTGTTCATAAAAATAGCATGGAGACGATCCTTACATTGTCTGTGAGAATAGACATACCTAACGCCCTTGAGGACGAGAGTTCTATTCCCCACCCAGGTACAGTAATAAATTCGAATTTGTCGCGTGGTGCTCTAGTACAGCCGAAGTATTAATACGGGTGCAAAACTAATAGTATATTCGTCATCAAAACCCTCGTTTTACCCATACTTCATGTAAAGAAGGCATGTTACGAGAAAAAAGGCCGTACCACCTAAACTACATACTGTATGTAACTAAGCCTAAGGTCATAAATTCGAATTGTGGCGTGTAACCCGATAGATTACGATATTGTGTTCATAAAAAACGGGTGGAGACGTTCCTTATGTTGGCTGTGGGAAAAGTCACACCTAACGCCCTTGGGGACGAGGGTTCGATTCTCTCCCAGATACTAAGTCATAAATTCGAATTTGCGACGTGGAACCCGGAAAGTTACGGTATTGTGTTCATAACAATAGTATGGAGACGTTCCTTACATTGGCTGTGCAAAAAGTCACACCTAAGGCCCTTGGGGACGAGGGTTCGATTCCCCTAACGGGCAATAAGTCATACATTCTAATTTGCGGAGTGTAACCCAGAAAGTTACGGTATTGTGTTCATAAAAATAGTATGGAGACGTGCCTTACGTTGGCAGTGCGAAAAGTCACACCTAACGGCCTTGGGGACAAGGATTCGATTCCCTCCCAGGTATAAGTCATAAATTCGAATTTGCGGCGTGTAACCCGGAAAGTTACGATGATGTGTTCATAAATATAGTATGGAGACGTTCCTTACATTGTCTGTGAGATTACACACACCTAACGCCCTTGGGGACGAGTGTTCTATTCCCCACCCAGGTACATTCATAAATTCGAATTTGTTGCGCGGTGCTCTACTACAGCCGATGTATTAATACGGGTGCAAAACTAATAGTATATTCGCGATCAGCACCCTCGATTTACCCATAATTCATGTAAAGAAGTCACATTTCGAGAAATAAGATCCGTACCACCTAAACTACATAAGTTACTATGTCCCAGGTCATAAATTCGAATTTGCGGCGTGTAACCCGGATAGCTACGGTATTGTGTTCATAAAAATATTATGGAGACGGATCTTACATTGCCTGTGCAAAAGCGTCACACCTAACGCGCTTGGGGACGAGGGTTCGATTCCCTCCCAGGTACTAAGTCATAAATTCGAATTTGCGGTTTGTAACCCAGAATGTAACGGTATGGTGTTCATAGAAATAGTATGGAGCCGTTCCTTACATTGGCTGTGCAAAAAGTCTCACCTAACGCCCTTGGGGACGAGGGTTCGATTCCCTCCCAGCTACTAAGTCATAAATTCGAATTTGTGGTGTGTAACCCAGAATGTTACGGTATGGTGTTCATAAAAATAGTATGGAGACGTTCCTGAAGTTGGCTGTGCGGAAAGTCACACCTAACGCCCTTGGGGACGAGGGTTCGATTCCCCTCCCAGGTACTGTCATGAATTCGAATTCGTCGCGCGGTGCTCTAATACGGCCGAAGTATTAATACTGGTGACAAACTAATAGTATATTCGTGATCATCCCCCTCGATTTACCCATACTTCATGTAAGGAAGTCATATTACGAGAAAAACGGCCGTACCACCTAAATTACATAAGTTACTAAGCCTAAAGTCATAAATTCGAATTTGTGGCGTGTAACCCGGAAGGATACGGTATTGTGTTCATAAAAATAGTATGGAGACGTTCCTTATGTTAGCTGTGGGAAAAGTCACACCTAACGCCCTTGGGGACGAGGGTTCGATTCTCTCCCAGATACTAAGTCATAAATTCGAATTTGCGACGTGTAACCCGGAAAGTTACGGCATTGTATTCATAAAAATAGTATGGAGACGTTCCTTATGTTGGCTGTGCGGAAAGTCACACCTAACGCCCTTGGGGACTAGGGTTCTATTCACTCCCAGGTACTTAGTCATAAAATCGAATTTTTCGGCGTGTAACCCGAAAAGTTACGGCGTTGTGTTCATAAAAATAGTATGGAGACGTTCCTTACATGGGCTGTGCAAAAAGTCACACCATAGGCCCTTGAGGATGAGGGTTCGATTCCCCTAACAGGCACTAAGTCATAAATTCGAATTTGCGGCGTGTAACCCGGAAAGTTACGGTATTGTGTTCACAGAAATAGTATGGAGGCGTGCCTTACGTTGGCTGTGCGAAAAGTCACACCTAACGCCCTTGCGGACAAGGTTTCGATTCCCTCCCAGGTAGTAAGTCAAAGATTCGAATTTGCGGCGTGTAACCCGGAAAGTTACGGTAATGTGTTCATAAAAATAGTATGGAGACGTTCCTTACATTGTCTGTGAGAATAGACACACCTAACACCCTTGGGGACGAGAGTTCTATTCCCCACCCATGTAAAGTCATAAATTCGAATTTGTCGCGCGGTGCTCTAGTACAGCCGAAGTATTAATACGGGTGCAAAACTAACAGTCTATTCGCGATCAGCACCCTCGATTTACCCATAATTCATGTAAGGAAGTCACATTTCGAGAAATAATGTCCGTACCACCTATACTTCGTAAGTTACTAAGTCCCAGGTCATAAATTCGAATTTGCGGCGTGCAATCTGGAAAATTACGGTATTGTGTTCATAAAAATAGTATTGAGACGTTCCTTACATTGTCTGTGAGGAAAGACACACCTAACGCCCTTGGGGACGAGGGTTCGATTCCCCTGCTAGGGCACAAAGTAATAAATTCGAATTTGCGGCGTGTAACCCGGTAAGTTACGGTATTGTGTTCATAAAAATAGGAAGGAGACGTTCCTTAAGTTGGCTGTGTGAAAAGTCACACCTAACGCCCTTGGGGACGAGGGTTCTATTCCCCCGTCAGGCACTAAGTCGAAAATTCGAATTTGCGGTGTGGAACTCAGAATGTTACGGTATGGTGTTCATAAAAATAGTATGGAGACGTTCCTTACATTGTCTGTAAGAAAATATACAGCTGACTACCTTGGGGACGAGTGTTCGATTCCCCTCCCAGGTACTGTTATAATTTCGAATTTGTCGCGCGGTGCTCAAGTGCAGTCGAAGTATTATTTCGGGTGCAAAACTAATAGTATATTCGTCATCAGCACCCTCGATTTACCCATAATTCATGTAAAGAAGTCACATTTCGAGAAAAAATGCCCGTACCACCTGAACTACATAAGTTACTAAGTCCCAGGTCATAAATTTGAATTTGCGGCTTGCAACTTGGAAAGTTACGGTATTGTGTTCAGAAAAATAGTATTGAGACGTTCCTTACATTGTCTGTGTGGAAAGACACACCTAACGCCCTAGGGGACGAGGGTTCGATTCCCCGTCCAGGCACTAAGTCATAAATTCGAGTTTGGCGGCGTGTAACCCGGAAAGCTACGGTATTGTGTTCATAAAAATATTATGGAGTCGTATCTTACATTGGCTGTGCATAAGCGTCACACCTAACGCCCTTGGGGCGAGGGTTCGTTTCCCTCCCAGGTACTAAGTCATAAATTCGAATTTGCGGTGTGTTACCCAGAATGTTAAGGTATGGTGTTCATAAAAATACTATGGAGACGTTCCTAACATTGCCTGTGAGAAAATACACACCTTATTTAATTGAACCAATGACTTCTTCACAGTTCTGCAGAGCTAAGGGAGTGCTTTGAGATTGTGTTGCTATCGCGCATCTGTGTTAGCAACGCGACGCGCATGTCATTGTTTCGCTACGCGCGCATGCGCAGCCAGGGGAATGTCATTTGTTTGCAGCGCGCGCATGCGGACTTCGTAATTTTACGGACTTGTAATTTAAGTATAATATTCCGTACCACCTAAACTACACAAGTGCCAAATATTTCGAGCATGCAGTAGGCCGCTCGATGTAGCACATTTATAAATGAAATGAAAATCCACAGCCTGCTTCCAGTCGACGGGCCGGGTCAGGTAATGGAATTTATGAAGCCCCCATTTATAAATACCCAATTGTATTTTCAATTATGTATTTCAATATTCAATAGCACAAGGAAACTAATTGTGAAAATGAAGGTAACTTTTGCGTGTTACATAGTAGCCTATATGCTACGGAAGATTGTTAAAAATGTCGTGTAAATATCCGCCCATGTAATACCATAGCCTCAGATCAAAATTTCACACATATCTCTGCTGAATATCCTGGCAAAAAACAATCATTTTTCCGTTCAATATGAAATCGCATGTACACATAAAACTACAGCCACAAAGTCAAAATATATTTTCATCCGATTTTAAACTTCACGGTACAGCTTTTAACCAAGCGAACGCGAAGTCATTAAATTATACTACATCAATTTAATAATTCATGCCAATCCGTCTCCGTGCTGGTTTGCTTCACCAAGCGCTGCGCTGCACCGCTTCGTTGCATTAAGCGAAGAGCACAGCAGAATCTCTACACGTAGTTATTCTTCTTCTCCTTGGTATGGGAGTGGGCATAGTTAACTCTTTACCCAATTGCTACTGTGCAGTGTTATGTATCATTGGGTGACCGTCGACTACCGATTGAACGCGTAAGACCAGTAAGTAGCGGGGAATCGTAAACAAGATTATGACGCAACGTGGAGAGATACATATGAGGAAAACATAGGAATTAGAGACGAGGACACAAATGGTATTAACTCTTCACACCGAAGCGACCCACCTTGGTGACTCGCTACACATACACACACATGACTGGACCACAAATATGGATATGGGAAAGGATTACCCTTTCAAATCTTGAAATTAATGTTGTCGAAAAATGCTACTATGCTACTAACCAGTGGAATTGTAGGCGTATGTACCAATGTGGCCACATTTAAAGGAAGTGCATACCCTAAATCGTATAAAGCTCTCAACATTAAAGCACGTTGATGGTCGTATAGTGGACATTGAAATAGAATATGATTTAAGGAACCCTCCATTTGTAAACACGAACATAGAGGATCAGCACGTAGTTTTATGCGGAATAAATACACCGGCGTTAATGCATGGTTAAAACGTAGACGAATGATTGTAATGATATGTCGTCGTGTGTATTTACCTCCCTGAAACCATGGTTTGTTTAAAATAGTCGGTTGTAACCCAAAATAGTGTTTGGCCTTAATTCTGGCGTAGTTAGTCCACGTGCCTTGCCAGTCCTCCTGTATCGTCGAACTAATTATAGAACGCAGATCTGACATTGGTATGGCGATGTTGTAAGTTTTTCCGTGTCCCTTTGGTGCATCTTTGGCAAGGTTATCCGCTATTTCGTTTCCCTCAATGTGACAATGGCCGGGTACCCACATGATACTGACTTCAAAACCCTCCGTGTGTAAAGTGTATTGTTGCACTAATTGTCATAAAAACCAGTTGTCAGCCTCTCTAACATTTTGAAGTGCTTGCACTACACTCATTGAATCAGTACAAATTAAAGCATGATGAATGGCATGTTTTTGATATAAAAACACGTCTGACGTATGGCAAAATTTCGGCTGTAAATATCGAGACGTCAGGGGGTAAAGTATACTGAAAGGAGATTTGTAAGTCCGGAGCTTAGAAGGCTGCTCCCACACGCGCAGGGTTAACCATTTTAGAACCATCTGTGTAAAAAAAGATACAGGAGATCAAAGGATTCGTTACTTCCCGAAAAATACGGGGAATGATTACAGGATGATGTTGAAACGTCTGATAGACTTGGGGTAAGGAGTTCTGAAGAATAGGAGGTTGAAAGTACGTTGCAGCATACGGAATAGTGTATATCGGTAACCGCATGACTTTTAATATATTATGGCGGTACGGTTGAAGCATGGAATATGCGGTTAGTAACGCAGGACGAGAAACGGTGGGTAATAATCGACGCGTATAATATTCCTCTAATAGTTGTAATTTAGGGACGATAGGTGATGTTGTTATCATCATTTTTCGTTGCAGGTACATACATGCAAGATATCTACGCCGATGCTGAAGTGACATTTCTCCGGTTTCAACTAACAGGGCTCCTGTGGGGGTTGATTGAAGCGCACCTATAATTATACGCAAGGCAGAAAACTGGATTCTATCTAACCGAAGGAGCCTAATGCTGGGCATTGAATAAAAAAAAGGAATTGTAATCCAGTACAGAACGGATGATTTTACGATAAACCGTTAATAATGATTCTGGGTCCGCCCCCCAATTGCGTCTAGTGAGAGACTTAAGAACATTAATTTTACTGGCGAGATGACTCTGAAGGTATTGCGTATGTCTCCCCCATTGCATTTTCCTGTCAATATGAATCCCTAAATATTTGACACTTGTCTCCACCGGAATGTGACCTTGACGGTATAATATAGGAGAACTGTCGTAAATTCGTTTGTGCGTAAAAATCATCGCAGCGTTTTTTCCTACGGATGTTTCAAATCCGTATTGATGTAGCCAATCATGAGCATGAGATAAGGCGTGGTATATATCTCTTCGACATGAGGAAAACTCTTCTCGAGTGCAATATATTAGAATATCATCCGCATATTGAAGAATGCGAGCGTGCGGTAATATGACTGTTTCTAAAGTACGGGTGTAAATTAAGTATAAAAGCCCGCTTAGAACGTCGCCCTGTGGAACACCATAAGAAGTATGTCGAGAATCAAAGACACCGGCTGGGGAGTTTAACGTAATATGACGATGGACTAGCATATTATGTATTAAGCACCTGAAGGGAAGGGGAAAATTTAGATCCCTTAGAAGTTGAATAAGAAGATATGGATCAACAGAATCATATGCATTTTTGAGGTCAAGGAACACAGCTACTGTGTGCATTTTCTTTCCTTTTGCTAGGAGTAGATCAGTAAGTAATATATTTATGGGGTCAGATGTACCAAGATTTTTTCTAAATGAAAATTGGGTTTCTGGAAACAGGTTATAATATTCTAGGCACCATTGAAGCCGTCGGAGAAGAATATGTTGGAAAATTTTTCGGAAAAAAGATCCAAGTTGCATACCACGATAACTACTCGGTAATCGAGCATCTTTCATGGGTTTAAGTATCGGTACAGTTTGAAAAACATTCCAATCCTCCGGGAAGGTCCCTGTGCATAAGATGGAATTATATAGTTGAAGAATGATACTCTGAGCGTTTACTGGAAATCGAGCGATCATTTTATAAGTCACTCCATCAATCCCTGGGCTGGATGATTTTTTGTGACGAAATGTGTGGCTTAATTCGCTACTTGTAATAGGCTGCATTAAACTGGAAAAAGGTTCCAGGGAACCAGATGTACAAGATGTAGGCAAGCGAATAACTATTTCTGGTGTTCAAGTATGATACAGGTCATGGCATCCCTGCGTCGAAAGTTGGGAGGGGGATGAGATAGTACGATTATTAGAGAAATGTTGAATCGCCCTCCAAATACTGTTTAGGGACGTAGTACTGCTTAATTGGGTAGTATATAATTTCCACGCTTCCCGTCTTTTATCATTAAATACACGTTGTATTTGCGCGGTGAGACTTTTGTATCGCAAATATGATGTTGGAGAGCCATAATGTCGAAAAGCTTTTAAACTCGCCTTCCCACCATGAGGGTAAGGCGCCACGATTGTTTGGAGGACCTGTCGTTGGAATTAAAGGGTGATAGATACAGTATGACACAGGCGCGGATATTCTCTAAAAAGGCATAACTGTTACTGAGCCCCTGTGTATGCTGTGAAAGTCCATCCTCTAAAAATCGGGAGAACAACTCATAATCAAAAAATCGTAAATTTCGCTTAACCTTAGATACGTTTTTTGGGTTATGTCGGGTACGCGAGACGTCATAGTCGATTATAATTGGATAATGATCGCTTTGATGCGTATCCTGCATGGTCTTCCTTGTCATCTTATGAGCAAGAGTTTAGTGCTTTTCAGTCGGTCAACACGAATGTATCCAAAAGAGATGGGTTATGCCCTAATCCTGATATAAATTACATGAGATTAATAAAATAATAAAAATAAATAAATAATAAATTAATAAAAGCACTTAACTCTTGTTTACTAAGGCAACACTGAAAATATGGCTTCAAACACCACAATCATCTTATGAGATAAGTCTAAAGTAGTGACACTTAAATCCACCGCACTTTGGGGACTATTTGGTGGGGTAATGCGCGTGGGTGATCCATCATTTCAGAGATGTAGGTGTAAATCCTGTATAACTGCAGCGATGTGACGTCCTTTTGGATTAATGCGACCACTGCCCCACAAGGCGTGATGTGCATTAAAATCCCCCACGGTAATATGTTTAGGAAATTGTTTTATGAACCGGAAATATGCCTGCCATTGCCGACGGGAACCTTGTATACCCGGGGGACAATAAATATGACTTACATGTAGATCTTGTACAAGGAATGTGTGATGATGAGTATGAGGAATATAGAATTGAGTAGAGAGAGGAGTGTATCGTAAGGTCTTTTTGAATAGCGTCATTATGCCACGATATCCTGAACCATCCTGACGTTCGACCAGGTAGTTGGGAATCGAAAATCTATACGAGGCACGAAGCCATGTTTCCTGTAGGAATATGATATCCGGATCATACTCCTGGATTAAAAGCAGTAATTCATGCTTCTTACTTAAAATACTACGGCAATTCCACTGGAGGAGTAACATGTAGCACGCATCTAAATTAGGCCACTGTAGGACTACTACTTACTAGGGTATTATATTTTGTGGTAGGAGGATTGGGAAGTAATGGAACTATTTTGTCAAATAATTGTTTCACATAAATGCTCAATTGAGCGTTGTGCCCTAATAATTCTTGTAATTTCAGGAAATCTTCAATGATGTCATGGGACGGGTCTCGTGAAGTGCCAGGTGTTTGAGAACACTGTTTCTTCGAAATTTCCTCACCCATTGTGGCGGGTTGCAAAGCCACCCCTACACCCCTACCAGATGGTTGCTTTAAGATCTCGAGATAGGCCCGTCGGTCGTAACCTATGGGATTCACCACTTTCGGTTTTGGGGACACTAGTTCTGTATATTTTCGTTTTCTCGGCAGATCCTCTCTACGCGTATTATGAGACTGTTCTAAGGTTGGAAATTGCTGCGGGAGTGTAGGAGGATTAAACGGTACATTGTAGTTAGCCGTAATAATTTCGTGGTACGATTTATTTTCGGTACACATTTGACGTTTTATGGACTTTTGTTTCTCCAATTCGGGGCAGCGTGCGGCGCCTGCCGGATGATTATCGCCACAATTAGCACATTTGAACAGAGTCTCCTTACATGTTTCCGTCAAGTGTCCTTGCGCACAGTTACCGCAAACTGGGGCGCGAGCCCGGCAGTGTAGTTTTACATGCCCGTATCGTTGACAGTTCAAACATCTAATGGGGAAAAATATGAATAATGTTACCTCTAGGAGCACATTAAAAATAGATACGCAATCAGGTAGCCGTTGTGTTTTAAAGAAAATTTTCACTGTTCCTGTAAGAAGGGATTCTAACTTGTCATTGATCATCTTTTTCCGAAAAAAAAACGCTGGACTCGCACAATTAGGACAGGCGAATCAATATACTTTAGGATTTCATCGTGCGTTAAGGATGTGTCCACGCCCCTAATTAGCCCAACACGTTGGACGTTAGCGGACGGGACAAATGCGACCAAGTGCTTTGCTGGCAATAAGGGATTTTGTAAGAAGGAGTTAGCTTCTATGGCCTTGTTAAATTGTACCTGAACACGATTGCGGCCTTTGCGTTGAATATTCATTATACCCACGATCTTATTTTCGAAAAAAAGCTTTCCTAATGCCGTCGGATGTAAATTGCCGATATGTTGATCACCCTCACCTTGCACAAACACCGTGTACGGTCCTGTGTGATGGTCATAATATCGATTGTCATTTGACAATGGCTGTCGATTAGCAATAATTGGAGATGTTTCAGAAGTGGAAGTTGTTGGAGTTGATACTAGCTCAACCTCTGACACTACAAGCATACTTTCAACGGACGCTACACCCTCGTATTCCACGTGTTCAAATTCGTCCGGTGGTTGCCCCATCTGACTACCACCACTTTCGGACGACATGATGAATAGTTATCTTATATATAAAAGTGAAAGTCTGTATGTATGTGGGTATGTGGGTATGTGGATCTGTTCCGTATACAAATCTACACCGTTCCACCAATCTCAACCAAATCTTATATATAAAAGTGAAAGTCTGTATGTATGTGGGTATGTGGGTATGTGGATCTGTTCCGTATACAAATCTACACCGTTCCACCAATCTCAACCAAATTTTGCATACACATAGTTTAGGACCCAGAAGGAACCGCTGGCTACATGAATTTTCGATAGTCTTTCTCATTCTTCTGATTTCGACCCTTTTGCACTCCAGCACATGCTAATCAAATCATAAAATATACTCATGAAGGAATGGCAAGGCGGATAGTTTCCATGGCAACATAGCTCAAGTCGAGACACGGCCGACTGGATGCCATTTGCGCTCTGCACTACCGGTATAGAAAATGAGGATCTTTACTTGAAATCACGTTAGTTACTCAACTTCTCACACAGCACTGTCAACCGAGTTTAGCATAACAAAGACTTGACACTATCTTCTACTATATATTTGTCAAATACAACTCACTCACTCATTCATTCATCACGAAATCTCAGAAACCATCAAACGGATTGGAATGAAATTTGGTATGCAGCTTCCCCAAGGGCCGCAAATGCCCACTAAGAGAGGATTTTTGGATAGTCTGGTTCTAAAGGGGTGTTAAGGGGGTAGACCTGCATTTCATTGAACAGCAATATCTCCCGATTGGTTTAATTGGGGGATGTGATACTCGGCACATAAACTCATCATTAAAAATAAGAAGACACGAGTCGGAGGGTTTTTCGATGTGGTGTATATTATGAGGTGAAAGGGGTGAAAAGTGGGGATTGAAAGATTCCTAACGGAGCGTGTATCTCTTAAACGACATAGGCGAGGAGTTTGAAACTCAGCGGGAAAAAATCAGCATAAAAATAAGTAAATATTTGTTTGACCGTTTTATCATAAATCCAATTTAAGGGGCCCATGGGGAGGGGTGAAATTCTGGAGGGGGGGGGGGGAGAAACAGGAAAGAAAGTGTCCTAACTGATTGACTGACTGACTCACTCATCAAACTCAGGGGGAAAAACTGCTTTAAAGTAAGTAAATAGCTGTTCGACAGTTGTTTTTTTCATAAATCAAATTTAAGGGGTTCTTGGGGAGGGGTGAAATTCTGAAAAAAGAAAATTGAAAGAAAATGTCCTGACTCACTCACTCATCATCGCCCAGCCAAAATTATTGAAGTTAGAAACATGACAGTTTGGGGATATGTTCATTGTATTTCAAAACAGTCTACTAAGGGAGGATTTTCGGATATTCAGGTTCTAAAGGGGTCTTAATGGGGTTAAACCTGCATATCATTGAATAACAATATCTCCCGATTGGTTTCATTGGGGGATGTGATACACGGCATATAAACTCATCATTAAAAAGTAAGACACATGTCTGAGGGTTTTTCGATGTGGTGTATATTATGAGGTGAAAGGGGTGAAAAGTAGGGATTGAAAGATTCCTAACGGAGCGTGTATGTCTTAAACGACATAGGCGAGGAGTTTGAAACTCCGGGGAAAAAAATCAGCATAAAAATAAGTAAATATGTGTTTGACCGATTTTTCATAAATCCAATTTAAGAGGCCCATGGGGAGGGGTGAAATTCTGTGGGGGGGGGGGACAGGAAAGAAAATGTCCTAACTGATTGACTGACTGACTCACTCATCAAACTCAGGGGGAAAAACTGCTTTAAAGTAAGTAAATAGCTGTTCGACAGGTTTTTATCAATCAAATTGAAGGGGTTCATCGGGAGGGGTGTAATTCTGAAGGGAAAAAATGAAAGAAAATGTCCTGACTCATTCACCCACTCCTCATCGCCCAGCCAAAAATATTGAAGTTGGAAACATGGCATTTTGGGGATATGTTCGTTGTATGTCAAAACCGTACACTAAGGGAGGATTTATGGATATTCAGGCTCTAAAGGGGTTTTAAGGGGGTTAAACCTGAATTTCATTGAATAACAATATCTCACGAGTGGTTTCATTTGTGGATGTGATACTCGGCATATAAACTAATCATTAAAAATAAGCAGACATATTTCTAAGGGTTTTTCGATGTGATTTATTATTATGAGGTGAAAGGGGTGAAAAGTAGGGATTGAAGGATTCCTAACGGAGTGTGTAGGCCTATCTCTTAAACGACATAGGCGAGAAATTTGAAACGCAGCGAAATAACATCAGCTAAAAAGATAAGTAAATCGGTGTTCGACCGTTTTTTCATAAATTACTTTAAGGGGCCAATGGAGTGGGGTGAAATTCTGGGGGAAAAAGGAGAGAAAGTGTCCTAACTGACTAACTCGCTCACTCACCAAACTCAGGGGAAAAAGACAGCTTTAAAAATAAGTTAATAGGTGTACAAGCGTTTTTTCATCAATCCAATTTAAGGGGCCTATGGGGAGGGGTGAAATTCTGGTAAAAATAATTGAAAGAAAATGTCCTGTCTGACTCACTCACTCATCACGCCCGGCGAAAACTATTAAAGTTGGAAAAATGAAATTTTGGGAATATGTTCGCTGTATGTCGAAAACGTCAACTAAGGAATGATTTTTGTTTATTCGGTTTTTAAAGAGATGTTAAGGGGGCAAACGTGCATTTCAATGAATAACGATATGTCATGAGTTGTTTCTTAGGGGATGTGATATTCGGTATATAAACTAATCATTAAAAATAATCAGACATATGTCTAAGGGTTTATCGATGTGGTGTATATTATGAGGTGATAGGGGTGAAAATTGGGGGTTGAGGGATCCTTGACGGAGCGTGTATCTCTTAAAGGACATAGGCGAGAAGTTTGAAATTCGGCGGAAAAAGAACAGCTTAAAATACAAGTAAATAGGTGTTCGACTGTTTTTTTCATAAATCCAATTTAAGGGGCCCTTGGAGAGAGGTGAAATTCTGGGGGGGAAATAACAGGAAAGAAAGTGTCCTAACTGATTGACTCACTTACTCACTCATCAAACTCAGGGGGAAAACAGCTTTAAATAAGTAAATAGGTGTTCGACCGTTTGTTTCATAAATCCAATTTAAGGGGTTCATGGGGAGGGGTGAAATTATCAAAAATAAATGAAATAAAATGTCCTGACTGACTCACTCACTCATCATAGCCCAGCCAAAATTATTAAAGTTAGAAACATGAAATTTTGGGGATATGTTCGTTGTATGTCGGAAACGTCCACTAAGGAAAGAGTTTTGAATATTCAGGTTCTAAATAGGTGTTAAGGGGGTTAAACGTGCATTTCATTGAATAACAATATCTCACGAGTGGTTTCATTTGGGGATGTGATACTTGGCATATATACTAATCATTAAAAATAAGCTGACACATGTCTAATGGTTTTTCGATGTAGTGTATATTATGAGGTGAAAGGGATGAAAAGTGGGGGTTAAAAGATTCCTAACGGACCCTGTATCTCTTAAACGACATAGGCGAGGAGTTTGAAACTCGGAGGAAATCAATCAGCTTAAAAATAAATAAATAAATAATTAAATAAATAAATAAATAAATAAATAAATAAATAAATAAATAAATAAATAAATAAATAAATAAATAAATAAATAAATAAATAAATAAATATGTGTTCGACCGTTTTTTTCATAAATCCAATTTAAGGGGCCTATGGGGAGGGGTGAAATTCTGGAAGATAAACGTCCCCTAAGGAAGGATTTTTGGATGTTCACTCTCATCGGCCAACCCAAACGATTAAAGTTAGAAGAATGATATTTTGGGGATATGTTGTTGTGTGTCGAAAACGCCTACCAAGGAGGGATTTTTGGATATTCAGGTTCTAAAGGGGTGTTAATGGGGTTAAACCTGCATTTCATTGAATAACAATATGACACGACTATGACGCGAGCGAAGCGAGGCTAAAAATGAGATGATGTGCGTCTATGTATTACTCAATCACGCAAGTACCACTGGTCCGATTTACATGAATTTTACATGGAAGTAGCTGATTTACCTGGTTAACATATAGGTTACTTTTGATTTCAATACTTTGTACTATTTAAAGATGGCGACCATTTTAGTGACTTCACTACACCCTTTGGTTTAAAACTTTCATATTTCCATTTCAAATACAAAGAGAACGCTAAGAAATAGCAAACTTTTGATGGTATGTACGAGGTTAAAAATTACATTTTCTATCCGAAAGGTATCTCCAACCGTTAGCGAGTAAGACCTAAATTTGTGCTATAAAACACGGTCAACGCCGAGCGGTGTAGTTGGACAAAATGTTCCATCCTTAATCTCCCTCTGCGCAGCACCTCGCCTATCCCCTGTTTTAACTGTCACCTTCATATTTTAATTTATTTATGACGCGTAGCGAAGCACGGGTACTTCAGCTAGTCCCCTATAAAGGAGGGGGTACTAACCTGATTAAACACTAACGAGAACTAACACACTAAACAAATAACAGGTCACAAACCCGACGTCCACACAACACTCAAAAGCACGTTCCCTACACCCGATACCACTCACTGCACAGATGCACACCGTATGGAGGTTGGGATACGAATGACGTAGTTATTCCAATGACCGACAGAGGTCTCTGATCGTAGGGTGTATTCAAGGAATATATAACTTCTTCTTGATTACAGGAACATATAACTTCTTCTTGAGAAGGCAGACTAACGATTCATCGTTATGTAGAATGCAAAGAGATTCATCATCATTATCATCTTCATTTCCCCTTTTCCCTTTTCCAGCTGACACTGTGTGGGGACAAATATGGTTCCTCTCCACTTTGTTCTGTCGTTCCACCGTTCCTCTTCCGACACGGTGTCCCAATCCAGGTTCCGTGTTCTAACGCTATACTTCACCGAGTCCATCCAACGCATTATTGGTCTTCCTCGTTCCCTCTTCCCTGTCATCGTCTTCCAGTGCTCGTCTTGGTAGCCTTACTTCATTCATCCGTTTGACATGTCCGAACCATCTCAATCTGTTTTGCTCCAGTTTGTCATTTAGTTTCTGTACTCCCAGTTCTTTCCGTATATCTTCATTTCTCACTCTGTCTCTCCTCGTTTTCAGGGCCATACTTTCCAGGAATCTCATCTCAGCTGCCTGCACTCTGCTCTAATCCCTCTTAGTCATTGTCCAAGTTTCTGCTGCATATGTCATTACCGTATAGGAACATAATATGCTTTGTACATAACTTCTTTAGCCTTAATTGGTATATTCTTGTTCCATACTAGTCCCCGTACCTGTTGGTAGAAAGCACTCCCGAGTTGTATTTTTCTGCTAATTTCCAAATCAAGTCTTCCATCTTCAGTCAGTTCACTTCCCAAGTATTTGAAGTGTTTCACCGCTTCCAATTCCTTATCTCCTACTTTGATTACTCCTGTTCCTTCTTTCTTACCTCTACTCATCACCACTGCTTTAATTTTCTCCACATTTATCTTCAATCCCCATTGCTCAATCTTTTCATTTATTACGTCTAACTGTTCCTGTACCTCCATCTCATCCTCTCCCCAGATCACAACATCGTCTACAAATAACATTACCTTCATCTTTGCCCTACTATAGTCTTTCATTGCTGCCTTCATGATGTCATCCATCACCATTAAGAACAATAAGGGTGACATCACACTTCCTTGCTTTTGACCAGTGTCAATTTTAAACCATTCCGATGTCCCGTCTCTAGTCTTCACACTACTGTAGCAACCCATGCACATCCCATTTATCATGTCTCTCTGTTCCTTTCCTATCCCCCTATTTGTTAAGCTTTCCCAAACCTTTGTTCTAGGGAAGCTATCATAGGCCCTTTCTAGATCAAAAAAAGTCATTACCATATCCTTCCCATATTCCCAACTCTTTTCAATGTTCTGTCTCAGATTGAAAATGGGTTCCACTGTTGACCTGCCCCCTCTAAATCCAAACTGTTCCTCCTCTATTTGGCTCTCTAACTTAACTCTAATTCTTTTTTCTGGAATTCGTTCTATTACATGGAGGAAATAACGGAAGGAGATGCCCTCGCTGCGCTGCCTAGTGGAAGCTGCTGAAGCCAAACGGCACGCTCACTTTGGGTAGCAACATAATGGCTGTTCCTATGCTTAAAGCCGTAAACCACTCCAACTAGTCTTGAATTTTAGTGACATAAAACTGCAATGACAAGTCAAGATTCTTTCGTGGATAGGCAGAATACACTCTGTACATCATGGTACTTGGCACAAATAAGCTGCGTTATCGTTTTAAAAGCCATTTAAATAGAAATATGAGAGCACCTATGCAAAGCTAGTTTTGCAAGAAAAACGCGGCAAAATGTAGTGTAATAATACGCTGTAACACTGATTAAATTGAATACAGGTGTCTGAAGGTGCGAGTTATACCGAAGAAGAAACATCTTGGGTACTATCATAATGATGGCTAACTAATCACGGTATTTACACCAAATTGATTTTTAAGTTCTTATTGGTGTTGAGGCATTCGTCAGTTTTTAGGCCTAATTTCTGGCATAGCCATTTTCAATCATTATTCGTACACATTTTGATATTCAAGAATGCGAACCTTAAAATTAATAAACAGAGCACTTATTCGATTCGTACAACCATATGCAAGAAACTGAACACCGAATACAAGTTAAGGTTACGCCCACTTTGGACGCAGCGCTTGGCTTCACTCAAATGAGCTCAGGGCATCTCCTCTTATTCTTCCCTCCATGAGATGATGGTGATTCTTCGGTAGTTACCACACCTTCCTGCCTCCTTTCTTGAATATAGGCAAGTAGGGGGGTAGTGCAGATTCTATTACACTCGATGCCGCTGTGCCCAAAAGACCAACATGGCGGCCAAGCGAATGTCAAATAATTAATAGCTCTCGAACCCATAGTCCGATTTTAACAAATGAGGTGTTGTGGGACTTGGGGTGACGCCCCGATTGCCATGGACCACTTGTTATATATTTTTTTAAATTTAAAATTTATGTTTTGGAAAGTAGGCGATAGTTTGAAAACCAAACATGGTAGAACGTTGTCCAATAGTTGAAACGAAAGGTCTCTATGTCCTTTATTTTCTGTAATAAAACTTTTTTATTTTTTATGTTTTTTTTTTGAAAAAAAGTGTAATTTTGAAATTCCTATATTTCGTAAACTAGGAATTCTACAAAAAAATGTTTGAATTAAAAAATGGCCTTGACCCTCTCAACTCCTCAAATAAATTTCAAGTCTCTAGGGCTAAAAATAACAGTGGGGGGGGAGGGGGGGTACGACGGGTTTAAAATAGTGTCATGGCCGCCGACTGAGTCCAAGCCCAAATCTCGCGAGCCCATGGTCGGATGTTGACAAATGATGTGTCGTTGGATTGGAGCTGATGGGGCCTTTCCTATGGACCACTCGTTATATTAAAAAAAAATGGAAACTTAATTTTGGGGTAAACAAGTGTTTTTTGTGATTTTTGCAGATATTTCACGAACCAATAAGGCTAGAGACTTATATGAGAAGTCATTTTTTTCGTCGTGTTGCCCTCTTGCCGAGAATGCCTGTGTCGAGTAGGATTAAAAACCCATTTTGGGGTAAAAATGTGATTTTAGACTTTTTGTTATATCTTGCAAACCAATGCAGCTAGGGACGTGTACGAGGGCTCATAGGACTCGGGGTGACCCCCCCTTTCGAAAATGGTAGTTCTTTTTTCCGAAAAAGGAAAAGATTCACAAAGGGCCTAATGCCATACATTTTGAAAAAATGTTTACCTGTTTTAAAATTGTAAATGAAGCGTGGTTGTCAAGACAGACGGTACCACTAGCATGTGCTTTTTTAACGAGCCTATCGACACTTATGGTGGCGGTATCCCAATAGAACAATTGATATTTTGACAGGACAGTGGGTCGGTTTACGACGGTCCGATATTTGTTATGGCGGAGGGATGAACGCTAAGATTGCAAAACGTGTGAAGCGTGCTAGGATTGTTTACCCTGAAGGGGTTCTTTAATCTGTTAGTAAACGGTTATCAGTGACATGGCTCAGTGGCATTGATGCATGTTCATAGGCCAGCAGACAGTTTTAGGATATGAAGCTATAACGTTCAGACGACCAAGCAATTTGTATGAAGGCAAGACATGAGGGTTAATGCAAATGCTAATTTTGTAATGAGATAGATTTAGAATGAAAGCGCAAGCTTTGAATGGTTAAATGAGTTGTATGATTTAACACTTGTAATTGGTAGCCTGCTAGGATGCCCCCATGTGTTTTGTCACTTGGAGGCTGAAAATGTGTTAAGTGTGCTTGGATTTTTTACCCTGAAGGGGATCTTTAACGTTTTAGTCAACGGTGATGAGCGAGACCACTCTCTGACACAGCAGACGGTTGTAGGATATGACCAAGTGATTCTTGGACGTGGTAAAAGTATGTGGTTAACATGATCATGTATTAAGGATGGCCGCTTGCTAATAATTATTATTACAGTAAAATGTTTAATAATAATAATAATAATAATAATAATAAGACACACATGTTTTCAATGCTAACACACACACAGTCCTGTTCGCTGGAGACTGAATACTGTACCTAGCCAGAGACCTTTGTGAGAGCTGTTGCTGCTGATAAGGCTGGAATGTCTACGTGGGCAGGAAGTGCAGTGTCAGGTTACTTGCCTCGTGGTGGCTATCTGGTGTGACGTATAAGTAGAGACAGCCATTTTGGTTCTGAGTAGGACTACCAATGTATAAGAGGCAGCCATTTTGGTTCCTTATTACAAACATGAAACTAATATAAGGTATGCGAATTTTATCGCGTTTCAGGAATGTGGGGAGGCGTGAGAAACATGTGATAGACACAGATGAGTTCAAGGTCAAAACGCTGAGAAAACGCAACTCTCTCTGTTGCTAAGCAGACTGATAAGGATTGCGTCAGTCATGCACTTGCCATTTTAGCACACGGACGTATACAGTAGAGCTGTGGAAGAAAAATCCTTTTATTTTTTGGTAAGAACCTATTAATGATTATTGTAATAATGTAATGCTAATGAACCTTAAATTTGTAGTTATTTATAAGGTAATTAATGATTTTTTAAATTTATTTGTTTGTAGATAACCGGTATACCTTACATGTCTGAGAGAGAAGAAACCATTGCACTTTTGAGCTCACTAGAAGGAAACAGCAAAAAGCCAGTACAAGTCAAGGTGAGTTATTTTTTAAACTAACTTGTTTCAGTTTTTTTTGATATTTTTTATTTTATTTTATTTTATGAAATGCATGTATTAACCTGAATTTGGGTATTTAAGGCGGTTTATTTTATTTATTTTTAGAAAGTTGGACAGAAAAGCTTTACTGCTGTAGCAGTCGCTGAAAGCCCGAGGCGCACTAGAGTGAAACCATTGCCAAAGAGTGAACTATTCAAAACTCAGGTAAGCCTAACTTAAAATGCTGTCCCATTTTGCCACTACTGAAAAACCCTAGACAAATAAAATTCATTACCTGTACATGACTGGGACAATGATTGCTTTCTTGATTAATGGCTATGTATTGGCAAACGGTACAGGACCATATTGGTTTTTGACTGGGAAAAGTACAAGGCCATGTTGGATTTTCTAAAAACAAAAATTTTAATTAAATTTATAGGTGGGTTCCGAAGGACTCATCGAATATCGACAGGTTTGAGCATGATAATCTGAACAAACTTACATGATATTCATTTTTGTTTTTATATTGGTTAAAGGGGGTGTAAATGACTGCAGCTTTTTAAAAAAAAGAAAATAAGTACATGGGTTACTGTTAGTGCCGACATACAGTTTATTATTAAATATTTTTGATGGCATTTTTTTCAATTAATGTCAATTAACGTTAAAGTTTTATTTACAAGTATTGATTGATTGATTGATTGAATGATGGGTTATTTTGTTTGTTTTTAGGTGTGGTCATGCGCCGTGAACAGACAGTGAACAAGCAAACATTGTGCTTTAAAATACTCTGTGCTCTTGTGCAACGTTAATAACTTGCAATAAAAAAGTTTTATTAGCCTATAACACATGGCGTTAGTACCAAATACAACAAGTGAGCTAGTCGGTTTACCACGTGGGTTAAATTTAAAATCAGAAAACGATCGTTAGTTAACATTTGAATCCTGGCCTGTAGGCTTTTTGTCTGCACATAATCTTGCTGGAACTGGATTCTATTACTTGAACCAACCGGCCACGGTGGCCGAGAGCGCTAACCAGCTATCTCGTGTCTCGCTGGCATTGAGAGAGCGTGGGTTCGATTCCCACCTCGGCCGTCAGGAAATGGTTTTCGTGGTTTCCCATTTTCACTATCAGGCAAATGCCGGGACGGTTCCTTTCAATAGGTCCACGGCCGATTTCCTTTCGTAATCCCTTCCGCGACCCGTCCTGAAAAGAGAAATACATGGCCATTGACTGCATTAAAAAAATATTATTACTTGAACCAAGAAGATGTCGTGCGCTGTGTGTTTTGTCGTATTGAACTTTCACACTGGGAAGAAGGGGATGATCCTTTTAGAGACCATTTGCTATGGTCTCCTTGTTGTCCTTACATGTTTGGAAAACAAGTGGGTAACATACCAATGTATCAATTTTACCGAACCTCAAGGCCATTGGCTACTTCTTACGTTGCTGAATCACAAATAAATAATAATAATGATGTATTACCAGCCTACTGTATTGTCGATATATGTGGTTCATATGCCATAGACCGTGTTGAATTGGCATGTGCTTTTGAAAAATTGGGAGTTTGAAAGACTAAAGCACTAGCACACCAAAAGTACAGCTCTGTTGAAAAACGTTTAGAATCTTATAAAAATGTTTGGCCATTAATATTAAAACACCTTACAAAACAGCTAGGTGAAGCTGGTTTTTTTTTATACTGGTGAAGTGGATAAAACAATATGTTTTGATTGTGGATTTGCTTTAAAGGATTGGCAAATGACTGATGACCCTTTTGTGGAACACGCTCGTTGGTTACCTAACTGTAGATACATTGTGTTGCTTAAAGGTCAGGAATTTGTGAACACTATTCGTAAAGAAAACGTAATTGCAGCACAAGACATAAAAGTGCTTTTAGAGCTAGAACACGTGGAGCAAATACATGAGGCTGAAAAAAAACGAATTGTCTCACGAACAGATACAAAAGTGTGACCATCAATTATGTAAAATTTGTTATCAACATGAACTAGGTGTTGTATTTATGCCTTGTGGACACATGATAGCATGTGTCAAGTGTGCATTAGCACTTAACACTTGTGCTATATGCAGAAAAGTAGTATCTGCTACAGTTAGGGCATTTCTTACATAAATAATATAATTTATTAGCAAAGGATTGTGCAAAATACCTATATTTGCACAATAATATTACAAGCTGTTTTAGAGTGTAATAGGCATGCTCTTGTTTTGTTTATATACTACTACAATGAATGTTTTGAATGCTGTGGGACAAGCATGTGGCTTTGAAACAAAGAAGCTCAGCGAATTGCCAACGCATATTCCATTTCGCATTATCAAGATTCGGAAATTGAAAACAGCATATGGTGATCGTGTACTTTGTGTATGTGAAAACTTTGAGACATTTCTGCCTACACGGTTTAATGATATGTCGGAGAGTGTTTTTGATGAACAACACAACAAAACCAACACAAAAAGCCAACACAGAAAGCCAACACAAAATTCAACACATAAGCCAATATATAAGCTTATTGTAGGTCAGTCCATCACCAAAACAGTTGTAAACTTTGTAGTATGAACATCGTACTGACAGGTCAGTTACTACTATGGAACTTTCTACAACCAACAAAGGTAGGCAACGTGCACTCTATCAAGGCTACTCTTATAACTGTAATCATCAGAATGTGAATGGAATAATATTCTGGCGATGCTCAAAAGAGAGGTCAACAAAATGTCGAGGCAATCTGAAAAGTAAAAATGGAAAGGTTTTAAGTGTGAGTGTTCATCAATGTAGTGCTCCAAAGGAACCACGGTTGCTGTTTACAAAAAAATATCGAAATGGTATAAAGCAAGTTAAAGAAAACGATATTGCGGCTAAAGATAGTGCAGTGTTTGTTCAAAAGGACTTATCATGTCCTTAAAAAGTCATGTTAGGACAGTTGTCAACGTCCAAGAAATCTTCAACACTATCAAAGTCAACACAGACTATAAATAAAGTGGTATTGCAAGAGGATCAAAAATGACTATATAGTAATAGTGACGATGATGATAATGATGATGATAATCATGATGATGATGATGATGATGATGATGATAATGATAATGGTAATGCTTTGTTTACACCTAAACAATCAGTTGTTAAATTTGTATACTGGACCAAACCCAGTATGCTAATTCAACGGCTTCGGCACCTGCATGCTTTACAACAAGCTGGGCATACCGGTCACGATTGGGAAATCAAAGAAATTGAACAAGAGCTTCGTCATGCTAAAATTATTGTGTAATGGGTCTACCACTTTGCTACCACTTTTACCCCCACTCTTGTTTCTTATATTTGCTTATTTGCCTTCACTTTTACCTCAACTCTTTGGATCCATATTTGCTCTCACATTAAACAATTATTCTTATTACCAAGTTGACTTTACTAGAGCTTAGTCTATGCTTGACAGTTGACATGGAAGTATCAGTGACTAGGTATGGTAAGCCTTATGCATACTATAAAGAATATTCATATATTGTGAAACGAACCAATAAAAATGAAACTGTTACTTGGCGTTGTTCAAAACAACGTTCCAAACATTGTCGTGGTGACCTAAAAAGTAAAAATAGTGAGGTTTTAAGTGTCAGTGAGTATCAATGTAGTGTACTGCATGAAACACAGTTGCTGTCAACAAAAAATCAAGAAAACCATATTGCTACTCAAAATAGTGGATTGTTTAATGAGCAACGTTTAACCCCTGTTCTAAAAGTTATTTTTAATCCATCTTCCACGTCGCAAGAGCCATCAACATCACAAACTATGCAAGAGGTAGTATTGTTGTTGTCGTTTTAAGGAGTGGAACAGCTAGATCATCTGCCTTGATATGAAAAAATGTAGTATTGCAAGAGGATCAAAATGGCTAAATAGTAATAACAATAAGGTTTTTAAGCCTATAAAACCATTGTGGCTTGCCCAGTTTTAGAAAACAACAGTCAATATGACATTGCTATAAAAAGATCTACGACAAGCCTTGTGTTTAAACACTATAACAGACTATCGAAAACAGAGAAAGAGTTGTATTCAGTGTGCTTCTATTGTCATAATCATGTATACTCTGCAATGTTAAATATTCTAATTTTGTATGTAATAAAACAACATTGTACTAACATTTACATTTATTTACAAACTTTATATACATTTTTTTCATTTCATGATAATATTTTTTTAAGACAATACTAAAAACTAAAACATTATTATTCTATACACATATTTTTCTTTCAGACTATTGTCAACACTTATATTTTCCAGTATTATTTCACATTTGTTTTTTTATTTAATTAAAACGAACCATGCACCTATTGTTTTTAAAACGTTCATAAATTAAGTGTACAGGTTGTACATTTCGTCAAAAACACTCTCCGTCATATCATTAAACCGTGTAGGCAGAAATGTCTCAAAGTTTTCACATACACAAAGTACACGATCACCATATGCTGTTTTCAATTTCCGAATCTTGATAATGCGGAATGGAATATGCGTTGGCAATTCGCTGAGCTTCCTTGTTTCTAAGCCGCATGCTTGTCCCACAGCATTCAAAACATTCATTGTAGTAGTCAATAAACAAAACTAAAGCATGCCTATTACACTCTAAAACAGCTTGTAATATTATTGCGCAAATATAGGTATTTTGCTCTATGCTTTGCTAATAAATTTTAATATTTATGCAAGAAATGCCCTAACTGTAGCAGATACTACTTTTCTGCATATAGCACAAGTGTCAAGTGCTAATGCACACTTGACACATGCTATCATGTGTCGACAAGGCAAAAATACAACACCTAGTTCATGTTGATAACAAATTTTACATAATTGTTGGTCACACTTTTGTATCTGTTCGTGAGACAATTCTTTTTTTTTCAACCTCAAGTATTTGCTCCACGTGTTCTAGCCTAAAAGCACTTTTATGTCTTGTGCTGCAATTACGTTTTTTTACGAATAGTGTTCACAAATTCCTGACCTTTAAGCAACACCATATATCTACAGTTAGGTAACCAACGAGCGTGTTCCACAAAAGGGTCATCAGTCATTTGCCAATCCTTTAAAGCAAATCCACAATCAAAACATATTGTTTTATCCCCTTCACCAGTATAAAAAAACCAGCTTCACCTAGCTGTTTTGTAAGGTGTTTTAATATTAATGGCCAAACATTTTTATAAGATTATAAACGTTTTTCAACAGAGCTGTACTCTGGGTGTGCTAGTGCTTTAGTCTTGAAAACTCCCAATTTTTCAAAAGCACATGCCAATTCAACACTGTCTATGGCATATGGACCACATATATCGACAATACCGTTGGCTGGTAATACATCATTATTATTATTTATTTGTGATTCAGCAACGTAAGTAGTAGCCAATGGCCTTAAAGTTCGATAAAATGGATACATTGGTATGTTACCCACTTGTTTTTCAAGCATGTAAGGACAACAAGGAGACCGTCGCAAATGGTCTCTAAAGGGATCATCCCCTTCTTCCCAGTGTGAAAGTTCAATACGACAAAACACACAGCGCACAACATCTTCTTGGTTCAAGTAATAGAATCCAGCTCCAGCAAGTTTATGTGCCGACAAAAAGCCTACAGGCCAGGATTCAAATATTAACCAACGATCGTTTTCTGATTTTAAATCTAACCCACGTGGTAAACCGACTTGATCACTTGTTGTATTTGGTACTAACGCCATGTGTTATAGGCTAATAAAACTTTTTTATTGCAAGTTATTAACGTTGCACAAGAGCACAGAGTATTTCAAAGCACAATGAATGCTTGTTCACCGTCTGTTCACGGCGCATGACCACACCTAAAAACAAACAAAATAACCTATCACTCAATCAATCAATCCATCAATCGATACTTGTAAATAAAACTTTAACGTTAATTGACATTAAATGAAAAAAAAAAGACCATCAAAGATATTTAATAATAAACTGTATGTCGGCACTGACAGTAACCCATGTACTTATTTTCTTTTTTTTTATGAAGCTGCAGTCATTTACAACCCCCTTAACCAATACATAAACAAAAATGAATGTCATGTCATTTTGTTCAGTTTATCATGTTCAAACCTGTCGATATTCGTTGAGTCCTTAGGGAACCACGCATAAATTAAATTTAAATTTTTGTTTTTAGAAAATCCAACATGGCCTTGTACTTTTCCCAGTCAACAACCAATTTGGTCTTGTACCGTTTGCCAATACATAGCCATTAATCATGAAAGCAATCATCGTCCCAGTTATGTACAGGTAATGAATTTTATTTGTCTAGGGGTTTTCAGTAGTGGTAAAATGGGATAGCATTTTTAAGTTAGGCTTACTTGAGTTTTGAATAGTTCACTCTTTGGCAATGGTTTCACTCTAGTCCGCCTCGGGCTTTCAGCGACTGCCACAGCAGTAAAGCCTTTCTTTGCAACTTTCTAAAAATAAATAAAATAAACCGCCATAAATACCTAAATTCAGGTTAATACATGCATTTCGTAAAATAAAATAAAAATATATCAAACAAAAAATGAAACAAGTTAGTTAAATAAAAAAACTCACCTTGACTTGTACTGGCTTTTTGCTGTTTCCTTCTAGTGAGCTCAAAAGTGCAATGGCTTCTTCTCTCTCAGACATGTAAGGTATACCGGTTATCTGAAAACAAATAAATTTAAAAAAATAATTAATTACCTTATAAATAACTACACATTTAAGGTTCATTAGCATTACATTATTAAAATAATCATTAATAGGTACTTACCAAAAAATAAAAGGATTTTTTCCCACAGCTCTACTGTATACGTCCGTGTGCTAAAATGGCAAGTGTATGACTGACGCAATCCTGATCAGTCTGCTTAGCAACAGAGAGAGTTACATTTTCTCAGCATTTTGACCTTGAACTCATCTGTGTCTCTCACATGTGTCCCACGCCTCCCCACATTCCTCAAATGCAATAAGATTCTCATACCTTATACTAGTTTCATGTTTTTAATAAGGTACCAAAATGGCTGCCTCTTATACATTGGTAGTCCTACTGTCTCAGAACCAAAATGGCTGTCTCTACTTATACGTCACACCAGCTAGCCACCACGAGGCAAGTAACCTGACACTGCACTTCCTGCCCACGTAGACATTCCAGCCTTATCAGCAGCAACAGCTCTCACAAAGGTCTCTGGCTAGGTACAGTATTCAGTCTCCAGCGAACAGGACTGTGTGTGTGTCAGCATTGAAAACATGTGTGTCTTATTATTATTATTATTATTATTATTAAAAATTTTACTGTAATAATAATTATTAGCAAGCGGCCATCCTTAATACATGATCATGTTAACCACATACTTTTACCACGTCCAAGAATCACTTGGTCATATCCTACAACCGTCTGCTGTGTCAGAGAGTGGTCTCGCTCATCACCGTTGACTAAAACGTTAAAGATCCCCTTCAGGGTAAAAATCCAAGCACACTTAACTCATTTTCAGCCTCCAAGTGACAAAACACATGGGGGCATCCTAGCAGGCTAAATCACAAGTGTTAAATCATACAACTCATTTAACCATTCAAAGCTTGCGCTTTCATTCTAAATCTATCTCATTACAAAATTAGAATTTGCATTAACGCTCATGTCTTGCCTTCTTACAAATTGCTTGGTCGTCTGAAGGTTATAGCTTCATATCCTAAAACTGTTAGGGGCCGATAACCTCGATGTTAGGCTCATTAAAACAACAATTATCATCATCATCATATCCTAAAACTGTCTGCTGGGCTATGAACATGCATCAATGCCACATATCCATGACACTGATAACCGTTTACTAACAGGTTAAAGAACTCCTTTTGGGTAAACAATCCTAGCACGCTTCACACGTTTTGAAATCTTAGCGTTCATCCATCCGCCATAACAAACATCGGAAAAACGAACCTTCGTAAACCGACCCACCGTCCTGTCAAAATATCCATTGTTCTATTGGGATACCGCCACCATAAGTGGCGACAGGCTCGTTGACACACATGCCAGTGGTACCGTCTGTCTTGACAACCACGCTTCATTTACAATTTAAAAACAGGTAAACATTTTTTCAACATGTATGGCATTAGGTCCTTTGTGAATATTTTCTTTAAAAAATACTGTAACGACCACATTCGAAAGGGGGCGTCACCCCGAGACCTATGAGCCCTCGTACACGTCCCCAGCAGCATTGGTTCGGAAGATATAACAAAAAATCTAAAATCACATTTTTACCCCAAAATGGTTTTTTAATCCTACTCGACACAGGCATTGTCGGTAAGAGGGCAACGCGACGAAAAATGTGACTCCTCATACAAGTCTCTAGCTTTATTGGTTCGTGAAGTATCTGCAAAAATCACAAAAAGCACTTATTTACCCCAAATTTGAGTTTCCACATCTTTTTTTTAATATAACGAGTGGTCCATAGCAAAGCCCCCGTCAGCTCGAGTCCAACGACACCTCATTTGTCAATATCCGACCATGGGTTCGCGAGATTTCGGCTTGGATTCACGCGGCGGCAATGACACTATTTAAAACCGTCGTACCCCCTACAGTTATTTTTAGTCCTAGAGACTTGAAATTTATTTAAGGATTAGAGAGGGTCAAGGCCAATCATTTATGTCAAACATTTTTTTTGTAGAATTCATAGTTTCCGAAATATAGGAATTTCAATATTACAATTTTTTTCAAAAAAACATAAAAGATAAAAAGTTTTATTACAGAAAATAAAGGACATAGAGATCTTTCGTTTGAACTATTGAACAACGTTCTACCATGTTTGGTTTTCAAACAATCGCCTACTTTCAATTTTTTTAAATATAACAAGTGGTCCATAGCAAAGGGGGCTCCACCCCAAGTCCTACAATACCTCATTTGTCAAAATCGGACCATGGGTTCGAGAACTATTAATTATTTAACATTCGCTTGGCCGCCATGTTGGCTTTTTGGGCACAGTGGCGTCGAGTGTAATAGAATCGGCACTACCCCCTACTTAGGCAATATCCCTTTTTCCAGTCTTCAGGAACTTTCCTCTCTCTCCACATACTCCTGAGAAATCTGTATGTCCACTGCAGTCCCACTGGTCCTGCCACCTTGATCACTTCTATTTCCACTTCGTCGATTCCCACAGCTTTCCCCAACTTTATCTTCCTAACTGCCCATTTCCCTTCTGCCATAGTAATGTCTGGTTCTTCTTCTATTTTTTCCTCCACCGTTTATTGTTTGCGTAACTTCTCCATGCCTGACGTCTCACCTTTAATAGCTCGCTGAAATATTCTTTCCATCTGTCCATTATCTCTTCTGGTTTTATCAATATTTACCTTCTTTTTTTCACCAACCCATTGTTCACCTTTTCATTCCATCTACTCTTTATAATTCCAAATAGCAATTTTTTTCCACAATTTAAATCCTCCCTTATTTCCTGGGTGAATTCTTCCCAGCTTTTCTTCTTTTCCTCTGCAATTACTTTCTTGCAATCTCTGTTTGCTTCTATATATTTTGCTCTACTTTCTTCAGTCTTTTTTGTTTTCAATTCCTTCCAAGTTTTCTTCTTCTCTCTTACCTTTTCTTTCACTCTATCATTCCACCATTTTGACGCCTTTTCCCGTACCTTTCCTTATGTTCTACCACATGTTTTCTCTGCACTGTTTACAAATGCACTCTTAAGCTTCTCCCATTCTTTTTCCACATGGATAATATCCGTCCTTGGTATCTGTTCTTGCAATTCTTTCATAAACTCTTCTGCAACTTCCTTTTCCTTTAGTCTCCAGACCCTAATCTTTCTTTCCTTTTTTTTCTGGTAATCTCATGAACTTTCCTACTTTTAGTTTTGCTACCACTGCCCTATGGTCTCCTCCAAAGGCTTCCTCTGGCGTAGCTATGACATCCATTAGCTCTTTCCGATGTCCTTTTTCGACTAATACATAGTCTATCAGAGTTTTCGTTCTTTTATCTCCCCCACCCATACGTCGTTATATTCTGACAATTTTTTGGTTCTGAACCACGTATTCCCTATAATTAATTGGTTCCGCTGACAGAAGTCCATTAAGAAATCCCCTTCTGGATTCTTACTGCCATAACCATGTGGTCCCAAAAATCTCCTCTCTACCTTGTCTGTCTCTTACCACTTGTGCGTTCAAATCTCCCATTACCATTTTTCCTTATCCTCTGTATATTTTTACACATCTTCTAGGAATTCTTCTAAGTTCTCTTCTTTATTCCACGTTTGTGGAGCATATATTTGAAACAGATCTTTTGTCCCTGTCTGGAACTGTATCCTTCCTATGATTATCCTGTCACTTATCTTCTTCACCTCCCCCACATACTCTAGGACATCCTTTCTTATAATCATTCCTACTCCATTTCTTGCCTCCTGTCCTCCACTTGAAAACAGCCTGTATCTTTCCTTTAGTTTTCTTTCCCCCTTTCCCTTCCATTTCATTTCACTGAGACCGAGAATGGCTATATCCTTCACCATCATGAAGTCCACTAGTTCTTCAGTCTTGTCTGTCAGGGTTAAGATGTTGACTGCCCCTATTCGGATATATTGTGATGCTGGTCGCCCATTTCTCACAGCTCCCCCAGCATCTGAAGAACTGCGCGTCACCTGCAGGGGACGCCCTAGCATTTTCCGAGGTTGAACCATCTTTGCTATCCTTTTAGGCTATTATTAAGATGGGGTCGCCACTCCCAAATGCATTTTATGACCTACTGCCTGGTATGAACTAGGCCGCTCCTAACATGGAGAACAGTCGCCTTTTGTAGCCGCTCCTTTGGAGTACAGACGCTACGGGTGTCCATAATATGGACAAATATCTTTTTCTCTGTAAAGCCTCCGTGGCTTAGGCGGCAGCACGCTGGCCTCTCACCACTGGGTCCGTGGTTCAAATCCCGGTCACTCCATGTGAGATCTGTGCTGGACAAAACGGAGGCAGACAGGTTTTTCTCCGGGTACTCCGGTTTTCCCTGTCAAAATTTCATTCCAGCAACACTCTCCACTATCATTTCATTTCATCTGTCATTCATTTAATCATTGCCCCAGAGGAGTGCGTCAGGCCTCGGCAGCCGGCACAGTTCATGTCCTCGCCGCTAGATGGGGGCTTCATTCATTCCATTCCTGACCCGGTCGGATTCTGGAAGCAGGCTGTGGATTTTCATTTTCATCTTTTTCTCTATTAACCCCGAGTACTGGATTTCCTCTTCCGCCAACTTTGCTGTACCTAAAGACTCCTTCACCACCGCAGGTGCCGTTGAGGTCTTCACTCATACCCTAAATTGGGCCCTCCATATTTATAACCCCTGGAGAGAGGGTGTCCAGCTCAGTAAAAACACTGTATAACACTACACTTCCTTGTGTAGTATCACATTATGACACCGCACTACTCAGTAATGACACTGTATAACACTACACTTCCTTGTGTCGCATCACATTGTGACACCGCACTACTCAATAATAACACTGTATAACACTACACTTCCTTGTGACAGGGGCGTATATAGAAAAACATTTCGGGGGGGCTGATTATCCTGGAAAATTGTGAGTATTCTCAGTGGATTGTCACCGCAAAACACCCAGAAATATCAACCAATACCTTAGAGCATATAACTTTGTGTAATTATTTTAGATAAGATTCGAAGTTTATATATCCTACAATTACTGGCAATACAAAAAAGTTGTAAAATACAACACAACACACAAATAAAATGTTTTACGTAATGAACTTTCTATTACGATCTATGGAGTATGAATGACAAATATCTAAATATTTGTCAATTTACTAAGCAGAAAGGTAAACAGTTTTTCTTACATGTTTTTCTCAAAAAATATACTGTGGAATTCACAGCTTTACCTCACGAGGCTGAATGCACCACGTTCCAGCCCTCAGACTAGAATTAAAATTTCTTAGCAGAGCCGGGAATCGAATTCGGATCTCCGGGGCGGCAGAGAAGAATGCTACCCACTACACCACGAGTTAGTATAATTTCAATTTTAATATTGTTTATAACTTAGCCCATAAGTTAAGATTAGGGTACAACCAAATTTACAATTATTTTATGCCCGTACCAAAGCAGCACTTTCTTAATTTCTATTGGCTTTTTCGGGGGGGGGGGGGCTGGAGCACCCCCCTTATATACGCCCCTGCCTTGTGTTGCATCATATTGTGATCCCGCACTACTCAGTAATAACATTGTATAACACTACACTTAATTGTGTTGCATCACATTATGACACCACACTACTCAGTAATAACACTGTATAACACTACACTTCCTTGTGTTGCACTACATTATTACACCACACTACTCAGTATTAACACTGTATAACACTACACTTCCTTGTGTTGCATCACATTGTGACACCGCACTACTCAGTAATAACACTGTATAACACTACACTTCCTTGTATTGCACCACACTGTGACACCACACTACTCAGTAATAACACTGTATAACACTACACTTCCATGAGTTGCACCACATTGTGACACCACACTACTCAGTAATAACACTGTATAACACTACACTTCCTTGTGTTGCACCACATTATGACACCGCAATACTCAGTAATAACACTGTATAACACTACAAAGGGACTAAAATCAGTAAATTGACAACTCAAACTATCACTTGGGGCGCTGCGGTCGGTCTGGATAAGTAGGATATAGATACTCAATAACACGCGGTTGCTATGGAACACTTTTTATTGTTCGGTTATAATCAGTAAATGTGGTCCCTAAAATAATGACAGTGTTATTTTTTAATTTTTAATGTATAACTGTGGGATACACGTGATATAATTTGTGTGTTCCACTGGATTGTATGTGTCAATTGCATATTATCAAGCATCGGTTGTCTTCTGGTACTTGTTTTTGTGCAGTTCGAATCATGGCGCTGTTACGTTTAAGAGCTATATTTGAGTTTGCTCACTGTACCATAGACTCTAGAAATATTACGGAAGGGGAAGAAGCATTAATTGCCAAGCATTCATTCATTCATTCATTTCTTAATTTCTCCATGGTAATATGTTAATATACATATGGGAGTCGTCAAATCATAAAAAACATAATTATACATAATATACATAGAAACGTAATTATACATAAAATATATAATTACAGTGGTACAGGGAAATACAATAATCAATATACAAACACTTACATCTCTATGCACATTGCTTCGAATTCTTCTACTGAATATATTGCCTTGTCTGTAAGCCATTTCTTAAATTTGAATTTGAATGTGGAAATGGTGCTGACATTTCTTAGAGTTAGGGGCAGTAAGTTAAAATATTTGGAGGCAGTAAACCAGGGATCTTTTTTCTGAAAGCTCCCCTTTAATATTGACAGTGAACATCCATTCTGCTTCTAGTGTTGTACGAATGTAGATCAGAATATTTTACAATATTAGCATTTCCAGTTAGAATTTGTCTCTTAATATACATAGAACAATTGAGTAAATCTTACAATGATGGTAATGTCATTATTCTGTTTTTTTTAATATTCCCTACAAGATGTTAGAGGGTGTAAACCAAACATAACACGGATTTCTCTCTTCTGCAGGATAAAAATATTGCTTAAAACTTCCTTTGTTGCACTGCTATATAGATTTATTCCATAAACCAGGTGGGAGTGAAACAGAGCATAATAACTTGATAACAGGATATTGTTAACTTCCTGCCTTAGATGCTTTAATACAAATATTGCACTGCTTAATTTAGATTGTAGTTTAATTATGTGTTTTATCCAACTAAGATCTGTTTCCATTGTCATACCAAGAAAGGTTTGTTCATCGGTGCTGTCTATTTGTTGTTGGTTGAGTACAATGCTTAGATTAATATCTGGAATATTGAAGTAATCATCCTAAAATGAATATAATGAGCCTGTTTAATGTTTGGCTTTAGATAGTGAGCTTCTAAGTATGTTTCCAGTTTATGTATTGCATATGTAATATTTTTTTGTAATGTTTTGTAATTTTCACCTCTAATTAAAATGGTAATGTCATCTGCATATAGTACAGTCTTCACACATTCATTATCTAAAATGTCAGGCAAGTTATTGATATACAGTAGAAAGAGATATGGCCCTAACACAAAGCCCTGTGGTATGCCATGTTTTATTGTTGTGAATTTTGAAAAGAGAGAAACTTTCACATAACTAGAATTTTCATGTTGAATGTGGGCACACTGACTACGATTGGTTAAGTATGAATCTAGCCATTTTGCTGGCATACCTCTTAGACCATAACTGTACAGTTCTCTTTAGCAGTAACTTAATACTGTCGAACGCTTTTGATAGGTCTAGGAATATAGCTACAATTTCTTCAAATTTTTAATGGCATCTATTGTTGTACTTGTTACCTTCGAGGCAGCATCAGTAGTGGACTTGTCTTTTTGAAATCCATACTGAGCTTATGATAGCAGATGGTGTTTTGTTATGAATGCTTTTAGTTTATCCAGATAAATAATTTCAAATATTTTCGAAAACTCTGAAGGAATGGTAATTGGTCTGTAGTTAGATATGTCACTTGCTGAGGCTGATTTATGAATTGGGACAACTTTACACAGTGGTTTAGTTGGACCGGAACGGGCCGGAACGCCGTTCCGGAAAATATCTTCCCGCTTTAGAATTACGTAACAATTTTACATTCAGTAAGAAAATCGTTTATAATCTTTACATAGCGCTGAAACGTCACGGGTGTACTCTAGCGGATTAATATCGAACCTTACGGTTTTATGTTCATAAAATACGGTCGCTTTTAAGGCTGGTTCACAATTGGCCCGGAAACGAGAACCAGAACGAGAACGGAAGCGAGAACGCGAAGCTTCCCGGGGCCCCGGTTCACAATTAGCCCGGGAACGTGAACTTGTGCATTCGCGCGCAATCAGCTATAGCGTAATAATATTAAAACAATCAGCAAGGACCCACTAATAAACACCAATTACACAACTGAAATGCTTCAGAGGGTTATAATAACTTTATTATCACACATTGTGCGCTTTAGAGAATCAAGTTTAGAAAGCGTATTCACAGGTTATGTTTACATCGCTGGCTACTCCTTCCGTACTGCGCATGTGCATGTACAACGTTTCTGATTGGCTCCGGGAAGCTCCGAGAACGTCAAACATGAAACTTGGCCTTGTTTCCCGTTGGCCTTCCCGGGCTACTTTTAGCTTCTCGTTCCCGGAGATTGGTTGTGAACCGACCCATAAGGTAGCGTGCATTTCAACTTCCTTCTCGTTCCCGTTCTCGTTCTGGTTCTCGTTCCCGGGCTATTGTGAACCGGGCTTTACACTCCTGGGCGTTTTTCAGGTTTTCTAAGTTTGGCTACACTGCTATTGGATACGGAGAGAGGGAAGTGAGCACAACAACTTTCTTCCGCTCGTTATGTTTGTGTGAATCCAAGTTTTATTTTATGTTTTGCTCGATGTGTTGCTGTGAAGCAGATATTATGGAATCTCTCTGCAGTTAATGAACATCAGTAGCCCCGTAGTACCTTTCAAGTTTTCCAGTGACTGTGAAAGTGAGTTGTGAGTCACAACTTGTGACAATGAGTTTACTTAAGTGGCTGGGTTAAAAAAAAAACGTGCTGGGGATGAAGATGAAGAATCAAAGAATACTAAAAAGGTGTGTGATGGCTCAAGTAAAAACGAAACTGAATGGAGTTCCGAGAACATTAGTTTCATTAAAGACGTGAGTATAGAGATAGACCCTGGGTTAAATGTTGCTGAAACGTGTGATGCAGATTCAAGGGAGAATCTTGGTTATGGTTCTACAACTTCTACCATCGACTGTGAAATTCAAGGACCCACCTACCGAAAACAAGATTTTCCAGACTGTTGGAACGAGTCTCAGTACCGTTATTTTTTGTCAGAGAACGAGTGGTTATTTGCAGGAAATAAAAATTTAGGCTGCAATATATGTAAAGAGGAAAGTAAATTAGGATTAGGAGTTTCTAAAGGGGCAGGACTTAAGCTAATGAAAGTATGGGTAGAATGCAAGGTTCATCCCAACGGAAATAATATTAATCAACAACAAACAAGCCTTAGAAAAGAAATATTTCAGCACAAAAATTCAGAATCTCACAAAAAAGCTATGTTACAAAAATCAGAATCCAATAAAAAGATATTTGAAAGTTGCTTGGACACTATGAATGTCAAACACCTAGAAACCACCGTTCGAGTATTTCGAACAGCATACTCAATTGCGAAAAGAAATAGACCCTTCATATACCTACAGGCTTATGTTGAACTTCAACAATTAAATGGTTTAGATGTGGGACAAGTTCTTCATACAAATTTTAGTTGTGCTAATATTATTGAACACATTTCACAGGAAATGAGAAATAAAATAGCAAAATCTATAAGAGAAATCAGAGGAAAATCAGTATTATGATTGACGAATCAACATCAGTTAGTGTAAAATCTGTGTTAGTATTATGTTTGAGATGTGCTCTTTCAGATAACTCTGAAGTTGTTTCCTTTTTCTGGGACTTGATAGAACTTGAATCAACTACAGCAGATGTTATTACTCGAGAGATATTGAAGAATCTTTCTTCATATGGGATGAATGAAAACTTTCTGGCAGAACATTTAGTTGGTCTAGCATGTGATGGGGCCTCTGTAATGTTAGGTAGAAAAATGGAGTTGGAGCACAGTTTTTTAAGTTATTTCCAGATAAGGTAATCTGGCACTGTTTAAACCATCGCTTGGAATTGGCCGTTTCTGATACAAGGAATGAAATAACAGGTGTTAACCATTTCTATTCTTTCTTTGACAAATTGTTTTCTTTATACAGCATGTCTCCCAAAAATCAAAGGGAACTCAACATTTGTGCTGCTTCACTGGAACTGTAAAAGCTGTCTGGGAAAACTACAGTGCTCTAGTAAAACATTTTAGTGAGGCCAAAAATGACCACCAGAGAGACTCCAAAGAAAGGGCAAAATTCCAAGGTCTAGAAAATATGTTAACTTGTGTAGAATTTCTAGAAAATATTGCAATTATGTATGATGCTCTTGTTGAGTTAGCTGATTTGTCATAAGAGTTGCAGAGAAGAGAAACAAGTCTGACAGAGGCTCAAAATGCAATCAAGCGCACTATACAAGTATTTGAATCTATGTGTAACTCAGCTTCTGGAGAATACTACAGAACAGTTCTTAAAGCAGCAGAAAACAAAAAGTTTAGAAACATAGGATTACATGATTCTAAAAAAGTTGTAAAAATTGACAGAAAGCAGTTTTTCAGAAGTCTTGTGAACAATTTAAATAACAGGCTTATGGAAAATGTGTCCACATCATCTCATCTTGGTTCCAGCTCTAGTCAGCAGATACATGAGAGAATGACAAAAGTTATCAGTGATTTAAAGGTACTATACAAAAATAATTGGCCCTCCACTTCTACTTTGGATATCTGCTATGGTGATGAGAGTGTCGGCAACCTTTGTGACTTTTTCCACATGTCAGACAAGAGGAGGTACATTAATGCTTTAGAAAGTATGTCGAGACCAAGGAAATTCCAGTGGAGCTGATGCCTTTAATCAAGACTGTACAGACCATTCCCATCTCTTCAGCAGAAGCTGAAAGAGCTTTCAGTACCATGAATAAGATCCACACCAAAAAGAGAAATAGGCTGCTGGTTGAAAGATCAAGCGGACTTATTTTCATAAGCAGCGTAGGACCTCCTGTGCATTTATTTAACCCACAACCATATGTCAAGTCATGGCTACGAAAGGGGAGAAGTTCAGCTGATGAAACAACTTGTCGGAAACACGAGGCCGCTGATTTTGACACCCAATACGAGTCCATTTGGAAATTGCTGAATTGATAAGGTGAGTTCCTGTAAATAATGTTTCCCAACTAAATCACTGACTTAACATTTCTTTAGATCTGATGGGAATTCTCCTTGAGAGAAAGAGCTATTTATTATGTGCGTTATAGGTGCGAGGATGTAGTGTTTACATAATTTTAGTATATTGCTAGGTATACCATCCATTCCACTCGAGGATTTATTTTTCAGGGAATCAATTACCCTTTCCACCTCGCTTTCATTTGTTGGAAGTAAAAATAATGTATGCGTATTTGAAGTCATTGGATATATTACATTTTCAGGTTGATTTCTTTTTACTACTGTACCGGTTATTTTCGAGTTGAGAGTTGAGTAATATGTTGTTTATACAGCGTGAAGTAGCCCAGTTCGTATTCTTGGATTCTAGCCACATATGTGAAAGCGGGGTTATGTTCCTTTCGGTTACAGGTGACAGCGCACGAACACCTCCGAAGCAAAAACGAAGGTGTAGCCAATCAATAATATAGTCAATGACGTAATGTCATATATCGATCTCAACCTGAGAAGATCTTATTATGTTTATGAGAAAATAAGAGTATAAGAGGAAGAACTGGAGATGTTAGAATACACATCTTTATAGTAGAAGGCTATTTCATCTGTGGATTTGCATATATCAAGTGAAATCTAGAAATTAAAAGTGTATAAGCCACGCTACGACGATATATCGATAGGTGAGTACGACCTGGCGCGTTCGATGAGTGTCTCGTCACGAGCACGACAGCGTGCAGTTGCAGGAGTGAGTCTACTCTAAGTCAAGGCTTGTAACGGGTGACACAGAAGCCGTTACTATTATAAATTTGAACGGTCCGCGACGTGTAAGTGTTCGATAGTGTGGACGACAAACGCGAGTGCATTATGTATCTGCTTCTTAGCAGCGAAAGGCCACTGATAAATGGAGTCTATAATGTTTTCAAAGACCCATTTGCAGCATAGATATTTAGAACTTACTAAGCTTGTATAATGAACTATACCGTGCATGCATATTTTGCTCAGTCCGGAGTTCATGTGGCCAGTGGGAGAGATACTCACAGATTTTCACGGAGGACGGCAGTGTTTTTCTTTTATCAGAACGCTTGCCAGTAAACTGTACCCCAAAAGGATACTATAACTATTACCGACATGTTTGTGAACCAGATGTCGGAGGGGATGTTTCAGAAGGACTTGATAGTTGTGACCATGTCACACTGAATATAATGGGGCTGCTGCATTCTTAGTGACAGCGAGTTTTATTGCACAACCTAATGCCTGTATATTCTAGGCAGGAAATTTGTCCATCTGCGATGGCACGTCCTAGTGGTGCTATAAGAACGCTTGCGAGCTCTGTGATGCTGATAAACTGTTCCGGTATTAGGCGTTTCTTTCGTGAGTGCACGCGGCTGATCTTAAGCGAGGCGTGTTGGAATACATGTCCGGTTCGACAGATGTGGAACGTGAGGAGGTCAGGGGTTCGAGGTGAGCCTTTAACCAAGAAGATTGTGTTGCCGCGTTTCAGCGTGGAGGCTAACATGGTAGTTATTTATCCTTCTATTTCCACTGCTCCGAGATTCAACGTCAAGGTACTGGACACATCAGATTACTAATGTAGCTTAGCATAGCGTCTGGAAGCAATCACAAATTGCCATAGTTATTTTTGTAGATTAAATGGATGTACACAGGCCTAGCTCTGATGTTTCTTTCAAAGCTGACCGTTGTATATCCGGGATTTTGATCTAAGTAAATGGATGCATCCCTTGTGTAAAATTAGATTTGACATTTAACCTTCAGTAAATTGTAGTCGTATTTAATTGTTATGTATATTTTCATTGCGAGAAGTCACGTTAGGGAGAAGATCTACAGTATGTTGTATAAGTATAGAATAATTTTATAGGCAACTTCGTTTAGCTGTGTCGAGAACTCTGTTAGTTTTTCTTGTGGTTAGTGCACCTTTATGTGCATTTTTGCTTTTTCGCTTCGTTATTTAGATGAGGTTCTAAGTCTTTCCACTCATCTATTTTGATTTTGGAAAGCTTTCGGATTCCGCTGGATTGATCGTTTTGATCAGTGTTTTTTTTATTTTCTGTGAGAAAGCACTTAGCTTTGGTGTGCAGAGATCTACTGGTACACTTTCCTAATGAATTGTCATTGGACCGACCTTAGATGTTGGCTTGCATTCATGGTGTAAGAACGGTATACTGGTATTTCCGAGTTCACCTGAGTCAGGGGCGACCTCATTGTAGGGGACATTGATCTTAACTTTTTCGTATAACCTCATTCTAGAGTTACTGTTACGGTTTTGCGATGTCATGCTTAGACATGAGTCTTAATTAATATAAAGTTAAATAATTGCTTTTAATGCAATAGTGTGAGTTTTATTACCACCGCATTTCGGAAAAACACTCATGCTTGTGAATAAATCTATCCCAGGCAATATAGACTTTGTCTATGAGTATAATGATATAAAATGATGAAAATGTTCTTGTGTAAGGCAAAATTCGTAGGCGCTTGATGCATATTTATGAATCATATTGATGAACGACGTGCAATGGTATTGGTTTTGTTTTCAGGCATTTTAGAGGCAATTTGTAAGATTTTGGTGAGTCTGTGGTCAGCTAGTTCATATGCAGACCACACTTCCGCACGATAAACGAGCTAGATCAAGGTCGTGTGAACCTTAGTTAGAAGCACTGTGGTGCCTATCAGGATTTTTGTGATACAGCTGTTTCTTTTGGATGTAATGCTTTGTGAAGCATTTTTGTATTTTTGTGATTGAGCCAATAAGTGCTTGTGAGCCGATAAGTGCCAATTGTTGTCAGACTAATCGTAGTCGTGTATCAGCTGTTCAGTATATCTGACCCATTTGGGGTTCGTTTGTGGGATGTTAGTTTTGTCGTCGTCAGCTGTTTATCAGGTCTTACAAATACCTCTGGCTTGAGAATAGACCATTCCAAAGCAATGCTCGGATAAGTTGTATAATAAAATAGATTAATATTTCTGCAGTCTTATGAGAAATGCCTATACAACCATTAAGATATTAATTAATTATATAATTAATTAAATTACAATTGTGAACAGACATTTCGCTTAGCTTAATTGCTTGGCGGAATTTACCCAGCATTATGAATATTGACCATTTATGAAATCCTTACAGAAGCGAATATAGTATTTATGTCAGTATATTAGGAACATTTGAATCTGTCCTAAATTCAACGTGTATAAATTGTGTAAATTAATGTATATAGCGTAGACGCCACAGTTCAAATAACCACTAACTTGAATGGTGATTAAAGTTTAAATTGAGTGTAATATGCATAAAATCACTATGGTGATTCTTTTCGGTTGATTAGATAGTCCAATATTATTATTCAAGAATCTTGTATGATCATTCTGCGATAATTGTAATATGTTTCCAATTCGGGTCACAAAATTTTGAGGTGATCCAAGTAATAATGTTTTTAATGATCACTTTGCTTTTCTTAGGATTTTTGGGTCGTTTTAACGGCAGTGCTCATTCTTTATTTATTTTTGTCGTGTTCTATTTCTTGAATACATTTTGCTTTCCATTTTAAATTTTAGTGCGTGTTGTTTTAGTAAAGTGATGGGAGGTAGTATTAAGAGGGCCATCGCTGGGTATTTCTAGGGTAATCCACCCTTTGAGATTAATCATTTGGAGGAATCTCGTGTCTTTTCGAGCTAGTTGATTTTACACGTAGCTATGGTTCTGCTTAATACCACCTGTTAGGATATCTGCACCCTTCTGCTCCTTTATCTGTTGGTAGAACCTGTTTTTTTTTATCGCCGGGGATTTTCAGGTTCTACGATCCGGCTGTCATCGAGGGATTACAACAGGTATTGGTAGGTAATTCGGGGACACTACGTTAATTATTTTTTCCACTACATTAATAAAATAGCAGTTAAACATTTCACAAAAATCTACTGGATCGCTTAGTGTTGCATTGTCTTGCTTAAGTTTTATGTTTGATTTGTTGTAATTTAAATTTTTATTTCGGATGTTGTTAATTATTTTTCACGAAGTTTTACTAACGTTGTTGGAGGATTTGATTTTGTGATCATTATATGATTTCTTTTCCCTATCTACTAGTATTTTTAATTTGGCTTTCTGGGCTGTGATTAATGAAGAGAGCTGTGCTGATTTGTATGTTCTGTTTAGATGAATTAATGAGTGTAAATTTGTTTGTAGCTCTTTAATTTCCGTAGTTATCTAGTTATTGTTACTTTTTAGATTATATTTTATTTTGCACTTACTAATAGGAAAAATTGTATTATAATGATGACTGAATAATAGCATAAATTGTACCCATTTGTTGTTAGCATGCTCAGCTTCATAAACTCTTTCCCAATTTGTACATTTGAGAATATTTAGAAAATATAAAATTCCATCTTGAGTTATGTTCCTTCTGTTCACAAATCTGCACATGCCACTTGGGGTTGTTTTCTCAGCTATACCAATATTACCTGTAAACAGTTGACCATGGTTGTCAGAAATACCATCATCATAGTTCTCTGCCACACACTTGTCTAATGGAAAATCTGTAATAATATTATCAATGCATGTTGCTGAATGTGCTGTAATTCTAGTAGGCTCATGAATAAGTGGTACCATGCTAAATGAACTTACTAATTGTTTAAAATATTGTACATGTTTATCATTTTATTCAAGAAGGTCAATATTGAAATCACCACATTATGAGAGTTTTGGCTAATTCTAAATATATGAGGGAAAATTTCAAAAAAGTTATTTATATCACCACTAGGTGATCTGTAGATTCCAAATATGTTAAGTAAAATTCCTTCAGATTTAAACTGAACTGCAGATATTTCACAGTCTTTGGTTTCTGATAAAAATTTTACTGATCCTAATTTTATAATTTTTGCAGTGTCTTTTGTTATGTAGCAACACCACCTGATTTTGTTTCTGTTCTGCAAAATTCAGCAACTACTTTGTATCCACAATAATTTATAGACTGAATTTCCTGTTGATTCAGCCCATGCTCTGTCATTACAAAAAAAAAAAAACTGGTTGCTTATTATTAAGGTATGATTCATTTAGGTTTCTCTTATTTGATGCATACTGTAAGTTTTGGTGAATAATTTTCACCTGGCAGTCGTTATATTTATTAGTGGTTTCTAAAATTGGTTGGCACTGCTCTATTTTAATCCTATTGTAACGTGTTTTTCGAGGGTATTTTATGCAAGTGCAACTGAAATAGTTCAGATGGAAGCCATTTAATGTTTGTTTACGCGGCAACTTGTTCAGCCAAGATAATTTTCATTCAAACTTATTATTATTATTATTAATATCTTTTTTTGGAGCTTTTACTTTAAAGATTATAACTATACAGATAGGTTTTCGATTTGATAGAAAACACTATCAAGCGATTTATTACGAACAACATTATCACGGTAAATTATATGATTGAGGAGGTTTACGGATTTTAGTCAGTTAGGGTTTATTGTGAGAGAGTTGAGTCATCGGAAATTTCGGATACAGGAATAAGTTGGTCGTGAAGCGATGACGAAATCAAGGAACATTTACAACTGGCTGTTTCAAGAAAAGGCGAATTGGACTGGAACGGTAAATTTACCGAGTGCAATGGAGTTTGTGGCGGGGGATCCCGCGTGCCGGTCTCAAGCCAAGGAAGGGAGACGTGACGCACGGTGATTGGTCTACAGGCGAGGCGAGTAGCTGAGGAGTGGAACTTTGGTGGAGATAACGGGGAGTCAATATAGTGTTCGTGCGCCGTGAAGAAAGGGCTATTGACAATGTAAAACTTGTCCGAGGTGGACGCTCTTTTGGATGGTTCCGTTGTGATCGGACCGTAACTTGAACATTGTATTGGCATAGTCTACGGACTTCGTATTTGTGTTCGATGGCGAACTTTTCAGTACTGCTATTCTCAACTGACACATTAGTCATGAGAAATACGCGAGCTCTTGTGAACAGGGAGTCAGCGTAGGTGGCTAACGGATTATGGATCCACCACTATCAAGCACTTAACTTAAACATTTTTTAACAACGATCTCCGCAAGTGACGAAGAAGATGGCGACGTCCAGAAGGCTGATGGAAGCTCTCGTGATTCATCATGTACGAGGGAAATGCTACTGCAATTTCCAATGGTAAGCGCGAATGACGCAGAACTACGTAATCTCTCTCCCTTCATTGTTTCATAATCAGAATTTGAGTAACTTTTAGCTTGGGAATAATAGTAAATTCAGTAATTCATCCGACTCCGTTTTCACGTAATTTTCTAGTTGTAAAATTCAAATCGTTACGCTCCATTTTAAATTATTATTATTGTTACGTGCAAGAGCCCGTCCCAAAGTTTCAAACCTGTATCTACCCCTGGATGGAATTCATGACATTTTGAATCGACCGCCTGGTGACTTGATCCCATTTGTGAACACGAGATGGCACCTGCTGTCGGACTTCGGGGTTCCTTCAAATGGTTCCTTCTTCTCCGCTAGAATGCGTTAGTTGTGCCTTATTAAACTCTTCCCTTTTCGTGGCATAATTGATGGCAATTATATTCCACGTCATAAACAAAAGAATATATATACTTCATCATACCGCCAAATTTGTTACTTAATTATGACATTGTTGATTGAGGTGTCAAGCCTTGATTGGACGTTGAATATTTACATGAATGCAGTTCGGTATCTGACGCGGAATTCTCCGCCATCTTGTGGAGCTCATGGTCTGTCGTCTTGAAAACAACAAGCCAGCTGGTTGGAACAGTATCTATCCGTTGTTCAAGGGGAGCCTTGGCCCCTAGCTTTTACCAAATATGAATACATATTCAAGAAAAAGGAAACGCCTGTGCTACATAAGGATTTAATTTCATCGTTCCGCCGTGAAGAGGAAATATGCAAAGTAAATCGCATCTGGATACATCAGGAGTGCTTGTGACATCAAAACGGCGCATGATCGTGTTAGCCATTTTTAAGGCAATCAAGTGCCAGATTATATTTTATTTATATTGTGTGTTAATTATTTTATTTTCATTGTGTCTCCGATGAGAAGGATGTAAGGTACGTTGAATTATACATTTTTATTTATTATTGTCATGGAGCTCCGATATCGTCTTATAGTAATGTTTTTATTCTGTACCTTATTTTGTTTTATAGGCCTAATATTTCTGTTTGTCAACGTTACCTGATATATAAAAAAAGGTTTTTGTTTTCTACGTACCTTCTGGAGACACATTTCTAAGGTTATTTTACGTTTTAAATTATTATTTATTTTCCTTTGACAATCTTGGGATTGGCATATTATTTATCTGATTTAAGATCCGTGGCTCCTCCCTCTTGTTAATAGTGTTTAGACGTAATTGTTTTCCTCCGTTCTTTTCTTTCTGCTGATTTTAAAATTTAATTTTGCTAAATTGTTTGCCGTAATTCGATCGGGCATGCGGTCTCCTGTTTTTTGTGGCCATGTTTGTTTTTTGTTTTGCCGAAATGAATTCTGGTCTCGAAGTCAGTCTCTTGGCGCCGACCGCGAAGCTCTAACGTGTTGTGGTGTTAGCTTAATATTTTTTTTATTTAATCTTGTTGGTTTAACTTTGTGTTTTTGGTAAATGTTCCTGTGTTTTTCTCCGTCATGCAAATTTTGAATTATTTTCTGATCCTATTTTATTTGGTTATTTTAATTTTTAATTTCTCGTTTCATCGTGTCCTGGATCTCCGCATGTCGGATCGGTATTGCATTCCCTTGTAAATTATCAAGCCCTTTCTCATTTAATCATGCCTGTAATTTTTATTTTAATCTTTCGGCTTTATAACATTTTAATTTTAATCCACGCTAGCCGTCCACGGGTGGCAATTATTATTATTATTATTATTATTATTATTATTATTATTATTATTATTAAAATTGCCACTACTTGTTTTTATATAATCAATTCATTTCTTATACTATGCAATCTTTGCTTTCAGTAGGTAGCATTAGATATAGACCAAATTCCTTCTCCTGATACAATTGTTAGTTGGGTTAATGATCAAATCATGCCACGGTCTGAGTGTAAAGATTCTTAAAGGTGTTCTGCCCGAGATAGGTGTTGTTAAATATAAATTTAGATTTCAACTTAGCGTTGAGGTCTTGGCGCCCATTAATACAACTTATCTTAGTCAGGAGTAAACATTACATTTGTCATCTCAACGAAGGGAAATTAAACCACATAGCCAACGAAACAGTTACATTTGTGCGCTCAACATGGAGCAAAACCAGTTACATTTGTCGCTACCAACGTGAGGCCGAAAACCTAATAACATTTGTGGAAGGAGATGAGTACATATTTCTGTGCCTGTATTTTTTTTTTCATTTATCGGTGTGTATCAGCATGGGTAGTGTTGAGGAAGAGATGAAGTTGCGTAGTGGTCACCAGTTGGATAGTGAAGATACGAGCAGTATGGCTAGTCTTGAGAATGAAAGCAGTACAGGGATGTCGGAGGTAAATTCCGATACTGAGGGGGTAATCATAACGGTCAGGCAGGGTTGGAAAGTTTGCTTCTCTAGTTTATGCAACAAAATAAAATAAGTACAGACGCTTTAAATGCTAAACTTGAACAAAATAATGCTAAACTTGAACAAAATAGTAAGGAAAATGAAGAGAGTACAGATGCTTTAAATGCTGAACTTGAGCAAAACAGTAGGGAAAGTAAAGAAAATACGGAAGCGCTGAGCGAAAAACTAGATACAAAATTAAGTGAGAAATTTGTAGAGAACAATCTAAAATTAGGTAAGAAATTTGAGCAGATTAGAGGAGAAATCAGAGGGGTGATGGAAGAGAAGGCTAAAGAAATTATAGCAGATGTAGATAGAAAATTGGGAAAAGTACAGGAGGAGTTGGAAAGTAGAATTAGCACACAGGCTGAGAATTTAAAAGACTTAGTTCAACTTGAAACAAAGCAGGTTTAAAAGCAATTGGGGGGAGAAATTGATAAGATTCAGGTAGCAACTAAAGAGGTTAAAGAACAGCTGGGGGGTAGAATTGATAAAGTTCATGCAGAAATCATCACTGAAATTAATGATTTAAGGGAGAGAAATAAGGAAAGCATTAATAAGTTTCAGGAGAAACAAGCTAAGTTAAGTGATAAAGTTGAAGCATCTGAAGGGAGCATTAGGTTAACTGTAAATAGTATTGAAAGAAAAGCTGAGGAGAAAATTGCTGAATTAGAACAAAAACTGAAAGCTAGAATTAGGCAGGAAAATAGTCAGAGTAGGCCAGTTTTTGTAAATAGCACACACAGGGAGATAGAGTTGGGAAAGTTCAGCAATCGACAGGGTTGTCCCATGGAATTCATGAATAGTATTGAAAATAAATTCAAGGAGAGGTTGGAAGATGGTAGTATTGAGTGGTGCCAGGTAGTTGAGATTTTAGAGCAAGCGTTTTAGGGGAGACAAGAAACTGGTTTGCTGTCTACAGAGACAATTTCGAGGACATTTCAGATTTTAAAGTTAAATTTTGTGAGAAGTTTTGGAATGAGGTAATTCAGTCTCAGCATCGTGAGGGAATTGTGTGTGGGAAATATAACCCTTGAGGAAACTACACTATGACAGAATACTTTTTAGGACAGGTATTGACGTGTAAATATCTGGATGGTTTGAGGGAGGAAAGTGATGTAGTCAGGCTATTACTAAGACATTTTCCATATAGAATCAAAGAAGCTGCCTGTATCCTAAATGTGAAATCTATTTCGCAAGTGGAAAATCTATTAAGTACATTCGATGCTCTGGGAAGAGGTGGTTACGAGGAGAATTTCGGTAGGAACCAGGGTAACCATAATTACAGGCCTAATGAGAATAGGAATCAGGATGTTTAGGGGAACAGTGGCGAAGGAGCCAATATCCAAAATAGGGGGAACCAAAATCAGAATAGCAACCAGCAAAATCAGTACAGAGGAAATGGGTATGATACGCAATACCAAGGTAGAAATAATGATTTCAGGGGAAATCAAGGCCGAAATAATGATTTTAGGGGTAACCAAGGGAGGAATTATAATAATAATAATTCTGCAGATATGGAGGACATAGTAAATAAATTATCTCTGCCCAGACGAAAGTTTGCATGCAGGCTTTCAAAGTTAGTAGACCTTCTGGCAAAACCATCAGCCTAAAACACAGAACAGTGCTTTGGTGGAATGAAGAACTAACGATAATGCGGAAGAAAGTAAATGCATTCAGAAGAAAATTCCAGAGATCTTTAAATAATAATGACCTCCGAGATCAGAGAAAAACTGAATACTTTGCTGAAAAAACTAAATACTAAGCTAAAATCAGAAAGGCAAAGATACTGCCTTGGAAAGAATACTGTAGTAAAATTTCTTCAAATCCCTGGGACATAGTCTATAAATCAGCGTCAGGAAAAATTAAGAATACTAAAATTGCATCAACTCTTATTAACAATGAAGGTCACTACACAAGAGACTTAAAGGAAACAGTGCAGTGTATATTAAACCATCTCATTCAGAAGGATGATGAAATGGAAGATACTGCTCAGCAAAAGCAAATAAGGAAGAAAGTAGAGGAATCAATAGACACTCTGGACGACTGGGAATTTACAGAAGAAGAAATAAAATCTGCAATCAAAGATCTAGGTCTTAAAAAGACACCAGGTGAAGATGGAATCACTAGTAAAATACTATGGTGGACGTATGAAAGTATCCCTAGAACTATGACATCATTATATAATGGTTGCTTGAAGAATGCTTGTTTCCCGAAGCGATGGAAAAATGCGAGACTTATACCAATCACAAAGCCAGGGAAACATAAGATTCAGGATCCCTCTAAATTCCGACCAATAAGCCTGATAAATGTGGCGGGCAAAGTATTAGAGAAACTTCTAATAAATAGAATAAATCACTACCTCTATACCAATAAACTACTGAACGAAAATCAATATGGCTTCGCAGTTCAAAAGTCTACTACTGATGCAGCTATGGCACTTAAGGAATTTATAACTGAGGCGTTCAAAAATGGTCAAATTACCGTTATAGTTAGCAAGAGTTTAGTGCTTTTCAGTCGGTCAACACGAATGTACCCAAAAGAGATGGGTAATGCCCTAATCCTGAAATAAATTACATGAGATTAATAAAGCACTAGGATGACCAGTTTCGATCGTCAAGCGATCATCATCAGATCCATTACACTTAGGCTACAAAATCTCTTTTGGGTACATTCGTGTTGACCGACTGAAAAGCACTAAACTCTTGTTTACTAAGGCAACACTGAAAATATTGCTTCAAACACCACAACGTTATAGTTAGCCTTGATGTCAAAGGAGCTTTTGACTCTGCGTGGTGGCCAGTGTCCTAAAGGCCCTAAAAGACTTCAAATGCCCGAGAAATTTGTACTACCTGACTAAGAGCTACTTCAAGGATAGAACGACGTTCATGAATTCCAATAGTATCCAAGTAGAAACAGTAGTTAATAAAGGATGTCCTCAAGGTTCATGTTGTGGACCGGGGTACTGGAATGTACAGTATAATTCACTGCTCAGTTTGGAATACGGTAAAACACCAAAGCTATAGCATTTGCTGATGACCTTATAATTGCAGTCAGGGCTGAAACTGAAATTGAAGCAGAAAATATTGTGAATATGGAATTACGGAAAGGTACTAAGTGGTCAACAGAAAACAAAACCCGTTTTAATGAAAGTAAGTCAAGAGTTATTCTATTATCAAGAAGAAGAAAAGCAAAGAAAACAATTGATATCTTTATGAATTGGAAACGTCTTGTACAAGTAGATACGATGGAATATCTAGGAATAACTATAGACTCTCGCTTTAAGTTCAATGACCACATCAATAAAGTTAGTGAAAAATGTATTAAATTAATAAACGCATTATCAAAATCGGCTAGAATAGGATGGGGTCTAAAACACCAGGCTTTGGAAACAATTTATAAAGGAGCAATATTGCCAATGCTGTTATATGCTGCTCCGATCTGGATTGAATCCCTAGAAAAGAAATGTAATATGATTAAATACGTGAGAGTGCAAAGACTTATTCTCTTGAGAATAGCAAAATCGTACCGCACTGTATCTCATGAGGCGCTGTGCATTATTACAGGAATTACTCCTATAGATATAATGGCTAAAGAGATTGTTACTCTATACAAAATCAAGTCAGGAAAAACAACTATGAACTATGTCATTGACCACCCCGAAAAACCTACGAGATGGCTCCATCCAGCCTATTTTCCTGGTACCGAAGATCCAAGGCATTAAATGAATATATCCCATGGAAAATTTACACAGATGGAAGCAAAAGTGAAGAAGGAGTGGGAGCTGGCATAGCTATATTCAGATTGCCCGAATTAGTAGACCAATTGAAATATAGACTGCAAGACAACTGTTCGAATAATCAGGCGGAGCAATTAGCTATACTTAAATCTCTGGAGTTCTTAGATACTACTAAGACAGAGGATGATGAAGATAATAAAGTAATTATTTACACAGATAGTAAAATAGCAATTGACTCCATTGCGGACTTCAGAAATCATGACGATCTAATTGAGAATATAAGAAGGACTACAGCTATTCTAAAATGGAAAAAATGGATAATAAAATTGAATGGGTTAAGGCACATACAGGTGTTGCAGGCAATGAACTGGCTGATAAAATTGCAAAGGAGGCTACAAAATTATGCGAGGTTTGTTTCGATAGAATGCCCATCTCAGCTTTTAAACGAAATCTCAAAGAAGAATCAATTCATGAATGGCAGCAAAAATGGGAACAAACTTCAAAAGGCACACTTACAAAAGAATTCTTTCCAACAGTTGCAGGTAGATTAAAATCCAAAATCACCTTAACACCTAATATGACTACAATACTGACAGGACATGGAATTATTGCTTCGTACTAACACAGACTTAAAATTATACGTAATCCCGAGTGTTCCTGTAAAAGCAGCCCTCAGACTATAGATCATATAATTTTCGTGTGCAGTGAAGTGAAAAATATTAGGCAATTCTTGATCAATAGTGTTAATAGAGATGATAACTGGCCGATTCAGAAATCTGTGCTGCGGTATTAAAAAAGTATTTGAAGGAATTTTCTAAATTTGTTAATGCTCTGGATTTTCAAGCTCTAAGGAAAAACGATGAATAATATTGTTTGATATTGTTAAGATTAGGTCATCTAGGAATTGAATTATTATAATGTAATTTATTTTGTTCATTTATAAAATGTAATGTAAGTGCATGTAGTACTACTTATGTAGTGGAGCATGCAGAGAGTATGAACAATAAAAAAAATAACCAGAACAGGGGTCAAGGGAGGGATCAGCCCAATGGTAATAACAGACAGAGAAATACCGTTAACACAGCCCAGAACGACCAGACCAGTGCAGTAGTGAGTAGTACTACACCAAGCGGTAGCGGTACTTTAAACACGAACCAGGCTGCGATGTAAGGTCAGAATCTCAGTCTGTAACATGCCCTGTCCATACACTTATACAGGAAAACTATGACCTAAATGTAAGAAGTGAATTATTACGTGAACTAAATGATGAAAGTATTATTTCAGGATGTGGCTAGTAAGAGCCCCATAGTTAAATTTAACGTGTCCGAGGCGTACACAGATGTTTTAATTGATAGTGGTTGTATGAAGAGTTGCATAAGTAGTGCATTTTATGATAAAATGAAAGGAACTGGAGTAAATTTTGAGGAGATGCCAATTAAAAGCACTTTTGTTATTACAGCTGTTGGGAAGAGGTCTAAAATAATTTCTAAGCAAGTTTTAGTAGACATTAAAAATAATAATCATGTAGAAAAGCAGATGTGTCTTGTAATTCCAAATTTAGTATTCAGTGTTATTTTGGATTCAGATTGGCTAAGTAGAGTGTCTGGTAACATATGTTATGAGCTAGGAAGTTTGAAATTTAAATGGGATGATTCTGAAGTAGAGGTAGCGTTCAATGACAATGTTCAGAGAAGTAGTGTTGTAGGTGTGATTTGTACTTTAAATGGGGGATATCGCCAGCTGTAGAGCGGGATTCTCCAAGTTTTGTGGGCAGTGTGATTACGAACGGTAGTCTGAGCAGCGGTTCCCAAACTTTTTCGGTCACGCAACCCTTCAGAAGTCTTGATTTTCCCGCGGAACCCTAACTATATCCCTGATTTTTACTGAGCATTGTGAACCCACAACGTTCTTCCTGCTTTCATCTATCCTTATTGCCTGGGTGTTTTGTATAGCCTAACGCTAACATGGTAGGTTTGGAAACAAAGAGAAACATTTTAAATGTACATGCAAGCCTTTATTTTGGTACAAAAATATAAACAATTATTTTAGAACAATTTTTTTTAGCGTATGGCTTTTACTGCCGGGAGTGTCCAAGGACATGTTCGGCTCGCCAGTTTTGTAGCTGCTTCGAGACGGACACCCAAGGGGTGAGCTACAAGTACCGTTGGGGAGGAAAGTATGGTTGTAAGGACGAGGAGTTGGAAGGTAGCGGCTGTGGCCTATAGTTAGGGACCAACCCCGGCATTTGCCTGGAAGGAAGACGGGAAACCACAGAAGACCCTCTTCAAGGTTGCCGGCGGGGGGATTCGAACCTCCTCGCCTCCCGGATGTGAGCGACTGCCAGCAGTCATGCCGTAACGACCACGGCTAACTCACCCGGTTTAGAACAATAATAATTGGATTTCCATCTAATTTCTAATGTGATGAATGAAATAGTTTGATTTTTGTTCTTAAAATAGTTTTTAAATCGGGCTTTATGTCCGACAGCTGAATACGTAAATCCGGGGTAGCTTTCAACTTACTCCTAATTTTTATTTTGGTGTAAGCATAAGCAGAAGAGCCTGCTTCGCAACGATAGGTGAACTCCAAGGGGTGCAGAGTTCAGATAGCCTTTCGGCCACTGACGGGTATTATGTCTATCAGTCCTACCCAAAAGTCCTTCAGCGGCACTAATTCATATTTCGTTTTAAAAGCGGAGGTACATTGCATTTCAATAAGATCTTCATAGTCAGGCACGGACATGTGAGGTTTATTTCGGTTGGCAAAATGATTTTGCACCCTCTCGATGTCCTCTATTATTCTGGTATCTGGGAAGTACTCCGTCACAGATTTCGAAAGATTTATTAAATGCTCACAAATGTTTTTGTGCACATCAGCTTTGATTTCAATCTCATTTTCACTCAGAAATTGTGATAGGAGAGAAAAGTATTCAAAATTTTTCTCATTTACACATTCGATCCAAAAGTTGAGTTTGGTTTTGAATGATGTTATTTTGTCTCTGAATGCGAACGTGCTTATATCTTTACGCTGCAAAGATGTAGTAACTTCTGTCAGCGAGGTAAGCACATCAAATGAGCCACTTCTCATTGCGTAAAAATTCAGCATGTTTGCTAGGCGCGGAAATGTCTTCTTTCCCTATGAAGAAAACCAGAAGCTCGTTGCGCAGCTCAAACAACCTGGTCAGGACTTCGCCCCTTGAAAGCCATCTAATTTCTGTGTGCATTAAAAGTGATTGATGTTGACTTCCAATTTCTTCACAAGCCTTTGCAAAATGTCTACACTGGAGTGGACGAGACTTTACATAATTGACAATTTTTACAGCCTCATTAAGAACGTCCGTCAAGTCTGGTGGAATGTTCTTCGCCACAAGGGCATGTCGATGCAAGATGCAATGGCTACTGGTACAATTTAGCGCTATATTTTTTATTCTTGATAGAGTCCTTTTCAATTTTCCCACTATCGCTGCAGCCCCATCGCTGCTTACGTTAACAGACTTTTCCCAATCAAGATCATGTTTATGCATGTAATAATCTCTGATTTTAAAAATTTCTTCCCCAGTTGCGTTGGTCTCCAAAGGTGCTCCTAGAAACAAATCTTCTTCCATACTTTCTTTGAATGGATACCTCATGGAAACAAGCAATATCGCAAGTCCGGCGACATCTGTACTCTCGTCCAGTTGCAATGAACATGCTTTACAATTTTTCAGTCTCTGAATTAATTCGTCTTCGATATAGTCTGCGATTTTATGCATACGGTCGGACACAGTGTTGTTAGATCATTGGATTGTTTCGCCGCTTCCACTCCAAGCACACAGCATACTATTTCTTTGGCGAATAGGTGCTTGGATACAACACGAACTCCACCTAACTTCGCATTAGAGACAATCTGATAGCCTCGTGTGGTTTTATTTAAAAAATCAATATTACCTTTGATTTTTAAGATTTATCGCGGAACCCCTGCGATGCCTTCGCGGAACCCTAGGGTTCCGCGGAACCCAGTTTGGGAAGCGCTGGTCTAGAGGACTCGTTACGTGATGCTGCATTTCAGGGAAATATAGAGGAAGGACAAAGTGTTCTGCTCTATGATGTGTTATTGTGTAATAGGAGAGTTTTTGAGGATCGCATTGGTATGGCCAATTGCTATACACATTCATTGAACGTTATTGATAGGTCAGTATTCACAGGACATAGATATCCTGTACCTTTTGCTTATCAGAGTGCAGTTGAGGCACAAATTAACCAGATGCTTGAAGATGGCATTATTGAACACTCCAACAGTCCATATGTTAATTCTTTGATCACCGTGCCCAAGGCAGATGGCACAGTCCGTATTTGTTTAGACGCTCGTTTGGTTAACAGTAGAATTAGTTCAGACCAGCTGAAATCCATGTCAATAGAGGAATTAATGCAAACATTTGAGGGGAAGAAGTATTTCACTTGTGTAGATTTGAGTTCCAGTTTCTGGCAAGTGCCACTTATGTATGAAGATAGACCATTTACAGCTTTTAGTCTTAAATATAACCTTTATCGTTTTTGTAGAACACCTTACGGATTAAAGAGTAGTTCAGCTGCTTTAGACATCGCATTAGGGGATGGCACAGGAGAGTTTGTAACCATTTACATTGATGATATGGTAATTAGTTCACGCAGTTTTGAGGAGCATCTACGTCATTTAGATATGGTTTTTAAGAAGTTACATCAGGCAGAGTTCACTTTGAAACTGTCTAAGTCGTCATTTTGTCAGTCAGAAGTGACATTTTTAGGTCATAGAGTGTCAAGTAGAGGTGTGACACCAGAGGAAAGTAGGGTTAGCATGTGTGGACAGTTAGGCAACAGGGCATCGTTACAGACACTGAGTAACAGGTAAGTAGAGCAGCGTGATGACGTTCATTTAAGGGATCCACTTGCAAGGTTGGAAGCAGGTGACACAGAAACATTTATAGTTTCCAAACGTATTGGCAAAACAGCATAGGTGCTGGAGGATGGTAAGGGAAACAGATTATACGGGACGTATAATATACATAGTCTACGAAAGTATGTGTCATAAAGTGAGTGTGTTTAGCTGGCGAGCCAGCCTATCAAATAAGTAAGTGTGGTATTTGGTGCATGGGAGATCTCGTCTTCCAGGCAGGCGTATCAGAGGTCACAAAGGGGGGTAGTATATATGTAATTGAGAGTTTTATGGTACAGGGAAATGTGACGGGATTGTCGGATGCTGTTGAGCACTAAAATGTCTCGATACACCAAGGCCAGAATTTGGTAGCGCTGGTGAATTCCCATTTGTCTCCAAGAGATGGGTGAGTGCTTGTACAGGGTATGTTTGCTTATGGCGTCCACGAGACAAAAGATGGTCCACCAGAAGGCGAGACAGTCCTTCATGAAACTCATACATAACAGCACACGTGATTTCTGTTTACGGCCTCGCCATGTAAGAGCTGTATGTGTGAATTTAAGGTAATCAGTATATATGTATTATTTGAGTGTGGTCGCAACTAGGTCAGGATCGTGGAGAACTGGTCTGGGTGGTGAACTAGTATTAAGTAGATTATGGTCTACGAGGACTTCGTAAAACAGGGCGATTACGGCACAGAAATATTTGGTGTTATGTGTAATGCGCACTTACTGTTTTTTTTTCAGAAGTCAATATTAATTTTATCTAATACACAGAGAGATTATGTATTATGGTCCCGATGCGCAGCCACAATAGTGTGATCATGTGCTCGTGTGATGAGTGAGATTAAGTTACACCAGAAGAAATCGACAACTACTGATATTAGGAAGTTCTGTGGTGATATATATATATCAGAACACCTTTGATGCATGTGATGTGACATCATGTATACACAGTGCTCACACATTATTTATGTATATCTTTCCCAACATAGAGCTATTTAAGAGGCGTAAATATCCGTGGAACATTAATTGAAATGAAAATCATTGGACTGATTGGATAGTGCAATCCAATATTACAACAGACTTTGACGCAAAGTGCGAAATGAAAAATTATGAGTGTATATATATATGTAATTTAGGGTGATTTAATTTGTGTAATATGTAATTTGGATGGGGATTTGTATGAACGTGTCTGGGATAATCACGTGATGTACCGTGGTCACGGTAAATCACTTGATGATCCGAAGCGAATATGTAACGTGTTTTTCGAGGGTATTTTATGCAACTGAAATAGTTCAGATGGAAGCCATTTAATGTTTGTTTACGCGGCAACTTGTTCAGCCAAGATCATTTTCATTCAAACTTATTATTATTATTAATGTCTTTTTTTGGAGCGTGGTGAATGTACTGGAACTGTTTCATGCATCGCTTAGCAAACAATGCTGCAAGACAAAGATGTATTATGTAATTTGCATTTAAAAACATTTAATTCTGATTGCTGTGCATTCATGCAGTTAAGATTATGCTCTAATCATTGATCTATCGAGGTTTGATCTAGTAGATAGCAAACCTATTGGGTCTATCGAGCTTCCCATATGCCAATCAAGGAGAGGATGAAGGGTTAGGCCTGTGCAAATTGCGGCCATCATGCTCGCTATTATAACCATACGGTACATTTGAAATTGATACCTAGTCATTTAAGATTATTTCATGTACAATGAAAGTAGGTCAAGTGATTTATTTAAAGATTAAATAGTAATGTTCATGGAAATGCCACAAAATTATCTCAATTTGGCCATAACTATATCTTTTCTTGATATTTCATATATATGCCGTGATTCCTATATGTCTAGGGGAAATATTTAATGCAGTTGACAACGTATGGACGTTGATGTGGTGTTTAGAATTGTCGCTATGTTATGCTGTTGTATGAAGTTTCAGAATGTGCGTTGTTACATGTGGATGCAGTCACATTTGTTCAAATGCGAGGTTTGGTCGTAAATAGCGAATATTCATAAATTACTTTTAGTTCAATTTGAAAATTGCTCTGCATTCTTTGGTGAGGCAAAACCGTTGGTCACTACTATGCGAGACGAATATTTGGACATAACCATTGGCTGAGAGTAGGTTCTTAGACCACTGTCTGGGCGAAAATTACTGCTTGTACTACAAACAAGGGGATATGGGGCCGAATAGCCAAAGTGTACACTCTTGCACAATCTCACTCGGTAGTGACGTCAGACGATCGAGTGCAAGTGTACGAGCAGGGTGCGAGTGTACATGGCGACATTTTTGAAGGTGCAGACTCGGTTCGTTCACTCGGTGTAGGCTCTGTGATGTCGCCATTTTAACAGAACTTCGGTATTCTCACTTGACTTAATCAATTGTGTATTTCAGACGATACAAGGAGGGATACTTATGTTTAATTGTAAGTATTTATCTTTTACAATAGCGGTGATTGTTTTTTAACTTACTTGCAATGTTGAATGAAATTTGTTTGTTAGTAGTGATCCATAACCTGCGAGGTTAACCAAACTTTCCATGGCCTTTCAAACATTTACTCATAATGTTTTCCTTTTTATTTTCTAGGGTCGATGACGGAGTATTACGCGAAAAGGAAAACTGAAACTTCGTTTTCAAAACGGATTTTCTCACGGGTGGGATGTGATTTGGCAAATTTGAACAGTCAGCACCCATATAAAATTGCAAGATAGGGAAGAATATCTGATTTCTGAAATAATAATAATAATAATAATAATAATAATAATAAGTAAACTGTGTTAGGCAATTAGGTTGGCTTTTATAGCAAGGACCTATTAATTACTGTATTTATGCTTGCTGCATTTAACGTCGGGCAATTGGATGCATAATGTTGTGGTCATCAGTGTGTGAAGTATGTTTTTCTAGTTTGCCACTCCTGCAGATAAGTTCGATATTCCTCCCCATTGAATAACAGTTGGTTACTCCTGCGAGTGAGTGTGTCTTGTTTTAAGTGTTCGTATCTAGTTGAATGAGGAATTCCATGCAGGCCTACTTCAATCTCTACAAACTAGCTCCACATTCTACTTGTGATGGAGAAACACATTTATGTCACCTCCACCTGTTTTCCTTACTGTAAGATCATTTCAGTAGCTTAATGTTACTAATTATATTCTTGCTGCCCCAAGTAGCCTATGCAACATGTATAAATGCAACTGTTTAAAAAATTTAGTGTTAGCTTACATTGGTGTTTCTATAAATCAGGGACGCCTACAGCCCCCAACCGTGACACTTCATCCGGTTTATGAACAGCATACTCTTGAAGTAAAATCTACCTAGTGTTTATCATCCCTAGAAAGCCGGAGTATTTGAAGTAACAAATTTGGTGACAATTCATATTAACGTTACCAGACACCATTATTCTTGGAGGTAAAATGTTGTAGGCCTAGTTAGCAAACGTTTACCATTCGTGCTAATTATTAACAGAACATCGTTTCATCAATTTGTTGCTCATGATACTCTCTACTTTCTGTCTACCAGAATTCAATATGACAGTCATTGCCGACATGGCATAGATCATACCAAGCAGACAGATTGTGTCACATGGCAACTCGGGACTGATCTGTCGATCTTGTTTCAGTCTGTACACCAGTGACCTGTATCCCTAAACAAATAAGTTGAGATGTTAAGTCGAAGATATTCGCAAGTCATGCGATAGGTCCACCACGGCTGTACAAGCAATTGTTGAATGTCCCTTCTAAACACTCCACACTACCGTATAAGAGCCCAGTGTGGTGGAGCACCTTCGTACTGTGTTCAGTAGTCCAGCTTGTAATTATGGAAGTACAAACTCCTGCGATACATCAATACATTGTGCTTGCTGTCCTATTGTGGCCATGAGATGAGTATCTTTTGATGTCAAATTTAACTGAGTGTAACAATGGTATTTCGGATTCTTCTAGCAACAATAACAATAACAATTATGATAATAATAATGTAAATAAATCACCAACACAAGATTGCAAAACTAACAAATTTAAAATTTACCACCAGAATGTCCAGTCTCTCTATAATAAAATTGATTACATAAATCTAATGCTTAAAAATAAACTCAAAGAAAGAAAGGAAGGAAGGAAGGAAGCTTGTAGTTTAACGTGACCGATAATCTTGAGATCATGAGCCACGGGACCTCGTTTTTACGTGGAATCCGAACCACAGGGCATGGCATTTCACTTCGTAAACTCAAAGACATCTCAGCACTATGTATTTCAGAACATTGGCTGAAAGAGGAACAACTCGAATTAATTCAATTCCCAGGGTTTATACTAGCTAGTAAATACTCTAGATATAATATTAAATGGTGGTACTTGTATCTTCTTAAGAAATAATGTAGATCATGAACAGTTAACAGCTTATGATTATCTAATTATGGAACAGGATTTTGAATTCTCCGCCGTAAAAATTCAGCAGCTTAAGTTAATAATTGTATGCGTATACCGTTCTCCGTCAGGAAATTTTCGTATATTGATAGATAAATTAGAATTGTTACTCAATAACATGAGCAAAGTAAATGTGGATTTCTTAAAATGTGATAGAAATTGTGAATTATTAACACAGTTACTAATTTCCTATGGACTAAAACCTACAATAAATACCCCAACTAGAATAACAAAATTTAGTAAAACCACTCCTGATCAAATTTTTGTAAATAAAGAAAAATATCACCATTCAATAGAAGTCTATTGCCCGGGTTTTAGTGACCACCATGGGCAAATACTGAGCTTTGAAGTACCCGTAAAAATCAATAATAATTATAATGGAATAAAATCAGAGTGCAGGTCATTCACTGAAACAAATGTTACATATTTCAAGGACTTATTAAATAAGGAAGCAGGGTCAGAAATGTATAAACTAGAAAATGTAAATGAAAAATTTAATGCATTTATCAGTACCCTAAAACACTATTTTGAAATAGCATTACCCTTTAAACAAAGAACTATTCAAAATAACAAAACTAGTAATTGGATAACAACAGGGATTATAAATTCATGTCAAAGAAAGAAAGAAAGAAAGAAATTCATACACAAAATATATAAACAATACCACGCAAGACCTGAATTCAATTTATACTACAAAAAATACACTAGCATATTAAGTAAGGTAATGAGACTAGCAAAGAAAATGCATAATGATAATTTTATTTCTCAATCATCTAGTAAAAACAGGGCTATGTGGACCGTGATAAAGAAAGAAATTGGAAAATATGCTCAAATACAAAAGAACATTACACTGACCTGCAATAATGAAGTGATTAATAATCCAGAGGAAATAGCAAACACTTTTAATGACTATTTTCTGGAAATTCCACAAAAAAATATTAAATAAATCACTGGTAAATAAATTAAATTCTAATAATAAAATATATGTAGTGATTCTTTGTTTATAAATCATGTCACAAGTGAAGAGGTAAGAATAGTTATAAAGAAGCTAAAAATAAATTCTGTGCTGGCATTGATGGCATCCCTGATGCGTTTTTAAAGGAATGTGCAGAAAGTACAATAAATCCACTTAGGGACTTAATAAACAACTCTATTCTCTCAGGAACTTACCCAGATATTTTGAAGTCATCAAAAGTAATTCCAGTGCACAAAAACGGTTCGAAAGATGAATTACATAACTATCGTTATTACTTTACAAACTGGTATTGCAAAAATTGTGGAAAAAGTCATGTATAAGAGACTGATAAGTTTTATAGTAAAAATAAAATACTATCAAACTCACAACATAGATTCAGAACGGAAAAATCTACACAGACAGCAATTTATGAATGTAGTAATAGTATACTGAAATTAATTGACAATAAGGAACATGTATCTGGCCTATTCTTGGATTTATCGAAAGCATTTGATGTTGTTGACCATAAAATCCTCGTTACAAAACTAAATCAATTGTATTAGAGGTCTAGCTAATAAATGGATAGAATCTTACTTAACAAGGCGTAAACAAATAGTAAGCTTGAGACACAAGGATGATGAAACCAGATTACTTAATGAAACATTGTCCAATGAGGGTATTATTAAATTTGGTGTACCCCAGGGATCGGTTTTGGCCCCACTACTCTTTCTTCTATATATCAATGATATAACACAGAACGTTGATTCTCATAAGGAAATTTTGTTTGCGGATGATACAACACTCGTAATAAGAGGTGAAACTAAACAGGTCTTAGAACAGTCTGTTGACTTTGTTACAGAAGAGTTAACCAAAAGGTCACAAGATAATCGCCTCATAATAAACTATAAAAAAAACAGTATCTCTAAATTTCCACACTATACAGAATAGGAATCCTGCGACGCCCAATATAACATTAAATGGTCATCAAATAGAAAATAAATTAGAAACAAAGTTTTTAGGACTATGGATACAACATGACTTGAAATGGAATAAACATATACAATATCTGAATACTACACTGAACTCGATGTGCTTTGCGTTACGCATTTTGAAGACTTACACAAGCATGCACACATTAAGAACTACTTATTTTGCTTATTTCCATTCATACTTAAGATATGGGGTCATATTTTGGGGTATGTCACCAGATGTACTAAGCACGTTTAGGATACAAAAGAGGGCGATTATAATTATGGCAAATATAAACACTAGAGAATCATGTAGACTTCTGTTAAAATATTTAAACATTCTCCCACTGCCCTACAATCATAGTTTTGAAAGTATTATGTTTTTTTAAGAATTTAATGAATAAAGACGTTTTTCTTAAACAAGCAATGATGTTCATAGGCATAACACAAGACAAAATCAAAACATTCATATTTCACACACACACACACACACACAAGCGTATAGCAAAAAGGAATTTTCCGCACAGGAGTTAAATTATACAATAAACTACCCCAGTATATAATATTGCCACCAAAAATAAAAACCTTTGAAAGAATGTTGAAAGCGTATCTGCAGTGCCATTGTTTTTCCTCTGTAGTTGAATATCTTAGCGTATAAGAGCGATGAATTCTATATTTATATTTTACTTTTCTATTGTAATTGTAATACCTAGCTGTAAGTTGTTGTATTTATAGAATTAAGTTTTCATATTGTGATAATAGAGTAAGGTGTAAATAGTTGTCCGAAAAGATTGTATCTCTTAAGATCTATTATTATAATATGTTATAAATAGTTATTGTATTTGTAATATATACCCGTAAGTTCTTTTATTTTATAGATGTCATTTCTGACGTGTCCTATATCAAAATGCATTGTATACATGTAATTGATCAAATGGATAAATAAAAATCTAATCTAATCTTATGTTTATCGTGAATGTTAGCACTGCCAATTAGCTCAAGTATGGAAACTTACATCCGTCCAGCTCATGTTGCAACAAATTTGCTGAGAGCGGATCAAATTTGAAAGAAAATTAACACTCTGAAAACTGCTGAGAATTATATACTTTGGCATCGTGGGCCTAATGTTTACTTCCGACATGATGCACCCCCTGCCACCTTGTGGATGCACCCCTAATGGACATAGATTAGGTAACCTATTATTCAATATTAGGGAAATATATTTTTGTGAACATTTATTCTGACTTGATTTTATTCTCGATTGAATCACCCTTTAGGCTACCTAGGTATAACTAGTCTCATCTCAAGCCTGGTACATCCATTGATGCCATGGTTATCATTAAAAGTGCTTGCACTATAGTGTAACTGCTTTATGCTTGGCTTGTGCGTTCTCCATTCTCTTCATGTTGGTGCATACAATATTAGTTTATAGAAGGGAGAGACCAGGGGATACATTAACAAACATCTTCCCTTGTATCATGCACTCAGTAGAACCACTACCACACAGGCACAGGCATTGTACCTTGTAAATGCATTTAACTTGTCACAATAGAGTATATCAGTTGGTAATCCTGTTTGTTATCCAACTACACACCGCAAAAAAAGTTTTCAATTGTATAGATTTGACTATATTGACTGCATATAACAACTCAGTGATGTACATGCTGTTATAAAGCGTACCGGTACCCCCATTGTCCTAGGCTCCAACAATATGGTATACCTCGTGGTGTAGCGGCTAGCATTCTTGGCTGTCACCCCAGAATTCGGGATATAATTCCCTGCTGTGCCAAGAAATTTAATTCTGGCCTGATGCTGGAACAAGGTACACTCGGCCTCATGAGGCAAAACTGAGAAGAGGAGGGTTCGATTCCCACCTCATACATCCTGGAAGTGGCTTTCCGTGGTTTCCCCAGTTCGACTCCATGCAAATGCTGGGATGGTTCTTAACTTAAAGCCACTGCCACCTCCTTCCCAATCCTGACCTGAATTACAAATACACACACCAATACAGCCTTCAGACTTTTTCTATACATAGGCCTACACACAAAAGTACACGGGGCTAAATGACCACAATGTCCAAGCTCCTCCAATGAAACAACAATATGGTATGACTACTCTCTATGCGAGTGTTCCAAACTTTTGTTGAGGTGCATATTATTATAGTTAAGTACAAGATTTTCGGGCTTGTAGGCCGTGGTCCAGACAGGATATCCCCCGACCTTTCACCGGAAACTGCGTCCGGCATTCTCAAGGGTTCCGCTCCTTTCCTTGGTCCGCAGTGGAATGAGGAAGAGGCTTGAAATAATGGGTAACGGTTTGTAGAGGGGTACTGTTGCTTGAATATGACTGCTGGTTGGGTGGATCTTGGCGATGAATTAACGGCTGGAAGGCAGTTGGATCATCAATTATCAGGGTGAGCCGAGCGTTATCTGCGCAGTCCGGCTAGATCGTCTGGTCTCGCGTACATGTTGCGGGGTGCGGTGCGTGCTCCGGCTTCGGCTACCGAACATGTGAGGGTCAGCTGTTCCCTGGGCGACTGCCGGGCTCTAGCGGGGAGGTTCTTCAGGTATACGTTTGCGTGATATCTTGGCTTTGTTGTTCCTCAGGGCCGGGATCCATGTATTACGCACACGTTCAATTTCTTCCCTTCGATTGAAGTTGTCGGGGTGTTTGAATATTTCTATGGCTTCCTGTTGCAGCCTGGCGTGGGAGTGTGTGGTCGTGGAGAGTATCTCCGTGTCCGCGTACTGTACATCGTGACCGGGCAAGAGAGAAAGCTCAGCGTCTGACAATTTCTCAGTTTGACCCAGGCGGCTGTGTCTGTTATGTTCCTTGAGTCTGGTGGTCACGCTCCTCTTCGTCGTTCCTATGTACACCTGCCCACAGGAATACGGGATTCTGTAGACACCTGCAGTGGAGTGTGGGTGGTGCTTGTCTTTAGCGGATCGCAGCAAGTCCCGGATTTTGGCGGCGGGTTTATAAACCGTCTTCATCCCATAGATCTTGAGTAATTTGCCTATCCTGTCCGTCACCTTCTTCACGTACGGCAGGACTGCGGTGGCCACCGGAGTTTCCTCACATTCTTTCCTCGTACTCCGGCGCCTGGGATGAGAGACTCGCTCAATCTCCTTATTGCTGTATCCGTTGGCGCATAGGGCCCTCTTTATATGTTGCAGCCCTTAGTTGAGGTTGGATGGCTCACAGATTCTCCTAGCACGGTCTACCAATATTTTCATAACTCTGTGTTTCTGTCGGGGGTGGTGATTAGATGTCATGTGTAGATACCGGTCGGTGTGTGTGGGTTTCTGGTATACGGTGTGCCCCAAGCGCAGGTCATTAGTCCTGGTGATTAGCACGTCAATTATTATTCCTTATGTTGTGACTGCATATTTTTGAATTGTGTTTAATCACCTAATTTGGCTAATCTCTGTCTTTACATTGGCAGGTGAGGAGTGCAATATAGAATTTGTCAAGGAAGCTTATAATAAGCCCCATTATATTCTCAACCACTTAACAACATTTACATTCTCTCTCCTCCATCCAGCAACCCTATCGATGCCATCTGCCTCCAGGATGAGATCTACACCATGACTGAAGAAATGGGAGATCTCCCTTGTAGAATTGCAGCAATATACATAAAAAGAAAACAAAAATGTGTAATATGAAGATAAAGGGTGTACCTTAGAGAAATAAAATTTAATTTCAAAATCATGTCTGTACAGTTTACATTAATTTAATGTATTATTATTATGATTATTATTATTATTATTATTTATTTAGCATAAATAAAACAGAAGTATGGAAGGCCTAGTGAAAAAGGGCATGCCCCACATACACTCCACACGCGACGGTACGTGTAGCTCACCCATTGGGTGTCTGCCTCGAAGCAGCTACAACACTGGCGAGCCGAACATGTCCTCGGACACTCCCGGCACAAAAAAAAGGCATACGCTAAAAATAAAATAAAAAGATAACAAAATTAATAAAGTTTGTTAAACTCACTTCGGTTTGAAGAATTTCTAAGTGCAGCACTCCACAAGCAATACAGTCGCAGTCAACACTTAGAAAATTTTCCCGGCCTTCCAGAACATTCCTGGTCCGCTCATTTCGGCAACCCGCAATGTTCGCGGCGATGACGTTTCACTCGCATAGAGACTGCTGTCTGTATTTACTGTCGTGCACGTTGTTGTTCTGCTGTCATTGTACTCGTTGACTTGTACTGCTGGTCTGCTCCGTGCATCTTATATACTGCTCAGGCACGTCACGTGGTTTTAAAACGGCACAATGTGTAGTTCCTGCAGTAATTCTGTGTAGGCACTTGTCTCTGGAAGTATAAGTCTCAGCCTCAAGTCTTCCACAAAATACGTCTCCTTTGCAAGGACATAGACCGGACGAGATGGTGTATATTTCGACACACACAGAACTCGCTTCAGAAATCTTGCCTTCAACCTTTCCAAATCTTGTAAATGTCTTTTCGAGAGATAATCCCATATTAGCTCTTGGCCATATATTGCTGTTGGAGCTATTTTTGCATGAAACAATGCCATGGCTGTTTCCAATGATAGCTGAGGCAGGTATTTGATATCACCGATGTTCCGTATAGCTGCAATAATTCTCTCCTTTAGGTGTATTGTGAAGGTTGTTCCTGTTACCTGTATTGTTATCCCTAGATATTTGTATCGGTTATTAATTCGTATCATCCGACCCTTGCATAAAATGAAGTCATCCTGCGATGATTTCCCTCCTCTCCTGAAGACTACCAATTCTTTTTTGTTCGCCTTAAGGGCCATTTCATTTTCCTCTGCCCAGTACATCAGCAAGCCTATGGCTGCTTGTCGTTCCACTTTACTCTCAGACCCAAGAGCCATGTCATCAGCCTATTTGTATGCGTAAACTTTCTGGGGTTTCTTTCTTAATTTCCTTGATCGCATCATGTGTAAGAACGTTGAACAGCAGCGGTCTTAGCAGGTCACCCTGCAGTACCCCATTCGTCTGCCGAGTCCACCATGATATGCTTAAGTTGTCACTTATTTGAACATAGTTCTCCGATAATATGTTGGTTGCTAGCCCCATGATCCATGTACGTCCAATGATTTCTTCTAGTTTTCTGACAAGCTTCACTGAGTAAAATTCCATTTTAGTAGTTTATGAATTTTACCTTGTTTTTTCCCGTTCGTTTCATGGATATCTTGCAGGAGGCATTCGGCTTCCATCGGAGTCGATCTCCCCCCTCTAAATCCAAACTTCTCGTCCGGAAGTAGCGGATCCAATAAGAGTAGTGTGTTTGGGACAGTTCTATAGCCTTCTACGGCGTTCCTCCTACAAGATGGCGGCGGCGCGATATCTCGCGAACCCATTGTTGGATTTTAACAAATGAAGGGTCGTAGGTCTCGGGCTGACACCCTTTTTCCTATGGACAACTTATTTCCACCCCAAAATAAAACCTACCCTACTAGAGGGTGAAATAGTAATTATTTAGATAAAAGTCGCTTTGCATGTGCAACATGCATGAGGTCCGATACCAGTATGAGATTAAACTCGTTCCACATAAAACGCATGCATACAACTGGTTGCCGTTATGATTTAACATTTTTGTTTTTTGTTTTACGCATGCGCAATTGTTTTTTTTTTGTAAGAGCGCGGGCTTTTTGAATAATGATTTATAGATAAGTTATTTTTTAAAAAAAATAACCAAAAGATTCAAAACTAATAGGTCATCGGCTCTTTTAATATCTTATGAACCAATAAGGCTAGGGACTAGTATGAGGGGTCATTGGACTTGGGGTGACGCCCTAGAGCAAGGCTTAACCTAGCCTATCCTAGTCAAGCTAACCTAGCCTAGTCCATTTAACTGGAACTGAACCGGAACCGAACCGAACTAAATAGAACTGGAACCGAAACGAACTAAGCCGAACCGGATCCAAACCTAACTAAACCGAACCGAACCGGAAACGAACCGAACTAAACTGAACCGAACCGGAACCGAACCGAACCAAATCGAACCGGAACCGAACCGAACTAAACCGAACCGAACCAAACTGGGACCGAACTAAAACTAGAACCAAAACGGGTGAGTAAATGTGTTTTAGAGCAGGGGCTAATGCATACACCAAAGTATATGGGGCACATACAACTATCCCATGCAGTTTTTATGGAGGATGAGGCAAGCCTGTGATATTTGATTTAAAACAAGCCAGTGGATGACGTCACGCGATGCAGGTGACCTAACCGGATGAAAGGACAACGTTAGGGTAAGGAAGTGTGCGAAACATGATTCTTGCAGATGTATGACATCACGTGATGAAGGCGTTTGCAAGTGTTAATCATTTTACAAATGATTCTAGCTCAAGGTTAAGTCAATATTCAAAACAAGAACAAACCTATTGAGGTGGGGAATGATATCAGAGAGGGATATTTATGGGTAAACATACAAAAAATAAAGGATATTAATAAATGACAAGGTATATACTAAATCAGATTTATTGATCCAAACATTTTTGGGAGAGTTAAACCCCAACCATTTTATTAATTACTTGGATCTGGATCGTCTGAATTAAAGTCAGTTTGTTTAATAGTTTCTTTCCATATGTTTTAATCACTTTTTCCACCGGAAAGTGTTTAGGAAACGCTGTCTTTTGTAATCCTTCCTCATAGAAACCTCCTTGTATAGGTTGTCATACATCATCTTAGAGTAAATAGGTTACTGGATTGTGAAGTTTTATTTTCCGAATTTGAAAAATTTCAGTGCTCCAGTTAGGCGTGTATGCTTTGTAAAAAAACAGACTTGTACTTACTGATGCGTACATATTCACCAACTTGAAAGTGATGACGTCGTGAATCAGCAGTTTTGATGGTGTTAAAAAGTTTATCTAGCTGTGGAATATTCTTTGTTACAAGACGTGGTTTATGTTGATGGTTCCATGTTTTGTATCATTATACTGGCTCACTAAGCTGTCTACAAGATCAAGCCAGCGATAGGTTCCTCTTGCTGTAAATTCCCGCCTCATGTTAGTCTTTAGTGTTCGATTGAAACGTTCCACTACACTTTAGATTACTATAGGTAGAATAGTGGTGGATACCACATGTTTTGGGAAAGCTAGAGAACGAAGTGTTGAAAAACTATTTCCCTTGATCTGTTTGGAGCAGACGAGGTTGTCGTTCAGACCGTTGGATAATATTCTTGAATGCAGCAGTGACTAGAGGACCTGACTTACGACTCACTGGTTCAGCAAATCCCATTTTTGAGTGCACGTCTATAACGGTGAGCAGATAGCGTACACCATTGTTAACGTTAGCATAGGGAATCATTTCAACCAAATCAGCTTGCCACAAATCATCAACTCCTCGTGTAATGACATGTCATCGACGGTAGAGGCGACGAGATGGTCTGTGTAACTCATGAGCAATGGCCGTTTTGATAGGTGATGGGGGTGTTGCTATGTTGACCCATTACACGATAATACCAGCATGACGAAGCTCTTCTTCTATTTCTAATAGTTCACCTTCATGACCAGTATGACCAGCTTGTTTAGAAACATGTAAGAGCTGTAGGCAGTTGACCAATGTATTAGGATCATTCCAGCAGGTTACATCGATGAGTGGTTTTAATTTTTTAAACGTAACACCTGAGGCTGATGTTTTACGGCGAACACTCTCAGTGGTTGGAAACAATTTTGATATAATGTTTCTATACTTGGTACTTTTATTAGCATTGACTGATTCAGATCGTTTATATCCCCGTCTATAAGCATTTGTAGTCATTAAGATGGTTTATACGTTATGAGATCATTATGGGTGTAGTCATCTGAAAGAGGGGTACGTGAAAATAACAGCTCTAAAAGGCCTGATGATAATTTATAGTTAACACCTTTGATAATAAGCACATTATCTTTAAACTTGATATTAGAATCACCGATTGGAAAACAATCTTGTTCATAGTAAACACCGTAGGTAGTATCAGTCTTTTTAGTAAATATATCTTTAAGGTAGGGTGACACTAAAGCCCCGTAATTTTTTTCCAGAATGGTTTTTAGCTGAGCTTTATATGGTGTAGACAATATTTCTGATAGGGTTGGTTCTCTAGAAGATGAAGGTGTTTCGGCAATCACGGATGTTTTGAGAAACTGAGGGAGTGGTGATGGTTTTACCGGTGTAAACACTTCATTTTCATCATCATCATCATCATCATCATACTCTTGTTCTTTCTCTTCCGCTGCAACTTCTTGAATGGTCTGTGTTACTTTTGATAGTGTTGTTGGCTTTTCAGATGTGGAAGAGTGCTTGAATATAGCTTTCAAAGGAGGTGTTAAATGTTATTTAACAATCAACTCACTATCATCACGTGAACGTTTTAATTCACGAAACTTCCAGCGAATATTATCCTGAGCTTGGATAATGTGTTTCTTTAACTGACACTCTGTTGTTGATGTCATGGTGTTTGAACAAGTGACGTATCATAAAATATGCAGCTCTTTAAATATAAATAAAATGGTCTAAACCCATGCGGTAGCGTCCTTGGTTGATATCACTCTGTTTATCGATAACAAGACAGGCATGATGGTGAGTATTCCAACACTTGGCGCACAACTCAGTAAAGGTGTGAAAGGTCATATCAGGGTTCACATGATCATTATACACGTGATGCATGTTTCGTTCATCTTGACGAAAGAGAACAATAACATTTGCGTTATCATGAATTAACTGTTTAGGTATTCGTGAATAGGTTTGACCGAGATAGAAACAGTCAATATGTTTATGTCGTCCCATGCTAAAGTAGGCTTGTATAATGGCTTGTCGTTCTGTAGACACATCATCAAAAATCATTAGTGGATCAGGGCGAACACTGTCCGGAGAGATAACATTTTCATGTGCTGTAAAGGTTAAGTAGCTCATGTTATCGTGAAGACCCATCATCACCTGTTCCAAAAAGACATAAAGGGGTTGGTAGAGTGATTTAGCAAAAATATATATCTTTTGAAAGCGCACGCCGTTTAAACCAGTAATGAGGGTAAGCAAAAGATTTGTCTTTCCACATCCTGAGGGTCCAACAATGAGAGAGCGAATAGAATATGGTAGGAGTGAGCCGTGACGTTGTTCAGACGATGTTGAAAACAGGTGTGAAACCAAGTCTCCCACTGGGAGGGAGTGTTGTTGCTTAATAATCTTCATAGTGACTAATCATAAAAAGGCTAGAAGGTTGTCTATATACATGGAAACAAGCCTGATGATGGGAACAGTCTAACCATGGACGTGTATGGACGAGCATTAGTAACTAAGACCACGGTTACCTCATTAAATGATCCAAAACAAGATACAGATCCTGGTAATAAACACTATGTGGATATGTCAGTGGTACCACGCACTAAAGAGGGTGATTATGACTTTAAAAGAATGAGGTTAACCCATGTGAAACAACCACAAGTCTCTACAGATGCATGCACTAAAAATATGTTGATACATACAGCTTACGTCGTATCAAAGGAGCTTATGACATGCAAAATAAACAAATAATTAACGTGGCTAACCCCGTATATAATCAAGATGTCTGCACTAAAGCCTACATGTCTGCTTACACTGTAATGACGAACAAGAATAATGAGTTTGATGTACAGCAGCGTCCACTAACACAGCTACCTCTTCCCACGGCTAATACAGATGCTGCTAGAAAGGACTATGTGGATAATAAAGTAAAAGGGTTATATGACGAGGTGCCAAACCTGACTTTTAATGGCTATACGGCTAATGATAACCGCATCATTCACGCAGCCGATCCTAAAGATAATCAAGATGTTTGCACAAAACGGTTTTTAACCTTTGAAATGGGAAAAGTGTGTGAAATTGGGGAGAACGCTCTACAGATGAAGCGAAGACGACTAGCCGACGTTTTAGACCCCATACATCCTCATGACGTATCAACCGAACAATTTGTGGAACAATATATATCCTCATTTATTAAATCACGACCTCACCTATTTCTAGTTTACATTACAAACCGATTGCCAGTGAACGATACTAAAGAACTTACCTATGTTCTACCTTCGGGATCTACCACCTACCGTTTGCTATATGATGGAACCATTCGTATTATGGAATAAATGCCGGATATAAGACATTTATCGATACGATTAAATGGTAGTGCTATATCATTACATATACATCAGACAGTTAAAGCTGATGAAAAATTATCCTTTCAACTCATGTTTACGCTTGATGAAAAAGAAGCGGGAAAATCCTAAATGATTTTCCCTTGTATATAGAACTTGAATATAGAGCCTCGTTGAATTAAATATGAATGGGTTCTTCCTCCAGAAAAGTGTTAGTTGTGATTGAAACTTTCACGTGGAAGGTTGTTCACTATGGTGAAACAAAGATACGTGGTGAAAAAGTCAAAAAGGCCATCACAAAAGGGTGGCTTTAAAGCTAATCTTAATGCTTCACGTGTGGCCTCACGAGGAGAAAAGAATAAAGTGTTGGTCATTAAAAAAGTGCTTCAAGCGGCACAATTACATACTAATCTCAAAAGTAAAAAATGATTTTTAAAACGTGCTCGAGTGATTCCTGTTCCAAAACGTGGAGGATTTTTACCCACTATGTTTGCTGGTCTAGCTGCTCTGGGATCCCTGCTCGGTGGAGCAAGTGCAGTAGCACGAACAGTTAAGGCTGTTAAAGAGGCAAAGCAACAATTGAAAGAGGGTGAAAGACATAATAAAACCATGGAAGCTATAGCCCTTCGTGGAAAGGGAGTTAAACGCAAGGTGGCCTCGTATAAAAAGGGACTCGGCATTTATTTGTCTCCAAAAAACGTTTAATAAATGCACTGCCTCGACGAGCTATTACCCATGAAGAAGTAATAAAATATGCAAAACTCATGAAGATTCCACACTTTAGAGGTGTATTTATGCGTAACCAATTACCGTTACGTCCATGGAAGCAGGAACGTGCTGTCATTAATTTAGATGATAGTCATGGTCCAGGAACCCATTATGTGGCCTATTTAAAGCATGTTTCCACTGTGTGGTACTTTGACAGTTTTGGAAATCACCCTCCCCCTGTAGAGCTTTTTCTCTATTCCGGAAGCAGTGCAATAATATACTACAATGTGAAACGAGTGCAAAAGTTTAACACACAACAGTGCGGTCGCTTTCTATATAAGACCCAACCCAAGAGGTAACGTGTGCATTATGACAACAGAAAGTAAAACGTTCACAGTGCATGGACAAGGTCCTGAAGTTACCATTGACTTTTACACTCCTATTGAATTGGGACAAAGACCTTATGTGCTAGGACTAGCATCCTTTGAAGGCTTTAATAGAATTTACAACGTACGTAAAATGTCAATGACAAGTTCTACTTTGATGATTTTATGTTAACCCTACCACCTGGTGGGTATATCATCGATGATATTTACGAACACATCCACAAAGTGCTTGTGGAACAATATGGTTTAAAGACGTTTCTCGAGGGAACACACAAGTTTGAACTTGCAGGCAACAACGTGACTCATTGCTGCAGTATTTTATCATCCTTTAAGATTGATTTTAAATCACAACCAGATTCTATTGGACCATTACTAGGCTTTTTGCCTCAAGTTCTTGAACCAAACAAGATACATAAATCAAATCACGAGGTGAAATTAATTGAAGACCATCACGTCTCTGTTACGTGTAATATCATTACTGACGTCTACACCAATCAGGAACCGTCCCATTCACTCTACGATTTTATTGTTACATCACCCTGTGGCTATATCATTCGTGAAAACCCTTCAGTGGTGCTTTATTACCCTGTGAGTGTGAACAACATTAGTAATATTACTTTAAGGCTGGTGAATAGAAATCAACAACTCATCCAGTTAAATCCTCACACGCATGTGACCTATAAATTGGTTTTGAAGTCAGTATGAAGTTGGTGTATAAAGTAACAGCACCGTCTAAGAAAGGTGTTAGTTGTTTACAACGTGAGTATAGGTTAACACGTGTCAACGAGCAGTTGTTACAACACCTGGGCTATACTCTACAGCAACATCATGAATTCCGTCCTAGAAGTGGTCAACCCAATCGAAGAACAAGCGGGCATCGTGAGGATTGATCCTCATTCCTATCAACCCCTGACACCAGGAATAAATAACAATGATGAGATTCAATTTGTTATTAATAATCAAGACATTTACACTCTACCCCATGAAAGTGTCATTCTAATTGAAAGTCGCCTCACAAAAGCAGATGGTTCCACACCAACAACATCAACATTAGCCAGCCATGTTTTAGCCTTTCTTTTTTCTGAGGTACGTTATGTGATTAATGATATTGTGGTGGATAGTACTCGAAATGTAGGCATAACAAGTCTCATGAAATTGTATCCCTCTTATGGGTCTGAAGAAAGTAAAACACATTGTATGGCTGGTTGGTGCCCCAACTCCTGCAATGATTGGATGATTCACACCGATGGAACCTTTACAGGATTTTTACCCTTCAAGATCATTTTGGGTTTTGCTGAAGATCACCAACGTATTGTGGTAAACGCTAGGCAAGTGCTTTATCTTGTTAGAGACAGGAGCGGTAATAATGCGCTGAAGGGTGCTACAGCAGGGGTAGAGGATTCAAAGATTCAGCTGCAACGCCTCATATGGAAAGTACCACATGTTACCCTTGCAGATCGTAAAAAACTGGACATGCTCAAGATTGTAGAAAAGGATTTGGCTTTACCCATACAATTTAGAAGCTGGGCGGTACATGAGTACCCACTATTACCAACTGCTGATACACACAGTTGGAGTGTGAAATCTGCGCGCTTCAAAGAGAGAGCCCTCTATGTCTTTGTTTGGCTTTCAAACCAATTGCAAGTATCAACAAACCAAAGATGCATCTCAATTTGATCTTATACAATTGAGAAATATACGTCTCTTTCTGAATAGTGCTACTTTTCCCTATGAAGGATTAGACTCAAACTTTTCAAAGGATAGGTTTGGTGAACTCTACGACATGTTTTCAAAATTCTAACCATCCTATTATCAGAAAGAGGAATGTCCAATGTTAACAGCTCAAGAGTTTAAGGCAAAAGCTCCACTGGTGGTGTTTGATTGTTCCTATTTAGAGGAGGCTGTAAAGGTGACTAATATTGACATCCGACTAGATTTTGAAACTCATGGTAACATTCCACCAAACACGACAGCCTATTATCTCATTATTCACATGAAACATATGTACTATCATCCGCTCTCGAACCAAGTGACTAGCGTATAAATAGGAGGTGAACAAGAGGAATGCAGCTCAGTCATGGCTTGTCTCAATGCAGCAAAAGTTGTCACACCATTCAATTTAAAATCTGAGAAACAACGTTTTAAGACATTTGCGATATGGCTGGTACCTTTCATTAACCCTCAAGCCTTGGCAGCATCTGGTTTCTATTATTTAAAAAGACGTGATGAAGTGAAATGTGTTTTCTGTCCTACTGCAATAGATCAGTGGCAAGAGGGTGATGAGCCTTTTCAAGAACATCAGCGCTGGTCGCCAACATGTCCATACCTTCGTCAAATGGATGTGGGTAATATACCATGGAATCCTAATTACTCATCCATAGTGCCTCAGAGTGATTGTGAAAATTATGATACATGTGGACCTTATGGAATTAACAGTGCTCCGTTTGTTAGTGTAAAAGAAGGTCAAGAAAGGATTTATGTAAAAACAGTACCATTTGAGACATTGGGACATCATAGATGTCATGGACGATAAAGACATAGAAGACTATGTTTTATGGATTGGTATAGACCCTATCCTAAAATTCGAAAATGTAAACCTTGTTCTGATTTGATTATAAATAAAATAGTATAAACCATCTATTGTTTATTTTTTCTTACTGATATCCTTTCCTTTAAGTAGTAAGAGAAGACATAAGTCAGTGGACTACAGGTTGTGGTAGTGAAAAGAGTAAACATGCCACGTACACTAGTGATAGATGTACAGGGCTTTATGGTGAATGCAAACAAGTTTATATTCAAAGAAGTAGCCATCATCGATTGCACTACGCTTGGGACACCTAAACTAACTCATCTAGTGTTTAAACCACCATTTCCATTTCATTTGCAGACAGTTAAAGACAAAAGACAAACCCAATGGATACAATCTCATTTGGGGTTGCGATGTTATGAAGGAACCATTCCCTATAAATACCTATCCATGGTTATGAATGTGCATTTATCAACAGCGGATGTTGTATTTGTCAAGGGAAATGAAAAACGTGAAAGGTTTCGAGAGTTTCTCTCGCCCATCTGTAAATGTGTAGATCTCATGGATTTGGGCTGTCCTTCACTACAAACCCTTCTCCTCGTTTCCACCTCCGTGTAAATTACATAACAAAGCTCTTTTTCATGTGTGGAAGCTGTTTGATTGGTTGACACGAGGTGCATGTCGGGAAGTGATGGCTTTGATTAAAACTGAAATGTCACTTGCTCCAGCCAGTAGTGAGATCGAAACTAGTGAGCTATAAAGACCTCAGTCATGTCTGTTTGTTCCATAATGGAGTTGGGAGATAACGCCATAGAACAAGTTATTGTGAATTTTTGTGTGTGTAAAAAAAAAGCTAAACAGTTTCACAAAAGAAGAATTTAATGTATTACCAAAAGCATTTATTTTTACGTTGCAGCTAATGCTGTTAAAGAAATTTTGGATAGTGTACCCAGTGATTGGTCAAGTGATCCTGTTTTATCAGAATTAAAACCTTGCGACAACTACGAGCATCATCATCGAGTGTATATCGCTAAAATACCCTCTGTGCGCCAGTGTCGAACCTGTCAGCTCATAAAACTATATCATGGACATAAACCCTGTGTAAAGACTCTTATTCATCATTCCACGCGTGTGATGGAGAGGAAAAGGCAACACCGTCCGCAGCAGCGGAAAAAGACCAAAAGTGTACGTCACCAACTGAAAAAGATTTGTCTAACCTGTACTGATCATGGCCTCGTTGATAAAGTGATTAATTTACTCCCCTTTGTAATCCATTTACCTGGTTACCAGTACTGTGGTCCTGGAACAAAGTTAGATGGTCGACTAGCTCGTGGTAATGCAGGCATTAAAACTTTCGATAAAGCATGTATGGCTCATGACATTTCTTACCGTAATAGCCAACCTGAATCAAGACGTACTGTACAGCAGATAAAGTGTTGTTGAAAGAGGCAAAGCAGCGTGTTATGGCATCTGATGCCTCAGTAGCAGAGAGGATTGCAGCCCTGGTTGTGATAGGTGCTATGAAAGGAAAATCAATGATGAGTGGGCGTGGACTCAAGAAAAAGGAATAATGGATTGTTTTTGTATTTTTTAATGTTATGATATATATACATAATAAAATAAAGTAATGCAAGATAATGTATTTTTTATTTACAGTGAACCCATATATACATTTTTATAATAGTACATTTTATTTACATTCCCCTTGTTTGGTTTTCTAATCCTGGATATTTAAAAAAATCATTTTTCCTATAATATAAAAAGCAAAATTTTACTCTCATTATCTTTTCACTAAACTACACTAGTCTAACATTATACATTATATTTACAATTTTTACAAATATATTACAATATAAACATACTACAAAAAATACAATATTGTAGGGGACCTGAGAGGGTGCCCTCTACAATGTAATAGCTGGGGGGATGAAATATAAGTAGCTGGGGGTTGCTTGGAGCTCGAGTGTAAGAGGTGTCGGTAATGGACTGGTTCGAGGGCGTATGAGCACTCGAAAGGAGAACTCCCGAATGTACTGTTTGTTCGGGTAGTTCGGAGATGCGATATCGGGAATAGGGGTGGTTTGGTGCTGGAGGCTCTGAACAGCTGGGTCGCTGTCTGGAATACTGCTAACGCGGGCACCGGACGGCTCGCGCTAAAAAGCGAGGTAAGCAGTCTGACGTACGCGGATAGCTGGTTGCGGTCGTCACGAAACAATTAACTAAGTGTTATGATGATGATAATTGTTGTTTTAAGGGGCCTAACATCGAGGTTATCGGCCCAACTAAGTGTTAGCCTGGATCCTACCGGGACGAGGGATGAAGGGTAGGATCTTAACAATTAATTAAATAAACTAAATGACCAGTTACTTGTGAGATGTATGACTTTAATGAATACATCAGACTTGAATTACTCCTAAATTTGCAGAACAGTTATTAAACCAGATGCTTATCACAATCCAAGCACTAAGGGATGAGAGTGTGAATGTCTGTGTGAGGAAGTGTATATCGCCTAGACACTTACCCTTTGGCGTTCGTCGGAGCGGCGCTCTGCAGCGGTTTGGCACACAGTGACACTGAGGACGTCTGACTGGCTGGCTGACTGACTGACGGACTGACCTCGTGTTACCTCACCTCCCTAACTTTATAGTCCATTGAGTACCGAGTGTGCGGAATTGCACATTTCACAGGATGTGAGGAGTTGGCCGGGGTTATTGGAGGTTGTTGCTATGTATTAGGTTTAGAATTGTGGTATTGTATTCAGAAGGCGTTTGTGTGGAGATAGATGTATGTGTCGTAGATAGAAGGGGATGGGGGTGCATCCCCCGGATGCAACAATATGGTGAACATTAGACTTAAGTAATGTAATAGTCGACAATGCGACTGTTTCCCCAAGCAAGAGTATCAAATGTGTTGAGTATAATGAATCGTTTGTTGTCTTCATTGCTTAAAGCAACTTTGTTCGGCAAATTAGTATGTGGCTGATGAATTTTGCTTCTATAAACACACATTTTCTTATATAATATAGGTGGGTTACTGACTATACAGTTTTTATAATCACTTCTAACTCTTTACTAACAACATTCTTTTTTACTCCTTTTAAATTTTTATCACTACATCATTAATCGTCACATAACTATATGATTTAGATTTTGTGCCTACAAAGGAGTCTATAACAACACCAGCACATTCATCCTTAAATTTTCCAAGAACCTTTTTGTTTACTAGAGGTAAATGGTAGATATTATTCTTGGGATAGTCACTTGTATCAAACCTATTTAGCTCAGCCTCGATATCATCATAAAAATCATCAGTTTTAAACTCACAAATAAATAAATCTGTGTCTGTATATAGTAATTTAGCATTATCATGATAGTTTTTCTTAACATAATCATAGTGAAATTCATACATAAGTGTTTTTGACAATTCAAGATTGGCATAACCCACATATATGGGTTTGTTTTAAGTTACTTTAAGGCGATTCATTTGTATTACAACTAAATCCTAATGATAATTGAACAGCTATGGAAGTTAGGCTTGCTTATTAAGTTGCTCGCACCATACCTCTTACCATCATCCTCCCACTTTGTTATCAGCTTTACATCAACTCGCTTATCAACATTCCTCATAGTCTTTCCAAGAACACTATTATTCATGAGTTTATAAAAATCTTTTTCAAAGGCATTTGTTGACAGTGTTCTTAAATTATTATTTAGATCAATATATGGTTTGAGCCATGCCGACTGATGAAATTGTAATACGCGATGAATTTTTGTTAATTTCAATCCATGCTGTAGACACTGTTTCATGTTTTGATAAAGTATTACATATTTGCATTTATCATTCACATCAGCAATTAACAATTTGGTTCGTGATGTGATGGACGGGGATTTCATATTCTCAGGGCAAAATGGTAAATCATTATGATCATCATGTAACTCTTTAGGGTACGCAAAATTTACCTCTAAAATATAACATTTATCATCGTTATCATTTAGAGTTTCAACATGTAAGACATCAATTTCAGGTTGTGTCAGTCAGCGAAAATCTTTCAGTGGTAGATATTGACTCATAGCCCAACCATATTGGTTATTTGCATCGAGGTAGACGATATACTTTGACTCCTCACAAGGCATGTATTTATTATTCACTTTAGAATACCGTCCACTACATTGACTTAATCCACCTCGAATTGATGATTTTATAAAATTAATGTTGTTATTGCTGGTAGGTTGTCAGCAATTTCAGTGTTATGATGTTCTTTGCTTTGCTTATGGTGATTGGCCCGTTGGCGCGACTGTGGTGCTACCACACGTTCTTGTTCGTCAGTGTGTTGCGAACCCTTGTGATAATGGAGTGTGCCAGTGTATCAGTGTCTGTTTATTTAAATTAAATATTTGTTAACATTAACAATTCGGCCTTTATTCCACTGTCTAATACAACCTAACTACAGGTTATAGGCCCAGATCACAGTTAAAGTCCGAGCAGTGAGTGTGAAGTAGGCCTATACCCAAAATGGCAGACGACAAACGAAGTGACGGTGTGCCGCGATTGAGAAGTGATAATTACTACGCATGGTCAAGAAGAGCGCAAGCTGGAACTTATCGAAAGAAATTTCTGGAATGCAATAGAACCTGGTTTCAATGTGGAAGTGGATAACTATAATGAAATTCAAGCGAGAACGAACAGAAAGGCCTTAGCATTTCTTCTCAAGTATGTGACTGGTGCGTACTTGGAAGACATTGGAGAGAAAACAACAGCAAGAGCAGCGTGGATAAAATTGAAGAACATTCATTCCACATATACCCTACCTCAGTGTTAAATTGAAGGAAATGGTGAACGTGGTGAAGACGAGTAACATGTCTATGCATCAATACATGGCTAAAGTACAATCCCTCAACCGAGTGATTAAGAGCGCAAACTGTGGACTTGAATTTAATGACACTCAACTTGCTGGACAATTGCTCAATGGTTTACCCAGAGATAAATGTAAAGTACCAATAGCGCTGCTCGGTGGTGAGGAGGGACTAACGACCGAAAGAGTGAATGCTGCTCTCCTGAGAGAAGATTTTGTTCCAACGCCTGGACCAGTAAGCGGGGCGCTTACGTCATCATCGGCAGCTGGCCGAGGACGCGGCGATTTCCGAGAAGTTTTCCATGGACGAGGAGGTCGATGTGGCGACAGAGGACGAGGCGGTAACAGCGGCAGTAACCAAGCAAGGAATGCTACCCCAGGGGAGGCGACTCTTCATTAACAAGATAACAGAAGTGCTACAGATGTGATCAGTGGGGTCACATAACGAAGATGTGTGACAAGATGCGATGTTACCGGTGTACGATGCCAGGACACCTAGCACGAGATTGTACAGAGCAGATAAGTGAAAGTAGAACAGACAAAGGTAAGATTAGTCAAAGCCAGAATAATTACAGAGCATATGTCGGAGCTAAATCATTCATTACTTCGTCAATGCAAGAATGGGTTATAGATTCAGGAGCTTGTGATCACATTTGTGTGGAGAAAGAGAAATTTAAAAATTTACACCCTGCCAGTGGTAAAGGAGAAATGGGAGTGGGCAATGTAGAAGTCCTAGGTATGGGAAGAGTAGAGTTTAAAATGAAAGACAAGTGTGGAGGATGGACATTGGGTTTGTCAGATGTATTATATGTACCCTCATTTAGATGTAATTTGATATCATGTTCAAGACTTAGTTCCAAAGGAGTTGTGTGTGAGTTTCGTAAAGAGAGTTGTATTGGCCGAGATGAGAATAATTGGAAAGAAATAATCTTCAGAGGTTATGTAAGAGGGGGATTATATTTTTTGGATACTGTTGAAGACATAAATGCTTCGTGTGTTGTGACTGAAAGTGATGTAAACACTGTTGTAGATTATGTAGCTCTTAAGAGTGTGTCAGATTGGCATTTAAAACTAGGGCACTTACATGAAGAAGCAATAAAGAAAATAATTCCTATCAAAGTTCAAGGTAGCTTGGAAGAGCCTTGTATAGCATGTTTTAAAGGAGAGTCAACAGAGAAAGGTTTTCCTAAGGCTAGTGATAGGGTGTCCAGCAAACCATTAGATCTTATCCATAGTGATGTGATGGTCAAACTATCAGTTTCGCTTGGAGGTTCACAATATATGTTGTCACATTTTTTGACGATTATTCTCGATTTTTATTTGTGTATTTCTTGAGTAAGAAAAGTGATGTGTTTGAAGTCTTTAAACGATTCAAAGAAAAGGCAGAAGTGTTTCTTGAAAGGAAAATAAAGGCTTTGCAGACAGATGTAGGAGGAGAATATGTGAGCAAGGAGTTTGATGAATTTTTGAGCAAGCACGGTATTACTCATAGAAAAACTGTAAGTTACTCACCTGCTCAAAATGGCATAGCAGAGAGGCAGAATAGGACGTTGACTAATAGTGTGAGGTGTATGCTGATTCATTCTAATCTTCCAATCAGTTTCTGGGCAGAGGCAATGAAGGTAGCATCTCATGTTAGGAACCTGTCTCCTTCTAGGGCTGTAGGCAATCAGGTACTACTTACCCTGTGGAGGGGCAATCCAGTAAATGTAAAAGACTATGATTATCTTAAACCGTTTGGATGTAGAGGGTGCATCTACTGTAATAAGGGATCAAAGTTTGATGAGAGAGCTGTTGAAAATGTATTTGTTGGGTAAGGGGACAATGTTAAGGGTTATAAAATGTGGATTCCATCACAAAGAAAGTTCCAGATAGCACTCAGTGTAAAATTTGAAGAAAAGGTGTTCCCCTACGTTCAGTATAGGGTTAGAGAGACAACCCCATCTCTTTTAGATCTTAGAGCCAGATCTAAAGTACCATCGAATTATAATGTACCGATTAATGTTGATGATAAAACCCCAAATTTTGATTTTCATGATGAGTTACGCTTATTTGAGGAAGAAGACATTGATGAAAACTTTGATATGAGTAGCATTACTGAGAGTAGCGATAATGAACCATTCCTAGGTTGGGATAGTAACGAGTCGGAAAATGTTATGCATGTGAATGTACCTGTTGACACAGATGAGACGGAGTTTCGTAGATCACAGAGAATAAGAAAGAGAAAGGAATGTTCAAAGTGTAGCCTTATCATGTTTAATACTGACTGTCATTGTGATACCAATTTGTTAAATGTTTCTCATGAACCAAAGACTGTCAAAGAAGCTTTAGAAAGTCCAAATGCAAGCTCATGGTATTCAGCCATGGAGGAGGAGATGTGTCAGCTTAGGGAGAAAGGTGTTTTTGTGTTGGTAGACAGACCGAAGAACCACAATGTATTGGGAAATAAGTGGTTGTTTAAACTGAAACAAAACCAGGATGGTACAGTAGAAAGGTTTAATAATAATGATGATAATTGTTGTTTTAAGGGGCCTAACATCTAGATTATCGGCCCAGTAGAAAGGTTTAAGGCCAGGTTAGTAGCTAGAGGTTTTTCCCAGATACAAGGGGTAGATTATGATAAAACATACTCACCTGTAATGCACAAGAAAACAATTAGACTTTTATTGTCATTAGCAGCAGTCAATGGGTGGGAAGTGCATCACGTGGATATTCTGACCGCATATCTTAATAGCCCTCTTAATGAATTAGTGTATTGTGAACAGCCAGAAGGTTTTGTTGAAGAAGGAAAAAATAAAGTGTGGAAGTTAGTGAAAAGTCTATATGGACTGAAGCAGAGTGCTAAAGAGTGGTTCCATAAAATAAATAGCGTGCTGAATGAGCTGGGTCTAATTGCTCTTAAAAAGGACCAGTGTGTTTATATAAATAAGACAAAAGATTTGATTGTAGGAGTGTACGTGGATGATTTGGGTATTTGGGGCAGTGCTGAAAATGTGAATTGGGCGAAATCTGAGCTGAAGAAAAGGTTAGAGTTAAGAGACTTAGGGAAAATGACCAATTTTCTGTCAATGAATGTAACACAAGACAGAGAAAAAAATTGTATTGATCAGAGTAAATACACCAAAGAAATACTGTTGAGTTGTAAGTTAAGTTCTGCAAAAGGGAGGTCAGCAACCTTAGCTATCAGTAGTGATGATAAAACAGGATCAGGGGAGGAGAAAGTAGGCCAAAAATGTTTCAAAATGCAGTAGGAAAGTTACTATATTTGTCGACATCGACAAGACCAGATCTCAGTTTTGCGGTATGTAAAGTAAGTCAGACATGTAAGAAGCCTAATAAACAAGACTGGAATAATGTAACGCATATGATGAGATATTTAATAAATACAGAAGAAATTAAAATTGTATTTTCTACTAGAGACCAAAGTGATTGTAAAGTGGAAATTTTTTGTGATGCAGATTATGCTAATACCAAATCAGAGAGGCTGACAATTACAGGATATGTAATTAAATTTGCTAATGGTCCAATTATTTGGCGTACTAAGAAACAAACGTGTCCTGCACTCTCTTCAGTTGAAGCGGAGTACAATGCCATGTGTGAGGTAACTCGAGAGGTGTTATGGTTAGACATGATCCTGAGAGAGTTAGGGCAATGCAAGTTTATGAGTAAACCAATTGTTATTAAGTGCGACAATCAAGGTTCGATATTTCTGAGTGAAAATGGTTTGGATTCAGAGCGATCCAAACACATAGATGTAAAGTTATGTTTTTTACAGCACTATGTTGAGAGTGGGATGATTCTGTTCAAATATGTTCCATCAAATGAGAATTTGGCCGATTTATTTACGAAATCTTTGAGTGGATCAAGGACTGCAGAATGTGTTGAAATGCTTGGTATGTATGATTAGTGTTTGGAAGTGTTGATTTATGTTTGTTTGATTGGTTGAATTTAGTAATTTAAATGTGTTGTTCTTCTGTGTATTAGTGTGCAGTTTGAGCACTGAAATGACTGCCAAAGGGGAGGTGTTGTTATTGCTGGTAGGTTGTCAGCAATTTCAGTGTTATGATGTTCTTTGTTTTGCTTATGGTGATTGGCCTGATGGCGCGACTGTGGCGCTACCACACGTTCCTGTTCGTCAGTGTGTTGCAAACCGTTGTGATAATGGAGTGTGCCAGTATATCAGTGTCTGTTTATTTAAATTAAATATTTGTTAACATTAACAATTCGGCCTTTATTCCACTGTCTAATACAACCTAACTACAATTAATCATGTCTATATCAGTCATCAATTCTAAATTTACTTTTTTTTTCAACATTGAACTGAAACTTAACCCAGGAGCAGTAAAATACTGACAAGAACTAAGGTCATAAGTTTTCATACAAACATTCCGGAAATTTTCAAAAACATCTGCTATTAACAACACATCTGTCTTCAAGTATATGTCTGAAAATTCACCTAAAGTTTGAATGTCAAACTGTGTCCATACACGTTGTGCATGTAAATATTCCTGATCACAGATATGACTTATGTTTAAGGAACTGTAAAATGAATCTTTTGGTGGTAAAGAACACTCCTCAAGACGTTCCACAGAGTTAATATATTCATAAGGGAATATACCTTTTTGACGAATCAAATTAAAATCATCTTCTTTAGGAAAGACACGTTGAATTTCACGAAACTGATCGGATTTTAAATTACTAGCAAGCTTATCAAGTCTACTTGGCATAAAGCGGAATGAATCTAAAAATCGCAGTTTTATAGTTTTCTTATTGTTAGTTTTGAAGTATTTTGTGAACGATATGCATTGTTCCTTATTATTTGCAATCACATCAATTTTCACATTTGAAGCTCCAAATTCTTTATCGATAAAGTGGTTCTCGTATTTGCTACCATTATGTAGAATGACTGGAATGAATTTCTTTACTCTATACTTTAAATTACATTCTTGGTGAGCAGCACCACGATATTTTCCTGTTAAATGGTCATGATCGTGAACCCTATCTGTATATAAACATTCACCACATATAAAACAATTAGTTTCAGTTTCAAAACTCATTTGCTCTGATGAAGTTAGTGGCTCTATTGGAATGATAGTATTTAAAATAGAGGATATACGAATTTCATCTTTTTCAAGTCTTTCCATAAAAACTTGAGGAGCGTTAGATCCTCTATAGAGCTCAAACTTATTTAACGAGTCATCATAACTACATTTAATATAATATGCAAAGCTAAAAGGTTCATGAATGTGAGTAGTGTTGGTAAAAGGTTTGGTTGGATTTGATGAACATGTATTAAATGGTTTTAGCAAAGCCTCAAAGTCAGCATATATAACAAATGGTACTCGAAGTTGTTTCGCAAAGTCTTTAAATTTCAGAATATTATTTTTAGGAGTGGGTAATACCGTATGAACATGATTACATCCCCATTTTTGATGATGAGTTAGTTGGTCCCCTTTCTTAAAATATAGCAAACGGCCATCACACAACCACTTTTTACCATCGTGTTTTGATAGCTGACTACTGGCAAGTCTACTTACATGTTTCATCCAACAATAGTGGGCATTTTCACCTTTAGTTAAGTATAGTAATTTTACATGAGCATTCCTTTTTTTCCTGAGTATAATATAGAGGACCTACTATATTCTTGTTTTCAATTCCATACACATTAATACTTACATTGTTCAGCTCTTCAAAACGTTTAATGTCTTTTATTTCAAAAAGAAATGCCATTTCTTTTATATCTAACACTGAGGAATAGTGAGGATAGGATGATGATCTATCCATATGCTCTACTGCTGGATAGAGAGCTGAGGTTACAGCCCACGCAAAACATGCTTGATCACTATTCAAAACGTTTACACAAGCTTTCTTCCGTTTGATCCATACAGGTAAATCAATATATGATGATGCTCGAAGGGGATTATATTTATTCATGTTGGTTTCTAAATTAAGTACTTCAACCAACGCCCAGCCTGACTCCCTTTCCTGGAACTCTTCACTCTTCACAATGATAGCACTTGAAATATTTGGTATATTTCACTGATATTAGTTGATTCACTAACAATTTTGTTTTTTGTATTAAAAGATTTGATATCTGTAATTTCACCTTCACTCCCAGCTTTTACATATAGTCCAAAGAGTTCAAAATTCATTTTAAATGATTTATGCTCTACTAAAATATTATCTACCAAGCCAAACACACTGGGTTGAACATTTCTTAAAAATGATTCAATACTTTGAGTTTTTTCTTCACTAATAAGTCTGTCACTAGCAATTCGACTTTTAAAACGCACTATCAATTTGTTGAATATTCGCAGAATTCTTTTCATGACAAGCGTTGTTTTTATGATTAATACTGCGTAAATGTCCATGAATGAATGAAGAAGGTAATCAATATTACATACATCACAATGCGTTGTCGAAGGTTCACTATTTTTCATTCTTTTTGTTGTACAACTATTTTTACAATTTTTGGAACGTTTACACTTTTGAGCATTACATTCTTTTAATGGTTCTGTGCTAAATGATGGTTTTACAGTTTTTACTTCCTGTTGTTCACCATGCCCTTCAACCATGTGGGATTGATATCGCATTACAGTAGAAAAACCAAGTTCACAAACTAAACATGAGAAAGGTGCTGAACTGACATGCTTTAAACGTACATGCTGTGTAAGATTATCCTGTCTGTTAAATGTCGTAGTACAATGACTGCACGCAAACATTTTGAGATTATGGTTTGTACTTGCATTACGTTGAAGGTTGTCAGGTCTTGAAAACTGCTTTTTACAATCAGTACACTTGAACATGATGGTCACTTTCCAAATTACCTATAAAAGAAAGAAATCATGAATATTAGTAAAAGATAAAACAAAGTAAAATATAAATATTTTAATTAAATTACAACAAATGGTCATAGCATGGTATTTTAATTGATCGTCTGTGGACTCTCAGCAAGTCTAATTTCAAGCAGTTCCAACTTGGCTTATTAGATACCACTGCCACTGACACTTAGCGGTGAACACAGGAACTTGATAGAGCGTTAATCAAATCTAACCTACAAATTTAGCTTCACACGATTGTCAGGTAGTTCCAACTATGGTTGTCAAGTATGGCACTGTCACTGGCATCTTGTGGTGAACGTTGAAACTTAAAAGAGCGTTAATCAAATCTCACCTACAAAATTAGATTTACACACCATTGTTGAGTAGTTCCAACTTTAGTTACCAGATACCATTGGCACTGTCCCTTAGCGGTGAGCGTTCGGAGTTAATAGAGCGTTAAACACACATTTCACTTGAACTCTTGTTTTAAATAATAGAAACCAGCAGCCGCCAGTTGAGTTAGCTTAGTGTGACGTCATAGGCAGTCTTAAAGCAAGTCTGAACTTGTAGAACATGTCACGTGATAGAAACCAGCAGCCACCAGTTAAGTGAGCTAAGTGTGACGTCATAGCCAGTCTTAAAGCAAGTCTAGACTTGTAGAACATGTCACGTGATAGAAACCAACGCCCGCCAGTTAAGAGGGTTAAGTGTGACGTCATAGCCAGTCTTAAGGCAAGTCTAAACTTGTAGAACTTGTCACGTAATAGAAACCAGCGGTCACCAGTTAGGCGAGCTAAGTGTGACGTCATAGCCAGTCTTAAAGCAATCTTAAAGCAAGTCTAAACTTGTAAAACATGTCAGGTGACAAGGTTAAGTTAGGTGAAGTTAGGTTATGTTAGGTGAACTGAGGTTATGTCTTTAAATAATCCCTCTGCCACTGACACCTATCAAGGAACATTCGAACTTAATAGAGCGGTAATCAAAATCTAACCTACAAATTTAGCTTTACACACCATGGTCAAGTTGTTTCAAATTTGACTACCAAATATACCATTGTCACTGACATCTAGTGGTAAACATTGGAAAATATCGCTCTAGCTGTTTAAAAGTTATTAGAGGGGTACTTACCTTTAATAATTTATCAACTGCTGCCACTGACTGAACTAGGTATAGGAATCTGGTAACGTTAAACAGGCACGCTAATTATCTGTAAACAAATCAATCAATCAATAAATAAATACATTCCAATCAATAACTTTACCATCAATTAGTAATTAAAGACTACAATCCATTAATAATAAGTACTTACCTTGAAAAATAATTTAATGATTTTCCAACGAAAGGCTTTTGCAAATGTTGAGCAGCAATAGAGCACTGTTCACTCGTAGCGAGTAATAAAGACATACAGTAGGGAAATATATGACACCTCTCTTATATAGGCTTACATCGCTCGTGTCAGCAGTTTTTTGCAGATCATTGCAATTCCTTTCCCCGTACACCTGCCAGTCCAAAGTGCAATAGGATCACCTGTTTAATAACCAATGACTGCTAACTTTGCATTATCCATTCTCAAGATGAACACCTGCGGTTTAAAATTACTGCAGCGTCAGTCATAGCAACAGAACTGTGCGCTCTCTGCCATGTCAGCAATATGACACCGGAAATAAGAATTCAGCTTACTGCACGTACAATCTCCTGAGTTTTTAACATCTTAAGAACATGCATTATCCTCTTTCAACTACAAATGACACGTTAGATCACACCCATCCACCTAGTTAGCCCCCGTGGCCTATCCTCAAGTTGCATGTACCCCGTATACTTAGGTGTATGCATTAGCCACTGCTCTTAAACCCATTCACTCACCGGTTCGTTTCAATCCCGGATTGGTTCGATTCCGGTTCGGTTCGGTTTAGTTTGGTTCCGGTTCGGCTTAGTTCGGTTCGGGTTCGGTTCGGTTCTGGTTCGGCTTAATTCAATTCGGTTCCGGTTCGGTTCCAGTTAAATAGACTAGGCTGGGTTAGGTAGACTAGGTTAGGTCAGGTTAAGCTATGTTCACTAGTTTTATTTGAAAAGCGCGCCAGGTAAGTCGTTGCGCGCCGCCGCCATATTGTAGGAGGAAAGCCGTAGGAGGGTATAGAACTGTCCCAAACACACTACTAATAAGCTGTTAATTCTCTGTGTCATCAGTTTGGTTAGTATCTTAAAAACTGCCTATTCAAGTGCAAGTCAGCGATATGATTCTGAGCAGTGTACTTCACCTTTCCCTTTGCAAAGCATCTTAACGACTGCTTTCCTCCATGCATTTGGGACTTTCCCTGTTTCCAGACACTTGTTCATCAATTCTATCCACCCCATTTCTAGATAAGGGAGTGATGTCCTCAGGTGTTCATTGCATATGCCATCTGGCCCTGGTGCCTTGTTGGATTTTGCACTTGAAATCACTTTTCTTACTTCTTCTGGGGTGAATTAGCTACACGGTTCAATTTCTCCTTCCAATTGAGGTGTTGAGTCACGTTTACACAGTATATTTTCCATGTGCTCCTCCCATACTTCCATTGGTATGTCAGCTGGAAATCTTGGCTGGCGTGGGCGCGATCTTTGTAAGGGATACCTTCAATTTCTTTCACTAGATTTTGGCTTTGTGTTTCCAAGTGACTGACTTTCTTATCTTTCAAGAGAGTTTTGTATGCCTTTCTATCAGCTTGATATTCTGCCAACTTGGCGACATTTGTACTTTGCCTAGCTTCTCGCATTTTCATCAAAGTTGCCTGTCTAGCGTGGTAGCACTCTCTGTCGAACCACTCTTTCGCTTTACGGGGGTCATTCCGTGTTTTCGGCCGCTTCTTTTATAAGGTCCGCTATGAGAAGTGACTCTTCATCGATCTTCCCTTCTCGAATTACTTGAATCATGCTCTGCGTTTCAGCTGAGTTTTCCTATAGTGTGATTGCATTTAGAGATCTCTTGAATTTCACTTCATATCAAAGTAGTCTCTCCCTAGCTGTGCTGCGGAAGATATTAGTGATCATTGGGATGTTCTTACTCATCAGTGCACCATCTGATCGTGTTAGGGGTGTTTGGGACTCCACCTCTATGCCCTTTACTAGTACTGAATCTATCGCACTACCTCCATTGTGACAAACGTATGTTCGCATTTTCCTATCATTCACTAATGTTAATTTATAATATTTATATTACCTTGGAAGGCAATCATACTTGTATTACTAGTGATAGCCTAATAATAATACCTTTCGTCGCAGGGGCAGTAGTTTGCCAACGATTTCCTCACTGTGTCAGTACAGCAGTACTATCCCAACGAGTGGAACCTTTCAGAACATCCACAGGCACTTGCTGTGCCCTGAAGGCCATCACTCAACACATCCATACCTCAGTAGCTTCCATATAATCACAGCCATGAATGAGACTGAGACATCAGTGAATAGGCACATTCTACTCCAGCCTGTGACAACATACAAATGCAAATGTACCGCATCCATAAATAGATTGTAAAGGATTTTTTAAACTATTACCAACATCATCATCATGTCCATTTTCTGATACTTCTCATTATTTTTCTTTTGTCTTGAGGGACCTGGTTGTCCGGTCTCTCACGTCCATCTTGTCTTTCGTATTTCTCTCTCGAAGAAATAGGTTATTCCCTCCCTTTGTTCTGCCTTTTTATGAGGTTCTGCAGATACTGTTGGCTTTCCCTGGCTCTTCCAACCCAATCTCTGTCGAATCTCTCTTGTGGTTAATGATTTCGTTTATAGTCACTCCTCACAGAACCATTACTCGTTAGAAGAAAATAGCCGCTACGTCTACCTCAATATGAGATCAGGTTGTTTTAATTTCGGCCATACGGAGTTAGATTATGCCTTTCTCGATATCGGTCGTTTCTTTAAGGTTCACTGTTCTATGGTCTGTTCTCAAGCTATTATGTCAACTTGACATTCTGAGTTTGCACCATACGATCTACCTCTGTCGTATTTACCTCCCTTGTTTCAATTCGATGTGTCCGGTGCTGAAATTGTTCGTTGGTGTGATCTAACCTCCTTAGTATCTGATCACAACTCGAGACTGAAGATGCTCCAGAAGCTATCAGTATCTTTTGTATCTCAGCAGGATATTACCTCCTTATTGTCTGGTTCAGACAACGGTGGCTGCGAGAATTGCAGTTTGGCAAGCTACACCGTGAAATAGCTCGCATAACGAGTTGGCTGGTGTGTCGAGTAACTCTTGGCGTACATATCCATTCTGATGTCCTGCTGGATTTTATTTGGAGTGCTTCCTTGAAATCGTCAAATAAGGGAACGGAATAATAGAACGCCCAATACCAAGTTATTAATTGTCCTTCCAAAAGCCTTTCGACGACTCTTAGTTCCCTTTCTGGTGATACCGTAGTCTCACTGAAGTAGTCTCTCACATTCCTCAAATATTCAACTGGTGTGATGGGTCCTACACAGAAAAATGTTTGTGGTTTGTCCTCAAGTGAACGGATAACCATCACATTCGAAGCCTGACTGTTGTGATTTTGGGGTATTCAGGTTGTATCAGCCTCTAGTCTCTGGTGTTGGATTTCGTGCATTAGTTTGTTCTTCAGTGTCATTACTAATCTCCGGCAGTCTGCTGACTATACGGTCCTCCAATTGAGTTATCTCGTTTCCCACGCTTTCCTCATTTTTCTCAGATTTGACCTGATGTTAGACAACTGTATCTCGATCCTCTTGATCTTCCCTCGATGTCTAACATCCTGTTCTACGATCTACTGTTTGAAATTTTCTTTTAATTCAAAATGATTTGTGCGGATGTCCTCCCTAACTAATGTAATTCCTTCCTCGATAACCTTCTGGAGTCTAACTTGTTCTTGATATGCTCCGCATTGTATGTCGACACGAACTGATTTTATTTCTGTGTCGATGTTCTCCTGTCAGTGACTATGTCTTCTTTGACGATATTCATTTCGTGATCGACTTTTGAGCTAAGCTCCTCCTGAGTCTTTCCTAAGAGGAGTAATGTCTTGACAAGTTTTCAAATTATGTAAGAATGAAATGCCGTATCCAAGGTTACATCCAAACAATAGTGTAAATGACAGGAAATATATAATCATCTCTGTTATAGTAAATCTAACTGTCAAAGGTCTTTAAGTCCAAAGAAAGAAGTTGAATTTTGAATTGATTGGACAAGGGGCACACTAGCGAGGTCATCTACCCAAGAAACAAATCCATGTCTTAATAATATTGTCGTGTGGTCATGCAAAATAATCAAATAATCGGTCTCATGTTATAATCAGGACATACATTCCACAACACCAACCAATCTAGGTCTTGGTAGGTTGTGAAAATATACAAAAGGCATTTTCTTTATATGCTACTTCCCCCATTCCTTCTTCTCAACCATACCAACTAGTACAAAGAAGCATAACTTCTTGCAGTCATGTTTCTAATCTGAAGAACAAAGGTGATACTTACGAGTTCAGGTGGTCATTTACATTTCACGAGTCATTATTCTACGCAAATTTATTTTGATCGATTCCTTGCTCTCTTAACTCCTAAAGCCCAGACTCCACCATAGAGAGGAACAGAAAGAAACTCTAAACAAATGCTTAGATGAAATAACTTCAGTGTAGAGCAGCAATTAAACTGAATAATAAGCGGGAAGTGGGCACATGTTTGTACCACCAGAACATCAAAGATTAACAGAGATTTAAATGTATTTAAATATAGTTATAACAATTCACATAAGATTCTTTCAATTGAGTTGTAGAATAACAAATGAAAAAATGTACATAAGAACTTGAAGCAGCTATTAGGAGATTATACTTGAGCAAATAGGCGGGGTCTGAATACAGAAGCCCTCTTTCGTAAGTGACATGAAAATAGCTTTACATAGCAAAGCTTACAATGATTAACACTAAAATGTTGAATAAAGTTCATTTATAAAGTTTCTGTCTAGGATGTATACTTGATAACTTATATTTTTGTTTGGTGAAATGGCAAGTTCCAGAAGCAGTAAAATGGTTCGCTTAGGCGATAGAATTTCCATTAAACACCTCCCAACGAGGTAAGCTGTTTCATACACGTTTTGAGCATTGGCTAATGCTTCAGATGAACCGAAGGCGGTGGTGGCTTCATTGAAGTATACAGCTGATGGAGGGAGGCGGCCTTAGCCTCGGTGAAGTTAGCTGCAGTGGTGAAGTGAGTATCATGCTCAGGTGAAATTCCAAACTTCCATGTGATGTGGTGAGGAGAATTGACACACAAAGTGTCCAGTAGAATGTGAAAGGATTACTTTCTCACAGCAGTGATATTATAATGCTCCACTGCGGTGAAAATGTGGCTAACATGTCGAGTTGAAGAATGTGACGAGTGCGTGAAATAAGCAGCTCGTACCTCTGCGTAGCGTCTGGAGAATATGCGGTTTGTGCTTCTGCAGAGAATGTGCAAAACATAAAACAATTGTCAACGTCGAGCAAAAGAACCGAACACTGACTGCCGTCGATCTTTGTTTACAAACTCTTGAGCAATACGCGTGTCATCGAGCTTGTCACCTTTTCCGAGTAGGTGACCACTAAACAACAATGATACCGTCTAATTTGTCCCATCGTAGATCGGTATTGGCCTTTAACGCTTCTCATCACTGAAAAACGTCTCTCAGCACAACAACATGATGCAGGTACGACAAGCAGATTCACGGTCATCACAGGGACAAAGTGCAAACTTCACAAATTTAAACGGAATAATCAACAAAGTTTAGACAGAAACTGATGAAATACTGGCACTCCACCGATTTGGGTAAACACGGCACAAGCGTAGCACCAAATGTCAAACTTCTAACGCCATGTGCATCATTGGTTTTCGAACCTTGTCGGCGCAACGCAGGGCGCATGCGTAGGATGTGCTTAAAACGCAAGATGCGCGAGGGAAGAGTCATGGAGTCATGTTATTTTACCAGATTTATTTCAAAACACGACGCGCGCGCTGTTTCTTTCTGGACTGGAGTAATGATTTTGTGTGTCCCAGTATCTTACCTCAGTTTTAAACTAAGGCTCAGAAATAATAGTTCGAAAATGCACCTCGGCTCTCGTGTCAGTTAACGCCTCGGCGAGAAACGGGAGAGGGGGCAAGAACATACCGTTCGTTCAGTAGAATAAATATATTATGACTAAGAAAGGCAAGATGGCTTTTCCCATTCTCCGCCTGACGTAGTATTAAATCGTTTATAGAATCAGGATGTCTACTGTAAGGACGAAGTAAAAATTAGTTGCTTTTTCGCTACCTTTTAGTTACCTTCTAATTCAAGATCCGCCTGCAAGCAAAGAAGCTCATCACGCGGTGGGGAAAAAGCAACAATGAACTGTGCTTAAATCGGTATTATAAAAACTAAATAATAAATAAATAGATATTTAATAGGCTTCCAAATAAGTTGTTTCAGCTAATATGTCATATTGTGTACTAGAAGTTGTTATAATTACCAAGAGGTTGCTCTTCCCTTGGCCGTTTGACAAGATTCCCTTTGTCCCAGCGGTAGATCAAGAAGAAACATCGTGATTTACACAATCGGTGTCACTTTTAGTCATTTGGCAGAGAATTCCTTTGTCCTTGCGGTTGGGCTTGGGTAAATATATCTTATTATGCAATCGTCGGCGCTTGCTGAATATTTGAAGAAGAATCTAGTTGTCCTCGTCACCGAAAGTGGAGACATATAGTGATGTTACGCAATCACCGCCGCTCTCGGCCGTTTTACGAGAATCACGTCCTCGCGGTTGGACACTGATAATGCGATATTATCCAATCGGCGCTGCACCCGGACGTTCAACAATTGTCTGCCTATCTAACTGTTCTAGCAGAATGGCCAAGGCAAGTTCGAGGTTGGGCATGGTTAAAATTCACGAGCAATTATGGATACGTTGTATGGTCGACACCGCTCGGAATTAGCGTGCCATGATTCCCGCTGTCCCTATACTGTGGCGGGAGTTCGCGGTGGATTACGAGGAGAAAAGGGTATCGTAATGCTACGTAGTCAATGCCGTTTTATAGTGGGTTGATGCACTTCTCTCTCCCCGCGCGCTTTTGAGAACACGGTTATGGGAAAGTTGCGAATAGGTTTAAGGATGTTCCGTGATGAGCGCCCAATCACCTTTGACAGGATTCCCAGTCTTCGTGGTCACAAGTTCATGATCGAGCACGGGTTTTATGAGTTTACGCAACCGGCGTCTATCTCGGTCTGTTTGACGAGATTCCCGCAGGCAAGTCGTGCGGTCAGCTGATCGTCTTCATGTACGTTCGAAGTAGGTATCGAATATTACGAATTATTCTGAGAGGAATGCACGAACATACCGCAAGAAAGCACACTTTTTTTCGGATTTGAATCGCGAATTATATAAGTTTTCCACGTTTTAGAGATAACCAGTTAAATTATAATATATCCAATGGAACGAAAGTTTGAAGGAAATATCGCCATATAACGGAATTTCAAATTAACTATACTGGATGTCGAAAACTTACGAGACGGAGAGATTTTTACAATATATCAATTTCCATGTTATATCACGATTTCATTTTCAAAACGGTATCATTTCACAAGATTTTGACATTAATTCGCGTCATTTCTAGACTTCAATTCGAGATAGTTTCCAAATTTAGAGGTCAATGATAGAAATCAGAGGTTTCTGTTGAGTTTCGGACAATTTCGCGAATAAAGGTCTTGCTAAAAGTCAGGGTTCCTAATAATACAGAAAAATATTTCACACTAAACTAAAAACTCTTCTTGAGGCCGAAAATATCCGTTGAAACAATCTATACCACTCAAGGTATCCCCAGTACGCATTTCTTTGAAGTCGGGCACGGCAAATTATTACTCAATCGGCGGCGAATTTTCGTTACCTCCAACAATCCAGACTTAAAAATTAGCTACTTTTCGTGCACCTAAAACTTGGGAGTTGGGCAATGCCCCACTTGACATCCCACTCAGTGGTTTTTGCCCCTGCCTGTGATGACCGTGAATCTGCTTGTCGTACCTGCTTCAAGCTGTTCTGCAGAGAGAAGTTTTTCGGTGATGAGAAGGGTTAAAGAACACCTTCGATCTACGATGGGACATATTAGACGGAATCATTGTTGTCTAGTGGCCACCTACTCGGAAATGGTTGAGAAGCTCGATGACTCTTGCTCAAGAGTTTGTAAACAAAGATCGACGGCAGGCAGTGTTCGGGTCTTTTGCTCGACGTTGACAATTGATTTATGTTCTGTATTCATATCTGATTGTTTTTTGTATTTTAATTAGAAGTAGTGGATAAAATTAAAGGTTTATTTAAAATCTAGCGTTATACCTAGATTACCATGTTCTTTCAGGGCTTTAAAGCCTAAAACAAAAGAAGTTCGCCATGGTAGGTAGGCAACCACAGTTTATAAATTTGACCCCCCCCCCCCCCGACAAGTTTGAGAGGAGTTTTACGCCCCTGGTTGAACCAATGTATACCACTCAAGATATCCTCCGTACGCATTTCTTTGAAGTTGGGCTCGGAAAAATATTACTCAGTTGGCGGCGAATTTTCGTTATCTCCATCTATGCAGACTTAAAAATTAGCTACTTTTCGTTATTTCCGTTACCTGTTTGTAAAATTAGTTACTTTCGTTACTTTCTGGTTATTTTACTTTTATTTTTAAGGGTACGGTAGGCTACTTAAAATTTTGGTCTTGCACCTAAAACACCTCTCCGTGTTTTACGCCCCTGTGTCATACCAGCTAGTTTGATACCCTAGATTTTGAAAGAACTCCACTCGGGTCATTTAGGGATTTCTAAAATATAGGCTCTTTCCCGTAGCTTTGTATGCTTGCCTGGATTAGATAAAGAAACAGTATTAATTACTGATGATTGTAATGGATGTTCCAGGGTTAGTAACTCTCCAAATAAAGCTCCCTAACACCAATGGGAATGGCCCAGGGAGGTTTGGGAAAGACTCCATATCGACTTTGCAGAACATTCCAAGGTCATGTACTTGATTGTGGTTGATGCATATAGTAAGTGGCCAGAAATTATCAAAATGGCATCTACTACCACATCAGCATTGGTTGATGCTTTAATTCTTTTGTTTGCTCAATTTGGGTTGCCTAGAATGATTGTGTCTGATAATGAACCACAATTAATCAGTAATGATTTTAAATCTTTTTGTACTGTCCCCGTATAAATCGAGAAGACTTTCATCGGAAATCCCAAAACACAGGATCGCAGGATCTCGGAAGTCCCCGGCTATAAAAACCTCCTTAGACCTACCAGCTATGTACTCCAGGATTTATACACAGCGGCGCTGATCCAGTTACTTTCACAAAAATAAAACAATGTGCGGTAGAGTTGAGAAACTTACCTTAAAATCTCGGGGGTATAGGTATGTTGAAAATTCTCACCTAAAAAGGGGCTACCATAACTTAGATCACTACACCATACTTGAAATAAGAACGCTACTCCTTGAAGGTATACAAAAGAATTAACAGTAGTTTATTAACAAAACGAAACGTTTAAACAAATAAAGGTTCCCTAGCATTAATTAATAACAAATACACACACTCCTACACACTCAAAAATGAAGTCTCTATGACTTCCTGAAAGTATTAATAATGTTTGCGTTGGCCTCAGCCTCGCACTGTATTTGTAAAAATAATTAACACAAACCCTTTAAAACTGTCGAGGTTACATTCCTATAAAGATTCCTACGCGTGCGAGAATACGCTAGCGTTTACATATGGGTGTCGAGCCAAGCTCATTCCGACTTTCATTCATGAATCTGGGCACCTGCAAACCTCTGTTACATAATGGGCCTGCGACATAATGGACCTCTACTCGCTTACCACCTGTCAGGCTTCCTCACTCCCTCGACAGAGCTCGTAACATTCTAGCCTTGTATTTTCCTTGAAATACACGTCTGACAACTCCCTTCCTCAAAGTGAAGTGTTACAGTTTTATACACACATTATAAAAGCATTTAAAACACATTCATACTTACAATTTCCATTCACGTTACTGGCCTTGTAACAGAACTTCGCATTCATTCTTTAAATATTCAATGTTATATACACGCCTATCCTAGCGTTCTTCAATACATTTAACAACAATAAAATTCACTTGCTAACTCAAATATTTATAACAAACTGCCATAAAATAATATGGTTAATTGTTTAATAAGAATTTACTAAACTCGCAATTGTTTAAATATTCGTATTTACAAATACTCTATACAATAGTATTTCATATACTATCTCCTTCTATAATTCTATTCTGGTTGGAATACTGTCTTTCTCATATGAGATGTAATATACACGATAGTGTATGCAAGATACTATGCCTTGTCTATTCTTGGGTTGCTATGACACAAATCAGTCTACGATGACTCAACCAACAACGGTAAAGGGTCTGAAAATGTTAGTTCATGTTTAATAAAGTTTAATAGGAGTTTATAGATCAGAGGTCATATCTCCTTTCGCAATACTGTTCCGCCATTCAACACTACTGTCTAACCCTTCAATGCTGGAGATTTACACACTCCTTTGAGTATAGATGAACTCAAATACACACTTGACAATACTTAACACACAACATAACAGTAATAAATGCAATAATTCAGCTAATACGGCATTCCTCCTCGTATTGCTCCAGCAAATTCTCTCCATTGAGAATCCTGTACACATAGACGTTCTCATAACGTTTAATACGGCATTCGCATCATCGTATAACCTCCCCAAACTTATACCTTCAAGTATCAATGGTCTCTTTCAACCTTACATCACAATTGCATTGCTAAAATCCTACTGTTCCATTCATGTTGTCTCAATAATAGTGTTTCATCATTATATAATATCTGTTGTTGTCCTATAATCTTAATATTCATTTGACAAATGAAGTTAGTACCGGAAAGACCTACAAAAAGTTTACTAAGTATAGATACTATGACATATTAACCTCTGGTTCTCAAAACATGTAATAAAATACTATAGTGTCTCTCCAAACTGATATCCTTTAAACACGGTTGTAAAGTTATGTTCATACAATCCATGACGTTACAATCTGTGTTATATAACAACAATTGTTATAGATGTATCGAATTAAGATCAATGTTGACAGGACTTACGATTTCCCTAATCTATTCCCTGTATCAATTGAAATTACTGTCTTCTAAGAAGACTTCATTCTCAATAAGTTATATTCTCGAAAGTTCATTGCTTTCATTCAAGTAAATGGTAGTCATAATCATGAAATATAGTTCTCATTTTAAAGTTCGTTTTCTATATCTGACGAATTAAGATCAATGTTGACAGGACTTAGGATTTCCTAGATCGTTGTCTATTATTCTATTACAATACCACACGCAATTTCTTCTTCCCTACTAGTATGCTAATTACAGATAAAATACCCAAGTCAGTTATTCCAGAAATGACTCTAATTGGGTATAAAGGACTCCCATACTATCTTGAAATTCTGTTAAATTAAATATCTAGACACCTAAATCATTAAATACATTTCCAAAAATTTATCAATTAAGTTCAGGAAATACATCGTTGAAGTTCATGTGTTGATGAATAAGAATAATCATCTCACATGATATTGAAGTTCAAATCATGAAGTATATTAAAAACATGGAGAAATGTTGCCCAGAAATGTCACCAGAATACTACGCTGCTAATATAAATGGTTTCCAGCTACCTTGTAATGATGTTCTCGAAGTTCTAGACATGTATTGAATAAATACCCTAATGTCGGAAGATCTATCGAAGAATGAAGACAGGACTGCCTAAGATGTTGGAACAGCGACCTTCGTAAGGGATGGACTCCCTCTCGGAATACCTTCACATGTACCCTGGATACGAACTGCGGATCTTTCTCACGTTCGGAATACCAGGCTTCAGTATATTCGCTGGGTTCGTCTCTAGCGTCTTCTTTCTTGAATTACGATTCCCCTGAAGTTCTCTCGTTCCAATAAAGCATGCCATAATTGAGCTATACTGATGATTGGTCTTCATGGTGAAATATAGTTCGAAAACTAGAGATCGAATAATTATGATCGATGAAATGTTCATGTAGATGTACTATGATGGTGGTATATTGCTCTTATATTCTCGTAGTAGAAGTATTTTTGAATACATTAATGTACAAGATGTATAAGTACATAATGTATTCGACATCTCAGTTACATGGCGTCGCACATGGTTGTAATTATGTTAAATGTTGCTCTATGTCGTCGCCTCATATCTTCATTGTTATATATTTCAGTCGCACCTTGACTAACTCCTTAATAACCATCAAATTCGTAAGTTCAAATGTATATCTCAACATAATGTTAATGTTCAAAGTCATTTTATACAATCTGCTATAATAGTTCGCTTCACTTTTCATGCATCACTTAATATTTGATATAGACTCACGTTCCGTCGAAGCTGTATTCTTGCGAGCACTCAATGCTAACTAGGACTTGTAAAGACGTTCTCTACTGGACTGAAAAACACAACTTTCTCCTGCAGTAAAATGTTTCTTTAAAATGAGCTGTAATTGCTAAACTGCGCCGAAATTTCTCGCTATAACTGTAGTGGATGTTCGTCTTGATATATGTTTTCAGAATATACTGGAATATTGTGTTAATTCAGCCTCCTAATATTTTATATCGACTTGTATGTGCCGAACTCAACTTTGACTAGATTGCTCAGCGGGCAATGCTTATCTTCCCCATGCAACGGCAGCCTTGATAGCGGTCAACTCACTCCGCTGAAAGTCGGGCTCTCCTAGCCTAAAAATGGACTGTCGAACTACATCAACTCTCCTCCAGTTCACAAGACGAAAAGACCTCGATTCTTCTCTCCCCACTTTTCTCCTGGACTATTATTCGCGCCATATCCAATTTGCGCTCAAACTTTGCTTATGTTCCTTCGAAAGCTTATTTCTGTCAATTTAGGTCCTCCAATGAGTTTTAAAGTATCTCTATATTCCTCTTCTAATTTTCTTTATTATTCCAATGAATTAAATCTCTTCTTTAGGGCCTAAAATAATTATATCCCAATAAGCACGAGGCTTTCACTAATAATGCTCTCTACTATGGCTCTTCTCATTGGCTGTCAAGTCCTATCCAATGACATAATTTAGAACAATGAGTTTCCAATATGCGGTAAATTGAGCGTTGCCATGGCTCGGGTCACCTTGACATGCGCCAACCTTGCCTACAGAACGCAGGACTGCGTCGCCTCTCTGCTTGTAACTTGCCAACAAACCTGTTTTCTGTCACAATTCAGCTTCAATTTCCCTCGGTTAATTTTTATCATAGGCTCATAAAAATATTCTCAAAATGTTCCTTAATAATTCAAAATAAGGGCTCAGTACCAAATATGGTATTAGGCATTTGACAATTGCTCCTTACCATCAAAACTCTAATGGACAGGGAGAGAGAGAGATGTCCAAAGTTTCAAGCATATATTATAAGCCAGCAAATTCGATGAATCAACCACCATAGATAAACTATATACTTGGTTGCTCGCTTATCGTAATGCTAAACATGCTTCCACAGCTATGCTTATGTTTGGTAGAGGTCTATATTAGGTTTGGTTAAGTTCTTTGATGTCTAACCTAAGAGTAGACCTAAGCTTTTGATGGGCAAAACCCGCTCATTCCAGATAGGAGACCTGGTATGTATGAGAATTGGTAATATAATTGATTCCTGTGAGAAATGTGTTATAAATGAACGTGAAGGAAACGTTATGTATGTTGTGAAAGACGCTAATGGTATCGCTCACAGGAAACATGTAGATCAATTTCTGCCGTCTAGATCTATTAATAATTTTGCCATTCCTGCCACTAGTGCAATGTCCGCGCCAATAACATGATGCATTTGATTAATGTTCTGATCCCGATGATGATGATAACACTTCTGAGATTGTGGTTCCAATAACTCCTCCAAAAGATAAAATTAATGCAGTTGGTGTATTCTTTGGAATACACGGTCAGTCAGAGTTAGCTTTCGCTGCTCTTCGATTTATGTATTTTATTTAATTCCTTCTCCGCAGACACCAACAGTGATCTTTTCTATTTTCTCGATGCACTTGCTTATGTTTTGTATAAGTCTGTTCTAGATATGTATCTTCGATGGAAATCCTAGCGGTATCTAGCAGCTAACTGACGAAGTACTTCAATTTCTCTGAACTCGAGAGGACTTTCTCACCAATCCAATCCACCAGGCATCGTCATTGTCGCCAGCTAACATCTCCTTGAAGACTGCTCCATGAAGAAAATTTACACTTGTACAAAGATGTTATTTTTTGTATGTTGGTCATTCTGATGTATATTCTCTTGTTTCTTACCCCCTCTACCTCGTCTCCTTGGTCCCCTCGGTGCGCCGTTCAGCTCTTTCACTTCTTGTTCGGCCGTCTAGTGTACAGTGCATAGCCTTCCCAGGGCCAGTCTCCTGTTTTAATGAGATATTTTTAACTAGACGCCATGTCTACTTTTTAAACCAACCGTCACCAGGAACCATCGCCTGTTCTACATGAAAAGAAAGCTAAGTACAAAACTTCAATGTTTTTAAACATATTTTAATGGTTCTTAAAGAGCTAAATGCTTTTTAATTTAAATTCATAGACAGCGTGGTATTGCTCACTGTTGTGCAATAACCGTCTTCGCGGGATTTTCCTTTGTCATGCTCTAGCTATCTAAGCTGACTTTAAAACATGAAATTTAGTAGTTCTTGTACAAATAAATGGGAATACTTTCTCACACCGAGGGATTCATGTTAATTAACCGCTGTCTATAAAACTTAGCTTTCCACCGCGGGACTTCTCTTGTCCCATTTAACTGTCATCATTTCTGGAACTTTCTACGTAAACCAATCTTTCTAATAGTCAAGAAACTTGGTATTTCCTACACCAAATAAGGGAATACGCTACCCCACCGAGGGATTACTACTTCATCAATTAACTGTTGCTACAATTCTGGAACTATTATGTGCATATTAAAACTTGTACAACGCAAGTAACATGTTAAAATTCAACTAAGTGATTTCCATAACTGCAGTAACTTTTCACTTCATAAACTTTCTGTGCTGCAATAGTGAACTTTTCCAATCCATCAATAGACTTTAGTGCAAATCAGTGCCCATTCAACTATCAACCGCGCCGCGTTCGTTAGAGCAATAAATCTGGCCAGGACTTTATCCTAAAGTTCCAATTTCCCTCTTCGCAAATACCTTTTACTAACCAAAATTAAACTATTGGGTTCTTTTTTTTCTACGAGGCTTAGCCCAATGAGGCCCCCTCCCATCTTTTCGGATTTCTCAATTATTCACTCTGTATAAATATAAGAAGTTGTAGAAACTTCTCTTTAATTTTCTTTTCATATCCTGCTAGCTCAGGAATTGTCAACTTTCTAAGTATAAATGTATCTAATCTTTTCTCTTCAGGCTTCGTTATTACGATCTGTACATTTTGCATGTCTCACTTAGTAACTTTCAAACAACGGTAATTTCCGCTTGTGATTTGTTCTTCCTTTTCTGTTACAATCAGGAATTCAATATTTTTTCATAGCCTTTTCGATTGCCATAAAGGCATTCCAAAAGTGCTTGGATCGTAACTAATCAAATTACCAAAGTTAAAATTGTTTATAATTGTTGTTACAAACGTTAAAATTCTTAATCGTAAGCACCCTTTTAAAATCTTCGAAAGATTTTAGTGCTTTAACAAGTTCGAAACTTGTACACTTTTGTTTGTGAATTGTAAACTTCTTGGCATTTTATAACCAACTAAATTGTTATTCTTAACTCAAACTAAGATCAAAACCCAAGCATTGTTATTTAGTTTACCGTTTACAATTTATTAAATAAATTATTTGTTTTCCTTTGTTCTTTATCTTTCCCGTCAGAATCACCATTAGGCAGGACCTTCTCTTCCCTGATTCTTCCTCTAAGCTTAAGCTCTCTTTGCGTATCTCTAAAACAATAAAGTCTTTACTACTTGTAGCATTAAACTAAAACTTCATGTAACAACGATTTCAAAGTTTCTCTTGGTTTTCATAGCCAATCCTAACAAGCCATTGAGGCAAGTACAGTTAGCTCCGCAAGCATCCTACTTGTAGAGATTTTCTCTCTGACTTATGGTTTGTTTTCAAGATTTAAGTTTTGTTTGAGTTAGGTTTGAGGTCTTCCTCTGTTCTAAACTTTTATTTGGCATCTCGCTGTGTAAAGGCTTAGTTTTCCTTAAGTGCAACAATTGGTATTCGTGTGAGATTTTCGCAAAAAACAATAACAACATCGCTAAAATCCTTAAAAACACTTTTTCTTTTCACTTTCTGGGAGCATTCGATTGGTTTGCCAGAGATCCAACAGTGCCAAGAAATAAAATTATCACTCCCAATTCAAATCTTTCCAGCGTTTTCAAATGCATAATAAAATCTAACCCTTCTGAAGGGAAAGTTATTACATCCTTTCCTTTTAGCTTATTTTGTCTTGCCAGACTACCACCCGTCCCTATAGTACTAGAATATCGTCTCGAGAGGGAAAGTGCACTTCCCAAGCGCTTGCAAGCAACCTCTATTCAGGCTGCGCTCTCCTCTTGCCTTGTGCGGGTCCCCACCTAAGTTAGGTTCCTCCTAGCTTAAGCGCAGCGAAATTTTCTTCTATATATTAATTTACTCAAATTTTTGTGGGGGATTCTCATCCTATCTACCAATACTTGTCTCTATGTCGAAACCTATCCCCTTTTCTCTCTTATCATCTTCCCTTAGGTAGTGTTAATCCTCAGCAAAAAACTACCAGCAGTAGTCCTTCCCGAACCACATGTTGAGCTCGTCCACCCTGTTAATCAGCAAGTTCCTGAGTTACGTCGTAGTTCTAGAGTTAGAAAGACACCTGATAGACTTAACATCAAATTGGCTCTAGCTTTGACGGGGGATTTGTAGCATCTGTTCAGTTTATTGAAGTTAAATTCGTAGCTACCTTTTAGTTTATGTTCTCTTGCTTATGTTGCTGCTTCTTTGTATTGAGACCGTTATGTTGTACCAATGCTGGTGAAGAATAAAAGTGTTGTGTTCCAGTAAAAATTATTCTGTGTATTATTGAGAAATACATACGGGATGCATTTATAACAGATTACTAGCCCAGCAGTATCAATATCCTGGAGGGGAGATCACTCTCTCATAAATGTGTCCTAGTAGGTGCCTCAGTTCACCTCACGACGCGTGATTAAGAATACTCTGTGTTCTATATATTTTATTTGTTCTCAAGCCATATGCTTGAAACTGGCGCCCAAATATTATTATTATTATATTATTATTATAATTATTATAGTCATCATTAATAAAATTATTGCATTTGCTACCTCAACGTATGAAATAATTATCATCAGTAAGACATTGCCACATTGTGGAATACATTGAAAAAAACAATTCATTTGGCAACCCAACAATGGAGCTAAAATAAAGTTCCTGTTATAAAAATATTACATTTGATACCACAACATGGGATTTGTGAACCTGGGGTCATTTGTGAAGGGTAAGAACCAAGTGTATTTGTGCAAGTGATTTTGGGGGTAAATTGTATTGCCTTTTATCGAATATAGAGGAGAAAGAAAAACAGATGAAATTGCGTAGTGGTCATGAGATCAGCAAGGAGACTCCTGAAATGAATGAGGATGGTGATTTAAGAATTAGCGTAGATGAAAACGACATGTAGAAGGAGAAAGAAGTAATAGTAGGCACAGCGGAGGTAAACCGACTATGAATGCAGATAAGGGGTTTGCTATAATATTTATGCATACATCAGATAATAATAATCAGTAAAAAGTAAGAAACTGCAGGGAAAGTAAACAGGAAATAAATAAGAAATTGAACAGGAATTAAATAAAAAATTGCAGGAAAGTAAACAGGAAATCAATAACAAATTAAATGAAAATTCACAGGAAACGAAATCTAAGTAAGGATTATCAACAACTTAAGGAAAGCTTAAAAGATGTTAGAAGTGAGATTAGAGCAGAGTTACAGATTCAATAGGAGGAGAAATCTAATGAAATTGTGATAAAAGTAACCAAGAAAAAGTTCATGAGACAATGGAGGAACAGAACAAACCGAGGAGAAACTCACCGCACAGAGTTAAAATTTTTAGGTACTAGTGCACATTGAAATAAGCGTGTTAAGGAACAGTTAGGAACCGAAATAGAGAAAGCGCAGAAAAATCTAGAAGAGCAGGTAGAAAGGAAAATGAAGAGCTATTCAGAGAATGTTCAGGAAATTCAAGAAGAGCAGGGAGATTTAAGAAGCCAATTTGAGAAAAGAGAGGAGAGGTCTAGGGAGAAAAAGAGAAAATTGACAAACAATCACGTCAAAAAGTGTTCTGAATTAGAAACTAAGCTCAAATTGCAACTTGAACAAAAGAGTAATTAGAGCAGAATTATATATCAAGGAGGAAGTCAGGTTAGGGAATCGGAGTGGTTAGCCGAGAAATTTAATTCTGGTCTGAGGGTCGGAACGGGGTGCACTCAGCCTCGTGAGGCAAAACTGAGAAGAGGCGGGTTCGATTTCCACCTCAGCCATCCTGGAAGTGGTTTCCCACTTCTACTCCAGATGAACGCCTGGATGGTTCCTAACTAAAGGCCACAGCCACCTCCTTCCCAATCCTCATCTCAATTACAACTACACACACTAATACAGTCATCATAATAACACAGTTTATAACACAAATTCCATGCACACACACCGAAGTACATGGGGATACATGACCACGATGTCGCAAAGCCCCTAAATGGATCATCAACAGTAACAACTCAATAGCACACAAAGATTCCCGATGGAGTTTCTAGAAATAATCGTAAATAGATTCAAAGACAAACTTGAAGATGGAACTTTAGAGTGGAATCAGGTTTTGGACCTACTACATCAGGCTTGCATTGGAAATACTAGGCTTTGGTGTTCGGCATATAGTAACAGTTTGAATGGTCTAGAGTCGTTTAAGATAAAATTCTTGACAAATTCTGGAATGAGCGGATGGAAAGCCAACAGAGAGAGAGTTATTTTCGGTTAGTATAATAGAAAAATTAATGTCAGTATGACTGAGTTATGTTTTAATTTGATAACACCTTGATGGCATCGCGAAGGATAGCGATGTGGTCAGGTTGTTATTTAGACATTTCTCACACAGAATTAAAGAAGCTTCACGTATACAGAAAATAACGACGATATCTTGACTAGAAAACTTGCTAGTAGTTTTGATTCACTAAGTAGTGTGAATGTCACTCAGTCTAATACTTATGCTAGTCGGTCTGTACCTGAATAAAACTACTCAAATCAGAGAGATACCTTATTAATCAAGCTCCATATTCCCATAACTACCAAAACCAGAGGAGCAACAATTGCCATCAGGGCAACAGTCCAAATTATAATAATAGAGACAATAGTCGAAATGGACCACAGAATAATACAAATGACTTTTTTTTTGTCGTGTAGCCTCCTGAGAGGCCGAGTGCAGGTCTTTCTCGTAAACACCCAGTCTCCGGGTCAGAGGAGTCAACTCCATGAGATGAAAATCCCAGATGACCCGACCGAGAATCGAACCCGGGACCCTTTAGGCCAAAGCCATGCGGGCTAACCAATTCGCCATGGGCCGGTCAATACAAATGACGAAAGACCCACAGATCGATCACTATCAAAACCGAGAAAGCGCTAGGGAATCACGGACTGAACCTAGTACTTCAAGTAGGGATTTAAACTACAACCCGACTGTGATGCCAGGTCAGATCTTCAGTCAGCCAACATACCCGCCTGTACAATACTGTCCAGAGCCTATGACCTAGCTATTACGAGCAATTTAATATTTGACTTAATAGAGAATAAGGTAGAACTAGCCACTGAAACATTAAAAGCCAGTTGTGTACTTACATGTGTGGAGGGCGCGTTCGCTACTCTCATAGATGTCAGACATTCTATATTAGTTTAGATTTTTATTTGAGGATAACGGAAAAGTGTTAATAATTTTATTGGAAAACAGGTTTGTTAAGTAGTTCCATATTTAGTTTATGGCATAATTTTAGGATTTGATTGGATGTCTAGGCACTCTATGCAATTATGCTACAGTGAGACTTATGATAAATTTACGTGGAACCAGGAAAATATTTTATTTAAGTTCATTGTGGTATGTGAGGTAAAAGCTGAATCACCGCGTATTTGTGCTATTAATAATGTGTTGTCTTAGAGTCATGAGGAATTAGGAAGTGAAGTGACTAATGGTTTAGCACCTAATTGGCAAATTCGTTGAATTTAGTAGGCAGATTACTTAAAGGATGATGATCATGAGGACACATTACGTAAGACTGTCGAGTGTTATTGTGTTATAAGGTGGTATTTGAAAACAGATTGGCAGGGCCAACTGTTATGAGCACACTTTAAACGTCCACGATCCTATGTGTAGGACATCGCTACCATATTCCACACAAATTTCAATCATCTGCACCGAATGTTAACAGATGGCACTATTGAACCATACCAACTGTCATTATGTCAATTCGTTAATTACTGTAGCTAAAGAAGGTAGTAAAGCGAGACTATGTATTGACGCGAGGCAAATAAATCAACGTATTTGTATAGACCAATAAAACTCATTATCTATTGAATAGTTAGTCCATAGTTTTGAAACTAAACAATGGTTGACACGTGTAGATCTCAGCTCTAGTTTCCGCTGATTCCCCTAAGGAAGACGATAGACCTTTGACTGCCTTTAGTTTAAAATATAATATGTTTTCGTATACACGTGTACCATTTGGAACCAAGGGTAACACTGCGGTATTAATTAGGGCTCTAAACCTCGCATTAGGATTCCTAGCCTAGCAGTAACAATTCCCTGGAAGAAGGATCATTATGGATCAAAGTATCCACTACTATAACAACAGCAGTTATCATGAAATTCGTCGGTGAGCTAACCCATATGAAAGATCACAAGTTTTTATCGGTAGAAATGGTTAAGTTCTTTTTATTAAATTCATTCATCCTCCATTTTATAATTTTAAAATAATTTCCATTATTCTTTTCAACTTGGCAATAAATTAAATTCATTCCTTTTATTAAATTATTTGATTGTAGCTAGATTTCAATATAAGAATACCTGCCCTCTCTTAAATTTAAGCCGGTTGGTGCCTCAGTTCACCTCATGACGCGTGATTAAGAGTACTCTTTGTTCTATATATTTTATTTGTTCTTAAGCTATATGCTTGGAACTGGCGAGTAGTGTATTTTAACGGGTTCAAGGCCCTCCTCCCACCGCTGCTCCTATGGAATTCCAAGATGGTGATATCTTACAAACGAATTATTGGAGGAAGTCGTGTCAGGTGTTAAATTACTCAGGATGATGCCCCCTTTCCAGTCCACCATTTATTTTTTCAAAATTTTGCAAAAGGGCCTAACTACGCATTTATGAACATTTTGATTTTTTGACTTTTTAATTTTATTTAAAAATTTAATGTATTATTTATATTTTTTTACTTTCCATTTATTTTTATTTTTAATTTTTGTTAAAAGGGCTTAACTACACTTTTGTTGATTTTTACTGAACCCATGGTCGGATTTAGATGTGTGATGTGTTGTAGGACTCGGCGTGATGTTCCCTTTGAATTTATTATTTATTTTTTCAAATGTTGACAATGAGCCTAACTACATATTTTTTTGAAAATTTTGATTCATTGAATTTCTTAAATTTTTATTTAATATTTAATGTATTATTTATATAATTTTTTATTTACCATTGATATTTTTTCAAAAGGGCTTAACCACACTTTTGTTGATATTTTCTGAACCCATGGTCGATTTAGATGTGTGATGTGTTGTAGAACTCGAGGTTCTACATTACTACTAATACATTTTGAATGTATTAGTTATTTTTTTCCAAATTTTGACAATGGGCCTAAATACACATTTTGAAAATTTTGATTTATTGTCTTTTTTAATTTTATTTAATATTTAATGTATTATTTATATAATTTTTTATTTACCATTTATTTTTATTTATAATTTTTGTCAAACGGGAATAACTACACTTTTGTTAATATTTCCTGAACCCATGGTCAGATTTAGATGTGTGATGTGTTGTAGAACTCGGGGTGACGCACCCTTTTTTGAATTTATTATTTATATTCTAATTTTTGACAAAGGGCCTAACTACACATTTTGAAAATTTTGATTTATTGACTTTCTTTAATTTTATTTAATATACAATTTTATTACAATTTATTTTTAATTTTTCATTTTTGTTAAAAAGGCCTAAGTACACTTTTGTTGATATTTCCTGAACCCATGATTGGATTTGAACATGTAAGGTCTCAAATTACTTGAGATGAAGCCCCCTTTCCCATGAACAATGAATGTATCCAAAAGACACAAAATGGCATGGTCATTGACCTGAGATTTTATAAAATAATAATCGGCGAGAGTCACGTGAGGTTTTATGTAACTCAGGATGGTCAACCCTTTTTTCCAAGGCCAATGAATTTATCCAAAACACCTAAAATGGCAAGGTCATTGACCTGAGATTTTATAAACCAATAATTGGATTTTTTTATAAGAGATGTTGTAGAAGGTGATGTTCTCTTCTCCATGACCTACTCATTTAACCAAAATGTCCAAAACCGCAAGGTCATTGACCTGAGATCATATAAACTAATCATTGGATTTGGACGTGTGATGTGTTGAAGGACTTGACATGATGCCCTTTTTTCCATGACCCATGAATTTACCCAAACTGCCCAAAATGGCAAGGTTATAGACCTGAGATTCTATAAACCAATAATTGGATTTGGATATATGAAATGTCATATAGCTTTGCGAACCCAAGATTTGTTGATTTATAAATGTAAAAACCGGATTTAGGATTTAAATTATTGCATGTAAGATTTTTGATTTTCTAATTTTAGATTTTAGATTTAAGTCTTAGATTTTAGATTTTACATTTTACATTTTGCCAAAAGACCAAACCATAATGTCATGACATGAAATTGTTGGTAAATAATTATTAAAGAAATACATATAATGATTTGTATTACTTCGAATTACGTTTTCTCTACTATAAATGTTTAGATTTTAGACTTTAAATTTTAGATTTTACATTTTATATTTAGCAAAATGGCCAAATATAAATTGATATTTTTAGTAAAAAATACTTAAATTTTTTCATTACAAACATTGGACCAGCAGTTAGGGTACCACAAGCTAGCCCATATCTTTACCTGTTAAAATGTTCTGTAAGAATTTAAACAAATACATCTTGTTTGAACATAACTATATTTTATTGACTTGACATTTTCGAAACCAATAATTTGATAATGTTATACATTAGCTTGAATGAAAAAGCGCAAATCCTTTTATTGCTAAGGCAAGTTATTTATCTTTACTTTGGGATTGACAATGTAACTAGAAATTTAATTTTCATAAATATGTTTTCAAATGTTATACATTTTAAGGGCAAGAATGAGTTTACGCAAAGTTATGTAAAATTATACCTGACTGACCGCAACAGGATAGCATGAGCAAGAGATTTTAAGATGTTTATTAATGGATTTTTAAATTATTTATTTAATTAATTAATTAATTACTTAATATTTATTACACACGGCTATGTAGGTTGAAAGGTGATTGCACTATATGTTAAGACTAATTTTTAGACCTCGACCGACCTTACAATAAGAATTTTATGACCAGACACGAGTTAGCTACCACTTTGGCGACTATGCTTGTTTTTGACCAGTGGATGAGGTTTTAGAGAACAGCCCGCCATTTTGGTTTATATACAACATATTCTTAGGCCTATATAGAAACTGAGTGATCATGTTGTTTTTTTATACACAAAAAAAAGAGAGACATTATACTAGAGTTGATTAGGATAGCCATGTAGAGCTTATCAAAAATCACCGTTGTGTAATGGTAAATGCTAGTCAACGTACAGTGACTCATTACTAAAACCCATTACACGGTATTCGTATACGTCCAAAAATACGCATTTGGACGAAATTTTTGTTTTTGGTGTTTTTGATGTCATATGAAAGCCTAATCCTTCTTCTTTCAGAAAATATAGGGGTTTTACATGTTTCATGCATAAATGTGCTTATAAAATTGATTTAAAGGGACCAGTGTACGCCATCTTATTCTGAGGTGGGCGGGGCACAGTGCTGCATAGTGTATTTCATGATTCTTTTCAAAATTATTATTCAATTTTGGCGCTCGATGTTGCAGGATTTAAATAGCTCTTAGTGAACCCTGTCTTCCACAGAAGTGCTCTACATGCACATTGTTTACAAGCCAGTTATGGCTGCTTCCACGGTTACGTATTTGCAGTGAAAATATTTTATCATCCCGTCATTACTTGTGTGCCTTTCCGTGTAACTTCTCGATCATGGGCACTAAACATCGGCCAGTAAGAGAGAAGAAACGTAGTTTTCGTGGTAACCAGCATATGAAACGCAGTGGAAGCCAAATCAATGAAAATGTAAAATGGCTACTGAACAGTGTGGTGCATCACATTCCAAGATTGGGCCTACAGCTGATATAGTAGTGTTTCAGATGATTGTGATTTATCTGGTGGTAATTTGAACATTATATCTGACACTGATTGCCTTCAGAATTTAATAAATGTGGTAGCATGCCCCTGTTGCTTCAAAAGCTCTTCACTGAAAGTTCAGAACTTTGAAAATCAGAGATTTGGATGGGCTGTAGTTCTTGGTTTGTTGTGTGAATTATGTGGTTATGAAAGCAACAAATTTTGTTCTTCAAAAAGGCAGTAACGCTTGCCTGAGGTAAACAGATGCCTTGTTATGGCATGAAGTCAATAGGTTGTGGTCACTGTGATGCCAAAAGGTTTGCTTGCATTATGAACCTCCGACCACCAGCCTTGCCAAGGGCTTATAGTGAACATGTGAAAGCTTTATCTTCTGTTGTATCTACTTATGCAGAAGAATGCAGGAAGACTGCTGCCCCAGAAATTCAGGAAAAGAAAGGTAAAGAAGATACCTCAGGGGAAGAAGAAAACTGAAAGAAGGCAAGAAACTCGAAAAGGAAGATCCCACATATGCAGCCGGAGAATTCTAATGTTGTCATGTAAGAACAAAGAGGTTCAATCATAATGTGAAACTTCCAACGCAATTTACTCAAAAACTAAAAATGTGCATCTCTTACAGGTTCAAACAAGAAAACGTCAAGTTCAAATTCAGCTATCTATCTCAACAAGGTTTCAAATTAAAGACAATGAAATAGGGCATGTTCTGTACCATAACCGTGAAGACATATGGCTTCATTCAAAAACTGGATGTGAAGAAAGGAAAAATATTATTGAAATTTTGCATCTTTTTTGACAAAAAAAAAGTCATAATTTAGACACAATGTTGATAAATTAACAATTCTGATAGGGGACATAAAGGCCACTAATAGCAATACGTATGTGAAAGAATAATTAAAATAGATTTATTTTTGTAGTTGCTAGGGGATTTGAAAAAAGTACCAGTTTCTTTAATAATTTTATTTTGGACACCCCTGGAAGTGTAAATTAAGCATTCTGAAGGTATAACCGTCTTAATTTACATAGCAGTGAACTACCAGAAAGAATATAAGGCGATTGGTTCAGAATTATTGATTTTTTCAATAAACGTATATGAATACCTTACACGATACCTGAGAGGTTTTCTAAAATTATTTTAAGATGCATTTAACCCTTTATTAAACACACAGTTCACGAAACTGATAACAGCAATGTTGCAAAGTTTTATAGGAAATAATAAATGCTTTTCAGCAAACAATGCACTATCTTTAGCAGCAATATTATTTTCTTGAACTCGCTTATTTACCTTGGTTAGAGTATTTTGTGCATTTAAATGTGAATTGAGATGATGCTCGTTTAAAGTAGGTACATTGGAGTCTTTTGTATTAATCATTCCACGACACTTTTTGGATCGTTGTTTTGAACATCCCCAGATAACCGTTCCATCTTTATTGGTTGTTCTTACAATATATATACAAATCCTTTATAGTAGGCACATGGCTTACCATGGCTGGTTGTTGAGATTTCTATATCAACTAATACACATGAATTAAGTTTTAGTTAAGTCACCTGAGTAATAATAACAGTAAAAATGAAGTGGATTGATATTTTTTAGAGGTGGAATTTCTAAAGTACTGTCAAGAGTAATAAGTACATGAACAATTTTTAGACTATAAGCGATTTACACACACACACATACATTCCTCAATGTCAAGATTTATACTGAATACAATTTATACTGACTATGATTTTTATTGACTATAATTGATAAGAGCCACGATTAGTAGGTGCGTTTGATACTGGGTGCGTTTTATACTGGGCATGATTTATATTGGGCGCGAGTTTTACAGGGCGCTATTATAGTGGGCTTTGATGTGAGTGCGATTATAGTGGGCGTGATTACAGTGGGTACAATTTAAAGTGGGCGTGATTTCATGATGGCACAACTTTAAGTGGTGCGCGATTTCAAGTGGATGCGATTCACTAGGCGTAATTGATAGCAGGCGTGATTATTAGGCGCAATTTAAACTGGGCGTGATTAGTAGGCGCGATTTATTATAGGCGCCATCAGCAAGTGTGATTAGTAGGCGCGATTTATACAGGGCGCGATTAGTAGGCGCGAATTATACTAGGCGTAATCAGCAGGCGTGATTAGTAGGCGCGATTTATACTAGGCGCGATTAGTAGGCAGGATTTATACTAGGTGTGATCAGCAGGTGTGATTAATAGGCGCGATTTATACTGGGCGCAATTAGTAGGCGCGATTTATACCAGGCGCGATTAATAGTCGTGATTTATACTGGGCGCGATTAGTAGGCGCGATTTAAACTAGACGAGATCAGCAGGTTTGATTAGTAGGCGCGATTTAAACTGGGCGCGATTAATACTAGGCGAGATCAGCAAGTGTGGTTAGTAGGCGTGATTTATACTGGGCGCGATTTGTAGGCGCGATTTATTCTAGGCGCAATCAGTAGGTGCGATTAATAGGCGTGATTTATACTGGACGCGATTAGTAGGCGCGATTCATACTAGGCGTGATCAACAGGCGTGATTAGTAGGCGCGATTTATACTGGGTGCGATTAGTAGGCACGATTTATACTAGACGCGATCAGCAGGTGTGATTAGTAGGGACAATTTATACTGGGCGCGATTAGTAGGCGCGATTTATACTAGGAGCGATTTATACTAGGAGCGATTTATACTAGGCGCGATTAGCTGGCGAGATTAGTAAGCGTGATTTATACTGGGCGCGATTATTAGGCGCAATTTATACTAGGCGTGATCAGCAGACGCGATTAGTAGGTGTGATTTATACTGAGCGCGATTAGTAGGCGCAATTTATACTAAGCGTGATCAGCAGGCGCGATAAGTAGGCGTGATTCATACTGGGCGCGATTAGTAAGCGTGTGTCGAGGAATGATTAAAACAAAAGACACCAATATACTTACTTTAAACGAGGATCATTGTGAATCTCAAATTAATACACATTTAAATGCAAAAAATACTCTAACCAAGGTAAATAAGCGAGTTCAAAAAAACAATATTGCTGCTAAAGATTGTTTGTTGAAAGGCCTTTATCATCTCCTCTAAAAGTCATGTTAGGACAGTTGTCAACGATCAAAAAACCCTTAACACTATCAAAAGCAACACAAACTTTGCAACAAGTGGTATTGCAAAAGGATCAAAAAGGATTAGACAGTAATAGTGATAATAATGATGATGATGATGATGATGATGATGATGATAATGATGATGGTGATGACAATGACTATAATGATTATGATAATAAAAATCATCACCTATAAAACCATTGCAGCTTCCCCAGTTTTTAAGAACAAGAGTGAATGAAGAAAGTAATAAAAGGATCTACAACAAGCGTTGTGTTTAAAAAACTATATCAAGCAATGGTAAAGAGATAGAGAGTTGTATTCATTGTGTATCTATTATAAAAATTAAATTTTAAAAAATATTTTATGGGTAATGTCTGTTTTTCTTAATTATTATCTTACCTTCCATTCCTAATACAATCGCTAACAATCGACAGTCTCCAAATATAATATGTTCTGAAAGAGAGTGGCCTTAAATAATACACTGTATCTGTGGTTTGTATATTGAGTATCATAATAATATAGTGCTGGTAACCCATGTTGAGGTAAGAGTTATGTTGGGTAAGGGGTTCGAACCCTTGCTTCCTTAAACAGGAAATTTGAACTTAAGTCAGACGCCTTAACCAGTCGGCCAACCCAACAGTTACTAATTTAATTAGTTCTCGGGGCTTGAGTGTTTACAAAACTTTGCAACAGTGGTGTTATCAGTTTCGTGAACTGTGTGTTTAATAGAGGGTTAAAGACATCTTAAAATAATTTTAGAAATCCTCTCAGGTATCGTGTAATGGCTTTTAGTAATGAGTCACTGTCCGTTGACTAGCATTTACCATTACACAACGGCGATTTTTGATAAGCTCTATATGGTTATCCAAATCAACTCTAGTATAATGTCTCGTATTTTTGTGTGTAAAAAACCAACATGTTCACTCAGTTTCTATATAGGCCTAAGTATCTGTTGTATTTAAACCAAAATGGTGGGCTGCTCTCTTAAACCCTATCCCCTGGTAAAAAAAACAAGCATAGTCGCCAAAGTATTTCTCTGGTAGCAAACTCGTGTCTGGTCCTAAAATTCTTATTGTAAGGTTGGTCAAGGTCAAGAAAAATAGTCTTAACATATAGTGTAATCATCTTTCTACCTACATAGCCGTGTGTAATAAATATTAAGTAAGTAATTAATTAATTAAATAAATAATTTAAGAATCCATTAATAGTCATGTTAAAATCTCTTGCTCATGCTATCCTGTTACGGTCAGTCAGGTATAATGTTACATAACTTTGCGTAAACCCATTCTTGCTCTTAAAATGTATAACATTTGAAAACATATTTATAAAACTTAAATTTCTAGTTATATTGTCAAGCCCGAAGAAAAGAAAAATAAATTGACTTAGCAATAAAAGGGTTTACGCTTTTTCATTCAAGCTAATGTATGCCATTATCAAATTATTGGTTTCGAAAATCTCAAGAAAATAAGGTAAAGTTATGTTCAAACAAAATGTATTTGTGTAAATTCTTACAGCACAGTTTAACAGGTAAAGACATGGGCTAGCTTGTGGAACTGCTGGTCCAATGTTTGTAATAAATAAAATTTAAGTATTTGTTCACAAATACATTACATTATAAATTTGATCATCCCCAATTAGATAACCAGGTTGACCAAGTTCTGCACGAATAAGTATTCTTAATGAAGTTCCCACTATCCCTGCTCAAGCTCCAAAGATAAAATAAAGTGTTGCGATATCCTTATGATTTGTTGAGAAGAGTCATTGTTGCGGTAAAATGGCTGAGTTATAGGCGATAAATTGTAAATTTATTTAGGGGATTTATCTCTTTTATCAGACCTTTATAGTCATGAATGATATTAGACTGCAATTCTAAAGGAGTAATCTAGTGTTAATTAATTACTAAAAATATAAAGTCAGTAACCTTTAAATTTGGCCTTTTTGCTAAATGTAAAATCTAAACATTTATAGTAGATAAAACGTAATTCCAAGTAATACAAATCCTTATAAGTCTTTCTTTAATAATTAGTTACCAAAAATGTCAAGTCATTTAGCAAAACGTAAAATGTAAAATCTAAAATTAGAAAATCATAAATCAAAAATCTTACATGCATTAATTTCAATCCTAAACCAGGTTTTTACATTTATAAATTCAACAAATCTTGGGTTTGCAAATCTACATGACACTTAATGTGTCCAAATCCAATTTTTGGTTTATAGAATCTCAGGTCTATAATCTTGCCATTTTGGGTAGTTTGGGTAACTTCATGAGTCATGGAAAAATGGTCATCAAGTCAAGTCCTTCAACACATCACACGTCCAATTCAAATGATTAGTTTATATAATCTCAGGTCAGTAAGCTGTTTTGGACATTTTGGATAAATGAGTAGGTCATGGAAAAGAGAACATCACCTCAAGTCCTACAACACCTCATATATAAAAATCCAATTATTGGTTTATAAAATCTCAGGTCAATAACCTTGCCATTGTGGGTGTTTTGGATAAATTCATTGGCCATGGAAAAAGGGTTGACCATCCTGAGTTATATACGACCTCACGTGACCCTCTCCGATTAATATTTTATAAAATCTCAGGTCAATGACCTTGCCGTTTTGGGTCTTTTGGGTAAATTCATTGGTCATGGGAAAGGGATGGCTATCCTAAGTCCTATGACACATCACATGTCCATATCCAATTTTTAGTTTATAAAATCTCAGGTCAATGACCTTGCCATTTTTTGTCTTTTGGATAAATTCCTTGGTCAAGGGAAAGGAGGCTTCATCTCAAGCAATTTGAGACATCACATGTTCAAATCCAATCATGGTTTCAGGAAATATCAACAAAAGTGTAGTTAGGCCCTTTTAACAAAAAATGAAAAATAAAAAATAAATTGTAATAACAATTATATAAATAATACATTATATATTAAATAAAATTAAAGAAAGGTAATATATCAAAATTTTCAAAATGTGTAGTTAGGCCCTTTGTCAAAACTTAGAAGAACAAATAATAAATTCAAAAAGGGGGTGTCACCCCGAGTCCTACAACACATCACACATCTAAATCTGACCAAGGGTTCAGGAAATATTAACAAAAGTGTAGTTATTCCCTTTTGACAAAAATTAAAATTAAAAATAAATGGTAAATAAAAAATTATATAAATAATACATTAAATATTAAATAAAATTAAAAAAGACATTAAATCAAAATGTTCAAAATGTGTAGTTAGGCCCTTTGTCAAAATTTGAAAAATAAATAATAAATTCAAAGGGAACGTCACCCCGATTCCTACAACAGATCACACATCTAAATCCGACCATGGGTTCAGGAAATATCATCAAAAGTGTTGTTAAGCCCTTTCAACAAAAAATAAAAATAAATGGTAAATAAAAAATTATAATAATAATGGTGGACGAGATTGTAAGTCGGTTACATGTTGCTCTCCGATTTATACAGAATACCGCAGATGCAGGCGGATACATGAAGAAAGAGACTAAGGAAGATATCCATAGAATGGTGAGTGTCATTGTGGATTGATTTAGTGACATGAAATCCATGCTAGAAATTAACAGTAAAACTAAACACAATTCTCAGCAAGAGGTTATTGAGGTTAGCCAAAATGATTGTATAGAAACTTCAGACATAACGACTACAGAACAGGTGGCTCCATCTTACGACAATTTCCATGAAATACTTAGTAATACGGAGACCCATGATGGGTCACAGAGAAGTCAAGTGAACAACGGAATTATTCCACAGACGACATCTAGCGACCAACGAGTCGAGGCAATGAATACAGACCATCGAGGTCATTGTCAGATACCATCTAGCGGACTTTCACGGAACAGCTCTCGGAGAAATAGAGATGACACGGAGAGTCTACTTCGTGAGCTGACAGATGAGGCCATGATTTCAGCACCGCGTGAACAGGGCCGGATGCCATCTAGTGGGCAACCGGACAATCTTCAGCTGGGCAACAGAGACATTCACACAGAACAAGCAATGGAGGAAAGAATTACACGGAAAATAACACAGAATATGCCATCCATGTTGGAGGCCTTATCAGCCAATCTCAAGAAGATGGTACGAGAGGAAATGAACATAATATCCTCAATACAAGGTGGTGATTGTATCAATCAAAATAGCAACGACGATTTGCGAGAAAATAACCCGCTCATAAAGAATACTGACGCGGAACATGCAACAACCTCAAATATGATGCCCATGGAAAATATAACACATCAATACCGCACATACAAAGATGTGATTGAAGACTCTCGAACTGCACAATTGAAACCCAAGTACTCCAACTCGCAACGAACAACCTTGACAACAGTAGACACACACATGATCACCTCTGTAAATGGCAGTACGACGAACATAACAGAACTGCAAGCAGCAGAACCAAGAGCATGGCTATACATAGGGCGACTCCACCATAACACCACTATAGAAATGGTACAGCGCCATCTAACCAACCTAAATGTAACAGATATCATTGAATGTGAAGAACTTCCTACCAGCCCCACACAAAAAGCACTGCGAGTAGTTATACCTTGCCAAGATCTGTCAAAGGTTTACGTCCCAGGAGCGTGGCCCAATGGTGTCTTCGTGAGACGATACCGGCTTTTTCGCTCCCGTAAAACAGGAATTTCCCTCACAGCCTAACCAGCTGCGCATCTTGCTTTGGAATATAGAGGGCTTAATGAGCGCTTTAGCATTGACAAACAATAACCTTCTGCATTCACATGATATACTACCAGAGACTATCGACCAAACCTATAGACATTAATGGATTCTACGCTCAGCATATTACAGCAAGGCAAGGGCCAAGAGGGAGACCAATGCGTGGAACCTCATGTTATTACAAACCAAGCATTGGTAAAATTCTAAGTACGTACCAAGACCAAGACACAATGATAATAAACTTCGAATGGATCTCTGTGATAGCCTTATATTCAGGGCCACTAACACCTATTGAAGATCTGATAGCAACAATCATGTTCTCCTTAGGACATGTACCTCAGGACAGAGACATTATATTGGCCGGAGACTTTAACTGTAGACTAGACGTCGATAACCATAGAGCGAAAGAACTTCTCGAGCTGATGACGGAGGAAGGATTCAACCTCGTCAACAAGGTTGAAGATAGAACGTACTTTGCACATTCAGGGAGCAGCACTATAGATTTAGTTTTCTATAAAGGCCGTACCATTAAGTTACTAAATTACACTGTGTGTCTCACTTCAGAGGAGGCGATGATAAAGAAACACTGCCCGATCTCGACACAATTTAACGTCTCACAAATGGACAAGAGAGAAAAACCTAAAGATACCAACCCTTCACGACAGATAGACAAAGATGTTCTTAGACAGGAATCGGAGGAATGGAAAAGTTTTGATAAACACATAAAGAGAAAAGACATAGACGCAGCCGCGCTATCCCTGGAAAAAACTATCAAATCAGCACTTGTGTATAAGCCGGAAAGAAGATCGCGAATTTGGTTCGACAAAGAATGCTATCTGAGGAGAAAAAGAGTCATCGAGTCCATGCATGTCGCAAAATTTACTATGGACCAGGAGGCATTACTACAATACAGCATCATAAAGAAGGATTACAAAAGACTACTATCGGTTAAACGTAAGGAACATTTGGAAAAAGAGGCGATAAGAATAGTAGAGGAAGCCATCAATGACCCATTTGTAGCACTGAACCATAGAAAAACACATGGCTTTGGAAAAATAGAAATGGCTGAATGGGAAAAACACTTTCGGAACATATTAAATGTAGACGGAGATGTCAGCAATCTTGAACCAACTAAAATGGGAGCATACCAAAATGAAACCAACCCGTTCACATCAGAGGAGGTAGAAGAAGCTATCATGTCACTCAAAAACAATAAGACCATAGGACCTGACGGGATTTGTAACGAGCACGTGACTTCCGGCAATCTCTGACTTAATGAACCTCTGTCTACATGAATGTAGCATCACCACAGCATGGAGAATCTCAACTATTAAAGTGCTGTTCAAGGGCAAAGGCGATCAATCAGATCGAAACTCCTACAGAGGGATCGCTATCGAAAAGAACATGATGAGGATACTGACAAAACTCCTCGCTAAAAGGGTCACAGAAGCAGTAGACCATAAACTCCCAGGGGAACAGTTTGAATTCCGTAAAAGACGAAGCACTCTCCACGCCATTAACAACCTACTCAATGACATTTAAGACACCCTGAGACATCCTAGTGGCAAATTTCACGTAGTATTTGTCGATTACGCGAAAGCCTTTGACTCGATAAGCAGGTCGCTAATAATTGCGAAACTGGTGGCCATAATGGGCGAAAACAACAAGCTCACGACACTGATAAGCAACATTCTGACCACAAATTATATTCAAATTGATGACCGTGTCGCAACTTCGAATTTGATAACACAAACCAACGGTGTATTGCAAGGAGACCCACTCAGCCCCCTACTGTTCAACATTGCAACGTACGATGTGGTGACGGCAACTACGCTAGGAACGGAATATGTTAAAATATACCTATACGCTGACGATATGGTCATTGGTTCGAGTTCCGTACATGAAGTGCAAAAAGCCATAACAAATCTCGACATTTGGGCAAAGGATAACAAGATGAAAATTAACACAGAGAAAACAGTAAAAATGACGTTTCGGAAAGGTGGCAGAGAGGCCTCGGGAGACAGGATATACCTAGGATTGAATCCCCTCAAGACAGTAAATACATTCACATAATTAGGATTGACAATGCAAACAACAGCTAGAGCCTACAGAGTCCACATCAAGTCTCGTGCAACGGCGGCAACTAAAGCCATATATGACATTAAATCACTCACGAAGCTCTCTTTGGGAACTGCTATGAGATTATTTGACGCGAAAATAGCGCCCATCGCCACATACGGGATAGAAATCATCTGGGAGAAACTGACCCTGGTGGACTTGAGGACGCTCGAGGCAGTGAAGTGCGCTTCCTAAAAGCAACCCTGGGTGCTCTGTATTTTCAATAATAACTATTAAATAAAATTTAAAAAGTCGAAAAATCAAAAGTTTCAAAATTGCGCTGTTAGGCCCTTTGGCAAAATTTTGAAAAAATAAATGGTGGACTGGAAAGGGGGCATTATCCTGAGTAATTTGACACCTGACACGACTTCTTCCAATAATTCGTTCGTAATATATCACCATCTTGGAATTCCAGAGGAGGAGCGGCGGGAGGAGGGTCTAGATCCCGTACAAATACACTACTCTGGCGCCCATACCAGATATATTCCAAATAGTATTATTAGTAAAATTATTTAATTGTTACCTCAATATTATCAGCAAAACATCTCATTTGTCGCTACATCGTGGAGCACGTTAACAAACCATTTCATTGGTAGCCCAACATTAGAGCTGAAAGCCAAGTCCCTGTGGCACTGTCACGAGGATGTCGTATCCAAACATCGTTGAATGCCATTATACTGAGCCATGATCGATCATACTATATTGGGCATTGAAGGCTTTACATGATTTTTTTTTAGGTTGGCCGTGTTTTTTGCATATAATGCTTGGGCTACTAATACTACACCCACTGTGCCACTCAGTCCCACTACTACTGTGACATCCAAATGACAATTCTCCGGATGAATGAGATCGTTTCGCACTTCCTCAAAAGGAACATCTCGTACAATAGGTTCGAACGGGATTAACGTGAGATTAGCTGTGTCATGCGTGTCAGTCCGTTGCTATTCCTTTTAGTAAAATAAACTGCATGCCAGGCTTGACGTTCCAGACAGAGAGCGTCATGTGACTTCGAACCACGGAATGCTAGCAGAGAAAACCTAACAATTACAATCGGTTACGATGTGAGAAGTGAGCTTCAAGAAGATTGTGGTTGGAAAATACCATGTTCATCGAGAGTGACAGAGTTGTATTTTGTGCAAGATAATGAGATTCAATGTAAATGCAAATTAATTTATAGTGAACGTAATACGTTCATACACAGATAGTCCAGTATATTCGTTGATTGATATATGACGTAGAATATATATATATATATACATATACACAGTATATTTCGAATTCATGTCGGCCATGAACTGCCTATAATTAATCCTGAATATACTAATTAATTTGGCAGTGACTGTCGGGACATTTGTTGTGAATTAAAAGGAGGAAATACTAGCCCAAGTAAAAATAAAAATAAAATCCAAGATATCAATGCTAGTACCAGATCAAAATACATAATTGCTTCTTAGTTGTTGGATTTAATTAAGGAAATTTACACGTCAGGAGAACTTGATGTTCTTAAGAAACATACAGCATCTTTTAAGGCAACATTAGATGTAGTTCACAACCAAAATTGACAAGAACACATGCCCAAAACCAAAGAAAAGTCCCAAAAGAGAAGAATTACTCTACAGAAAAGACTCTTTTCTACAAAAAAGGAAGAAAACGTATCATATATTTTTAATGTTATATTCTTAATATACGAGTATGTACTTCAGGAACTAAAATAATGTATTTGGTAAAAATAATGCTATATTCTTAATTTATGAGCACAATTGCAATCGCCTTCCTAATTAACTAAAACTATCATTAGGTGTACGATTAAGTGTTTATTTTTCGGTATTACATTGACCTAGAACTCCTAGTGGTAAAGAGGAAGCAGTTCTTACCTTCTACTTCATTCTACACAACAACGTATATCGATATACAGTAAATATAAACAGTAAATACACATCGATCAGTAGAAGCGTCTTAGTCCATCAACACGAGTGTACCCAATTAGATTGGGCCGGGAGTTAAAATTACTTTTTTTCCTGAAATAAATACACGAATTGTTTATACAATTAATAAAACACTTCTTTCACAGAAGAGGCCTTAATTGGATGACTAGTTTCGTTCGTTAAGTGAATGTCATCAGATCCTGCTCACTTAGGCTTAATTTAGGTTCGGCGAATATGTTTGTAACAGTTAAGCACAACAGCATTTACAATTATTAATACACACAATTGTAACTAGTCCATTTTTTAAACCATTCTTTGTTCCGTAAGTCTACTGCAATTCTGTAAGTGTAGCGTTTTATTGTTATTAGTACATTTCATGTGTTTAAGTATGAAAACCCTTTCTTCAACCGTAGTGAGCTCTTGAAGTGATAGCTATTCTGTTAGTAACCGTTCTTACTCAAATTTCCTGTCTACGCAATGAGCCTTTTGTAATTGGTTCATTGGTTTAATCAATTGAACAAACATTAAAAAATAACTGAGTTGATAATGTGGTTGTTTAGACTTCCTGATTTCTGGAGGTTTTTGTACTGGCGTCCATTAAACTTCACTCCCCACTGTAGACTAGTGCATTAATAAAATTATTATAACTTAACATAATGGCCGTGAATAACGAGTTGCTTCGCGTTACTGTATACATTGAATACCGTATAACAGAATGGTTGTTTTAACGTTATTCATACGAAGAACGAATAAACCGATACTGTATATATATCGTTATTTATAATAATTTATTATCATACCGGATAGCATTTTAGAAATCGCAGGAGACACAAGTCGAATAACCTTATTGGCGTTGTAACACGATCAAATGTACCCCATTCTCTCCGATGTTTTAAATAACGTTACTGACAAGACGCTGCATGCCTTGCAGGTCGAATAGCGTTATTCGTGCTGTAACACGTCGCGAACACCTATCACTCAATCCGAACTTTAAATAACGTTACTGACAAGGCCGGATAGCATTGTGTTATGCTGCATGCCTCGCAGGTCGAATAACGTCATTAAATTCGTGTTCTGTTGTATGGGTCCCGGGTTGAATAAAGTTATTAGCCTCGTACTAGGGTCCAAAATATAATAACGGTATCCACCTACTATTGTACTGCGCCCGAATTCCTCAAAGTCAACGCCCAGAATCCGCGCAGATGGAAAAAGTATCGTAGGGATGTCAATACCCGGCTAAGAAATCAACATATTCCTACCGGACTGATGACTAGGGAACCCTTGACACACACAACGCATATCTAACCATACTACTAACTAGTTGCACACAGAACAGCCTTAAAATAAAATTGAGCACAATGAGCAACTCGGCTCTCGGGGTAGATAAGGGATAGTTATGTCGAAAAAACTGTCTGCATCGAACTAGTAGTATCGTTATAGCGTAATTCAGCATTGAATGAAAATCAGATCTTATAAAAACGGAACAGGCAAACTAAACAGTGCCTGCAGATTTATTCATCTAGGACACTACAGAAATTTCCCTAAAAATTTAAAATGAAAATAAAATAAATATTCAAATTAAACATTTGTGTCCCCACTGGACACAGATGCGACTTTATAAGTCTCCCTGCACCAAACTTGTATCAATAACGATGGATCTTTCTTAGAAAGATTTAAAAACAAAAAATACACTCTCTTAAACACCGTGTGTCTAATCCTAAAATAATTCATTTCAATTCTACAGCAACTTACAATCGTTCTCCCTGCATAATACATTGTGTTATTTCTCACTGCATTGTAGCGTCAAAACTATTAATTATGTGTAGAATAATTATAAAGTTATTATAGTAATTATTATTATTTACATATGTTAATTATGTACATCATCCTGACCTGCACAATTTTCCCCTCCTGCTTCATCTGTGTGAAGTTCATTCCACTCCTCTATTCTTTATCTCACACAATACCATTTGTTTGATCATGAATATACATTTCTACGTCCCTATGAACATGTGTCTCAAACATTTAAGTTCATTACTATTTCACTTATTTCCATATCCGGTTTTTAATAACTGTAATAACATTTCGAACTACGACGCTAGACTTTCAGATTAGCTTTATACAACATTTTACGTGTGCGTGGCATTTAACCCTCACTACTTACACTTCCAATTCTTCACAAATACACTTTTCAACTTACTTTACTGACATACTGTATTTCCATAATTTCTCATTGTAATCTCTTTATCTCACACTCTCAGTGAATAACATTAACGTGTCTTTACTACACTTCTTTCAACAATAACCCGTCGCATATATCTCTTCCTTAGCACGTTCACAAAAATCTAAGACCATCTCAAATACTTTCGACAATGTAAGAGAATCAGTATCCCTACTAAATATTACTACTGTAATACCTTTCATGGATACAACTACCTCCGCGTACATCAATACTGTCGATTATACAACTCCGTGCTATACTTTACTTGTTCGTTCCACATAACAATATTTTCGTGGTACTTCCTTATATTTTTACTCACATAAATTATGTCATACTTCTATCCTTTACTTTAATTATACATCTCTGTTACAGTTTGTTGCTTCTCTCTGAATTTAATTCTGCTCGTGTTCATTACTTAATAAAAATACACTTTACCTCACGATCTTTCTTTCATCTGAAATGAAATATCTTTACTGTAGTCCTTCAGGACTTCTTAATGACAAAAGATTGATCTGTAACATCATATCTCTCCTTATATTCATCAGCTATGCTTTAAAAATACGCATACTGTTTATACTTTCAAAATAAAATTCTGGGTTTTACAATATTTCTTTCTGTTTATAGTTGAGTGTCTCCAACGCCATTGTTGAACACTCCTGACAATAGTTAACGTTTCTAGATACATTATATTTCGTTGCTCTAACGAATTGGCTTTATTTCGGATAACAATTTCCCTTCTAAGTCTCTCATTGCATTTATTACAAAGCTTCGCTTGTTATAACTCATTACGACTTCCTTTTATTGTTACCCCACGTTAAAGAAATTAACTTCACTCACCGTTATAAATTACATGAATGAAAATTCTAAAGACGTTAGCTTACTTGAGTGAAACATTAGTTAATGCGAAAATATTATCAATATACGTTCGAAAAATACGTCACAAACGATATTCGTTGACTTAAAGAAAAATCTCAATTTTTATAGCAACAACAATAACATGAACTAGGAATAAAATAGTCAGATGTTGGTCAAACACTGGAATAACCCATAACAAGTGCTAACTACATAGGTGTTAAAAATCACTGTTCTACCTTGAGTCTGAAGTGCTCGTAACAGAACCTGAAGACTTTGGCAGCTGAGGAATCTCTCCACGTGCGCTCGGAATGTGCCACGTGCTTCCCAGCACGCGTCCGCATTCTCCACGTTCTTCCCGTTCTGCCCCGCTCTGTTCTGCTTGCAGGTGAGGGTACTGGCTCAACCAATTTACAGCTGATTTGCGCTGGCCTGTCTCCGTGTCCCCAGTCAATGACCCTCGCTCGCGTTCGCATTTTCTTGCTTCACGGTCAGATGACCTAGATTCTGCATACGCTTCTGTCTGGATTATTCTTCATTCGGCTGCTCTCCCGACGTTCCCTGATGTTAGTGTGTAGAGAGTGATTTTGCTTACGATGAGAAATCACCTTCCCATGTGACTTTCTTTTCGTTGTAGTAGACTGTTTGTGGAATTCAAGCGTACTGCTGATGAAGTTGCAGTTAAGTTCCATGATTGCATTGCTATGATGATCGCTGGACTTCGCTTGCTAGTGTAGGTTCAACCTCCCATCATGTTGAAGTTAGAACATCTTCCTTCGTTCAGTACAGTTGTTAGTTGTTACTTTTCCCCTCTGACCTACTCTAAAAAACATCTTGTAATATGTAGGATATGTTTTTCTAAAATATTGCAGTGAATTTAACTTCTTGTCTTCTGCATTGTAGAGTGTCAGGTAAAGGTTCCACTAATGAGGTAGTGAATATATATAGAGTATCTCGACGTATATTTTCTTCAATTCAGCTTCATAAATTTCTGTAGATAAATTCCTTAAATTCTTTTTATATTCTTTCTTATTTCCAATATCAATTCATTTACTCTTGTAGTTCCTTATTAACCTTGTAGTTCTTCCTTCTGATGTCTAATACTTTTCTTGGTTGCCATTGCATACAACTCGTAGAGCGATTTTCTGTACGTATTACCTCGTTGAATACTCGAATAATAACAACCTCGTTCCCTGTCTTCCGCTAGCCTCCTGAGTTCAGATTCCCTCTCAAACTTGCCGCGCTAGCCTCACGCCAGTGAATAAACACACTTATCTACTCATATCTTCTCTCACAGTCATCTAATGTACAGGCCGGACGTTGGTTTTAGACGAGTGAAAAATCTTAATGGAATCCTGGAGGCGAGTTACTACAGTACCTGTGTTGTTATTAGCGGCCCCAATCGGTCAGATGATTGACAAAGCTGTTTCACACCTCTGCTGAAGTGCAGTCATTGGCAAATATAATGACGTTCTGTTCGTAACTACGTAACGTGTACTTCCGCGTCACACAATACTTCGACGTGGACTGTACTGTCTGCTCAAGTCTGGAATTCCATTACATCAGACCGGTGGTGACAAGTGTGAAGCGATAGGGTGAGAGAGTGATTGTGTGTAGGCTCACTCGCAGGCTTCAAGGTCAAGGGCAATCGTCTAAAACAAACGTCCGGCCTGTAATTTCTGTTTTGCCAATTAATTTTTTACTTCCTTCCTTGTGAATTTGATATACTTCAATCCATTAGAATATTAAAATAATGATAATAATTATATATTCCTTCGTAATCTTTCTTCGTTGTGATTGGCTGCTCTCATGTTATCAAATTTCTTGTTCACGCGCCATCCCCTCCTAAGGATACTTGGCACGTGTCTGACCTCCAAATCTCCTTGCCAAGTCAACTCGCTAACCAAAACTGGTTTGTCGCTGCTAACTTCACAAAACTGTGCACTTTCCTGGTTACAGTTCTAATGATACTCCCTTGGTTAAAATATTATGGACTATAAAATTTCCATTTCTTCTCCAAATACGAATCTTTCTTCAAGCTAAAATTTTACCAATTGCTTCCTTGCACATAATCTGCCTTCCTGTGTGTAAATATAGCTGAGATCACGAAAAATTTTATACACATTTTTTCTCAGGTTCTCCGTTCGAATCTCGGTTAGTTTCTTTCTCTTGGCTACTCATAATTTCGAGTGCATTTTCCCTTTTGACCTTTAATAGAAAGTTGAGAATGGACTTTCTCTTAATTCATGCTGTTCCTTACTAAATATGTAATCGAAATTGTGTTTCTTATTGGATCTTGGTATATTCATTCATCTATGTCGACCTCAAGCCTCAGGATTGTGTGATCTAAATTCTTCTCTACCGTCGTCTCTGATTTCTTGTATTTCCTTTTCCATTCCTGACATGATTCTGTCCTTCACGACTGGTTGTTGGTTGGGGTTCAATATCCTCTTCTTGGGGTTGTTCCTTTCTTTCTTCTCTTTATCTCTGGTTCTTCCTGTACTCTCGACTTTCCCTTTCTCTGTCTTCATAATATCTCTGCATGTTGTTATCATTTCTCCATCTACTCTTCTGATATTCGTTCTGTTTTTGTTGTTGTTGTTGACGTCGTTGGTTTCGTTGTTGTTGGTTCTCGTTATTTCAGTTCTTATATCTGGTATATCCTTTCGAATTTTCTCCATTTTGGCGATCGAAATATCCATTTATTCTAAATTCATTATTGTTGTTGTAATGGTAACCAGTTCGTCTTTGCCTGTTATTCCAGAACCTGTTTTGATAAGGCCTACCTTCTCTAGCTCTGTTGTAGCCTGGCTCATATCTATTTCTGCCATAACTGTTTTGCCTTATTGGACCTGGTCTGTCCTGATTCACATCAGTCTGTTGAGTTTGATCTGTGTATTTCTCGGTGATCATGCCTAGTACATGGATTGCTTGATTGATTCTACCCCTGAGTATTGGACACCAAACTAGTATGGTCCAAACGTCTCATCATTTCAGCCCTATCTTCTAACGTATTCACGTTCGATGAGATCAAGTGCTCTCTAACCTCGGCTGGTAATTGTCTGGATATGACATGTATCAGCTCCGGTTCAGCTAATGGAGTTTGAAGATGTTGGAGACGGGCTAACTGGTTCGTAAAGTAGCACGCATAACGTGTTGGTACTGAGTATGGGTACTTCTTGGAGTAGATTTCAGCTCTAATATCATGCTGTAATTCTTTACTCCAGAATCGTTTCAACAGTGCATCAGCGAATTCGTGGACGTTGTTGTACGTGTATCGAAAAGCTCTATGCCAAATTAAGGCCTCCGATGCTACATACTTCTCCACAACTCTCATTTCACGTTCTCTAGGAATTCTATTCTCGTCTAGGTAGTATCGCATATCCCGCAAAAATTCCACTGCAGTGACATTTCCCTCGCCAGTGAACTTGTCACGTTTTTCCTCTTGGCTCTTGATGACTACGACATTCGGATTGGTCCTATTTAAGCCCTGGTCATAAGTTATTCCAAACGTATCTGACTCCCTCGTTGTTCACTCAGTTCCAAATATATTCGGTGGTCTTCTGAATATTTGACTGTCAATGCTTTCTCTGTCTTCTTCCTGTCCTTCCTGTCCAAATCCTAACTTGTCTAATTCTCCACATAGTTTGTTATCTCTTTCTTTAAAAAACTCTTCTAAATTCTGTTTGATTGTAGACGTATCCCTGATCGATAGTGATTTCATATGTTCGTTAATTCCACCTATTTCTTTCTCTTGAGTCGACTTCATCTTAGCTATCTCAGGGTTAATCTCGTCAACAACCTGCTTAATTTGTTCCAGTTCCTTAATCTTTAACCTACCTGTCTTACTAGTAACTTCGCTAAGTGTGGTAACATTTGATTCCTCTAATTCAGCTATGCGTTTCGTTAACTCTTATCTTAACCCAGTTACATGTATATTAGCTGTACGTTCTATTTATTTCACTTTTTCATAATTTTACCATGAATTTTACATATATGATCACTACTACTTTTAAGTACCTCTTCTTTCAATTTCAACACAGCATCAACAATACATTTATTTATATCAACATTTATACCCACAGTAATTAACTTCTGTTGATCTGTCAGCTTCTGTTGGAGTTCATCGACTGTACCATTTAAGGTGGTCAGCTGATTTTGTAGCTCACCTTGGGAACCTGAAATAGTTTCAAAGTGGTTTGTGTTGTCAACCTTAATAGTGTCTATGCTACTCTGTAGAGTTTTCTGTAGCTCTGCTAGTCTTTCCTCCGCTTCTTCCTCTGATTTTTCTAGAGAATTTCTAGTCTCTTCTTGTGATTTTCTACTTTCTTCTTGTGATTTTCTACTTTCTTCTTGTGCTTTCCTAGCTTCTTCCTGTGCTTTCTCTAAGGTTTTCCTCGTCTCCTCCTGGGATTATCTAATTTCTTCCTGTGCCTTCTTGGCTTCGTCTTCTACTCTCTTACATTCTTCCTGAACTGAGGTAATATTAGCTTTAGTAAGGGATTGGGCTACCGCTAACTCTGCTTTTACCTCGGACTTCACAGTGGCTACTGAGTCTTTCATGTCTCTACCTGTCGTTTTAGTGTTATCATGTGTTATTTTGTGTAGGTCCTCAATATCATCAGTAAATTCAGTCTGTTTCACTTTCATTTGTTCCAACATCGACCTGATGTAGGTCATGTCAGCCGCCGACATATTCTTCTTATAGATGAGAAAACTGGGAAGTATTACTACACTAACATGGCGAAATTCCGGGATGACCAATAAATAATCAATTTTAGGAGAGTGAAGCATTTCAATAACCTATCCTACATATAGATATATATTAAAAATACCAAAAACTTACAATTAACGGTATCTACTTCGTTATGTTGCTGATAATGACTTTAATTCAACGCCCAATTCTATCAAAATCCAACTTAATCACAACATTAACTTTATATTTACTATTACTTGAACAAAATATCATTTGTCGGTTCAATACAAATATGCCTCTCAACTATACGTACTTCTCATATCTGAGAATGTGAATTCACTTCCACTACTATAAAATTGGGATCGGCATTTACCAATTTCAAAAGAACTCGACTGTGCCTTACACCAAACTTGCTTAAAATAGCCGTGATTACAGAATATCACCTGGCGTAACAATCTCGACACAACCGATGGTCACTCACCTCTGGGAATTCAAATATACAAATTTGACAGACCCATGCAATCGACATAGTCGACGCCACACCAGTTGGGTGACTTTTAAATTAAATATGCTATATATGTGCCCGAATTCCTCAAAGTCAACGTCCAGAATCCGCGAAGATGGAAAAAGGATCGTAGGGATGTCAGTACCCGGCTAAGAAATCAACATATTCCTACCGGACTGATGACTAGGGAACCCAGACACACACAACGCGTATCTAACCATACTACTAACTAGTTGCACACTGAACTGCCTAAAATAAAATTGAGCACAATGAGCAACTCGGCTCTCGGGGTAGATAAGGGATAGTTTTGTCGAAAAAACTGTCTGCATCGAACTAGTAGTATCGTTTTAGCGTAATTCAGAATTGAATGAAAATCAGATCTTATAAAAACGGAACAGGCAAACTAAAGAGTGCCTGCAGATTTATTCATCTAGGACACTACAGAAATTTCCCTAAAAATTTAAAATGAAAATAAAATAAATATTCAAATTAAACATTTGTGTCCCCACTGGACACAGATGCGACTTTATAAGTCTCCCTGCACCAAACTTGTATTAATAACGATGGATCTTTCTTAGAATGATTTAAAAACAATAAAATACACTCTCTTAAACACCGTGTGTCTAATCCTAAAATAATTCATTTCTAATCTATAGCAACTTACAAACGTTCTCCCTGCATAATACATTGTGTTATTTCTCACTGCATTATAGCGTCAAAACAAATAATTATCTGTAGAAAAATTAATAAAGTTATTATGGTAATTATTATTATTTACATGTGTTAATTATGTACATCATCGTGACCTGCACGATTTTCTCCTCCTGCTTCATCTGTGTGAAGTTCATTCCACTCCTCTATTCTTTATCTCACACAATACCTTTTGTTTGATCATGAATATACATTTCTACGTCCCTGTGAACATGTGTCTCAAACATTTAAGTTCATTACTATATCACTTATTTCCATATCTTGTTTTTCATAAGTGTAATAACATTTCGAACTACGACGCTAGACTTTCAGATTAGCTTTATAGAACATTTTACGTGTGCGTGGCATTTAACCTTCACTACTCACACTTCCAATTGTTCACAAATACATTTTTCAGCTTACTTTACTGACATACTGTATTTCCATATTTTCTCATTGTAATCTCTTTATCTCACACTCTCAGTGAATAACATTAACGTGTCTTTACTACACTTCTTTCAACAATAACCCGTCGCATATATCTCTTCCTTAGCACGTTCACAAAAATCCAGGACCATCTCAAATACTTTCGACTAAGTAAGAGAATCAGTATCAATACTAAATATTACTACTGTAATATCTTTCATGGATACAACTACCTCCGCGTACATCAATACTGTCGATTATACAACTCCGTGCTATACTTTACTTGTTCGTTCCACACAACAATACTTTCGTGGTAATTCCTTATATTTTTACTCACATAAATTATGTCATACTTCTTTCCTTTACTTTAATTATACATCTCTGTTACAGTTTATGGCTTCTCTCTGAATTTAATTCTGCTCGTGTTCATTACTTAATAAAAATACACTTTACCTCACGTTCTTACTTTCATCTGATATGAAATATCTTTACTGTAGTCTTTCAGGACTTCTTAATGACAAAAGATTGATCTGTAACATCATATCTCTCCTTATATTCAACAGCTATGCTTTAAAAATACGCATACTGTTTATACTTTCAAAATAAAATTCTGGGTTTTACAATATTTCTTTCTGTCTATAGTTGAGTGTCTCCAACGCCATTGTTGAACACTCCTGACAATAGTTAACGTTTCTAGATACATTATATTTCGTTGATCTAACGAATTAGCTTTATTTCGGATAACAATATCCCTTCTATGTCTCTCATTGCATTTATTACAAAGCTTCGCTTGTTATAACTCGTTAAGACTTCCTTTCATTGTTACCCCACGCTAAGGAAATTAACTTCACTCACCGTTATAAATTACATAAATGAAAATTCAAAAACGTTAGCTCACTTAAGTGAAAAATTAGTTAATGCGAAAATATTAACAATAAACGTTCGAAAAATACGTCACAAACGATAATCGTTGACTTAAAGAAAAATCTCAATTTTTTATAGCAACAACAATAACATGAACTAGGAATAAAATAGTCAGATGTTGGTCAAACACTGGAATAACCCATAACAAGTGCTAACTACATAGGTGTTAAAAATCACTGTTCTACCTTAAGTCTGAAGTGCTCGTAACAGAACCTGAAGACTTTGGCAGCTGAGGAATCTCTCCACGTGCGCTCGGAATGTGCCACGTGCTTCCCAGCACGCGTCCTCATTCTCCACGTTCTTCCCGCTCTGTCCCGCTCTGCTCTGCTTCCAGGTGAGGGTACTGGCTCAACCGGTTTACAGCTGATCTGCGCTGGTTTGTCTCCATGTCCCCAGTCAACGACCCTCGCTCGCGTTCGCATCTTCTTGCTTCATGGTCAGATGACCTAGATTCTGCATACGCTTCTGTCTGGATTATTCTTCATTCGGCTGCTCTCCCGACGTTCCCTGATGTTAGTGTGTAGAGAGTGATTATGCTTACGATGAGGAATCATTTTCCCATGTGACTTTCTTTTCGTTGTAGTAGACTGTTTGTGGAATTCAAGCGTACTGCTGATGAAGTTGCAGTTAAGTTCCATGATTGCATTGCTATGATCTTCGCTGGACTTCGCTTGTTAGTGTGGGTTCAACTACCCATCATGTCGAAGTTAGAATATCTTCCTTCGTCCAGTAAAGTTGTTAGTTGTTACTTTTCCCCTCTGACCTACTCTAAAAACATCTTGTAATATGTAGGATATGTTTTTCTAAAATATTGCAGTGAATTTAACTTCTTGTATTCTGCGTTGTAGAGTGTCAGGTAAAAGTTCCACTAATGTGGCAGTGAATATATATAGAGTATCTCGACGTATATTTTCTTCAATTCAGCTTTATAAATTTCTGTAGATAAATTCCTTAAATTCCGTTTATATTCTTTCTTATTTCCAATATCAATTCATTTACTCTTGTAGTTTCCTTCTGAAGTCTAATACTTTTCTTGGTTGCCATTGTATACAACTCGTAGAGCGATTTTCTGTACGTAGTACCTCGTTGAATACTCGAATAATAAGAACCTCGTTCCCTGTCTTCCGCTAGCCTCTTGAGTTCAGATTCCCCCTCAAACTTGCCGCGATAGCCTCACGCCAGTGAATAAACTCACTTATCTACTCATATCTTCTCTCACAGTCATCTAATTTAATTTCTGTTTTGCCAATTAAATTTCTTATTTTTCCTTGTGAATTTTATATACTTCAATCCATTAGAATATTAAAATAATAATTATAATAATTATATATTCCCTCGTAATCTTTCTTCATTGTGATTGGCTGCTCTCATGTTATCAAATTTCTTGTTCATGCGCCATCCCCTCCTAAGGATACTTGGCGCGTGTCTGACCTCCAAATCTCCTTACCAAGTCAACTCGCTAACCAAAACTGGTTTGTCTATGCTAACTTCACAAAACTGTGCACTTTCCTGGTTACAGTTCTAATGATACTCCCTTGGTTAAAATATTCTGGGCTATAAAATTTCCATTTCTTCTCCAAATACGAATCTTTCTTCAAGCTAAAATTTTACCAATTGCTTCCTTGCACATAATCTGCCTTCCTGTGTGTAAATATAGCTCAAATCACGAAAAATTGTATGCACATTTTTTTCTCAGGCTCTCTGTTCGGATCTCGGTTAGTTGCTTTCTCTTGGCTTCTCATAATTTCGAGTGCAGTACGAATATAAACATAGCTATAAACGAATTCTGATTCGTAGAGCTGCCAGGTGACAAACAAGTGGTTCCGTGACCGACTAAAAAATAAAATTTAAGATTCAAGCCAACGATTAATCTACTGTATATACGATAGGCCTATCTTAAAATGATGACGAACTTAAGTTGGCAATACTAACATTTCTAATTAGATTGGAATATACCTGATGTATTCTAATACAGTAGTACAGTTGGCAGCCTAGGTGATTCTGAATATATACTTAGTTCCATCTCTTAAAGTACAGAAAAACATACAGCATTTGGTTGAAGTCCAATGGATAGTATGGATGTTGCATGTTGTGAAGTATTGGATCTATCAGTGCGTGTAAAATCATATTGGCTACAAGGTCATGCACGTGTCTCAGAATTAATATGAAATAACACTATATTTTATAGTGCCAATTTTGGATAAAATCCATTTGTTGGTATAGAAGTTACATGCATTTTCAGCAGGCTTAGAATTATTTTGGCAGCACTGACGTACATTAGTTACTCCAAATTAATCTGAAATTTCAGGTAGCCTACTATACCTGTGCAACATTTACAGCTGTTGGCCTGCATACTTTCTGATATATTGGTATTAGGATAAAGAAAGAGAATGAGCATGTAATAGCAGTTGACAGCCCTGCTGCCTCTCAAGTATACGCACAGTCATATCTGTTATAGTACACAAAAGCACATAGGAAATTTAGTTAAAATCCAATTGATAGTAGAGGTGGTCAGTTTCAAAACGGCTTAGGTCCATCTTAGGTCGAATTTTGTTTTTTGTTTCTGTGCATTCCTTAAGCTTCCCTATACATAATACTACCATCACTTTGCATCAAAACGTCCTAGAAACCACATAAAAAGCTGTTTAAATACAACCATTTGAATCAAAACGGCTCTTGTCCATAGCAAAATGGCTGCCTTATAATACAGCCATTTTGGGATCAAAATGGCTCATCTTCGCATATGACATTAAGAGCGTCCAACCTCTTAGGTTTCAAAATGTATCTTGTTCGTCTGGTAAGTTGCCTCGAGACCAAAGAAAAAGATCACATTTTGATATAAAATTCATTGAATTCTCCTTGTATAATGGAAAAGTTTCATAGTGGCAGGCATGATGATCATCTGGGACGGCAAAATCTTACTTTCTAACGATAGGTTATGTTTGTACACATGTCTGAAAGTTGATAAGCAGTATACTCTGTATTACCAATAATTGACGCTAACGTCTGTCAAATTTAGCACGTGGGGAAATGCTGCGTTGCTACTGAGACAGGTCAAGACTCATAAGTTCATATCAGTCCAGGAGACTTGCAGGAAGACACAAATACTGGGGAAGTTAGCCCCCTGCCTGGCGGTCTAATGTCAGTGACGAGTCAAGGCACAGTAGAACAGTGTGTCAAACCATGTGCTCACTGCTGTGTCTTCATACTTGCAACACTGCTAGCTTTTGGCATGGATACCGTTACCCCTCTCGTATCCACTCCTCACCTCACCATTCAAGCGGATGACAGCCTTCACCGTTCACCTTCCATAAATCAGAGTATAGCACTTTTCTTGCGATTAAGATCTTCAAATAGAAACCTTTTGAATCCAATAACTGTAGGAATCTTTGATTGATAGTGCGTAGAAGGTATGGTATAAGGTAATACAGTTGAAATTCTTGAACTCCGTTATATTAACACAATTATCCCGCCTGAAAGATATTGGGAGGTCTTCGGTAACCATGGAACAGTTTTCAGAATAGGAAATGATTGGCCTGTATACGACTGGAAGCTTGTGTCACGACGAAGCTTGAAGAAACCTGGGTATTGGCATTTAAAATTTGCAACAGCGAAGAGATTCGTCATTACTCGAGGGGTGACTCCATCTGCTCCTATTCTAGTTAGAGGTGAGCCCTGGTATCAAATTGACATAGGAATGTCAAAGAAGGTTTTTAAACCAAGTGAGGACGTTTCACCATTAACTTTACCATTGAATTCAGTTGGTGTCCCAATAAAGGGATCAAAAATAATTGCTGATGTAAAAAGGCTGTTGGAACTTTATTTTGGTGATCGGTGGGAGGTAAATCCTGATTTGCAGTTCTACAGTGCTGTAATTAATCGAGATACAAATGAAGTGTCAGATGATTAGTTGTAGGGGGGTATGATGGTGGATGCTGATGAGTTGTAAGGATTGAGAACTCACTTTCTAAGTGTTAAACAAGTATTGTTACATTTAGCCTGAATTCTATTCTGAGAGTACCATACAAACAGAAATATCTGAATTTTGTATGCTTATTCATTATTAAAAGCTGTTGACAGTATTATATCCTTCGATTTAATGTTCAACTCTATTTTCACTTTTTTTGCAATCGTATTACTTACTAACCATGCTGAATAGTTAAGTGCAATTACGTTTATATCTTCATTTTAGAATCAAAGTCTCTCTTGTCCAATATATTTGTTTTCAAATTGTCTCTTGTCCATCCTTTAGTTTCAAAATGACCTTTGTCCAAATTAATTTTTCACATTATAGCAAAACTGATGAGCCTATAGAGACAATAATGAGATAAAATATAACTGATGATACAAAGCATATCAAGAAAGTATTTCCAGGGGGTCTGGTAGAGATTTTAGGTCTGAAAACGTTTTTCATTATTTACCACAAATTTCGGAATGTGGACATAGGCCGTTTTGAAACTGACCACCTCGTATAGAAGTTAGATGCTCTTAAACATTGGAATTATCAGCAGGCTTAGAGTAATGTTGGCAACACTGTCATATAAGCGCTTCTTAAAATATACCTGGAATGTTATTATCTCTGTCTGTACTAATTTTGGAAGAATTCGCATGAATAACGTCTGATATATCCAACTTAGAGCTCAAAAGTGAATGTGATTTTTCTGCAGTTACTAGCACTGAAGCAATTTTCAAATATGCCTGTGAGATATTCAGATAGATCATTACTTATACCAACTTTGGTGTCAATAACTGCAGCCGTTAAGAGGGATAGACAGTTATTTGCCAGGATCGATGTCATAAGTCTCCTTTTTCCTCATTTTTACAAAATGTTAAAAGTAGGCTAAAATAGTACGTAGAATATAAGATAGCTACTATGTAACATCCAACTTAAGGTGTTTTGATACTGTGCTAATCAGTACCCTCTGCTTATAGACATAACCCATGTGTTGTACCGCAAGCCATAGGTCATTAGAGTAAAAATTGTACACATTGTAACGTTAAAACTTGTATATAGGCACAATTCCGGTACAGGCATGAATAACTTTATTCGCACCAACATTACGTGTTCCGATTGGCTCAGCTGCAATAAATCAAAGACAGAGGATAGTTGTGGATTGAGAGTAATATTTGCAGTTAATTGGCATTATTAAAGCAAATCAGTCATTAAGATGCGTTACATTGAATACATGACTGATTGAACGCATTCCTGTCAGTATTTAAGATATGACTGCAATAATTCAACATTTAGCTATATGGATGAAGTTACGTAGCTATCAGCTTGGGTAGTAAGTGAAAAGTGTACGAGTACAAAAGCTGTAACTTGGTATCTAATGGGTCTCGCGTTCGAGACGCTCTATGGCCAAACTTTTTATTCTTTTTGAATTATTTTATTGTATTCACACTACTTTGTGCTATATGTTTTCAACTTCAATTTATTCGCATGATCTATGGGGATGATGTTAGTAATGGATATTGGTAGGGAAAGTTGCTCTATTCTTTCGAATTTTTACTACCCCATTCAAAACCAGGATTATTTGTACTATTCGTGAAAGTATAATAATATTTTGATACCTCAATAATAGTCTATGTTTCCTCCACAATAAATAATAATATTAACAATAAAAAGAAGTTGTTTCGTGACGATCTAAAGAGATTAGTTTTCTTTATACTTAAGATTCATGCCAATGATTAATCTATATAGACCTATCTAGAATAATGACGAAATTTAGTTGGTAATATTAACATTTGTAATTAGTTTGAAATATACCTGAAATAGTGTAGCCTAAAGCCCGTATCACACGACACTCGCTAGCATGGAAGTTTCTACCAGTGCGGGTATACACGCTGGTATAACGTCTATTACCGTGTGATTTGTACCTTCCATGCTAGGTTCCGCCTTACATTATAGCTTCCATACAACTCACGAAATTGAACAGGTGCTATTTTTTCCGGCAGTTTGCGTTGAAGATTGAGTATAACAACCAATCGGATTGCTTTTCTCGTTCTAGCGACAACATAAACAAATATGCTACATTTGTTATGTAGGTAGGTAGAGTACTGCTGCGTGGCCTACCGCACTGCACTCCGAGCCCATGCACTTTAGAAGCCCAGCCACGGTCGACCGTAGCCCAGCCTGTTCAGTGCCGTTCTCATCTAATGCGGCCGCTTTCTGGCTCATAGCACTGGACTCACAAAGCCCACCGTAACCCACCGCACTGGACGGGCTGGGCCGAGCAGGCAGACTAACCTTCACCGCACGTGCACAACAAAGTGCTCGATTTACACTTCTATTGAGTTTTTTTTAGCAATAGACTACTAGTGTCACTAAGCTAATGGTATAGTTCAAACTGGCTAATCTATATCTGAAATACATCGATACTTGTTGTTGATTGATTTGAGGGGTTTGCGACATCATGGTCATGTAGCCCCGTGTATTTGTGTGTGTAATTTGTCTGATAACCTGTGTTATTGTGATGGCTTTATTATTGCGCACCTTTGTAATTAAGATGAGGATTGGAAGGAAGCGGCCGTGGCCTTAAGTTAGGACCCATCCCGACATTTGTCTAGAGTAGAAGTTAAATAACAAATCGGAAATTAAGTACTGTACCTCTCGGACTGATCACATCGTAAAAGACCGTCTAGCTAACCATTCTACAGCCTGTAATATACAGTAAGTAGCTGATTATGATTAACATAGCAACTGGGGTTGCAACCCAAAACTCCAATTTGGAGGCTACTAGTAAGTTCAAAATTATGACCAAAGTATTTAGATGGTATATTTCCGAAACAAAACTTCAAGAATTATAATTATCTTAATATTAGTTTAGCCTCCAGGGGCATAAATGTCCACCATGTTATTCTTATGGATAAATAACACTGGCTGCCTGGCTGTTTCATTTACACGTAAATAGCGTGTGCACCGTCTTGAGAATCGAAATATAACGGCATATTATATTATAAAAGCAATGCCATTTGTCTGGGGGTTTAAACCAAGTGTGAATTAGGCTAGGGTATACTAGGGGACCTTCAGCGAGAATATTTTCAGTTGACTGCTGCCTCTCGAGCTGATCACATCGTGATAATCCGTCTAACTATCCATTCTACAGCCTTATAATACACAGTAAGTAGCTGATTATGATTAATATAGCAACTGGGATTGCACCCCAAACTCCAATTTGGAGGCTACTAGTAAGTTCAAAATTATGACCAAAGTATTTAGATGGTATATTTCCGAAACAAAACTTCAAGAATTATAATTATCCTAATATTAGTTTAGCCTACAGGGGCATAAATGTCCACCATGTTATTCTTATGGAGAAATAACACTGGCTGCCTGGCTGTTTCATTTACACGTAAATAGCGCGTGTACCGTCTTGAGAATCGCAATATAACTCTGTATTATATTTATTAAAGCAATGTCATTTGTCTGGGGGTTTAAGCCAATTGTGTATTAGGCTAGGGTATATTAGCGGACCTTCAGCAAAAATGTTTTCAGTCCACTGCTGCCTCTCGAGCTGATCACATCGTGATAAACCGTCTAACTATCCATTCTACAGCCTAATAATACACTGTAAGTAGCTGATTATGATTAACATAGCAACTGGGATTGAACCCCAAACTCCAATTTGGAGGCTACTAGTATGTTCAAAATTATGACCAAAGTATTTAGATGGTATATTTCCGAAACAAACTTCAAGAATTATAATTATCCTAATATCAGTTTAGCCTCCAGGGGCATACATGTCCACCATGTTATTCTTATGGAGGAATAACACTGGCTGCCTGGCTGTTTCATTTTCACGTAAATAGTGTGTGTACTGTCTTGAGAATAGCAATATAATGCTGTATTATATTTATCAAAGCAATGTCATTTGTCTGGGGGTTTAAACCAAATGTGTATTAGGCTAGGGTATATTAGGGGATCTTCAGCAAGACTATTTTCAGTTCACTGCTGCCTCTCGAGCTGATCACATCGTGATAAACCGTCTAACTATCCATTCTACAGCCTTATAATACACAGTAAGTAGCTGATCAAGATTAACATGGTATATAGGGTTGCACACGACCTCCAATTTGGAGGCTACTATAAGTTTAAAATTATGACCAAAATATTTAGATGGTATATATCCGAAACAAAAGTTCAAGAATTATAATTATCCGAATATTAGTTTAGCCTCCAGGGGCCTAAATGCCCACCATGTTTATCTTATGGAGAAATGACACTTGCTGCCTGGCTATGTCATTTACACGTAAATTGGTAGAGGTGGGTTCAAACCCCACCGTCAACCGTCCTTGAAATGGTTTTCTGTGGTTCTCCCCATTTCCAACTCCAAGCAAATGCTGGGACGGTATCTTCTAATAGACCACAGCCGCTTTCTTCCACATCCTTGCCCAGTTTCATTAATCTTCATTAATTTGTATCTCTCATTAACTCTTTTCATGGAGTTGGTGTCAGAAAGGGCTTTCAGCCGTAATAACACCCCCCTCCCCATACAATTGCATCGCATCTCATTCCCGACCCCGTTGAAAACGGAAATAATAAGGGGTAGACATACATTACTAATATTATTATTATTATTATTATTATTATTATCAATGCAAGATTATCATAGACATAAAGAGGTCTGACAACAGCTCTCAACATCAGGAGAACATGTATTGCTAAGAGGTAATGCCAGTAATGCCTGCCTACAGTACACTTGTTACTCTGATATGTACTGTTTTTGCCAGCCAGAGGCCTGGGTTTAAGTGAATCAAGGCTGACCCGCAGTGGTAATGCAATTAATTGGTAGCAAGTACGTTACTTATATTGTTGTTATTAATTTATTTAGGGGGTTGGGACATCTTGGTCATCAGCTTCGTGTACTTGTATGTGTTGAACTTGTCTGATAATCTGTATTAAAATATTTTATCTACCTTGTCAAGTTTTGTGTTAGATTGTAAGCAGTAAATCAAAGACTTAGATTTATTATTATTAGGTTGATGTGAAAGTACATCGCTCTGTCTCTCTCTTTTACAGGTGTGTTTTATTTCTAAAAGAGCAGCTGTTAGCAGAAAACAACATTTATGATGGGGCAAACTATTCGAAGCTATACATGCAAAGTGTGCGGAAAATCTTTTGTTCGAGACTATGTTAGAAAGCGTCACGAAGTATCGTGTGGATAATTCCATCAGTGTAAAACCTGTGGTATCAAATTCAACAATGCTTACAACGGACGCCGTCATGAAGAATGTTGTGATGTCTTGTCATCAGCCAAAAGGCAAAAATCTGAGCCTACAAAACATCACCTACTCTGTTTGGTTCCTGATCAAAACGGACTAAGTGAATATGAAACGTCTTTTGATGGTCATCTTAAATCCTATTTTATACGTTGTGATACGTGTAAGGATTTAAATTCATACCTTAAAGAGTACTAACAGCAAATAATACAAGCTATGTACAAAGACCTAGTAATGCACAAGTCAATAAAAGTTAATCTTGTGTCTGAATGTAGATTCATTCATACATCTACCAATGAAATTACAGATCGTGCTTTCAAAACACGAAATCAAGCCCTATTTTTGGAAACAGACTTAAGTAGTTCCTTGGAAACACAATTTAAAAAGTTAACTACTGAAATGGAAGAATCTGAGCTAAAAGGCAGTAATTGGGCTTTGTTAGCAGTTGAAGGAGTACGATTGAAAATAAATAAGTACAATCCCTTGCGTGGAAACTGTGCCGTCTGGCCTATCGCAAGATGTAGTTCGCAGTGGAAGTGGGTACCGATTAGCCTGGCGCTGGGCCCATTAAAACGGACTAAGGTTATGAAGGTATCAGAGGCGATGGATTGAACGTACATTCACTGTCATGTGAATGCAAGTTCTATTCGAATGCGCTTTCCATTATGGGCCTAGCTTAGTTTAGCCTAAAGAAATAAAGACTAATAAATAAGGTACACATACTCAACACGTAGGCAAGGAAGAGGTAATGTGTTGACCAAAGAGATAACATCAAGGAATGACGAGGAAGCATTACATGCTATGAATGAGGTTAAGTGGACGTCAAACATGTGATGTTAGGTAAAACAACGGGTGAAAGCACCGAAACGTAAATGTCATGATCGAAAGGAGATAACGGTGAAGGGGGGAACACATTTGGGAAAGTATACTCGTAAAGAGTAAAATTACATTGTGAAAAATAAAGATTAAAAGGACTAGACAAAGAGTCGGGGAAAGTGAGTCTACCGTCAAAGGAGCGAACGGTAGCTCAAATAGCCCTGAAGGAGATGAGGGAGTGCGAGGGGGAACGGAGTATTAATAAAAGCGCGCGTAGATATGACGTAAAAGAATAAACACAAAAAGAGGCAAGTCACCGATATTAAAAATAATTACGAGAAAGGTATTGCAACACAAAATAAAAGATATCCATCAAAATAAATTACGTCAGGAAGGGATTAAGCCAAACTCATGGATTTGCATATGAAAACGCAATCCTAAGATAAGAGGCAAACAAAAAGATAAGAGATATGGCATAGGTCTTACTGTTGAACACACGTTACTCAGTAAACCGGACCAAATACCTACACAAAAAGATACGACGAAATGGGGACAAAGAATAACGGGAACGAAACAGATACTCCATGGACATACTAGAATAGGCGAAACGCCCTAGTATTCCATACAATGAGCAAAGACAAACATACGTAACTACGTAACTTAACCTGATGGTATCAACATTAATCCGGCATCACGGAATTGCATTAAACGAACTAGATTCGCACCTCTACGCGCACGTTTATAAAAAACACAAACGAACGGGAAAAAACGGATAGAAAAACAAGGCATCTCGAAAATGAGAACGGTTGCATAAACAAAAAGGTCCTACCAGGATAGAAAAAACAGAAGACTGCCCAGAGAGTAACAAGGGGTTGTCACAGGTGACGGAAAAAGGAAGTTAAAAGGAAAGAGGTGTCACTAATCACGATTCGGCATAGTAAGAAATCACTATAACGAACCTTGATCAGCAATTATAGAAATGTCCACTGATCTGCTCGGCTATTCTGGCCAGTAATAACCAAGAAGAAAAGAGAACAATTCCGATAAATGACACGCCGAAGAAAAGAGAAAAAGGGAAGACTACAGGTGGAAAAGAAAAGGAAGGAAGGAAGATTGTAGTTTTACGTGACCGTAAATCTTGTGATTATAAGCCACGGGACTTCCTTTTTACGTGGAATCCGAACCACAGGACATGGCATTTCAATTCGAAAATCTCACATGCATTGGCCGGGAATCGAACCCAGACCGCCTTGGTGAGAGGCATACAGCTAGACCGCTGAGCCACCACGCCCCCAAGGTGGAAAAGAAAAACGGTTCAGATTCCCACGCACACCCCCAAAACTTTTGTTGCGTCCACCTAAATAGACGAACAAAAATTTTAATTAAGCATAAGGAAGGGAGAAGGGATTAAAAAAGGGGACATCACGAAAATGTGATGGGAGGGAGCCTAGAAGTAGGGGAAGACGGGGAGGACTCAAAAGAGTGTACTTCAATGAGGATAAAAATATATAAAAATCAAGGTAAGAAAATTTCACAATAAGAACTTAAGTTAAACCAGATAAAACAAAATAGTTAAAATAAAATAAAAACCCTAGCTTCCTCGCCAAATATTATACAAAAGTTACAAAGATAGAGATTTACAATATATAATAAATATAAGTACACAAAAGCTGTCTTCCATAATCTCTCAAGGTAGGATGTCAGAGAGCAGATATGATCATTAACTAAAACAAGAAAGAACGATTAATAGAGAGCGATATTATCATATTTTAATAATGGGATAAAGCTGTGTGGCGACTACCACGATACTCCGACAAAGATTAATTAGGGACGAGGAAAAATGACTAGACGTCATCTATTTAAATATTATTCGAAGGAATAACCTGAAAAGAAGTAGATAATTAAAATTGATAGCAATGCCATCTTGCGCCAAAGCACGTAAACTTGAAGAACTAAGCTGAAAATCATGTCACAAGAGAAAATAAACCTTTAAGAGAAAGAGAAGAAATGTGACAAAGATAGATGGACTTAACTTACAAAACGCTTCAGCTGGGTGACATGAGCAGTAGATACTTGCTGCAGTCTGTCATCACTCACAAGCTCCACAGTGACAGGTGTGAAGAAACGAGTGATAATGCGCGGAGTAGACCATCGCATGCACAGTTTACTCGAGATCTGCGCCGCCGCATTACTCACAGGGTGAAGCTTCACCAGTACTTTGTCGTTTACCTGAAAAGTAATGGTACGTCTTCGAACGTTGAACCTCTCAGCTACTTTGGTCAGAGCCTTTTTTAAGTGCTTAACAGCAATCTCCCATTTTTGGACACGGAAGAATGTCTCGAAGGTTCAGATAAATACTCTATGTTCCACTTGAGCAGTAGGGGATCCACAAGTGTCCTATCGAGAAATGATTCCGCAGGAGTAGTTTGAGTTGAAGAGTGGAACGAAGTGTGGAATCCCAGACAGAAATACTGAAGGTTTTCGTCTCAAGAAACATGATCCGCGTTGTGGAAGGCCGAAATACAAGCCTTCAAATTTCTATGAAAACGTTCAACTTGGTTCCCTTGGGGACGATAGGGAGACAGGAACACATGACGAATACCCCCAATTGAAAATCATAGTCTCAAAAGTCTTAGATCTGAACACAGTAGCATTATCGGATACCAGATACTTGGGTGGCCCAAATATACCAAATATATATTTACTCAGGAAGTTTACGGTAGTTCTTGACGTAATTTCTCTCACGGGGAAAAGCCAAACGAATTTAGAGAAACCATCGATAACAGTGAGAATAGCCTGATTACCCTGTTTTGATCGGACGAGTGGAGCAAAATAGTCTATGAATAAACGTTCTCCAGGTCGAGTCACAATATCTGCTTGATGCTGACCGACCTTGGTGTTTTGCGCAGGCTTGGAACGTTGCCAGATTAAACATTTCCGGACGAAACTAAAGGAATCAGACTTAATTGAAGGCCAATAAAACTCGTTCGAGATTTTTCTGAAGGTCCTGTGCATACCGATGTGTGCCCCAAAAGCGGAGGAATGGTAATATGTTAAAAGCATGTCGCAAACAGCCTCAGGAGCAAAAATCCTAAATTTCGAAGATTTGGGTAACGTGTACCCGATAACGTCATTTCGAATACAAAACTCGGAACAAGAAGGATCTTTGTTCGTCATTTTGCCACGCAACTCCATACAATATGGATCCTCAGCTTGGAAGGTCCTGATATCCACAAAAGACCAAGGACAGTGTTGCAGTAGAAACACAGGTTCAGGAGGTTCGGAAGGAGGGGAGGGAAGAGGAACGGGGATAGTAACGTTTTCCTCAAACATACGTGAGAGACAGTCGGCAACAGAATTCTCGCTGCCACTCACATGTACAATATTGAAATTAAAGGAAGATAGTCGTAGGATCCATCGGTTAATACGACCTAATTTCTTGACATGTGACAGACTCCACTTTAAAGCTTCGTTATCTCTATACACAGTGAAACGTCTATGCTCCAGAAAACTCCTAAAGCGTTCACACCCGAACACTACCGCCAAACTTTCTTTCTCAAAAATGGAGTAACGTCTTTCATTTTTATTCAGCATTCGACTAGCGAAAGCAATGGGGGCGAATCTCCCATCCACTTGTTGACTCAACACGCTCGAAACTGCTAGATCACTAGCATCACAATGGAGAAAAAATCCGAATTAAAATTAGGGGATTGCAATACAGGAGCACTAGACAAACATTCCTTTAGTCTTAAAAAAGCACGTTCTTGCTCAGGTCCCCAAACGAAAGTGCTGTTCTTCTTCTTCAAGACATTTAAAGGGGCGGCAAGATCAGAAAAATGTTTTATGAACCTGGAATAAAAGGTGAACATCCCCAACACACGACGTAAAGATTTCAAAGAAGTAGGACGAGGTAGTTCTTGTAGACATTTCACACGTTCAGGGTTAACCGAGATACCTTCACCGGACAGCACGTGACCTAGAAACTTTATCTGGGAACACCCTAACGAACTTTTCCCAGGATTTACGGTTAAACCTGCTCGTCTTAGACGCCCGAAATCTTCACGAAGATGACCAACGTGTTCTTCAAAAGTGTTACTATAGATTACGAGATCATCAAGATAATTGAAAACGTACTGAAACTTCAAATCTCCCAATAGGTCTTCCAATACGCGACTGAGCACTTGGGCTCCGATAGCAATTCCCATAGGTAACTTCAAATATTCAAACAACCCAAAGGGGGTAGAAAAAGCAGTAACTTTGCGGCTCTGTTCATCCAAAGGAATTTGATAATACGCGGATTGAAAGTCAACTATAGAATAGAATTTCGCGTTGTGAAAGTGTTGAAACGCCGATTCCAGGGTAGGAATTGGGAAATTAACGAATACCACCTCATTATTTAACAGTCGATAGTCCACCACAAGACGAAACTCATTTTCTTTCTTAGGAACTAAGAAGGCAGGTGAGCCATAAGCAGACTTGGAAGGTCTTATTACATTTCTTTCTATCAGATCACTTACATGTCTCTTCATGGCTAAAAGTTTGGGAGGGGAGCAAGGGAACGGAGCAGATCTCACAGGAATAGAATCGGTCAAATCGATATGGCATTCATACCCAACAGCACTTCCCAGTTGAACAGTGATCACATCAGAAAATTCATTCACCAAATCATATAAAATTTGCCGTTGATCAGATAATAAGGAAAGGGATAATGGCATCACACAGTCAGGTAGAATATTGAACACTCCGGGCATAAAATTCTCAAAAGGAAACCTCTGGTTAGATGAAAAAAGAAAGCTGTAGGTATCATCACTGAAGTCTAACCTCAATCCAGCTTTTTTTTCATAAAGTCGGCACCCAGCAAGACAGGTACAGCTAAATTATCCATGACCTGAAACTCATGATTCCAAGAAAAATCGTGGATTTTAACATGGCATGAAATTGATTCGTAGACATTAATGGGATTGTTAGAGGCTGAGACAAAATTATTTCGGGACTGGTGCAGACGTTTACATGCGTCAGGGATCTCCTCAATCACCGACCTACGTATAAAACTTTGACACGCACCACTATCTAAAAGGGCAGAATAATGTATCTGAGAAATAGAAATGTGAACCCGCGGTTGAATTATTTTGGAAAAAGGTACATCGGATATCACTGAATCATACTCCTTGCCAAAATAAATCTTCTTAGCCTCACAATTGGATTCATTATCGCAAAGCTTCACTAGTTTTCCAAGGGATTAGTAGCATTGCAACGAGGACAAACTGGTTTGATTACTCCGTGTAAACCACACCCAAAACAAAACTTCCCTTTTAGCGGTACTAAACAATCACGGTAGGTATGTGACCCTTTTAAGCAGTTCCAGCATCGAACCGGGGACGTGGAAGCATTCACATGAGGAGGGGCATTTACATCAAGGTTATGGGAACGAGGGATACTACGTTGGACATGATTCACAGCATTAACGCGAACATTGGTTATATGTGAATTAACAGAGGCGAAGGAATTGCCTCGTTTGTTGCAGTGTCGTGTCGACAAAGGAGCAGGAGTAGTATTATTGCCACGTTCTCCACATGCAGGCATATCGATCTTATTACTACGTTCATTCATTTTGAATGCTAATTCAGGAAACATACATTCAGAAAGCTCTGGAGGTGGGATATATCGATTACACAGTCGGGCAGTTGCTTCAAATTCACGCCATTGAATAAGAATATCTTCAGTATCTAATACTGACGACCGGCGAATAAACTGTTTATAGGAGGGATGTAAATTACAATAAACAGTATTAATAGTTTCACTAGAAGGCAGTGGAACTGAAAGACGAGATATTAGGATACGTATCGCTGTGACATAATCATCAATATTCTCCCCGAGAGCTTGGGTACGGGAGAAAATCTCATGATTTAACGCATGCTCAAAGTCAGATGGCGTGAATCTCCTTTTCAAAGCATTCACGAAACTAACCCATGAACTGAAGGGATACTGGACTAGACGGTACCATTTTAAAGCGTTCCCACATAATGGCATAGGGAGGCATTGAACAACACTGTCAGGAACCAAACCATAGCATGCACACAATTCTTCAATACGTGTAGTAAATTCAAATACCGAGGAAGTGCTTTCCTCCCCCGAATATCGGACATTCCATTTGTTGACGATGTTACCAAAATTTCCACTATGGAAGTTTGAGTTATGTGCTGCCGGAATAGGCAATGTAGAAACTAGGGGGTCGAATTCCAACCAATCAAGTTTCGTCGAAGCATTGGTGTTGGCTAAATGCAACGCATCACTATTAGTAGGCGACTCGATTTCACACTTGATGTCGTTATTCATATTTGTCATTACACTCGCAGAAAAGGCACGATAATATAATTGATACAGGCCTTACCTTTAACAACGAAGCCCAAATGCGTTTGCTACGGCAAGAAATTATCACCAGGATGATGATTTATACAAACTCCTTACCAAATCCACAACAGTTTGTTTTTCTTTTAGTCACAACAATACTCCAGCCATCTTTAGTCTCGACACATGAAAAACACGCTCTGCTACCATTTGTACCGTCTGGCCTATCGCAAGATGTAGTTCGCAGTGGAAGTGGGTACCGATTAGCCTGGCGCTGGGCCCATTAAACCGGACTAAGGTTATGAAGGTATCAGAGGCGATGGATTGGACGTACATTCACTGCCATGTGAATGCAAGTTCTATTCGAATGCGCTTTCCATTATGGGCCTAGCTTAGTTTAGCCTAAAGAAATAAAGACCAATAAATAAGGTACACATACTCAACACGTAGGCAAGGAAGAGGTAATGTATTGACCAAAGAGATAACATCAAGGAATGACGAGGAAGCATTACATGCTATGAATGAGGTTAAGTGGACGTCAAACATTTGATGTTAGGTAAAATAACGGGTGAAAGCTTCGAAAAGTAAATGTCATGATCGATAGGAGATAACGGTAAAGGGGGGAACACATTTGGGAAAGTATACTCGTAAAGAGTAAAATTACATTGTGAAAAATAAAGATTAAAAGGGCTAGACAAAGAGTCGGGGAAAGTGAGTCTACCGTCAAAGGAGCGAACGGTAGCTCAAATAGCCCTGAAGGAGATGAGGGAGTGCGAGGGGGAACGGAGTATTAATAAAAGCGCGCGTAGATATGACGTAAAAGAATAAACACAAAAAGAGGCAAGTCACCGATATTAAAAATAATTACGAGAAAGGTATTGCAACACAAAATAAAAGATATCCATCAAAATAAGTTACGTCAGGAAGGGATTAAGCCAAACTCATGGATTTGCATATGAAAACGCAATCCTAAGATAAGAGGCAAACAAAAAGATAAGAGATATGGCATAGGTCTTACTGTTGAACACACGTTACTCAGTAAACCGGACCAAATACCCACACAAAAAGATACGACGAAATGGGGACAAAGAATAACTGGAACGAAACAGTTACTCCATGGACATACTAGAATAGGCGAAACGTCCTAGAATTCCATACAATGAGCGAAGACAAAAATACGTAACTTACCTTGATGGTATCAACATTAATCCGGCATCACGGAATTGCATTAAATGAACTAGATTCGCACCTCCACGCGCACCTTTATACAAAACACAAACGAACGGGAAAAAACGGATAGAAAAACAAGGCATCTCGAAAATGAGAGCGGGTGCATAAACAAAAAGGTCCTACCAGGATAGAAAAAACAGAAGACTGCCCAGAGAGTAACAAGGGGTTGTCACAGGTGACGGAAAAAGGAAGTTAAAAGGAAAGAGGTGTCACTAATCACGATTCGGCATAGTAAGAAATCACTATAACGAATCTTGATCAGCAATTATAGAAATGTCCACTGATCTGCTCGGCTATTCTGGCCAGTAATAACCAAGAAGAAAAGAGAACAATTCCGATAATTGTCACGCCGAAGAAAAGAGAAAAAGGGAAGACTACAGGTGGAAAAGAAAAACGGTTCAGATTCCCACGCATACCCCCAAAATTTTTGTTGCGACCACCAAAATAGACGAACAAAAATTTTAATTAAACATAAGGAAGGGAGAAGGGATTAAAAAGGGGGACATCACGAAAATGTGATGGGAGGGAGCCTAGAATTAGGGGAAGACGGGGAGGACTCAAAAGAGTGTACTTCAATGAAGATAAAAAATATAAAATTCAAGGTACGAAAATTTCACAATAAGAACTTAAGTTAAACCAGATAAAACAAAATAGTTAAAATAAAATAAAAACCCTAGCTTCCTCGCCAAATATTATACAAAAGTAACAAAGATAGAGATTTACAATATGATAAATATAAGTACACAAAAGCTGTCTTCCATAATCTCTCAAGGTAGGATGTCAGAGAGCAGATATGATCATTAACTAAATCAAGAAAGAACGATTAATTGAGAGAGATAATAATTTATTCTAATAATGGGATTTAAAGTTGAGTGGCGACTACCACGATACTCCGACAAAGATTAATTAGGGACGAGAAAAAATGACTAGACGCCATCTATTTAAATATTATTCGTAGGAATAACCTGAAAAGAAGTAGATAATTAAAATTGATAGCAATGCCATCTTGCGCCAAAGCACGTAAACTTGAAGAAATAAGCTGAAAAAACATGTCACAAGAGAAATGCACATTCAAGAGAAGAAGGTACTTGCTGCAGGCAGTCATTACTTACAAGTTCCACGGAACGCCCCTGCATTGCTCACAGAGTGGAGCTCACCAAGACCTAGTCAATTACCTGAAAAGTAATGGCATATCTTCCTGTATTGAATCTACCTTACTGATGGAAGGAAAATCAGTTCTCACCGAAGCGTAGTCTGCTGAAACAAATCTCCTTAGCCTCACTATAGGATTCGTCATCGCAAAGCGTCTCTAGTTTTCCAAGGGATTAGTAGCATTGCAGCGAGGGCAGATTGATTTGATTACTCCGTGTAAACCACACCCAAAACAAAACTTCCCTTTTAGCGGTACTAAACAATCACGGTAGGTATGTGACCCTTTTAAGCAGTTCCAGCATCGAACCGGAGACGTGGAAGCATTCACATGAGGAGGGGAATTTACATCAAGGTTATGGGAACGAGGGATACTACGTTGGACATGATTCACAGCATTAACGCGAACATTAGTTCTATGTGAATTAACAGAGGCGAAGGTATTGCCTCGATTGTTGCAGTGTCGTGTCGACCAACGAGCTGGAGTAGTATTATTGCCACGTTGCCCATATGGAGGCATATTGATCTTATTACTACGTTCATTCATTTTGAACGCTAATTCAGGAAACATACATTCAGAAGGTTCTGCAGGTGGGATATATCGATTACACAGTCGGGCAGTTGCTTCAAATTCACGCCCTTGTATAAGAATATCTTCAGTATCTAATACTGAAGACCGGCGAATAAACTGTTTATAGGAGGGATGTAAATTACAATAAACAGTATTAATAGTTTCACTAGAAGGCAGTGGAACTGAAAGACGAGATATTAGGATACGTATCGCTGTGACGTAATCATCAATATTCTCCCCGAGAGCTTGGGTACGGGAGAAAATCTCATGCTTTAACGCATGCTCAAAGTCAGATGGCGTGAATCTCCTTTTCAAAGCATTCACGAAACTAACCCATGAACTGAAGGAATACTGGACTAGACGGTACCAATTTAAAGCGTTCCCACATAATAGCATAGGGAGGCATTGAACAACGCTGTCAGGAACCAAACCATAGCATGCACACAATTCTTCAATACGTGTAGTAAATTCAAATACCGAGGAAGCGCCTTCCTTCCCTGAATATCGGACATTCCATTTGTTGACGATGTTACCAACATTTCCACTATGGAAGTTTGAGTTATGTGCTGCCGGAATAGGCAATGTAGAAACTAGGGGGTCGAATTCCAACCAATCAAGTTTCGTCGAAGCATTGGTGTTGGCTAAATGCAACGCATCACTATTAGTAGGCGACTCGATTTCACACTTGATGTCGTTATTCATATTTGTCATTACACTCGCAGAAAAGACACGATAATATAATTGATACAGGCCTTACCTTTAACAACGAAGCCCAAATGCGTTTGTTACGGCAAGAAATTATCACCAGGATGATATTTTTTACAAACTCCTTACCAAATCCACAACAGTTTGTTTTTCTTTTATTCACAACAATACTCCAGCCATCTTTAGTCTCAACACATGAAAAACACGCTCTGCTACCATTTGTACCGTCTGGCCTATCGCAAGATGTAGTTCGCAGTGGAAGTGGGTACCGATTAACCTGGCGCTGGGCCCATTAAACCGGACTAAGGTTATGAAGGTATCAGAGGCGATGGATTGAACGTACATTCACTGTCATGTGAATGCAAGTTCTATTCGAATGCGCTTTCCATTATGGGCCTAGCTTAGTTTAGCCTAAAGAAATAAAGACTAATAAATAAGGTACACATACTCAACACGTAGGCAAGGAAGAGGTAATGTATTGACCAAAGAGATAACATCAAGGAATGACGAGGAAGCATTACATGCTATGAATGAGGTTAAGTGGACGTCAAACATGTGATGTTAGGTAGAATAACGGGTGAAAGCACCGAAACGTAAATGTCATGATCGATAGGAGATAACGGTAAAGGGGGGAACACATTTGGGAAAGTATACTCGTAAAGAGTAAAATTACATTGTGAAAAATAAAGATTAAAAGGACTAGACAAAGAGTCGGGGAAAGTGAGTCTACCGTCAAAGGAGCGAACGGTAGCTCAAATAGCCCTGAAGGAGATGAGGGAGTGCGAGGGGGAACGGAGTTTTAATAAAAGCGCGCGTAGATATGACGTAAAAGAATAAACACAAAAAGAGGCAAGTAACCGGTATTAAAAATAATTACGAGAAAGGTATTGCAACACAAAATAAAAGATATCCATCAAAATAAGTTACGTCAGGAAGGGATTAAGCCAAACTCATGGATTTGCATATGAAAACGCAATCCTAAGATAAGAGGCAAACAAAAAGATAAGAGATATGGCATAGGTCTTACTGTTGAACACACGTTACTCAGTAAACCGGACCAAATACCTACACAAAAAGATACGACGAAATGGGGTCAAAGAATATCTGGAACGAAACAGATACTCCATGGACATACTAGAATAGGCGAAACGCCCTAGTATTCCATACAATGAGCAAAGACAAAAATACGTAACTTACCTTGATGGTATCAACATTAATCCGGCATCACGGAATTGCATTAAATGAACTAGATTCGCACCTCTACGAGCACCTTTATAAAAAACACAAACGAACGGGAAAAAAACGGATAGAAAATCAAGGCATCTCGAAAATGAGAGCGGGTGCATAAACAAAAAGGTCCTACCAGGATAGAAAAAACAGAAGACTGCCCAGAGAGTAACAAGGGGTTGTCACAGGTGACGGAAAAAGGAAGTTAAAAGGAAAGAGGTGTCACTAATCACGATTCGGCATAGTAAGAAATCACTATAACGAACCTTGATCAGCAATTATAGAAATGTCCACTGATCTGCTCGGCTATTCTGGCCAGTAATAACCAAGAAGGAAAGAGAACAATTCTGATAATTGACACGCCGAAGAAAAGAGAAAAAGGGAAGACTACAGGTGGAAAAGAAAAACGGTTCAAAACACATATATTCCATTACCAGCATCTACATATCAAGAAAAGCCTGCATTGATCCTGAAAACTTGAAAGATGAAAAGTGTTTTATGTATGCCATTTTAGCAAAACTGTTGAAAAAGGATGCTCAACGCGTTAGTAAATACAAGGACCTGGAAAACAAGTATGATATTTCAGTCGTTTTTTTCCTACATCGCTAGCTGACATTACCAAATTTGAAAAAGTCAACAACATATCCATCAATGTATTTGGACTTGAAGGAGACAAGAAACTGTTTCCTCTAAAGGTTGTGGATGAAGAGTTACAAGACCACCGCGACCTTCTTCTGATATGTTCATCATCTGACCAGAACCACTACGTCTTTATCAAAGATTTTGATAAACTAGTAGGACATCAGATCACCCACCATGGACATAAGATATATACGTGTAAGCAGTGTTTTACTCAATTTGATAATTAATATGGTCAACGAGGGATAGATAATCTAAAAGAACATAGAGCATTGTGTGTCCTGCATGACATTGCTAGGGTTGAAATGCGTGTTAAAAACACAGTTCTCAAGTTCTTAAATGTGGAAAAAATGCTTAGAATACCTTACGTTATCTATGCAGATTTTGAAAGTATTGCTACGTGTCTATACAGGCATTAAGCAGCGCTTTAAGCGGTGGAGTGAGGAAACTGTTAATTAAATTACAAAAGACGAGTTTGTCAAGGCAGTGGAAGATGAAGGGAAGAGATGGGTCGAGTCGGCTGTGGTGGTGTGTGATTGTAGAGACTCTGTGAAGACATAAAATGTGGCGATCGTATTAGAAAGTGTGGTGAATAAATATCAGATTTAGGAAGAGATAAAATTAATTTTTAATTTTACCCACGGAACGTAACAATTGGCGTCAGAAGCGGGATGGAAATTGGCCGTAAGTGTGACTTTTATTTTTGAAACTTGTAACTGTTTTCGTTCTTGGGATTATGGCTACTGTGAGAGTAAAATTAATTGAAATGAAGGTTATAGAACTGAAACAGGAGCAGGAAGAAAGCGATCTAGACACTACTGGAAACAAGGCCGCTTTGCAGATGCGACTTCGCTCGGCCTTGTAGGCTGAAGGTAAGGATCCCGAGGCTCCCTTGTTCGAAAGTGCCATAAGCATGAAGGACCTTGCCGAGATGATGAAGAACCAAGTTGAAAGCTCCAGACTGCTAGAAGAAAAGGTAAGTGAAATTTCCAGAAACCAAACTGAAACTTCACGGTTATTCGAAGGAAATATGGTCGAGATGCACCAGTGGTTGTAAAATAAGTTAAAAGAAAGAATTCACAAATATTCTAGGGCGTTCAGAGAGGAACTTGAGAAAGTTGAAAAGGATGTCCAGTTAAGAATTACTGCCATCGAAGAAAAATTTGATTCACTCCAGAAGATCATGGAAACATGTACCAATGAAATTATACCAACAACCGGAGCCAATGTTAGAAGCGTCCATATAAAGCCACCCACGTATGACGGGAAAGCCCTATGGTCCACGTACCTGAAGCTGTTCGAGGCCGCAGCTACTGCCAACAGATGGACAGAAGCAGATAAAGGCGTTATCCTGGTAACTGCTCTCCGAGGAGAGGCTCTGAACATTCTACAGACCATTCCAGACAACGAGCAAAAGGATTACACATCCCTGGTGGCAAGATTGGATGTGAGGTAAGGGGACAATCATCCACAGCAAGTCTATCATAGCCAGCTGATTAACAGACAACAGAAAAGCGGAGAGACACTGCAGGAATTCGAGGCGGATATCGCGCGTCTTGTTCGGGTGGCATACCCTTCTGCCCCGAATGATTTCGTCGAGCGGCTGTCTATGGGAACCTTCCTCATGCGCGTGAAAGACCCGGAACTGCAAAGAGACCTCCGTCTTGCTAGTGGACTCGTTGGCACGTGCATTGGAGTTCGAGGTGGCCACGCAGACGTCAAGGGCGAACGCACGGCTATGAAGCATCGTAGAGGAAGAGTCCCTGGACGAGAACGTTGAACGGATCGTCTCGAAATTTCTGCCGAGCAACGTCGGTCCGCGCCGGAGATGGGAAATACGCTGCTGGAACTGTGGTGAGTTAGGTCATGTGAGAAACCACTGCCAGAATGAAACCAAGAACCAGGAAAACAAGATTGGGCCGGTGCTGAGGGGCGAGCATCGAGGAATGGCCCTACGGTCCCTAAAGGGTATGTGCAGGTTATCTCCCTAATGTGTCAGACACAGAGTTTCTTCGTGGATGGAACCATACAATGGTATGGAACGTGACATGCTCCTTGATACTGGGGCTACTATCACGATCGTGAGGAAAGGCACTATTAAAGGAGCCCTCCAGCCGACGAGAGTTGTACTGAAGACAGCGACGGGTGTGCCGGCGAACACTTACGGCGAAATCAACGTCAACATCGGACTGGGCAGCAAGAAGATCAACCACCGAGTGATAGTGGCCGATATCACTTAAGATGTCATCCTTGGTATTGTGACCGTTTGACGGATGTCCCACGTCCACATAAGCGCATATCTAAATAACAGCAGAGCACAAGACTCAATAACATCTCTGGGTAAAAATGAGCAAACAACCAACGTTGTAATTTAATATAAAAGCTTAGCTGTTATTCCGATGTACACTACAGCAAGGATAGAAAGGAGTTAAGTTTCAAGAAATCATGAATGACCCCAGTTTTCTATAAGATAAAATGCGTCAGGTCAATTTATTCATTCAACCATCCTACTCTAATACAGTCCTTCTTTCCGCAGGGAGATCGCTAAATACACTCCTGAAATAAAAACAACACCCTATTGCACCCCCTGGGACCCTGCTCTAAAGATGCCCTATTCGATTAACGGCAATAATTAAATCCAAAAACCAAAATTTAAATAACGAAATTAGTCAAATGTTCCTCCAACATTTAGTGAAATTTATAGTTTATCACTGGAATGTGTGTTATTCGAAACACCATAAACACATTAATGATGTGCAGACAATTAATAGTCCAGTTTGACATCAATTCAAAAATTATATACAAGTCACAACAGCATTATATTTCCAAAATATCCTCGAAATTATTCTTAGTTTCAAAATCAATCATGTGAAAAGTCATGAATAAAAATTCTTAAATAGTTATCTCAATTATTTAACAAGCCATCAAAACTATTGGCTATGAACAATCTATTATTCCATGTAATCTGATGCTAAGTCAGTTATTTCATAATCGTAAGTTTCCACATCTGGAATTTATTAATCACTTCAACAACCATGTTGATTTAATATAATTTCTTAAAGAAATAAATGTATTCACTTATTAAAATTTTTGGGTGTCACTCGCTATTATCATGAAATTATTAAATTTTATATGAATTATGGATCAGTTATAACGGCTAACAAATTCATCTGAAATCGAGGTCAGCCTTCTCTGAATGCCCCATATCACTAAGCATTAATAGGCTTCACATTTTATATCTCCACATAATATTGAAAGTTTCAAAATATATTGATCATACTGCAATATCAAAGTCATTCCGTAGAATATTTGTAAGGTGTGAGCAAAAATAAGTAGAATCCGAAATTCTACTGATGACGTTATCTGGTTTAAGGCGTGGGGTTGCTACTCTGGATAGACCCTTCTTCTTGAGACACGTAACACGGGAATTCATCTTCCAAAATCATTAATATCAAACACACACAACATCATTTAATCATTATTACTACTTCCATTTTTCTAAATTCCATTGAGCCTCATTGCTTCAATTAATGGATTAGAATAAAAACACGCATGTCTTCCCCCATTTAACTCAACTACCAAGCCAGATAAATAATTAGTTGTCATTAACAATTATTTTGCCTTCCAATAGTCATCTTACAAAACACTCCCTAATTGACACAAATGCTCTACACTGCAACTTCCATTTCGAAAAATGTCATCATCATCATCTCATTAGAGAAATCCAAATTACATTATTAATTACGACCTCATTACCTCTTGTCTATAATCTGATCCAAAATTCGATTATGTGAACACCACAGAATGGTTCACTATCACCCAATAAATTTATTATTATTAGTAAATATTAAATATTTCAACAAGTCAAAATAAATAAATTCCAAGTTCGTGATCCCAACAGATCTTCAAAATCCCGATAATCATTCAACATGATTCAATCAAGTATTATCGAATGTATCACAATCATCAATTATTATTATTATAATCATTACTAGAAAATCGTAATCGTATGAAAAATCAAACTCATTACGTAACGATTAAGTATCTAATCTTATCGAATATTACTGAAATCAACTCCCAAGAATCATTAAGTAACGTAAAATCATCGCAAGTAACTATCCAAGAAAGATAGCCTTCGATCAAAAATGCAACAAAAAAACAATATGTACACGACTGTACACCAGAAAATCTATGAAAAGTAACTAGCTAACTATAGAAGCATGGATGCATTGAAAGAATGTCACCACCCCACGACCAAACTGTATCGTGGATATGCTAGTCTACATGACGTGCTGAAGCATCGCCTAGAAATCCATAAAGTGGCTCCAGTCATTATGCTCTGGCATAATTCAAAATAAATGCTGGCATCAAACGTTGATCTCTAAAATGGTTGAATGAAATAGTCTACAGTCTGCAAATCACATGTACTAATTACTAGAAGGTAAAGATGTTATTCACTTCCCTTGATAATAGTTTGCGGCGATGGATCCACCTGTTGTAGCATGCCTCCTCCATGACATGCGGCTGGCTCGAATCCACATGTGCACGAACACACCTGTTCACGATGGCTGTTCACCACGCCTCAAAGTTCCATTACATCGACCTCCATCACACCACCAAATATGGTTTAACAATCCATAATGACGTTTCGATTCATGGTAGTATTATTCAAAAGTTTATCACGAACGTTCGCTACCATGAATTCCTGTACGGTATCCATTAACACCATGGCTTCTGCCATGAAAATCCACGTAATCTAGACTGCTGTGGTTGACTATTGTCACCCGGTCATTTACCGTTCCGAAATACGTCTGTGTTACAAGTATAAATGTACACGACGACTTTGCTATCATTCAACTGGTATTGGCGCAGTACACTGACGACATTGCTTGCCATATTTTCCAACATTAGCTATAAAATAAATCCTTTAAATGAGGATATGTTTTAGGAATATGTTCCAGCACATAGGCTAACTGTATGTGAGACTGAAATATTAGTCCACAGCAGTTGTGAACACACCAAACTGGTCCAACTATATAAATGCTATCTGTGGACAACACTGAAACAGTGTTTCCTCGCAGGCTAATTATCTGGCAATATGTCTGGTACTCGTAATATAGTTCTGAACGAACGCTTCGAAATACATGCTCAACTTGCATGAAAACGAATCTCGTGCGATGCGCTCTTTCTCACTCACTGCTGTCTGTCTTACTAACAGGTGTTCATGGTTCAGTGACCTGACTCGTTCTCCCGCGCGCATCCACCTCGCGCATCTGACGTAACGCCTCTCGCAACAGGCTCTCCACATACTTCCCCTCGGCGCTCACTTCAAACAGACTTCAAAATATAATCCAGAAAAACGACTCTCACATCCAGGCTATGGGCTCCCTCAAATTGGGCACATCCACCCCACACATGCTAAAAAATAAAAATCTCCATTTTTATTTTCCTTCTTACAGTTGTTTTTCGACTCTATTCTTATCTGGTTCTTGAAAAATATTCCTTCAGATTTGCAGCACTAAACGTTCCCACGACGTTACCAGATGTAATGTCTTCAATTCGATAACTGCCATTATCCAAACTCTGCGCTACTCTGAATGGTCCTTTATATAAGATGGCAAACTTCGAATATACTTTGTTGCTGACATCCGATGGAGTAGGATTCCTAATCAACACTAAAGTTCCTTCTCTCAGAGGCTATCTATATCTCCTTCCTCTAACTCTTCTGTTGCGTTTATCTGCCTATATTCGCAATCTTCCCAAAGCTTCTACTTCACGTCCTCTCTGATTTGGCTCTATCTCTGGTGGAATGTATACTATCCTATCCCAAGGTCGTATAGGTTTCTCTCCCTTATGTAACACTGATGGAATTTGCCCTGTGCTTTCATGCACCGTAGAATTGATTGATTTCAAAGCGATGGGAATCACATCCATCCATCGCCAATGTTCATTTGCACAGTAGAGACGACAGAATTAACTATCTCAGACATCAATATCTCCGCCGGGATACTCTCTGGATGTCTTATGGACCATAACACCTGCCTTATATCCAATTCCCTCATGGCATTTCTTAACTCCCACGACGTAAACTGTGAACTATGGTCTGATAATACAAATTCAGGCTTTCCTGCTTCAGGAATAACGCATTCCCTAATCCTCTTAATTATGTATCTGGAATTTGCTTTCCGTATAGGACGGATCATTGTGTATTTACTAAAGACGTCAACCGTAACCAAAACATATCGGTTGCCCCTTTTTGACTTAGGTAGCGGTCCGTAAATATCTGTGTTATATAATTCACGAGGCTTTGATGAGATAATGGTCCTTGGTATTTCTCTCAACAAATGCGAATGATGTTTGCTACGCTGGCACAAATCACAAGTCCTGATGACCTCTCTGACGGTGTTTCTCATATGTTCCCAAGTAAACTTTTCTGCAATACTGCACTCCGTTTTATCCACTCCTGCGTGTGCTAAACTTATATGTGCTAACCAAATGATGGCTTCCTGTAACCTAGGAGGTATGACGATTCGTAGCTTACTATGATCATGATCGATGAATTTATACACAACGCCATTCCATAATACATAATCTCGCGTTATCCTTTCCATAACTGGATATTCAACACCAGTCGGATCCATGTCTCGATGAAGAAATCTATAAATGTTTCTTAACAATCCGTATCGTTTCTGGGCTTGTGGTATCCTCTCAAGTCTTCTCAAAGTATCCTCATCCTCTTGCATAAGCATTACTGGTAAAATCCGAAGAGTAGGCTCCACGACTCTGCTTAATAAATCAGCCCCCAAATTAGCTTTTCCTGGTCTATGTTCAATCGTCAGGTTGAACTGCTGAACGAATAATGCCCATCTCGTGATCCTATCACTGGAAAAATTTGTTTTAAGGATAAATTCCAGAGGGTGATGATCCATTCTGACTATCACGAAATGTGCAATAAGTAACTTCTTCCAAGATTCTAATACAAAAACAATCGCCAAAGCTTCAAGCTTCGTGGTATAATAATTGCGTTCTGATGGTTTCAACTTCCTACTGATGAAATATAGATAGTGTCTTGTGCGATCCTCATCTTCTTGAAGTAAGATGGCTCCTATCCCAATATTCGATGCATCCGACTCTATAATAAACATTTTCTCTAAGTCTGGATATTCCAACTTGACACTGTTGAGCATTAACTCCTTCGCCTTATTAAAAGATTCTTCACATGAGTCATCCCATTTCCATTTATTGTTCTTTCTTAACAAACTCTGCAAAGGTGTTACTACATCAGTATACTTATAGCAATGTCCTGCAAAGAACTGGCAAGTTCCTAGGAATTGTCGTACAAGCTTGACTCGAGTAGGTCTAGGATATTCTGCAATTGCTTGAAGTTTCTCTTCATTGGGTCGATAACCATCACCATATGTCCAAGAAATCTGATTTCTTTCTTAAAAACGGACATTTCTTCAGGTTCACTTTGAAATTAGACTTCCTTAAATCCAAGAATAAATTTCGCAGGTGTAACATGTGCTGATCTTCAGTCTCTGAAGCTACCAAAATATCATCCACATAGCATATAATTGAGTCTTTAACATCTTGACTTAGGTTCTGATCTAAGGCACGTATCAAAACTGCTCCTGAAGTCTTCATCCCAAACGGAAATTTTCTAAAAACATAGGTCTGCTGTTCGAATAGAAATCCTGTGAATTTTGTGAATCTTCGCCGAGTCTAACATGATGATAAGAAGATGTCAGATCTATTGCCGAAAACCACATGTTATCCTTGAATTTTCTCAATAAATCCTTGATCAAAGGTGGCCTATCATATTCTGGAAATAGTCTTGAATTCAGTGGTCTGTCGTCAAGGCATATCCTTAAATTCCCATCTGCTTTAAGTACGACAGCCAAAGGATTAACGTAAGACGTTACACATTTATTAATAATCCTACCTTCTCCAGGTTTTGGATCATCCCTTTCACCTTCGTCCTGTGCTTTTCTGGTATTGGATACAACTTAGCATGACATACTTGGATCTTATATTCGAAGTCCTTAATCTCTCCTGGATTTATATCAAAAATATCATGGAATTCTTCTAACAAACACGTCATTACTGGAACATGCTCAATTCTCTCATTAGCCTTCTCAGATATTTCTATGCTCTCAAAACCTTGGTCCATCTCACTTCTCCCACGGTGTATTTCTCTTCATCTTCGAAATGAACATCCCCTGCATGATGAAATTTAATCGTATCCGATTCCATGTCTAGAATAGCCTTGTACCTCTTAATTAAATCCGTCCCCAAGATCAAATCATGCGCAATATCTCGCATCACGACGAAAATATGCTCGAAGAAACATCCTCCAATCTTAATCTTTAAATACAGTTGTATCTTGCACGAGGTAACCTTGTTAGGAATAATACCTTGGATCTTAATTCCAGCTACGGGTATTTCTTCAATATCCTGCGTTAATTTCCATAAATTGTACAATCTTTCGCTCACCAAACAAAGCATTGCACCTGTATCTATCAAAGAGTGTACCTGTTTCCCATATACTTCACAAATAATAACTGGTAACCTGGTTCTCTCTACAAACTCTTTTATCTCGTGTTCTTCCCGAATCAAGTCCTCATCTTCGACTTCCCATTGAATAATTTTGGAAATATACTGCATTGGAGTTACTTCTGCTGGCTCTCTAGTTCCGAAATCGAAGTTTTTTTCATTCTTCCCAGCCGAATTATTAATACCAGAAGTACTAGGTTGATTTCTTCTATCATCTAATTCCTTCAGATATTGTTGAATTTCTTCTCCTCTCTGCTCCAGATTTTGTATTTGCTGATCTCTGAACCTGTCATTGTTCGATCTCTCATATTGTCGATTGTAACTTGTTCTCTGGTATGGCCTACTGTATCCTTGTCTCCTCCAGGAATTCCAATTGTTTCCATACCTTCCTCTTCTAACGTAAGGTTGTCTATTATCTTGACCTCTTCTATCGTGATACTCCCTCGACGTTTGCTCTGCCCTATTCCTATCATTCCTGTCATTCCTATCAAGTGTTGTCTGACATTGTCTATCCGTTAAGACAGCATATGCGGCTTGATTCTCTTGCTTGCTATTCCTCTGCTGGTAAAATTGCGCATTGGAATGATCTAAATGCTGAAGGACTTCATCAAATTCCTCCATGTATTCGACATTAGCAGAAATAAGACTTCGTTGCACCTCCAACGGAAATTGTCTAATTAATGCGGGAATTAGTTCATAAGTTGGCATGGGTGGATCTAAACATTGAAGTTTCGCAAGCTGGTTTGCGAAATAATTCGAAAATTTAGTCGGCTGTGACGTAGAATAACGTTTCACGTATAACTCTGCCCTGATATTCTGCTGCGTTTCCGGAGACCAAAATTTTCGTAATAGTGCCTGTTCAAACTCTTCATAAGTTCTCAAATTGCAACAAAAGGCCCTAAACCAGACGAGTGCCAGACCGTCTAAAAATCTACTAATAACTCTCATCTCTCTCTCTTTAGTAACTTTAGTATCCTTCAGATAATCTCGAACCTCTCTCAAAAATTCACAGGCGAAACATTTCCGTTCCTGAAAATTTAATCGGTTTCTCTTCATAACTCCTTACTAATGTGATCGGAGTAGAAGTACGAATGGTAGAGACTCCTTATGACCTACCTATCTCTGATAATCTTCCTCTATTTTCAAAAGTATTTTCAGTTATATTTTCCTGTTTCTCATCGGATCTTGATTTATACTCTTCCAATTTCCTCTCCATAATGCTAACAGTTTGTCTAAACTCCTCCATTTCCTTCCGATTTTGTTTTCCCTCTTCATCTATTACCATACTATCCTTCAATTCTTCTATTCTCTTCATCTGACTTTCCTCTCCAACAGTTAACTGATTCTTTAATTTTTCCACAGTATCCCGAATAGATTGAATGTCTCCAGACACTATTTTAATCTCTGACGAAAAAGCTGTCCTCACTTCTTTAACTTCATCATGAGTATCTTTCACAAGCTGTTCCTGAATATCTTTAATTACTTTTTCTTTAACCTCATTCTTCAATTCCGAGACTACTTCCTCCTTTAATTGTTATACTATTATTCCTTGAAATTCAGATACAACCTTCTGGACTACTTGTGTGGATCTCAACGTACATTCCTTAATCATACTAATTTCCAAAGTTGCTAAGTCATCTGTTATCTTCCGGACATGATCTTCAAACTTATTTTCCAATGACCTAACTATCGTCTGCGTATCGTTCTTGTGTTGAGCTTACTCTTCCTTCATCAAACGACGACTATCCTGCAAGCTTTCCTTCATATGGCCGTAGTTAGTGAACAAATTACCTTTCAAATTTTCCCGGTCTCTATGATCCTCGCTTCCAAACTTAAGAAATTCTCTTGAGCTCTCCTAGAATTATCTTTGATTTTCGTTTCCAATGAGACTACTCTATCCTCAATTTTAGCATCTATTGATTCAGATAGCTTGCCCCCGAATGATTCCATCTTCCTCAATATCCTGCTTTCTATCGATTCTATCTTTTCCAACATTTAGTATTTCAACGAGTTTGAGTTTTCAGTGATTTTACATTCTAAACTTTATACAGAAGCCGAATTGTCTTTTATTTGACTTTCAATCTTATTTTCTAAGCTTTCCATATTATTATTTATTTTAAGTTCTAGAGAAGCAGAATTCTCGGTTATTTTATCTTCGAGAGAAACAGAATTCTCTGCCATTTGAGTTCCCATTTTATGTTCTAGAGAAGCAGAATTCTCTTTCATTTGAGTTCCTATTTTCTGACCCAACTCCTGGATCAGCCTAGTAACTGTTTCCATTCCACTCATAATGATTATTGAGAACACTGGGGTACGATGTCAGTCGATGCTTGAAGAACCTAAAATCTAAAATATTAGTACAGTGATTATGCAGACACGACCTTGAACTGAGACTTCACTACGAATAACTTATTAATTCTTACATTTACAATTAATTTACTGTGAAAAATCACAAACAATAACCCAACAAATGCAAATCAAAATTATGAGACTGTGCATTCATGATCTTGAATCCTACAAAAAAAACATCTCCTATGCTAATTCAAAATTCAAATACCACTCGACCTCGAATCGAAATTCGGAATCGAATCGCATCAGACTCAGAAACCACTCAACATGTTGACAGCCAAACTCGTGCCCCACACGTTGTGGCCAAAACTCTTCTACCTTACTTTATGTGACCGTTTGACGGATGTCCCACGTCCACATAAGCGCACATCAAAATAACAGCAGAGCACAAGACTCAATAACATCTCGGGGTAAAAATGAGCAAACAACCAACTTTGTAATTCCGATGTACATTACAGCAAGGATAGAAAGGAGTTAAGTTTCAAGAAATCATGAATGACCCCAGTTTTCTATAAGATAAAATGCATCAGGTCAATTTATTCATTCAACCATCCTACTCTAATACCTTCTTTCCGCAGGGAGATCGCTAAATACACTCCTGAAATAAAAAAACACCCTATCGCACCCCCTGGGACCCTGCTCTAAAGATGCCCTATTCGATTAACGGCAATAATTAAATCCAAAAACCAAAATTTAAATAACGAAATTAGTCAAATGTTCCTCCAACATTTAGTGAAATTTATAGTGTATCACTGGAATGTGTGTTATTCGAAACACCATAAACACATTAATGATGTGCAGACAATTAATAGTCCAGTTTGACATCAATTCAAAAATTATATACAAGTCACAACAGCATTATATTTCCAAAATATCCTCGAAATTATTCTTAGTTTCAAAATCAATCATGTGAAAAGTCATGAATAAAAATTCTTAAATAGTTATCTCAATTATTTAACAAGCCATCAAAACTATTGGCTATGAACAATCTATTATTCCATGTAATCTGATGCTAAGTCAGTTATTTCATAATCGTAAGTTTCCACATCTAGAATTTATTAATCACTCCAACAACCATGTTGATTTAATATAATCTCTTAAAGAAATAAATGTATTCACTTATTAAAATTTTTGGGTGTCACTCGCTATTATCATGAAATTATTAAATTTTATATGAATGATGGATCAGTTATAACGGCTAACAAATTCATCTGAAATCGAGGTCAGCCTTCTCTGAATGCCCCATATCACTAAGCATTAATAGGCTTCTCATTTTATATCTCCACATAATATTGAAAGTTTCAAAATATATTGATCATACTGCAATATCAAAGTCATTCCGTAGAATATTTGTAAGGTGTGAGCAAAAATAAGTAGAATCCGAAATTCTAATGATGACGTTATCTGGTTTAAGGCGTGGGGTTGCTACTCTGGATAGACTCTTCTTCTTGAGACACGTAACACGGGGATTCATCTTCCAAAATCATTAATATCAAACACACACAACATCATTTAATCATTATTACTACTTCCATTTTTCTAAATTCCATTGAGCCTCATTGCTTCAATTAATGGATTAGAATAAAAACACGCATGTCTTCCCCATTTAACTCAACTACCAAGCCAGATAAATAATTAGTTGTCATTAACAATTATTTTGCCTTCCAATAGTCATCTTACAAAACACTCCCTAATTGACACAAATGCTCTACACTGCAACTTCCATTTCGAAAAATGTCATCATCATCATCTCATTAGAGAAATCCAAATTACATTATTAATTACGACCTCATTACCTCTTGTCTATAATCTGATCCAAAATTCGATTATGTGAACACCACAGAATGGTTCACTATCACCCAATAAATTTATTATTAGTAGTAAATATTAAATATTTCAACAAGTCAAAATAAATAAATTCCAAGTTCGTGATCCCAACAGATCTTCAAAATCCCGATAATCATTCAACATGATTCAATCAAGTATTATCGAATGTATCACAATCATCAATTATTATTATTATAATCATTACTAGAAAATCGTAATCGTATGAAAAATCAAACTCATTACGTAACGATTAAGTATCTAATCTTATCGAATATTACTGAAATCAACTCCCAAGAATCATTAAGTAACGTAAAATCATCGCAAGTAACTATCCAAGAAAGATAGCCTTCGATCAAAAATGCAACAAAAAAACAATATGTACACGACTGTACACCAGAAAATCTATGAAAAGTAACTAGCTAACTATAGAAGCATGGATGCATTGAAAGAATGTCACCACCCCACGACCAAACTGTATCGTGGATATGCTAGTCTACATGACGTGCTGAAGCATCGCCTAGAAATCCATAAAGTGGCTCCAGTCATTATGCTCTGGCATAATTCAAAATAAATGCTGGCATCAAACGTTGATCTCTAAAATGGTTGAATGAAATAGTCTACAGTCTGCAAATCACATGTACTAATTACTAGAAGGTAAAGATGTTATTCACTTCCCTTGATAATAGTTTGCGGCGATGGATCCACCTGTTGTAGCATGCCTCCTCCATGACATGCGGCTGGCTCGAATCCACATGTGCACGAACACACCTGTTCACGATGGCTGTTCACCACGCCTCAAAGTTCCATTACATCGACCTCCATCACACCACCAAATATGGTTTAACAATCCATAATGACGTTTCGATTCATGGTAGTATTATTCAAAAGTTTATCACGAACGTTCGCTACCATGAATTCCTGTACGGTATCCATTAACACCATGGCTTCTGCCATGAAAATCCACGTAATCTAGACTGCTGTGGTTGACTATTGTCACCCGGTCATTTACCGTTCCGAAATACGTCTGTGTTACAAGTATAAATGTACACGACGACTTTGCTATCATTCAACTGGTATTGGCGCAGTACACTGACGACATTGCTTGCCATATTTTCCAACATTAGCTATAAAATAAATCCTTTAAATGAGGATATGTTTTAGGAATATGTTCCAGCACATAGGCTAACTGTATGTGAGACTGAAATATTAGTCCACAGCAGTTGTGAACACACCAAACTGGTCCAACTATATAAATGCTATCTGTGGACAACACTGAAACAGTGTTTCCTCGCAGGCTAATTATCTGGCAATATGTCTGGTACTCGTAATATAGTTCTGAACGAACGCTTCGAAATACATGCTCAACTTGCATGAAAACGAATCTCGTGCGATGCGCTCTTTCTCACTCACTGCTGTCTGTCTTACTAACAGGTGTTCATGGTTCAGTGACCTGACTCGTTCTCCCGCGCGCATCCACCTCGCGCATCTGACGTAACGCCTCTCGCAACAGGCTCTCCACATACTTCCCCTCGGCGCTCACTTCAAACAGACTTCAAAATATAATCCAGAAAAACGACTCTCACATCCAGGCTATGGGCTCCCTCAAATTGGGCACATCCACCCCACACATGCTAAAAAATAAAAATCTCCATTTTTATTTTCCTTCTTACAGTTGTTTTTCGACTCTATTCTTATCTGGTTCTTGAAAAATATTCCTTCAGATTTGCAGCACTAAACGTTCCCACGACGTTACCAGATGTAATGTCTTCAATTCGATAACTGCCATTATCCAAACTCTGCGCTACTCTGAATGGTCCTTTATATAAGATGGCAAACTTCGAATATACTTTGTTGCTGACATCCGATGGAGTAGGATTCCTAATCAACACTAAAGTTCCTTCTCTCAGAGGCTATCTATATCTCCTTCCTCTAACTCTTCTGTTGCGTTTATCTGCCTATATTCGCAATCTTCCCAAAGCTTCTACTTCACGTCCTCTCTGATTTGGCTCTATCTCTGGTGGAATGTATACGATCCTATCCCAGGGTGGTATAGGTTTCTCTCCCTTATGTAACACTGATGGAATTTGCCCTGTGCTTTCATGCACCGTAGAATTGATTGATTTCAAAGCGATGGGAATCACATCCATCCATCGCCAATGTTCATTTGCACAGTAGAGACGACAGAATTAACTATCTCAGACATCAATATCTCCGCCGGGATACTCTCTGGATGTCTTATGGACCATAACACCTGCCTTATATCCAATTCCCTCATGGCATTTCTTAACTCCCACGACGTAAACTGTGAACTATGGTCTGATAATACAAATTCAGGCTTTCCTGCTTCAGGAATAACGCATTCCCTTATCCTCTTAATTATGTATCTGGAATTTGCTTTCCGTATAGGACGGATCATTGTGTATTTACTAAAGACGTCAACCGTAACCAAAACATATCGGTTGCCCCTTTTTGACTTAGGTAGCGGTCCGTAAATATCTGTGTTATATAATTCACGAGGCTTTGATGAGATAATGGTCCTTGGTATTTCTCTCAACAAATGCGAATGATTTTTGCTACGCTGGCACAAATCACAAGTCCTGATGACCTCTCTGACGGTGTTTCTCATATGTTCCCAAGTAAACTTTTCTGCAATACTGCACTCCGTTTTATCCACTCCTGCGTGTGCTAAACTTATATGTGCTAACCAAATGATGGCTTCCTGTAACCTAGGAGGTATGACGATTCGTAGCTTACTATGATCATGATCGATGAATTTATACACAACGCCATTCCATAATACATAATCTCGCGTCATCCTTTCCATAACTGGATATTCAACACCAGTCGGATCCATGTCTCGATGAAGAAATCTATAAATGTTTCTTAACAATCCGTATCGTTTCTGGGCTTGTGGTATCCTCTCAAGTCTTCTCAAAGTATCCTCATCCTCTTGCATAAGCATTACTGGTAAAATCCGAAGAGTAGGCTCCACGACTCTGCTTAATAAATCAGCCCCCAAATTAGCTTTTCCTGGTCTATGTTCAATCGTCAGGTTGAACTGCTGAACGAATAATGCCCATCTCGTGATCCTATCACTGGAAAAATTTGTTTTAAGGATAAATTCCAGAGGGTGATGATCCGTTCTGACTATCACGAAATGTGCAATAAGTAACTTCTTCCAAGATTCTAATACAAAAACAATCGCCAAAGCTTCAAGCTTCGTGGTATAATAATTGCGTTCTGATGGTTTCAACTTCCTACTGATGAAATATAGATAGTGTCTTGTGCGATCCTCATCTTCTTGAAGTAAGATGGCTCCTATCCCAATATTCGATGCATCCGACTCTATAATAAAAATTTTCTCAAAGTCTGGATATTCCAATTTGACACTGTTGAGCATTAACTCCTTCGCCTTATTAAAAGATTCTTCACATGAGTCATCCCATTTCCATTTATTGTTCTTTCTTAACAAACTCTGCAAAGGTGTTACTACATCAGTATACTTATAGCAATGTCCTGCAAAGAACTGGCAAGTTCCTAGGAATTGTCGTACAAGCTTGACTCGAGTAGGTCTAGGATATTCTGCAATTGCTTGAAGTTTCTCTTCATTGGGTCGATAACCATCACCATATGTCCAAGAAATCTGATTTCTTTCTTAAAAACGGACATTTCTTCAGGTTCACTTTGAAATTAGACTTCCTTAAATCCAAGAATAAATTTCGCAGGTGTAACATGTGCTGATCTTCAGTCTCTGAAGCTACCAAAATATCATCCACATAGCATATAATTGAGTCTTTAACATCTTGACTTAGGTTCTGATCTAAGGCACGTATCAGAACTGCTCCTGAAGTCTTCATCCCAAACGGAAATTTTCTAAAAACATAGGTCTGCTGTTCGAATAGAAATCCTGTGAATTTTGTGAATCTTCGCCGAGTCTAACATGATGATAAGAAGATGTCAGATCTATTGTCGAAAACCACATGTTATCCTTGAATTTTCTCAATAAATCCTTGATCAAAGGTGGCCTATCATATTCTGGAAATAGTCTTGAATTCAGTGGTCTGTCGTCAAGGCATATCCTTAAATTCCCATCTGCTTTAAGTACGACAGCCAAAGGATTAACGTAAGACGTTACACATTTATTAATAATCCTACCTTCTCCAGGTTTTGGATCATCCCTTTCACCTTCGTCCTGTGCTTTTCTGGTATTGGATACAACTTAGCATGACATACTTGGATCTTATATTCGAAGTCCTTAATCTCTCCTGGATTTATATCAAAAATATCATGGAATTCTTCTAACAAACACGTCATTACTGGAACATGCTCAATTCTCTCATTAGCCTTCTCAGATATTTCTATGCTCTCAAAACCTTGGTCCATCTCACTTCTCCCACGGTGTATTTCTCTTCATCTTCGAAATGAACATCCCCTGCATGATGAAATTTAATCGTATCCGATTCCATGTCTAGAATAGCCTTGTACCTCTTAATTAAATCCGTCCCCAAGATCAAATCATGCGCAATATCTCGCATCACGACGAAAATATGCTCGAAGAAACATCCTCCAATCTTAATCTTTAAATACAGTTGTATCTTGCACGAGGTAACCTTGTTAGGAATAATACCTTGGATCTTAATTCCAGCTACGGGTATTTCTTCAATATCCTGCGTTAATTTCCATAAATTGTACAATCTTTCGCTCACCAAACAAAGCATTGCACCTGTATCTATCAAAGAGTGTACCTGTTTCCCATATACTTCACAAATAATAACTGGTAACCTGGTTCTCTCTACAAACTCTTTTATCTCGTGTTCTTCCCGAATCAAGTCCTCATCTTCGACTTCCCATTGAATAATTTTGGAAATATACTGCATTGGAGTTACTTCTGCTGGCTCTCTAGTTCCGAAATCGAAGTTTTTTTCATTCTTCCCAGCCGAATTATTAATACCAGAAGTACTAGGTTGATTTCTTCTATCATCTAATTCCTTCAGATATTGTTGAATTTCTTCTCCTCTCTGCTCCAGATTTTGTATTTGCTGATCTCTGAACCTGTCATTGTTCGATCTCTCATATTGTCGATTGTAACTTGTTCTCTGGTATGGCCTACTGTATCCTTGTCTCCTCCAGGAATTCCAATTGTTTCCATACCTTCCTCTTCTAACGTAAGGTTGTCTATTATCTTGACCTCTTCTATCGTGATACTCCCTCGACGTTTGCTCTGCCCTATTCCTATCATTCCTGTCATTCCTATCAAGTGTTGTCTGACATTGTCTATCCGTTAAGACAGCATATGCGGCTTGATTCTCTTGCTTGCTATTCCTCTGCTGGTAAAATTGCGCATTGGAATGATCTAAATGCTGAAGGACTTCATCAAATTCCTCCATGTATTCGACATTAGCAGAAATAAGACTTCGTTGCACCTCCAACGGAAATTGTCTAATTAATGCGGGAATTAGTTCATAAGTTGGCATGGGTGGATCTAAACATTGAAGTTTCGCAAGCTGGTTTGCGAAATAATTCGAATATTTAGTCGGCTGTGACGTAGAATAACGTTTCACGTATAACTCTGCCCTGATATTCTGCTGCGTTTCCGGAGACCAAAATTTTCGTAATAGTGCCTGTTCAAACTCTTCATAAGTTCTCAAATTGCAACAAAAGGCCCTAAACCAGACGAGTGCCAGACCGTCTAAAAATCTACTAATAACTCTCATCTCTCTCTCTTTAGTAACTTTAGTATCCTTCAGATAATCTCGAACCTCTCTCAAAAATTCACAGGCGAAACATTTCCGTTCCTGAAAATTTAATCGGTTTCTCTTCATAACTCCTTACTAATGTGATCGGAGTAGAAGTACGAATGGTAGAGACTCCTTATGACCTACCTATCTCTGATAATCTTCCTCTATTTTCAAAAGTATTTTCAGTTATATTTTCCTGTTTCTCATCGGATCTTGATTTATACTCTTCCAATTTCCTCTCCATAATGCTAACAGTTTGTCTAAACTCCTCCATTTCCTTCCGATTTTGTTTTCCCTCTTCATCTATTACCATACTATCCTTCAATTCTTCTATTCTCTTCATCTGACTTTCCTCTCCAACAGTTAACTGATTCTTTAATTTTTCCACAGTATCCCGAATAGATTGAATGTCTCCAGACACTACTTTAATCTCTGACGAAAAAGCTGTCCTCACTTCTTTAACTTCATCATGAGTATCTTTCACAAGCTGTTCCTGAATATCTTTAATTACTTTTTCTTTAACCTCATTCTTCAATTCCGAGACTACTTCCTCCTATAATTGTTCTACTATTATTCCTTGAAATTCAGATACAACCTTCTGGACTACTTGTGTGGATCTCAACGTACACTCCTTAATCATACTAATTTCCAAAGTTGCTAAGTCATCTGTTATCTTCCGGACATGATCTTCAAACTTATTTTCCAATGACCTAACTATCGTCTGCGTATCGTTCTTGTGTTGAGCTTACTCTTCCTTCATCAAACGACGACTATCCGGCAAGCTTTCCTTCATATGGCCGTAGTTAGTGAACAAATTACCTTTCAAATTTTCCCGGTCTCTATGATCCTCGCTTCCAAACTTAAGAAATTCTCTTGAGCTCTCCTAGAATTATCTTTGATTTTCGTTTCCAATGAGACTACTCTATCCTCAATTTTAGCATCTATTGATTCAGATAGCTTGCCCCCGAATGATTCCATCTTCCTCAATATCCTGCTTTCTATCGATTCTATCTTTTCCAACATTTAGTATTTCAACGAGTTTGAGTTTTCAGTGATTTTACATTCTAAACTTTATACAGAAGCCGAATTGTCTTTTATTTGACTTTCAATCTTATTTTCTAAGCTTTCCATATTATTATTTATTTTAAGTTCTAGAGAAGCAGAATTCTCGGTTATTTTATCTTCGAGAGAAACAGAATTCTCTGCCATTTGAGTTCCCATTTTATGTTCTAGAGAAGCAGAATTCTCTTTCATTTGAGTTCCTATTTTCTGACCCAACTCCTGGATCATCCTAGTAACTGTTTCCATTCCACTCATAATGATTATTGAGAACACTGGGGTACGATGTCAGTCGATGCTTGAAGAACCTAAAATCTAAAATATTAGTACAGTGATTATGCAGACACGACCTTGAACTGAGACTTCACTACGAATAACTTATTAATTCTTACATTTACAATTAATTTACTGTGAAAAATCACAAACAATAACCCAACAAATGCAAATCAAAATTATGAGACTGTGCATTCATGATCTTGAATCCTACAAAAAAAAACATCTCCTATGCTAATTCAAAATTCAAATACCAATCGACCTCGAATCGAAATTCGGAATCGAATCGCATCAGACTCAGAAACCACTCAACATGTTGACAGCCAAACTCGTGCCCCACACGTTGTGGCCAAAACTCTTCTACCTTACTTTATGTGACCGTTTGACGGATGTCCCACGTCCACATAAGCGCACATCAAAATAACAGCAGAGCACAAGACTCAATAACATCTCGGGGTAAAAATGAGCAAACAACCAACTTTGTAATTCCGATGTACATTACAGCAAGGATAGAAAGGAGTTAAGTTTCAAGAAATCATGAATGACCCCAGTTTTCTATAAGATAAAATGCATCAGGTCAATTTATTCATTCAACCATCCTACTCTAATACAGTCCTTCTTTCCGCAGGGAGATCGCTAAATACACTCCTGAAATAAAAAACACCCTATCGCACCCCCTGGGACCCTGCTCTAAAGATGCCCTATTCGATTAACGGCAATAATTAAATCCAAAAACCAAAATTTAAATAACGAAATTAGTCAAATGTTCCTCCAACATTTAGTGAAATTTATAGTTTATCACTGGAATGTGTGTTATTCGAAACACCATAAACACATTAATGATGTGCAGACAATTAATAGTCCAGTTTGACATCAATTCAAAAATTATATACAAGTCACAACAGCATTATATTTCCAAAATATCCTCGAAATTATTCTTAGTTTCAAAATCAATCATGTGAAAAGTCATGAATAAAAATTCTTAAATAGTTATCTCAATTATTTAACAAGCCATCAAAACTATTGGCTATGAACAATCTATTATTCCATGTAATCTGATGCTAAGTCAGTTATTTCATAATCGTAAGTTTCCACATCTAGAATTTATTAATCACTCCAACAACCATGTTGATTTAATATAATCTCTTAAAGAAATAAATGTATTCACTTATTAAAATTTTTGGGTGTCACTCGCTATTATCATGAAATTATTAAATTTTATATGAATTATGGATCAGTTATAACGGCTAACAAATTCATCTGAAATCGAGGTCAGCCTTCTCTGAATGCCCCATATCACTAAGCATTAATAGGCTTCACATTTTATATCTCCACATAATATTGAAAGTTTCAAAATATATTGATCATACTGCAATATCAAAGTCATTCCGTAGAATATTTGTAAGGTGTGAGCAAAAATAAGTAGAATCCGAAATTCTAATGATGACGTTATCTGGTTTAAGGCGTGGGGTTGCTACTCTGGATAGACTCTTCTTCTTGAGACACGTAACACGGGGATTCATCTTCCAAAATCATTAATATCAAACACACACAACATCATTTAATCATTATTACTACTTCCATTTTTCTAAATTCCATTGAGCCTCATTGCTTCAATTAATGGATTAGAATAAAAACACGCATGTCTTCCCCATTTAACTCAACTACCAAGCCAGATAAATAATTAGTTGTCATTAACAATTATTTTGCCTTCCAATAGTCATCTTACAAAACACTCCCTAATTGACACAAATGCTCTACACTGCAACTTCCATTTCGAAAAATGTCATCATCATCATCTCATTAGAGAAATCCAAATTACATTATTAATTACGACCTCATTACCTCTTGTCTATAATCTGATCCAAAATTCGATTATGTGAACACCACAGAATGGTTCACTATCACCCAATAAATTTATTATTAGTAGTAAATATTAAATATTTCAACAAGTCAAAATAAATAAATTCCAAGTTCGTGATCCCAACAGATCTTCAAAATCCCGATAATCATTCAACATGATTCAATCAAGTATTATCGAATGTATCACAATCATCAATTATTATTATTATAATCATTACTAGAAAATCGTAATCGTATGAAAAATCAAACTCATTACGTAACGATTAAGTATCTAATCTTATCGAATATTACTGAAATCAACTCCCAAGAATCATTAAGTAACGTAAAATCATCGCAAGTAACTTTCCAAGAAAGATAGCCTTCGATCAAAAATGCAACAAAAAAACAATATGTACACGACTGTACACCAGAAAATCTATGAAAAGTAACTAGCTAACTATAGAAGCATGGATGCATTGAAAGAATGTCACCACCCCACGACCAAACTGTATCGTGGATATGCTAGTCTACATGACGTGCTGAAGCATCGCCTAGAAATCCATAAAGTGGCTCCAGTCATTATGCTCTGGCATAATTCAAAATAAATGCTGGCATCAAACGTTGATCTCTAAAATGGTTGAATGAAATAGTCTACAGTCTGCAAATCACATGTACTAATTACTAGAAGGTAAAGATGTTATTCACTTCCCTTGATAATAGTTTGCGGCGATGGATCCACCTGTTGTAGCATGCCTCCTCCATGACATGCGGCTGGCTCGAATCCACATGTGCACGAACACACCTGTTCACGATGGCTGTTCACCACGCCTCAAAGTTCCATTACATCGACCTCCATCACACCACCAAATATGGTTTAACAATCCATAATGACGTTTCGATTCATGGTAGTATTATTCAAAAGTTTATCACGAACGTTCGCTACCATGAATTCCTGTACGGTATCCATTAACACCATGGCTTCTGCCATAAAAATCCACGTAATCTAGACTGCTGTGGTTGACTATTGTCACCCGGTCATTTACCGTTCCGAAATACGTCTGTGTTACAAGTATAAATGTACACGACGAATTTGCTATCATTCAACTGGTATTGGCGCAGTACACTGACGACATTGCTTGCCATATTTTCCAACATTAGCTATAAAATAAATCCTTTAAATGAGGATATGTTTTAGGAATATGTTCCAGCACATAGGCTAACTGTATGTGAGACTGAAATATTAGTCCACAGCAGTTGTGAACACACCAAACTGGTCCAACTATATAAATGCTATCTGTGGACAACACTGAAACAGTGTTTCCTCGCAGGCTAATTATCTGGCAATATGTCTGGTACTCGTAATATAGTTCTGAACGAACGCTTCGAAATACATGCTCAACTTGCATGAAAACGAATCTCGTGCGATGCGCTCTTTCTCACTCACTGCTGTCTGTCATACTAACAGGTGTTCATGGTTCAGTGACCTGACTCGCTATCCCGAGCGCATCCACCTCGCGTATCTGACGTAACGCCTCGCGCAACAGGCTCTCCACAAACTTTCCCTCGGCGCTCACTTCAAACAGACTAGTAGTGGGGTGCAGAGGTTTCTACCCATAATAGCGCATGTGCTTGAATGCGAATGGCTATCTTGGAAAATGATGGTGGTGTGGGAGGACTAGGTGTCCTTTAGATGGTTTTTATCCGCTCTATTTGATGGTGAGGTTATTTTTTAAAATGGGTGAAATTTGGAAACGCAATTTGAGGTAAACGTGCGTTTTTAACATTTTGGTGATATTCAATGAGCTTGTAAGGCTAGAACGATGTGTTGTTTAGGAACGGGGTGACATTCTCTTGGCTAAGAATGTGTGTTGGAATGTTTTAAAAAAATTGAACATTTTTGTTTTTTGGATTGGCGCTATTTTGAAAACGGTGAATTTTGGAAAAAAGTTTGTTTGACGTTAATGAAAGGTGGACATGCCCTCTAAGGTGGCAGCAAGTTTCAAGGGTGTAGGAGGGGAAAAAATGATAGCCTACTTTCTCGCGAACATTGGTGATAATTGGTGAACGGATGGTCAGATTTTAACAAATGAGGTGTCGTTGGACTCGAGCTGACGTCCCCTTTCCTATAGACCACTTGTTATATTTTGCAATGTTTATTTGAAAATTTTTGTGTTTGAAAGTAGGCGATAGTTTGAAAACCAAACATGATAGAACGTTGTGTCATGGTTCAAACGAATGGTCTCTATGACCTTTATTTTTTATAATAAAACTTCTTTATTTTTTGAGATTTTTTGACAAGACTTATTTTTATTTTGGAAACTAATGCGTTTGTTTGACATAAATGAAAATAAATGTCAAGTCTCTAGGACAAGAACTATGCATTTTAATTTTTTTAATTTTTATTTATTTATTTATTTATTTATTTATCGTATGGCTTTTAGTGCCGGGAGTGTGCGAGGACATTTTCGGCTCGCCTGAGTCTGTAGCTGCTTCCAGTGGACACCCTTACGGTGAGCTACAAGTTCCTTTCAATTTCAATTTTTTAAAATAAAAGAGTGTTTGTTGACAGAGAGCCGGTAGCGCTTGACGTAAGTTACAACGAGGCTATGACTGGCCATGGTGGATTCGGGAAATGGCTATTTCGACGGGGCGATGTATGGCAAAACGAGGGGTTGCTTTTCGATATTTTCCTATGACAGATGAATGAAGGCGAATATTTTGAAAATCCCTTGTAGCGATCTCGGTGACCATGCACGGAAGAAATGAATTGCTATTTTGGTGGGATGGCGGGGCAGTTTATGATGGTTGGTTTTGTGATATTTCCTATGACGGATAGAGGCGAATGTTTGAAAATGTGTTACGTGTGCTAGGACTTTTTACCCCTGAAGGGGATCTTTAACATGCTAGTAAACGGTAATAAGCAAGACTGCTGTCTGGCACAGTAAATGGTTTTAGAATATGGAAACCTATAACATTTGCTCGACCAAGTCATGTGCATGTACGCAAAGAGCCAAAACGGTAAGGTCATTGGCCTGAAATGTTATGAACTAAATATTGAACTGGGTAAAGTCATGTGTTTTAGGGTGAACGTATGTGGTTAACATGATCATGTATAAAGGATGGCCGCTTGCTGGTAATTATTATTATTACAGTAAAATGTTTAATAATAATAATAATAATAATAATAAGACACACATATTTTCAATGCTAACACACACACAGTCCTGCTCACTGGAGACTGAATATTGTACCTAGCCAGAGGACTTGTGAGAGAGACTGCTGATAACACAAAAATGTCTACGTCAGCAGGAAGTGTGATATCAGCTTACTTGTCTCGTGGTGGCTAGCAGGTACGTCGTTTAAGCAGCCGCCATGTTGGTTCTGAGACAGTAGGACTACCAATGTATAAAAGGCAGCCATTTTGGTTCCTCATTAAAAACATGAAACAAGTATAAAGTACGCGAATCTTATCGCGTTTGAGGAATGTGGGGAGGCGTGGGAACACGTGTGAGAGAGACAACATTTCAAGGTCAAAACGCTGAGAAAATGCAACTCTCTCTGTTGCTAGGCTAACTGATAGCGATTGCGATAGTGATGCACTTGCCATTTTAGCAAACGTACGTATACAGTAGAGCTCTGAACTGAACTTTGGAGGAAAAAATCCGTTTATTTTTTGGTAAGTACCTATGAATGATTATTTTAATAATGAAATGTTAATGAACCTTAAATTTGTAGTTATTGATAAGGTAATTAATGATTTATTTATTTATTTATTTATTTATTTATTTATTTATTTGTTTGCAGATAACCGGTATACCTTACATACCTGGGATACAAGAAACCATTGCGCTTTTGGGCCCACTAGAGGGAAACAGTAACAAGCCAGTGCAGGTGAAGGTGAGATTACTTTTTTAAACTAACTTGTTTCATTTTTTTGTTTGATATTGTTTTTTATTTTATGAAATGCATGTATTAACCTGAATTTAGGTATTTATAGCGGTTTATTTTATTTATTTTTAGAAACTTGGAAAGAAAAGCCTTACCGCCGTAGCAGTTGCTGAAAACTCAAGACGCAGTAGAGTGCAACCATTGTTTCCAGGCAGTGAACTATTGAAAACTCAGGTAAGTCTAACTTAAAAAAACTATTCCATTTTACCACTACTGAAAACTCGTAGACAAAAAATTCATTACCTGTACATGACTAGGACGATGATTGCTTTCTTGAATAATGGCCATGTATTGACAAACGGTACAAGACTATATTGGTTGTTGACTGGGAAAAGTTAAAGGCTATGTTGGATTTTCTAAAAACAAAACAAAATTAATTTATGGGTGGTTCCCTATGGACTCAATAAATATCCACAGGTTTGAACAAGAAAGTCTGAACAAAATGATATGATATTTATTTTTGTTTATATATTGGTTAAAGGGAAATGTAAATGAATGCAGCTTTATTAAAATAAGTACATGGGGTATTGTTAGTGCAGACATACAGTTTATTTTTTAATATATATTTGATGGTGTTTTTTATTTAATGCCAATTAACGTTAAAGTTTATTTACAAGTATTGATTGATTTGATTGAGTGATAAGTTATTTTGTTTGTTTTTTTAGGTGTGGTCATACGCCATTAACATAGTGAACAGGCAGTGGAAGAAAGCATACATTGTGGTTTAAAATGATGTGTGCAACGTTAATAACTTACAATAAGAAAAATGTTTTATTATAACACATGGCGTTAGTACCAAATAGAACAAGTGAACAAGTTGGTTTACCACGTGGGTTAAACTTAAAAACAGAACATGATCGTTGGTTAACATTTGTATCCTGGCCTGTAGGCTTTTTGTAAGCACACAAACTTGCAAAAGCCTTTTTTTTTTACTTGAACCGAGAAGATGTGGTGCGCTGTGTGTTTTGTCGTATTGAACTTTCACACTGGGAAGAAGGGGATGATCCCTTTAGAGACCATTTGCGATGGTCTCCTTGTTGTCCTTACATGCTTGGAAAACAAGTGCGTAACATACCCTCGTATCCATTTTTCCAAACCACAAGGCCATTGGCCGCTACTTACGTTGCTGAATCACAAATAAATAATAATAATGATGTATCACCAGCCAACAACGGTAGTGTCGATATATGTGGTCCATATGCCATAGACAGTGTTGAATTGGCATGTGCTTTTGAAAAATTGGGGGTTTGCAAAACTAAAGCACTAGCACGCCCAGAGTACAGCTCTGTTGAAAAACGTTTAGAATCTTATAAAAATGTTTGGCCATTAATATTAAAACACCTTACCAAACAGCTAAGTGAAACTGGAATTTTTATACTGGTGAAGGGGATAAAACAATATGTTTTATTGTGGATTTGCTTTAAAGGATTGGCAAATGACTGATGACCCTTGTGTGCAACACGCTCGTTGGTTACCTAACTGTAAATACATGGTGTTGCTTAAAGGTCAGGAATTTGTGAACACTATTCGTAAAGAAAACGTGATTGCAGCACAAGACATAAAAGTGCCTATAGAGTTAGAACACGCGGAGAAAATACATGAGGCTGAAAAAAAAAAGACTTGTCTCACGTACAGATACAAAAGTGTGACCAACAATTATGTAAAATTTGTTATCAAGATGAACTAGGTGTTGTATTTTTGCCTTGTGGACATGTGTCAAGTATGCATTAGAACTTAACACTTGTGCTATATGCAGAAAAGTAGTATCTGCTACAGTTAAGGCATTTCTTGCATAACTAGTATAATTTATTAGCCATGCATAGTGCAAAATCCCTAATTGCACAATATTATTAAAGCTGTTTTAGAGTGTAATAGATATGCTTTTCTTTTGTTTATAGACTACTATAATGAATGTTTTGAATGCTGTGGGTCAAGCATGTGGCTTAGAGACAAAGAAGCTCAGCGAAATGCCAACGCTTATTCCATTCAGCAATATCAAGATTCGGAAAACTTTGAGACATTTCTGCCTACACGGTTTAATGATATGTCGGAGATTGTTTTTGATGGAGTCAATAATACTGTACAACCTGTACACATAATTTATGAAGGTTTTAAAAACAATAGGTGCATGGTTCGTTTAAATTAAATAAAAAACCAAATGTCAAATAATAATGGAAGATATAAGTCATGACAATGGACTGAAAGAAAAATATGTGTATAGAATAATAATGTTTTAGTGTTTGGTATTGTCTTAAAAAATATTAACATGAAACAAAAAAAATGTATATAAAGTTTGTAAATAAATGAAAATAATGTTACAATGTTGTTTTATTTTCTACAGAAGTCAGAATATTTAACATTGCAGAGTATACATGATTATGACAATAAAAAGCTTTCAGAAAACTTTCAGAAAATGAGACATGCGACTTTTGGAGACTTTTGAATGTTTTTGTGATGCATGAAAAATTATGTTGAATGTAAATCAAGTCATTCCTCACACTTGTGTCGCAAACAACTGTTTGCGCAGCTTCAATTGAGGCTGCATCTTCAGACTCCATAGCATGCAGAACGTTCTTAATGGAGTCTATATATTCAGCATAGTATTCAACCGCTTGCAGCCACGTACCCCACCTAGTTAGAACTGAGTTAGGTGGCAATGGAATTTCTGGATACATTTCTTTCAAAACATGAACTCTTTTGTGGGCTTTGAGACAAACTTTTTTCACTGAGGAAATTAATAGATCTTCTTTGGGGTAATTGCTTCTTACCACTTCTGCAGGCATGTGCTACACGAGTTAAATGAGTTATCTTAAAATATAAAACACACAATGCTTCTCCGGCTTTCATCATATAAGTTGCGGCATCGGTAATAAAATGGAACACTTTATCATACTGAACGCCCTGTGGCCAGAGGATACCCATCGCTTCAGTGAATATTTTTGCTATAGTTTTGTTATTGCACTTTTCTAGAACATCACAGTGTTAAAGAATCCGTTTACAATAATCTTCACTTAACAAACCAATGATTACGTTGCCAATTAGCCTACCTTCTGTCGTATCGTCAATTGAAACTCAAATCGGACCGTCTTTAATTTCTTGTCTTATTTCTGAACAGTTTCATCGTATATGGCTGAAACTTAGGTTTTTATCAACGTTGACTCATCCGTGATAGTTCGGTTAGTATACTTCTCGAGGGATTCCCTGAAGTACTGATTATTCAGTTTGAAGAGGGGGATGTCAGCAGAGATGAGAGCGCGGCAGAGATCGGTGTTGAACTCCGCCGTTTCACTCGAAGTTGATGGTTGTGTCAGAAACAAGTGTCTCAGCTTGGAATTTCGTAGTTTGTTAGTCTGATGTTTACTGGTTGAAATGTGTTGTTGCACCTGGAACCTTTGAGTAGATGCCACTGAACATTGACACAAATTACAATATAAACAAAATAATACCTTACTGCCAGTGGATAAAACATCTTCTTTAAATTCTGTTACGTAACATTTTTAATTTTAAACTGGTTGACTGTGCTACTTTAGGCATCTTGTAACAATGTTAATGTCGTCAATGAATGCCAATAGGCAACTGAAAACACTGCACTTGTAGACATTGCGGTACGTACAAGAACACTACGATCCGTCTCACTGCTAAATAAAATGGTGAATCACTGGTAGGACCTACAGAAGATGGAGGTATTGCGCCATCAAGGGGAATGTCCGAATTACGAAATAATCCGGAAACTACTGGCATATCGTCGATGAATGGGATTTCCTGAGTAACGAAATTATGGGACAGACATAGTCGATGTTATGTGTGATTCTGATGCTCAGCTGATCTCACCTCATCCGGGTTCACTCATCTCTCTTTCACCACGCCGTTTATCACCTTAACTTATCAACTCAGGCGTGGACGGGCATGATGATGAGTTGCACCCCAGTTAATATATTAAATGTTTCTCCGTTATTGACAGGACTGCTAATTTAATAGAATTTAATACATTTTTGCCGAAATTTGGACTGCATTGACCTTAATGACTAAGAATATGGAACATTATGAGCTAAACTCCAAAATATGGAAAAATATCGAAAATAAATACTCCATTATTCAACTCCACACACCATGATTTGTAAAGATAATACAAAATATAATTAAGTTTATCCCCACAAAGAGATATGAGTAGGGGGGCTCTGCCGGTTCTAACGCATAGCCTACTTTCCTGGTGACGTCATCCAAGATGGCATCCATGACGTCACCATGACGTCATCCAAGATGGCGGTCATGACGTCACCATGACGTCACACAAGATGGCGACCACTATGTCACCATGACGTCACACGGCCATGACGTCGCAATGACGGCTATAGCTTAACTAACCTAGCCTAACCTAACCTCACCTACGAGGTGTGATCAAAAAGTTTCAAAATGTTAACACATAGCCTACTTTCCTGGTGAAGTCACCTACGAGGTGTGATCAAAAAGTTAATCTATAACCTACTTTCCTGGTGACGTCACAAGGAGTGGTGATCAAAAATTCCAAAGTGTTGACCCATACCCTACTTTGCGCTAACCAAAATGGCGGCTAACCGAAATGGCGTCTAACGAAAATGACGGCTAACCAAAATGGCGGCCATGACTTAACTAACCTAGCCTAACCTAACCTCACCTACGAGGTGCGATCGAAAAGTTCCGAAATGTTAATCCATAGCCTACTTTCCTGGTGACTTTGCAACGAGGTGTAATCAAAATTTCCAAACCGAAAGCATGGTCGGATTTTAATGACTGGTCGGATATTGACGAATGAGGTGTCGCTGAAATCGGGCTGACACCCCTTTTTCCAAAATTCCAAAATGGTTACCCATAGCCTACTTTCCTGGTGATGTCACACACTAACCTGGCAAAGCCGATATCTCCCGAACGCATGGTTGAATTTTGATGAATGAGGTGTCGCTGAAATCGGGCTGATACCCCCTTTCCAAAATTCCAAAATGTTGACCCATAGCCTACTTTCCTGGTGACGTCACATACTAACCTGGCAAAGTCGATATCTCTCAAACGCATGGTCGGATTTTGACGAATGAGGTGTCGTTGAAATCGGGCTGACACCCCCTTTCCAAAATTCTAAATTGTTGACCCATAGCCTAGTTTCCTATTGATGTCACATACTAACCCGCCATACATTCAGGGGCAAGCCGATATCTCCTGAACCCATGGCTGGTTTTTGATGAATGACATGTCGTTGAACTCGAGCTGACACCTCCTTTCCAAAATTTCAAAATGTTGACCCATAGTCTACTTTCCTGGTGACGTCACAGACTAACCCGCCATACATTCAAGGGCAAAACTGATATCTACCGAACTCATGGTCGGATTTTGAGGAATGAGGTTTTGTTGAAATCGGGCTGACACCCCCTTTCCAAAATTCCAAAATGTTGACCCATGGCCTACTTTCCTGGTGACGTCACATACTAACCTGGCAAAGTCGATATCCCCCGAGAACATGGTCGGATTTTGAATCGCAGAGGCTTATGTGGCGGTTATGATTATCAATATTGTGAATTGAATGTGATATACCGAGTCATGGAATGGAATGAATGAATGAACCGTCTTGGTATTTGCCTGGTGGTAAAATGGGAAACCATGAAGACCAGTTTTCAGGACAGCCGAGGCGTGATTCAAACCCACGCTCTGGTGATGGTGGCTTATGTTGATGACTTATGATGGTGGAGGCTTATGGTGGTGGCTTATGGTGGTAGCTTATGGTGATGGCTTATGGTGGTGGCTTATGGTGATGGCATATGGTGATGGCTTATGGTGATGGCTTATGTGGATGGCTATGTGAGTGGCTAATGGTGGTGACTTATGGTGGCTTTTGTGAATGGATATGTGAATGGCTATGTGGGTGACTTATGGTGATGGCTTGTGTGGATGGCTATGTGGATGGCTTATGATGGTTTACGTGGATTGCTATGAGTTGGCTTATGTTGATGGCTTATGGTGATGGCTTATGGTGTTGGATTATGGTGATGGCTTATCGTGGCTTATGTGGATGGCTATGTGAGCGGCTTACGGTGGAACGTGGGTGCAAAATTGGGTGCAATCGTGGGTGCAAAAGTGAGTGCAAAAGTGGGTGCAAAAGCGGGTGCTTAACCACATGTCGTAAACCAGGATGGCTATGGCGATAAAAAAAGGCATGGTATACAAGCTATTATGCTTGGTAAAAGCATGACTGTAATGATTGAAAAAACAATTGAAAGAATGATTGCCGAGCCACAGGACATGGCATGTGGATGCAAACGTGGGTGCAAAAGTGGATGCAAAGGTAGGTGCAAAAGTGGGTGCAAAATGTGGGTGTAAAAGTGAGTGCAAAGGTGTGTTCAAAAAAGGGGGCAAAAGTGGGTGCAAAGGTAGGTGCATAGGTAGATGCAAAAGTGGGTGAAAAATTGGGTGCAAAAGTGACTGTAAAAGTGAGTGCAAAAGTGGGTGCAAAAGTGTGTGCAAACGTGCTCCAATCAAACCACAGTTGCTGTTTACATGTATTTGATTGAGCAAGAACCATAGTTAGAATGAATACCCATAATATTAGAACATGATTAAAGTGTTATTTCATTTACATAGTGCTAACCAATGTTCACGGTATACCAGCCATGGACATATTCATAAAGTCATTGAATATAAACCCTTGAAAATAAAAAAATACCTACCTTGATTCTCCCTTTGTGATCTAAGCACTCAGCTTGATGATTATTTGAGAGGTGGGAGAGACATGCAGGTGGGAAATAATGCTATAGCTTATCATAACAGTGATGCAGTATTAAGACGTGTTGTCAATTATTAGTGGAATGAATGGTCAATGACTTTTATCTACCTATAAAATTTAGGATAAAAACAAGAATCAAAATGTATATCATCACTGCTATGATTTCAAAAATAGAAAACAAGCATTTATGCTGTTTTTTTTGTTTATTCAAAACGTACCATACATCGATGATTGTTTCACCTTCATAAATCAAATATACAGGTTGACTACTTGTATTGATATCTTGAAAAACATCATCAGGCACGTCATCAAAACGTGAAGGAAGAAATGTTTCAAACTCTTCACAAGTGCAATGAGCGCGGATTCCAAATTTAGTGTTATTTTTTTATTCTATGAATGCAAAAAGGTGTATGAATAGGCAAGTCGCTCATCTTCTTGAGTTCAAGACCACAGGCTTGTACGATTGCATTCAAACCTTCCATGATAGTCTATTACAAAATACATAACTATGACACTCTAGTCTCAACATTGTTACAACAACAACAACAACAACAACAACAATCACCCATGGTTTTAAGTTATTTAGCAAACCACCCCCCCCCCCCACCCCTTGGTTTACAGTAGTGAACATGGACATTGGATAAAGTGTTAATCAAATCATAAATGGTCAAGTCGTTTTAACACGAATTTGCAAAATAATATTGTCAGCGACATCTAGTAGTGAACATTGACATTTGATAGAGTGCTAATCAAAATCACAAATGGTCAAGTCGTTTTAACACTGATTCACAAAATAGTGTTGTCAGCGACATCTAGTAGTGAACATTGGCAGTTGATAGAACGTTTATCAAAATCACAAATGGTTAAGTTACCACAGGAGAGTGTGACAGGCTTTAGCCGCTGACACTCTTTCATATAAGGTCAAGTCGTTTAACACGGATTCGCAAAATAATATTGTCAACGACATCTTGTAGTGAACATTGACACTTGATAGAGTGTTAATCAAATCATAAATGGTCAATTTGTTTTAACACTGATTCTCAAAATAGTATTGTTAGCGACATCTAGTAGTGAACATTGACACTTGATAGAGTGTTAATCAAATCATAAATGGTCTAGTCATTTTAACACGGATTTGCAAAATAGTATTGTCAGCGACATCCAGTAGTGAACATGAACACTTGATAGAGCATTTAATCAAATCGCGAATGGTTAAGTTGTTTCAACACGGATTCGCAAAATAGTATTGTCAATGCCATCTAGTTATGAACATGGACACTAGATAGAGTGTTAATCAAATTATAAATGGTTAAGTTGTTTAACGCGGATTTGCAAACTTGCATTGTCCGTGGCATCTTGTTGTCAACATTAGCACTGGATAGAGCGTTTAATCAAATCACAAATGGTCAAGTCGTTTCAACATGGATTCGCAAAATAGTATTGTCAATGGTATTTTGTAGTCAACATGGACATTGAATAAAGCGTTAATCAAATTACAAATGGTCAAGTTGTTTCAACATTGATTCACAAAATAATATTGCCAGTGGCATCTAGTTATGAACATGGATACTAGATAGAATGTTAATCAAATCACAAATGGTTAGGTTGTTTTAACACGGATTTGCAAACTTGCATTGTCGGTGGCATCTAATTGTCATCATTAACACTGGATAGAGCGTTTAATCAAATCACAAATGGTCAAGTCGTTTTAACATGGAATCGCAAAATAGTATTGTCAATGATATTTTGTAGTCAACATGGACATTGAATAAAGCGTTAATCAAATCACAAATGGTGAAGTTGTTTCAACAAGGATTCACAAAATATTATTGCCAGTGGCATCTAGTCATGAACATGGATACTAGATAGAGTGTTAATCAAATCACAAATGGTTAAGTTGTTTTAACACGGATTTGCAAACTTGCATTGTCGGTGGCATCTAGTTGTCAACATTAACATTGGATAGAGCGTTTAATCATATCAGAAATGGTCAAGTCGTTTTAACATGGATTCGCAAAATAGTATTGTCAATGGTATTTAGTAGTCAACATGGACATTGAATAAAGCGTTAATCAAATCACGAATGGTTAAGTTGTTTCAACACGGATTCGCAAAATAGTATTGCAAGTGGCATCTAGTCATGAACATGGATACTAGATAGAGTGTTAATCAAATCACAAATGGTTAAGTTGTTTTAACATGGATTCACAAAATAGTATTGTCAATGATATCTAGTAGTTAACATGAACATTGGATAAAGCATTAATCAAATTACAAACAATCAAGTTGTTTTAACACTGATTTGTAAACTTGCATTGTCAATGACATCTACTCATGAACATGAACACTGGATAGAGCATTAATCAAATTGCAAATGGTCAAGTCATTTTAACACGGATTTTCAAACTTGTATTTTCAGTGACATCTAGTTATGTACATGAACATTGGATAGAGCGTTTAATCAAATCACAAACGGTTGAGTTATTTTAACACGGATTTGCAAACTTGCATTGTCAATGACATCTAGTTGTCAACATGAACACTGGGTAGAGCGTTAATCAAATTACAAATCTTCAAGTCGTTTTAACGCAGATTAGCAAAAAATTGTATTGGCAATGACATCTAGTAGTTAACATGGACACTGGATAGAACGTTAATCAAATCACAAACGATCAAGTTGTTTTAACACGGATTTTCATGCTCGTATTGTCAGTGACATCTAGGCATGCACATGAACGCTGGATCGAGTGATAATCAAATCACAAATGGTCAAGCCATTTTAACACGGATTTGCAAACTTGTATTGTCAGTGGCATCTAGTCATGTACATGAACACTGGATAGAGCGTTTAATCAAATCACAAACGGTCGAGTTATTTTAACATGGATTTACAAACTTGCATTGTCAATGACATCTAGTTGACAACATAAACACTGGATAGAGCGTTAATCAAATTACAAATGGTTAAGTCGTTTTAACACAGATTCGCCAAAAATTGTATTGGCAATGACATCTAGTAGTTAACATGGACACTGGATAGAACGTTAATCAAAACACAAATGATCAAGTTGTCTTAACACGGATTTTCAAACTCGTATTGTCAGTGACATCTAGTCATGCACATGAACACTGGATAGAGTGTTAATCAAATCACAAACGGTCGAGTTACTTTTACACGGATTTGCAAACTTGTATTGTCAGTGGCACCTAGTCATGTACATGAACACTGGATAGAGCGTTTAATCATATCACAAACAGTCGAGTTATTTTAACACGGATTTGCAAACTTGCATTGTCAATGACATCTAGTCGTCAACATGAACACTGGATAGAACGTTTATCAAATTACAAATGGTCAAGTCGTTTTAACACAGATTCGCAAAAAAATGTATTTTGCAATGACATCTAGTTGTTAACATGGACATTGGATCGTACGTAGATCAAATCACAAACGATCAAGTTGTTTCAACACGGATTTTCAAACTTGTATTGCCAGTGACATCTAGTCATGTACATGAACACTGGTTAGAGCGTTTAATCAAATCACAAACGGTCGAGTTATTTTAACATGGATTAGCAAACTTGTGTTGTCAATGGCATCTAGTAATTAACATGGGCACTGGATAGCATATTCATCAAATCTCACCTACACGTTTAGTTATTAAAAGAGGTACTCACCTTTAATAATAACTGTTGTTGCCAACTGGAATAGGTATAACCAATTATCTGTAAATAAATAAACCAATCAATCAATCAATCAATCAATCCATTCATCCATTTTCAATCCACGACTTACACGATGATTTATATTGAAATTGTTTAAAAAGTTTAATCTATTAAATACATACCTCACAAATAGTTTTCTCTTTTTCTCCAAGTATCGCTACAGCTTTCTTAAGTTGCTTATAATAAATGATAAGACTGCAGCATTAATCGCCGGTAATGAGACTAATGAGTGTCGATGATTGATATGACCTTGCATTTATAGTGTTCAATATTGCTAGCTTGCAAAAAAAAAAAAAAAAAGATTTACATCACATGGCACGTCAAGCGGAAATGACATTCATAATAAGTTTTCCGTTTTCACTTATCAGCAATATCAGCTTCTTTCAAACACAATTGCTAGAATTGCAATACCACATCCTGTTTAAGATCTCAGCTATTAGTTAACTGTTGCCAAGTGATGAAATAAAGAAGCGGTATTACCTAGCACATTCTTTTCAAAATCGGAGAGCATACATCTAGTGAGATATAGGATTGGCAATCGCAAGGTCCTAGCTGAGTCTAGCATTGCTTTTCACATACTTGTATCAAACTCCTATCTGTTTTCTTTCCTGTCGACTTGGGATGGAAAGAGTGAAAGGATTTGGTGAAGAAGTGTAAAGGAGGCGGCCGTGGCCTTACAGTAGGTATCATCTCAGTATTTTATCCAAAACAAAGTGGAAAAACCACTGAAAACCACTTCAAGAATGGTTAAAGTAGAACATCAAATCCTCCTCTACTCATTTGAGTCATCCAGAGGCTAAGTAGATCCTGTTTCAATCCTCATATCACTTTTCAAATTTCATGACAGAGATGAAAATCTAACCCAGAATCTCTGGGGGTGACAGCTAATCATGCTAACTGCTACACTACAAAGGCAACTCAGTTTCATTCCCCAATCCTTTAGTCGAGCAACACTCTTCAACAATCATTTTTATTTCATTTGTTATTCATTTAATCATTCCCCTCAGGAAAGTGCGACAGGCTTAAGCTGTTGGCACTGTTTCAAATCCTTATCACTAAATGGGGGGTTTATTCACTCCATTCCCTAACCCGCTCGGTTGATTGAAAGCAGGCTGTAAATTTGCATTTTTCAATCTTGTCTTTAGCAAGCTAGAGTTAAACCATTACGTACAGCTCTGCGATCCATGGTGCGTGAAATAGCGATGAATGCATTTTGTAAGCATGAACATTGTGGTTGACCATCGGTATCGTTCATTCATAGCTTACAGGTTAGCGCGCTAGGCTTTGGGTAAAGTATCTGTGGTCTAATGGTCTGCTACAAAACCATCGCATACGCCTGTGTAATTTTCCATAGTTTTTTTTTTACATAGCCACTTGTTATCCCCACGCTTTAACAATTCATATCCATGTTCCACGTTTTCGATTTCCTACTCACACTTGGTCAATGCCATGTCCTTTGTAATTTGCCACCATGGACAGTGTCCACATTTGCAAATAAACCATGTATGTATGTATTTATGTAATATCATTTTATCCTCCAGGGTTAGGTTTTCCAATGAACTAAACAAGAGAGTCCACCTCTACCGTCACTGGGGACAGTGTCCTAGAACTTGAGACTCTGAGTCTGTGATACAACTGGGGTGTATAACTAGCATGATGCCCAGGTGGCCTCACATGCAAAGCACACAGGGGCTTAATAAAGGGATGGAAAGAGGGAGAGGGTGTGACAAGGAAGTGGGAAAGAGACTGCCGTGGCCTGATGGTAGATCATCACAGCATTTTGTCCAAAGACAAAGTGAAAAATCACAGTTAACCACTTCAAGAATGGCTAAAGTGGGAATCAAATCCTCTCTACTCATTTGGGCCCGGACTGAAGCAGAGTAGACCCCGTTCCAGTCCTCATACCACTTTTTAAATCTCTTGACAGAGCCGGGAATCAAACCCAGAATCTCTGAAAGCGGCAGCTAATCATGCTAACCGCTACGCTACAAAAGCGACTCAGGAGTGAATTCCATTCTCTTAAAATGGGTTTTCGTGATTTTCCATTTTCACCACCAGGCGAATGTCAAGACAATTCCATTTTCAATAGATCCACAGTCGATTTCCTTAATATTCAATAATTCATACAGTGGTACTGCACCCGTTCATCCGAGGGATGCGATGACCCATCTGCCATTACATCGCATACCTGGCTTCCCAGGCCAGAGTGGAGTTAAATGAACATGAAGTCAAATAAGGCATGTGTCGGAAATTCAGTTGAAATATCACAAAAGCAGAGGGTAACACGAGATAAAGTATCTCCAGGGTCGTTACGGGCTTAAATTTAATCCAAAAAAAATAACAAATAGAAATGGGCGCCATCAACTGAACCGCTAGCAAACCACATCCTTCCTGGTTAAGCCTTAATTAAGACAAAGGAAAGGATTGGCAAAACAACACCATCATCAGATCACAACTAAGATAAAACCAAATTTATTTAAACTTAAATAGTCAGACAGAGAAAATAAACACACACCCTACCCAAGAGTATGGTCGAATGCAAACGTTAGGTTGTCATTGTCCTCAAAATCGAACCATCTCTGTGCTATTTCAAAGTATTTTTCATCCACATAAAATATAAAAAAAATCTTAAGTTCGCTTGGGTTCTCAGGGCCACCGTAGCACTATGTCTTTGCGTCACTGACATTTCGTGATTCCTGAGACCTAACCATTCTTTAATTTAACATCAGGAATGTGGATGTTAAGAAATATGAATCTGTCTAACAAAATATCCTAAAAACACATATATTCTAATATTAACTTATTTCCATGGCTTAAATGGCACTAATCAAATGCTGGAAATCCTAACAAATGCTACTAAAAATCTAACAATTAATGTGTACACCATATTTACGCTGTCACTGATTATTATTGCTTGGTTGTGAATCAAAGAAAACTTCACTATTCATTGGTTATCATCATCATTATCATATCAAAATTAAATATCTCTCACATTAGTTCTCATCCCAATATTCGTTATATTCAAGTCAGAATAATTAATTTATTACCATCAAATCATCTAAATGAATATTATATTCATCAATTCATTATATCCTTCAATTATCCATACACCCTCATTTCATTATCTCATTCAGATTAAATCATATCAATTCATCCATTTAAATTGTTTAATTCATTAATTCAATTTGCAATTTATCAAGTTATTTAAATCATATCTCTTATTTAACTTCATTTAAATTCATTTAAATTTTATTAGTCATCAGCTTCATTAATTAATTATCACCTTTCAATTCAGTTATTCATCAGCTCTTTAATCACCTATTAATTTATTTAATTCAGTTATTTTATTCAACCTTTAATTCATCAATTTATTTAATTCATCGATTTATTCAAATTTTAATTTATCAATTTATTCAAATTTTAATTCATCAATTTATTCAAATTTTAATTCATCGGGTCAGATCTTTAATATGCTTAAACTTCAGATTATTATTTCATAAATTATTATTATCAGAAAATCTTGGATTATCAAAATTATTTATTTATTTAATTTCCTAAAAAATTGTTTAATATAGGTTATAGAATGTTGTCTTACAGTCTTATCATTTCCAAGTTATATCTCGTATTTAATTATCATGCCAAAATAATATGTTGCCTTCAAAAAACCACGTTGGATCTCACTATCCAAAACTTCACCATATAATCTCACCTTGTCAAATACCATATTTGAATACCATAATTATTCCATATAACACCATAATTATTCCATATAACACCATAACTATTCAGCGCACAGCATGAATCTCAAAAATATGCTAGACTGGGTTCAACAACCTCATGTCTGCCTCAAAATACTCATTGGCAATATTGCAAACTTCCACTTGGCAACCTCCAAAAATACCTATCGAAAATACTTCACATAATCACGTTGCATGATCCACAAAAATATATAACTGGCTTCAAATGATTAACGTACACAATCTCCAAGAACTGTAATTAATGTGATCATATCTAGACAACTTCTTAAACAATAAGGAAAATCACCTAAGTAATCGTAATCCAATTCAAGATCTGGTTTCAATTAGAGCATAAATTCTCTTTAGATTCTCAAGATTTACTTCAAAGAAAAACACCAATGTGTTATAATACCTCACATCAAAAATATCTAATACTGATCTGCCTCAAAATAAATTCTGACCATAAATGATTCATCTTACAAGATTCAATTACTTGAAATCCTTCTCAAAGGTATCAAATCACTCACAAAGAGTATCAAAAGTATCAGCTGTTAAATGACTATACTCTCAAAAGAGTATTGCAACAAAATATTGGATTGGCAAAACAAGAATTACAAAATGTAACCCTGCTGACATTTATTTTTAATTTATTTAACAAAATTCGACTAATGTGTGACTGGTAGTTTCTTGTTTAATCCTCTTACGATCTTAAAATGAGACCCTCGACTGGCAGGTAAGGTGAGTGCCACCACACAATCGCCTAAAGCGACAGACCCCGCCTCGTAGACTAACATGATAATGCCCTAAACGATGGGTAAGGTGAGTGCCACCACACAATTGCTTAATGCAACAGGCCCCATCTCGTAGACTAATGAGTGAGTGTACAAGATTGGAATCAACAAGACTCTATTTGTCACATAAAAGCGATATGCATTCACTTGAGTGAATAAAATTTTAATATCACCAAACAATCCAACAAAAAATCCCTACTGATGAATTATACATACTCGCTAGTATGCAATGAACTGACGAAATAATTTAAACTATCCAATTGCAGATCACGAGTTCGAAACACTCGCTAAAAATATCCATAATCAAAAAATGCTATCCTCACAGAAAAATATAAAGACCAAAATTCTGTCTAATAAAGTCAACCAATGGTGATAACGTCGTATAACTGTGCCTGCCATATCATATGGTAACACCATATTTTAGCAAATGGAGCAATAAAGTATCTAAGCCATGTCGAAAAATAATAGTAGCACTCCTACTAGAAATATATACAAGTATGCCCAGTGTTCATGAAAAATCATATCAGGAATGCCATAACTCTTACAATACCTTCATATTCCAGATGTTAATATAATTCAAAGATCGCCGATAATCCACGTGTTTGTCACAGATTTCTCGATAGATCGACGACAACGCTGTATCACCCACTGAACTAACGCTGGACTTCATCCAAGTGAATCTGATGTTGTATATCCTCTTCGTCAGGAACCGAATCCATCGCTCTGTGGTGCCATCACGTCTCCGTATCCGCCTAGCCCGACATGATGAACTGAAGATTATCCATCGCGGATATTGTCGAAACTCTTCCACAAAAGTTCAAAAATGTAGAGTACACCATACTCTTCGAATATGTCACGCCACTGTCCCATAAACTATTCGGTTGGCATACGACAAAATGTTAATCTCCACAGCGGCTGAATTTCACTGGTAGAAAAATTATCTTGAAAAGTGTACTGATTTGTCAAACACCCTGTATCTGTGTTCGTAACTGAGATATTTCATAACTGTTCATGCCTTGTAACCATTATGCTGCACGTGCCATTGTTCATAAAGTGCATACGCTTATAACTTTTCACTTGCCAAAAGCAGTAATGTTGGACTGACCCCATGGTCGCCTTAAATATTTCGGTCTAAAATGCATCATAAAATATGCCGTAATACCGCTTAAATATGTTCAAGTCCATTTAAAAGTCCACAATAGAAGTATATAATTGTAATTGGACTGCACAATTGGACTGTCGAAACACAAGTCCAAACATCTTAAGCCTGACAAAATGTCAAAGTAATGTTCAGCTGCTTGACTATCGCCTGATTGTAAAATGTCGGCCACAGCACGACACGTTCCGCCTCATTGTCCTTGTATAATGCGAGGTTGAATACTGGCCTCATTATACTGCTTCGCTGTGCTGTTCTGCATTGAGAGTGTAGTTCAAATAATGTTCTCAATCCTATCGTAATACTGCGTATTGCTTCGATAAACTTTAGGTTTGGAAAAGCATTGCTGTTTCACGTAACTATTACTGCGATGTTGAAAAGACATGTGCCTGAGCACCGGCTTCCTCTCTCAAGTTCACGGCTTGTATAACCTGCCTTGTGGATAGCGTGCGCTCCAACAACGAGCTCCTACTACCGCACGTAACTTTATGTATCGCACTGCCTTGTAAAACTGTTCTCTTACTGCACGATGTGATCCGCTTAGCTTGACTGCTGGAATACTTCTTTCGTTCTCATACTGCACGATGTGATCCGCTTAGCTTGACTGCTGGAATACTCCTTTCGTTCTCATAGTGTCACTGCGTTCGGCTGCCTCGCCCGGCTCTAGCACGTGACTTCCCCTTCCTTCCGCTGTCAGACGTCACAGCTATAACCTCGACCACTATTATATCGGCAATTAAGTTATAACATAACTTAAGGAGTTGTCTGCCTTTCTTCAAGTTATCACCAATAAGATTTCTTGATATTTCCTTCTCTTCTGAGGTTATCTAATGTTTTATTCCATATTAATCTTTATAATTATCCAGTATTTCTCCCATAATGCCATATGCTTGAGGGGTAGTGACTCCTTCTCCCTCGGCCTCCTACGTCATTTCCTACCATTCTTCTTGACTCGATCTGAGCGCTATCTTTTCTTCTTGCCCACAAATCTCAACTATGGCTCGATCACAACTGGCGTAGCCGATAGCCTCAACTAGGTATCGGGTACATCACATGTAGCGTATTTGCATATTATCTGACAGTGTGTTTAGAGAATGTGTAATTTAACACCGGCATTATACAAGCGTTGCAGTTTTCATTACCTCAAGGTTACACTCAATGCATGCAAGCAAGCAGTCAGGTTTCAATTTCTCGCAAGGAGTTCTCATCTAGTGTAACACGGGTTAGCGACCACAGGGCCCCAGCTGTGTTCGGCATTGCTTTCATTTACTTGTGCCAGGCTCCTCTCCGTTTTCTTCCCGGTCGACCTCACTTGGTTAACTCTTTTTGTCTTTTAATCTATAGATATTTAGGTTTTTCCCTGTCACTATTTCATTTTAGCAACACTCTCTACAATCATTTTATTTCATCTGTCATTCATTTAATCATTATCCTAGGGGAGTGTGACAAGCTTCAGCAGCCGGCACCGTTTCATATCCTCACTGTTTAATGGAGACTTTACTCATTCCATTCCCGGACCCGATCAATCAAGCTATACTTTGCATGATCATTTCATTTCATCGGTCATTCATTTCATTTATTTAATCTGTCATTCATTTAATCATTATCCTAGGGGAGTGTGACAGGCTTTAGCAGTCGACACTGTTTCATATCCTCACTGTTTAATGGAGACTTTACTCATTCCATTCCCTGACCAATCAATCAAGCAATACTTTGCACGATCATTTCATTTCATCAGTCATTCATTTAATACTTGTCTCAGGAAAGTGCGACAGGCTTTACAAGAGAGCATGGGTTTGAATCACACCTCGGCTGTCCTGAAAAATGGTTTTCATTGTTTCCCATTTTTACCACCAGGCAATGACCAAGACGGTTCATTCATTCCATTCCATGACTCGGTCTATCACAATCAATTCACAATATTGATAATCATAACCGCCACATAAGCCTCTGCGAATTATCACTTGGTCAACTCTTGTTCTCTTCCAATCTCTAGCCACTTCGGTTTTTCCCTGTCACTATTTCATTCTAGCAACACTCTCCACAATCATTTTATTTCGTCTGTCATTCATTTAATCATTAAACCTAGGGGAGTGTGACAGGCTTTAGCAGTCAGCACTGTTTCATATCATCACTGTTTAATGGAGACTTTACTCAATCCATTCCCTGACCGATCAATCAAGCAATACTTTGCACGATCATTTCATTTCATCAATCATTCAATCATTGTCTCAGGAAAGTGCGGCAGGCTTTACAAGAGAGCATGGGTTTGAATCACATCTCGGCTGTCCTGAAAAATGGTTTTCATGGTTTCCCTTTTTTACCATCAGGCAAATACCAAGACGGTTCATTCATTCATTCCATGACTCGGTCTATCACAATCAATTCACAATATTGATAATCATAACCGCCACATAAGCCTCCGCGATTCATCACTTGGTTAATTCTTGTTCTCTTCCTATCTCTAGACACTCCGGTTTTTCCTTGTCACTATTTCATTCTAGCAACACTATCCACAATCATTTTATTTCATCTGTCATTCATTTAATCATTATCCTAGGGGAGTGTGACAGGCTTTAGCAGTCGGCACTGTGTTATATCCTCAACGTTTAATGGAGACTTTACTCATTCCATTCCCTGACCGATCAATCAAGCAATACTTTGCTCGATCATTTCATTTCATCAGTCATTCATTTAATCATTATCTCAGGAAAGTGCGACAGGCTTTACAAGAGAGTATGGGTTTTAATCACACCTCGGCTGTCCTGAAAAAATGTTTTCATGGTTTCCCATTTTTACCACCAGGAAAATACCAAGACGGTTCTTTCATTCCATTCCATGACTCGGTCTATCACAATCAATTCACAATATTGATAATCATAACCGCCACATCAGCCTCAGCGATTTATCACTTGGTTAACCCTTGTTCTCTTCCAATCTCTAGCCACTTCGGTTTTTCCCTGTCACTATTTCATTCTAGCAACACTCTCCACAATCATTTTATTTCATCTGTCATTCATTTAATCATTATCCTAGGGGGTGTGACAGGCTTTAGCAGTCGACACTGTTTCATATCATCACTGTTTAATGGAGACTTTACTGATTCCATTCCCTGACCGATTAATCAAGCAATACTTTGCACGATCATTTCATTTCATCAATCATTCAATCATTGTCTCAGGAAAGTGCGACAGGCTTTACAAGAGAGCATGGGTTTGAATCACACCTCGGTTGTCCTGAAAATTGGTTTTCATGGTTTCCCATTTTTACCACCAGGCAAATACCAAGACGGTTCATTCATTCATTCATTCCATTCCATGACTCGGTCTATCACAATCAATTCACAATATTGATAATCATAACTGCCACATAAGACTCTGCAATTCAAAATCCAACCATGCGTTCGGGAGATATCGACTTTGCCAGGTTAGCATGTGATGTCACTAGGGAATAGGCTATGGGTCAGCACTTTGAATCAAACCATGGGTTCGGGAGATATCGGCTTGCCCCTGAATGTATGACGGGTTAGTGTGTGACGTAACCAGGAAAGTAGGCTATGGGTCAACATTTTGGAATTTTGGAAAGGGGGAGTCAGCCCGATTTCAATGACACCCCATTCGTCAAAATCTGACCATGCGTTTGAGAGATATCGGCTTTGCCAGGTTAGTATGTGACGTCACCAGGAAAGTAGGCTATGGGTCAACATTTTGGATTTTTGGAAAAAGGGGGTGTCAGCCCGATTTCAACGACACCTCATTCGTCAATATCCAACCATGCATTCGGGAGATATCGGCTTTGCCAGGTTAGTGTGTGACGTCACAAAGAAAGTAGGCTATGGGTCAACATTTTGGAATTTTGGAAAAGGGGGGTGTCAGCCCGATTTCAACGACACCTCATTCATCAAAATTCGACCATGGGTTCGGTTTGGAATTTTTGATTACACCTCGTTGCAATGTCACCAGGAAAGCAGGCTATGGATTAACATTTTGGAACTTTTCGATCGCACCTCGTAGGTGAGGTTAGGTTAGGCTAGGTTAGTTAAGCCATGGCCGCCAGTTTGGTCAGCTGCCATTTTGGTTAGATGCCATTTTGGTTAGCCGCCATTTTGGTTAGAGGAAAGTAGGCTATGGGTCAACATTTTGGAATTTTTGATCACCCCTCTTTGTGACGTTACCAGGAATGTAGGCTATGGGTTAACTTTTTGATCACACCTCGTAGGTGACGTCACCAGGAAAGTAGGCTATGGGTTAACATTTTGAAACTTTTTGATCACACCTCGTAGGTGAGATTAGGTTAGGCTAGGTTAGTTAAGCTATAGCCGTCGTCTTGTGACGTCATGGTTGCCATCGTGTGCGACGTCATGGCGACGTCATAGCCGTGTGACGTCATGGTGACATAGTGGTCGCCATCTTGTGTGACGTCATGGTGACGTCATGACCGCAATCTTGGATGACGTCATGGTGACGTCATGGCCGCCATCTTGGATAACGTAATGGCCGCCATATTGGATGACGTCGCCAGGAAAGTAGGCTATGCGTTAGAACCGGCACAGCCCCCCTACTGATATGTATTTACATATAAATCCGTTCCCTGTACATCACATTTACTAACAATAACGTTATGGCCCTCTGTTCGAGATGTTTCCTTAATAACGTTCTTGACGGAATATGTACAGTATATTTCCATAAAGATTGGATTTGATTAATAATAAACAAGAAATGGGAATAACATCAATTTGTAGGACTCAATTTTAGCCGTCTTTTTAACAACGTTATCGTCGGTAGCTCTCACAATTTCGTTCCTTAAAGATTGGGTATGACAAATAACGAAAAATAGGCGAATAACGTTTTTATAAGGAACTTTCTTTACCCGCCTTTCGAATAACGTTATTGTCAGTAGTTCGTTCAATTTCGTTCTTCGATATCAGGCTGAACTAATAACGAAATTATGCCAATAACGTTATTCAGTTATTCACTATGTGAGCCACCCGCCCAATAACGTTATTGGTAGGTACCGGAATAATAGTGTTCTTCAATTCGGTACTGAATTAACGTTATTGTGGTAGTATATGATAAATACGGTATTGTTGTCGAAACGAAGTAATTCGTGATGTAACGCGTTAACCTAATTGCAATCGTGGAGTTTTCCGGTACATTCCCTAATTACGTTACGTTAGGGTTACGGTTAAGTTATCTAGCCCTGGTATAAATACTGTAGTTCATGTATTTATTTCCGGCACTAGGAAAATAATTTTAACTTCCCGCCCTATCTAATTGGGTACACTCGTGTTGACAGATTGAAAAATCTCTATTAACAGATTATTTAGGCAACATTGAAAAATTGCTTACTATATTTCAGTAAACACACAGGTGCATTACTACGCGACAAATGCGCATGAAGAGTGTACAAACCTTACATTACTGGAGGCTCTGCATTGACGGAGTCATACCAGCTGTTCATCTCGGAAGCCATTCAGTTCTCTCTGCCACTCTCTGCTCGTTGATTGCAGCCCCAGGACGTTCTCTGCCTGTAACGTCAAGTCACGCCAGGAGAAGTGTTTTCGACACGCTGTGACGGGGTGCTCGGCTGTACGCATGCGCAGCCCATTTTTCCTGTTTTTATTCTCTTATTACAGCTTTGTACTCTGTACTCCAGGCCCAAAAAATTCCGATGCACGGTTCCGTCCGTTAAATAATTATTCTTGTGTTTGGGCCCGAACTCGGTTACTTTTGTTACCAACCTTGTTTGTCACTAGATTTTAGGGGCTTTCCGTTTCTTTTGTTGGTCCTTGGGAAAATTATATTTCCATGGCAACGTGATTATGGACGGTGATGGATACATGTAATGAGGAGTTCGCAAATCAAGGTAATTAGGGCCTATTACGTCTCGACATTTGGTGATTTACAGAATGGTAATGGTAGTTTCAGTCGATAAAATGGCAGTATATTGTTGGTTGATTGTGTGTGAATTAAGTTCTGTTTTTGGTCGTGCTAAGTTTATAATAATAGAGACTTAAAGAGATCCTGTATAGGTTAACCGACCTTAAGCTCTTCAATATTTGAGAAGTAATGATGGATGGAATGTGTGTTGTTCGTAATCCAGCCATTGGCTAGAAGTTTAGAAAATCTGCCCGCGTATGAATGAGAAATTGTTGTATATCTTGAAAATGTGTTAACACATACTGTACCAGTAGGCCTGGACTATTTTTGTATTGGGATTAATGGTGTGCATTATATTTAGGGGAAGGCTGAAAATCCTCTTTATTCTCTACATGTAGCCTACATTCTCATCATTTCTCAAACTTTTGTTTCACTTGTTGTTCCCGATGAATAGTCTGTCACTTTATTTCAGAATTACCGTGCTGGCAAGAAGGTCGTGTAACTTACTGCTGTGAATTGTGATGGCGACAAACCAGCATAGGCGCCTGTGTAGATTTCCCTTGGGTTACGGTATGGTAGTATTTTTATACAAATCCTTTGTATAAACCAGGTACAGTATTGCCCATTTTAGTCACCTTTATCTGCGATGTAGATTTGTGTCTGTTCATTCCTGTAGTTAAGCTATTATCAGTCAGGTAGGTTTTAAGGGGCAGAACTACGAGGTCTTCTGCCCCTATCAGTAGATAGCGTAAGCTTCACCCAGATGCTTTCCATGAGGAAGTTGTGTTTCCGGTTTGACAAATCATGATCATTATGTCTTTGTCGACACCTTGATAGAATTATACATGTAGTCTAATTGCACGTTTTCACGGTTAACATAGAGCCAAAAAATTAGGCTTGTGGCTGTTTGGAGTGTGATAAGTAGGGCTCGGACTTTTAGGTGCTAAAGATCGGGAAAATATTTATTTGTTATATATTAAAAATAGGCCACCTGAAATATGTGACAAAAATAAAAATATTTTATTATAATTTAGTTTATTAAGTTAATGTGAATATAAACAATATGCAGTTCTCACGAATGCAATTTATGCTATGTCTCACTGACTGCTGAAGCATTACAATACACAACGAGATACATCTTCAGGTTGTCCATCAAAAATAACCGACGATTATCGCGAAACACATATTCTGAAGACTCGAAACTGCGGCAATATGTTTCGTGTAACTTGAAATCGCTGTTCAACCTTGATTGCTTTCCCTCATGGTTGGCAGAATAGAACGCCCCCACCAGAAGTAAAATTATCTTTAAATTCTGTAACAGACGATAACTTGTAGTTGTTTTTACTTTAGGCATCGTAGAACTGCCTTACAATTCACAGTGCCAGAAATGAACTGCATGCGAGTGACACTGGTTCCAGGTAGCTGGGGGTAGGGGGAGATGTAGCACGTGGTGAAATATGGCTATGGACAAGGAAATCCCCGACTTCCACAGTGAGTGGCACAGGGCGACAATTTAAAAATAACACAGTTACAGGCTGACATTAGCTCTACATGAAAATTACATAGCTCACAGGTTCTTCCTCGTTGAAGTAACACAGAACAAAAATCCAATTGAAAGTTCTAGCATACTGATTTTTAAAAAATGTAATATTATGTCTTTTTATGTGCTCATAAGTGAAAAGAAGGAATTTATGTAATTATAGAAAGAAACATGTATTGTGCCCAAATCCAGTTGTCCAGATTTGAGAGCACAAGCCCATATGCTAAGTTCCGAGCGGAGGATTTGAATAGCGCGCTCCGAATGTTCTAAGAAGGAATTCGAAGCTTTATGCAGCCTACAGAACGGCAAGTGACGTAGCTGGTTGTCACAAGCGAGGCTATATTTTGGATAAAATATTTTCCGATTGATTGGAAACATGGGACTAATACCATATTACCGGCACGGAAAAGGGAAGAAGAATGTGCTATATTTGAAGAAAATCGAACCAGGGGAAGCCGAGATATGAGAAGTTTAAGGATTGGGGACATATCTCACAGTGACGTCAGGAGTCCGCCTGGAGAGTATAAAACGGGCGACGACCAAGGCACATTATGTTAGTTCATCACAGCGCCCAGTCGCTGATACATCGTATGTTAATTCATCACAGCGCCCAGTCGCTAGTACATCGTATGTTACTTCGCCACAGCGCTCAGTCGCTAGTTCATCGCATGTTACTTCGTGAAGCACATGGTTGCTATATTCGACGTTATACTTAGAAATAGCACATGGTTGCTAGGACCTAGTGAGTTTCAACGAAACAGTACATGGTTACTGGAACTTCAAAAAGTGTTGGAAATTATTTCAGGGAACTTAGGATTTTTCGTCAGTTATCACTCAGGTGATAGACATTTTGTGGCAGAAACTTTGTTAAATATAAAACTGCTCACGGACATATGATAGACATAGTCTATAAATTTTCCACAGTCCACAAATATTATTATTGGATTATTTTTATATCCAATTGCCAGAAGCAACTAAATGGTAACTAAATGACCAACCAAGATTATATGTCAGTACTTTTTCAAATACCTTTCTTGCACGGTTCAGTTCAGGGACTTGAACATCAGAACTGTTACCGATGCTGAATAAGATTGTCAGTGTATTAAACTGTATTGAATGCACCACTGTTGAGACCTGTTACATCTGGTTACTTCTGGATCAATTAGATATTACCCCTGTCAAGAATATAACTACAGCTGTTAACGCAGCCAATACGAACAGTTTTCATCAAGATTATCAGGCAACGAATATGATTACCGCTATGTATTGCTAGACAAATTGCGGGTATACAATGGAGGCCGAATCAAGAATTTAAGTACGTGTCCAAATGGGGACTAAAGACTGGAATGATCTGGTTTTAACCAGATTATCTTCGACATCAAGATCTACAAGAATGTAAGCTACAATTTGCATTATTTTTATGCGTAGTTAGCTGGAATTCTCATGTTTCTACAGTCTTATCCACACATCTTTTTTCTTTGATAATTTGCTGTTGCAAATGTTTATGCGAGGCATGGGAAGCCTTGTTCTGAATATTTTCTACATTCGGACATGAAGATTCAATGATTTGAATCAATGGACGAGCATCACGAGCATTTTATTTGATTTTGTGATTTATTCTATTCGCGGTCATCAGCCGTCGTAACTGTAAATTTAAAAATAAATTTAAGTTGAGGAATGGATATTTTTCCACGTTTATGAAATCGAGTTTGATCTTTCTCGAATAGTTCTTTGAACGTTAAATCCAGTTGTGGAATTAATAAAAATATAATGATGATTTAATAATACTAATTATTATTATTATTTTCAATCTTTCTGAGATGATAATAACAATTATGATTTATATTTTCTAATAATCATATCATGTAGTGTGAATTTATAAATTGGATATTTAAAACAGTTTACTATATCGGATACTTGTTTTTCCGAAAGTTAGTAGTTAATCGCACGCCCACATTCTACTAACAGAGTAATTCATTGGAAGCATTCTACACTTGCATTATGCAGTCAAATCATGTAGAAGACACGGAAAGTGATGATACGGGAAACAAATAGAATGTATAAAACAGGGTTTTACTAGAGTTTATATAAATATAAATCATTTGGGTAACGTCATTTGAGAGAACGTTTGACCAGATATAGACACGATGTGAGATTATTAATGTTTAATATGATGGTAAAATTACTGTAAACTCATTTGAAGGAGCTTACTAGCTTCTAAATCTTCCATTTTGGATACCAAGCAAAGGCTTGATTATTATGCATAATTTGGGAAGAAATTATTGTGTGTGGAAATAGTTAAATGTGCCATTCTGATTGTGCAATTAAGTCGCAGGATTGATGTTGTTGTTAAAATGAGGCATCAACCATTGTGAAGGTTGGATGACTTTGATAAATATGTCGGGAATTGAAAATATTGTCTCAAGCCACTCTTTCGACGAATTTATAATCAAGGGTTATTTTATGGAGCCATCAGAGTTAATTCACAGTTGATTCTCGTGTTCTATAAATATTTCCTAGTACTTGTTGACCCGGGTTTTGTTATTAACATTAAACTTTCAGAGGAGACTTTACCGTTGTCTAATGCTAATTAAGATCATGTGATTTTTGACACATTTAAATAGAATGGACCGATGCTATAAATAAATTAATACTGTCATTTCACGAACAGCCACTACCATTTAATGGAAATTTGTGATCCTATTAAAAATATAAATATTATGTAAAATAATGAATTGATTAACATTTTTATATTCTGTCAAGGAATTGCAACTTTTGATAATAGTATTTGTTACTTTTTTTGTAACAATTTTCTAAATAATATTTTCAAATATTTTATTTGAATGATTGAATGGTTAAAATAAAGTTTAAAGAATTGATGTTTTGTTAATAATAATTTTTGACCATAAATTGATAGTCGAGTCATGCACTCAGAATAATTATTTTGGATCGAGAACAGATGGTATAATACATTTTCTGTTTAATATCGAAGTTCTTCAAATCCATGCTCAGATGTCCATATAAGTTGATGTTGTGTTATACCCATTGTTATGACTTTAAAAATGAACCAATTTTTGGAATATTAATTACTGGAAGTGATAGTTATTTTCTGCAACATTCGAAACCAAAAACAAAGTGATTTTTCTACAGCGAGTGAAACCATTTAATTTCAACCAGTGAATGCTTATGATTTAGGAATCAGGCTGGACAATTTAATTTGCCCTGAAGAACCTACGACTGTAAATATTTTAATTTGTAGAAAGTCGACAGGACTGACATTCTCTCTCTTGTTCAAATATTTAATGTTCATGTGTTGACAACCCTGTATATTTTGTGTACGTAATTGTATGATTCGTCATGCATTCATAATGCTATTCTGGCATTTATTTCAAGTCAATTTTAACATTTTTATAAATTGAGATTATTTTACGAATTGTGCTATTTTCAGAGTCTCCTTCTATCCTTATTGTTTCATCGAGCCGAAAATCAGTAAAGCATTTTTTATTGAGTTATTGTTGTCACTTTAACCCATATGGCGCCCTGGGATGTTTAGATTCTCGTGCTGACTGATTTTTGGTGAAATGCATATGAGGTCGTTGGACTTTGATCTAAACGGGCACATAAAATAAGATAGAAAGGAGAAATGGCTTCGAACGTGGGGCGCGATTCGGTCGATCGTATGCCGATTTAAATTGTAATTTTAAATAGATATTTTGGGATTAGGAAGATGTCTGGTATGGATAAATAAATTGATAGGTAACCCAATTAGTGGGAAACTTAAAAATAGCTTGGGTTATTAGTTGTGTGGTTTTGATTGTTATACAATGGCTTATCCATTAGGGTGTCAAGTAAATTTTGTAGAATACGTTCGATAGTCTGGAAATACACAATTTCTTAGAATCCAGGTGGAGGATATTTTGAACTTGCATACTTTTGAGATTGATGTTTAAATTTAATTGGTAGCAGAGAATTGTTTTCCATCACGCCGACATTAGGGCATATCTCATTTTATTTCGAGGATTCCTAGTAGCTACGTATAATTCATGTTCTAGTTCTAAGTCTTTGTGTCTGCCAACATTTATACCCCTAACTCAAATATATTGTGTGAAAATTGTGGAGGAGATAATGAAAATCTTAACTCGTTTGGAGGAGAATTCCAAAAGTTCAGAACTGCAAATGGCAGAAATTATAGAGAAATCCATTAAGAGGGAAGGTAAATTAAAAGAAAATTCCGATACTTTAAGGGAAAGATTACTTGAAAAGTCAGATTCCCTAGAAAATAGATTGACCACTTCTTTAAAAATAAATCTTGAAAATTCATTGGAAAACAATTTAGAGAAAATTCAGATTCTTTGGAGATTATATTAACTGATTCTTTAGAGGCTAAATTAAATGAAAATACGATTAATTTAAAAGATAACATAAGAGAAAATTCAGCATCTTTAGGAGCTTCTCTAGAGAAAAAAATAAAATAAAACTCAGAATCATTAAACAATTCTTTAGAAGGTAACATGTCTAAACTTTTCGAGAAAACTCAGGAACTTGAAACATCCTTAGCTGTTAACACGAGTACTATGGATAATACATTTCATGATGCTGACCAAAGAGCTCAATCATTAGCTGATAGAATCGAACGAGGTCTTAGGAAAGTAGAAGATATGGTTAATTTGGAAATTCGTGTCCATAAGGAGAATAGTGATATGGCAACTCAAGTCATTCAACGTCTGACCGAACAATTCCAAGAACTTGTAGTAGGAGAAGTAAAAGATGGTGTAGTCAAGGAGTTGACAACCGAGATGAAGACAGTTGTAATCAGTGAAGTGAAAGATGAACTTAATCTGGAAACTCAAGATGGGATCAAAGAGATTAGAGAAACTTTGACGTCATATGTCCAAGTGATAAACAAAGATATTCAGACAACCCAGAAAGACATTGAGACATGTTCATTGAAGAATCATGAAGAGATTATGAACAAGATATCTACCGATGTGAAAAATAATTTCAAAGAAACGGAAGAAATTAGAAAAGATACTGAAGAAATCAGAAAGAAATCCAAGGAAACCATCGAGAAATCGAAGACATAAGAAATCAGGTCAAAGATAAGAAACAGGTTGATTGTTCACATAGTAAGAGTAGTACTGAGGAATTAAAGTAATTAGTAGGAGAGGAAAATGCTGAATTAAAAGAAACGATCAGGAAACTCAGTAATACATTTCTGGATTATCAGCAGAAGGCGAAAAACGTTGCCGAACCTCAAAACAAATCTATAAATACTAATATGGATATGGATGTAGGGGAAGCGAGCAAAGTAGATATTCCCCATAAACAAGAGGAGGTTAAGACATTTGTTCAATCTACTCCTATAACGTTCTACAAGAATGTTGAAGACAAACCTTCAAAATTGTTACACCAGTTGAATTCCTGAGGGAAGTGAGAGATTATCTGAAGAATTCTAAAATTTCCAAAGAAAGAGAGATAAGGGTAATTGGGAAATTTTTAGATGGTCCCGAACTTACGTGGTTAAGAGCATTTAGATCCACTCTAAACAATTATGAAGAGTTCTCAAGGGGACTGTTGAAAAAGGTTTTGTCACCAGAAACTCAACAACACGTGGGAGCAGAGCTCGATTCCAAAAGATACTCCACATCTCAACCCACTCGTTATTCAACATATTTCGCAGGACAATTATCTAAACTGCAACACTTAGATCCACCTATGCCAGATAATGAGCTGATAACTGCCTTGATCAGAAAATTTCCTGCTGATGTTCAGAGAACATTAATAGCTACTGACATCTACAATATGGAACAGTTTGACGAAGTTCTTCTGAAACTCGACCATACGAATGCACAGTTCTTCCATCAGAAGGGTGGTAAGAATGAAAACACTGTTTATGCGGTTATGGCTGACAGATATTCTCAAACACCTCGAGATCATAGGGAAGAGAAAACGTTGAGAGAGGATCAAGAGAAAATAAGTTGGAATCAAAATAATTACAGGTCCTATGACAATAAACCATACACAAGGCCTGATGGTACGAATAATTTCAGAAGTCGATGCAGAAGGCCCAGAGAAAACCAAGGAAGAAGGTACTTTGGAAGAAACAATGGTTACTATCAAAGAAATGAAAAACCACGACAATCAAACGAGGAATTTAAACGGTAAGCAAGGAAAATCTTGGAGGTGAGACACCAAGAAAATAAGCAATTCAAGGAGCAACTGAAACAAAGTGAACCTGGTACATCAGGATTACAATAATCCAAGAATAATGAAAAAACACCGATTATCCAAGAATAAATAGGATAATTAAAACTTTCACTTCCAGAATCATTAAATGGTAAGCAGAGGACGATGACCTAATTCAGAATAATTATGAACGAAAAGAAATGGGAACGAGGATTAAATTGCCAATTATATCATGCGAAGTATTCGGCAAGCCTGTCGATACTTTGATTGATACGGGTGCAATGCTATGTCTTGTGAGTGAGAAATTGTATGTTCTTTGGAAACTCACTGAGAATCTAGAAGAAATTCCTGTGTCCGGAATTAAAATTCAAGGAATAATTCCGAACAAGACATCAGTATGCAAAACTCAGTTCTATTTATGTGTTACGATTGGTGGACATGATTTTCGACATGTGTTTGTTGTTATGAAGGATATTGCATTTGATATGATCCTGGGAGCAGATTTCATACAGAAATATCTAGCCGTCATTTACATGAGCACCGATACGATTCGATTTAAGCATACCGAAGAAATAAACTTCGAGGGAAATGAAGAGGAAGACACCGAGGGAGATGCTCAATTGTCTCTGATATTTCATGAATCTACTGAAGAGGAAGTCAACAAACCTAAGAGTTCACCAGAGTTAGATAATGTTCTAGAGGAATATAGTGACATATTTGATATTCGACCAGGAGAAATTAAAGATTTCGAATAACAAATTCGAGTTTCGGATGACGCACCTTTTCGTGAAAAATTATATTGTCATGCCCCAGAGGGTTTACACACTCAGGACATGCACCCCCAAAGGGAGAGGTGGCTTTCGCCACTGAATCCACATACACCCACAAGTGGGACATCTACAAATACATCTAAAACTAATCCACTACTCTACAAGTACCACGCTTCTGTCACAACATCCCACACCCTCTTCTACCCCCCAGAAACTACCCCAAGCTGGAAATACAGCAAAATCCATACATCTTCTTTAACACTGCAAGAGGCGGCCACCTAACATAAGTGGTTAGCCAACACCTTGCTCCAATTACATACAAGCACACTTGGAAGAATCTAGCACACCAAACACTGGGGAATGCTGACCAAGCAACGTGAAACGAATATGAAGGAGGTCCAACTTGATCTCAGGATCTGTCGCCGCCAGAGGCTTTGCCGGTTTGGTTCCTGATTTATCACCTAGAGGTAAGTGTGCGTCTCAGTCCTAACACCAGATTTTACAAGTGTATTCCTACCCATTTGACTCCCACACTGTTATTGTAATAACTTGTATTTTTTAACCGTATGGCTTTTAGTGCCGGGAGTGTCCGAGGACATGTTCGACTCGCCAGGTTTTGTAGCTGCTTCGAGACGGACACCCAATGGGTGAGCTACAAGTACCGCTGGGGAGGGAAGTGGGAATGTAAGGACGAGGAGTTGGAAGGTAGCGGCCGTGGCCTATAGTTAGGGATCAACCCCGGCATTTGCCTGGAAGGAAGATGGGAAACCACAGAAGACCATCTTCAAGGTTGCCGGCGGGGGGATTCGAACCTCCTCGTCTCCCGGATGTGAGTGACTGCCAGCAGTCATGCCGCATAGACCACGGCTAACTCACCCGGTATAACTTGTATTACATTTGTGCTACACTTCCCTGAACAGAGAGAACTACATTAACAATTACGGTCCAATAAACCAGTGACCACTTACACACATAATCTCTTGTACACCTTCATTTCACACTTTGTTTCACATCCCAATTCCCTTTACCCCGACCTCTCGTTGCCTACTTAATAGAACTGCTGTACAAGCAGCAGCCAGGTTCATTATCATAGCCTAGAGTGTAAGTCACGCGACTGCCAAGCAGCTCGGTGCGTGGTCAGCTGTTAGTTAAACGCTCTTCTGCAGTACTCGTCCCGAGCACTAATAGCTTAATTACTTAGGGCATCTCCCCAAATCACAACCCCCGTAAAATAGAGCCTTTCCCCCGACCTAAGCTCCCATTCACACGCCCAATTCCAAGGCCCCGCACATTCACCAAAACTCACCCCTTCAGATCACACCTTCCAAATTAGACACTAACACCCCTTGTTCGACCTACCCTTGTGCACCGTCTTACCAAAATTGGTGGAGACGCAGGGTAGTTCCCACGAGTGAGGGTAGTTCCCACTCAATAAGTACCTCAGACAAATAGGTTCGGAACTACAATTTCAGTACCTGACACAGCCAAGCGAGAATTGGGACTTTTTGTAGAGAGCTACGCCACAGATTTTTCCTTTGTACGGGAGATATATCATCCTTCACATTATCCCTCCCACTCACCCCATAGGGAAGCACGCAGTAGAAGCTTAAGAATAAGCAGCCAAGCACAGTAGGATTTTGTAATTATCTTAGAGCCACGTTAGAGGGAATTTTTCTTCACGTGGGACTCCGTTATTTTTGAATCACCTACCCTCCCTACACAGAATTTAAAGGATTACATTATGACATATTAGCCCTCCCACCCACCCTATAGGGAAACAAGGAGTAACAATGGCTTTGTAGCAGCGAGTATACACATTTCTGCACAGAGTCACGTGCCAGATAAATTAAGGGTGACACACAGTATAATTTTAGCCACCCACCCTATACAGATTTTGCTATAAACGCATTGCCAGGTAGGGCACGACATTGTTTGAAGCAAGGTAAATTAGGGAAAATTTACCACACCCTACAGTGAGGACAAAATAGCGCCAACTTATTCACTTCAGGCATTGAGTAAAAACATTGTACAGAGGCCAGGAGCGTTAGAATTTTAAAGGCAGGCTATACTAAAAATATATTAGCCCTACCGGTCTATACACTCACAATCAATTAGGGGAACTAAGTATCACGCAACCCCCAGGATATATATTTACATACACAAACACCCACATAATTTACATTCGCTCCTCACAAATAGAAATGCCCCCCTATACCGTTTGGCCATGTTAAAGAACATTGGGGACTATCAAGACCTCATCGCATGGCACAAGGTATTCGCAAAAAGACAGGATTACCTCAGGAGGTACCAACAGCTCTTACACGCCCAATACATTAGGGTAATTAGGGCATTTATCCGGCCACGGAGCATGGCTCAGAAAAAACAAAATTAGGGCCAAAATCCCTACACTAAGAAAACAGCTCAACCGGTCCAACTGGAGGTTACACCTGTAGCACGATGTCATGTTCCAGCAATATAACAACCTTAGGGAAGAACACATATATATAGGGACATGTGGCACAAAAGTAGCCGAACAGGCAATAGCACTGAACCATGCATCTTCAGAAATCTGGGAAGCGTATCGCGAACTGCAGGCCAACAATATGGTATTTGAGTTCGCAGCAGGAGGGACAACAAAACAAAGAGAGGACATCGACACTCTAACAGAGAAGTTCGCACAGATGTCTATCTCTGAAACAGACAAAACGAAGGGGAAGGAGGAGGTCGTGGCCCGTGAACAAAAGCCTGCCACTCCGAGCTCCAGCACACTACGCACGCGAACACGTACACGTCCCACAGCGCCAGTTCAGAGGGCGGCCATGCTAGAATGGAGACCGAAACTGACACCAACCCCCTCAGGACAGATATACAGAAGAGTATTGCTTCCAAGCCCTCAGGACGTAATTCACACACCTCACCACACGCCGCCCGTTAACAGACATAATACACAGGGCAATAGGAAAACCTTACTTCCTACCCCTATGGGCCAATCATACACAAAGGGGCGATACAACCCTCCAAACACTGATAGGGGAGTGCGGCGTGAGAACAGCTCTTCAAGCACGCGCACACCACACCCAACAAGGGGGCACTATGGTGCACGAAACCACAAATTTACTTTGCTGAAAACACCCGCAGAAGGCAGCAAAGAAGGGCCTACATGGCTACCAGAGGCCTATGCCGTCATCAGGGGGCGAAGCGAGTCACCCCGTATAGCAAGGGCGCTTAGACGCTAGACGAGGATGATTAGCTAAGCGCAGGAGAGGTACATACACAGCTTTAAATTTCCCAAGCAGCAAGTGAGAACAGTAAAATTGCCGCTTAACATTGCCAAAAAAGTACAGCACGCATACAGACATGAGCACTAGGTGAATAACTCAAGTCATTTAAGTAACAGCCAGGCCCACAGTTACCCTATCAAAGACACCCCTGGCGGAGTTAGAGCCAACAATCAGGGTTGAGTCCTGAGCCTATTCGCAACCACGGGCAGCTCCAATGCAGAGCCATATAAATGTCCGAGCTTAAGATTTAAAATAAAAACAACATCACAAAACTAGAGGAGGAAGGAGTACGCCGTGGCCATAAAACAAAAGCAGGCCAATCCACCTTCCAAAACATTACAGGGGCACATGATCACACAACGTACAGCGCCGGTTCGAAGGGAATTCACCCCCGAAACCAGGCGGACACTGCCATCTGAACTCTCGACACAAACACACAGAGGGATGTTCAATCGAACCGCTCAGGACACAGGTCGTACACTACAGTACACTACGCCCATTTACACACAAAATACACGGGCTAGTAGGAAAGTATTGCTTCCTACTCCCACGGGGCAATTAGACAAAAGGCAACACACCCTTCCAGACACTCGCAATACGGTTTGGCGCGAGATTAGCCATTTAGGCAAGCGCACACCCCAGCAGGTAAGGGGACACTACGGTGTAGATAAGCCCAAGCTAACCCTACTGCAGAATTCTAAAGGAAGCAGCAGGGAGCGACCCCAGTGGGTACCCGAATCTTACGCCTTGGTCGTAAGGCGAAATTAGCCACCACATTGACCAAGGGCGCTCGGGCGATAACGAAATTAAGGGGATACAAACACACATGGATTAAAACAAGAATCACGGCCCAAAGAGAAACGGCAATTGATGTAGTACAGGAAAATCAAAGCCAGCGCCGTAAACACGAGAGGTAGACACATACACGGGTGACACATGCAAGAATAATATGCATAACACGTTTACATAAAGACCGTAGGTACATATACACGTAACTACGGCAATCACACTATTCAAATTAGAGCCCAATTCACACATAAAGGCTGCCGGGCAAAGAGGCCGAAAAAGCACGCCTACGAGAATAAATATCCACAGAGACTGTAGTTACGCGATACATTTCACACACATTAAGAATATGCCACAATGCGCTACAAGGACAAAATCGACACCGACACCTAGCGTGAAACACAACACTAGAGGCCAGGAAAGCATACATGGAACACAAATGCTCACAATCAATACATAACTCTAACAATACGTAGCGTCATCATGTAGCCACGACAAAAGGATTGGACATACAAACGTATACGGGGTAATAAGTTCTTTTTATCACAAGGAATGGTAGACAAGTTGTCGCCATCACTCAGGCAAGATCGCAGACATGAGAGCTTTACACTTGAGGTTGCCGACACACGGCCAGGAAGCAGCATGCTGTCCAGCCTACGATTATCGCATTTTAAGGGGAAACCATTGCTATATCAGCAAAAACATAGAGTACGATGCGGTAGAATAGCGAGTCGCCAGCACACGTACTAGCACTCACTAACAACACTACAGTGACCTGAAGTCATTCACGGCAAGTTCAAAACCGCATAACGCCCAAAATCCAAAACCAGGGACAAACACAATTTCCCAAAACATTACAGACAGGGTATATTTTTACATACGGATGCCAGTTTCACAATACACGCCACAGTAAAATAATTAGGGAAGTAGCGACTCCGAAACGCCAACAGAGGGCATATCAGGCTCTACTAAGCAAACACAATACTCCTGTTAGTCGTGTACAACCCGCATTACAGGAAAAATATACTTTACATACAAGGACTGTTAATTACGCGCAAAGTTGCAACAGGGTACAAATCACGGGGATTAGAACACAGACACATTCACACAAGGGACAGGACGTATCTAGGAGAAAGTTAATCAACGACACCTAGTTACGAAACACACGATAGACGCCACATGGGGATATACATAATAACACGGATTATACGCACAAAAACACAGTATAGAAACCACACAGAAGCTAAAGAGCGATCTCCGGAATAGATGAGCCGTACACCAGAGAGAAAGGGTCGACCGACTGAAGATCAATTACATCAAACACACAGGTCATCCGACTGGGAAAACGTTTAACTCACACACACAAATGGACACGAAGTAGACACATATCAGGGACAGTGGTAAAACATTCCAACCAACGCATCTACTGATACAAAGGATGGGAATAACATATTTCAAAGGCCGAAATATAAGTATTATACGAGCACTCAATACGGGACAGTTAATATTACCCCAGAAATAGGCCCGAGATGGCTATAGAAGAGTATAAAGTAGGTAAATTAACGTGGGTCACAAAGAGTAGAAAAGGCGAATTCTGAGAAAGGCCTAGGAACAAATTTCAGCAATTTGACACATGTTAGGGAGACACATGGCGAAACGCCAGCAATACCGCAGAAGTAAATATCATTTTCATTACCAAACAAGGCTTGAAACGCCACAAACACTTTTTGCAAACAAAACAAAATTAATCGTGACATACATACCTCAAATTCTTTACCAGCCAAGGTTGACACATAACAGGAGAGATTGCTCCCACGGACATACAAACAAAAACATGACACGTAATTGCTGAATTGCAAGCAACAGGTTCACGGGAGCCGAACCATTGCAGTAATGCAGGCTTGCAAAATCACAGGACTCAGCATTATTATCAATGGAGTAATTTCACTAGAACATTGGACACTTGGTACAGAGAATGCAAGGCCACCATAAAACACAATGGGCATTACCACTTTAGGGCGCCCACGTGATTAATCGGGACAGACATGCAGAAGACAGCTACGGAAGTGAGGTACTGACACTGCATAAAGAGCACCGGCACACGCGCAGAGATCAAGGCGACTCATATAACATGATACGCTCAGGCGACATGACGGCATGATAAGCGGACACGCACCTACACTGCGGTGCGCGCTGAGGCCGTGAACGCCTCCTGCCATATACGATCGCCACATAGTGCAGATAACACAGTTTAGCGCAAACACTACAGCCAATTAGAAGTTAGGGCGGATAGACATAACGCCGCAGAATACATAATATAAACCCCATTTTAGAAGGGGGTAACAATATATAAAAACAGAGAGGTTCACAGACGTTAGAGAGCTAATCAAGACCCTAATACACGGGCAGAATAGTAAATTGACCCCGACAATAGGGCGGACTCATAAAATTACACCTATAAATAGAGGTTATAGAGAATACATACATACAGTTCAAGGCTGCACGCAAAGCACGTAGGCAGGCCACAGGGCGATTAGCGCGCACATTTTACACAGTTGTAAGGGTGGACATGTTTTTAAAGGGCACTAAGTGCACCCCAATTGTATTGTTAATTAAATAGTGGAAAGCCGTGAACGGTAAAGCCCACACGGTAAATAGCATAAATCGGGACAGCCCAAGGGCGTTACCCAGGGATAAACGCATATCTTAAGAGAGATAAGGGATGATAATCCCAGAGCGACAGTGAGAAAGGCATTTTATTAAACATTAGGTGTCATGAGGCATCTACACAACATATAGACGCCAAGCCAGCGCACATTTAAACACCGACAGAGAGCGGAAGAGAACAAAATATGATCAAGGTAAACCGATCACATAATACAAGGCACAGAGTAGTAACATACAGTTTCACATAAAACAGATATACAGGCAGAGATTCACGCACCAAATTCCAAACACCTTCCTAACATTCCCACAAAATTACATACAAATTACATACATAAATACAGGCATACTACACCACAATTAAACAAAGGGGTTGGTTGACATTCATGCTCTTACAGATGGTGTTGACTGCACCCTGTACCATACTGCTTCCACCTGAATACTAGAGGGGGTCGGACGCCAATATTAAGCGCTGAACGTACATCTATACACATATATAAAAGGCCATAACAATGTACTAACAAACATTTCACTTAGTACGCCCGAATGCAAAATATAAACGTATCACACGCAAACACACCCCTTTTCCTCACTTGAGTGGCAGACATGCGCTCAAATCCATCCACATGCATGGGACATCCTACCCAAACACCAAGGCTTGTATTTTTATCATACCAGCATGACATGTTTTGAATTTTAAACATCTGGGGAAAACCCACCCCATCCTTTAAGAGTAAAAACATCCCTACAGCATTACCGACTCTCGGCCACCATAATTACAGAGTCCAACGATGCTACACCCTTCCAAACCCGCGTATCAAACCTCTCTTAACAAATAACACCTTAGCGGACCTTGATAACAAAACTTTACATCCCCAACCCTATTAACATGTCTAGAGATATAGTGAAATATCAGCACAAGAGATCCGAATAAGCAAAGAAGGACTAAAGCAGGCAATGCGATTTGAATGATCTACAACCCCAGAACATACAAAATTTACAAAATACACTAGAATTTCACATTACTTTAAAATATGCATTGCACACTAAAATTACACCCCCAGAGAATTATCTATACACAGATAATCAAGGATCTGAGTGCACACCAGGTGATGATATATATATATAGATAGATTGATAGATTGACGATAAAAAAAAGGGCCCCAGAAAGGCAAAGCCAGGGAAGGCAGCGGCAGATCGTGACACAAAGATGAAAGGTCGAAGCAACGATGACGTATTGCGGGCAAACATCGAGATCTCGGTACGCCTAGCCTGCTACCGTGTCGGAGAAGGTTAAACCCATTATGCACTACTGTCAGCGAAGCCAGACCTGCAGGGGAGACTTTTGACTGTCTGATAGGAGAATTAGCCGACTCAGTATCGGACTTACAAAACTCTCACCTAGAGACGACAAATTTAGGACTTGACCCTTAGCTAGTCTGTATGCTAAGTAGCATCCCTTAGACGGGGGATGAGTCTTCCGCTCGAATGGAAGTGAAGAAGTGCGCATGGGGTCAACGGAACCACCCTCAGGTCCACGGAAAGTCCTCATCCGGATATGGGGTGAAGATTTTTGAATAATAATAATAATAAATAATGAATAATGAATGAATGCGTAAGTCGATCACTGGATGCCCATCCGCCAAGAGCGTGAACATGGCCAAATACCATCCGCCAAGAGCGTGAATTTAGATATATCCAGCCCGCAAAGAGCGTTGAATATCGCAGCCTACGACTTTGTTCCGCGCTCGCAAATGGAGGGTAGCGACCCCCAGAGATATAAATGATGGTAGCGACAATTCAGAGGGGAATTGGGCATCCAACAATATAATTCCCCGGACTGTATTTCCCGGATGATGAATATTTACGCGATGCACATTCCACAAGATATAGCCCGAGTAAATGGAGGGTAGCGACCCCCAGAGAGGTAAATGGAGGGTACGACCCCCACAGGGGTTTGGGCCACCCATTAAAGGCCCAATAATTGACCATAAAGCGGCTATGAAGCCGTGGATCCCGAGCGAAGTGCTTGCTATTTATAGCATCGCACACACACAGGCCTTCACACACACATACAGTTAGTTATTAAGGGGAAACGTCGTCTTTTCGGTTAAGGAGGCGTGGGATGCAAGGACATAGTCTGGTGTATTCTGTTGGGGACCGGCCCCAGCAGAGTATGCACATGCCCGAAGACCCTCGATCAAAATTTTGTAAATAAGACATAGTTGCATATTTGGAGAGCAACCTAGATATAAGCAAATTTCATAAGTCAGGGCTGTCCCAAGGCAGCAGCTGACAACGCATATTTCGGACTTAGAATAAGGAGACATTTCGGCAATTTTTATAGACATAGATTAGTATTAATTAAATTAAGCTACACATATACAACAAGACGACGTTCGGCGTCATAAGAACCACTTCGTGGCAATGTAAGACCGATAAAGGGGCCGGAAAAAAGCGTCGACAAAGTGTCGACAACGCACCGACAAAACGGCGACTAGCGCCGACAGGGCGTTAATTTAATTATTCGCGAGGGAATATTCCGCGACGTTACGTTACAGAACAAATACATTTCCTGGCACTAAGACCAGATGAGTAATATTATAACCAATTTAAATAGGGATAGCGATCCCTAGAGATTTAAATGTTCGGCAATCGGCCGTCGAGAAAAGGCTCAATACAGCGTATCCCGCGAGGTAACATGCCGCGATGAAACGAAATAAATAAATTTCCTGGCACTAAGACCAGATGAACAATAATACAGCCTAATTTAAATAGAGGGTAGCGACCCCTAGAGGTTCAAAAGGCCCAACGAGGCATTCCACACGAGACGTCCGAAGAGGTCTCTAGGGCGGCAGCACCGAAGCCGACCCTTAAACAGCGCTGCGCGAAGTGCGCACAATAATATATTGGCCAAGGGCATTATTATTAACCATGTTTTTTTTTTCAGTAATAAGAGCTCCAACACTCCAGCGACGAGCGACGAAAATGATCATGGTACAAGGTAAGGTGGACCACCGACCACACATACACTCATACACTGGTATACATTGAGGAGACTCACAACTACACAGAAACACAATTATAGACATAAATAGGCTAACATAAGGTTATAGCCGGCATAGACTAAGATAGAATAAGGCGCCAAGGGAAATTATTATTTACACGCGCCAATGACGATTGGACGACATATAGATGTATGGTACCAAATATGTATTGTTATTTCAGGCCTCAGGATATTGAATATAATCACAGCAATGCGTTCTCTTGCAGGCCAGCGGAAGAGCGATGTGGATATCAACGTACCCGCTAACTAATTTTTTTACAGATGTCAAAAGTCATGTATACAGCTTTTGTACAAATATCTTCCAGCGCAGCTACACTACACTTTCTCCTTCTTTAATAAGTAAACTTTTCATCGATTTCAGTCGTGCCCATAAGGCGACGGCGCCGCGATCAGCAACGTCAAGTGACCATGGGGCACCGAGCGACTCTGACGCAACCACTCGTATAAAACGCTAAAATAATGAGCGACGTACGGTAGCTAGGGGCGGCGCAGAGGTAGTAAGCGCCCACCCTCGCTATCAAGGTGAGTTTTTTCTACCCACGAGAAAAAAATTCACGACAGGTAAAGATATGAATTAGTGGCATGACCACTAAACAGCGGCTACAGATGAAATAGCAGATGAAGGGAGAAGGAGTAACCAAACGAGAGCGCTAAAGATGGCCTAGAGAGTGAGATAAGTTACCAGGCTCATGAGCGAGACAGTATAGTAATAAGGTTAGTATTTCACATTGTATCATGATTGTAAAAACATTGTAAATCCAAGGCATATACACGATATTAATGCACAAGTGTATATCTACGCATATGTCACACCATTCAACACCGATTATACTGTTTTTCTTTCCTTTCTTTCTACTAACTTTAAAATTGTAAAGGTACCCTAATTATCCCAACAAAATAAACCATTTGATACATTTCCTTAAATTTACACCTCAGGGTACCTGTTTTTTACTTTCACCTTCACTCTTTTATACATGTACACTTTATTATTATAACAGATGCATACAGGAAGCAATTTTTCATCCAACTGCACCAAAAGCAAAACCACCCGCTAAACCGATGTTTTTTCCTTCCTCTAGGGCATGACAGATATAAATATAATCATACATAATATCGAAACGGTTTAAGAACTATACTTATGTTTTGTTACCTATGAATATTCATAAATTTAATATGACTTGCATATCAAACAATATTCCAACCCTAACACCCACCCCTCTGAGAGCACACTCTACCAACACACCACCAAGGAACTGCTGGACCCACAACTTCGCAACATCTACATATACACCGTACGAGACAAAGAAAGCGAAGAAGAAGAAGAAGAAGGAAGACGACAACAACGCAGCCACCCTCACACTAATACCAGTTTCTGGGGACAGAAACTAAACACCGACAGGTGGTTGTCATGTCCCAGAGGGTTTACACCCTCAGGACATGCACCCCCAAACGGAGAGGTGGCTTACGCCACTGAACCCACGTACACCCACAAGTGGGACATCTACAAATACATCTAAAACTAATCCACTACTCTACAAGTACCACCCTTCTGTCACAACATCCCACACCCTCTTCTACCCCCCCCCCCCAGAAACTACCCCAAGCTGGAAATACAGCAAAATCCATACATCTTCTATAACACTGCAAGAGGCGGCCACCTAACATAAGTGGCTAGCCAACACCTTGCCCCAATTACATACAAGCACACTTGGAAGAATCTAGCACACCAAACACTGGGGAATGCTGACCAAGCAACGTGAAACCAATAAGAAGGAGGTCTAACTTGAACTCAGGATCTGTCGCCACCAGAGGCTTTGCCGGTTTGGTTCCTGATTTATCACCTAGAGGTAAGTGTGCGTCTCAGTCCTAACACCAGATTTTACAAGTGTATTCCTACCCATTTGACACCCACACTGTTATTGTAATAACTTGTATTACATATGTGCTGCACTTCCCTGAACAGAGGGACCTACATTAACAATTACGGTCCAATAAACCAGTGACCACTTACACACATAATCTCTTGTACTCCTTCATTTTTACACTTTGTTTTACCTCCCAATTCCCTTTACCCCGACCTCTCGTTGCCTACTTAATAGAACTGCTGTACAAGCAGCAGCCAGGTTCATTATCACAGCCTAGAGTGTGAGTCACGCGACTGCCAAGCAGCTCGGTGCATGGATAGCTGTTAGTTAAACGCTCTTCTGCAGTACTCGTTCCGAGCACTAATAGCTTAATTAGTTAGGGCATCTCCCCAATTCACAACCCCCGTAAATTAGAGCCTTTCCCCGACCAAAGCTACCATTCACACGCCCAATTCCAAGGCCCCACACATTCACCAAAACTCACCCCTTTAGATCACACCTTCCAAATTAGATACTAACACACCTTGTTCGACCAACCGTTGTTCACGGTCTGAACAATATCCTGTAGCAGAGAAACATAGAGAGAAGGTGAAGATACTTATCCAGGATATGGAGAAGAATAATGTCATTGAGAGATTCACGACCTCTTATGTAAATCCTTTGGCAGTTGTATCTAAACCAGATGGCAGTCTAAGATTATGTCAAGACGCGCGAAATTTGAATGCAAGATTGTTACCCGAGTATGACAGACCGCCCATTATTAGGGAATTACTTAGAAAATTCCAAGGAAATATTTGGTTTTCAAATATTGATCTCAATTCGTCCTACCACCTCATTAGGCTTAGTGAAAACTCAAAGAAATTTACAGGTTTTATGTTTGACCAACAAACCTATGTATTTCGACGTCCACCTTTGGGAGTTAAAACATCAGGATCTGTATTGATAAGAGCCCTGGAACAGAATTTGAGTCCTGAAGTTTAGGAGATAGCGATCCGCTTCATAGACGATATTCTCATTGCATCCGAGACTAGAGAAGAACATCTGTTACATCTCCGAATGTTGTTCGAAGATCTAAGGAAGGCAAATTTCAAAGTCAACCTTCCAAAATGTCAATTCTTTCGAAAGGAAATTAAATTCTTGGGACGCATTTTGGATGGTGAGTGCTACCGTCCAAATGAAACAAAAATTCAGGCTATAGCAAATTTTCCCAAACCTACTAGGGTGAAACATGTCCGAAGTTTTCTCGGCACAGGCCAATTCTTTGCAGGGCATTGTCCTAGTTATACAGAGACAGTTGCACCTCTGCAAGAATTACTAAAGAAAAGTAATAAATGAAAATGGAACGAAGCTTGTGAACAGTCATTCCAAGATGCAAGGAGATTGTTGGTTAACAGCATCAAACTGGAATACCCCGACTTCGCCAAGAACTTCATAATCGAATCTGATGCATCCACCGTAGGGATTGGAGCTATTCTTCTTCAAGAAGATGAATATCACAGGAGACACTACCTGGCTTTCATAAGCAGGAAACTTGACCCATCAGAGAGGAATTATTACACTACCGAGCTAGAAGCACTTACTATTATATTTGCTTTAGAGACATGGAAAAATCTTTTGATAGATCATGCTGTGATAGTAAGGACAGATCACCATGCTCTAGAATTTATTCTTCGGACGAACTTTGCCAGTGAAAGAATAACTAGATGGTCGCTTTTCATCCAACTGTTCAAGTTATCTATTGAACATACTCCAGGGAAGTTGAATATTGGAACAGATTTGATGAGTCGAGCAGTGGAATCTACATCTAAGGCTTTCCAAGTCAACTTGACATTTGAAGATGAAGAAACCTTAGGAAAATGAATACTTCTATCCTGGTCCCAGAGAAGAAACAGACGACTTAGAAACATCTATCGTTTCCTTCAAGGTGACATGGATCCCGCAGATGAAGAATTTGCTGAGACAGAGAGAATTTCGATGGATTTTTTAATGCTGGATGGTTTGATTTATAAGTTTATCGATCCAGATCACACCAAGCTAAGGATAGTTGTACCTCCACGGATGCAAGACCCCATCATTTGGATGGCATATCGCGTGTCAGGTCATGCAGGAGTCGACAAGACAATCAAGGTGATTCAAGAAAAATTTTCGTGGGAGCTGATGAGACACACAGTTAGAAACACTATTCGAGAATGCGACCTATGCCAGAGGAGCAAGCATAATTCTCAGCTATTGAAGGAATTTCCAAGGCCTATCATTCCATCTAAGGCTTGTGAGATCTTTGCCACGGATATTTATGGTCCTCTCCCCAAATCTATAAGAGGAAACAGATACATTCTAGTAACAAGAGATGTTTTCAGCAAATACACTATGTTACATCCTATCCAAAAGGCGAATGCAAAATATTGTGCAAATAGGATTAAGAATGGTGTAATTCCGGAAGCAGCAGACCGGAATTCCTTCTATCAGGCCATGGAATCAAACCGACGAGACTATGGGATCGGATAATTTCTATTCCACCAGAGATCGAACCAAGTCGTCAAAGGAGAGAGATGCTAGCATTGGACAAATTGAGAAGCCAAGCATTGAGAGAGAGCGCAGAATCAGAGGGAAACGCTTTCGCAGACCCTTGCGCGTAGGAACACTCGTGTTGGGGAGGAGACCAATACCATCCGATGTTCAAAATCGCGTCTATTCAAAATTTGCTAGCTTATATTCTGGGCCTTACCGTATTGAGGAAAGCAATAATAATGGTAGCTATAAGATAGCGGACACACGAACTGGTAACATCGTGGGGACCTACAATTCATCGAATCTGAAAGTGTATTATTCAAGAACCAGATAATCTTAAGTGTGAGATAGGAAAAATATATATATTTTTTTTTTTTGCTATGTGTGGGGTGGATGTGCCAAATCCAGTTGTCCAGATTTGAGAGCACAAGCCCATATGTTAAGTTCCGAGCGGAGGATTTGAATAGCGCGCTCCGAATGTTCTAAGAAGGAATTCGAAGCTTTATGCAGGCTACAGAACGGCAAGTGACGTAGCTGGTTGTCACAAGCGAGGCTATATTTTGGATAAAATATTTTCCGATTGATTGGAAACATGGGAGTAATACCATATTACTGGCACGAAAAGGGGAAGAAGAATGTGCTATGTTTGAAGAAAATCGAACCAGCGGAAGCCGAGATATGAGAAGTTTAAGGATTGGGGACATATCTCGCAGTGACGTCAGGAGTCCGCCTGGAGAGTATAAAACGGTCGACGACCAAGGCACATTATGTTAGTTCATCACAGCGCCCAGTCGCTGATACATCGTATGTTAATTCATCACAGCGCCCAGTCGCTAGTACATCGTATGTTACTTCGCCACAGCGCTCAGTCGCTAGTTCATCGCATGTTACTTCGTGAAGCACATGGTTGCTATATTCGACGTTATACTTAGAAATAGCACATGGTTGCTAGGACTTAGTGCGTTTCAACGAAACAGTGCATGGTTACTGGAACTTCAAAAAGTGTTGGAAATTATTTCAGTGAACTTAGGATTTTTCGTCAGTTATCACTCATTTGATAGACATTTTGTGGCAGAAACTTTGTTAAATATAAAACTGCTCACGGACATATGATAGACATAGTCTATAAATTTTCGACAGTCCACAAATATTATTATTGGATTATTTTTATATCCAATTGCCAGAAACAAGCTTTTGTCTTGGTAACTAAATGACCAACCAAGATTATATGTCAGTACTTTTTCAAATACCTTTCTTGCTCGGTTCAGTTCAGGGACTTGAACATCAGAACTGTTACCGATGCTGAATAATATTGTCAGTGTGTTAAACTGTACTGAATGCATCACTCTTGGGTCTTGTTACATCTGGTTACATCTGGATCAATTAGATCTTACCCCTGTCAAGAATATAACTACAGCTGTTAACGCAGCCAATACGAACAGTTTTCATCAAGATTATCAGGCAACGAATATGATTACCGCTATGTCTTGGTAGACAAATTGCGGGTATACAATGGAGGCCGATACAAGAATTTAAGTTCGTGTCCAAATGGGGACTAAAGACTGGAATGATCTGGTTTTAACCAGATTATCAACGACATCAAGATCTACAAGAATGTAAGCTACAATTTGCATTATTTTTATGCGTAGTTAGCTGGAATTCTCATTTTTCTACAGTCTTATCCACACATCTTTTTTCTTTGATAATTTGCTGTTGCAAATGTTTACGCGAGGCATGGGAAACCTTGTTCTGAATATTTTCTACATTCAGACATTAAGATTCAATGATTTGAATCAATGGACGAGCATCACGAGCATTTTATTTGATTTTGGGATTTTTTTTCTATTCGCGGTCATCAGCCGTCGTAACTGTAAATTTAAAAATAAATTTAAGTTGAGGAATGAATATTTTTCCACGTTTATGAAATCGAGTTTGATCTTTCTCGAATAGTTTTTTGAACGTTAAATCCAGTTGTGGAATTAATAATAATAATAATAATAATAATAATAATAATAATAATAATAATAATGATTCAATAATAATAATTAATATTATTATTATTATTATTTTCAATTTTTCTGAAATGATAATAATAATGATGATTTATATTTTCTAATAATCATATCATGTAGTGTGAATTTATATATTGGATATTTAAAACAGTTCACTATATCGGATACTTGTTTTTCCGAAGGTCAGTGGTTAAACGCACGCCCACATTCTACTAACAGAGTAATTCATTGGAAGCATTTTACACTTGCATTATGCAGTCAAATCATGTAGAAGACACGGAAAGTGATGATACGGGAAACAAATAGAATGTATAAAACAGGGTTTTACTAGAGTTTATATAAATATAAATCATTTGGGTAACGTCATTTGAGAGAACGTTTGACCAGATATAGACACGATGTGAGATTATTAATGTTTAATATGATGGTAAAATTACAGTAAACTCATTTGAAGGAGCTTACTAGCTTCTAAATCTTCCAGTTTGGATAACAAGCAAAGGCTTGATTATTATGTATAATTTGGGAAGAAATTATTGTGTGTGGAAATAGTTAAATGTGCCATTCTGATTGTGCAATTAAGTCGCAGGAATGATGTTGTTAAATGAAGCATCAACCATTGTGAAGGTTGGATGAATTTGATAAATATGTTGGGAATTGAAAATATTGTTACAAGCCACACTTGCGACGAATTTATAACCAAGGGTTATTTTATGGAGCCATCATAGTTAATTCACAGTTGATTCTCGTGTTCTATAAATATTTCCTAGTACTTGTTGACCCGGATTTTGTTATTAACATTAAACTTTCATTCTGAGGAGACTTTACCGTTGTCTAATGCTAATTATGATCATGTGATTTTTGACACATTTAAATAGAATGGGCCGATGCTATAAATAAATCAATACTGTCATTTCATGAACAGCCACTACCATTTAAAGGATATTTGTGATCCTATAAAATATGAATATTATGTAAAATAATGAATTGATTAACATTTTTATATTCTGTCAAAGAATTGCAACTTTTGATAATAGTATTTGTTACTATTTTTATAACAATTTTCTAAATAATATTTTCAAACATTTTATTTGAATGATTGAATGGTTAAATTAAAGTTCAAAGAATTGATGTTTTGTTAATAATAATTTTCGACCATAAATTGACAGTCGAGTCATGCACTCAGAATAATTATTTTGGATCGAGAACAGATGGTATAATACATTTTCTGTTTAATATCGAAGTTCTTCGAATCCATGCTCAGATGTCCATATAAGTTGATGTTGTGTTATACCCATTGTTATGATTTTAAAAATGAACCAATTTTTAGAATATTAATTACTGGAAGTGATAGTTATTTTCTGCGACATTCGAAACCAAAAACAAAGTGATTTTTCTACATCGAGTGAAACCATTTAATTTCAACCAGTAAATGCTTATGATTAAGAATCAGACTGGACAATTTAATTTGCCCTGAAGAACCTACGACTGTAAATATTTTAATTTGAACAAAGTCAACAGGACTGACATTCTGGCTCTTGTTCAAATATTAAGTGTGCATGTGTTGATAACCATGTATATTTTGTGTACATAAATGTATGATTTGTCATGCATTCATAATGCTATTCTGGCATTTATTTCAAGTCAATTTTAACATTTTAACAAAATGAGATTATTTTACGAATTGTGCTATTTTCAGAGTCTCCTTCTGTCCTTATTGTTGTATCGAGCCGAAAATCAGTAAAGCACTTTTTAAATTGAGTTATTGTTGTCACATTAATCCATATGGCGCCCTGGGATGTTTAGATTCTCCTGCTGACTGAGTTTTGGTGAAATTCATATGTGGTCGTTGGACATCAGTCTAAACGGGCACAGTATTTACATTTAAAAATATTTATTTACCTAAAAATCCGAGCCCTAGTGATAAGTTATAAGCAGGGCCCTCCTCCCAAATGCCTTGCTGTTCGGTGGGTTGTAATATCTGGACCTGTAGCGATGAATTCATAGACTTGCTACTATTACGAAATGCCTCTGGAGCTTTGTCCCTTCAGAGGTAAAAAATTCTTAATTGGAATTGTAATTGTGGATGCCACTGCTATTGTAACCCGGATACCAATTGCCACATCAGGTATACTGCCACTTGTCGCACATCTACTATGCACAGTGACTGACCGTATACATAACATTTTGTCTGTCTCATAGTGTAGTGGCTAGTACTCTTGGCTGTCACCGCGGAATCCCGGGTTCGATTTCCAGCTCTGCCAAGAAGTTTAATTCTGGCCTGAGGGTTGGGCTGGAACAGGGTACACTCAAACTCATGAAGCAAAAACTGAGAAGAGTTGAGTTCCAATCCCACCTCAGCCATCCTGGAAGTGGCTTTCTGTGATTTCCCCACTTCTATTCCAGGCGAATGCTTAATTAAGACCACAGCCACCTCCTTCCTAATCCTCATCTGAATTACAACTACACACACTAATACAGCCTTCCCAATAACACATGTTATCAGACAAATTCCACACACACCTAAGTACACAGGGCCACTTGACCACAATGTCGCAAAGCCCTGAAATGAATCAACAACACAATATAATTTCTTTGGGTGGCTTCAACACTGTAGCCCCCTGTGGGTGGGGGTTTAGACTACACCCATGGTATCCTCTGCCTATCGTACGAGGCGACTGAAAGGAGCGACCTTGGCTATTCTTTGAGGCTTCCTACTTGTCTTATGAATTGCGCCCCCCCCCCCTTCCCCCTCAACCCTCCCTCTACCCCGCAGGATGGGAGGGATGGAATACACCCACAGGCAGAGTTGGACAGTTGGCACTCGTGCTGTGAAGGTATTCTGGAAATATATATAATCTGGTGTAACAGTAAGTTAATGTTATAGTAATTTCTAAAGGAGATAGAATGTTTTTACATTGCACTTTCGGTACATGTGTGAATACTGTTTATAGTTTAATGTAAAGTTTTTACATATTTGGTAGCTGCATTCATGTACCGGTAAGTGCAGTGCTAGGCTATGGGTCCAATCTTTGTGTCGACTGGTTTTGGATTTCTTTTGTCAGGTTTACCATTTTCAACATCTCCCAATGGCCAGGCCGGTACCTCACTTCATTCCAAATGCTTGGTCGCATTCATGTATATAATCTTTTTATCAGCTCCTTTTGATGTTGCCATCTGTTACGACATCCGGCTGTAAACATTGGCTAGGTGGAACCACATCGACGTAAATTAATGCAATAATTCAATGGTGGTAGTGTATTGGATGGCGGATCATTGAAATATTGTTTCAATTTTTATAGCAATTCATTGTATCTCATCTCCGATCCCTCTGAAAGAATACTAATTATGTGTAGGTATGCCGACAGCTAAAGCGCAGCGTTCGGCCATGGGGCCAAGCTCTCTGCTGACTCGGTAGATGTGGGTTAGAGCCCCACCATCGGCCATCCTTGAAATGGTTTTCCGTGGTTCCCTATTTTCAACTCTAGGCAAATGCTGGGACGGTACCTTCCGACAGGCCACGACCGCTTCCTTCCACATCCTGTCCAGTTTCATTAATTCATATCTCATTCCGGTGCGCAGGTGGCCCACGGGTGTTGACTAGAAAGACCTGCACTCGGCCTCTCAGGAGGCCACACGACGAAAAAGATAAAAGGGGGTAGGTATACATGCACATGTTTTGAACTTCACCAGTTCTTCTTCAACAAAGCAACAATGCCATCATTGCCTAACTTTAATACGATAGATTTTAGCATGTAATGTGCGCATTTCAAAACATACATGTTGTGAGATAATGGGTGAGGTTAAAGACCAATGTAAATTTATATTTTAAGGGCACAGAATATTTTCAAGAATATTGGCAACTCGTCTGTAGGACACACTCTTTCCCCTCTCTCTTTTATTACAATGGGCACAATTCCTGTGATGCAGATTTTGTTTCTGTGTATTTAACAGTAATATGATGTGGCTCCATACATTTGGCCTGCAGGGGTCCTTTTAACAAGCCCGAAATAGGAGGTTTTATTTGCCAATAAACAGAGGTGGGGGGTATTGAATGTAATTGGTAATGTGTTGCACCATTACATTCAACCACATCTTCCAAATGCCCCCTCCCTCTTATTTCTTGAAAGAAATGCTGCGTTAACTGGAATTGTGTTGCTTTACAGGCTGAAAATTCATGTTCACCAAAATTAATCCTGTTTGAGTTTACAGCTTCTTCAGCCTGAGGATTGATCGGAGCCAGCCAAGAGGTTTTCCTGAGTTAGGGTGTACTTGGCTGTGGGTGATCACTTGTTGTCCACCGTCCTGCAGCGTAGCCGATCATCTGAGTGCAGCCCGGCACGGTCTTCTTCAATCCTGTCTCCAGTCGACTAAGCCATTGACGTTCACACATCAGAAGTTATGACTCACATGTGAAAGAATGTACAATGAGTACCATGACTGAACATACATTAATAAATCAATTGAAACTGCCTGTAAAATCAGCTTTCTCATTTCCTTGACAATCCTCTACCCTGCCTAAAGTTTTTTCTGTAGATACAGTTGAAAATCATTGAGGGCAAGTAAATTGCAATGAAACTACATTTCTTGGGCATATGCAATTTATTTAGAGAAGGAGGTATATCAGACAAGAAATCAGCCATAGTGGCGTACTGGGTCGGAATAGGGGTACGGTTATTTTGAGGTTATAGTACCATAATATTGAAAATTTGCATGAAACAATTTATTTCTTTTTAACGTTGGAACTTCAAAAAGACCAATCGCTTGTACTTATACGTAATAAAAGGGCTAAATAACTAACAAGTAGGAAATAAATAATCGACTGTCAATTTTTTTTCTTAAAGCCATACCAACGTTATAGAACAAAATGTACGAACAAAATTTAATTTTGGGGTGTCCGTTGCCTCGTAATATTCAATCTAAGTAATATATTGTCGTTCAATAAGAAAACGTAGTTGCTTTAAAGCAACAATAACGATGCATATCCAGATTAATCAAACTTGATTCGATTTCCTCTCTTTTCGTAAGTTGGCTAAAGTACTCGGCGAAAGCAACCTAGATCCTTCGGTCACTTATATTTATCGCTACAATATACGGCCAGTTATTGCATCTCAGTGGCGTTGGAATTCACCATGTTGTGCGCACCATGCAAGGTTTTTTAGTAGTTTTGCGCAGCATGTGCGTTTGAGTTAGAGCCCAAACAATGACGCAATCACCCTGAATTTAACGGATCGCAGATATACCAGAGAGTCCCTACTCTGTTATTATATGCTACTTGCTGTACTCTGCAAATGGGATAAGTGGAAAGGGGCATTTAGTGACAGCACACGTATAGCCTGATAAACAACAAGCTCCATATGGAAGGTAGCAGTAACTGACTGTCAATACATTTAAGTCAAACTTCCCAAATAAATCAAGTAGGCCACTCATGCACGCGTGTTAAGGCATCTACAGTTCAAACCCAACGGACTTCTCCTGGCGCCACAGACAGTAGCTCAGTTTAACTGCAGTATCTCAGAAATCCCAATCATGGGTCAAGGGGACGATGGGAGGCTGTGGAATAAATATTAATACACATAATGCTGGCACCATATTCTGTGCAATTTAATGAGCAGATTTATATCTCTAAGATGCTCCTATTCTTTAACTGCTGTAGACTCTCTTTTAATGACGAAGTCGACAGCATTTCAGAACCTATTCTCACGTATTCGTTTCTTACGTGAGTGTATCGAACTTAACGGCGAGAGGATTTCAGATGGTAGGTCTTGGTTTCAGTTCTCTTGTTTATAGCATCAGCGTTTGTGACATTTATGAAGTCTAAGGATCGCAATTGGGTGACACTCGTAAGAACCTGGCGTCTGTAGTTCTTCTGTTCTTCAACAGGATTTCCGTGCAGTGTAAGGCTGTATAGCTGTGCAAGAGATTTCAAGGGCAGTAATACACGGGTAAGGTTTGTCAGAAAGTTACCGTGCAGATAGAGGATTTTTAAACTCGAAAATCCCGATATTTCAGAGGACAGCGAGGTGAGTTTATTGAAGGACAGATCCAACCACGTCAAGAGGTCAGGTTGGTCCAGTACCTGGAACAAAAGAAATACAGAAAAAGAAAAATCAGTGTTCTTCCGTCGCTGCTGCTGTAAGCAATGAGGGGAAGTTCTAGAATAACGAATTGGGATGAATAACAGCTATGTAAAGGAAATTGTATTCATTACAAGTAAAAAATAATTATTTTATAGGAATTAATCACTAAATGACAATTACGAATACAAATGCTTTGGCATCAAACATGCAATTCGGATCATGGCAACTTTCAGCGGCTATGTGTTGTTCTTCCACCATCATTTCCTGCAAATGCAAGTACTGGATATTACTCTACTTGAAATACCAGGGAGCCTAGAACAACCCTAACTCCACAATATACGCACTACTTCAGACACCACGATGTATAATATATACTGTATATATATAGGCTATATATAGCTACTAATTTGCACCCGTCGTTGACGAGCTAGTGCTGTAGGGGTAACAAAACGTAGCGCTTGGGAGACTGGTGACATGGGTTAGCTAACTGTGGCTAGACTGTTGGATCTTGTTTGACCAGTACCTGTATGATTTCGTAATTGCACCCTGTACGTTGTGGGTCAGATGACCTCGTAGTTACGCCCCTTGGAACCTCAATAACTAACTAACCTGTACTCTGTATAGTGTTCTGCTTATTGTTAGGTACTGAAACGAAGAACAGTTTGGGTGACAACAAATTATTGTTAAGAGGTATAAACTGTTAGTCAGCATGCAAATTCTAAATATATATGTTGCTGATTTTTTAGGGGATTTACGGCAATGTGGTCATATAGGCCCGTGCACTTGAGTGTGTGTAGAATCTGTCTGATGACCTGTGTCCTGCGATGTCTGTACATGTGTGTGCAATTGTAAATTGGGTAGGAAACAGCCGTAGCCTTAAATTAGGTACCATCCTGGCTTTTGTCTGGAGTAGAAGTGGGAAGCCACGTAAAACCACTTCCAAGATGGCTGAGGTTGGAATCGAACCAGCCTTCATAATTGGTATCCAAGCATAGTGCTGACAGTCTAACAAGAATGTTCCACTGGTCACTTAATTTGAAAAAATGCACTGTCTGAATACAGTTCATAATATAATGGAATATAGAGGTCACTTATTAAAGATATACAGGGTGTAACTAAATATGTGGTAAAGCTCCGGGGATTCGATAGAGGACCTGCCAAGAAGGAAAACATGTCATGTAAACATATGGTGTATTTGCTTTCGTTTCCGGGTTACGAGCATTGTTTGTGTTGTACATAACACAGACCGCTTCACTCTGCACGTTGGTCATTTATGTTGATAAGGTGTACGTTACTACTTACAGTTCTCTACACAAGTTGCTCAAAATGGCTACCACGAGTTGTTATGCAGGCGTCTATGCGCCAAATCATTGCCTGTCTCATACGCTCCCATATTCCCGGCGTCTGTCGTATCTCCTGACATCCTTGCTTTATTCACTTTTTTTTTGTCGTGTGACCTCCTGAGAGGCCGAGTGCAGGTCTTTCTAGTCGACGCCCATGGGCGACCTGCGCGTCGGGATGAGAGATGGAATGGATGAAGATGAATGAATGAAACTGGGCAAGGATGTGGAAGGAAGCGGCCGTGGCCTGTCAGAAGGTACCGTCCCAGCATTTGCCTGGTGTTGAAAATGGGAAACCACGGAAAACCATTTCAAGGACGGCCGACGGTGGGGCTCGAACCCACGCGTCTACCGAGTCAGCAGAGGGCTTGGCCCCATGGCCTAATGCTGCGCTTTAGCCAGCGTAGCCACTACTGTCGGTGCTTTATTCACTGATGCAGCACGTCTACGTTATGAATAGGTGTGACATACACAATGGACTTTAAATAACCCCATAATAGAAGTCTAACGGGTTGAGATCGGGAGAACGAGCAGGCCACGGTGTCGGTTCCTGACGCCATATCCATTTGTTTGGGAATCGATGATGAAAAATTGCTCTAGCAGAAGAGCAAAATGAGGCGGTGCTCCATCATGCATGAACCACATGCGCTGAATTAAACCAGTGGAACGTCTTGCAACAAACCAGTTAAAACATTCGTTAGAGAGGCGCAGTATGACGCTCCTGTCAATGTTCCTGGTGAAATGAAAGGACCAATTAAAGTGTCACCGATTATTCCAGCCCACACATTAATACTGAACTGTTGTTGATATCTGGTTTGCACAACTTCTCTGGGATTTGCATCAGCCCAGACATGCGTATTGTGAAAGTTCTGCATTCCATCTCAGGTAAATTTCGCTTCATCGATAAACAGAATAGCAGCGAGGAACCGTTGCTCCTGAACACACGTCTGTCGTATCTGGGTATAAAATGCTGCTCTTGGTGGAAAGTCAGCTGCACTGAGACCTTGGACTCTTTGAAGGTGTTCTTCACACTATAATATGACTCACATCTACAATTGTCGCTATTTCCCTGGTGCTGCTCTTGTTATTTTACTCAATATGGTTGAGAACTCGTTCCTCTGTGTGAGGTGTTCTGGTGCTCCTAGATCGTCCATTATCAGCAGCGCGTCTGCTAATCGAGCCTGTTTCGCAAAGACGCGCATGGTTCCTTTGGAACGTCTTGGTGTTGGGTAAACGTCTATTAGGGAAGTGTTTCGCATGCAAACGCCGAGCTTCATTTGCGTTACACTGCGCCCGTCCATTCAAACGATGCATGTCCGCTATTTCCGGATTCGAGTACCCCATTGTATTACGACGTGTACTGTCCGTCCACTCAATAACAACTGACAACGCGTATCACTACACTCCACTCCACTCTACTCTAGCTTATGGTCTGTGTGAACGTGTTTACGAGTTTGCTAAGCAGCTGACATCACGTAGTTTTGAATGCAAAGCAAATGCACATAGACTTGGACAGCGACGAAAGGTACAAGTGGCCTGTGTGCCCTTCACAAATGACCAACTAGTATCGTGGCGCCGTATGTGCTATGCACGCCACATAGCCACATACAATGCTTATAACACGACAAAGAACGCACATACACAATGTGTTTACAGGACATGTTTTGCTTGTTGTCAGGTCCTCTATCGAATCCCCGGAGCTTTCCCATATATTTAGTTACACCCGGTATACCCAAAACTAAATTACTAGGCACTGAGAGTCATCCACGCTGTGAATGGTCAAAATATACATCAGCAACTTCCATTCCCTTTCCCTATCTCAACAATCCAATACAAATATCAGAATTTAAAGTAAAGTACCGGTACCATCACCGTGTGAACCATAATCACATCCATTCACTACTTCTGAGCTCAATTGTTGCACTATATCTGAGGTAGGTAGGGATATTTGGAATCATCCAAGCCACTTCATCTTCTGTTGATTTGGGAGATCTCAGAGCCAGTTTTGTTACTGTGCCACATGGTTGTATGATGTCCAATGTTCAAATTATATTACGTACTTTTCATCATAGTGGTGTGCACAAACACTTAATGTTGGATCTTGGATATGTCTTTTCGAGGAATGGCACGATACAAAGCATGGTCCTTACCTCGTCTGTATGGAAGGAAAACGTAGTAACATAGCCATTTAATTTCACAGTGTTGTCATAATTTGCCTCACAGCAAGGTACACAATACTTCCTGGGCATCTTGAAATATTTCAATGAAATATTAGTGAAGATTTTTTGTTAAATTCATTACCGGCCATTGGTTATACATGCAATTTAATACGAAAAATACTCACTTCTACAGCTTTCATCAGGTTTTTTCTTTTACCACGAAGAATTTTACGGGTGTTGGTAGAAAAAATAACAATTAATTTTAATTGCTGTCTTTTTAAAATAAACTTTATTTATGAACAAAAGTTAGTACGTGAGCTTAGCGTGTTTACACACATTACGGCCTACGCACAGTGTTGCTAATTCTACCTTTAGCACGGCTTGAGAATTATAGACGGGGATGGCAGTGTCCATGTGCGATATTGGTTGATAATGGATAACGGGAGCAGAACGAGAGCTATACGGATGTGTGCAGGGCGTGTGGCTACTAGGCGTAGACGAGCTGAAAAGTCACTCTATTCAGTGCTCGTAGTGTGGATATCAAAACAAAGCAGTGGTAGTCTTAAACAAAGCCAACATTGCATTATACCACAGCAACAGTGTTAGCAAAATTGAGATTTCGTCAGAAATATAGGTAACTAATTTCCCAGAGTCACAGATGACCTATTAGTATCCTAGGATAATTATATAAAGTTCAATAATATAAAACTTCAAATGTGCACCAAGATCCATTACATCGTTCTGTGATATATGAATGTTCTCGACTGTAATGCACTCCACACGAGGACTGCAGTGACATAGAAACGGATGTTCACCGTCCACAACATAACAAGGAAACAATTAAAAGCAGGTTTCGAATTTGTCCACTGCATTATGACTGTAATATGCGTAAGAAATACAATAAATGTTTGAGGGAAGGCGGCGTAACTGTTGCATGATATTAACGTAATACGCTATGAGTAACAAATTACTTATGATGTTGGTCGCACTGATTTTCAGGCAAAAATTTGGCTGGTTGCAACATTTCTAACAAAACAATGCTATAGAAATCGAAGATGCTTCAGACCAAGCGCCAACTTAAAGATGGACAGCGAATTGCAGAATCGGCACGAACCTTTGAAGATGAGGTAAAACAGTATATTTCAACGTTCAGTTAGGAATTTTCAATGTCGACCGTGACAAAATATATAAGAAAGGCACCCCTGCAGTTAGAGGTAGCTAGATAGATGTTGCACGAGCAGCGAATATCGATGCTCTTGCGCATTCTTAATCAGTATTATACCGACTCTCCACACAATTGTGTATTGCAAATGGTGCAGGTTGAAGGTTTATTTTGAATATTTTGTCAACACCGATGATGCCCAGTCTGTGAAGATTCCCACACACATTCCGTAGAAGGTACCTCATTTCACCGTTCTTCTATGTGCATGCCGAGTCATCAGCAACTAATATTTTAGAGTCAACATTGTTAGTGCTGGTACTCAATAATGGTACAAGGTGCGATCTCGAAGTTCAGTATTTTAAGTACAAATATTTATATCCAGGTGGCATGCAATTCAATTTAATTTAGTTATTCTATTCTGGAAAATTAACAATCAGAAGTTGGAGAATGTTCTGATAAGACCTTTCCTCTACCCGAAAGGGTCATTTGAACATATTGATATCCATTACAGCTTATCCAGACATGAACGGCAATAAGTACATCTAGTGTCTACTTAGTTTACCTTTAAACCCATCGCTGTCTTTCCAGTAATCAAATCAGGGGTCTCCAATTTTTTCAGCCTATGGGCCACACTGACTCCTCCACTAAGTCTTAAGGGCCAAGACTAAGCTAGCTCATCATACCAACATACTGTAGTTTCGAATTATGCGCAAGGTTTCGTTTCGGGACTACTTGGCGAATGAAATATCTATGGCGCAGTGCGTGGGAGTCTTTTGCAAAGTAGCGATATATTTTTAAGAAAAATATTTAATGTCATCACCGTTGGAGTTTTATAAGAGTCTTCCACTCACTCAGGTTGATCAGTGGCATAAATATGCTCATGGTTGGTTGTTTTTGAGCTTTAGGCACTACTTATCTGTGTGAAAAAATATTCTCCAAAATGATATGTACAAAATATATTTACAGATACAAATTGACTGATTAGCGTTTAAAGTTGCTGCTGATAATTTCCACTGCTAAACTTGATCTGCAGCTGCAAACAATTGCCAGTAGAAAGTTACAACAACATAATCTCATTAATCATAATAATAATAATAATAATAATAATAATAATAATAATAATAATAATAATAATAATAATTAATTTCATTGCGTGAATTACCTTTGTATGTCACTTATTTTTAAGTTTTTAGGATAAATCTCATGGCATTAATTACAGTTAAAATGTTAAATTTTATTATGTATTTCAGTTATTGGTCGTTAAAAAAATCTCATTATAATTCGTATGATTTACATTCATTGTAAATTTTACAATGTAATCAAAATAAGCTACGGTGGGCCGGTTATTGGATACCACGGTGGCGGACCAGATTGATGGTGCCTGTAGTTTGGAGACCCCTGATCTAAATGACCGTTCAACAGGAGACGTAGGCGAAATTCATTCTCGATATCAAATGGGATGTTGATATATCAAGTTACAGCAATAGAGATGGATATTAGTCATTAAAAATTGATTTTCACTTTAGATTTAAAAAAAAAATCGTTTACCCTCCAGGTTGGTGGAACCCACGGACTCAGCAAGGGAACTCACCACTACCGCCTCTACGGGCAGTGTCCTAGAGCTGGGAACATTGAATCGGAAGGGATACAACTGGTGAGGTGGGATTGGCACCTCGCCCAGGCGGCCTCACCTGCAAAGCGAACAGGGGCCTCATGAGGGAAGGTAAGGGATGGTTAGGATGGATAGGCAAGGAAGAGGGAAGGAGGCGGCCGTGGGATTGAAGAAGGTACTATCCCGGCATTTGCCCGAAGACGAAGTGGGAAACCACGGAAAACCACTTCGAGGATGGCTGAGGGGGAATCGAACCCCCTCTACTCATTTGGGCCACCCGAGGCTGAGTAGACCCCGTTCCAGTCCTCGTACCACTTTTCAAATTTCGTGGCAGAGCCGGGAATCGAACCCAGGACCTCCGGGGCGGCAGCTAACTTTAGATTAATATTTTCTTTATTTTCTCAGCCGTGATGGAAGATTGCATATCACTCAAATTTCTTCATGATCAAACGTACATACAGGGTGTATCTAAGTATGTAGGAAAGCTCCGGGGATTCGATAGAGGAATTGACAACAAGCAAAACATGTCCTGTAAACATATGGTGTATTTGCTTTCGTTTCCGTGTTACAATCATTGTTTGTAGTGTACGTAACACAGACCGCCTCACTATGCATTTTTCCCCCTTTCTTTCATTTCCCTTACCCTTCTTTGTTTTCATTTTCTTGGTCATTTGTGTAGATAAAGTGTACGTTACTACTTACAGTTCTCTACACAAGATGCTCAAAATTGCTACCACGAGCAGGCGTCTATGCACGGCATCATTGACTGCCTCACATATTCCCGGCGTCTGTCGTATCAGCTGACATCCTTGCTCTATTCGCTGACGCAGCATGCCCACGTTATGAATAGGTGTGGCATACACCATGGCCTTTAAATGCACTCATAAGTAGAAGTCTAATGGGTTGTGATCGGGAGAACGAGCAGGCCATGGTGTTGGTCCCTGACACCCTATCCATTTGTTTGGGAATCGCTGATAATGATTTAGCAGCAAGAGCAAAATGAGGCGGTGCTCCATCATGCATGAACCACATGCGTGCCGCCGTTTGTGTTATGCACACCACAAACAATGCTTGTAACACGGCAACGAACGAACATACACCATATGTTTACAGGACATGTTTTGCTTGTTGTAAGTCCTCTATCGAATCCCCAGAGCTTTCCCACATATTTAGTTACACCTGTATATATATACCAGGTGAGTCAGCCGCCCCCTTTATATATATATATATATATATATATATATATATATATATATACCTATAGTTTTCGGCCATACTTCCAACGTCTCATGCCAACATGGTCGACAGTTCCCCGTCTACAACTTTACAAGATTTATGACGACTGGAAGTAAGACCTTTACAAAAACATGTGTGCGACATGTGATAATTCAAAGCATCAAACTGCCATACGGGCATGTACAAAAACATGCCGATTATACGGTTTCAGTTGGATACAAAATTAACGCTAGGTACGGTGGCTTACTGATAAAGAACGTGAATGAACCTTCGAAGCGGAAAGCATTATCATATCTTATATGCTTTCAGACAAGCCAAAGTGACAAGTAGCCATGGAGCAATGGTCTAAGTGCGTAGAAGATAATCGTCCTGTTTTTGGGAGCTGGGTTCAAATCTCACCACAGCTAAATAATTTTATGCACATTTTAAGCTTTGGAATAATATACAAGGGCACTCGTGCCACATTTGACTAATTTCATGCGGTGTTTATTTAGGGTTTAATGTGTACTGGCTTGACACAGTGTGCAGCTTAGAAGCGCTGGTTATTTCATCGCCATGTTCTCGTATTTGATCCCCCAGGGAATCACATCTGGTGGGACGTGGGTTGGCGACCACGGGACCACAGCTGAGTCTGGCATTGTTTCGACTTGCTTGTGCCGGGCTCCTCTCCGTCTTCTTTCCTGTCGACCTCTGTTGGTCAACGCTTGTTCTCTTCCGATCCCGACGGTATTAGGGTATCCCAGGCCTAGGGAGTCTCTCCTTTTCCGCCTTCTCTCATTTTTCCTGATCCCTCATTCTTCGAGGGTTTTTCTTTCAGGTACCTTCTGCCTTCTGTTCAAGGCCCTCAAGGAGGCAGCGTGTGTGTATCCCCACCAGTTCTTGTGCACCTTGGATAATGCTAGACCCTTAATGGATCACAGCTGGTGAGTTCAAGAGTTATCGATCCCTAGGGTTTCCCGAGCTGGGTCCGGTTTTTCGCCTTTTTCCATTGCCTTTGGGGCGGGCCCTCTCCTCTTTCCCTTTCCTCCCTGCCATTCATGGCTCTCCTTCTTTCAAAGTCCCTCAATCTTCATTCTTCGAGGGTTGAGGGCATTTTTCCCCCTTTCTTTCATTTCCCTTACCCTTCTTTGTTTTCATTTTCTTTTCGAATTGTGTACGTTTGTAGTTAGATTTACTTAAGTTTTCATCTTCATTTTCCATGGGCCGATAACCTAGATGTTAGGTCCCTTAAAACAACAATTAGCACCATCATAATCATCATCTTGTATTTGATCCTCAAAGCTCAAAATGTGCATAAGAATATTTAGCGGTGGTGGGATTCGAACCCACCTCCCAAAAACCAGGGCCGATACCTTCTACGCACTTGGGCCATTGCTCTACGACTACTCGTCCCTTCATCTTGGCTGCAAGTGTATCAGATGTGATACTGCTTTCCGCTTCGAAGGTTCATTCACGTTTTTTATCAGTATGCTACCGCACTCAGCGTTACTTTCGTATCCAACTGAAATCGTATAAACGGCATGTGTAAGTAGTTAATTTTAGTTGTAAGTTTGTAAGTCGCCTCCGTAGCGTAGCGGTCAGCATGGTTACCTGCCGCCCCGGAGGTCCTGGGTTCGATTCCCGGCTCTGCCACGAAATTTGAAAAGTGGTACTGTACCCTTTTACCTACCAATACCTGTTGAATCCCTGGATAGCAGCTGGATCGTAGAACCTGAAAATGCCCCGGCTCTAAAGACCCCCCAAGTTCTACCAACAGACACAGGGATAATAGGGCCACTCGAATACCTAACAGGATGTATTAAGACTGACCAAGGCTCAGAAAAAGAAAAGACTAGCTCAAAACACGAGAATTCTTCAAAAGGAAGAAAGAATCTCAAAGGTGTGGTAAACACTAAAATACCTAGCGATGGCCCCCTTAATACACCCTTCCATCACCTCTATAAAGCATCACGCAATAATTAAAACCAAGTAGTAAAGTGATTTATTGTAAGAATAAACAAGACAGAAGAATATCAATTTCGTCGATACCACGACCAATCAAAAAAAATCTCATTGATAATATTGGATTATCTTCCAGAAAAAAAAAATATATATTATCCATTATCACAACTAACTTTTAGCTGATTAAAATATAAGGCATATTAATAATAATGATGATCAATCCCATAGGGTAAGCATTTACAAAAAGAGAAATATTATAAGACTTGAATACATTAAATTAATTTCGGTTCCTTAACGGAAATAACATCTTATACAAAAATATCCTGGTTATAATTACTAATCCTACACGACATCTTCAGTAACTTTATATGTTCTTGTTATTGAATGAAGAAATTCATATGGCCTATTTACAGAATATAATTTACACAAAATTCCAGAATAATTTCAATTATTCTCTTCCTACTGACTTGAAGTCACGACATTCCTTTCTGTTTAATATTATTTCAATTCTTGTTTTAGGGAAATTCTGCCGAACAGTTAAGCTAAGCAAAAATTAATTGTAAAGTCAGTCTTAAATAGTTATCGGTTTCCTTTTTAAACATACATCTTATGACAAAATTGTTATATTAGTTTTACTGGAAATATTTAACCGAATATCCACTCAAGATTCCCAACAATACTGCTCGGAAAAATATTAATCTTCACACAGGCATTTTCACGATAACAGCGGTAAAGTTCACAATGACCAATTATTAACCATACTAGGTTAAAACAACACCTCTCTCTGGGTTAAAACCCCAATCAATCTAATCCTGATTGGCACACCTAGCTCAATCCTCAACAAGAAAAATATGCTTTATAAAGCATTGCATCAATATATTTAAACACAAAGACATTACTCATAGTATATGCCTCTCTAAAGACCAATATGCACCTATAATAGGAGCCTTACTGTTATAAATCCACAATTATGCAAATCAGCTGTTTATGGTAAAAATCCTGAACTCGAAAAATATGATCCCGTAACAGACTACCAACAAAGCCCAGTGGATTTCAGAAATATTCCACCTAACTTTAAAAACTTGCCTTACATTGATTTATTACAAGATCCATAATTCTTAAACGTATGACTTATAGTAAGTCGTCCCTGGGATTATCCTCGCAATTTTGGATGTCGTTCAAATACCCTCTTAATAGAAAAAACTATTGCACTAAAGGCAATGATATCAATTTAATCCAGTGTTAACTTCAAAAAAAAATATATATATAAACTGTATATAACGCTGCCCAACCACACAAACTGAGGTTGTAAAGAGGTCTATAAAAATAAATTCAATCTCAAAATAAGATCCTCCCTGAATTTCCCGAACGCGAAAATGTCGATGGATTAGACCTACAGCATGGATCTAGGTTAGCAACAAAGGCTAAGCGACTAATGACCCATTAGGCAATCCATTTCGAAAATCACGCTCAGAAAACACAAGTTAAATCTGTTATTTAAAAAAAACTGAAGAAAATATAGTCCAAGGACTCGAAGTAACATTTAGAATAACTGGGTCCGAAAACTTCCTAATATCTTAAGAATACGAAAAGGAAAATTCCCCTCCAAAGAATACAATGATCCAAGCGAAAGTGCTTAAAGAACAATGCACTAGAATATGAAAACTCAACCAAAGTTCTCAAAAGAAAGTTGTGTTACTAAAAATGTTCTTACACAAGAAAAACTGTAAATCTTCCTCCTACATTTGCTTCTCGACAAATAAGAATGAGCATATTAGTTTAAATACTGTAAAATACTACTGAAATTATTAATTTATTCATCAAAATTACACAAAGGATGCACTCATTTTTATGAGTCAAAATCCTGGCATCATAGAAGGTCAGTTTCGAAATGAACATCGAACCTGCACTTTCTACTGAACCATTTAAACTACAAAATCAAATATGGCAAAGTGGTATTTCTAAATGTCCACGCTACACTTCTGTAACAAGTTGAAGTGATCAGTACCTTTGGCGAATCTAGATGAGGAAAAAAGGATATCGTTGGCCATAATCAGCTCCGGACCAACAGAAAATATGCTGGACTTCAACTGGGTTTCCGTAGAACGAACCAAAGTCCTCCCAGGCTCGAACAACACCCGGTCGGTCGAAATAGTTCCAACATATCCTGGCGATATCTTCCCATACATATTCGAACACCAACGGAAGGACCGCACACAGTTTATCAACTCGTCACGACGTGAAGGTGAACTCGAACCGTCACTAACAAGTTCCAATGAGAGAACGCGCGTGTGAACAAGTTCACGAGGGTCGACGCGGCCCCTCTTGACACGAGAGTCGCGTGCACACTTCATGCCAAATGAAAGTTGCCTTCGACAAGTCCCCGCTGTACCCTGCTAATGCAGTATTCTTAAATCAATTTAGCCTACCATCGTAGTGGATATAAGCTTCATATTGTCCCTTCCCCTTGACACCTTGCTTGAGAATGTACTCTTTTCAAAAAGTATAATCACAGTGAAGAGTGAATCAAATCTAGGCTGCATTTCCACGACGGTTTATATGCAGAGTTTCGTGACACATCACGGCTGAGCTCGCTGTCGTGATTATAAAAGTATCCATCCGCATGGCCCGTTAGTTGCTGTAGACACACAGTCACAGAGGTAAATTATTACATGTTTAAGACCATGTCTGAGCCCTATTAAACACGTTTCTACTTCACGTAGAATGCTCAACGAACTAGAATACACTTCAGCACGGTCACACGTTTTTACAACTCCCGTTAGCTGGCGATTTTACTTTCACTGATTTCCAGCTCAACCCTCTGCGCTGTCAAGTTCTATATACATTGAGCTCTGCACGAGGTCGCCTGAGTCTCACATCTGCTTCCCCCACCACCACACACACGTCATGACTCGATACGAAATATATCGCAGTCGAAACGTGATCAGCAGTGAGTTAACATATCATCTTCTGTTCTTCATACTTTCTTAATAATGGCTTTCTTAATAATGGCTTTCTGCCATGGAAATATACATATAGACACATGTATCTGCTTACATAAAGCGCTAAATATGCATTAATTTGTATTAATCACTCCCAGGTGAATCGATCGATATGGTGTCAGACACAGTCAACACGGTTATTATCGATGAGCTTCGGGTTTCTCGTCGGAAACACGAGCTCTGCCGATCTCTTTCATGATAGCATGGCTTTTTCTCGCTGCAGACCAGCTGTTATGATCGACTTCAGAGGCAAGTTAGGAAGTTACAGGGTGTTCCCAAAATACTGTAACCCTGTCTGTACTTAAGCCCTTTTATGAATAATGGTGCATTTTCCCTTTGATACCTTAAATAAAAGTCTTCTCAACTTTTATTTACACCATTCCAGGTAATCTCGGCATATGTAGCATTATTCAGTCAACACTCAGTCTATCTTCTGCACATATCTTTTCAGGTTCTTTGCATTGAAACGACCTATCATTTCTCTTTCATTTAGGCTTACTACCTCATAATAATTATTTCCGAACGACCTAGCAATCTTATAGGGTCCGTGGAAGACATAGGAAAACTTGGTGAATTGCTTCTTAGCCACATCTGCTTTCGTCGGTTTCTTGACGAGAATCATCTCGCCTACTCTCATCGGTGGCCGATATCTTTTATTTCTGATTCGTTTATGCCGCTTCTCGGCTGCATCCATCAAGCTTTCTCTAGCTGAATTAATTCTTTCTTGGACTGTAGGCTCCCTGTCCTTAGGTAGAAATCTCACGATCTCTGTCCAGGCTCTTTCTGGCCTCTTATTATGGTGAACAACCATAGGTATATCTGATAAGCTCTCATGGAATGTGGAATTCATGCATCTTTCCATGAGTGGGATGAACTTCACCCAGCTCGCATGATCCTCAGGACAGTAAATTCTCGCGAACTTGCTAATTTCTGCCATAACACGTTCCGAGACGTTAGATTCCGGATATCTGACGCTAGAAAACACGTGCTTGACACCAAGCCTAATCATGGCATTCTCAAATTCCATCGAAGTGAATTGAGCTCCGTGATCCGATAGGAGAGTTACAGGTTTTCCTGCCTTAGAAAACACACTGTTTTCAAGACGACTAAGGACTTGAGCTGTAGTAGCCCTCTGCATAGGATCGAGAGTCACGTATTTAGAGAATACATCGATTGTGACTAGGAGAAACTGGTTTCCCCTAGCTCCCTTCGGGCAAGGACCGAAGATATCGCAAGCCATTAGCTCTCTCGGCCTTTCTGGAATAATGGCTCGAGGTCTCTCTTTTGATAACGCCGACGGGTATTTCCCTCGTTGGCACTCCTGGCATGATCTGATAATGGCTGCTATAGTGCCCCGCATCTTGGTCCAGGTGAATGTTTCCAATAACGTTCTAAACGTTTTGTCGACACCCCCATGGCCAATGGTGCCGTGAGCTAACCACACCAACCCATTTATCAGTTTAGGAGGGACTACAATTCTAATTTTCGTCCTCTCTCGGTCAATGTATTTACAAACGACGTCATCACACACCAGGAATTTCTCAGATCGCTTCCTAGTCTGCTCGTAGTCAAGATCGGTATGGTCCATTGCACCTCTCAAAAACCTGTACATATGTCTAGTTGGGGTGTGTCTCTTCTGTGACACCGCTATCTTCTTTAGCTTCTCCAGGGTAAGTTCGTGTTCCCTCTCCAACTGTACAGTGTTAATCTCGATTTTACTAACTGGATTTCTTGAGAGTGCATCCGCGAGCAGATTATCCTTTCCAGGCTGATGCACGATAGTGGCATTGAACTGCTGGAGAAACAATGTCCACCTCGTCAGTCTGTCACTGGAAAGATCGGTTTGCATCATGAACTGAAGCGCTCTGTGATCCGTGATAATGACCACTCGATGTCCTATCAGAAGTTTCTTCCACTTTTGAAGAGCAGAGATGAATGCCAAAGCTTCGAGCTCTGAGGTGAAATAATTCTTTTCGTGTTGCTGCAGCTTTCTGCTGTGGAAGTCCAAGTAGTGCTTCCTCCCCTCCTCGTCCTTTTGATAGAGGACAGCACTAATACCTACTTTTGAAGCATCAGACTCTATGTAAAAAATCCGATCAAACTCAGGATATTCCAGCTTAACACAATTTTGGAGCATGAGCTTGGCCTCTTCAAATGCCCTATTCGTGTCCTCTGTCCATTTCCATTTATTATTTTTCTTTAATGCTTCATACAAAGGGGCCATAGTGGTTGAGTATCCCGGACAGTGGCTACTCAAGAACTGGCACATGCCCAGAAACTCACGGAGCTGCTTTACCTTTGCGGGACGAGGGAATCTTGAAATGGCGTCTATCTTCTTCAAGTTTGGGTGATACCCAAACTGATCAATAGTATGGCCTAGGAACTTGATAGACTCGTGCATGAATTGACACTTATGCATGTTGACCTTAATATTGGCCTCTCTTAAATTCTCGAATAGCTGTTTCAAGTGCACAAGATGTTCTTGAACATTCGCTGAAGAGATTATCAAGTCATCGATATAGCAGATAACGTTACGTTTCACGCTTTCCGTTAATTTGCTATCAAGGGCTCTGATCAAAGCCGGACCGCTGTTCACCATTCCAAAAGGAACGCGACAGAAAACATACGTGGTCTGATCGAATAAGAATCCGGTGTATTGCCGGCTATCTTCCTCCAGCTCTACTTGATAAAAGGAAGCGGTCAGGTCTAGGACGCTGAAACACGCTTTACCTTTGAACTTTTTCAAAAGTTCTCTAATTTTTGGTGGACGGTCAGTTTCTAACATGATTCTCGTGTTGATCTTCCTGGCGTCTAAACAAAGCCTCAATTGTCCGTTCGCTTTCTTTACCACAGTTACTGGATTCAAATACGAAGAAGCCTGTTTTTTTATTATACCATCTCTCTCCATTTTATCTATGATCTCTTTGACCTCATCATGGTATTTTTCTGGGATAGGATAAAGCTTGGCTTGATAAGGGGATTCGTCTATTAGCCTAATCTGGTACTTGAAGTCTCTAATCAAACCAGGTTTATCATCGAAGATGTCCGCAAACTGACAAATCAAGTCGTCAAATTCTTCTTTCACATTTTTAAATCCCTCGGCTTTCAAGGTATATTGTTCCCTCACTTGCTCAGTTTCTTCAACTACGTGATCTAGGATTTCCATTCTAGGGATATCTCTATTAATTTCGTTTCCATCCATTTCCTCCATCACTACATCCTCTGTACTTTCTTCCTTGAATCTTATTATTCCTTTGTCCATGTCGATGATTGCTCTAGCTTGAGTAATAAAATCGATGCCTAGTATGACGTCAAAATTAATATTCTTAACGACTATAAAAATATGTTCATAACTTCTCTCATTGATCCAGAATTTCATTAGAATCTGCACTTTGCATTTCATAGTTTTATCCTTAAATATCCCACGAATTTTTGTTGGAGATGCTGGAAGAATGGTAAATTGATTTTCTGGTTTCAATCTTTCAAAACAGTCCTCGTCAACTATTGAGATCATAGCACCTGTGTCCATCAAGGCTTTACAATGTTGTAGACCAATTAGTATATCAATAACGGGAAGTTCAACTATCCTTCCTCTCGGTTTCGTTTCTGGTTCAAATAGAAGGTCTTCGTCAGTAGCTTCAAATATTTCAAAAATCGTGATATCAGAGGAATGCGTGGCAACGTCAGTTATTAATTTCGCCCGGAAATTGGCGTTTTTTTTCTCGATCCGGAGCTCTTTCTGAACTCCGACCTTCCCTGCTAGTACTGGGTTGTGACTTATCTAGATTTTCATCCTTTCTTTCCTTCGATTTTCTTCGTCCAACCTCCGTGGACTTATCTCGCCCTCTCTTGAGCCTCTCCTGTTGCACTTTTTTATCGGACGCCTCCGTTCGATAATTGTTGTATCTCGAGTACCCGTGATTTTGTCTGTTATCTCTATTGTCTCGGGTATCTCTATCATTCCTATTATATCTGTTATCTCTATTGTCTCGGGTATCTCTATCATTCCTATTGTATCTGTTATCTCGATTATTTTGATCATATCTGTAATTCCTATCATAAGGCGTTTCTCGATGATCATTCCGGTCTCGATCATTATCTCTTCGATAAAAATTTCTCTCCTCGTAGCGACGTTGCCAAGGCCTCTCCTGGGCGTCCCTACGTTGGTTTTCCCATCTCCTCTCTTCCTGATGGGTATTTCTAATAGGACCTATTCTATCATCTCTTCTTTGTTCGAAACGATCCGTCTGCTGTGTACGGTTCATCATTACCGCGTTTACAACTTTCGATTCCTGCCTGGCATTTTTGACTATAGTAGGTTGCGTCATCATACTCATGTGATCTAATCGACGTAACAGGTCATCTAACGACGTTAAAGACGATACTCCGGAAGAAATAATTGATTTCCTTACTTCCGCAGGCAATTGACGTGAGATAGCTTCAAGGAGTTCTTCCTGTGTTAACGGCGGCTGAAGAAAACGGAGTTTTGCTAACTGACACGCAAAGTATTCAGCGTAGCTGGTTGGTCCTGTACTGGAGTACTTGCGTGAATAGACTTCTGATCTCACATTCTGTTGGACCTCGATCGACCAAAATCTTTGTATGAAGGCTTCCGAAAACTGCTCAAAGTTGTCAAATGTGTAACGAAAAGCCCTGAACCATTGTAACGGAGCATCGGTGAGAAACCTTTCCACCATACGTAGCTCACGCTCACGTGGCACATGTGACTCCAAAAAGTAATCTCTTAATGTCCTGACAAATTCGATTGGTGTCATTCCATCCAAATTGCTAAACTTCCTAGGTTTGTCATCAAAATTTCGTATTATGGTTACATTCGGTGTCCTTTCCGATGATTTCGAAGTATAGTCACCCACGCCTACGTTGGGGTTCGGAGAACTAAAAGTTTCCCTGCTTGTTCGAATGGGACTCGAATGTTCCATTTGACTGAGCCGAACGTTGGGTTCGTTGTTGGAAGATTCCTGTATCATCCTTTCCCTACCATCAGGTACTATCACTTCAGGTTGTTCAACTAGAACTCGAAAATCGGACTGTAAGAGTGATCGCAATTGATCTTTTAGAGTATCTAAATTGATATGCCCCTCTAGATTAATTTGCTCGAGACCCTTTCTAATTTCATTAATCTCGGAAGTTTTCTTCTCCCTGACCTCATTTAACTCTATCTTACTTTGGTCGACTTTAGTTTCAACACTGTTAATACGCTTCTCTAAATCGGATATGTTATTAACCTGAGTATTTTGAATTCCATCCATTCTTTTGCTTAGATCTTCCCTAACATTTATTATGTCTTTGCTATTAGTTGCAAGACCAGTGGCAAGTTTAGATTCTAACTTAGATTTCTCAACTTTAAAACATTCCTCATTAATTTTCATAATATCTTGACGAAATGTTACAATATTATCACTTATGATCCCTTTCAAATCGATGTCAAAATCATCCCTGAGAAGTTTCGTATGATCAGTGACTTGAGCTCGGAGTGTCCCCATTTCACATTTCAACTGTTCCAGGCTATTCTGGGTCTGATTAGTGTCATGGGAAAACTGCAGCTGAAGTGTTTCTAAATTTTTTTTACTGAGCTTCACACTCTTTTCAAAGTCTAGTCTAATCTCAACTTGAAATTCTTTATTAGATTTTTCTAGCTCCATTAACTTAACCTCCGTCTGATTTTGACTAGATTCGATTTTTCGGACCTCTAGCTCCATTTTATTTTGACTGGATTCTATTAATCCCACATCTGTTCTTAAATCATTGATTTGGGATTGCATAATCCTTACATTAGAGTTTACATCCTTTACAGTTTCCTCAATTCCCCTTTGACTAGTCTGAATATTGTTAAGATCTGTTTGGATTGATGTTTGACTGGTTTGCATATTGTTAAGATCTGTTTGGATTGATGTTTGACTAGTTTGCATATTGTTAAGATCTGTTTGGATTGATGTTTGACTAGTTTGCATTGATGTCTGACTATTTTGGATTCTTTCTTGGGCAACCTGTACCAATCCAACATTAGCCCGTAGTGTACTCATATCTAGTTGTGTTTTTCTATTATCGTCCTGGATATCTTCGATATTAGATTCTACACTGGTAACCTTCTTTTCTACCCTTTTAGAACTGTCATTGATAGCCTTCAAGGAGGATTGCATAGTATCAATTTCCCCCCTGATACCTTCAGCAACTGCATCTTTTATCACTACCTGACTTTGAATAACAGTTTCAGACATATGGTCTAACGCAGATTTAGTTTGGACCTTAATATTTTCTATGTCCTGATTCAAATTGTCCATTTTATGTTGAATAATTTCAAACATCTTCTTAACGTCACCAACAGTCACCATATTACCTTCAGACATGCTTCACTACACTTCACAAGAAATAAGAATACCACACCAACAAAGCACAGCGAGAACATCTACAAACAACCACCATTTACCATATATGCTCATTCTTATTGTCTGGCGTTACCTTAAAATAAACTTATGTCTAAACACAAAGTGCCCCATTTCATTTGGGATCGACCATATACAAGTGCGTGTTGGTTTATATCGGTGAAGGTCTATGATTCTACCATTACTTAAATTTTAAATTTACTACAAATACTTCTATTTTTAATGATGTCAGCAATGATCATCAGCCGGAAACAAGTAGAACAAATTATTAACAAAGCGTGTGGCACCACTCCAATACATAAAATAAAATAAAAATTAATAATGGTTGCAATACCACTTGTGGGTCAAGTAGCTCGAGTATCCTCGTAATTGCTTTGTTCCATAGGAATTCCAATAGTTCGTGCCAAAATATTGGTTCACCATTATTTTATCGCCTTGATTCATAGTCACACAAGAAACACGGTGTTCCAATTCGCGATCTGTGTTACATGATCATAAAACTAATTTCCACTTTGTACTTTCAGTTTCAATTTTGGCAGAATTATGGCATTCAACTCCCTGGTATTCCAGTTTTTCGAAGCCCCTGAGCTGGGCGCCACCTAATGTACCCTTTTACCTACCAATACCTGTTGAATCCCTGGATAGCAGCTGGATCGTAGAACCTGAAAATGCCCCGGCTCTAAAGACCCCCCAAGTTCTACCAACAGACACAGGGATAATAGGGCCACTCGAATACCTAACAGGATGTATTAAGACTGACCAAGGCTCAGAAAAAGAAAAGACTAGCTCAAAACACGAGAATTCTTCAAAAGGAAGAAAGAATCTCAAAGGTGTGGTAAACACTAAAATACCTAGCGATGGCCCCCTTAATACACCCTTCCATCACCTCTATAAAGCATCACGCAATAATTAAAACCAAGTAGTAAAGTGATTTATTGTAAGAATAAACAAGACAGAAGAATATCAATTTCGTCGATACCACGACCAATCAAAAAAAATCTCATTGATAATATTGGATTATCTTCCAGAAAAAAAAATATATATATTATCCATTATCACAACTAACTTTTAGCTGATTAAAATATAAGGCATATTAATAATAATGATGATCAATCCCATAGGGTAAGCATTTACAAAAAGAGAAATATTATAAGACTTGAATACATTAAATTAATTTCGGTTCCTTAACGGAAATAACATCTTATACAAAAATATCCTGGTTATAATTACTAATCCTACACGACATCTTCAGTAACTTTATATGTTCTTGTTATTGAATGAAGAAATTCATATGGCCTATTTACAGAATATAATTTACACAAAATTCCAGAATAATTTCAATTATTCTCTTCCTACTGACTTGAAGTCACGACATTCCTTTCTGTTTAATATTATTTCAATTCTTGTTTTAGGGAAATTCTGCCGAACAGTTAAGCTAAGCAAAAATTAATTGTAAAGTCAGTCTTAAATAGTTATCGGTTTCCTTTTTAAACATACATCTTATGACAAAATTGTTATATTAGTTTTACTGGAAATATTTAACCGAATATCCACTCAAGATTCCCAACAATACTGCTCGGAAAAATATTAATCTTCACACAGGCATTTTCACGATAACAGCGGTAAAGTTCACAATGACCAATTATTAACCATACTAGGTTAAAACAACACCTCTCTCTGGGTTAAAACCCCAATCAATCTAATCCTGATTGGCACACCTAGCTCAATCCTCAACAAGAAAAATATGCTTTATAAAGCATTGCATCAATATATTTAAACACAAAGACATTACTCATAGTATATGCCTCTCTAAAGACCAATATGCACCTATAATAGGAGCCTTACTGTTATAAATCCACAATTATGCAAATCAGCTGTTTATGGTAAAAATCCTGAACTCGAAAAATATGATCCCGTAACAGACTACCAACAAAGCCCAGTGGATTTCAGAAATATTCCACCTAACTTTAAAAACTTGCCTTACATTGATTTATTACAAGATCCATAATTCTTAAACGTATGACTTATAGTAAGTCGTCCCTGGGATTATCCTCGCAATTTTGGATGTCGTTCAAATACCCTCTTAATAGAAAAAACTATTGCACTAAAGGCAATGATATCAATTTAATCCAGTGTTAACTTCAAAAAAAAATATATATATAAACTGTATATAACGCTGCCCAACCACACAAACTGAGGTTGTAAAGAGGTCTATAAAAATAAATTCAATCTCAAAATAAGATCCTCCCTGAATTTCCCGAACGCGAAAATGTCGATGGATTAGACCTACAGCATGGATCTAGGTTAGCAACAAAGGCTAAGCGACTAATGACCCATTAGGCAATCCATTTCGAAAATCACGCTCAGAAAACACAAGTTAAATCTGTTATTTAAAAAAAACTGAAGAAAATATAGTCCAAGGACTCGAAGTAACATTTAGAATAACTGGGTCCGAAAACTTCCTAATATCTTAAGAATACGAAAAGGAAAATTCCCCTCCAAAGAATACAATGATCCAAGCGAAAGTGCTTAAAGAACAATGCACTAGAATATGAAAACTCAACCAAAGTTCTCAAAAGAAAGTTGTGTTACTAAAAATGTTCTTACACAAGAAAAACTGTAAATCTTCCTCCTACATTTGCTTCTCGACAAATAAGAATGAGCATATTAGTTTAAATACTGTAAAATACTACTGAAATTATTAATTTATTCATCAAAATTACACAAAGGATGCACTCATTTTTATGAGTCAAAATCCTGGCATCATAGAAGGTCAGTTTCGAAATGAACATCGAACCTGCACTTTCTACTGAACCATTTAAACTACAAAATCAAATATGGCAAAGTGGTATTTCTAAATGTCCACGCTACACTTCTGTAACAAGTTGAAGTGATCAGTACCTTTGGCGAATCTAGATGAGGAAAAAAGGATATCGTTGGCCATAATCAGCTCCGGACCAACAGAAAATATGCTGGACTTCAACTGGGTTTCCGTAGAACGAACCAAAGTCCTCCCAGGCTCGAACAACACCCGGTCGGTCGAAATAGTTCCAACATATCCTGGCGATATCTTCCCATACATATTCGAACACCAACGGAAGGACCGCACACAGTTTATCAACTCGTCACGACGCGAAGGTGAACTCGAACCGTCACTAACAAGTTCCAATGAGAGAACGCGCGTGTGAACAAGTTCACGAGGGTCGACGCGGCCCCTCTTGACACGAGAGTCGCGTGCACACTTCATGCCAAATGAAAGTTGCCTTCGACAAGTCCCCGCTGTACCCTGCTAATGCAGTATTCTTAAATCAATTTAGCCTACCATCGTAGTGGATATAAGCTTCATATTGTCCCTTCCCCTTGACACCTTGCTTGAGAATGTACTCTTTTCAAAAAGTATAATCACAGTGAAGAGTGAATCAAATCTAGGCTGCATTTCCACGACGGTTTATATGCAGAGTTTCGTGACACATCACGGCTGAGCTCGCTGTCGTGATTATAAAAGTATCCATCCGCATGGCCCGTTAGTTGCTGTAGACACACAGTCACAGAGGTAAATTATTACATGTTTAAGACCATGTCTGAGCCCTATTAAACACGTTTCTACTTCACGTAGAATGCTCAACGAACTAGAATACACTTCAGCACGGTCACACGTTTTTACAACTCCCGTTAGCTGGCGATTTTACTTTCACTGATTTCCAGCTCAACCCTCTGCGCTGTCAAGTTCTATATACATTGAGCTCTGCACGAGGTCGCCTGAGTCTCACATCTGCTTCCCCCACCACCACACACACGTCATGACTCGATACGAAATATATCGCAGTCGAAACGTGATCAGCAGTGAGTTAACATATCATCTTCTGTTCTTCATACTTTCTTAATAATGGCTTTCTTAATAATGGCTTTCTGCCATGGAAATATACATATAGACACATGTATCTGCTTACATAAAGCGCTAAATATGCATTAATTTGTATTAATCACTCCCAGGTGAATCGATCGATATGGTGTCAGACACAGTCAACACGGTTATTATCGATGAGCTTCGGGTTTCTCGTCGGAAACACGAGCTCTGCCGATCTCTTTCATGATAGCATGGCTTTTTCTCGCTGCAGACCAGCTGTTATGATCGACTTCAGAGGCAAGTTAGGAAGTTACAGGGTGTTCCCAAAATACTGTAACCCTGTCTGTACTTAAGCCCTTTTATGAATAATGGTGCAGTACGAGGACTGTAACGGGGTCTACTCAGCCTCGGGTGGCCCAAATGAGTAGTGGGGGTTCGATTCCCCCTCCGCCATCCTCAAAGTGGTTTTCCGTGGTTTCCCACTTCGTCTTCGGACAAATGCTAGGATGGTAATTTCCGTAAGGCCACGGCCGCCTCCTTCCCACTTCCTTGCTTAACCCTCCCACTCTTCCCATCCCTTCATCAGGCCCTCGATCGCTTTGCAAGTGAGGCCGCCTGGGCGTAGTGCCTGGTCACACACCCCAGTTGTATCCCCAACTCAGAGTCTCAAGCTCCAGGACACTGCCCTCAGTGGCGGTAGAGGTGGGATCCCTCGCTTAGTCCATGGGAAAAGCCAACCCTGGAGGGTAAAATTATAGTGAAAGTTTGTAGTTAGATTTATAGGTATTTTTCATTTTTGACCAACACCCAAACCATTAGGGGCCGATCACCTAGATGCTAGAACCCTTGCAACAACAATTATCATCATCATCATCATCATAATCTTGTATTTGATCCCCAAAGTTTAAAATGAGCACAAAAATGTTCAGCGATGGCGGGAATCGAACCCACCTCTCATAAACAGGACAGCTACCTTCTACGCACTTAAACCATTGCTCCACGGCTACTTGCCCCTTTAGCTTGCCTGAAAGCGTATAAGATGTGATACTGCTTTCCGCTTCGAAGGTTCATTCACGTTTTTTATTAGTAAGCCACCGTACCTAGCGTTAATTTTGTATCCAACTGAAACCGTATAATCGGTATGTTCTTTGTACATGCCCGTATGACAGTTTGATGCTTTGAATTATCATTTGTCGCACACATGATTTTGGTAAAGTCTTGCTTCCAAGTCGTCATAAATCTTGTAAAGTCGTTTAGGGTCATTGTGGCTTGGCAACAGACGGGGAACTGTCGACCATGTTGGCATGAGACGTTGGAAGTGTGGCCGAAAACTAAAAAAATAAGGGGCGGCTGACTCACCTGGTATATATATAAAGTGCGTTCAATACGAAACGAGCCGTAGGCTGTAATGCGCAAACCGGTGACGACATCGGCTAATCGTGGCGTATGTAACGAGGTGTGGTTCCGACCAGACCGTGGAAGGTCACAGCCCGTCACTAGAGGGCTCGCGTGCACGTCACGGGACGATACAAAGCGAGCAGCAGCAGGCAACAATCGTGCAACCAAGACCAAGACAGTAGGCCATTCGACATTCTTCCTGGTGTGGTTGAAGACTGTGGGGCACCCATTGGGCACACACTTTCCGCAAGTGCGGTCGTTCCTTCATGATGGTGTGCACACTTCCGACGCACAATCCGACCACGGCGGCTATGGCGTTCACTGTCACTCGGCGGTCCTGGGTAATGAGTCCATCAACCAGCTGAACGTTGTCATCGGTAATGCAGGGGGTGCCCCAAACCGGTTATCATCGGCTAACGACACCCGTCCTTCCCTGAAGCGCTTGTGCCAAGCCTTGACCCTTGCAAGGGACATGCAGTGTTCGCCGTACACTTGTGACATTCGGCGATGAATGTCCGTTCTCCCTACTCCTTTCGCTGTCAGAAACCGAACAACGCCTCTTTGCTCTTCGTTTGACGCCTCCGTGTCACTGTTTGCAATGCGACTGGCAGCGTTGGACGATTGATGCATACTGCTGCTCGCCTTGTATCGGCACTTGATGTGCACGCGTGCCCTTTAGCGACGGGCTGTGACCTTCCACGCTCTGGTCGGAACCACACCTCTTTACACACGCCACGATTAGCCGATGTCGTCACCGGTTTGCGCATTACAGCCTCCGGCTCGTTACTTTTTGAACGCACCTAATATATAAATTATAGGGTACGGTACTGTATGAAAGTGGGTATTTTATGATTGCATTACTTCCCTTACGTACAACTTGTTTGTGTATTTTAGGCATTTTTGACCACTAACATCTAATTAATCTATTCCAAAGATCACCTGAAAGAGTGCGACATGCAGACCTCGAACTGAAGTTAGCAGGTTGTTGTTGAGTCGGAGAGCACGACACGCATACAGCCCAGTCTGAGAGCGGCGATAGCGCTTCACACTTCTCCGAGGTCCTTGGGCTAGTAGCTCTTCCACGGAGCGAAGACCACGGAAAGAGTAGTCAAGTGGCGGACTCGCCTCTGCCATTCTTGCCAACATAACAATTCAAGGATCATAACTAGACTATCGTAATTCGAAACGTATACAAAATATACAGGACTAGATGAAAAACACGGTCACTAAAATGTTCTGTTTTATTTCAGTAGAACACATTTAAATGATTGAACATTTTGTCCCTACTGTGCTGTCATTCAATATGTTAATATTAAATTAGCACACACATACATTTTTATCATTTTTAAGTACCTATGTTACTGAAAATCATTCATCCTGTTTACTATGGGCACGGGGCTTGATGACATCGCTTGATGAATGCAGTAATGGTATTTTTTACATTTGTTTACACAGGCTAAAACAAATGAGCCTTTAACCTATGCCTCAGGCTCATTTATTAATGAGATTATATGGAGGCTAGTGGGTGGTATTGATTATGGCCAGTGCCTAAGAGCGCTGTGAAAGATGCTGCACAGGCTCAGTAAGGAAAGCAACTGCCGGTACCTCTCTACTCACATTGCCTATTACATTATAATAAGCGCTATAGCGCTGAACTGGTTATTTTCTCGAGGGGATTATACTCAACCTATGGTAGCGTTTTATGAAGTTCCGACCAGCTTTTGGACTGACTAATACAATCTATAGACATCGCAGCCTTTACCTCTTGTAACCTGTTTTACGGAGGGTGTTTACGCCACTGACATAAGTCAGATGGGATCTAATTAATGTATGATTGAACGCGGCAGATTATTAAGCCAAGTGAATTTAATTTAGAATCATTATTTATTTATTTATTTATTTAGTATGTTTCGACCCATACAGGATCACATAAAGCAAGTTATGATCTGTTGCTGTTATTTTTCTTGTTCTTCCAGAATTCTTTCATCATGTCGCTATGTTTAGCCCGACGTTCGTCAGTCAATTTTCCCCTAGGTCTGCTGGGCTTATCTTCTGATGCAGCTTCCCAAGTGTAGATCTTATGTCTGAAAGTTTTGCGGTCTTCGATATCTGTGGGTGTGATGTTGGCGTTATTGAGATCAGTTTGGACTTGTTTAATCCAAACCGTTGTCGTCTTTAATTTTTGTGAGTACATCAATATTTTCTTTGTTAATCGGTTGTCATCCAGCCTCATAATGTCTCCATAAAATTTCAAGCGTCGTTTACGGAAATCGGTTTCAATATTTGTAAACGATTGTAAACGATATCCTTCATCTGTAAGTCTTGGGCCAAGAATTTTTCGGAAGATTTTCCTTTCAGCTTTCTTGATGTTTTCAAGATCCCCTTTATAATTGAGGTTTAAGGTCTCACTGGCGTAGAGTGTTTCGGGTTTGATGACCGACGCGTAATGTCGAATTTTAGTGTTAATGCTCATGCATTTTTTGTTGTAGATGTTTGCGGTTTTCCCATATGCTTTCCGCATTTTGAGTTCACGTGTTCCTTGTGCTATTCTTTCTGTATTTGAAAAGATTAACCTTGTTGATTGAACCGTATTTTGTTACCAAAGTTTGGGTTTCAATGTGTTTTGTAGCCATGAATTTAGTTTTTGTGAAGGAGATTTGCAACCCTACTTTCCCAGCACATTCTTTGAGGACTTCAATCTGGTGAATTGCCGTTCGTTCGTCTCCGGAGAGGATTGCCAAATCATCAGCAAAAGCTAAGCATGTAACATTGATATTATCCTTCTGTCTTCATAACACGACAGATATCCATATGTTGCGACATTTTAATTCTTTTTCCCATTCTTTGATGACCTTATCGAGAACGATGTTGAACAGCAATGGAGAAAGTCCATCACCCTGCCGAACACCAGTTTTAATGGGAAAAGGTTGGGAGAATTCTCCAATGAATTTGGCCTTGGAAATTGTGTCGGTTAAGTTTTTTTTTGGATGAGTCGTCTCGTCTTAGGATCGAGATGGTTTTCTTCGAGTACATTAAAAAGAGATTTTCGATCAATGGAGTCATAAGCCTTCTGAAAGTCGACAAATGTACAGATGGTTGGGAGATTTCGTGTGGCTCGAAGTTTCAAGGTGGATTTCAGATTGAAGATTTGTTCGACGGCTGATCTGTTTGGTCTGAAGCCAGCCTGATATTCACCGATGAGTGGCTCGAGTTGTTCTTGCGTGCGTTATAAAAGACAGGCGGAGAGGATTTTATAAGAGATGGGTAAGAGGGAAATTCCTCTGTAGTTATTTACATCAGATTTATCTCCTTTCTGGTGGAGTGGGTGGATGTGTGCGCATTTCCATTCGTCCGGTAGTTTTTTACTTCGCCAAATGTCCTGAATGATCTGTGTGATTTCCTGTAGTGATCGTGATCCTAGATTTTTCAATAGTTCTGTGATGATTCCGTCTTCTCCTGATGTCTTTCCGTTCTTGAGTTTTTTGATGTGGTGATGGATTTCTTCTTGCGTTGGTGGTTTGGCTTCGGGTCGTATGTGTTCTGGGACTGTGTGTATAAATCACTCAGGTGGTTCAGGACAATTGAGGAGGTCAGAAAAATAACGTGCTAGTTCCTCACAGTTGTTTTGGTTAGTGAGTGCGAGACTTCCGTCTTGTTTCTTGAAAGTCAAATTTTGCGGTGTGTAACCTTTAATTCTGTTCCCGAATGTTTTATAAAAATCTCGACTGTTGTGATTCCTGAAGTCATCCTCGATTGACTGAAGTTGCTTAGTTATAAAATTACGTTTAGTTGTCCTGATAATTTTGGTTGCCTGTTTGCGGACGCCGAGAAAGTGTTGTAACGTTTCTGGAGATTTGTGGCTATTGTATTTTTGGAATGTGATTCGGCGATCAATAATGACTTGATCACAGTTGGAATCCCACCAGGGGTGTTTTGCTTTCTTTTTTAGTGGAATCAGTTCTTTGGCTTTTTTGATAATTTTGCTGCAGAAGTCCGTCAAATTGTTCACTGGTTCTTTATTCCATTCTTTTGCGATTTTTGTTTCTTGAATTTTGGATGTGTCAAATTTTGGGATGTAATATATTTTTTATGAATCCTCTTAGGTGAAAATTTCATTTTGATTCTTGTGAGATAATGGTCTGAATCAATGTTTGCCCCTCGTCGGACTTGAACGTCATGGATGGTTCTATAGTGTGCATGGGAGATGGCAACATGATCAATTTGGTATTCACCGAGATGTTGAATGGGAGATCGCCAAGTTTTCTGTTTGGTTGCAGGTTTCCTGAAATGCGTAGACATAACTTTGAGATTGAATTGATGACAAATGTCTACCAATCGTGTGCCATTGCTGTTTGTATTTTGGTGTGCAGAATTTTTGCCAATGATTTTTCGATAGATTTTTTCTTCGCCAAGTTGGGCATTGAAATCTCCCATCAGGATTTTCACGTCATCTTGATGAATGTTACTCATAATTTTTTCCATTTTTTTCCAAAAAATTTTCAACATTTTCAGGATTTTTCATGTTGTCGATGTTAGTAGGTGCATGAGCATTGACAAGAGTGTATTTCTTGTTGGCGCTCTGGATGCGCATGGTCATAATTCGATCATTAACGGGTGTGACTTCTTTGACAAAATTAATGATGGATTTGTGGACAAGAAAAGCCAATCCGAATATTGGTGCACCTTTCGCGACTCTCTGAATGTTTTGCTCTTGAAAATGCGGTAATTTCCATAGTCCATAGTTTCGTTGTCATGCTTTCTAATTTCTGGAAGAGCAAGAATGATTTCTTGCGTGGGATTGTATAATTTTCCAATTTGAATTAGGGTATTAATGTTTAGTGTTCCAATGAATGTTTTCTGTTTGTAGGGAAGGTGACCAGAGATCTTCGACTCTCTCTGCTGCGCTTGCCTGAACTCCCCAGAATCCTAAAGTCCAGTTGCCGATTGTGGACGGGTGGATTGGGTACCACCTGGGGTAGAGTTGTGATTGCTTGCACAGTTCATGTTTGCTTGTACTTGATTTGTTTGGCCTGGTGAGTTATACGTTATAATCATTATTATTATTATTATTATTAATTTCATATTTCATTTTCGAGCTTTTAAATTTAAACCAATACAGATAGGTTTTCTATCTAATAGAAAACGCTATTAATCGGATTATTCCGATAACCATTATACAGGAAAATTATTTGATTACGGAGAGTACGGGTTTTATATTCAGTTAGGGCCTAGTTGAGAGATTTGCGTCATCGTGAATTACGAGTCCAGGAATAGCCGTTGAGAACAACAACTACATTTCGCAACCAGAGGGAACTTCTTCAACCGAGAAAACGTGAAGAGTTTTGTAAAACGGAAAGTAGTACAGCGTGGCGTCATTGCTAGTGCAATAAACTCTAAGGCGGGAACGAGCACGTGGGGAGTCTCGGCCAATCAGAAGGAGGGCGGCCGACATTCAGCTGTGCTGAGAAGCATGAAGACGCACGATGATTGGTCTTCAGGCTAGGCAGAAGGCCGGCTTGTTGGACGATGGTAGGGGAGCGTGCTCAGTGTATATAGTTGGCGCGCGACGTGAAGTGAGGACTGACTTATAACTTTTGGTCCGTGAAGGACTGACCATTAACTTTGGTTCCGTGATATCGAGTGAACATTATAATCTACGCACGAGTCTTCGGACTTGATTTACATTGTGTTCCATGGTGAACAATATCTTACATGGATATTCCACTGACCTATTCGTCATGGATATCATACGCTCTGTTGTGTATAGGCAGATCGTATAAGTGGCTCTTGGACTTAGATCCACCACTGACAGTATACAAACTTTCAATATATTAATTCGCTACGCAGTCACGAAAAGAAGAAGATGACGCAGAACGAGAAGTTACAGCAATCTCTCTTGAAGGGAGAAGTACGAGGGAGAAAGAATCTCCAATGGTGAGCCGAAATGACTCATATCTACGCAATCTCTCTCTTTTTCACTATTTTATCGTCGTAAATTCAGTAAATTCATAGCTTGGTAATAATCTTAAATTCATCCGACCTCCGATTTCACGTAATTTTCATGTGGTAATGGTAAAATCGTTTAAAGCTCCCTTTATTAATATTATATTTACCACATCATTGTTTTGACTATTAAACTACTTTTGTTAGACATGCAATCTTTAATTTCAGTAGTTAGCTTTATATATAAGACAAAGCCTTCTCCCAATATAAATGTTAGCAGGGTTAATGATGAAATCATACAACGGCCTGATTTCAAAGAGTATCTCAAGTGTTCTACGCAAGCTAGCGATATATATATTAGGATTCAAATTAATATTAGCTCCTTGGCGCCCAATTATCAAATCAATCTCATACGTAGAATTTAAAGTACATTTGTCACCCAATTGTGTGAACTGTCTCGGTAGACCCGTTACACTTGTGCGCCCAAGTGGGACAGAAAACGTTACACCCTGTACACGCTTTAATAAATTATCTGTCACTTGCGGGCATGTCACTTCTTAATTTGTTTGAAGCTGGTATCTTACAGTTCTATTTTACTACCTGACTAGAATACACCCAGAAATCTAAATAAGTTTTACTTATCGTATTCTTTCCTTGGACATTAATGTGATAAAATGTGGTCCAAGAATTTGCTCTCTATGTCTCGAGTCAACAATTCTGGCACCTGTTGGATGAGCTCACTTGCATGAGCTAAATACGTAATCCTTCATCTCTATAACAAGTATTATAGGTTGGTTATACATCATAGTACAAGAATATTGTAAGCTTATTTTTATTTTTGAGTAAGTACAAGTTTGTGCGAATGATCTCCCCTACGTAAGGAATGAAAACTTTCTGACAAATGTAACTAAAATCTGAACTACGTTCGACGACACAGATTGTAATTGGTACACTCACAAGGAAGGCACTTGGTTCTTCTACTGTTTAATTTTTCAATCCCTCCCTGATAGGAAGTTAAAACTGAGACCCCTTGGCGTAGCCATGGGCGATAATTCGTTCACAATGTCTGTGATGGGGAGCTGCTGCAAGTCTGGAGATTGTGGTTTGAATTCCGGTGTTGACAGCGGCCATCCTGAATGTGTTTCTTTCCGTTTCTTTTCCATATTCCCTCCAGGAAAATTCCGGAATGGCACCGTATTTCAAGTCCCGAGGCACCTAGAGCAATCCATTACCCTAATGAAATGTAAATGCTTTTCAGTCGGTCAACACTATCGTACCCAAATCGTAATTGGTGTTATTCGCTACACTTTAAAACAAGATACATGAGATTAATTAATACACTTGGATGTCTACTTTTGATCGTCAAGCGATCATCATTGGATCCTTTACACTGAGGTTATTAATCTATATCTACGAATATGCGGGTTAATATATTGTACATACAATATACATACACTATTTTAGTTACAGAATGTTATTGTAAATGTTAGTGTTAAATGTATAGTCATGATGAATTTATAGACTACTCATTCATTTCGACTACAACTTTGGTTTGACTGACCTTATTGTTTAGGTTAGACCCGCTGAAGCTCCTGAACATATCGCTTCTGGAGTGCAGCGAGGTTCGTGTCTGTCGGGCAAAAGCACGCTCTGGAGCGAAGCTTGGCAATTTCCACTTCTAACTCCTAAAATAATATAAAGATATACATTATAATATGGACCTCTAAGCTAATATGAACTTGAGGAACGAAAATATAACAAACAAACAATAAGTATGTATTATGACGATTCCCTGATAACAAACAGGGTAAAGAAAGGAGGGAAAAAATTGAAGTGGTTTTACGTGTTTGAAGAACACTTCACGTTTTCAGTAACCAATCAGATCGAAATGTAAATGAAAGGGGAAAGTTTGCAGGTAAAAATATCCACCCGCGATGATTGATGCTTTACACAGGCGTGCACATACTCATTGTAACCATGTTCAAGCACGAAACGAATACAATTTTCAAATTTGATTCAATGATGATGATGATGATAATGATGTTTATGATACTGGTAAGAAAGTCACAAGTGTAGTATAAATAGAAAGCTATATTTCAGCTGCATAAGTAACAGGAGCAAGTGGAATTAAATACCGAATAGCTGAAAGGTAGAAAACAATCGTCTTGAGAGGATGAGTGGCGTGCCATGGGTAGACCTAAGTTATTTGTTGTTGTTGGTTCATATAGGCAGTTGAGATGTCATCACCATCAGCCCGTATGTTTATTGCTTGTGTGAACTCCATTCCCGTATGTTTATTGCTTGTGTGAATTTAAATGACAGCGGAAATATGTGAGGTTAGAATTCCAACCCACGACGGTCGATGCCATTCAAGTGTGTGCGTATTCATTTCCACCATGCTCAAATGCGAAACGAATCCAATTTTAAAATTTGTTACGTGTTCAGCAACCATTTACATCAAAATGTAAACGACAGAGGTAAGGTAAGATATTATAACTTCCACCCATGGCGGTTGTTTTACGCATGTTTGTACATACTCATTGAAACCTTGCTCGAACACGAAATTTGACGCAATGATGGTGATGATGTGATGATGATGTTGGGAAGAAATTCACAACTGTAAGCCATTGTGATCAGCCTTAACGCGCTGAGGTATTGTGCCCGTTTCCCCGACATCACGTTGGCCCGGCGATTTCAACGAGAAACCGTAGAAGGGACACAGGCGATAAAAAAAATTAAGTCCTGGAAATATTTGTCCAATAAAAAAATAATCATAACAACTAGCTCGGGCAGGCAAGAGATCGAATATCTCGGGTCGTTTAAAGGGATAGGCATGCAAGGTTCAACAGGACAAATACCTCACAAACAAGAAAAAGAAAAAGTATCACTGACTCGGGAGAAGTTCCAAACCACAGGAATAATTAGAACTTGTTAAAATCGAGATCCTAAATTTATTTTAGAGCAGACGGACAAAAGAAAGATATGAACACTCCTATTACTCAAGGCAAATCATTAGGTTGGGATACAAGTATCCATAATATCCATCTGTGCCGTTGAGCTGTCATATTTCACTTAAATGGGAAGTTCTCACAAAAGAAAATTAATCAGAGTTCGAGAGTTCGTTGTTTAGCTGAATATGAATTTAAAAAACACTTCACTATCAGTTTCAGCTTTGTAGAAAAAAAAATTAAACATTTTTTCTTCCCATAAAACAGACTAAATTAATAATTCACACACAAATTATACACATCCCTGATATTAACATATATTAGATTGACATTAATGACCGTTAATTAATTAATTGGATTAAAATAATTATAGAAAATAAATTATTATTATCATTATATCACCACAATTATTCCAAGTTTCCTTATGGAAAACATCTCAGCTCAAAGTAGCATTAATCTATCGTAATTTCTCAAAACATTGGTTTACAAGGGAATTCTGATCACTCAAGTCATTCTCAAATAAGAAATTGGATTCAACATGTTCTTATGGGATAAATTAAATTGTTCAGATTGCGATGATGTAACAGTTACATTCAAAGACATAGGAATACAGTAGAATTGCCCATGATCTGCATAATTATTAAATTGAATTGACCAGCTCATTTAAGCCTAAGAACAGTGCACAAGATGACGATAAATTGGACAGTAAACAAACTGTCATTGCACTATTTCCCAAAGTTGGAAATATAAATATAATTACTATAATAAAGCACATACTACAGTAATTCATTTGACCTAGGACTGCATAGACCCTGCATCCTGGCATAATCACAAACATTTATATCATCGAAGAAATGCAATAATTATTAATTTATTAATGCGTTGGAACGGAATATCTCATTTCCAACAGTTGGTGCCCTTAGACCACTATAAGGTGTCTACAACTTATTAATAATTGTGCTTTATTAAAAATCCTTTTGACATAATGTCAAGTAATCCTTAAATGGCAATAATAAGACTGATCAGAATCTCTTAATGTCTACGATTATTATCGGCTTCGTATATTTATAAAATCTGAATTAATTACAGTAGGGTTTAGGATCACACATCATGAATCCAGATGATAATTACTGTACCAAGAATTAATTATCAAGTTTCAAAAAATAGCTCTGCAAAAAGTTTAATGTTCCGCTTGCAACCGCCATGAAGGTAAAATGCGCCACGATTAAGAACGAAACTAAGTTTAGAATAATTTAATTTAAAAAATATGGAATTCAACCATAAAACATTTTGTTAAATATCTTAAATATGTGTGTGAAATTACTCTTAATATCCATAAATTATTTGCTCTTTAGTTTGGGAATTCACTCGAAATATATCAGTCACCTGGAAGAGAGAACATTATTATAACATGGTAATGGCTTGTCATATAATTTCAGACAAGTGGTCTGAAAGCATACTCAGGGTTACAGAGAATGTGTTTCCTATGTGTTTTCCCACGACGTGGTCAATCTTGGTCCTTTACTTAATTTTGCAAGATCGCCGCTTAAGATACTCTTGTAATGCATCCATCGTCGTGACGTCTGTTCTAACGTGAATTCGGTCCCCCAGATCTCGGACTCATCCTGGTCATTAAACTTCCCTGTTGATGGCTTAAGCTATCATCTTGAAGAGTAATAAAGTCTTTATTAGTGTTCCCATGTTACTGTTCTTAATTACAAGTGGCATCGTGGATGACTTCATACAACCCTTTAAATCAAAATTGGTTGTTCGCCACTGATGGTGAAATGTTCCCACTATTTTAACAGTGTGGAATAGTCGCTGTAATTGTAATATTGTTCATTATTCATGAATGCACCTGCTAGCGATCCAATTAAATGTTGATCTTATTCTGTTACATTTAGTATAGCTATCGTGTCGAAAAAGAAAGTTCAACATTATATATCTGTGTGCCTGGCTGAATAATAATATGACAAGATCTGTCATATGTTATGCGCTGCAACAAGTTGTATATCAATGTCTACTGGCCTGCATTCTACGGTGAATATATTTCCAGTCCGCAATGGTGCTGTGAATGTGTCCGCTGAATAATATTATAATTCTTACTTACAGTATTTCTGCCACTAGTATAAAACACTGACTTTATTTTACTATACTTAACACTGGTAAAGAAATTATTATAAGTATCGGCGTATCACCAGCCAAATTGTGATGGTTAGTTAAATAGTGCAAACACACGCTTTCCGCACGTAATAGGAAACCTCATCTTCGCGCACACATGAGTTTAGCCAGTGAAAAAGAATCTCGAATGACCGTGTTCTAGAACTGACAGAGTGCGCGCAGCCGTAGTCACCTGATTCAAAGCGGGGCGTGGGGAAGTTTCCACCCCTCATCTATTGCGCCACGACTTGTCAAAGCCGTTAGGAGTTGAAGATGTTCGACTCTCGCTTGTGCTAAATTTTAGCTCAATGCCATAATGATAGGTCCATTTATCAGCTAGAAAAATTATGAAGAATGTTTCTTTAGCTCTGGATCTGTTACAAACACGTGCTGGAATACCTTTCAATATGTTGCATTCATCAAATACTTCCAAGGTTGCTTTGCGAATCTCGGCAATTAAACATCACCAACAGGGAGGAATTCGGTCACTTGTTCCCCTCTCCTGGTTTTTATAAGTTTTGGTCAGAGAACTTATAAAACATAATTATGCTAAGATTATGTGAAGAAATCAAACATGTCTGTCCAGGTTTGAAATATTTTCTTAGATTTCCAATATTGTAGTTTCCAATCACTCGGTCAGAGTGTATTTCTGCCAAACGATAACTGTTGTTGACAAATACTCTTACAATCTTTGCTGGACCATAAAAAAGCTTAGCGAATTTTTTATAGACTCTCATGGGTAAGTTGGGGGATACTGGTCTCCTTGTCAGGACTAAATCGTTTTCCCGTAGAGGTTCTCTGATTTTTCTTCCTACCTGTCTTTTCTTTCTCTTTTCGGCGTGGTGTTCCAAGCTCCCTCTAGCCATGTCTATGCTTGTGGGAATTGATTGAATTATTTCCGGTGCTGTGGAAATAATCCCATCCCATACTCTCTCTGGTTTACGTCCATAATGTAACATGTATGGCACTTGCGATGTACTTTCATGTATAGTCGAATTAAGGCTTTCATCAATGATGGGTATAACCATCATCCATTTATCATGGTTATCCGAACAGTAAAGTCGACAGAATTTTCCAATATCAGACATTATTCTTTCTGCGGGATTCCTTCAGGATATCTGATAGTATTGAGGATATGCTTTACGTTTAGCCTTTCCATTGCCTGCTGAAATTCTTGACTTGTGAATTGGCTCCCATGATCACTCAATAAGAATTCGGGTGTGCTGGCTTCTTTGAAAACACAATTCTCTAGCCGCCTAATGATATATCGCGATGTAGCCTTCTGAATCGGGTGCAACATTACCAGTTTAGAGAATACATCTATTGTAACCAAGATATACTGGTTTCCTCTAAATGATCTTGGAAGTGGGCCATAAATGTCCGTTGCATATAATTCTCTCGGTTTGGACGGAATTATAGCAATCGGTGGTTCTTTAGCTAGCTTCGAAATGTATTTGCTCCGCTGGCAATTATCGCAGGATCTTATAACCTTACGTATGGTTTCCCTCATACAATTCCAAATAAAAGCTTCTTTAGCAGCGTGCAGAGTCTTGTCCATTCCGGAGTTTCCCGTAGAACGATGGACTAGCCAGATTACTTTATTAACAAGTTTGGGTGGTAAGACTGTTCTCAACTTCGTATGATCCTTGTCCGCATATTTCATGACAACGTCTCCCACTATGTGGTAGTCTCCCTCTTGTCTCGAGGTTGGGATGAAATTCGGATAATGCTGATCCATTCTCTTCTTTAGGAAACGATACATGTTTCTCAAGGGTTCATATCTCTTCTGTGATGCTGCGATTCATCTAAGTTTATCTAACGTATCCGCATCTTCCGGAACAACCTCAATCAAGTGTATGTCTTCCCCACAAGGATTACGACTTAGAATATCGGCTAATATGTTCAATTTGCCAGATCGATGAACTATATCCACGTTAAATTGCTGCATGAATAAGGTCCATCTGGTAATTCTATCATTAGCGAGGTCTGTTTTCAACATGAATTGCAAAGCTTGATGGTTGGTGACTATTGTGACTTTATATCCTATCAATATCTTTTTCCAAGACTGTAAAGCATATATGGCAGCTAATGCTTCCAATTCTGTCACGGTGTAATTGGCTTCATGGCTTTTAAGTTTGCGGCTGTCAAATGCAAGATAGTGATGTTTTCCCTCGGCATCCATTTGATACAATACAGCACTCACACCAATCTTTGACGCATCCGATTCTATGAAGAAATTACGAGAGAAATCGGGGTATTCCAATTTAATATGATCAACCAGCATTTGTTTAGCTCTATCAAACGCCTCACTACATACTTTGCTCCATTTCCATTTATTGTTTAATTTCAACAGATTCCGGAGTGGTGCCATCACCTCCGTATAGTTAGGACAGTGCGTCGAAAAGAATTGACACATTCCTAAGAATTGTCTAACTTGACGTACTTTCTTCGGTTGGGGAACTCCGCAATTGCCTGAATCTTTGTAGGATTAGGCCTATATCCGTGTCCATCGATGATGTGACCTAAAAACTTGATTTCAGTGTGAAAAAATCTGCATTTGTCACGGTTGACTTTGAAGTTGGCTGCTTTCAAATTTTCAAACAATAATCTGAGGTGTTGTAAATGTTGTTCCCCCCCGTCTGTAGATGCAATTATTATATCGTCTATGTAGCATATCACATTCGCTTTGACTTCTTGCTTTAGGTTGGAATCCAATGCTCTTATCATCACAGGACCGCTGTTCTTTAAACCGAAAGGCATTCTCTTGAAAGCATAGGTTATGTTATTAAATAGTAAACCAGTGTATTTGCGACAATTTTCAGATAAACCTACGTGGTAAAATGATGTGGTCAAATCGATGGTAGAAGAATATGTTTTTCCTAAAAATTTCCTCAAAATTTCCTGAATTTTTGGAGGTCTATCATGTTCCAAGAGCAGACGTTCATTCAATCCTCTCGCATCCAGACATAAGCGTAATTGTCCATTCGCATTTTGCACATCCGCCTGTGGATTTAGGAAAGGCGTGGGCATTCGACAAATGATGTCATCATCTTCCATCTTCTGGATCATGTCTTCAACTTCAGCTTGCCATTTTTCCGGAATCGGATATAATTTATTTCGATATGGAGTAGCATCAGTTAACTGGATTTCATACTAAAATTTTTTAACTAGTCGGGGTTTGCTATTGAAAATATCATCATATTCTTCTAATAAATCATTCAACTTCTGTTGAGTTTCTGGATTGATTTTTCCTCCCTCTATATTCCTATCCTCTGTTTCCACTGAATTGATTATTTCATTCATGATATCCATATTTCCAAACACCCGTACTTCGCCTTAACGAGCCTCTTCTTTCAGTCCCTCGGTGTAAGTAAAATATATATATCGGTTCTTCATATCAATGACTAGACCGTTGTCAGAGATGAAATCAACTCCGATTATGATATTGAAATTTGAATTTGATAAGACCAGGAAGATGTGTTGTATCTTCCTTCCGGCAAGTTCCATGTCTAACATTACCTGTTGTTTACATTTAATTATCCTGTCAGGGATAACTCCTCTAATCTTTACAGTTGATGCAGGAAGAATGTCAAGTTTTCCTTTTGACTGGATTAAGTCTAAGCATGACTGTGATATAATGGAAACCATGGCCCCTGTGTCCACTAACGTCTTTATTTGGCATCCCATTATATTTAAAGAAATAATCGGTAATTCATGTCTGATCCCTCGGCGTACATCTTCATTTTCAAATATGAGGTCTTCATCCTTTATTTCGTATAATTCCTGAATTTGTACAATGTCTGAGTTGATTAGAATTTCATTGCCTACTGTTGATTGGACGTTTTTTTTTCTTGGTTCAGCCCACTAGTACTAGTCTGGATTAACTCTTCTTCTGTTGGTGCTGAAGGTTGAGTATTTCTTAATTGTTCTATATATTCTCGGCTTTCCTGATACCTGGTGTCCAAATTGTTACTGTTTTGCTTGTTCCTCTCGTCTTGAGACCTATTATTCTGGTTGGAGTAGCTGTTAAACCTCCAGCGTTGGTACCAGTTATTTTGTCCTTTGTTACGATACCTAGAATATCTTCGATTGTACGGGGCATTTCTCTGATTATTATAATCGCTTCTACGGTTGTAGTGATAATCTTTTTGCCGGTGGTCAGAATCCCTCGATGTCTTCTCTTCTTGTTGCGCTGGTCTTTCTGTTTGGGCTGTCCAATCCATTAAGACTGCATATATTTCCCGACTTTCCTTTCTGTCATGTCTACCGTTTTGGCCTAGAGTAGTGTGATCCATACGCCTAAGAACTTCTTCACAATCTTCCAGGGTTTCTACTCCCGATACTATGAGCATGCGCTGTACTTCGATGGGAAATTGCCTCGTTATGGCTCTTATCAGTTCCTGGCGTGGTAAAGGAGGGGTTAGAAACTGTAGCTTTGCGAGCTGCTCCGTGAAGTAATTCGCATATCTTGTCGGATGGGACATGGCATATTTCTTAGAGTACATTTCCGCTTTAATATCCAATTGTTCATCTGAACTCCAAAAACGGTGTAGAAATGATTGACTAAAGTCTTCCATATTAACAAACGAATATCTAAATGCCCTAAACCAATTTAAAGGAACTCCTTCCAAGTGTCTTTCAACTATTCTGAGCTCTCTGTCCTTGGATATCCTGTTTTCATCCATGTAATCCCGAATATCTCAGGAATTCCATCGGTGTCAAGTTATTACCCCCATTAAACTTGCGTGGTCGATCATCAATGTTTCGAATTATTGTGACGTGTCCCTTCGTAGTTGAATTGGATCTATTCCCTTGAGTATCTAACGTTCCACAAGCATTAGGACTATCTGGTGTGCTTAAAACATTGGGACTATCTGATGTTCTTAAAACATTGGGACTATCTGATGTTCTTATAACATTGGGACTATTTGATTGTAATGTTCGTCCTGGTTGCTCATAAGTGTGGCTAACATTATTTTTCATGTTGCTTAGTTCGGTTTTCAGATTCGATATCCGAATTGTGGACATGTCGTGCTCTAACTTGCGTTTATTTTCCGTACCTCCCGCTGTAATAATTACACTATTCCTCATCTGTGTCTGTAGCTCGTTACGCACTTGCTCGAAATTGTTGTTACATTTCTCTGTTAGCTGGTTTACTTTCTCTTTGATTTCTGCTATCTCCGTAGAATTAGTGTCAGTGACTGTTAGCAAATTCTTTACTATTGTTTCATTTTTCTGCTGTACTCTCTCATTATGTTCTGATAAATCTTTACTTAAACCATCTAAATTGTCGGTAAACTTCTTTTATAAACCTTGCAATCTGTCTACAAATTGTGTCTTGACAGCGTTAACTTGACCTGATACGTGGGTATGCAATTCCTTTCTAAGAACTTTGAGATTATGGGTAAGTCTTGTATCACAAGCATCTAACTTTTTGTCTAAGACTGAATTACTTTTTTCAACATCTGCCTGCACTTGCGCAATTTGCGTTTGCAAACGGACATCTAAACTCATTATATCGTAAATACCATTTGAGTATCTGTATTTAAGGACTGAATATCTGCTTTAATATCTATTATAGAATAGTTAATACTTTCTGTTTCCATATTGGCTTTTAATATATCAGTTTTTACATTTAATATATCAGCATGAATATCCTGTGTATCATATTTAATCAACTGCACTTTGCTTGATAAATTGTCAATATCGGTTTTTAGTTCCTGCTTATGAGTAGCTAAACTTTAATTTAATGTAGTTATTCGTGCATTAAGTTCCTGCTTATCAGCAGCCAAATTATCTTTAAGTTCCTGCTTATCAGTAGCTAAATTATCTTTAAGTTCCTGCTTATCAGTAGCTAAACTATCTTTAAGTTCCTGTTTATCAGCAGCCAAAGTGTTCTTTACCACATTCAAATCCTCATACAGTCTGTCAAAGCCCCTTTGGATTTGAGCAAGAAAGCCCTGGGGTCCTTCTGCTTCTGCTGCACCAGTCATTATAATTACACAAATATATAAATATACTTAAGACTAGGGAAACTTAATAGTAGGATGACGAACCAAGACCATGAGACTGAATATATTCGAATTACGTCTAACAAATCCAGCACATCGATTTCTCAAACTTCCAATTATCCTGACATTTATCTTTACCTGATAAGTTAAACAAAAACATACAGATTTGAATAAAAAAACGATTCAATGACATTGCTAGATATCAGAACTCGTCTGACTATCCAACTATCCCAAAAATAATGGACTGCAAAAAAAAGTTACCAAACCGTCGAGCTAATCTTGCTCGGCATTGAATTGCTGCCTAACGTAACGTCTCCCCACGTTTAGGGTGCCAAATCGCTGTGCCCGTTTCCCCGACTTCACGTTGGCCCGGCGATTTCAACGAGAAACCGTAGAAGGGACACAGGCGATAAAAAATATTAAGTCCTGGAAATATTTGTCCAATAAAAAAATCATAACAACTAGCTCGGGCAGGCAAGAGATCGAATATCTCGGGTCGTTTAAAGGGATAGGAATACAAGGTTCAACAGGACAAATACCTCACAAAGAAGGAAAAGAAAAAGTATCACGGACTCGGGAGAAGTTCCCAACCACAGGAATAATTAGAACTTGTTAAAATCGAGATCCTAAATTTATTTTAGAGCAGACGGACAAAAGAAAGATATGAACACTCCTATTACTCAAGGCAAATCATTAGGTTGGGATACAAGTATCCATAATGTCCATCTGTGCCGTTGAGCTGTCATATTTCACTTAAATGGGAAGTTCTCACAAAAGAAAATTAATCAGAGTTCGAGAGTTCGTTGTTTAGCTGAATATGAATTTAAAAAACACTTCACTATCAGTTTCAGCTTTGTAGAAAAAAAATTAATTAAACATTTTTTTCTTCCCATTAAACAGACTAAATTAATAATTCACACACAAATTATACACATCCCTGATGTTTACATATATTAGATTGACATTAATGACCGTTAATTAATTAATTGTATTAAATTAATTATAGAAAATAAATTATTATTATTATCATCATATCACCACAATTATTCCAAGTTTCCTTATGGAAAACATCTCAGCTCAAAGTAGCATTAATCTATCGTAATTTCTCAAAACATTGGTTTACAAGGGAATTCTGATCACTCAAGTCATTCTCAAATAAGAAATTGGATTCAACATGTTCTTATGGGATAAATTAAATTGTTCAGATTGCGATGATGTAACAGTTACATTCAAAGACATAGGAATACAGTAGAATTGCCCATGATCTGCATAATTATTAAATTGAATTGACCAGCTCATTTAAGCCTAAGAACAGTGCACAAGATGACGATAAATTGGACAGTAAACAAACTGTCATTGCACTATTTCCCAAAGTTGGAAATATAAATATAATTACTATAATAAAGCACATACTACAGTAATTCATTTGACCTAGGACTGCATAGACCCTGCATCCTGGCATAATCACAAACATTTATATCATCGAAGAAATGCAATAATTATTAATTTATTAATGCGTTGGAACGGAATATCTCATTTCCAACAGTTGGTGCCCTTAGACCACTATAAGGTGTCTACAACTTATTAATAATTGTGCTTTATTAAAAATCCTTTTGACATAATGTCAAGTAATCCTTAAATGGCAATAATAAGACTGATCAGAATCTCTTAATGTCTACGATTATTATCGGCTTCGTATATTTATAAAATCTGAATTAATTACAGTAGGGTTTAGGATCACACATCATGAATCCAGATGATAATTACTGTACCAAGAATTAATTATCAAGTTTCAAAAAATAGCTCTGCAAAAAGTTTAATGTTCCGCTTGCAACCGCCATGAAGGTAAAATGCGCCACGATTAAGAACGAAACTAAGTTTAGAATAATTTAATTTAAAAAATATGGAATTCAACCATAAAACATTTTGTTAAATATCTTAAATATGTGTGTGAAATTACTCTTAATATCCATAAATTATTTGCTCTTTAGTTTGGGAATTCACTCGAAATATATCAGTCACCTGGAAGAGAGAACATTATTATAACATGGTAATGGCTTGTCATATAATTTCAGACAAGTGGTCTGAAAGCATACTCAGGGTTACAGAGAATGTGTTTCCTATGTGTTTTCCCACGACGTGGTCAATCTTGGTCCTTTACTTAATTTTGCAAGATCGCCGCTTAAGATACTCTTGTAATGCATCCATCGTCGTGACGTCTGTTCTAACGTGAATTCGGTCCCCCAGATCTCGGACTCATCCTGGTCATTAAACTTCCCTGTTGATGGTTTAAGCTATCATCTTGAATAGTAATAAAGTCTTTATTAGTGTTCCCATGTTACTGTTCTTAATTACAAGTGGCATCGTGGATGACTTCATACAACCCCTTAAATCAAAATTGGTTGTACGCCACTCATGGTGAAATGTTCCAACTATTTTATCAGTGTGGAATAGGTGCTGTAATTGTAATATTGTTCATTATTCATGAATGCACTTGCTAGCAATCCAATTAAATGTTGATCTTATTCTGTTACATTTAGTATAGCTATCGTGTCGAAAAAGAAAGTTCAACATTATATATCTATGTGCTTGGCTGAATAATAATATGACAAGATCTGTCATATGTTATGCGCTGCAACAAGTTGTATATCAATGTCTACTGGCCTGCGTTCTACGGTGAATATATTTCCAGTCCGCAATGGTGCTGTGAATGTGTCCGCTGAATAATATTATAATTCTTACTTACAGTATTTCTGCCACTTGTAGAAAACACTGACTTTATTTTACTATACTTAACACTGGTAAAGAAATCATTATAAGTATCGGCGTATCACCAGCCAAATTGTGATGGTTAGTTAAATAGTGCAAACACACGCTTTCCACATGTATTAGAAAACCTCATCTTCGCGCACACATGAGTTTAGCCAATGATAAAGAATTCTCGAATGACCGTGTTCTAGAACTGACAGAGTGCACGCAGCGTAGTCACCTGATTCAAAGCGGGGCGTGGGGAAGATTCCACCCCTCATCTATTGCGTCACGACTTGTCAAAGCCGTTAGGAGTTGAAGATGTTCGACTGTCGCTTGTGCTAAATTTTAGCTCAATGCCATGATGATAGGTTCATTTATCAGCTAGAAAAATTATGAAGAATATTTCTTTTGCTCTGGATCTGTTACAAACACATGCTGGAATACATTTCAATATGTTGCATTCATCAAATACTTCCAAGATTGCTTTGCGAATCTCGGCAATTAAACATCACCAACATGGTGGATTTCGGTCACAGTATCCTGTTCAACAATGCAATAGATATCATCATACCTCGTAAAATGTTCTGAGGAAATGCGAGTACTATTACAGAACAAAGAATGATATTTCAGACTATGAAAAAGCCATCAAAATAAGCAATTACTTTTACAATACACACGGAAAAATGCAGGAGTTGAATGAATAAATTTCGACTTAGGAAAATTATTTAAAATTAAAAACATAAAATACACAAATAACTAACTTTTGTTCAATATGATACGTCCATCCTTTTCTGTTAAAAATAATTTAGAAGAAAATTATCTGAATCCTGGAAATTATTCTTTGAGATGACTGATAGTTCTGAGTCGAGTATTTACTGACCATTAATCCCGAATGCCGTTGTAATTGCTCAACAAAACAACTCTCTGAACGATCCAGATTTGGGTATCAAATTATACTTTACCTCTCCCACTATTGGGCCCCATATGAGTGTGGAAAAGATAACATCATACAGGAGGAAGACTGTCTGTTGGTGGAGCAGCTAGTGACAACTGGTGGTCAATCTGCACACCACGGAATTAAACATCAGCACCTAGTGGCACCTGGCGGTCATAGAGAAAGATCATCTGTGGTTGCATATCCAAGGCCTACTTCAGCGGAAAAACTCTGCACTACTAGATTCTCTCAACAGGGGGATAATCACATGTGCGAAACCTGCAGTCTACGTCTGAAATCGAACGGAATTGCCCCAATGGAGACGAGCTACCAAGGAATAAACAACGAAGTAAAAGAGTTAGCATTGGAAAACAAAAAATCATATGATAACATCCAAGAAAAACTTGAACTATCTGATAACCTTATGAAAAAAATGACCTTAATTCTCGAGACACAACTGCAACAAGCAGATATACTAGCGAAACAACAAGTCTCGTGCTACTCAAAAATTCAAGACACTACCGAAAAACCAACAACAGCAACGACACTGCACCCCAACCATCAAACCACAATCACCAGACCCACAAACCACCACAGCAGAGTCAACAAATAAACGCAACTATCGGTACGAAACCAGATCACTATCAAGAATAGAATGGCCGGGATTACCCAACAAAATTATCAACCGTGACACTACAACACAAGGAGAGACGAGAAGACCAGACAATACAGAAAAAAGAAATCAGCAACAGAATCAACCACGAAATAGTCAGCAATACCGATCACCATCTAACACATTAATCGGCACTGGAACAGAGAACGACGATCTACAAGCGGAAGGGAAAACGGCATGGCTATTTATTGGGAAGCTGAAGAAAGAAACTACCTCGGAGACGGTAATAAACTACCTAAGAAAGAAAGGAATCCGAGGGGACGTCAGCTGCGAAGAGGCCGCCATAAGAGAAGACTCCAAAGCGTACAAAGTTGGCATCCCTTTTGACTGCCTAGGAATGACATCCAACCCCGAATTTTGGCCAAGTAGAGTACTTGTGCGTCGATTTCGATTTCGCCTCCGCAGAAGAAGCGAAGGCGCATCTCTCGAATAACTGCATTAACATACTCCTGTGGAACGTAGAATGGTATAAAGGACTACTGAAACTAACCCCAGGAAACACATTTGAAACATATGACATACTAATCTTCACAGAGACATTCCTAACGACACCTATCGATATAGAAGGTTTCTACTCCATCCACCCTCTAGCAAGAAAACCTACAGAAGGAAGGCCATCAGGAGGTGTATCTATCCTCTATAAACCATGGATAGGACCCTTAAAAACCTTACATATAGAAGAAAACCTCATAATCGCGAAAGCAAACAACTTCACGATAATAGGCACTTATGTACGCCCCAACACTGATACAGAGGAAATAATGGAACTCCTCACGCTCTCCCTACGGAAAGTTGCAAACCCAGAAGAAACCATAATACTAGCAGGAGATATGAACTGTAGACTAGACAAAACTCGATCTGAAATGTAAAACTGTCCTTACATTCCTTACAGAAGAACATTTCAAAATAGTAAATGACCCAAGACGCAAAACTTACTTTGCCCATAATGGCAGTAGCACAATTGACCTCGTGTTCCACTAAGGAAACGATTATGAAATTTTAGAACAAAAGAGTCTAGGGACTTCACCAGTAACCCCACTAAGAAAACACATTCCAATACAGACCAAATTCTTACTAAAAACTCCAAAGAAAGTTGTTCCGAATTGCGTCAAGACCATCATATCCAGACACCTTAACATGGCAGCACTACAGCGACGACTAGGAAAAGTACCAGAAGCAGAAAAGACAATCAAGGAAAACGACCTAAATTCAGCCCTAACAACAATTAACAAGATACTAGGAGCAAGTATAACCCACAAACAGATTACTAGGAAAGCTCAACCGTGGTTTGATAAGGAATGTTATGCAGAAAGACAAACTACACTAAAGGCGCTACATATAGCTAGGATCACGTCAACACCAGAGGACCTAAGAGTATAAGGGAAAACACGGAGATATTACAAGAATCTCCTAAAACGTAAACGCTTCCAATACATAGAAGCAGAAGGTGAGAGGATCGCCAAAGAAGCAATGAATGATCCATACATAGCCATCAGACCAAGAAGATCGTCAAGATCTAGCAACGTAGAAATAGGAATATGGGAATCGCACTTCACTCTCATTCTTAACGGTACAGGTCAACAAGCGGCATATGAAATTTAATGTAGAGATCAACACGAAGAAATACTCCCCATCGCTAAAACAGAGGTATTGGACATAATCAAGGCTACGAAATGTAACAAGGCCGCAGGACCAGACGGGTTTTCAACGAACATCTAAAGGAATCGGCACAATACCTATCAGAACAATGGTCCAAGCTGTTTACCAAATGCCTAGAAACAGGAAATATTCCCGAAGAATGGAGAAAATCGACCATTAAAACTCTCTATAAAGGAAAAGGTGAAACCAACGACCCCAACTCGTACAGAGGAATTGAACTGGAAAGCAACACCTTCAAGTTACTGACAAGAATTCTAACCAACAAGATAGTATACGAAGTCGACTCCAAGATACCGGAGGAACAATTCGGCTTTAGACGAGGAAGAGGAACCTTGCACGCTATTCAAAATCTGTTAAATGGCATAGAGGAAGCAAAACGACTCCAAAAGGGAAAGTTTTATGCAGTCTTTATAGACTATACAAAGGCCTTCGACCTAATTGACAGAAGAAAGCTCACATCGAAACTTCAAAATATCATCGGAAATCACAACTCTTTAACAATCTTAGTAAAAAATATCCTGGTATACAACCAGATCACCATAGATGACGCAGTATGCAAAACAAAGGAAATCACCCAAACTAATGGAGTGTTGCAAGGTGACCCTCTCAGTCCCATACTGTTCAATATTGCCAATGCCGATGTAACAACAGCAATCCGAGGGAAATCAAAGGACGCAGTGATCTACATATATGCGGACGACATGGTCCTAGGATCACCAAATAAGGAAGAACTCCAACACGCCTTCTCAGCACTGGTAGAATGGGCAGGAAATAACCATCTGTAAATAAACTGGACAAAAACCCAACAGATGGTTTTTCGGAAAGGTGGGCGTGTAGCAGCAAACGACAACTTGCAATATGAAGAGGACAAAATGGAAATAGTAAATGCAGTTAAATACCTTGGGATCACTTTACAGACTACCGGAACATTCAGACTACACATCCAAGACAGAGCAGTGGCTTGCTTGAAAGCCATGTACGACATTATAAATCTACAGCAGCTATCCTTAAAAACAGCTATGCATCTGTTTGACGCAAAGATCCTACCAATTCTCACGTACGGGATCCACTTGATATGGGACCGACTAACGAAGAGAGATCTGGCCACCATCGAAAGAGTTAAAGCCCAATTCCTGAAAACCTTAATGGGTATCTCAAAATACACGCGCTCCCACCTAACATATGAATTAGCACGGGAACCCTTCCTCGTCGAAGAAATAAGAACAAAATTACAGCTTCCATCAACAAAGAATGCTGAAGCGCACCTAGCAGAGAGAAGAGAGAAGAGAGAAGGCATTACGCTAGAATTTTACAGCACGGATGCCATGATCAACCGGAACTGGACCAGCGCCAATCAGAAACTAAGACATGTAGTGATAATGTTAGCAGTGCATGGGTACCACCATAAAATATGTAAAAACATGTCCTACCACGCCCCAAATGAACTCTGGGTGTGCTCGTTATGTGACCAGTTCTGTGACACATATCACATCACACGATGTAAAAATAACCAGAAATCACTCTGTGATTATGACAAGGACTAACATTTAAAATGAACAAAGCATCATATAGTGTTGCTCTATTTCACAAATAACATTCAATTCACAATATAATGACTGGTCATGAATGAATGCTTTAATGCACAAATTCCTGATTGATTACTGGATCATGATGTCTTTCACATCAATTAACTCTTTTGTAACATGTTTGTTTTACTAGTGTAAATTTATGTTATGCACATTCGTGCACTTTTCTGTTAATAATAATTATAATAATTCATAAAATCACATCTCTCAAACATAATACTCTAGTCTTCCAGGTGGTGGGGTGTTAAGCACACGTGAGAAAGAACAGTACAGGAATTATGGGTTTCTTCCAACTACAAGATAACAAATCTCTACAAAATATTAATAATGTGAAATCTTGTAAAATTGACTCATATTCTGAGATTAACACACACGAGAGAAAATGTATGCCTTTACAAGTGAACACTCTCCCAAACATTAATCTTACAGTGGAATGAATCTGTGAGAACACGAAGATCTGGAATATGTGCTTGGACTTCCAGGTGATGATTATTGATGCCTTCTGTTTGTCGTATTAAATTCCATTCCGGTCTATGAACTCTGTGATGATTTTCCACAAGAATGCCTCCCATTACAATAACTGTGCGACTTTCAATACTTCTTACATAGCTGATTTCGAACGCAGATACGGCCTTGTTATTACACATACTTCTCCGCACCGGCTGACTAACTTGAAGTTCGCGAGATCACGCAGTTTGCCCAAGCACGTGCAGTTGCGATAACAGTAAATAGCCTTGCCGCTATTGGAGTTTATCTCTCAGCCCACGGCTGACTACTGAAGTATAAAATGGTTTGAACGTTCTCGCCTACAGTACTCAAGGTTGCAGGATCGAATCCTGTCGCAGTCAGTTGACATTTGAGGGTGCGTAAATGTGAAGGAGCGTGTCAGTAAATGTACTGAAGAACTCCTTCGGGGCAAATTTCCGGCACCCTGGTGCCTCTTAAAGTCGCAGTAGATAAAAGGGACGTAAAACCAATAACATTATTATTTCTACTTACGAATAAAACCAAGTCCCCGATTATTGGATGTCACGGGTTTTCTCGAGAACCTCTGGATGGATTTTGATGCGGTTTTCACCATTCTGTAAAGGATATCTCGAGGACGATTTCTGTAGAATATAATTTATATTTGATCAAATGAAGCCGAGCAGTAACGATTTTAGTGAAAAAGTCGGAAAAAAATCCTGGCATCCGAGCACTTTGTAAGCTTACGCTGGGAAAACCGTTAAAAATATCTAAATACTATGAGCGTAAGAATTGTTCAGCATGAAAAGTTCTACAAAAAAGTCAGCGAGAGCATATCTCTATCTTCAATACATCGCCCACTATAAGTGTTTTTACGTTTTCATTTCTTCCAACCATATCCATTCAAATACTGAGGCGACAGTTTACGAGCTAGCTAAGGGCGAGTCTATCACTCCTGTTACAGCCTAACTTGCGGGCGAACCTATTACCCCAGTTACATTCAGCAGCAAACCGTCGAGTCGTGTTGAGTTAAAACTTCAGAGAAAGGTGGTTTTGTTTGGAGTTTCCCTGGAAGTGCAACTCGGCTTTTCTTCATTTCGCCTGTGAAATTCTCGTTCCGCAAAATACACAGTTAATTTAAGATTGGACGGAAGGGAGATTTGTGTTTCATGCACCTCATCATTCTTAAATTACGTCTGGCAAGAATTCGTTATAATTAATAGTCCAGTGAGTGATTTTAAACCATCATGCCGAGTTGTAAAACGGATATAGGTCATAGTTCATTGACATCTGGTGTATTCCTTGGAATACACGGTAAGACAGAGTAAGCTTTTGCTGCTCTTTGCTTTATTTCATTACTTCCTTTACGCAAACACCAACAGTGATCTCCTGGTTTTTCTTTGTTTATGCACTTGGCTTATATTACCTGTGAGTCTGTTCTAGATATATATCTTCCATGACCCACCTAGCGTCATCTAGCAGCGAATCTCTGAAGTTCCTCAATGTTTCCATGTACAAGAGGACTTCCTTACCAATCTAGCCACCAGATCTCGTCGCTATCGCCAGCTATCATCTATGTGATCAAGAGGACTTCGTCTACATTTCCATCCACCAGGCTTCGCTAGTGACGCCTGCTATCAACTCTTTAAAGACCATTTCATCAAGATTCCTAATGTTTGTAAAGTTTTTCATTCTTATGTATAATCCTTTGTCTTCTACCCCCACTCTTTTTCCTTCCCTGGTCCCTCCGCGCTTCGTTGAGCTGGCCTCACTTGTCGTCAAGACCTCCAGTTGGAGCCTATCTAGGGCTCGTCTCCTCTCCTCGAGAGACAAAATTTAAATTGGACGCTATGTCCAGATCTTAACTAACGGTCACCAAGAGAATCGCCGTTCATCAGAAATGAGCTAAGTACTACTTCAACGTTCTTCAGCTCATTTTAATTGCTTTTAATGAGCTACATGCTTTTTAACCATCATTTTGCAGACAGTGTGAAATTGCGAAATGTGGGGCAATAACCATCTTCGCGGATTTTCGATGTTGGGCTTTGTCTACCTAAGCTAATCTTAAAATGAAGCAGCATTTCTTATGCATATTAACTGAGATATTTTCTCACAATGTGGGACATCGTTAAATTACCCACTGTCTATAGAAAACTTAGCTCGTTCCACCGCTGGACTTTTTTTGCCCAATTCAACAGTTATGATTGTTCTGGAATTTTCCACGCCAATGCTCAACCTTCTAGTATTTTCCACTCACATATGGAAATACATTTTCTACCCAAGGAATTTTCTTTATGAACAGCTAATCAACACCTAATTTATCTTCCTTCGTGGGAATTCGTCCACTGCATTCAACTATAACCTACAAATTTTTCAACGCCATAGACTCTTTCTAACCAAAATGCAACTAGTTATTTTACACCACCGCAATAACTTTCCTTTCTATAAACTTTCTGTGCTACAATAGTGAACTTTTCAACCACGTCAATAGACTATAGTGAAAACAGTGCTCGTGCAACATCTCATCCGCGCCAAGCTCGTCCGAGGAAAATAAATAAGGCCAAGGACTTTCTCCACAAAGTTCCTATTTCCTCTTCCTCACCACTCTTTACTAACAAATTAGGTTAATCCTTAAATTTATATATTTTTCAATGAGGCCGCGCCAAACCATAGGCGCCCTCCCAACTGTTCTCCATTTATAACTTATTCACTCTGTTTAAATATCAGCAGTAAGAAACTGCAAATTAATCTATGTTCTTTTCCTGCTAGTACAGGAATTGCTTATGTTCTACATACTCAACTTTTAATTAATCTTGTTGATCCAGGTTTCACGAAAGGGTAACTTGCCCTATTTTTCCTCGTGATCCTGTTTAAACATAGAAGTTCTAGAAACTTCTTCTTAATTTTTCTCTTCAGGTTTCACAATAAGTGACCTGCCCTATTTGTATAAATTCTAACAGTAAGTTCTGCGTCAATCTAAGAAGTTATAGAAACTTCTACTTAATTTCTCTCTTTTTTGTTGAAATTTCATCTTTGATATTTGTTCATACTTTTAAGATTCCCTCACGGAAATTCTTAAAGCACTCACATTATATCTCATTAATTCTGCAAATTTAGAATTACTTTATAATTGTTGTTTCAAACGTTAAAACTGTCTAATTTAAGCACAACTTTTAAAATCTTATTCAGATTTTTAGTGCTTTCCACAAATCTTAAACTTGTACCCAATTTAACGTTGTTTATTAATTATAAACCTGTTATCGTTAGGTTTCAGATTTTCACATGTTGTAAACTTTTACAAATAACAATCGTGATCTAAATGTTGGTAATTCTTCAAAGTTTAATTCATTGTTAATAAATCTTTATTAGTTTTTCGTTATTCTTTTCCCTAGATTCACGACTAGGTAGGACCCTGTCTTCCCTAACTCTTCCTATAGGCTAGCATTTAAAAAACTAACAAATGAAATTAATAACGGTTCCACTATTTGTTGCATTTGAGCAAGAACTCTTAGTCAGAAACTTATTAAAGCCTCTCTTAGCTTTTATGGCTAATTCTAACTGGCCAGTAAGGCAAGTATAGCTCGCTCCGCCAGCTTCCTGCTTGTTGAGTTTTTCTCTACAACTTATGGTTGGTTTTCCAAATGTAAGTTTTTCTCATTGTCTAAACTTTTAGTCGGCGCATGCTGGGTAAAAGCTTAGCCATTCATAAATGCAACTATTGGTGCTCTTACCAAAATTATTTCCAAGGATATAATTGCCTCATTGCTACTCTTCCTGGAGACATTCGGTCGCTCTTGAGAAATTCTACAATTTCAAAAACTAAAACATCACGGCTAATTCAAATTATTTGCATTCTTCAAAATATTTGTTTAAAAACAAACTCCCTTGAAAGGATACATAGTAAACTCATCATTTCTTTCTTTGCCAGACCACCACCCTTCCATATAGTAGTCGAATCTTGGCTTGGAAGGGAAGGTACTATCCAATCTCGCCGGCAAATTGCCAAAGCTCCAGCCACATTTCCCGTTAGCTACGGCCAGGTCACTACCCACTTTAGGTGTTTCACGGGCTTTGCGGGGATACTCGTCTCTGAACATTGTCCTTTTATGGTATTGGACTCTCGTCCTATTATCCATACTTGTTCCTTAGTCCGAAACCCACTTCCCTTTACTTCTCTCTTCATCTTCCCTTGTGGGTAAGGTTAATTCCTAGCAAAAACCTACCCAACATCGAAAAAGAAGCGCTTATCACGTAACAATGAAACAGAGCAACAAATAATATCTCGATTGTCACAAGAGAAAGAAAGACTTCGTCCTCGGCTCCTTCAAACCGTTGCTCAAGAAGAACACCGTCTGAACCACGATCAGAAACAAGCTTATGACACTATCATATCTAGCATCACTAAGAAGGAAGGTAAGATATTTTTTCTCGATGCCCCTGGAGGCACAGGGAAACGTTCTTGATTAATTTGTTGCTCGCCAAAGTGAGGTCTGGTGGTAATATTGCTCTTGCCGTCGCATCATCTGGAATTGCAGCCACTCTTTTGGAAGGGGGAAGAACAACACATGAAACATTTAAACTTCCTTTGAAAGTCAGCAGTAATGATGGAAGCGTATGTAATGTTTCAAAACAAAGTAACACTGCCAGTTTAATCCAAAATTGTTTTTTAGTTGTATGAGATGAGGCTACAATGTCACACAAAACGTCCGTTGAAGCTGTAGAGAGGACCTTGCGTGATCTAAGGAATCGGAACACACCTATGGGTGGCTGCACAGTTTTGTTCGCCGGACATTTTCGTCAAATCTTACCAGTTGTTACCAGAGGAACAAGAGCTGACGAAGTAAACGCTTCATTAAAAAGATCTTACATCTGGCCGGATATAACAAAATTGGCACTCAAAACTAACATGAGAGTGCTCTTATCTTCAGAAGATAATAGTCTGTTTGCTAATTTGTTACTTAGAGCCGGAAATGGAGATTTACCGGTCATTGACGGGAGAATTACCCTCAGTCACGATTTCTGTGTTTTAGTAAGCAGCATTCAAGAATTGATTGATAGCGTTTATCTTCAAATCCATGACCTATCTAACAAGTCTCCTTCATGGTATAAAGAAAGAGCAATATTATCGCCGACAAACGAACAAGTTGTGAAAATTAATGACTTGGTGTTCTCCAAATTCACTGCCCAGGCTCAAATATATTGCTCAGTAGAGGCAGTAGTCGATAGTGAAGAAGCTGTTCATTACGCTACAGAATTCCTAAATTCTTTACTTCCTTCTGGCTTGCCATCACACAAGCTTATTTTAAAAGTGGGAGTGCCTATTATATTGCTACGTAATTTACACCCACCAAAGTTATGCAATGGGACGCAATTAGTAGTGAAAACTATGAAAAACTGTTTCATTAAAGCAACTATCTTAACTAGCTGTGGTACAGGAGAAACGGTCTTAGTACCCAGAATCCCTATGATTCCTATGATTCCTTCAGATTTGCCTTATCATTTCAAACGAGTACAAATGCCAGTAAGAGTCTGCTTTGGCATGACTATAAACATAGCACAGGGTCAGACACTTAGAGTGACTGGATTTGATCTCAGTAGAGAATGTTTTTCTCATGGACAGCTGAACGTGGCTCTAGTGCGTGTTACATCAAACCGAAATCTTTTCGTGTTCACTGCTGGAGGGAAAACGTCGAATGTCGTACACAAGGAAATCTTATAAGACCTCGGTTAAAAGTATCCTATCACCTTGCATTCAAAACTGTTCCCGGGCGAAGCCGGGGCGGGTTGCTAGTTATTATTATAAAGTGGTTTAACAACTAGTCCTACCACATACGTGAGACGAATTGACATACCGGTACTTCCGGCAATAGTACTTTCAATGATAGCAACTGAATCTAAGTAACAAGCGGCTCAACTGGAATAACATCGCGACACGTCGCAATACAACAAAAGTAGACCGATGCAATAGTAAGGATAAGTACCAGTAAGTAGCAATAAGTAGGCCGAGCACGCCGTATAAATAAAGGCTGTGCAACCACGTCTGTCCGAGTAAACCAGTTAGCAATCTATAAAAAGAAATATGTTACAGTATATAGAAGGTTCCTGATAATATTGGTAGTGAAGTGCTAAAACTAGGAGCTAGGGCCGTGGCACGATACTTTGAGGTGATGTTTAATGTGTCTATAAACAATGCGCAAATCTCCGATGATTGGAAAAGCCCCAATATTTAAGGGACGGAGCAGACTTGAATTGGGCAACTACAGACCGGTTAGCCTTACGTCCATCGTATGTAAACATATGGAGCATCTCATTTGTGACTTCTTGCGATTACTGACCTGGTAATCAAACAATACTGTCAACAGTTGTTTAATTACCTACTTCAAAATTATTTATTACTAGCAGGTACCCGCGGCTTAGCGCACGATGAAGACAGTAGGGATGATGCATTATTGCTGATAATTGGTCTATTCTATTACAGCGATCTCGGCTGAGTGGGTCCATTTCAATTCGAAAAATTCTGATGCCTAGAGAATATTAGTATTAGCCGCAAAATGGGAATTCCATAGAGTTAAGAAAGTCTACAGGACACGATGCTGCCTTATGTGAACACATTATAAAATTACGCTTTTGGATTTGCCATGGTTTGCTGAGACATAACGATTTTGTTGTCTGGATACTCGTGAGCACGTCACATAGCCTACAGTTGCCCATGGGAAAAAAATGGTTTTTCTAAAGGTACACCTGCTGCTGTTAAGTGTGTATCATTGCGCATTGTTAATAGTAATGGCGAATATTGTTTGAAGAGGGAACTGCAATTTTACACACTGGAATGGCAAATCTATCGGAATATGGGGAAAAGTATTTTTCCTTAAGATATTCAGGGTGAAAATTTCCCACAATTATTGATGATTTGAATGTCAACATGTCTCTATTAATAGACCTACAGTAATATATCTCTCACCTTGGCCGCTGATGTACATTATGCAGCCACTTCCAGGGTTACACCCCAGTTGAAATTCTCCATCAACCCTTTTAGTAGGGGAGTAGTGCCGGTTTAAACGAACCCTACCACCTCTCCCTCTGACGTCACATACCAACCCACAATACATTCAGGGGCAAAGCCGATATCTCGCGAACCCATGGTTCGATTTTTGCATGCGACATACCGTTGGACTCAAGCTGACGCCCCCTTTGCTATGGACCACTCGTTGTATTAAAAAAAGGAAATATTTGTTTTCGAAAGTAGCGATTATTAGAAAACCAAACATGGTAGAACGTTATGCAATAGCTCAAACGAAAGGTATCTATGTCCTTTATTTTTAATAATAACACTTTTTTTTTTGAAAACAGTCCTATTTTGAAATTCCTATATCTTGGAAACTAACAAGTTTACAAAAAAGTTTGTTTGACGTAAATGAAAGGTCCCTACCCCCTCTACCGTTAAAATAAATTTCATGTCTCTAGGATAAAAACTTGACAGTAGTGCTAGGTTAGCGATTCTGCTTACCAGCCTACTTTCCTACGAACTTTGGCGATATCTCTCGAACGCATGATCGGATTTTAACGAACGAGGTGTTGTTGGCGTTAGGGTGACGTCCTCTTTGCTAAGAATGAGTGTTGGTATTTTAAAAAAATGAAAATGTTTGTTTTTTGGATTGGCACTATTTTGGAAACGGTGAATTTTAGAAAAAAGTTTGTTTGACGTTAATGAAAGGTCCCTAGGCCCTTTAGGTGGACAGCAAGTTTGAAGTGTCTAGGACAAAAAAAAATATAGCCTACTTTCTCGCAAACATTGGTGATAATTGGCTAACGCCTGATCGGATTTTAACAAATGAGGTGTCGTTGGACTCGGGCTGACGGGCGCTTTGCTATGGACCACGTATTATATATATATATTTTTTTTGAAAATTTTTGTTTTTGAAAGTAGGTGATAGTTTGAAAACCAAACTTGATAGAACGTTGTCCAATAGTTGAAATGAATGATCTCTATGACCTTTATTTTTTATAATAAAACTTTTTATTTTTTAGATTTTTTGAAAACACTTAAATTTTGATTTTTATATTTTGGAAACTAGGAATTTTACAAAAGAGTTTGTTTGCCATAAATGAAAGGTCCCTACCCCCTCTACTACGAAAATAAATGTCAAGTCTCTAGGACAAAATACTATGCATTTTGAAACGTTTTTTACCTGTTTTATTCAATTTTTTAAAATAAAGAGTGTTTGTAGACGGAGAGCCGGTAGCGCTTGACGTATGTTACACCGAGGCTATGACTGGCCATGGTGAATACAGGAAATGGCTATTTCGAGGGGGTGACAAAAAGATAGAACGAGGGGTCGGTTTCCGATATTTTGCTATGACGAATATTTCGAAAATCCCTTTGGGCGATTTCTGTGACCGTGCCCGGAAGAAATGAATTGCTATTTTGGCGGGATGGCGGGGCAGCTTATGAAGGGTGGTTTTGTGATATTTCCTATGACGGATGGAGGCGAATAATTGAAAATGTGTGAAGCATTCTAAGATTTTTCTTACCCCCGAAAGGGGATCTTTAACATGCTAGTAAACGGTAATAAGCGGGACCACTGTCTGGCACAGCAAATGGTTGTAGAATATGGAAACCTATAATATTCGGTCGAGCAAGCCTTGTGCCAAAACGGTAAGGTCATTGCCTTGAGATGTTATAAACTAAATATTGAACTGGGTGAAGTGATGTGTTGTAGGGTGAAAGTATGTGGATAACATGATCATGTATTGAAGATGGCCGCTCGCTAATAATTATTATTACAGTAAAATGTTTATTTAATTTAATTTAATTTATTTATTAAATACCATTTATGTTACATTATTGTGATAAGTCTCACGAATCTGATGACAGTACAGATTATCTGTGAGACATATTAATTATTATTTACAACATATATATAGTCACAAGAGCCTCCGTGGCTTAGGCGGCAGCACGCCGGCCTCTCACCGCTGGGTCCGTGGTTCAAATCCCGGTCACTCCATGTGAGATCTGTGCTGGACAAAACGGAGGCAGACAGGTTTTTCTCCGGGTACTCCGGTTTTCCCTGTCAAAATTTCATTCCAGCAACACTCTCCACTATCATTTCATTTCATCTGTCATTCATTTAATCATTGCCCCAGAGGAGTGCGTCAGGCCTCGGCAACCGGCACAGTTCATATCCTCGCCGCTAGATGGGGGCTTCATTCATTCCATTCCTGACCCGGTCGCAGACTGGAAGCAGGCTGTGGATTTTCATTTTCATATAGTCACACATGTTTTCAATGCTAACACACACAGTCCTGCTCACTGGAGACTGACAGCCTTGTGAGAGCTGTTGCTGCTGCTGACAAGGCAGGAATGTCTACGTCAGCTGGAATATCAGCTTACTTGCCTGGTAGAGGCTAGCAGGTCTGGGGTTTAAACAGCCGCCATGTTGGTTCTTATGCACTAGTAATACCAATGTATAAGAGGCAGCCATTTTGGTTCATTATTAAAAACATAAAACCAGTTTAAGGTATATGAATTCTATCACGATTGAGGAATGTGCAGGGGCGTGGGAACATGCGAGAGACAAACAACATTTCAAGGTCAAAACGCTGAGAAAATGCCACTCTCTCTGTTGCTAAGCAGACTGATAAGGATTGCGTTAGTCATACACTTGCCATTTTAGCACACGGACGTATACAGTAGAGCTGTGGAAGAAAAATCCATTTATTTTTTGGTAAGTACCTATTAATGATTATTTAATAATGTAATGCTAATGAATCTTAAGTTTGTAGTTATTGATAAGGTAATTAATGATTTTTTTAATTTATTTGTTTGCAGATAACTGGTATACCTTACATGTCTGAGAGAGAAGAAACCATTACACTTTTGAGCCCACTAGAAGGAAACAGCAAAAATCCAGTACAAGTCAAGGTGAGTTTTTTTAAACTTTAACACACGATGATTTTTTACCAATTTTAGTCTATGATCTACAGTCTGTTTAAGTGCCATGTAATGAACAACGTGGTATAGGATTTAAGACGACAATCAAAAGACGTTTCATATTCATTAAGTCCATTATTATCAGGGTCATTTTCTGCCAACAGGTGCTTCCTGCGTATGACAAGGTTGTAGACTGGTGGGTTAGACAGCCTTTCTTGCTAAGGGTCTCCTATATACCCTAAACATGGCTATACATGTTAGTTCTGAACATTTAGTGGTTAATATTGTATATTAATTTATATACAGAGCTTATACAAACACGTCTTGCACGCGGTCAAACTTCACAAGAGTCACATGGAACACGCAAAGTATGTTTCCGCTACCTAGCGGTAAATATGAGTAATATCTGAACTACTTGCATGCTACCCAGTGGAGGATATGAACACTCACTAGTGATATCCGAGGTGAGCTGAGGTTAGGTTAGGTTAGGTAAATTTAGGTTAGCCATGAAAATAAGCTACCAAAATAAGCCACCAAAATAATTGGTTTTTACCCCTGAGATCCTGGGTTCCAACTCGACTATGCATAGAATTTAATTATTATCTGAGAGTTGAAAGGTTAGGTTAGGTTAGGTTAGGTTAGGTGAAGTTAGGTTAGGTAAAGTTAGGTTAGGTGAAGTTAGGTTAGGTTAGGTAAAGTTAGGTTTGGTTAAGTTAGGTTATGTTAAGTGAGCAGAGGTTAAGTCTTTAAATATTCCATCTCTTTCAAATACTTTCCAAGACCAAGAATAAAATCCACTAAATACATTGACAAACATAATTTGTCAAATAAGCCAATACAAAAGCCAACACAAAAGCCAATATATAAGCCAACACAAAAGTCAACACAAAAGCCAATATACAAGCTTATGGTAAGTCACTCCATCAGCAAAACAGTTGTAAACTTTGTAGTGTGAACATCGTACTGACAAGCCAAGGTCTTTGTTTAAACTTTAACACACGATGATTTTTTACCAATTTTAGTCTATGATCTACAGTCTGTTTAAATGCCATGTAATGAACAACGTGGTATAGGATTTACGACGACAATCAAAAGACGTTTCATATTCATTAAGTCCATTATTATCAGGGTCGTTTTCTGCCAACAGGTGCTTACTGCGTATGACAAGGCTGTAGACTAGTGGGTTAGACCGCCTTTCTTGCTAAGGGTCCCCTATATACCCCAAACGCGGCTATACATGTTAGTTCTGAACATTTAGTGGTTAATATTGTATATTGAGTTTATTTACAGAGCTTATACAAGCACGTCTTGCACGGCATGGAATTTAATTATCATCTGAGAGTTGAAAGGTTAGGTTAGGTTAGTTTAGGTGAAGTTAGGTTAAGTAAAGTTAGGTTAGGTTAGGTTAGGTAAAGTTAGGTTAGGTTAGGTTAGGTTATGTTGAGTGAGCTGAGGTTAAGTCTTAAAATATTCCCTCTCTTTCATATACTTTCCAAGACCAAAAAATCCACTAAATACATTGACAAAAATAACTTGTCAAATAAGCCAATACAAAAGGCAATACAAAAGCCGACACAAAAGCCAACACAAAAGCTAATATATGAGCCAACTCAAAAGCCAACACAAAAGCCAATATATAAGCTTATGGTAAGTCACTCCATCAGCAAAACAGTTGTAACCGTTGTAGTGTGAACATCGTACTGACAGGTCAGTTACTACTAGGGAACTTACTACAATCAACAAAGGTAGGCAACGTGCACTCTATCAAGGCTACTCTTATAAGTATCATCGCCAGAATGTGAATGGAATAATATTCTGGCGATGCTCAAAAGAGTGGTCAACAAAATGTCGAAGCAATCTGAAAAGTAAAAACGGAAAGGTTTTAAGTGTTAGTGTTCAGCAATGTAGTGCTCCAAACGAACCACGGTTGCTGTTTACAAAAAAAATTCAAAATGCTAAAAAGCGATTGCTAGAAAACAATACTGCTGCTGAAAATAATTCAACGCTTTTTGACTTTTAAAGTCGGACATTTTTCCGTATTGACAGAATGTAATAATAAACAAAGTTTATATGGTTCCGCCTAGTCAATACATTGTTTTATTAGAGGTTTTATCGTGACATAATCACTTGTCTTTGCGTATGTTGGGACATGTTTCGGTGTCTAGTGACATTGACACCATCATCAGCCTATGGTTATTGGCAACACTCAATGACATTAAAATAATAATTAAAACAACACACACATGACTAAAATAACACTTTAAAAAGTTTTTAAAACACTGTCATATTGAAAGTTCAATAAAAAGTCTTAAAAAAGGCTTGCTGCACTGTTTTGGTTTCCAATGTCCTGCTTCCGATAAAAACCTCCAATATCCAGCAAGAGGTGACCAAACATAACTGGAAAAGAAAATCCCTGTGTGAACTATGATAAATATTAAATTTAATATATTAAATTTAATATATTAATATTTATCATAGTTCACACAGGGATTTTCTTTTCCAGTTATGTTTGGTCACCTCTTGCTGGATATTGGAGGTTTTTATCGGAAGCAGGACATTGGAAACCAAAACAGTGCAGCAAGCCTTTTTTAAGACTTTTTATTGAACTTTCAATATGACAGTGTTTTAAAAACTTTTTAAAGTGTTATTTTAGTCATGTGTGTGTTGTTTTAATTATTATTTTAATGTCATTGAGTGTTGCCAATAACCATAGGCTGATGATGGTGTCAATGTCACTAGACACCGAAACATGTCCCAACATACGCAAAGACAAGTGATTATGTCACGATAAAACCTCTAATAAAACAATGTATTGACTAGGCGGAACCTTATAAACTTTGTTTATTATTAATAATTCAACGTTCAAAAAACCCTTAACATTATCAAACGCCACGCAGACTCTACATGAGGAGACTGTAAAGGAAGAGGAAGAGGAAGAGGAACAGGAACAGGATTATTTAACTGGTTTTAGTGATGTTGAGGTTAATGTTGAGCATAATAATAATCATGCTGCTTATTATTATAATAGTGATAATGACGTTTTTATACCTATTGTTCGCCGTGGAATAAAGATCTACAACAAGCTTTGTTTTTAAAACTATAACACACTATCGTAAAGGCAATGACTTGTATTAAGTAGCATTTATTGTCATAATCATGTATACTCTGCAATATTAAATATTGTAACTTTGTAGAAAATAAAACAGCATTGTAACATCATTTGCATTTATTTACAAACTTTATATACATTTTTTTGTTTCATCATAATATTTTTAAAGTCAATATTAAAACTAAAACATTATTATTCTATACACATTTTTTTTCTTTCAGTCCATTGTCATTACTTATGATACGTGTTGCCCCTAGTGGTAAGTTCGTTAACTGGATTACGGTGGGTAGAAGCACAGCACAATGGTCCTCTTAAAGAAATAGTAGTTTTATTGCAGGTCTTAGCAAGTTACAGTTCACCACACAATAAACAGATACAAGCAATTAGCTGTCTTACAGAAGCTGCCTCTATGGAGCTCGACTCACCCTTTCGCTCAGTTATGCAGTTTATCCTACCGTAATGAGGTCCGTGAACTTGGCTAGAAGTAACGGCACTCTCCCTCAAGAAAACAAGCCCCACTCACTTGTTCTGAATGTACACTCTCTCGCCGTCTGCAGGCTAGGAAAACAGTCCACTGCGTTTCGCAATCCACACAGCACTTCACCGCATGCAATAGCCCCACTTGGGTTTCGCACGTCACGTCACCAACTATTGTCGCACTCGCTCAAAAACACTGTCCGTCCCTTGCTGGTGAGGCCGATTTATATAGCGAGGCTGGTGACTCGATGGATGTTTCCAGAATTGACAAGGGTTCACACCTTCTCGAGAATTCCAACAGCAGTAGGGCCACGAATATTTGAGACGGTCTCTTTTGTACTGCCTGTCTTCAATGTTGCGCAAATCGCTGGTAACACACAGTCAGGATAGCCTCTGGCGGACTGAGTCACGCGCGGGGCGACGAAGCTGTCTATCATTCGTAACACCACCCCCTTCCTAAAAAGGCTGATCGTCCCGATCAGTCATTGGTCCATCTGTGTCTCTCCGTAGGCTGCCAGGCGATTTCGATGCACGATCTTCATCTTCGCCCTCGGGCTCCGCTGGATCCTGTAGACGACATCGTTGATCCGTTTCACAACTCGGTACGGGCCCTCCCAGGACTTCTGCAGTTTCGGTGACAAGCCTTGCTTCCGTAATGCGTTGAAGAGTCAGACCAGGTCGTCCTCGTCGAATCCGCTGGCATCCGTCTGCTGGTCGTATCGGGTCTTCATTCGGTTGGTCTCGATCCGCAGTCTCATACTTGCGAACGCGTGCACGTCCTCCAGTCGGTCGACCAGTTCTTGACAATACTGGCTTACCGGGACCGGATCGTCCCCAGGTCGGCCGAAGGCAAAGTCGACAGTTAGACGTAGTTCCCTCCCAAACATGGCCCGGGCTGGCGTGCACCCGGTGTCTTCATGCACGGCGGCGAGGTAGGCTAGGAGAAATAGTGGAAGGTGTCTGTCCCAATCCCTCTGGTGTTCGCTGACGACTATCCAGAGATGGTTCTCGATGGTGCGATTGAATCGCTCCACCATTCCGTCGGACTGGGGGTGTAGCGGCGTCGTCCTTGTCTTCCGGATTCCCAGCAGCTGGCATAGGTTCTGGAACTCCTGCGACTCGAAGTTCCTCCCTTGGTCGGTGTGCAGCTCCAAGGGTACTCCGTACTGGCTGATGATCTACTTCAGCAGGGTCTCTGAGATTGTCGCGGCTTCTTGGTTAGGGAGTGCATACGCCTCTGGCCATTTGGTGAAGTAGTCGCTGACGAACAATATGTAGCGGTTCCCTGCGTCTCTCAACGGGAATGGCCCAGCAGCATCGATGGCCACTCTCTCCATGGGGCCACCCACGTTGTTGGTCTTCAGTGGGCCCCGTCGTCTTCGTACTGGGCCCTTGCTGGCTGCGCAATCGTGGCACCTCCCGCAGTGGTTCTCCACGTCTGCTCGGCATCCGATCCAGTAAAACCGCTCTCTCAGCTTCTCCATGGTCTTCTTTATCCCTAGGTGTCAACCAGATGATCCTCCAGGGACTTCCTTCAGGACTTCCTCCGTCATAGCCTTTGGTACGACGACTTGTTCTCGAGATGTCTTCCCGTCGGTGCTCTCCCAGGTACGGCAGATGAGGCCATCCCTTACAATCAGCGAGTCCCACTGCGCCCAGTAGGACTTGAACTTTGGACTGCAGTCGCTCACAATGTTCCACCCGGGTCTGGGAACACAGGCCCTCTTCCATTCGGCTATCAGTCCCAGGTCATCATCTTCTGCTTGTCTCCGCGTTAAAGATTCGCGGCTCCAGCTCCCTTGAAGTTCCACAGTAGTCCTTCGAAACTGTATCCCGGTGTTCTCCTCCCTTCTGGCACAGAAGGTGCAGTCTTCGGGGCACGGTCTTCGTGACAGGGCGTCGGCGTTAGAATGCAGTTGGCCATTCCTGTGCTGGATCTCAAAGTTGTACTGTTGAAGCCTCTTTAACCACCGCGCGAGTTGACCCTCGGGCAGCTTGAAGTTCAGGAGCCACCACAGGGATTCATGGTCGGTCCTGATGAGAAATTCTTGCCCGTACAGGTACTTGTGGAAGTGTACAATGGTCTCCACGATAGAGAGCAGTTCCTTCCTGGTGACGCAGTAGTTCCTCTCTGGCTTTGACAAGGCTTTGCTGAAGTAGGCCACTACTCTCTCCTCGCCGTCCATTATTTGCGACAATATTCCCCCTATACCAAAGTCGCTGGCATCGGTATCGACGATGAACCTTGTTCCAGGTCTGGGGTAGGCCAGAATAGGCGCGGTGCACAGAGCCTGCTTGAGTTGTTCGAAGGCACTGTGGCATTCTGCTGTCCACGTGAAGAGTTGGTCCTTCTCAGTCAGTCGATGCAGTGGTTTGGCGATGTCGGCAAATCCTCTCACGAAGCGACGGTAATAGGTGCAGAGTCCCAGGAAGCTTCGTAGTTGGGACTTGTCCAACGGAACTGGCCACTCCCTCACAGCTGCGGTCTTCTCTGGGTCGGTGCGCACCCCTTCCTCGGAGACGTTATGCCCAAGGTACTGGACCTGCTTCTGGAAGAGCTGACACTTCTTGGGGCTCAACTTCAGCTGGGCAGCCCGTAGCTTCATCAAGATTTCCTTCAGGTTGCTGTAGTGCTCCTCGAAGCTTCTCCCCAGAACGATGACGTCGTCTAGGTAGACCAGGCAGGTCTTCCAATGTAGTCCCCTCAGAATGGACTCCATTAGCCTTTCGAAGATCGCAGGGGCGTTGAACAGAACGAATGGCATGACGGTGAACTGCCAAAGCCCGCTGCCCACAGAGAACGCCGTTTTCTCGCGGTCCTTAGGGTGGAACTCCACCTGCCAGTAGCCACTCTTCAAATCCAAGTTGGAGAACCATCTTGATCCTGACATGGTGTCCAGCGTGTCGTAGATCCGGGGTAGAGGGTAGCTGTCCTTCTTCATGACGTCGTTCACCCGCCTGTAGTCCACGCAGAACCTGGTGGAGCCGTCCTTCACTAGCACGACCGGAGAGTTCCAAGGACTATGTGATGGCTCGATCACCCCCTGCTCCTTCATTTCTGCCACCATCCGGTCGACTTCAGCTTGCATGGCGAGCGGGACACGTCGGAATGGGGCCCTAATCGGTGCGCTGCCCCCAACGTCGATTCTGTGCTGGACCAAGCTTGTCCTGCCGAAGTCTTTGCTCCCCACGGAGAAGACATCCTGGAATTCGTGTAGCAGGTCCTGAAGTTCGCGTGATTGTTCCTCGTCTAAATGGTCCTGGGATCCTTGGTACAGCTTCTGTAGTTCTTCTGGCAGGGCGCATCTTCTTCGGTTGTCCGTCTGCAGGTGTCCGTCCGTCATGTCTGTGATGCGGGCAATCCAGCTAACGGGCTCGCAGACTCCTAGGTTGGTGTCCTGGTGAACCGTAATGTCGTAGTCGTTCAGGTTGGACAGGCGGACGTACGGCCGAGACGTCGTGTTGTTGAGGGTCTTGGCAATTAACAATCCTTTTGTCTGGATGTCCTCATATTTTGGCTCGATGACAGCCGCCACTCCCTCAGCAGTTCCGTCGACAATTACGGCAGCGCTGACCTTCGCCATGGCGGGAACGATGACGTCCTCTCTCAGCCTTACTCGTCGTGCGGTGATGGCCTCTTGTGCTGGCTGCAAAGCAAGTTCCTCACCACCGATGTGCAGAGTGTTGGTACTCAGGTTCAAGATGATGTTGTTCTGGTCCAGAAAGTCCAGTCCGATGATCACTTCGTTTGATACGTCAGTCACAAGCACTGGATGCTTCACCGCCCGTCGACCAATGACGAACTCCAGTGATGCTTCGCCATGTACCAGTGCAGTCTCTCCAGTCGCGGTTATTATTTGGAGGTTCCTTTGTGTGGGTTGCACTCTCCAACTCGGGATCACGGTTGGAATGACGATGGTCCTCGGCGCTCCCGTGTCGATCAGCATGGGCAGCTCACTCCGTTGACGACTCCGTCGACCATCAGGCTGCTATTGTCCGTCTGTATCTTCGTCACACGAACTTGGACTGCCGGGGCTTGACGACTGTCGCAGCCAACATTTGCCTCCCAAGGCTGGCTAATACTCGTTTCCCTGGGCCGCGCGGTTTTCAGACGACTGATTTCCCGCCGGATACCCTCGGCGGCAGTGATCACCGCATTCGTTGCTCAGATGGCCTTTCTTACCGCAGGTCCAGCAGGTCAGTAGTCCTCTTCCGGACCGCCTCTCCGGGAGTCTTCCGTCTGCGTCGTTGTTGGTGGCGCCGCGACTATTGAAGAAACGGCCCAGCGCCTCCATCAATTCATCGGCCAGGGGCTTAGTCTCGTTGGTTTTAGCCGGTTCGTCGACGTCCACTTAACGCACCCGCGCGTGCATTCTAGATGCCTGGTTTTCCGTCTCGAACTCAAGTGTGTGGCTCAGCGCATCTGCCAGGGTCTTATTGCGCGCGAGTCGCAGCGCCTTTTGAGTGTCTGAGTCTCGTAGCCCGTCGGTGAAGGTCTGCGTCGCAATCTGTTCCAGAAAGTCGGCCGGCGCTGTTGGATAGGCGAGCCTTACGAGGCGCTTGATATCCGTTTCGAACTCCTGCTGGGTTTCCGCGTTCTTTTGTACCCGTGTCCGGAGCTGCATCTGGTAGGCCTGCTGAAGATGGCTATCTCCATATCGGGACTCCATATGGGCGATTAGTGCAGCGTAGTCCTGAGATTCAGTCAGGATGGCCTGAAGGACGTTAAGGGCGTCCCCTCTGAGCGCTACAATGAGAGCTGTAGCCTTTTCTGTGTTGTTCCAGTTGTTTATGGAACAGACCGCCTCGAACTGACGTATGTATATGCTCCACGGGACCTTTCCGTCGAAGGTTGGAGGCGTCACTCTGCTCTGTCCCGTTCCTGACGTTCCCGGTGTAACTGGGGACGGGCGTCGGCGCAGCTCGTCAACTTCTTCTCGTAGAGCGACGAACTTCTTTCCCACTTCCTCACGTAGGCCCTGGCAGACGGTGTTGACTTCCTCCCGCAGACCCTGTTCTAATTTCGTTTGCCTTTCCTTTAATTTAGTCAGCAGACACTCTTCCAAATTTCTCTGGCCATCCAGAAATTTGGTAGTCAAGTCCTCGGCTAACTTATTCTGTCCGTCTTCCATTTTCTTCAGGTCCTCTGCTAACTTCCTCTGGCCGTCTTCCATCTTCTTCCAGCCGACCTCTAATTTGGAAGTTAGGTCCTCGGCTAAACTTTTCTGGCCGCCTTCCATCTTCTTCAGGTCCTCCGCTAACTTATTTTGACCGTCTTCTATCTTGGTTTCCATGCCACTTAACTTTTCTAGCAGTGCTTGCAATTGCGCTTCCAGTTTAGTTGTTTGTCTTGTAAAGGGCATGCACTCACATAAAAATTAGAGAACTGTGGTAAAATGACCTGCTCGGGTTTTGAAACCAGGACCTTCAGGTGTTGTGCTTGGGTTCGTAATCCGGCTTCTGGCACCAGTTGATACGTGTTGCCCCTTGTGGTAAGTTCGTTAACTGGATTACGGTGGGTAGAAGCACAACACAATGGTCCTTTTAAAGAAATAGTAGTTTTATTGCAGGTCTTAGCAAGTTACAGTTCACCACACAATAAACAGATACAAGCAATTAGCTGCCTTACAGAAGCTGCCTCTATGGAGCTCGACTCACCCTTTCACTCAGTTAGGCAGTTAATCCTACCGTAATGAGGTCCGTGTCCTTGGCTAGAAGTAACGGCACTCTCCCTCAAGTAAACAAGCCCCACTCACTTGTTCTGAACGTACACTGTCTCGCCGTCTGCAGGCTAGGAAAACAGTCCACTGCGTTTCGCAATCCACATAGCACTTCACCGCATGCAATAGCCTCATTTGGGTTTCGCACGTCACGTCACCAACTATTGTCGCACTCGCTCAAAAACACTGTCCGTCCCTTGCTGGTGAGGCCGATTTATATAGCGAGGCTGGTGACTCGATGGATGTTTCCAGAATTGACCAGGGTTCACCCCTTCTCGAGAATTCCAACAGCAGTAGGGCTACGAATATTCGAGACGGTCTCTTTTGTACTGCCTGTCTTCAATGTTGCGCAAATCCCTGGTAACACACAGTCAGGATAGCCTGGGGCGGACTGAGTCACGCGCGGGGCGACGAAGCTGGTTAGAATTCGTAACACTTATATTTTTCCATTATTATTTCACATTTGTTTTTTATTTAATTAAAACGCACCATGCACCTATTGTTTTTAAAACCTTCATAAATTATGTGTACAGGTTGCACAGCATTATTCACTTCATCAAAAACACTCTCCGTCATATCATTAAACCATGTTGGCAGAAATGTCTCAACATTTTCGCATACACGATCACCATATGCTGTTTTTAATTTCCGAATCTTGATAATCCGGAATGGAATATGCGTTGGCAATTCGCTTAGCTTCTTTGTCTCTAAGCCACATTCTTGTCCCTCAGCATTCAAAGCTTTCATTGTAGTAGTCTATAAACAATACAAAAGCATATCTATTACACTCTACAACAGCTTGTAATAATATTGTGCATATAGCTATTTTGCACTATGCATTGCTAATAAATTATACTATTTATGCAAGAAATGCCCTAACTGTAGCAGATACTACTTTTCTGCATATAGCACAAGTGTTAAGTTCTAATGCACACTTGACACATGCTATCATGTGTCCACAAGGCAAAAATACAACACCTAGTTCATCTTGATAACAAATTTTACATAATTGTTGTTCACACTTTTGTATCTGTTCATAAGACAAAGTCTTTTTTCAGCCTCATGTATTTGCTCTGCGTGTTCTAGCTCTAAAGGCACTTTTATGTCTTGTGTTGCAATTACGTTTTCTTTACGAATAGTGTTCACAAATTCCTGACCTTTAAGCAACACCATGTATTTAGAGTTAGGTAACCAACGAGTGTGTTCCAAAAAAGGGTCATCAGTCATTTGCCAATCCTTTAAAGCTAATCCACAATGAAAACATATTGTTTTATTCCCTTCACCAGTATAAAAAATCTAGCTTCACTTAGCTGTTTTGTAAGGTGTTTTAATATTAATGGCCAAACATTTGTATAAGATCCTAAACGTTTTTCAACAGACCAGTACTCTGGGTGTGCTAGCGCTTTAGTCTTGCAAACTCCCAATTTTTCAAAAGCACATGCCAATTCAACACTCTCTATGGCATATGGACCACATATCGACACCAACGTTGGCTGGTAATACATCATTATTATTATTTATTTGCGATTCAGCAACGAAAGTAGTGGCCAATGGCCTCTTTGTTCGGTAAAATGGATACACGGGCATGTTACCCACTTGTTTTCCAAGCATGTAAGGACAACAAGGAGAACATCGCAAATGGTCTCAAAAGGGATCATCCCCTTCTTCACAGTGTGAAAGTTCAATACGACAAAACACACTGCGCACAAAATCTTCTCGGTTCAAGTAATAGAATCCAGCTCCAGCAAGTTTATGTGCCGACAAAAAGCCTACAGGCCAGGATTTAAATGTTAACCAACGATCATTCTCTGATTTCAAAATATAACCCACGTGGTAAACCGGCTGGCTCACTTTTTGTATTTGGTACTAACGCCATGTGTTTTTTATTGCAAGTTATTAACGTTGCACAAGAGCACAGAGTGCTTTAAAGCATAATGTATGCTTGTTCACTGTCTGTTCATTACGTTAATGGCGCATGAATACACGTAAAAGCAAACTAAATAACCAATCACTCAATCAATCAATCAATCAATACTTGTAAATAAAATGCTAACGTTAATTGGCATTAATATTGCGCCCTTATCCTACGGTAATAGGCTAAGTTCACATGGTTTTCAGTCATGCTAAAAACAGCGTTTGAATGAGCCTTGATTTTCAAGGAAAAGGAAGTCTGATTTTGCGTCATTTTAATCATATTAAACTCCTGCCGCAGTGTTATTAGGGCAAGTCAATCAACTGGCCCCTTGACGAACCAAAGATACGTCGCACGGAACTCGCAGTCAAAGGCTAGTCGAGAACATACTTCTATAACGCGCATTTACCAACGCAGGTGTACGCTCAAGGACTTTCGGGGGGCTTGCATCTGATTGCGTTCTGGAAAGTTCTGTTGTACGTCGTATTCTGGTTACACCACGCCCCTAAGTTGCTAAATTAATCTATTTTCACGATACGACAGCACCCAGGGTCGAACCATTGACTACAATAAGCCGGAAGTAATCCTGAGATTTTTTGCAGATGAAAAGAATAATTAAGTCATCAAGAAATTAATAAATCAGTGGTCCAGAACTGGGATCCTTCCGCGGATCCGCCTGGGTTGGAGAGTTTTGGTGTGAGAGTGGGGATGGCGTATATTTCGCCATAATTAGTCCAGAGGACGCAGTATTGATATCCCCTAAAATTACGATCGATTATCGATGATAATCCTATGATTCGACGGACCTTACTATCACGAATAATGTGTACACAGTGTATTGGGATAGATGTGTTGGAATACGGAGCTCATGCTTGTGGAACAATCTTCAGGTGCACAGTCGCCATGTTTTACATATATATATTACACCCCCGCGCAGTCCACGGGGTTAGTCTTCCGCAGTCCACGCAGTTAGTTAGTCGTCCGCAGTTTGGTTGTCACGCAGTTAGTGCGTGAGTTGTGAGTCTTCAGTCATCACTCGTGAGTGTTAGTTGATGTATAGTTTCGCGAACCCGCTGGAGACTGTTAGGGTGTTCGCAGTGTGCTACTGTGCAGTTCGACACATTTTCGATAAACAGTTACACGCACTCACGATAAACAAGTTTACAGTCAGTCGTCATGCAGTTTTCACGCTACAGACAATGACACACAGTTGTATGTAAATGGTCAGTACGACTCAAGGCTGCAGGTTGAACATTTCAGAGAAGCAGTAGTAACTTTAGTAGGCAGCATATGTGTGCAGGGAGAGCCTGCAGTGTTACCAGTTAACACAGGTTGTATAGCTGTAGAAACAGTACTGTCAGTCTCAGAAGTTGGGAGGTGCGCAGTTGATCGCTCGAGACTCGAACCCTCGCCACTGGAACAAGGACAGTTCTGTGAATGAACAGTGGGAAGAAGGAACGCATCGAGATTACCAGTCCGGCGCGTGTGAACAGTGAAATAACAGAAGAATAGGCGCATGATCTAACGAGTGTTGCGTAACCCTAGCCCGATTTTTATGTGAAAGGTGTATTGTGATGTAACGTACGCGTATTGGATAAGGTACTAGAGTACAGCAACCGTACCAGTAGTGTTATTTTTTTGTGTAAGAATAAGGTGAAATTTAGTGATAACCATGATTATCATTCACTCAGTGGAATAGTGTATTGGATGTGAATATGTGTAGTACCGGTATGGCGTGAAAGGCACATGGCTAGGGTTTGCCGACATTTATTGCTGGAGAGGATGACGGCCAACGTTGGAAATGTGATGAGTATAAATTTCCATTAATTATCTATAAGTTATAGTTTTATGGGTCGTGTTTATTATAGTTTGATACAGGAATAGATATTCGTCTTAGAGTAATATTAGATTTTTGAGTTTAAGTATTGTTTGTGGTAGGTTAGGTGTATCCGTGACGACGGAACGCTATTTGTTTTGTTCAGGAGATGCTTAGCGATTATATTTGTTCACGAACTGCGCCAAATTGTACATATTGATAGGAATGCATGTGATTACCCCATTATGTTGTACGTATTTCAGCCCCAGGATGGAGATGGCGGAAAGAGCAGAGCACGTAGATTTGGAAAGAGAGGGAGATTTAAAGAATGTAAAATTTATAGACACACTAATGACGTAGGTTATTAATAATCATAATAATAACAATAATAAATATGACGTCAAGTAGGTATAATAATAACAATATCGAGAGTAATAATAATATCGAATATGGATAGAAGGGGAGGAAATTTAATGTTAATGCCGTTATTACGACACGTGTGGTGGTAATTATTCATATGGATGCACTCTGAACTGTGTCAGGGATGATTTGACGCGTCCTTTTTCTTAGATTAACGCAGGTAATTGTGGTATTGAGTGGGAGAAGTTATTAGAGTATCTATTTGAGTGTATTGGGGAGCAAGGTGAACATCGGCGTAATCGTGGCATATTAATGAGAAAATAGTTGAATGGTATGCCAATGTGATACCGGAAGGTTCCGTGAGGCCCCGGTGGTTCAACGATGAATAAATAAAATGGTATAATGGTATTGAAAAAGGTATAAAAAGTTGCAGGTGACACAGCCATATGTCACTCGACAGCCAACTGAAAGGAAAAAGAAAGTAAGAGAGGTGTGTTGAGCATACCCAATGGAACAGGTAAGACTAAACTATGCTTACAGGTGTTTTGTGTGATTAATGCACCAAGACCAGGTTCCACTCGGGTCGAACCAAAGACTATCTAGATGGTGAGATCGTTTCTCCCTGTGTTTCATTTTGCCTGTGTATTTTACTAAGAGTGCAGGTTGAGAGCCCACAGCATTTAGTGTCTGAGCTACGGTGGCATTCACCAAGGTCGTACACTCCCTATTCCTCTCCATAACGGGACCCTTTGTACCCTAATGAGGCTAAGTTTGACAGTCAAGTTCATGTAGACAGCTGACTTCCTGGTCAGAGGAAATCATGCATAATATTCAGATTCATTTCCAAGATTAATTCATGATGAGATTTACATATGGTACTGTAATACACTAACCTTGTGATCCAAGTCTATTATGAAGGTATTAATTATAATAATAATTATGTTATTATTATTAATAATAATAATAATAATAATAATAATAATAATAATAATAATAATAATAATCTGTTATTGAGTTGAGGATAGACTTATGTAAAGGGTACTTTAATCCAATAACCTTTTGTATCCCAGCTTTGCCGCGAAGATTTAATTCAAATAGATTAATAACCAGATGGATCTTAATAATAATAATAATAATAATAATAATAATAATAATAATAATAATCCATTGATTTCAAGACTGGATTTATTTTAGGGTACAGGTATCCAGTAACCATTGGATAGTGGATTCCATTACGGCGGTAATAATTAAAGGTGATAATAATATTGATGACATTAATAGCAATGATAATAATAATAATAATAATAATAATAATAATAATAATAATGGTGACTTTTATTATAGTGGAATTCGTTTGGCGATTGATTTTCCTTTTCGTGAAGTTAGTTGCTCTCTCAGTCAGTAGCAAGCGTCTGTGAACGTGCAATGCTCTGAAAAAGGTAGGTGAGAGTCCTTGCTTCGAAGCCTACGAGTGTATATATTTTTCCTGTTAGCATTTTCTCCTGTAAATACATATTTGTGTCATGTTGTCTCTTGCAGGGTCGCAGGCATCGTTGACAAGATACACACACCGTTGTTTAATTTTAGTTGCTCGGTGCGGTATGTGAACATAGGATGTTTTTTTTAGTATTGGAATATGCAAATTTTCTGCCTACAGTTGGTATTCATTTTGGTTTCCTTATTTTCTTACCTTACGGTAAGCTTTGTGTGTTTGCCATGATACTCGCAAGCATCTCGAGTTGTATTTATGTGGTATAGTTAAGCACACGCCCATAAGACTTAAACAGACGGTATTGAATCCGGGACCCGAATCATTTTGTTACGAGTCCTGAGTTCAATCCCTGGATGATCATGTTTCTAAGGTATCATGCGTTTACTTTAAGTATCAGTGTAGCACATCTCAAACTCAAATCCCATTGAGGTCGTATGAGTGTAAATTTGCCTTTTAATATTAATAAGTACGCATTGACGTATGCTTAAAAGCTCAAAGGTATAAGTGTGCCAAATTTCATATCCATTTGAAGGGCAAAGTTTCTAGTTGTGAATAATGGATACATGAGTATTGTGATTTGGTGAAAGTGTCTTAATCCACCAAAGGGATCACAGGGGCAATGTTGCCAGATCATGTTATAAAATGACTACCTCATGAATATTATAATTATGGAAGCCCTAAATTAATGGTGGATACGCAATTGGCTTAATGTTTGTTGTATTAATTAATTGGCACACAACGGCAAGTTGCCATGGTATTTTGAATATTGAATTCAGAGATCTGGAATGTATTACAGTGAATATTAATTATGATCTGATCAGATTGATTGTCATCTTGGCATATGATTAATGATTGGTTGTTTGTTTAATTGAAAGATTGAATTTATTGATTGATAATCGATTATTGATAATGAGTGGATTCACATTTCAATCAAAGTTTAATTGATTTAATTTGAATATTATTTGATTCACTGAGTGATTTGAATTGATAATTGAATTAATTGAGGTTAATTTAATTGAAATGTAATTGATTTAAAAGAGATTGATTTAATTAAAGTGTAATTAATTTAATTATCGTCGATTAATTGAAGTGTAATTAATTTAATTGAGGTGTGATTAATTTAATTGGAATTTAATTATTCATTTTTTTAATTTTTGACATTTTTTATTTTTTATTTATTTTTAAATCTTTTGGATTGATTTTAACATTTTTTCGTTATTTTTGATTTCTTTTGGATTTATTTCAAAATTTTGTAATTTGTTAAGTTGTTTTGGGATTGGTTCAATTTTGAATAGTTTCTTATTCTAAATTTTGATTTTCCTGAGTTAATATTTTTGGTTGTCGCTTTCCTTTCGATCATTTTTGTATTTTTTACCATTGTTAATAAAGTTGTTTTTAATTGGGTTTTGAATCCTTTGTGTGATGATTTATTAATCAGCCCTATTGATCTTCCAAATGATGCATCCCAGGACAATTGTTAGCTTCAAGTAGGAACGCACCACCCCCGAGAATAGAATCCTGTCCTGAAGGTCCTATGTTCAAAAGGGTACATAGGGCGGTGGGTAGATTGCTCATCTATCCTAATCTGTTTTCTTTTATTAGTGGAAGATCATAGTGGTTAACACACTCAGAGGCACACGGGTGGCTTAGCTTATTATGTTTTATCGTGCAATGCCTAATCGTATGGCTTGGTAGACGCACTTGAGCTTCAGGCACCCATGAGGGACCAACTTCCCGAAGCATTCCCCGTGGGCATTAAGGCTGACCCACAACGCGCGGAGGAGCGACGGCCGACCTCGCGCGCTCACTCGACTTCTGAACATTGGGGCGAACAGGCCGGCGGTCGTTTTCACCACGCAACCACTTGGCGCCCAACGTGTTTAGCCAGATGCTTGAAGCTTCCATGGAGCTCAACCAATTAGCAGTTACTGTGTTGCCAGGATTATTACTATGCTTAAATTCAATTACACAGTAAGCTGGATAAAGCCCTTAATGTTTCGATGTTGAGTTTCCATACTGGACTCATAGAGCATTATTTTGGTGAGGCCTAATGAATGCATTAATTTCTTATTAAATTAATGTTGTCCATGAGTCCATGACATTTTATTTTTTGTATACGGGAAGTAGATTTTCATTTTATTAACACTGCGCGGTTAATTACCTCAATTTTGGTGAAGAAGATAGATAGATAGATAGATAGATAGATAATGCCTTCATTGGTGGCGAAGTTAGGGCTCAAGGCCCTCTCTTACACTTAACCACTAGAAGAGTATACATCTACATGACATATAATTACAAATACAAATAGCACAAATAATATTAATAGCTATAAGAATAGTGATAATATGAATAATGGTAGAATCATTGATTTCAAAGATACACAATGTAAAGTACCCTTAAATGACGTAACTACAGTAATCCGATCATTCATCTCATTCATTCATTCGTTCATTCAACATTTATCCAGGAAGTCAGCGGGCTCCACACAGCAAATACTCGCAGCAAGCCACTTTAAACTTGCGATGAGAGGGATTGTCTCTAATGTTCGCAGGTAGCAAATTCCATGACCTGGACGCAGAGATTATGAACGAGCGGTTGTAAACAGCATTACGGTTTATAGGTATGGCAAGAGAGGATCCAGATCTCGTATTGGGGTCATGATAGGACGAGAGGTAAGAAAACGGTAAAACAAGATAGTTAGGGGTATTAGTGGAAAGTATTTTGTGCAGTAGTGATAACATGTGGAGTTCACGACGCTGGTGCACTCGAAGCCACTACAGCTCCATATAATAGGGTGATATATGAACATCATATCGCAGGCCAAAGATATATCTTACACAGTTGTTGAGACACCGGTCCAGTTTCTTGTTACTGTCGCAGGTTATTTCAGTCAACACAGTGTCACAGAAGTCAAATATAGGTAGTATCAGAGAGCGAATTAGTTGTACTTTAAGTCGAACAGAGAATACATTACCGAACCGTTTCAGAGGATATAAGCATTTATGTACTTTATTACATGTGCTTATCACCTGTTTAGTCCAATTTAAGGTCTCAGTCATAATAATTCCTAATTTTGTCACTGAAGTAGAGTAGGGTATGATTTTATTGTTTAAAATTATTGGCGAGATGTCACGTTGCTTGAGGGAATATAAGTTTTTACTGGTACCGATAATAATCACTTGAGTTTTATTTGGGTTTATTAATAAACTGTTTTTATAAGCATAGTCACTAAGCTGTTGTAGGTCAGAATTTATTTTAATAATTGCATTATTGATATCACTCGGTTTTGAATGATAGTAGATCTGTACATCATCTGCATACACTTGCAATTTGCAGAAATTAAGGGCTTTTGATATGTCATTTATTTGGATGATAAATAACAGTGGCCCAAGAACCGAACCCTGAGGGACACCGAGGGTCTTACTTTGCCATCCCGAACTCGCATTTCCCACTATCACACGTTTCCGGCGATTTTCGAGGTAAGAGGAAAAGAACCGGAGTGACACACTATTAAAATTTAGTTCTCGAAGTTTCTGCAGTAGCAACTGAGGGTTGACGGTGTCAAAGGCACTAGTGAGATCTAATAATGTCAGTACAGTCACGTCCCGTTGGTCCATTGCACATCTGATATCATCTGTCACTCGTAGTAAGGCTGTCGCAGTGCTATGCCCCTTTCTGAAGCCGGATTGGAAGGGGTTGAGTAGGGAATGCTTTGTAAGGTATTCAGTAACTTGTGTATGAACTAGACGTTCAAGTACCTTGGATAATGGTGGTAGGATGGATACTGGACGATAATCTGAAGGAGAATCAAACTTGGAGCTCTTCGGGATAGGTCTAATTAGTGCATCTTTCCAAACATCTGGGAACACTCCGTTTGTCAGGCAGTAGTTAAATATATGACAAGAGTTTAGTGCTTTTCAGTCGGTCAACACGAATGTACCCAAAAGAGATGGGTTATGCCCTAATCCTGAAATAAATTACATGAGATTAATAAATTAATAAATTAATAAATGAGATTAATCTCATGTAATTTTATTTCAGGATTAGGGCATAACCCATCTCTTTTGGGTACATTCGTGTTGACCGACTGAAAAGCACTAAACTCTTGTTTACTAAGGCAACACTGAAAATATGGCTTCAAACACCACAATTAAATATATGAGTTAGTATTGGCAGAACAGCTCCCAAGACATCCTTAATCAGTGATATAGGAATGTCATCATTACCTGTGGCATTGGATGAAATAGAGTATATCACACCTTTAACTTCATTCGAGCTGACATTTCTAAAAGAGAATTGCTCAAAAACAGACTGCTGTTGTAACAAGGGTACCGGTAGTGAACTTTTAGGGAAGGAGGTAGAGGCTACTTTTGGCCGTGCGAAGTAATCATTTAGAGCCTCTAGCGATATGCTTGGTACATGTTGTTCAACTGTCTTACCTATCCCTAACGCACGTAATTTACTCCATTTTTGTCTAGGGCTGTTGGTTTTCATCAGTTCCTGAAAGTATTTATATTTAGAATTTCTAATTAGCTGCTTGGTTCTGTTTCTCAGAATTCTATATCTCTCAAAGTCAACTGCATCATGTGTCAGTCTGTATTGTCTGTATAGTTTGTCACGACTGTTCATAGCAGATCTTAACTCAGCCGTTAGCCACGCAGATGAAGAGCGGGTAATTCTTACCCGTTTCTTTGGTGCATGTTTGTCAAATATTTCTAGTACCATTAAATTGAATGTATTTACTTTAGAGTTTATGTTCTGAGAATTACGTATATTATCCCAAGGCAAGTTATATGCATCATAGCGTAGTTTAATCTGGTCAATATGTCGTAAGTCTCGTATTGTAATGAAGCGTGGTTTATACTTAGGTATTCGTATAGAATAACATAAGTACAATAGATCATGTGAAGAGATGCCAGGAGCAGGGATCTGTCCGTGTTTAATTACTTTCTGAGGTTGATTTGTCACAAGAAGATCAATTAAGGTATGGCTCGTATGATCAGAGTAATGAACATGATTAGTAGCGTTCAGGGGTAAAACCGTCATGTTTGTGGCGTGAAATAAATTCAGTAGGCTGTTAACTTCACCAGTCTGCTTTAAAAGGTCAGTGTTAAAATCACCCATGATTATAATGTCGTCGTATGCCGAGGCAAGACCTGCTAATGTATCTTCAAAATCAGCAGTCTGTCTTATTTTAGGTGGCTTGTATACAATCCCTATTAATATCTTTTTATGGCAGTCTAATTCTACAAACATAAATTCTGGTCGCAGTATAAGTGTTGGGTCAGAAGTGGAAATTATCTTACATTTTAGGTCGTTTCTGTAATAAAGTAGAAGCCCGCCACCTATTTTGTCAATACGGTCATGGCGTAATATAGAGTATCCATCAAGGTTAGCTGCAGATGACGGCAAGTCTTTACGCATCCAACTTTCACTGATTCCAATAACATGTACATTGTTTACTTCAAAAATAGCCTCTACCTCCTCCAGATGTGCTAATAATGACTGACCGTTTAGATGGCAACACTGTAACGACCGCGGATGGCTCTTAAGCTGCTCTTGCAACACAAGTCCCGTTGAAGCTGGTAGGGATGGGAGAGAAGGGGTGGGCGAAGTTAGGGGAGAGGAATACAGGTCAATGATATTGCCGTTGTCCTGGCCAACAAACATCTAAAAGTATGCAGTGGGAAATAAAATTAAGTAAGAAGTAAAATGAGCTTACCTGAGCAACCTGGTGAGCAGATCCACTGACTTTCACAAGCACACACATACACACACACAAATATAACCTAATTACTATATACATAATTTCTATCCTAGGTTCACTTGTTCATCTTACACCCTGCCATGTTGTTTAACTGCATCATCGTGCATATTTGAATTTTGCTTCCATCCTCCCTTAAAACACAAATACGTCCATCTTGATTCCAGCATTTCTGCAATCCCCATATCCCGTGCCTGATTTAAGATAGTTTTTCTCACACTTGTAAGTGACTCAGTTAGCATGAGCCCACTGCCCTTAAAAGCTCGCTTCGCACGCCACACACGATCTCGATCATGATACCGAAGTAACTTGATGATAATCGGTCGATTTCCTTGCGAGACCACCTCAGCAGACGTTCGATATCGGCGGCCCAGCCTGTGGCAGCGATCCACATCAAGCAGTGAGATATCAACTGAAAGTTTATTTATCAGTGTCTGAAGTGCTTTGTTGTAGACGTCCTCAGATGGCTGCTCAGGGACCCCATGCAACAAGAGGCAGTTTCGGCGACTGTACTGTTCAGCCTCATCCAATACCTCGTCTTGTTTATGAAGCCGGTTTTCCAGTTCCTTCAACTCCCCTTTAAGTCTGGAGATGTCATCACTGGCCTGTTTCTTGAACGCCTGGAACTCATCGCCAAGCGCTTGGAGCACGTTTGGTGGGTTGGCGGCACTTACAGCTGAATCTAGACGAGCTTGATATTCTTTTAAGGAATCTTCGAAAGCGATATCTTCCTAGCTACTTCCTTTAGAGACATCGCGTTTACTTTTTAGTGAAGAGGATGCCTAATAATATAACTTAGTTCACACGAATCAGCACTTTCTGCAACTTAACTTTCTATTTAAGCAGGGTGTAGCAAGAGCAACTTCACTCAACCATCACACTTGCCGCCATCTTGATAATTCATTGGGGTTTTACTTAAAACAAAACATCCACTGGAATATCCACATGGAGATTTGAGATGTGCTGCACGTTGGTGCAGGTGTAGTTGTTGTCCCAGCATGGATGAGTGCAACCCCGTTTCTTCGAATTGATTGTTATGGTATCGTTAGAGGACATGAAAGCTCTGAAGGAGCAATTGGGTAAGGAACAAGTAGCGCAGCTTACAGGACAGTTAGCTCAACTGAAGATCGAGAGTGAAGAACATCTGACACAACAGTTAACGCAACAATTACCACAGTTGAAAGTCGAGGGTGAGGAACACTTGACACAACAATTAACACAGTTGAAATTCGAGAGTGAGGAACACTTGACACGACAATTAACACAGTTAAAGGTCGATAGTGAGGTCCAACTCGATCACATCAGGTCTGAAATGAAGCAGATAAGTCAAGCCTGCGAACAAAATAACAAGGAAATGCAAAGACACAGGGTTGCTATTGAAAGCCAAGTTGACAGTATCGCCCAGAGGATGTCAGTTTTAGAAATGGGTACTCAGTCGCAGATGTCTACCTTTAAGAGCGAGCTCATTACGGCACAAGCGGATGTTATCGAACTACAAGAAGGCCATACGGAAACATCAGCCAGACTTGAGGCAGTTGAGACCGACGTCTCCAGATTTAAGGAAGAAGTCAAGGAGACATGGCATGCGATAAGAGAAGAAATAAAAGAATCCCAGGAAGGAAAATGATTCAAGACAGAGAGGATCTCAAAAGAGACAGGGAATTGGTATATGATGATATTTGCAAAGAGATTAAAGAAGAAGAGAAAGAACTGTTGCGAGAACTAGGTGAAGATAAGAGAAGACGCCACAAGGTGGAAATGGAATTGTTAGGCGGCTAGAAAAACAGGAAATCAAGCAAGCCAAGAACGAAGTGAGGGCCATGATACAGGATAAAGCTATAGCTGACTTGCAGATGGGAATAAATAAGCCAAAAATGGAAACCCATGGGAAAGATAAAACTGGATTTCAAGATCGGCTCAGTCCAGGAGATGAGGAGAGACCATACAGTCCCGATTTTCATGACATCAGAGGACGGACTTCGACGCCAACGGAGCATACAGTGGCCACTCAAGTAGTACAGGTCATCCGCATGAATGATGACCGGCCAAAGAAGTTTTCAGGTACGTCAAATGTTACTCCAAAAAGTATTCTCCGAGAAGTAATGGAGTACATCAAAGAGACTAAGATCCCCAAAGGTCGTCATCTGAGGACGGTAGAGAAGCTCTTAACTGGCAATGTCTTACAGTGGTTTAGGAGTTTCCGATATACGTTTAACACTATGGAAGAATTTCGGGAAGTATTTTTGAAGAAATATTGGAGTTTGTCGGCGCAACAAAATTTGAGAGCAGAGCTGTACGCTCGGCGGTATAGCCCTAATTCCCCAACAAAATACTCGGAGTACTTCATAACTCAGTTACACATAATGAAGGAACTGGATATGCCACCATCGGAAGAAGAAATGGTGACGGCGATCGAAAAAGAGTTACCACTGGCAGTCCAGCAGATTATGGCAACGGCAGATGTGCGAACCGCGGTACGGGCGGAAGAAATACTTCGCCATTTGGACGAAACAACAGTACATAGTCCACAACGAGCACATCGGACGGTCGAAAACGTCAACTCAGCCGAAATTACAGAGCACCCCGTAAACGACGCAAGGGAAGGAACGCTAACACCACAGAAGAGCAAATGGATTGGGGACAGCATGGACGCCAAAATTCCGGAGTCAGAACCCAACAGCCTGAGAATCCTCAGAATGCTGGATGGAGACCCGATTGGAGATACAATCGCGAATGGAGGATGAATGGAGGATCACCCAGACCTTACCCTTGGAGAGGACGAGGATTCTGGAGAGGTAGATCTTCATGGTCTCAGGGGAGGCCATGGCAAGCTGGAAGGACACGTCCGTCACATCAGGAGGAAATGGAACGATGGCACAAAGGGACGCAAAAATACCCGGATGAACTCCAAGCTCAAGGTTCACCAAGAGGGGGGGACGAAAACAAATGGACTAAAGGCATGGAAGCTCGTAAGAATCCAGATGTCATGGAGACTGGAGCAGAAAGCCTGGAATACCAGGATACCCATAGAGCGAGAGGATAAAATACTCGGGAAGCATCCCAAGATTTAAAAAAAAACTCCAATTTCAGATCGACAGGACAAGGCGGATGATTTGAATGGGCAACATAAATATTTGGTAGTCGCTCAAATAAGTGATTGGGTCTTAAGAGAAGAGGAATTAACCGAAGACTTAAAGGGGCCAGAGATAAAGGTCATTAAAGAATTACCGGTCATACATGCCCGAGTAGGAGGTTTAATGGTTAAGTGCATGGTGGACACAGGGGCCAGTGTTAGCCTAGTCTCACAGGCATTGGTGAATGAATTGGGAAGGCATCTCAAACTTCCAATCTTGCCCCTTTCCAATGTCAAAATTAAGGGAATCATTCCGGACAAATCCACCACATGCAAGAGTCAAACTCTTCTCGAGATTGTTGTGCAAGGATACAGTATGCCACACCCATTCATTGTAATGAGTAGAATAAATTATAATATCATTCTGGGTGCAGATTTTATAAGGGGATATGGAGCTGTTATTGATTTGGCAAATAAGGTTGTCCAATTCAAAATTGCGGATGGAAATCACCCAATGAAGATTCCGCTGAATCCAAACATTCCAAGGGATTCCGAGGAAGTGTAGATGGTACAGAGTTGTTGTGAGTTAAATCAGCGACTCTGATATCGACGACGATCTAATAAAGCCGGAGGTATGGACCACGACTCAGGAAGATGAGGTTGGAGATTCTGAGGCAGAATTTGTAAGGAAGATGCATGAGGCCAAAATTAACGATGATGATCGGATAAAATTAGGGGAAACGCTAAGAAAATATCAACAAGTTTTTGACTCCAAGCCACGAAAGGTTAAGGGATTTAAGTATGCGATGCAGATCAATGACTGGTCACCTTTCAAGAAGAAGGCATATCCTGTTGCCGTAAAATACATCAGTGAAGTTACCACGACTTTAAAGAAAATGGAAGAAGGAGGCATAATAGCTAACATGGCCACTCCTTCCGTAAAGCCATTGGTAGTAGTCTTGAAAACCAACGGGACAGTGCGAGTCTGTTTAGACGCACGTGAAATAATTGAGAGAATGATCCCGGAGTAGGACCAGGCTCCACCAATTAAGGAGATCATCCGAAGGTTCAGAAACAGGGTTTATTTTGGTTCAATCGATTTGACGAGCAGTTATCACCACCTGGAGCTGGATGAGAAATCGCAGCTGCTCACGGGATTCTTGTTTGACCAGCAAACATACGTGTTCCAGAGGTTACCTTTTGGCATCAAGACAGATGGATGTTGATTAGAGCACTTGATCGCAACCTGACGCCGGAAGTCAAGAGTATAACTACCCGGTACGTGGATGACATCTTGCTAGCTTACGAAGATGTGGGTGAACACCTGGCGAACTTGGAAAAACTACTGGCGAATCTCAAACAGGCCAACTTCAAAATTAACATAGAAAAGTCTCACTTTTGCCAGAGGGAAGTGTTGTATTTAGGCCATATCATTGATGGTGAGGGGATCAGACCAAACCCAGCGAAGTTGGAAGCGATTCGGAACTTCCCGAAACCAACTAGAGTAAAACATGTTCGTCAATATTTGGGCATATGTAATTTCTTTGCTGATCATTGTCCAGGGTACACAGAAACTATGGCTCTACTCCAGGACATGCTACGGAAGAATAATCGATGGGCATGGAGTGATGAATGTGATCGTGCTTTTAGGAAGGCCAAGGAACTATTAGCGGGAAGCATCAAATTGAGTTGCCCTGATTTTTCGCGCCAGTTCATTATACAAACTGACGCATCCCAAATTGGAGTCGGTGCCATGCTATACCAGGAAGACCCAGAGAATCCACAGAATAAATCCTACTTAGCCTTTGCAAGTCGCAAACTGAGGAAGCATGAGCTGAACTATACCATCACGGAGCGAGAGCTATTATCCATTATATTCGCTCTATAGCAGTGGAGGAAAATTGTGTACGGTTTCAGAATTCTCATTAGGACCGACCATAAGAGCCTTGTGTTTCTCTTGAAGACGCCGATGGCAGCAGAAAGAGTCAATAGATGGTCACTTTATGTTCAACAATACGACATCACGATTGAACATCATCCGGGGAGATTCAACCTAATACCGGACATTTTGAGTCGGAATCCAGATCAGGAGGATCAGGTTGAGTCAGTAAATCAGATTGAACTCACCAGGCAGGATCGAGACTTTTTGGAAAGACTGAAAGGAATCAAAATTGAGCAAGAAAAGGACCCTTGGATGAACATGATCATAAATTATTCCAAAGAAAGTTACAACCTGGAACTCCCGTATTTATCGAAGCAGAGAAAATTTCTGTCAATTATATCTGGTATAAGGAATTATTACATAAGTTCGTGGACGCAGATCACACCAAATCAGGGATTGTGGTACCACCATCGCTACAGAAAGGATTAGTCTGGCACGCGCATCGTATTTCTGGTCACGGTGGAATTGATAAGACGAGCGCGTTGATCCAAGAGACTTTTGTGTGACCGAAGCTACGAGAAACCATTCAAAGAACGTTAAGGACGTGTGATCAATGTCAAAGGGTAAAACGAAATTTATTCTTAATGAAGCAGTAACCAAAGCCCCTATTGACGCAAAAGCCTTGTGAGCTTATTGCCATGGATGGATACGGTCCTTTGCCTAAAGGCAAAAGAGGATGCAAATACATTTTGGTCAGTGTAGACGTATTTTCCCAATACGTGGTTTTATGCTCAGTTCAAAAGATGAATACTCGTCAAGTTTTAAATCGAATCAAGGCAAGGGTAATTCCCACATTTGGGAAAATAGCGTTTTGCCTTACGGATCATGGAAGCTATTTCACCAGCGCCGAGTTTAGGCGGGAAATGGCGAGGCTGGATATTCGACATGTCCTGAGCTCAGTACGGCATCCAGAAGGAAATCCTTAGGAGAGGATTATGAGAGAGATTGCAAAGTTCTGCCGACTATACTGCCCACGGCAACATTGGAAATGGGTGGACGTCTTACCGATAATTGAATCATGCATTAATAACACCGTACACGAAAGTACTGGTCGTATTCCCTCGGTTGTGAATTTCAACCAACTTCCTGATCGACCATGGAGTAATGTTATACCATGTCCAGTAGATGCTCGACTGAGTCATGAGTCAACGATCAGAGATACGGCGCTTTATTTGAAGAAACAGTCCGAGCGTCGCTTAAGAAAGATGAAGAATAAGAGGTTCCACCGACCAATTGAGTTAGGAGAACTGGTACTGGTGAGGAAACCAGCAATATCCGATCCTCAGGCACGAATACACGCAATGTTTTGTGAATTATTCCATGGACCTCACAAGATCACCAAGGTGATCGGGAATAATGGGTATCGTGTTAAACACTTGGAAACGGGAATAGAAGCCATCTATAACGCCCAAAATCTAAAGGTTTACCATCCGCCGGAAGAAGATGACGCCGATCAACGAGTCAACGTCGTCGAGGGAGAACAGGAGGAAGACGAAGAACGTCCTTAGGAAACGACAAGCTGAAAGGAAGAATGATGGAAGTATGGGTTCAAACGCAGACGACAGATCATCATTGCGAAAAACAGTGGCGTGTTCCAAGACAGGACAACCCAAATAGTTGCATGAGCAGGCACGCGCACGTGACATTTAAACGCTACAATATGGAACGGATGTCAAAATAGAGGTGAAGGTGTGAGTGTTGAAAAACCATCACTTCCTGTAGATAGTTTTTCAAAGACCAAGAGGTGGGGGGAGATGCGCCCTTATCCTACGGTCATAGGCTAAGTTCGCATGGTTTTCAGTCATGCTAAAAACAGCGTTTGAATGAGCCTCGATTTGCTGGGAAAAGGAAGTCTGATTTTGCGTCATTTTAATCATATTAAACTCCTGCCGCAGTGTTATTAGGGCAAGTCATGCAACTGGCCGCTTAACGAACCAAAGATACGTCGCACGGAACTCGCAGACAAAGGCTAGTCGAGAACATACTTCTATAACTCGCATTTACCAACGCAGGTGTACGCTCAAGGACTTTCGGGGGTCTTGCATCAGATTTCGTTCTGGAAAGTTCTGTTGTACGTCGTATTCTGGTTACACCACGCCCCTAAGTTGCTAAATTAATCTATTTTCACGATACGGCAGCACCCAGGATCGAATCATTGACTACAATCAGCCGGAAGTAATCCTGAGATTTTTTGCAGATGAACAGAATAATTAAGTCATCAAGAAATTAATAAATCAGTGGTCCAGAACTGGGATTCTTCAGCGGATCCGCCTGGGTTGGAGAGTTTTGGTGTGAGAGTGGGGATGGCGTATATTTCGCCATAAGTAGTCCAGAGTACGCAGTATTGATATCCCCTAAAATTACGATCGATTATCGATGATAATCCTATGATTCGACGGACCTTACTATCACGAATAATGTGTACACAGTGTATTGGGATAGATGTGTTGGAATACGGAGCTCTTGCTTGTGGAACAATCTTTAGGTGCTCAGTCGCCATGTTTTAGATATATTGCACCCCCGCGCAGTCCACGGGGTTAGTCTTCCGCAGTCCACGCAGTTAGTTAGTCGTCCGCAGTTTGGTTGTCACGCAGTTAGTGCGCAAGTTGTGAGTCTTCAGTCATCACTCGTGAGTGTTAGTTGATGCATAGTTTCGCGAACCCGCTGGAGACTGTTAGGGTGTTCGCAGTGTGCTACTGTGCAGTTCGACACATTTTCGATAAACAGTTACACGCACTCAAGATAAATCAGTTTACAGTCAGTCGTCATGCAGTTTTCTCGCTACAGACAATGACACTGTTGTATGTAAATGGTCAGTACGACTCAAGGCTGCAGGTTGAACATTTCAGAGAAGCAGTAGTAACTTTAGTAGGCAGCATATGTGTGCAGGGAGAGCCTGCAGTGTTACCAGTTAACACAGGTTGTATAGCTGTAGAAACAGTACTGTCAGTCGCAGAAGTTGGGAGGTGCGCAGTTGATCGCTCGAGACTCGAACCCTCGCCACTGGAACAAGGAGAGTTCTGTGAATGAACAGTGAGAAGAAGGAACGCATCGAGATTACCAGTCCGGCGGGTGTGAAGAGTGAAGTAACAGAAGAATAGGCGCATAGTCTAACGAGTGTTGCGTAACCCTAGCCCGATTTTTATGTGAAAGGTGTATTGTGATGTAACGTACGCGTGTTGGATAAGGTACTAGAGTACAGCAACCGTACCAGTAGTGTTATTTTTTGTGTAAGAATAAGGTGAAATTTAGTGATAACCATGATTATCATTCACTCAGTGGAATAGTGTATTGGATGTGAATATGTGTAGTGCCAGTATGGCGTGAAAGGCACATGGCTAGGGGTTGCCGACATTTATTGCTGGAGAGGATGACGGCCAACGTTGGAAATGTGATGAGTATAAATTGCCATTAATTATCTATAAGTCATAGTTTTATGGGTCGTGTTTATTATAGTTTGATACAGGAATAGATATTCGTCTTAGAGTAATATTAGATTTTTGAGTTTAAGTATTGTTTGTGGTAGGTTAGGTGTATCCGTGACGACGGAACGCTATTTGTTTAGTTCAGGAGATGCTTAGCGATGATATTTGTTCACGAACCGCGCCAAATTGTACATATTGATAGGAATGCATGTGATTACCCCATTATGTTGTATGTATTTCAGCCCCAGGATGGAGATGGCGGAAAGAGCAGAGCACGTAGATCTGGAAAGAGAGGGAGATTTAAAGAATGTAATATTTATAGACACACTAATGACGTAGGTTATTAATAATCATAATAATAACAATAATAAATATGACGTCAAGTAGGGATAATAATAACAATATCGAGAGTAATAATAATATCGAATATGGATAGAAGGGGAGGAAATTTAATGTTAATGCCGTTATTACGGCACGTGTGGTGGTAATTATTCATATGGATGCACTCCGAACTGTGTCAGGGATGATCTGACGCGACCTTTTCCTTAGATTAACGCAGGTAAGTGTGGTATTGAGTGGGAGAAGTTATTTGAGTGTCTATTTGAGTGTATTGGGGAGCAAGGTGAACATCGGCGTAATCGTGGTATGTTAATGAGAAAATAGTTGCATGGTATGCCAATGTGATACCGGAAGGTTCCGTGAAGCCCCGGTGGTTCAACGATGAATACATAAAATGGTATAATGGTATTGAAAACGGTATAAGAAGATGCAGGTGACACAGCCATTTCACTCGACTGCCAACTGAAAAGAAAAAGAAAGGTAAGAGAGGTGTGTTGAGCATACCCAATGGAACAGGTAAGACTAAACTATGCTTACAGGTGTTTTGTGTGATTAATGCACCAAGACCAGGTTCCACTCGGGTCGAACCAAAGACTATCTAGATGGTGAGATCGTTTCTCCCTGTGTTTCATTTTGCCTGTGTATTTTACTAAGAGTGCAGGTTGAGAGCCCACAGCATTTAGTGTCTGAGCTACGGTGGCATTCGCCAAGGTCGTACACTCCCTATTCCTCTCCATAACGGGACCCTTTGTACCCTAATGAGGCTAAGTTTGACAGTCAAGTTCATGTAGACAGCTGACTTTCTGGTCAGAGGAAATCATGCATAATATTCAGATTCATTTCCAAGATTAATTCATGATGAGATTTACATATGGTACTGTAATACACTAACCTTGTGATCCAAGTCTATTATGAAGGTATTAATTATAATAATAAGTATGTTAATAATTATAGTAATAATAATAATAATAATAATTTAATTTAATTTAATTTATTTTATTAAACACTATTTATGTTACATTATTGTGATATGTCTCACGAATCTGATGACAGTACAGATTATCTGTGAGACATATTAATTATTAATTACAACATATATATATAGATTATATTTCAGTACAAGAGTGCATGCATTTTTTTTGTAATGTTAATGATAAAATATTAATGTAAATAATTAAAGATACAAAAACTTACACTATGGTAGTTATATTAATAAATTTATGTTATGAGTTAATGTTTGGTTAAGTAATATTTTTTAATGCGACTTATAGCTAGTTGTTTGCTGTTAATGTTTGTCAGTCCAGGTGGTAGTTCATTAAGTAGTGATGGTATAATATAATTTAGTCTCTTGAAACCATAGCTATTTATACATAAAGGTTTAACATGTTTAGTACTTGTTATGGCTCTTGTTTGTATGTTGTGAGAGACCTTATGCCTGAATCTTGGATCATGGTAGTAGAGATTCAGTACAGTAATTTGAAACAACTCTTTAATATTAAAATAAGGGATATCAGTGAAATATTTAAAGAACCTGTTTTGGCTATCTTGAAGATTATTAATTAAAGTTGTGTTTTGATTTCCCCAAGCTGCTATAGCATATCTTAATTTGCTTTCAATCAGAGCACTGTAAATTGTTTTGTAAGTTTTCCTATCTACATAAAATCGGAGATTGTAGAAGATGTAGAGATTTGCTCTTAGGTTTTTTATTATGTTTACTGTGTGTGTGTTCATTTTAAAGTGTTCATCAAGGGTAATTCCTAGGTATTTTTGTGTCGAAGTACTATTTATGAAGGTGTTACATTTGCAACCTGCCAGGATGTTTTGGTGTATGCATGATAAGCTGTGGTGCGTTAGTTTGTATTTTTCTTGTGTGAAGTGATCAACTCTGATGTGCCTTAATCCACCAAAGGGATCACAGGGACAATGTTGCCAGATCATGTTATAAAATGACTACCTCATGAATATTATAATTATGGAAGCCCTAAATTAATGGTGGATACGCAATTGGCTTAATGTTTGTTGTATTAATTAATTGGCACACAACGGAAAGTTGTCATGGTATTTTGAATATTGAATTCAGAGATGTGGAATATATTACAGTGAATATTAATTATGGTCAGATCAGATTGATTGTCATCTTGGCATATGATTAATGATAGGTTGTTTGTTTAATTGAAAGATTGAATTTATTGATTGATAATCGATTATTGATAATGAGTGGATTCACATTTCAATCAAAGTTTAATTGATTTAATTTGAATATTATTTGATTCAGTGAGTGATTTGAATTGATAATTAATTTAATTGAGGTTAATTGATTTGAATTGATAATTAATTTTATTGAGGTTAATTTATTTGAATTGATAATAAATTTAATTGAGGTTAATTTATTTGAGTTGATAATTGATTTAATTGAGGTTAATTTAATTGAATTGTAATTGATTTAATTGAAATTGGTTTAATTAAAGTGTAATTTATTTAATTATGGTTGATTAATTGAAGTGTAATTAATTTAATTGAGGTGTGATTAATTTAATTGGAATTTAATTATTCATTTTTTTGAGTTTTTTACAATTTTTTATTTTTTATTTATTTTTAAATCTTTTGGATTGATTTTAACATTTTTTCGTTATTTTTGATTTCTGTTGGATGTATTTCAAAATTTTGTAATTCGTTAAGTTGTTTTGGGATTGGTTCAATTTTGAATAGTTTCTTATTCTAAATTTTGATTTTCCTGAGTTAATATTTTTGGTTTTCGCTTTCCTTGCGATCATTTTTGTATTTTTTTACCAGTGTTAATAAAGTTGTTTTTCCTTTGGTTTTGAATCCTGAGTGTGATGATTTATTAATCAGCCCTATTGATCTTCCAAATGATGCATCCCAAGACAGTTGTTAGCTTCAAGTAGGAACGCACTACCCCCGAGAATAGAATCCTGTCCTGAAGGTCCTATGTTCAAAAGGGTACAATATAACAAAACACCATCAAAAATATTTAATAATAACCTGTATGTCGGTACTAACAGTAACCCATGTACGTTTTTTCTTTTTATAAAGCTACAGTCATTTACATCCCCCTCTAACCAATATATAAACAAAAATGATGAATGTCATGTCATTTTGTTCAGATTATCATGTTCAAACCTGTGGATATTCGTTTAGTCCATAGGGAACCACCCTTAAATTAAATTTAAATTCTTGTTTTTAGAAAATCCAACATGGCCTTGTACTTTTCCCGTTCAACCACCAATATGGTCTTGTACCGTTTGCCAATACATAGCCATTAATCAAGAAATCAATTATTGTCACAGTCATGTACAGGTAATGAATTTTTTTTGTCTACGAGTTTTCAGTAGTGGTAAAATGGAATAGCATTTTAAGTTAGGTTACCTCAGTTTTAAATAGTTCACTCTTTGGCAATGGTTTCGCTCTAGTGCGTTTCGGGTTTTCAGCGACTGCTACGGTGGTAAGGCTTTTCGATCCAAAGTTCCTAAAAATAAATAAAATAGACCGCTATAAATACCTAAATTTAGGTTAATACATGCATTCGATAAAATAAAATAAAAATATCAAACAAAAATATAATGAAACAAGTTAGTTTAAAAAAATAATCCCACCTTCACTTGCAGTGGCTTCTTGCTGTTTCCTTCTAGTGGGCTCAAAAGTGTAATGGTTTCTTCTCTCTCAGACATGTAAGGTATACCGGTTACCTGCAAACAAATGAATTAAAAATCATTAATTACCTTATCTATAACTACAAATTTAAGGTTCATTAGCATTACATTATTAAAATAATCATTAATAGGTACTTACCAAAAAATAAAAGGATTTTTCTTCCAGAGCTCTACTGTATACGTCCGTGTGCTAAAATGGCAAGTGAATGACTAACGCAATCCTTATCAGTCTGCTTAGCAACAGAGAGAGTTGCATTTTCTCAGCGTTTTGACCTTGAAATGTTGTTTGCCTCTCACATGTTCCCACGCCTCTCCACATTCCTCAATCGCGATAAGATTCATATACCTTGTACTAGTTTTATGTTTTTAATAAAGAACCAAAGTGGCTGCCTCTTATACATTGGTATTACTGGTGCATAAGAACCAACATGACGGCTGTTTAAACGCCAGACTTGCTAGCCTCTACCAGGCAAGTAAGCTGATATTCCTGCTGATGTAGACATTCCTGCCTTGTCAGCAGCAGTAACAGCTCTCACAAGGCCCATGGCTAGGTACAATATTCAGTCTCCAGTGAACAGTACTCTTTGTGTTAGCATTGAAAACATATGTGAATTATTATTATTATTATTATTATTATTATTATTATTATTATTAAACATTTTACTGTAATAATTATTATTAGCGTGCGGCCATCCTCAATACATGATCATGTTAATCACATACTTTCACCCTACAACACATCACTTCACCCAGTTCAATATTTAGTTTATAACATCTCAGGGCAATGACCTTACCGTTTTGGCACAAGACTTGCTCGACCGAATGTTATAGGTTTCCATATTCTACAACCATTTGCCGTGCCAGACAGTGGTCTCGCATGTTACCGTTTATTAGCATGTTAAATATCCCCTTCAGGGGTAAAAAATCTTAGCATGCTTCACACATTTTCAATTATTCGCCTCCATCCGTCATAGGAAATATCACAAAACCAACCGTCGTAAGCTGCCCCGCCATCCTGCCAAAATAGCAATTCATTTCTTCCGGGCACGGTCTCCGAAATCGCCATAAGGGATATTCGAAATATTCGTCATAGCAAAATATCGGAAAGCGACCCCTCGTTCTATCTTTTTGTCGCCCCCTCGAAATAGCCATTTTCTGTATTCACCATGGCCAGTCATATCCTCGTTGTAACACACGTCAAGCGCTACCGGCTCTCTGTCTACAGACACTCTTTATAAAAAAAACAGTTAAAAAATGTTTCAAAATACATAGTTTTTTGTCCTAGAGACTTGACATTTATATTCTTAGTAGAGGGGGTAGGGACCTTTCATTTATGGCAAACAAACTCTGTTGTAAAATTCCTAGTTTCCAAAATATAAAAAAATTAAAATTTAAGTGTTTTCAAAAATCTCAAAAAATAAAACGTTTTATTATAAAAAATAAAGGTCATAGAGACCATTCGTTTCATCTATTGGACAACGTTCTATCAAGTTTGGTTTTCATACTATCACCTACTTTCAAAAACAAAAATTTTCAAAAAAAATATATAATACTTGATCCAGAGCAAAGCGCCAGTCAGCTCGAGTCCAACGACACCTCATTTGTTAAAATCCGATCAGGCGTTCGCCAATTATCGTCAATGTTTGCGAGAAAGTAGGCTATCATTTTTTTGTCCTACACACTTCAAACTTGCTGTCCACCTAAAGGGCCTAGGGACCTTTCATTAACGTCAAACAAACCTTTTTCTTAAATTCACCGTTTCAAAAATAGCGCCAATCCAAAAAACAAACATTTTCAAAAAAATACAATTTAAAAAATACCAACACACATTCTTAGCAAAGAGGACGTCACCCCAACGCTAACAACACCTCGTTCGTTAAAATCCGATCATGCGTTCGAGAGATATCGCCAAAGTTCGTCGGAAAGTAGGCTGGTAAGCAGAACCGCTAACCTAGCACTACTGTCAAGTTTTTATCCTAGACATGAAATTTATTTTGAGGGTAGAGGGGGTAGGGACCTTTCATTTACGTCAAACAAAACTTTTTTGTAAACTTGTTAGTTTCCAAAATATAGGAATTTCTAAATAGGACTGTTTTCAAAAAAACATAAAAAATAAAAAGTTTTATTATAAAAATAAAGGACTTACAGACCTTTCGTTTGAACTATTGCACAACGTTCTACCATGGTGGTTTTCAAACTATCGCCTACTTTCGAAAACATTTTTTTTAATATATCGAGTTGTCCATAGCAAAGGGGTATCAGCTTGAGTCCAACGATATGTCGCATGCCAAAATCGAACCATGGGTTCGCGAGATATCGGCTTTGCCCCTGAATGTATTGCGGGTTAGTATGTGACGTCAGAGGGAGAGGTGGTGGGGTGCGTTTAAACCGGCACTACTCCCCTACTCCTTTTGCCTCACATGCGTCTCTAAATATTGAAAATTCCTGATTATTGTGTCTTTAGAGATCTCTGATAGAGGTTGCCCTCGCACCTGGTGTAGATGCATTGTCAAAGGAAAACATTCCATGTTACGAACATGGACCGTGTAACCTGTACCGAAAGCTTCTGCAGAATTAACACCAGGCCAATTCTAAGCGACAGTTCCTTGAACTTAGATTTGCCAATATTTTATTGTATCGCTCCATGTGTATTATCTCTACAGGGTAAGTAGACCTACGTAAACTTTGGTTCAGATCGGTGAAACGGTGCAGATTTGTGCCAAAGGGTCTAAATGTAGGGAATGCAGCGGGCTGTCCGAAATTTCAAAGGGACAATGTTACTCGTTGGGTTCTAAAGTGTAAGTACGTAAAATTTGGTTCAGATCGGTGAAACGGTGTTTACTTGTGACAAAAGGGCCTAAATGTAGGGAATGGAGAGGACTGCCTGAAATTTGAAGTAGACAGTGTTATTTGTCGGCTTTCAGAGGGTAAGTATGTAAAATTTAGTCCACATCGGTGAAACGGTGTAGATTTGTACAAAAGAGCCTAACTACGAACATTGAGCTTTATATACTGTATATATGGATGAAAGGCAGCCTATGTGTTAATCCAGGGTATAAGCTATCAGTGTAATTCGCAGTGTTCCAAAAGATAAGTTCTGGTACGTAAAATTTGGTTCTGTTCTGTGCCAAAGGGCTTAAATGTAGGGAATAGAGTGGGCTGTCCGAGATTTCAAGTGGACAGTGCTACCTGCAGTAATCCAAAGGCCAAGTACGTAAAATTTGGTTTAGATTGGTGAAACGGTGTACATTTGTGCCAAAGGGCCTAAATGTAGAGAATGGAGAGGGTTGTCCGAAATTTCAAGTGAACAGTGTTATTCGCAGGAGTCCACAGGGTAAGAATGTAAATTTTGGTTCAGATAGGTGAAACGATGTAGATTTGTGCCAAAAGGCCTCAATGTAGGGAATGTTGCAGGCTGACCGAAACTTCAAGTGCACAGTGTTACTCGTCGGGTTCCAAAGTGTAAGTACGTAAATTTTGGTTCAGTTCGGTGAAACGGTGTAGATTTGTGCCAAAGAGCCTAAATGCACGGAATGGAGAGGGCTGCTTGAAATTTGAAGTGGACTGTTTTACTTGTCGAGTTATAAAGGGTAAGTATGAAAAATTTGGTCCAGGTCGGTGACACGGTGTAGATTTGTGCTAAAGGGCCTAACTACGAACATTGGGCTTTATATATATATGGATGAAAGGCAGCCTATGTGTTAATCCTGGGTATAAGCTATCAGTGTAATCCGCAGTGTTCCAAAAGAGAAGTACCGGTACGTAAAATTTAGTTCTGTTCATTGCCAAAGGGCTTAAATGTAGGGAATGGAGAGGGCTGTCCAACATTTCAAGTGGACAGTGCTACCTACAAGAATCCAAAGGCAAAGTACGTAAAATTTGGTTTAGATTGGTGAAACGGTGTACATTTGTGCCAAAGGACCTAAATGTAGGGAATGGAGAGGGCTGTCCAAAATTTCAAGTGAACAGTGTTACTCGCAGGAATCCATAGGGTAAATACCGTACGTGAAATTTGTTCAGATCGGTGAAACGATGTAGATTTGTGCCAAAGGGCCTAATTGTAGGGAATGCCACAGGCTGTCCGAAATTCCAAGTGCACAGTGTTACTCGTCGGGTTCCAAAATGTAAGTACGTAAATTTTTGTTCAGATCGGTGAAATGGTGTAGATTTGTGCCAAAGGGCCTAAATGCAGGGAATGGAGAGGGCTGTCCGAAATTTCAAGTAAACAGTGTTACTCGCAGGAATCCACAGGGTGAGTATGTAAAATTTGGTCCAGATCGGTGAAACGGTGTAGATTTTTGCTAAAGGGCCTAACTACGAACATTGGGCTTTATATAAGGTGCGTTCAAAAAGAAACGAGCCGGAGACATAATTACAGAAACCAGTACCTGTATGTTAGAAGTATTGACCCTGGCTGTTGAGGCACTTGTCCCACTGTGACACGAGGCGGTGAATGGCTGTCTCATAAAATTCCATGGGCTGCGATGTGAACCAGTTCCGCACGGTACAGCTGGACGTCGGCGTCCGAGGTGAATCGTTGGCCCGCAGAGCCCTTTTCAGGGGACCAAAGATGGCGCAATCACAGGGAGAGAGGTCTGGACTGTATGAAGAGGGCCGAGAACCTCCCATTTGAATTTCTGCAGGAGCGCCGCGACTGTGTTGGCCGTATGAGGTCGTATATTGTCGTGGAGCGACCACGGCGGCTATGGCGTTCACTGTCTTCGGCGGTCCTGGGTAATGAGTGCATCAACCAGCTGGACGTTGTCATCGGTAATGCACGGGGTTGCCCCAGACCGGGCATCATCGGCTAACGACACCCGTCCTTCCCTGAAGCACTTGTGCCACGCCTTGACCCTTGCAAGGGACATGCAGTGTTCGCCGTACGCTTGTGACATTCGGCGATGAATGTCCGTTCCCCCTACTCCTTCCGCTGTCAGAAACCGAACAACACCTCTTTGCTCTTCGGTTGCCGCCTCCATGTCACTGTTTGCAATGCGACTGGCAGCGTTGGACGATTGATGCATTCTGCTGCTCGCTTTGCATCGTCACGTGACGTGCACGCGTGCCTCCTTGCGACGAGCTGTGACCTTCCACGCTCTGGTCGGAACCACACCTCATTACACACGCCACGATTAGCCGATGTAGTCTCCGGTTTGCGCATTCCAGCCTCCGGCTCGTTACTTTTTGAACGCACCTTATATATATATATGGATGAAAGGCAGCCTATATGTTAATCCAGGGTATAAGCTATCTCCATTTCAAATTTCATCCAAACCCGTCCAGCCGTTTTAGTGTGAAGAGGTAACAAACACACACACTCACTCACTCACACACCCACTCACAAACTTTCACAATAATTATTATAATATATATATATAGGGAATAGGGATTATCTTCGGAAAAATACAGGCCTTGAAATACAAACAAATAAACTCCTACCACTTGGTCAATAAAATCAAAATATTATTACGCTGTTTTGTCATCTTACCCAATGCCTTCACACGCATTGAACATGCTTATGTTTCTACAACCACTTCTTAATAATAATGGGGCACCTGTAATAAATAACAACGTACATTACGAAGAGGTTACGACCCTATTTTTACTTGTTTGTAATACGATGTTAAATAAAAAATAAAGCACTTCCTTATTATACTATAATCTATAAAAAATATAAGCCACAGCAACTATTGAATCCTATCTGAACTACATTATATTAAGTACGATACATACTGTATATCCTGACCCATAAATAGCAAATGACACTTAAAGAAATATAAGAAGATTATTTATCATGTTTTTCTACTCCCTCCGTGGTTTGACGACGGGCCACGGCCAAAACGGGCATTCATTTTAATGGTATTCTCCATCTTGATATCTTGCTGTCATAATTTTTTCTTTTACAATTTACACATACAATTTCACAAATAAATATTCACTATACAGCATAATATTATTATCATACGCAAACTGTGGGCTACACTATTTGTACACTTCTTAACCACGTGCACTTCTTGTGTCGTTCACAGTGCTGTGTCGTATTTTCGACTACTCACAGAGATGCTACGTCAAGAGACTATACTCACTTCTTTGCTTTGTTAGTGTCTTTACTGTTTGTACACCCTGTACTTTATTTACGAAGTCACCTACTACGACAGTCACTTAGTGAAACGTTAATTTGAGCCTATACTAGCCCAACTATTCTTTGAAACTATTCTGGCAAACTGTTCTGATTAACAGTTATTCTCAACACAAAGGAACAATAATAATAATAACCCCTAGCACTACAGCCCATGAATGGCCTAGGCCTACCAAGCGACCGCTGCCCAGCCATTTGGCCTACAGATATTGGGGTGACACGTGGTCAGCACATCGGGTCCCCTCGGCCGGTAATCTTGGTTTTCGTGACCGAGGCGCTGCCTTACTCTCAGACAGCTACTCAATTGTCCTCACGAGGCTGAGTGCATCCCGTTCCAGCCCGCACGTCATTTTCTAAAATACCTGACGGAGCCGGAAATCGAACCCGGAGCCTGGCTCCAGGTGAGAGGCAGGCGTGCTACCCCAACACCACGGGGCCGGCCAAAGAAACAACTAGTGTTGGATAATAGCGCGTCTACCTTGACGCGCCGGACGGCGAGATTGCATTTTCTAGTTCACTTTTAGCATTTGAGAGCGATGCGGCTTGTTGATTGGCTGTTCCGACGAAACACGACTGCACCAAGGGCTGTGATTAGTCAGCGTAGTTATAGAGTGGAACCTATCAGCGATGTCGTTCCAGGTTTGAACAAAATATGTAGAACTCCCTCTGTTTTTACTTCCTATTTTCTTGGTACCTTCTATTGTAATGCGCCTAGCAATAGTTGCATGATCATTGTTCCTAGACCATAAGTGTTTCAGTATCTTCTTAAGTCAAGAACTGCGGTGAATGGCAAGCTCATTTATCGGCTCCGTAGTTGCTATTCATACTTTCAGGCCGTCGGAAATAAAATATTTTGAGCCACCTCCCATGTGCATACAATTCTTGATCGGGAGTGGTTGATAAGCTACTTCCGCATTCGTACAGAGTAAATGAGCTAATCGATGAAAAACATTCTGGTAATGATTCTTCTTGACTTAAGAAGATACGGAAACACGTATGGCCTAGGCTCAATGATCATGCAACTATTGCTTGGCGCATTACAACTTATACGGGTACCTAGGAAATAGGAAGTTAAAACAGTGTGAGTTCCACATATTTTGTTTCGAACCTGGAACGACATCGCTGATAGGCTACACCCTATAACTTCGCTGATTAATCACAGCCCTTGGTGCAGTCAGGTTTCGTCAGAATAGCCAATTAGGAAGCTGTATCCTTCTCCAATGCTAAAAGTGAACTAGAAATTGCAATCTCGCCGCCGGACGTGGACGTAACTCCACTATGACCAAGAACGAACTGTTTACTTCTTCTCTCTATAACACTTATCCTTTAGGGCGCGCCTTTGCACCAGAGGAATTTTACATTTTAATGAGCTCCGTCATTTCCATTTCTACATTATTGACACTCGGTTCAATTATGAAATGTTATTCACCCAACATGAAAATATAATTAAATTTCATATTCGATCCTGGGTTAACCGCTATTTATAAAGCGCCATACGAGCTATTTCGCTCTCAAGGTCATGTGACTGGATCCTCCAACGTTGAGAATTTTCCAAGCGCGGTGATACATTGTCTAATTTCTTCATTTAAGCCTTCTAACTTCACGATATTTTTATAAGAGCAAATGGCCTGTTAACTTTTGCCTATATTTTTAGCCTATTTTCATTTATGAAAAAAAGAAATGCTTATGAGATCACCTTTTGTCCGTGAGTGTGTGTGTCCCTAATAAAATATAAACGGCTGGAGTGATTTCAATGAAACTCGTTGAGGTAATAGTACTATTTCGTCCGACCCCGACCGCGCCCTTCAAATTTTATTACGTCCCACCAATCCAACATGGCGGCTGTGCGAAATCTTTCACCAGCATTCTATATCTCCGAAACTATTACAGATATTACCCTGAAAATTTGCACGGTGATAAAGGGCACCGCTAGAAGTTCACATATGTGACTTCCAAGCGTATACACATTGTAATGCACTGATATCCAATTTAGGTCAATTGTTTTCAACCTCAAGATGGCGGCTGTGCGAAATTTTAAAATACAGTCTTTATTTCTTGCGTGCTAATCATGGGATTGAAGTCAACGTTTGAATAATGAACCTACGCAATAATCCTCATCTAATAGTACATAACTCTATGGCCTACATAAATAAAAATCCCACATGGCGACCATTCAAATATTTAGATGGTTCTCAATATCTACTAATCTATGACAGAATTCAAACTGAAATTTTGTATGTTGGTAAAAGCTATTAACATATGTTCACCTATGGGACTTTCAATAACCTGGTGAGCACAAATTCAACATGGCGGTGACGCGAAATTTAAATATTTAAATGGACCTTTACACGATTTAACCAGCCGAGCGCATTGAAACTTGGTACGGTATGCTTGATATGCTTATTCAAATTTTAATCCACTGGCATCTAATTTATTTTAATTGTATTCATAATCACAAAATGGCGGCTATGCGAAATTTCAATATCGTGTTTTTATTTCTAATTCATGCAATTAAAGTTTGAATAATACACCTATGCAATATTCTTCATGTAATAGTATATAACTCCATGGCCTACATGCATAAAAATCCAACATGGCAACCAACCGAAATATGTTGACGGTTTTCAATATCTACGAATCTATTACAGCAATCAAATTGAAATTGTGACTGTTGATAGAGGCAATGAACATAAGTAGGATATATGAAATTGGCTATTTAGTTCTTCATGGAACTACTTGTTATGATTCTCTTTAAGTTTCCAAATTTTCTTGGGATCATTGTTTTCATAATTTGAAATTTAAATGGGCGTGGCTTAGCTGTTTTCAAGTCGCACTCTGCGGAGTTCTGTCCATCTTCGAGCAATTTCCAAGAATTCTCCAAGTCGACAACTGCCTCTAAGGCAAGTACGCAGGTCGTTGCCTCATCTGCCATCCTTTCGTACCAGTGTACTAATCTTTCTTGTGAACAAACATTGCGAAATCTAGCCACTTCAGACTCAGTAGCCTATAAACTTCGCCTGATGCTTAATCATTTACATATATTTAATTTCTGAGGATAATAATTGATTAAATTATTGCCAAAATTTACTCCTTTAATTTTGTCTAGTCTGTGGCCTATGTCTATTATCATAGACCGATGGGCACAATACGTGAATATCCTTATTGCCGACTACAATATGAGCATAAAACGATAATACTGGGTCCCTGTCACAATAGTCAGTATTACTGGACATGTTGTGGTATAGAGCAGGACTGACCAAACTACGGCCCGCGAGACTATTTTGTCTGGCCCGACGCTCCGTGCCCGCGCCGTGTTGCCAAAACTTTGAAACAACTAAATAAATAATAATAATAATATTTGTTTTACGTCACGACGGCATTAGAGCCCCATTGCAAGCGCCCTATGATGGTCATTATCATGTACTTAAACGACAAAAAAAGTTATGTCCTCAAAATTAAAGGAAAGCCAACAACAATAAGCATTGATCGGCTTAAGCCGGCCCATTTACTAGTTAATGAAAATGGAACAACTCATCGCAGGCACAGTCACAAACAACAAGATCTGGCCGGCGAGTACATTTTCCAAAGAGGTATTTGGAAACGTTACCAATGGAAGGGGAGTACTGTGGCAGCACTTCCAATGACGAAAGAATACGCACGTCAAAGAACATAGAAGACCAGAGATAGACAGGGTGGGATTGTTTTATTATCGCATTGTATCTGTTTATATGTTTCATTGTTTTCTCTATTATTACAAAATAGTTCATAAATATATTTACTGCCAATCAAAACTAAGCAGTTCTTAAAATCGTATTCTTTGTTTTTAAAACACAATGCCTTGCTCCGAAAAGAGGAAGATTTACAGTGAGTGTCGAGTTTTTCAAGAAAAGTGGGGTTAAAAGTACTTTGTGGTAGAAAACAGCAACAAAACATCGTGTCTCATTTGTAATGAAACCATAGTGGTCCTAAGACAGTACAATGTCCGAAGACACTTTGAAACCAAACATGGTCAAAGCAAGCTCAGCTCTCAGGTAAACTTAGAATAGAAACATTAGCCGCTATAAAGGCATCCTTGACCGTACTAAGAAAGATATTTACTAAACGTACTGATGAAAATGAGTCTGTGGTACGCGCAAGCTACAAAATTGCTCATATTTTAGCTAAGGCAGGCAAACCTTTCACTGATGGGGAAATAGTAAAAAATTGCATTTCAAAAGCTGTTGAGGAGCATTGCCCTGACAAACTTCCGTTGGTAAATTCTATTAGTCTGTCTCGTAACACTTTGACTCGTCGAACCGAAGATTTTGGCAAAGACGTCAATCGTCAATTAATGTTAGCTTGTAAAAAATTTGAGTGTTTTTCTATTGCTTTAGATGAGTCCACTCTGATTCAGCTCAGGTTCTATTGTTTATTAGAGGAGTGAATAGTGAATTTCAAATTACCGAAGAACTGGCTGGAGTTCACTCAATGGAAACTACAGTAACTGGTGAAGAAATACTTTTTAAGGTTAAGGAAACTCATTTTGCACTTGGACTTAAAGAACTTAGTTGGAGTGACTATAGACGGAGGTCGAAACATGTGTGGTGAAAAAAGCTGGTTTTGTTGGAAATGTATGCAAAGCAGTGAAAGACACCGGTGGAGGAAAAACAATCATACTGCATTGTATCATACATCAGCAGGCTTTGTGCGGCAGCAGTTTGAAAATATCTGAAGTTAAGATTGTTGTTGTTAAAACAGTAAAATGCATACACTCACACTCCCTAAAACACCGCCAGTTTAAGTTATTTTTGGCCGAAATGGACTGTTTATCCGGACCTTCCCTATCATTGTGAGGTCCGATGGCTCAGTAGAGGTCAAGTGTTACAAAGGCTTTTTGAACTTCGTGCAGCAGTAGATATGTTTATGTTTGAACAAGGCCGTTGTGGCCGTGGAAGTTAGCATTTTTAGTTGACATTACAATGCACATAAACTTTTAAAACTTTTGATGCCTACCATCATGTTAAGGCTTTTAGGAAAAAACTTGCACTGTTTGAGAAGCAGCTTACCAAGAACGATTTGGGTCACTTTGAGACGTGTAAACATTTTTTATCTGAAGCTGGTGCGCCCTTACCTTCTGACTTTGCAGCTGATGTCGTCAAGCAATTGAGCCAGCAGTTTAATGACAGATTTGAAGAATTTGACCAAGAATGTGACAAAATCAACCTATTTCCCAAGCCTTTCAAATGTGAAATTGATTCTGTGCCAACAAGCCTTCAACTTGAAATCATTGACTTAACAACAAATGAAATACACAAGGAACATTTTCAGGAGTGCTACAAAATGGTGACCTGTTGCCGTTCTACAGCTCCTTGAACAATTAAGATTTCAAAAACCTGAAAACGTTTGCTCGTACCATGTTTTTAGTGTTTGGCTCAACTTCCGTTTGTGAACAAGCATTTTCCAAAATGAACTACATAAAATCAAAATTTCGAGCTTCTCTAACTGATGAACACTTAATATCCTTATTAATGATTGGTACAACTAAATTCGAGCCAAAATGGGGAGAAATTCTAAGTACCGGTAAAAAGCAGTTCCATTCATCGCACTAAACTAAATTTTTATGAACTTTATTTCATAATGTTATTAATAATTGTGTCAAATGAACATAAATATTCACTCTTTGGCATTCATGCTGTATAAGTGTATTAAAAATCATCGTACATCTATTTTGAAGGAATTTATTTAAAATATTTAAATTTATTTTTAGTGTTTTATTTTTGTATCCACTATAAATACAGTATATACAACGGCAACAATACTAAGAAAACTAAGCTCAGACTGCTACAAAACTCACCATATTGCATTTATATATTTTTTTAAATCCATACCCTCCAAATCTCCTGGAGTGTTATTGGCCCGCAAGCCCCCCCCCCCACCAACTATTTAAAATGTGGCCCTTAGAAAAAAAAAGTTTGGGCACCCTGGTATAGAGCAAGCCACTCACCTTGAGAAGACTTCTATTGCGTTGTTTCGCCCGATGACGCATCACCTTCAGAGGCTCCGAGTGTTCACAATTTGATCCTTCATAGATGCCGAAAGATCTGAGGATCTGCTCCCGTTTGGTCTCCCTGTTGAGGAAAATAACAACGTTTCTTAGTTAAACGAAACGATATTCAGACTTGGCATTGTCCAAAACGTTTCACAGCACTTGTTCAATTGAGCTAGCAATTTTATGCAACTGTCAACACTGGCATTATCATACTCTCAAGTGTTACCCAACACGGACAGTGAACAGTGACAGGAGCCGCATCGAGAACGGATACCACATCGCCGAAATAACCATCCAAGTTCATTAATCCACTTGCAAACTACTGTAAGTAGGGCGGTTACTAGGCCACCCGGCGCTGCTAGGGTGGTGTTCGTGTTAAATAATTAATATCTGGTGAACCCGTGGTCGGAGTTTCACGAATGAGGTGTCGTTGGACTCGAGCTGACGGGGGCTTTACTATGGACAACGTATTATATTTTTCAAACATTTTTTGAAAATTTTTGTTTTTGAAAGTAGGCGATAGTTTGAAAACCGAACATGATACAACGTTGTGCCATGGTTCAAACGAATGGCGTTTATGTCCTTTATTTTTTACATTAAAACTTTTTATTTTTTGTTATTTTTTGAAAACATTCAAATTTTGAAATTCCTATATTTTGGAAACTAACAAGTTTAAAAAAAAGTTTGTTCGACATAAACCAAAGGTCCCTACCCCCTCTACCCCCAAAATAAATTTAAGTCTCTAGACGAAAACTTGTAGTAGTGGGGTAGTGGGGCTTCTGTTTCCCCCCTACTTCCATATAAACTTTCGTGATATCTCCCGAACGCATGGTCGGATTTTAACGAACGAGGTATTGTTGGCGTTGGGATGACGTTCTCTTTGCTAAGAATGTGTGTTGGTATTTATAAATTATATTTTTGAAACTTTTTGTTTTTGACATTGGCGCTATTTTGGAAACGGTGTTTTTTGGAAGAAAGTTTGTTTGACGTTTATGAAAGGGGTCTATGACCTCTAGGGGGACAGCAAGTTTCAAGTGTGTATGAGGAAAAAATGGTTGCCTACTTTCCTACGAACTTTGGCGATAATTCGCGAACGCATGATCGGACTTTAACGAACGAGGTATTGTTGACGTTGGGATGACGCCGCCCTCTTTGCTGTGAATGTGTGTTGGAATTTTAAAAAAATCGAAATGGTTGGTTTTGAAAGTGGGCGATAGTTTGAAAACCAAACATGATAGAACGTTGTGCCATAGTTCAAACGAATGGTCTCTATGACCTTTATTTTTTATAATGAATCTTTGTATTTTTTTAATAAAGTCCAATTTTGAAATTTCTACATTTTGGAAACTAACAAGTTTACAAAAATATTTGTTTGACGTAAATGAAAGGTTCCTACCCCCTTTACCATGAAAATAAACGTCAATTCTCTAGGACAAAAACTATGCATATTAAAACTTTTTACCTGTTTTTTATTTTTATTTTTAAAATGAAAAGTGGCGATAGACAGAGAGAGACGTTACCGCTGGGGGGAGGGGGCATTTGTTACAACGAGCTTGTCGCCGGCCGCGGTGGTGATGGTATTTGTAATAGAACAATGGATATTTCGAGGGGGCGATATATTTTCCTATGACGAACAAATGAAGACGAACATTTCCAAAAAAAACCCTCATGGCGATCTTTAAACATGTTAGTAAACGGGCGATGGGTAACCTGATAAAATGATTATAATGGTATCAGGCGAAGTTGTCAACAACTTGAAGAACATGTTTTGTATGTCTCACTGGCAGCCAAAAAAAGAAAAATCTGTTGATGCTGGCTGGCCGGCTGAGAGCCGGCTATCAGAATGTATCCTCTTATCACGTTTCAGGAATGTGAGCCAGAGCTGACAACAGGCCAATGGAAAATTACATTGAAATAGAGGTCACTTGAAGGTCGAACAACATGACAACGGCGTCAGAGAAATAATGAAGTAAGCGAGTATAACTCCTCCCCCTACCATTGCCATAGCAAATTGCCGGGCAAGAGTGATGTTAACAGCTGTGGTAAGAGGAACACAGGGCGAGGGGCTGGAGGAGGATGGGCAGGGGAGTAGGGGGGGGGGGGGGGGCAAGGCGGGTTCTGCTTCAACCATTTTATTTGTACCCGACGGTACATGTTAAATCATTAATATCTGGTGAACCCATGGTCGGATGATCACAAATGAGGTGTCGTTGGACTCGAGCTGAAGTCCTCTTTCCTATGGACCACTCGTCATATTTTTGAAGAAAAAATTGAAAATTTTTGTTTTTGAAAGTAGGGGATAGTTTGAAAACCAAACATGATAGAACGTTGTGCCATAGTTGAAACTAATGGTCTCTATAACCTTTATTTTTCATAATAAAACTTTTTTATTTTTTGAGATTTTTTGAACACTTAAATTTAAAATTTTTATATTTTGGAAACTAAAGAGTTTACAAAAAAATTTGTTTGACGTAAATGAATGGCCCTGACCCCCTCTACACCCCAAAATAAATTTCAAGTCTCCAGGACTAAAACTGTGTAGTAGTGCTATAATGGGGGTTCTGAGTCGTCCCCTACTTTCATATAAACTTTGGCCGATATCTCTCGAACGTGTGGTCGGATTTTAACGAACGAGGTATTGTTGGCGTTGGAATGACGTTCTCTTGGCTAAGCATGTGTGTTTGTATTTTTAAAAAAATTTAAAATTTTGGTTTTCTGGATTGGCGCTATTTTGGAAACGGTGAATTTTGAAAAAACGTTTGTTTTACGTTAATGAAAGGTGGGTATGCCCTCTAGGCGGGCAGCAAGTTTCAAGGGTGTAGGAGGACAAAAATGATAGCCTACTTTATCGCAAACATTGGTGATCATTGGCGAACGGATGGTCGGATTTTAACAAATGAGATGTCGTTGGACTCGAGCTGACGTCCTCTTTCCTATGAACCACTCGTTATATATATATTTTTTTGAAAAATTTTGTTTTTGAAAGTAGGCGATAGTTTGAAAACCAAACATGATAGAATGTTGTGCCATAGTTCAAACCAATGGTCTCAATGACCTTTATTTTTATAATAAAACTTATTTATATTTTGTGATTTTTTGAAAACCCTTAAATTTTGAATTTTTACTATTTTAGAAAATAACATGTTGACAAAACATTTTGTTTGAAATAAATGAAAGATCCCTACCCCCTCTACCATGAAAATAAATGTCAAGTCTCTAGGACAAAAACTGGGCATTTTAATTATTATTATTATTTTTTAAATAAAAGCGTGTTTGTAGACAGAGAGCCGGTAGCGCTTGACGTATGTTACAACGAGGCTATGATTGGCCATGGTGGATACTGGAAATGGCTATTTCGACGGGGGCGATGTATGGCAAAACGAGAGGTTGCTTTTCGATATTTTTTCCTATGACGAATGAATGAAGGCGAATATTTTGAAATGTGACAAGCATGCTAAGATTTTTACCCCTGAAGGGGATCTTGAACGTTTTAGTTAACGGTGATGATCGAGATCGCTCTCTGACACAACAGACGGTTGTAGGATATGACCAAGTGATTCTTAGCCGTTGGTGATCTCGGTGACCGTGCCGGGAAGAAATGAATTGCTACTTTGGTGGGATGGCGGGGGCAGCTTATGACGGTTGGTTTTGTGACATTTCCTATGACGGATAGAGGCGAATATTTGAAAATGTGTTAAGTGAGCTAGGAATTTTTTACCCCTGAAGGGGATCTTTAACATGCTAGTAAACGGTGATAAGCGAGACTGCTGTCTGGCACAGTAAATGGTTTTAGAATATGGAAACCTTTAACATTTGCTCGACCAAGTCATGTGCATGTACGTAAAGAGCCAAAACGGTAAGGTCATTGGCCTGAAATGTTATAAACTAAATATTGAACTGGGTAAAGTCATGTGTTTTAGGATGAAAGTATGGTGTTAACATGATCATGTATTGAGGATGACCGCTTGCTAGTAATTATTATTACAGTAAAATGTTTGATAATAATAATAATAATAATAATAATAATAATAAGACACACACATGTTTTGAATGCTAACACGCACACAGTCCAGCTCACTGGTGACTGAATATTGTACCTAGCCAGAGGACTCGTGAGAGCTGTTGCTGGTGCTGACGAGTCAGGAATGTCTACGTCAGCAGGAAGTGTGATAACAGTTTACTTGCCTCGGGGTGGCTAGCAGGTGTGCTGTTTAAGCAGAGACCGCCATTTTGGTTCTGAGACAGTAGGACTACCGATGTATAAGAGGTAGCCATTTTGGTTCCTTATTAAAAACATGAAACTAGTATAAGGTGCACGAATCTTATTCAGTTTGAGGAATGTGAAGAGGCGTGGGAACACGTGCGAGAGAGACACAGAGAACCATTCAAGGTCAAAACGCTGAGAAAATACAACTTTTTCTGTTGCTAGGCTAACTGATAACGATTGCGATAGTCATGCACTTGCCATTTTAGCACACGGACGTATACAGTAGAGCTGTGGAAGAAAAATCCTTTTATTTTTATTCTTTGGTAAGTACCTATGAATGATTATTTTAATCATGTCATGCTAATGAACCTTAAATTTGTGGTTATTGATTAGGTAATTATTGATTTTTTAATTTATTTGTTTGCAGATAACCGGTATATCTTACATGTCTGAGATACAAGAAACCAGTTTACTTTTGAGCCCACTAGAAGGAAACAGCAAGAAGCCACTGCAAGGGAAGGTGGGATTATTTTTTTAAACTAACTTGTTTCATTTTTCGGTTCATATTGTACTTTATGAAATGCATATACTAACCTGAATTTAGGTATTTATAACGGTTTATTTTATTTATTTTTAGAGACTTGGAAAGAAAAGCCTTACCGCCGTAGCAGTCGCTGAAAAACCGAGACGCAGTAAAGTGCAACCATTGTTTCCAGGCAGTGAGGTATTTAAAACTCAGGTAAGCCTAACATAAAATGCTATTCCATTTTACCACTACTGAAAACTCGTAGACAAAAAATTCATTACCTGTACATGACTAGGACGATGATTGCTTTCTTGATTAATGACTATGTATTTGCAACCGGTACAGGATCATATTGGTTGTTTACCGGGAAAGTACAAGGCCATATTGGATTTTGTAAAAAACAAAAATTTTAATTTAACAGATATGCCGTTCCCTATAATAATAATAATAATAATAATAATAATAATAATAATAATAATAATAATAATAATAATATCGTATGGCCTCGGGTGTCTGGTGCAAGCTTTGTTATTTGACACACAGAGGGTAGCTTGCATGTCGAATTTAGTTGTTCCTTGACTATGAGAGTCAAGGAGGTTAGATGTTAGATATCTAATCTCCTTAAACTCTATAGCGCTTTCTAGTAGAAAAATGAGGAACTTTGTACCCTATGAACTCAACAAATATCCACAGGTTTGAACAAGATAATCTGAACAAACTGACATGACATTCATTTTTGTTTATATAATGGTTAAAGGGGGATGTAAATGACTAAAGCTTTATAAAAAGAAAATAAGTGCATGGGTTACTGTTAGTGCCAACATACAGTTTATTTTAATGGTGTTTTGATATATTAATGTCAATTAACGTTAAAGTTTAATTACAAGTATTGATTGATTGATTGATTGATTGATTGAGTGATGGGTTATTTTGTTTGTTTTTAGGTGTGGTCATGCGCCATTAACGTAGTGAACAGACAGTGAACAAGCATACATTATGCTTTAAAGCACTCTGTGTCTTTGTGCAACGTTAATAACTTGCAATAATAAAAGTTTTATTATAACACATGGCGTTAGTACCAAATACAACAAGTAAGCAAGTTGGTTTACCACGTGGGTTAAATTTAAAATCAGAACATGACCGTTGGCTAACATTTGAATCCTGGCCTGTAGGCTTTTTGTCGACACATGAACTTGCAAAAGCCGTTTTTTTTACTTGAACCGAGAAGATGTGCTGCGCTGTGTGTTTTGTCTTATTGAACTTTCACACTGGGAAGAAGGGGATGATCCCTTTAGAGACCACTTGCGATGGTCTCCTTGTTGTCCTTACATGCTTGGAAAACAAGTGGGTAACATACCCTGGTATCCATTTTACCGAACCACAAGACCATTGGCCGCTACTTACGTTGCTGAATCACAAATAAATAATAATAATAATGATGTATTACCAGCCAACAACGGTATTGTCGATATATGTTGTCCATATGCCATAGACAGTGTTGAATTGGCATGTGCTTTTGAAAAATTGGGAGTTTCCAAGACTAAAGCACTAGCACACCCAGAGTACAGCTCTGTAGAAAGACGTTTAGAATCTTATAAAAATGTTTGGCCATTAATATTGAAACACCTTACCAAACAGCTAAGTGAAGCTGGATTTTTTTATACTGGTGAAGGCGATAAAACAATATGTTTTTATTGTGGATTTGCTTTAAAGGATTGGCAAATGACTGATGACCCTTTTGTGCAACACGCTCGTTGGTTTCCTAACTGTAAATACATGGTGTTGCTTAAAGGTCTGGAATTTGTGAACACTATTCGTAAAGAAAACGTGATTGCAGCACAAGACGTAAAAGTGCCTTTGGAATTAGAACACGCGGAGCAAATACATGAGGCTGAAGAAAAGACTTGTCTCACGAACTGATACAGAAGTGTGACCAACAATTATGTAAAATTTGTTATCAAGATGAACTAGGTGTTGTAGTTTTGCCTTGTGGACACATGATAGCCTGTGTCAAGTGTGCATTAGAACTCAACACTTATGCTATATGCAGAAAAGCAGTATCTGCTACAGTTAGGGCATTTCTTGCATAAATAGTATAATTTATTAGCAATGCATGGTGCAAAATCCCTAATTGCACAATATTATTAAAGCTGTTTTAGAGTGTAATAGATATGCTCCTCTTTTGTTTATAGACTACTACAATGAATGTTTTGAATGCTGTGGGTCAAGCATGTGGCTTAGAGACAAAGAAGCTCAGCGAATTGCCAACGCATATTCCATTCCGCATTATCAAGATTCGGAGATTGAAAACAGCATATGGTGATCGTGTACTTTGTGTATGTGAAAACTTTGAGACATTTCTGCCTACACGGTTTAATGATACGTCGGAGAGTGTTTTTGATGAAGTCAATAATGCTGTGCAACCTGTACACTTAATTTATGAAGGTTTTAAAAACAATAGGTGCATGGTCCGTTTTAATTAAATGAAAAAATATGTGAAATAATAATGGAAAATATAAGTAATGACAATGGACTGAAGGAAAAAAATGTGTATAGAATAATAATGTTTTAGCTTTTAGTATTGTCTTAAAAATATTATCATGAAAAATGTATATATAAAGTTTGTAAATAAATGCGAAATAATGTTACAATGTTGTTTTATTTTATACAAAGTTAGAATATTTAACATTGCAGAGTATACATGATTATGACAATAGATGCACACTAAATACAACTCTTTCCCTCTTTGCAATAGTCTGTTATAGATTTTAAACACAAGGCTTGCTGTACATCTTTTTATAGCAATGTCTATTCACTGTTGTTTTCAAAAAACTGGGGAAGCCGCAATGGTTTTATAGGCATAAAAACTTTATTGTTATTACTATTTAGTCATTTTGATCCTCTTGCAATACTACGGTACCTTTTTGCATATCAAGAGCAGATGGCCTAGTTGTTCCACTCCTTAAAACGACAACAACAACACTACCTCTTGCATAGTTTGTGATGTTGATGGCTCTTGCGATGTGGAAGACGGATTAAACATAACTTTTAGAACAGGGGTTAAACGTTGCTCATTAAACAATCCACTATTTTGAGTAGCAATAAGGTTTTCTTGATTTCTTGTCGACGGCAACTGTGTTTCATGCAGTACACTACATTGATGATCACTGACACTAAAACCTCACTATTTTTACTTTTTAGGTCACCACGACAATGCTTGGAACGTTGTTTTGAACAGCGCCAAATAACAGTTCCGTTTTTATTGGTTCGTTTCACAATATATGAATATCCTTTATAGTATGCATAAGGCTTACCATACCTAGTCACTGATACTTCCATCTCAACTGTCAAGCATAGACTAAGCTCTAGTAAAGTCAACTTGGTAATAAGAATAATAGTTTATTATGAGAGCAAATATGGATCCAAAGAGTTCGGGTAAAAGTGGAAGCAAATAAGCAAATATAAGAACCAAGAGTGGGGGTAAAAGTGGTCGCAAAGTGGTAGACCCATTACACAATAATTTCAGCACGACGAAGCTCTTGTTCAATTTCCTTTATTTCCCAATCATGACCGGTATGTCCAGCTTGTTGTAAAGCATGCAACAACTGTAGCCGCTGGACGAGCTCATTGGGATTGTGCCAGTATACAAATTTAACAAATGAATTTTTAGGTGTAACCAAAGCATTACCATTATCATCATTATCATCATCATGATCATTATTATCATCATGACCATCATCACTATTACTATATAGTCCTTTTTGATCCTCTTGCAATACCACTTTATTTATAGTCTGCGTTGATTTTGATAGTGTTGAAGGTTTCTTGGACGTTGACAACTGTCTTAACATGACTTTTTGAGGACATGCTAAGTCCTTTTGAACAAACACTGCACTATCTTTAGCCGCAATATCGTTTTCTTGAACTTGCTTTTTAGCATTTTGATAATTGTTTGTAAACAGCAACCGTGGTTCGTTTGGAGCACTACATTGATGAACACTCACACTTAAAACCTTTCCATTTTAACTTTTCAGATTGCCTCGACATTTTGTTGACCTCTCTTTTGAGCATCGCCAGAATATTATTCCATTCGCATTCTGACGATTATAGTTATAAGAGTAGCCTTGATAGAGTGCACGTTGCCTATCTTTTGGGTTGTAGTAAGTTCCATAGTAGTAACTGACCTGTTAGTACGATGTTCACACCACAAAGGTTACAACTGTTTTGCTGATGGGGTGATCTACCATAAGCTTATATATTGGCTTTTTTGTATTGGCTTTTTTGTGTTGGCTTTTTGTGTTGGCTTTTTGTGTTGGCATTTTGTGTTGGCTTTTTGTGTTGGCTTTTTTGTGTTAGCTTTTTGTGTTGGCTTTTGTATTGGCTTTTGTATTGGCTTATTTGACAAGTTATTTTTGTCAATGTATTTAGTGTTTTTTTTCTTGGTGTTGGAAAGTATTTCAAAGAGAGGGAATATTTAAAGACTTAACCCAACCTAACCTAACTTTACCTAACCTAACCTCAGCTCACTTTGGATATCACTAGTAAGTGTTCATATCCTCCGCTAGGTGGTATGCTAGTTGTTCAGGTAGTGCTCATATTTACCGCTAGGTAGCGGAAACATACTTTGCGTGTTGCATGTGACTCTTGTGAAGTTTGACCGCGTGCAAGACGTGCTTGTATAAGTTCTGTATATAAACTCAACATACAATAAACCACAGAACTAACTTGTATAGCCAAGTTTAGGGTATATAGGAGAGCCTTAGCAAGAAAGGCTGTCTAACCCACTAGTCTACAGCCTTGTCACACGCAGTAAGCACCTGTTGGCAGTAAATTCTATACCACGTTGTTCATTACATGGCACTTAAACAGGCTCTAGATCATGGACTAAAATTGGTAACAAAAAATCAACGTACGTCTTTAGCCAAGGTCTTTGTTTAAACTTTAACACAAAAGCCAACACATCAGCAAAACAGTTGTAACGTTTGTAGTGTGAACATCGTACTGACAGGTCAGTTACTACTATGGAACTTACTACAACCGACAAAGGTAGGCAACGTGCACTCTATCAAGGCTACTCTTATAACTATATTCGTCAGAATGCGAATGGAATAATATTCTGGCGATGCTCAAAAGAGAAGTCAACAAAATATCGAAGCAATCTGAAAAGTAAAAATGGAACGGTTTTAAGTGTGAGTGTTCATCAATGTAGTGCTCTAAACGAACCACGGTTGCTGTTTACAAACAATTATCAAAATGCTAAAAAGCAAGTTCAAGAAAACGATATTGCGGCTAAAGATAGTGCAGTGTTTGTTCAATAGGACTTAGCATGTCCTCAAAAAATCATGTTAAGACAGTTGTCAACGTCCAAGAAACCTTCAACACTATCAAAATCAACGCAGACTATAAATAAAGTGGTATTGCAAGAGGATCAAAAAGGACTATATAGTAATAGTGATGATGGTCATGATGATAATAATGATCATGATGATGATAATGATGATAATGGTAATGCTTTGTTTACACCTAAAAATTCATTTGTTAAATTTGTATACTGGCACAATCCCAATGAGCTCGTCCAGCGGCTACAGTTGTTGCATGCTTTACAACAAGCTGGGCATACCGGTCACGATTGGGAAATAAAAGAAATTGAACAAGAGCTTCGTCGTGCTGAAATTATTGTGTAATGAGTCTACCACTTTGCGACCACTTTTACCCCCACTCTTGGTTCTTATATTTGCTTATTTGCTTCCACTTTTACCCGAACTCTTTGGATCCATATTTGCTCTCACATTAAACTATTATTCTTATTACCAAGTTGACTTTACTAGAGCTTAGTCTATGCTTGACAGTTGACATGGAAGTATCAGTGACTAGGTATAGTAAGCCTTATGCATACTATAAAGGATATTCATATATTGTGAAACGAACCAATAAAAACGGAACTGTTATTTGGCGCTGTTCAAAACAACGTTCCAAGCATTGTCGTGGTGACCTAAAAAGTAAAAATAGTGAGGTTTTAGTGTCAGTGATCATCAATGTAGTGTAATGCCTGAAACACAGTTGCCGTCGACAAAAAAATCAAGAAAACCATATTGCTACTCAAAATAGTGGATTGTTTAATGAGCAACGTTTAACCCCTGTTCTAAAAGTTATGTTTAATCCGTCTTCCACATCGCAAGAGCCATCAACATCACAAAATATGCAAGAGGTAGTGTTGTTGTTGTCGTTTTAAGGAGTGGAACAACTAGGTCATCTGCTCTTGATATGCAAAAAGGTACCGTAGTATTGCAAGAGGATCAAAATGACTAAATAGTAATAACAATAAGGTTTTCATGCCTATAAAACCATTGCAGCTTCCCCAGTTTTTTGAAAACAACAGTGAATGGACATTGCTATAAAAAGATCTACAACAAGCCTTGTGTTTAAAACTATAACAGACTATTGTAAAGAGAGAAAAAGTTGCATTAAGTGTGCATCTATTGTCATAATCAGTTATACTCTGCATTGTTAAATATTCTAACTTTGTATAAAATAAAACAACATTGTAACATTATTTTGCATTTATTTACAAACTTTATATATACATTTTTTTGTTTTATGATAATATTTTTAAGACAATACGAAAAACTAAAACATTATTATTCTATACACATTTTTTTCCTTCAGTCCATTGTCATTACTTATATTTTCCATTATTATTTCACATTGGTTTTTTGATTTTTTTTCATTTAATTAAAACGGACCATGCACCTATTGTTTTTAAAACCTTCATAAATTAAGTGTACAGGTTGCACAGCATTATTGACTTCATCAAAAACACTCTCCGACGTATCATTAAACCGTGTAGGCAGAAATGTCTCAAAGTTTTCACATACACAAAGTACACGATCACCATATGCTGTTTTCAATTTCCGAATCTTGATAATGCGGAATGGAATATGCGTTGGCAATTCGCTGAGCTTCTTTGTCTCTAAGCCACATGCTTGACCCACAGCATTCAAAACATTCATTGTAGTAGTATATAAACAAAAGAGGAGCATATCTATTACACTCTAAAACAGCTTTAATAATATTGTGCAATTAGGGATTTTGCACTATGCATTGCTAATAAATTATACTATTTATGCAAGAAATGCCCTAACTGTAGCAGATACTGATTTCCTGCATATAGCACAAGTGTTGAGTTCTAATGCACACTTGGCACATGCTATCATGTGTCCACAAGGCAAAAATACAACACCTAGTTCATCTTGATAACAAATTTTACATAATTGTTGGTCACACTTTTGTATCTGTTCGTGAGACAAGTCTTTTTTTTCAGCCTCATGTATTTGCTCCGCGTGTTCTAACTCTAAAGGCACTTTTATGTCTTGTGCTGCAATCACGTTTTCTTTACGAATAGTGTTCACAAATTCCTGACCTTTAAGCAACACCATGTATTTACAGTTAGGAAACCAACGAGCGTGTTGCACAAGAGGGTCTTCAGTCATTTGCCAATCCTTTAAAGCAAATCCACAATAAAAACATATTGTTTTATCGCCATCGCCAGTATAAAAAAAATCCAGCTTCACTTAGCTGTTTGGTAAGGTGTTTTAATATTAATGGCCAAACATTTTTATAAGATTCTAAATGTCTTTCAACAGAGCTGTACTCTGGGTGTGCTAGTGCTTTAGTCTTGCAAACTCCCAATTTTTCAAAAGCACATGCCAATTCAACACTGTCTATGGCATATGGACCACATATATCGACACTGCCGTTGTTGGCTGGTAATACATCATTATTATTATTATTTATTTGTGATTCAGCAACGTAAGTAGCGGCCAATGGTCTTGTGGTTCGGTAAAATGGATACACGGGTATGTTACCCACTTGTTTTCCAAGCATGTAAGGACAACAAGGAGACCATCGCAAGTGGTCTCTAAAGGGGTCATCCCCTTCTTCCCAGTGTGAAAGTTCAATACGACAAAACACACAGCGCACCACATCTTCTCGGTTCAAGTAAAAAAAAAACGGCTTTTGCATGTTCATGTGTCGACAAAAAGCCTACAGGCCAGGATTCAAATGTTAACCAACGGTCATGTTCTGATTTTAAATTTAACCCACGTTGTAAACCAACTTGCTCACTTGTTGTATTTGGTACTAACGCCATGTGTTATAATAAAACTTTTTTTTATTGCAAGTTATTAACGTTGCACAAGAGCACAGAGTGCTTTAAAGCATAATGTATGCTTGTTCACTGTCTGTTCACTACGTTAATGGCGCATGACCACACCTAAAAACAAACAAAATAACCCATCACTCAATCAATCAATCAATCAATACTTGTAATTAAACTTTAACGTTAATTGACATTAATATATCAAAACACCATTAAAAATAAACTGTATGTTGGCACTAACAGTAACCCATGCACTTATTTTCTTTTTATAAAGCTTAAGTCATTTACATCCCCATTTAACCAATATATAAACAAAAATGAATGTCATGTCAGTTTGTTCATATTATCTTGTTCAAACCTGTGGATATTTGTTGAGTTCATAGGGTACAAAGTTCCTCATTTTTCTACTAGAAAGCGATATAGAGTTTAAGGAGATTAGATATCTAACATCTAACCTCCTTGACTTTCATAGTCAAGGAACAACTAAATTCGACGTGCAAGCTACTCTCTGTGTGTCAAATAACAAAGCTTGCACCCGACAACCGAGGCCATACGATATTATTATTATTATTATTATTATTATTATTATTATTATTATTATTATTATTATTATTATTATTATTATTATTGGCTAATGGCCAATGTTGGTGGACCAAAATCTAGTAACAGGAGATTACTGATTCAGTTCTGCTGTATGGAGCGGAAATATGGTCGGATGCCCTGGATAAGGAAATTTATAGGAAGTCACTAGCACAAGTGCAGAGGCGGGGTGCTTTACGCGTGGCATCTGCCTATCGCACGGTCTCTGAAGAAGCAGTTCTTGTTATTGCAGGGATAATTCCAATTTTTTTTCTAGCGAAAGAACGCAAGTACATTTACTGGAGGAAATCGGAAATAGGTTTACAAAATGCAAGATGAACAGCAAGAGCACAAACCTTTCACAATTGGCAGATCAAATGGGAGCAAGGACACCGAAGCCAGTGAACTAAGAGAATGATACCCCAGGTGCAGGTTTGGAAAGAGAGGAAACATGGTGAGGTTGGTTATTATCTCACACAGTTCTTGACTGGCCATGGGTACTTCTGTTCTTATCTTAAGAAGATGGGGAAAGTGGATTCACCAGATTGTATCTACTGTGTTAATGAGGCAGATAGTGCTAATCACACCTTCTTCTCTTGTGGACGGTGGGTCCAAAGTAGGCAGTCTCTTCACGATCAAATTGATGTAGAGATATCTCCCGAAAATATTGTTGCGGTTATGCTACAAAATGAAGAATATTGGAAACTTGTAGCAAGTTTTGTTGAAGATATCCTCCGAACAAAGAAGACGGATCTGGATCACCACTGAAGATGATTTATTACGGAAGAGTGCCCTATGGGCAAATATAAAATGACTCTATCCTGAAGTAATGTGCTAAACGGTTCCAGGCTAGTGTTCAGAAGTAAACGGGGAGTTTTAGTCGGTAGTCTTCTACTCAGGAGCAGGAGACCGACACTCTGTGCGTAAATGCATTTCTTCCCCTAAAAAAAAATATTATTATTATTATAGGGAACGCCATGTCAGTTAAATTAAAAATTTTGTTTTTACAAAATCCAACATGGCCTTGTACTTTCTCGGTAAACAACCAATATGGTCTTGTACCGGTTGCCAATAGATAGTCATTAATCAAAAAAGCAATCATCGTCCTAGTCATGTACTGGTAATGAATTTTTTGTCTACGAGTTTTCAGTAGTGGTAAAATGGAATAGCATTTTATGTTAGGCTTACCTGAGTTTTAAATACTTCACAGCCTGGAAACAATGGTTGCACTTTACTGCGTCTCGGTTTTTCAGCGACTGCTACGGCGGTAAGGCTTTTCTTTCCAAGTTTCTAAAAATAAATAAAATAAACCGTTATAAATACCTAAATTCAGGTTAGTACATGCATTTCATCAAGTAAAATATGAAACAAAAAATGAAACAAGTTAGTTTAAAAAAATAATCCCAACTTCACTTGCAGTGGTTTCTTGCTGTTTCCTTCTAGTGGGCTCAAAAGTAAACTGGTTTCTTGTATCTCAGACATGTAAGGTATACCGGTTATCTGCAAACAAATAAATTAAAAAATCAATAATTACTAATTAATAACTACAAATTTAAGGTTCGTTAGCATGACATGATTAAAATAAACATTCATAGGTACTTACCAAAAAATTAAAATAAAAGGATTTTTCTTCCACAGCTCTACTGTATACATCCGTGTGCTAAAATGGCAAGTGCATGACTAACGCAATCGTTATCAGTTAGCCTAGCAACAGAAAAAGTTTATTTTCTCAGCGTTTTGACCTTGAATTGTCTCTCTCTCTCGCACGTGTTCCCACGCCTCTTCAAATTCTTCAATCTGAATAAGATTCGTGCACCTTATACTAGTTTCATGTTTTTAATAAGGAACCAAAATGGCTACCTCTTATACATCGGTAGTCCTACTGTCTCAGAACCAAAAAGGCGGTCTCTGCTTAAACAGCACACCTGCTAGCCACCACGAGGCAAGTAAACTGATATCACACTTCCTGCTGACGTAGACATTCCTGCCTCGTCAGCACCAGCAACAGCTCTCACGAGTCCTCTGGCTAGGCACAATATTCAGTCACCAGTGAGCTGGACTGTGTGCGTGTTAGCATTCAAAACATGTGTGTGTCTTATTATTATTATTATTATTATTATTATTATTATTATTATTATTATTATTATTATTATTATCAAACATTTTACTGTAATAATAATTACTAGCAAGCGGTCATCCTCAATACATGATCATGTTAACACCATACTTTCATCCTAAAACACATGACTTTACCCAGTTCAATATTTAGTTTATAACATTTCAGGCCAATGACCTTACCGTTTTGGCTCTTTGCGTACATGCACATGACTTGGTCGAGCTAATGTTAAAGGTTTCCATATTCTAAAACCATTTACTGTGCCAGACAGCAGTCTCGCTTATCACCGTTTACTAGCATGTTAATGATCCCCTTCAGGGGTACAAAAAATCCTAGCAAACTTAACACATTTTCAAATATTCGCCTCTATCCGTCATAGGAAATGTCACAAAACCAACCGTCATAAGCTGCCCCCGCCATCCCACCAAAATAGCAATTCATTTCTTCCGGGCACGGTCACCGAGATCGCCAACGTCTAAGAATCACTTGGTCATATCCTACAACCGTCTGTTGTGTCAGAGAGCGATCTCGCTCATCACCGTTAACTAAAACGTTCAAGATCCCCTTCAGGGGTAAAAATCTTAGCATGCTTGTCACATTTCAAAATATTCGCCTTCATTCATTCGTCATAGGAAAAAATATCGAAAAGCAACCCCACGTTTTGCCATACACCTCCCCCGTCGAAATAGCCATTTCCAGTATCCACCATGGCCAATCATAGCCTCGTTGTAACATACGTCAAGCGCTACCGGCTCTCTGTCTACAAACACGCTTTTATTTAAAAAAAAATAATAATAAATAAATAAAATGCCTAGTTTTTTGTCCTAGAGACTTGACATTTATTTTCACGGTAGAGGGGGTAGGGACCTTTCATTTATATCAAACAAAATGTTTTGTCAACACGTTAGTTTCCAAAATAGTAAAAATTCTAAATTTAAGGGTTTTCAAAAAATCACAAAATATAAAAAAGTTTATTATAAAAAATAAAGGTCATTGAGACCATTGGTTTGAACTATGGCACAACATTCTATCATGTTTGGTTTTCAAACTATCGCCTACTTTCAAAAACAAAATTTTTCAAAAAAATATATATATAACGAGTGGTTCATAGGAAAGAGGACGTCAGCTCGAGTCCAACGACATCTCATTTGTTAAAATACGACCATCCGTTCGCCAATGATCACCAATGTTCGCGAGAAAGTAGGCTATCATTTTGTTTTTCCTCCTACACCCTTGAAACTTGCTGCCCCCTACAGGGCATACCTACCTTTCATTAACGTCAAACAAACTTTTTTTTTCAAAATTCACCGTTTCCAAAATAGCGCCAATCCAAAAAACAAAAATTTTCAATTTTTTTAATACAAACACACATGCTTAGCCAAGAGAACGTCATCCCAACGCCAACAATACCTCGTTCGTTAAAATCCGACCACGCGTTCGAGAGATATCGGCCAAAGTTTACATGAAAGTAGGGGGCGACTCAGAACCCCCATTCTAGTACTACTACATAGTTTTAGTCCTAGAGACTTGAAATTTATTTTGGGGGTAGAGTGGGTCAGAGCCATTCATTTACGTCAAACAAAATTTTTTGTACACTCTTTAGTTTCCAAAATATAAAAATTTCAAAATTTGAGTGTTTTCAAAAAATCTCAAAAAAATAAAAAAGTTTTGTTATAAAAATAAAGGTTATAGAGACCATTCGTTTCAATTATGGCACAACGTTCTATCATGTTTGGTTTTCAAACTATTGCCTACTCTCAAAAACAATTTTTTTTTTTTCAAAAATATTACGAGTGGTCTATAGGAAAGAGGACGTCAGCTCGAGTCCAACGACACCTCATTTGTCAACATCCGACCATGGGTTCACCAGATATTAATGATTTAACATGTACAGTCGGGTACAAATAAAATGGTTGAAGCAGAACCCGCCTTGCCCCCCTACTCAAGGGTAATAGAGTGTTGATCATGTTATCACACACAGTCAGTCATTACTGTTTTAAACTTTGTAGTGTAAACATAGGCTGTGTTTTATCTGTGTAAAAGTAATTGCATTTGTGTGCTCAATTCTAATTAGTGACCATATTGGATACATTCTATATTAGAGGTAAGTGTGAGATTAACACTGTTTATTTTATTTTATGCTAATAAATGTTCAAATTATTATTGGTTTACCATTTTATTGATGAATTGTTTTTTATTTTGCTTTATTTTGATAATTTGCATACCTGTTGTGAGAGACAGAAACCCCATTCCACTTGAACCTTCAAGAAGGCAAACGCAGTGCTTTTTACAAAGCAAGGTAAGATTTAAAAAAGGATTATATATAAAAAACCGTTTGATAATATTTTTTTAGGTTGAACAAAGGTGCTATTTGAAATGGATATACTTATGGTGGTTTATCTTATTTCTTTTTTAGAGTGTGAGCCTGACAACTGCTGTTGAGAACGTGTGTGTTTGGGACCATTGCTAGAAAATCTACGGCTGAAAACTTGGGTGAGATTTTTTTTATATTAATAATGTATTTTGCCACTGCTACCGATACATAAATTTGGGAGCCCCTTGATTCCTGTTTTAAGAAACGCGTCTGCTCTGGTCGCTTAGTGAATGTTAGTGAGAGTTTAATCCCAAAAGACTTTATTTAATCATGTTTTGAAATTTTTAAAGAACAAATTTGTACAGCGCAAGGGTTGCATACGGCTTTAAAGGTCAATACACAATTCTTATGCGATTTCATATATAAATAAAGGACGGTGAGCATAAAAAAGATTTTATATTGGGAGTAAAATGCAAGAGCTTTTGATAGCCAATAATCTGAACGAGTGGTATCAAAGCTATGTGGTGAATGCCTAGCTATCAAAATTTGATAAACTGCAACAAGGACCCAGTGGTTTAGTATTTGACAAAATCCATTACCTGCAAATGAACATTTGTCATTTCAACACATTGAATGCTGGGTCTAGCTTTATTAAAACACCACCATCAATAGCATTGAAAAAGGATGTGGTGATTTTTTTTAATCAATCAATCAATATAATCAATATAAAGGACCATGACAATGATTGCTTCCAGTGGTGTGTGGCTGCCTATTTTCAGCCGGTACAACAGCATTGTTACAGACCAGGAATGTACAAGGCCAAGTTTGATGAATTAAAACAAAATTTAAATTTAACTAGAGTATCGTTCCCTATGGACTTAACCGAGATCCATAGGTTTGAACAAGACGACCATGACTTTTCGTTTATGGTGTATGGCCTTGATGGTGATGAGATTGTGGATCCTCTTTATGCCAAAAAAAAAGAACCGAAACGACATCACCTTCACCTTTTCTATCTGTCTTACGGAGAGGTAAATCACTATTGCCTCATTAAAAGCCTGAGTATATTGCTAAGCAGTCAAGTGTCTAAGGACAAGCGTCCAAAAAATATTGGTGATCGTTGCTTGCAATATTTTAAAACCCCTATGCTTTTGGAACGTCATAGGGTAGATTGTGTTTCTCAGCAAGCGGTGAGATTGATATTGACACAAGGGGACAAAGCTGTGTTGAAATTTAACAACATTTACAAGCGTGATACTGTTCCCTATGTGGTGTAAGCAGATTTCGAAGCACTCACCACACCCATGGCGGGGTGTGAACCAGATCCCACCATTAGCTCAACCACACCCATTCAAAAACATGAACCATTTGCCATAGGATTTAATGTGGTGTGTGCCTATGACCCCACACAATCCTTTTACAAATCCCGTGAGGGGCCAGATTGTGCCAGATGGTTTTGGATGAACTTGTAAAGTTGGCAGTATGAGCATGCCACTACAAGCCATATTTGCGAAAAGCCTATTTTAGGCGGAGAGGAAAAAGTCCGAGACCACTCACATTTTATGGGAGAGTTTCGGGGAGCTGCGCATAGCAAATGCAATTTGAACTTTCCAGCTCCTCTCTTTATCAGTGTCTTTTTCCACAATCTGGCGAATTATGACATTAATTTTTTGATTCGTGAATTGGGTCATGTCAACAACGGCTCCTTTTCCTTTATCCCCCAAAACCATGAGCGTTTTACTGCCTTGACATGGCGGTTGAGCGACTTTAGCATTCGATTCTTGGATTCCTTTAAGTTTATGGCATCCTCGCTAGATAGTCTTGTCAATGGCTTGGATGAACAGGAATTAAAAATACCAGAATACATTTTAATGATCCTGAGCAATTTCAATAGTGCATTCGGAAAGGTATATCCGCGTATGATTTCTGTAACAACTGGGACGTGTTAAAGCAAAAAAAAACTCCACCACAAGAGAATTTTTACTGAAAACTAACATGCAGTACCGTTTCCGATCAAGACTATGCACATGCATGTCAAGCTTGGCGAGTGTTTGGGATGAAGACGCTAAGTGAATATGCTATGCATTACCTAAACTGGATGTATTGCTGCTCACCGATGTGTTTCGAAAATTCCGTGAGTTGTGTCAACACATGTATGGTCTTGACCCGGCTCACTATTATACGAGTCCTGGGCTCTCGGTTTGATGCCGCTTTGAAATTCACTCAAGTGGAATTGGATTTACTCACTGATATGGTTCTATTATGTGAAAAGGGCATTCGCGGCGGCTTTGTGTCGCTTAACCAGCGCCATGCCGAAGCGAACAATGCCTACATGCCTGATTATTCACCAGACAAACCAGAATCGTACTTAATGTACTATGACGTGAAAAATTTGTATGGCTATGCCATGAGTCAGCCTTTGCCACATGGGGATTTTGCTTGGCTGACAGAAAAACAAGGGTCCGAATTTGATGTGAACATGGCTAGTCGAGAAACAGGCCGTGGATATGTGCTAGAAGTGGGTATTGAATAACCCTCATCCTTGTATGATGAACATGCCGATTTCCCATTCTGCCTTGAGCAAATGGTTCCCCCTGACAGTAAAGTGATAATTGAAAAACTCATGGGCACACTTTACAACAAAAATCGGTATGTGCTACGTATCCAAATGTTGGTGCAATGCCTAGCCCAAGGCTTGGTGTTGAAGAAAAACAATAGGGGTATTTCCTTTGCCCAAAAACCATGGCTCAAGCCTTACATGCAACTCAACACAGAGCACCAACAAATGGCAACACAACAGTTATATTAATGAACAGCTGCATCTATGGCAAGTCCATTGAAAATGTCCACAAATACCGTGACATTAAATTGGTCAATGTCTGGGACGGGTGGTGGGAAGCCCGGCGGTACATTGCCAAGCCAATTTTAAATAGATCAACATTATCGATGAGAATTTGGCCACCATTGAATGGAGTAAGACCAGCGTGACCATGGATAAACCCATTTCCTTGGGCCATGTCATTTTAGACTTTTCCAAATCGGTCATGTATCGATTCCACTATGAGTTTGCAAAACGCCATTTTGAGGACGTCTCTCGTTTGTATATGGATACGGACTCATTCATTTACCACATTCGCCACTACAACCCCTATGACGTCATGAGGCAGCATAGTAACTGGTTCGACACCTCTTCCTATAGCGCTGACAACGTGTTTCAGCTGCCCATAAAAAAACAAGAAGGAAATGGGCGTATTAAAAGATGAATGCGGTGATTCCGTCTGATTATGTGGAGAACAGCCCGAGTTCTTCCTCATAATGGGAGAAAGCATCAGGCAAAATGCCTGGACTAAATAACCACTTTGGAAGGAGCTATTAAACTGAATACTTTGGCTTAAGGAAATGCGGCCTGGTTCTTTAGCTTCACACATGAACATTTGAGCGTTAACATAATATAAACTTTATTAAATTATCTAACTTGCTGAGTATACATAAATAGAGAAAACACACTTCAAATTGAAAATGATAATTATGTTGGCATAACTTGGTGCTATTTGCAAAATTTCATAAGCCTTCAATATAACTTGGCTTTGCACTTTGAAATAAAATATCAATATAGCTATTAATATCACTTAAAATGAGGAGAGAGATTATTAAGATAATGTTTAAAATGAAAAACACTTAACTTTTGCGGTGATGTAAATTGACTAGACTTTTGGCACGGCAGGTCGGCTGTAGCTGGAGCTTGCTGGCTGGACGGCGGACCCTTTTGGTTTGTAAGTGACTAGACGTTGCGTTGAGGTTGTCCAGCATCCATAAATGTTGGCCCGGCTTAGAGCACGTTTTCTCTGTGGTAATTCAGTTGTACCCTTTTTAGAAGGTCACTGATGCGTAGAGAACAAGTTTCCATCTTGTATAGTGGATCACAATATGATCTAAGTTGACCACCACTCAACTTGTTTTGATCATATGCGAGGATGACGAAAAATGTGTCATGCCGTAGCAACGTGGTATTATGCCGCCGCCAGCGCAGAGAAGTGAAGCGTTGTTTGAGCTGTCATACAGCGGAAGTACACCGTAGAAGTGAAGCGTGGCATTGCATCGTGGAAGTGCTGGTGGACTGAAAGATCCTCTGAATGAAGAATGAACATCTGGGTGAAGAAAGCCGCCGTTTAAATAGCGGTACCAGCGAAGGATCTGGAAATCCACAGGCTGGCAGGCGATGATTGGCTATAGCGGAAGATGTGACGTCAGCCCAGCAGGTAAGCAGCAGGCAAGGGAACAAACCTATCAGTTGTGATCCGATGCCGGACACGCATAACCTTCAACATGCTAAGGTAAGAGTCTTAGATTTTTGAAGAGAGTAAACACTAGCAATTAACAATATAATACAAGCAGAAATTAAATAAATAAATACATAAATAAATATTACTCGTTCGGTGGTTTCGGAAACTTAAAGCATTTGACCAGCAAATGCGACAGCGAAGTTACAGAAAAATCAACACGTGAAACATCACGAAAGTGATCACCGTCATGACGGAATTCGTAGAGTCGGCCTCGAAAATGAATGCTTATCGCACATTAGACTGTAAGGAAGTCAAAAGAGCAAAAGGTGTAGGTAGGGCAGTGGTAAAATCGCTACGTGTAGATGACTACCTGGCGGTTTTACGCACTGGCAAAGCTATGTCCCATACACAGTACAGGATACAATCCAGCAACCATCATTTGTATCTTGTGGAACAGAGAAAACGCACCCTCGCCTCCATGGATAACAAACGTGTGTGGGCTGATGACCTGCTTATCAGCCTACCCTGGGGTTATGACCGCAAGGAGGAGAAGGTATGATTTCTCTTTTTAATAGTTTAGGGGCATGGCTTTTTCTAACTCGTAGATTTCGTATTTTGTAAATATTGGTTTTTGTCATTGTAAATAGTGGATTTTGTAAATAGTGGCAACCCACCTAGGCCTTTTGCTGTTAGAAGAAAGCCCAGTGCAACCCTAGTTTATTTTTATTTATATTTTAGATTTAACAGAGTTAGGAATTGCAAATTGGTAAATAGTTTGATTCTTTTAAAGCTGTACAAAGTTGTAGTTTTTTTTTGTAAATATGAAATGAGTAATAGTATTTTCAGTAACTTTAATGACTTGTATTTAATTTTTTTGTAATGTAAATGGTAAACTAAAAAAAGTCCTTTTGGGATGAGTGTGCATGTCAAGAACGTGCTTTTGGGAATAAATAAGGTGGTTGTGTTTGTTCCCAAAGACAGGTATGGTTGTGTGTGAATGTATCAGTAGAGAGAAAGCTGGTGTGCATGTATGACCAGAGCAAACATGGTGAGGTAGGGTGGGTGGGGAGGGGGAATTTGTCACTTATATAGTCATTTTGTTTTGTCAAGAGTTTAGATTTTTTCTTTAAAATGTAGCGGTCAATAGACATTATTTTTGTGAAACAGTCTTACCTGCAGCAGTCGTAGACCTGCACGTTTCCGCAAACCCATAAACGCACTGCATCTTTATCATCATCGTGGTCAAGCACTCGCATCAACATCATTGACAAATCTCAACTTTCGACATACACCAAATGGGAGAAAAAATGTGTAAACAGCAAAAGGGAATATCCATGTTTCGATATCAACAAAATTCAAAAACGTAAAACTGTCATTTTAAAAACTGGAAATGGCCATGTATGTGAAATGTAAAAATTCAAAAAACTTCAAACGGATAATTTTTTATAAGTGTAATCAACAAAATGAAAAATCCATATCATCAAAAACGCAAACCTCAAACAGACATTTTAAAAACTGTAAATTGCAAATTGTCAAATGGCAATGTGTGAAAATGTGAAAATGAAAAATCAGCCCATCAACATCATGATTTTTTTAATTTAAAAAAATATTGTGCTCTGGTAAACCTTTGTTTTTATTTCATAACCAGAGGGATTGACAAAATAAAATAGATACAAACAAATCCCAATTCCTCACTCCTCAATTCCTCAATGTTCATGTCCATGCATCATCAACTTTCCTTTCATAGCACTCATGACAATCAGGGCTGCCATCCTCTCACCCACTGAGGCATCACAGGATGTGAAACGTTGTTTAGCTTTTTACAATAACATTTTATCTGCCACATGTCTTAAACCAAGATGACTATGGTGATAAGAAAGATCGTGTTCTTTGCATGCTTGATCCAAAAGATTAATGGGTACATCACCACGCTGCAAACGTTTCTCGAGACGATTTCAAGGGCCACAAAAACGATACCCTGGGAGATGGATTTCAAAAGGTAAGTATTGTATCACTTTGTCAATGACGCCATTGCCAGTACAGGTCTGGCATATCCTTTTCCATGGATGGTGAAAAGGTTTGGTCTTCCTCCTCCTCTGTGGACGTTGTTTGTGTTTGTTGTTGTTGTTGCTTTTTCTCGCCATGACACCCGTGGAATGATTCAACAAAGTCTTTACACGGACTTTTATGTCCATGATACAGTTTGACCAGTTGGCAAGTTGCACACTGCCGCATAGAGGGTATTTTTGCCATGGCCTTTGCTTATGGTGGTCGTGATCCGTACAGGGTTGCAATTCACTCAACACAGGGTCTTGAGTCCATGATTTTGGTACATGTTGCCCGATTTCTTTCACCGCGTTGGCGGCCACATAATAAATGAACGACTTGGGGAGCGCCAATAATTCCTCTTTGGTAAAATTGTCTAGTTTCTTTTTGCACACAAAGAACTTGCCGATGGCTTTGTCCGTAGCATTGCCTTTCTCCATGGTATTACGTTCTGTAGATGTTTACACGTTGCTTGTAGAAATCTCACTGGTGTCATTAGAGGTAAATCTTGAGCAGACGCGGCTCGTGGTGTTGGAGCTGGGGAAGGCTCGCACGTAGTGCCAAATGCTGGTATAACGCATTATAATAATTTTATTTATGCAGCCAATGGCCATCTACTTTTCTTTTCAGGACGGGTCAGGGAAGGGATATTGGAAGGAAATCGGCCATGGACCTATTGAAAGGAACCGTCCCGGCATTTGCCTGGTAGTGAAAATGGGAAACCACGAAAACCATTTTCAGGACGGCCGAGGTGTGAATCGAACCCACGCTCTCCCGATGCCAGGGATGGCACGAGGTAGCGCGTTAGCGCTCTCGGCCACCGCGGCCGACGACACCCACATACACGGATGCAGGACTCTTGCTGTCAAACAGATTGGCACCATTATGTTATTTTATGAAGCATTTTTTTCCTAGTTAAAATGAATCTACTTACCTAGTTTCGAAATTCAGGAAGAGGCAATGCATTCCTTTTCTAATTTAACCTACTCCCCCCAAGGTAGTTAGAGTATATTAGGTAGGTCATTCCCGCCCGCTGCGCTCTCATTGGCTCACCACTCGTGACGCGGACGGGAGGGCTCCTCGGGCTAGCAGCAGCTAGGTGCCTGCAGTTCAACAGCAGCTCCAAGGATGGTACAGTCAATAATTTACAATACCTCAATAAATTATTGGTCCAATGAAAGTAAATGATAATCGAAACTGTACATGTAATAAATTATAAATAAGGTACAGTATTAAGAGGAAAAACAACCAAGTATATTGTTAGAATTAACTACTCCCTACATATAAACACTGAAACAGCTGTTAGTATAAGTGTGTCTACAACTCACATTTTGCAGACTTATTACTTTTTTAAGGAGGCCGAAGCTACTCACATTCGTCTCTTCATCAACGAATACTTTTACATGGCCTTTATTTTGCGTCTCTTGTTGAGGTGATACTTCAGATACTTCATGTAATGAATAACATCCTTAAAAACGAATTTAACATGAAGATGAATAAAAATAAAACAAAAATACTCGTATGCAGTCGGAACCAGGAAGATCATAGAAGAGCACCAGCAATTTACATCGAGAATGATAGAATACAACATGTGAAGGAATATAAGTATCTGGGAAGCTTTATAACGTAAGATGGAACCAGCAAACGAGAAATTTGGAGTAGAATTAGTCAGGCAAAGAACGCCTTTTATAGAAAGAGGAATCTCTTCACATCCAAAAGTATAGACCTAAAAATAAGGAAAAGACTGTTGAAGACATACGTGTGGAGTGTGGCTTTGTATGGTAGTGAGACCTGGACAATAGGGAAGTCAGAAGAAACGAAGTTGATGGCTTTTGAGGCTTGGTGCTGGAGAAGAATGCTTAAGATCAGTTGGATACAACATATGACAAATGAAGAGGTATTCAGAAGAGTAGGAGAAAGTAGAAGCTTTATGAAGAGCCTGAAAACAAGAAGAGCAAATATGTTGGGCCATATTCTCAGACATAATAGCCTGCTAGCAAGAGTCATCCAAGGGATGTTAGAAAGGAAAACACAAGAGGAAGACCACCACTTGCATACATCACACAGTTAATGGCAGACACGAACACAAAATCATATCGTGACTTGAAGAGGATGGCGGAGAATAGAGAAGATTGGTGAGTTGCTGCAAACCAGCCCCAGGGCTGTTGACTTAAGAGAGAGTTGAGGTGACGTACTGTATTTGGATTAAAGTCCGCGTCCTGACGTAGGTCTTCTATCGTCGTCTTATGAAGTTCTGAGCCATCGTCTAACACGAAACCTTCATCTAGAAACTGATTTCTTAACAATTTCAACAGATGGGGTACATCACAGAAAACCCACACATTTCTGTTACTGTCCACTGGATTGCTGAGAAAACTTTTATTACTGTTTACATTTAGTTCCTTCCAGACTTTAGAGTTTTTCGCTCCCATATCACTAGTTATTGCGATAATACGAATGCCACAACCCTCAAGCTGGCTAATAATGTTTTGTAACAACTCTGAAATCATTGTCACATCGAAGTTATAAAAAGCGGGCTGCTTCCATTTAGCAAACAGCCCTCGGACCCTAGCTACCAGGACGTTACTGTGGGGCCCTAATATGCGATCGTCTGATGAATCGTAGGTTATTAAGCCGTCAAAATTCTTTTCATCAAACGACAAAACTGCATTTTTTTCTGAGTCCTTGTTATTTGCCGCTCTGGCTTTCAACAGACAAAGCACCTCTCTCAGAATTTCAGGTCTGCACTTAAATTGCCGAATCCATTTCTGTAGAGTCGAACGGCATGGTAGCGGAATGTTGCGTTTTCTCAAATATTCGTATGCTTCCTTCGAAAGTGATCTTAGTGCGAGGGCATTTGCTATATCCTCTGAAGACCATTTCACCCTCTTCTTAACTCCTAACAAACATCGAATCTGCCCTGCAGTAAAACAAGTGGAAAGAGCTTTTACATCTCCCTTCTAAAATTACTCATATGTACGTTCATTGATACAATATATCATGGAGTTTTGAGCTTTCTTAGAGCCGCTTCCCTTCGTCTTAAATCCACATTTATATATTCCAAAACCTCGACCCATTCTCGGAGTTGTATAATTTCATCATTTTGCAGTGATTCAGTGTTACTTGATCAAGTTTCCGTTGGTTTTTTTTTTTTTTTTTTTTGTGACAAAGTCTCCAAAGTCGACATTACCCGTTTACTCACGCTCCTAGCTTCATGACGCTTTTCTCTGCCCCTGGCGACCTGTAGAGTTAAAATTAGAGTTGTGTTTCATGATATTGTTACGGCTGTGAGTTTGTGTCATCACTCGCCGCGTGAGTCACAACTGCCCCAGGGCTGGGCTGTGCCCTGCCTCCTGTATTGCGCGCGCCTTATGCAACAGGGCTACTAGGACAAAGGGATAGTCCAGAATATTCGTGACTGGACCAGCGCTGGAAACCTCGAGAAGCCGTGGACTCTGGATGGATCTAGAAGCATTTATTGAGTCACCGGCCGGCTATATAAGAGTGACCCGTGAAGCAGTTGTTGTTGTTGTGTTTTACGAGCTAGTGCGAGCGATTATCTTGTGCGACAGAAGTGTGGTGACGAAGTGCTGTGCGAGTTACGAAATCCTGTGACATTGTTTCTCCCAGCTTGTGAACAGCGTACATCAAGTGCTCGTAAGTAACTGTATTTGTTGTACCTGAGGAAGAGGGGCAGGTAGCTTCTGCCAAGGCCACCGGACTCATTAGGACGGATTAACTTCTGTGGTCTGTTGCAAGTGAAAGGGGCCAAGAGCGCATAAGGAAGAGACTTGAGGAAACTGGAGAAGGCTCCTAATTGCTTGTATTTGCTGATTAGTGTAATTTTCTGGCCACAATAAAGTTAATTATTTCTTTAAGCAGTAATTGGTGTTGTGCTTTGTACCCCCACCGTAATCCAGTTAACAAAAGTGCCACTAGGGGGTGGCACGTAACAACTGGTGTCAGAAGCCGGATTACGAACTCAAGCACAACACCTGACGGTCCTGGTTTCAAAACCCGAGCAGGTCATTTTCTCTAATTTTCCTGTGAGTGCATGCCCTTTACAAGGCAAACAACTAAAATGGAGGCGCAATTGGCAGCATTGCTAGAAAAGTTAAATGGCATAGAAGACGGCCAGAAGAATTTAACCAAGGACCTAACTGCCAAAATGGAAGACGGCCAGAAGAAGATGGAGGATGGCCAGAAGAAGTTAGCAGAGGACCTGAAGGACAGCCAAAATAAGTTAGCGGAGGACCTGAAGAAGATGGAGGACGGCCAGAAGAAGATGGAGGACGGCCAGAAGAAATTAGCCGAGGACCTAACTGCCAAACTAGAAGACGGCCAGAAGAAGCTAGCGGAGGACCTGAAGAGGATAGAGGACGGCCAGAAGAAGATGGAAGACGGTCAGAATAAGTTGACACAGGACCAGAAGATATTAGAACTGGGTCTGCGTGAGGAAGTCACGGCAGTGGAAAAGAAGTTCGACGCCTTACAAGTGGAAGTTGCCGAGCTGCGCCAACGCCCGCTGATGGGGGTGGAGGAGAAATTCAACGCCTTACAAGTGGAAGTTGCCGAGCTGTGCCAACGCCCGCTGATGGGGGTGGAGGAGAAATTCAACGCCTTACAAAAGGAAGTTGCCGAGCTGCGCCAACGCCCACTGACGGGGGTGAAAGAGGAATTCAACGCTCTACGAGAGGAAGTTGCCGAGCTGCGCCAACGCCCGCCCACCGTTACACCGGGAATATCAGGAACGGGACATAGCAGAGTGATGCCCCCAACCTTCGACGGAAAGGTCCCGTGGAGCACCTACTTACGTCAGTTCGAGGCAGCCTGTTCCATAAATAACTGGAACAACACAGAAAAGGCTACAGCTCTCATTGTAGCGCTGAGAGGCGACGCCCTTAACGTCCTTCAGGCCATCCCGACTAGATCCCAGGACTACGCTGCACTGATCGCCCATATGGAGTCCCGATATGGAGATAGCCATCTTCAGCAGGCCTACCAGATGCAGCTCCGGACCCGGGTACAGAAGAACGCGGAAACCCTGCAGGAGTTCGTGATGGACATCGCACGCCTCGTAAGGCTCGCCTACGCAACAGCGCCGGCCGACTTTCTGGAGCAGATAGCGACGCAGACTTTCACCGACGGGATACGGGACTCGGACACTCAACAGGCGCTGCGACTCGCGCGCAATAAGACCCTGGCAGATGCGCTGAGCCACGCACTTGAATTCGAGACGGCAAAACAGGCATCCAGAATGCACGCGCGGGTGCGTCAAGTGGACGTCGACGAACCAGCAAAAACCAACGAGACCAAGCCCCTGGCCGACGAATTGATGGAGGCGCTAAGCCGTTTCTTCGATAGTCGCGGCACCACCAGCAACGACACAGCCGGAAGACAACCGGAGAGGCGGCCTGGAAGAGGACTACCGACCTGCTGGGCCTGCGGTAAGAAAGGCCACCTGAGCAAGGACTGCGGTGATCGCCGCCGCCGAGGGTATCCGACGGGAAATCAGTCGTCTGAAAACCGCGCGGCCCAGGGAAACGAGTATTAGCCAGCCTTGGGGGGCAAAGGTTGGCTTGTGACAGTCGTCAAGCCCCGGCAGTCCAAGTGCGTGTGACGAAGTTACGGAGGGACAATAGCAGCCTGATGGTCGACGAAGTCATCAACGGAGTGAGCTGGCCCATGCTGATCGACACGGGAGCATCGAGGACCATCGTCAATCCCACTGTGATCCCGAAGTGGAGAGTGCAACCCACACAAAGGAACCTCCAGCTAATAACCGCGACCGGAGAGACCGCACCGGTACATGGCGAAGCATCACTGGAGTTCGTCATTGGTCGACGGGTGATAAAGCATCCAGTGCTTGTGGCTGACGTATCAAACGAAGTGATCATCGGACTGGACTTCCTGGACCAGAACAACATCATCTTGGACCTGAGTACCAACACTCTGCACTTCGGAGGTGAGGAACTTGCTTTGCAACCTGCGCACGAGTCCATCACCGCACGACGAGTAAGGCTGAGAGAAGACGTCATCGTTCCCGCCAGGACGGAAGTCAGCGCTGCCGTAATTGTCGACGGAACTGCTGAGGGAGTGGCGGCTGTCATCGAGCCAAAATATGAGTACATCCAGACAAAAGGGTTGCTAGTTGCCAAGACCCTCATCAACACGACGTCTCGGCCGTACGTCCGCCTGTCCAACCTGAACGACTACGACATTACGGTTCACCGGGACACCAACCTAGGAGTCTGTGAGCCCGTTACCTGGATTGCCCGCATCACCGACACGACGGACGGACACCTGCAGACGGACAACCGAAGAAGACGCACACTGCCAGAAGAACTACAGAAGCTGTACCAAGGATCCCAGGACCATTTAGACGAGGAACAATCACGCCAACTTCAGGACCTGCTACGCGAATTCCAGGATGTCTTCTCCGTGGGGAGCAAAGACTTCGGCAGGACAAGCTTGGTCCAGCACAGAATCGACGTTGGGGACAGCGCACCGATTAGGGCCCCATTCCGACGTGTCCCGCTCGCCAAGCAAGCCGAAGTCGACCGGATGGTAGAAGAGATGAAGGAGCAAGAGGTGATCGAGCCATCACATAGTCCTTGGAGTTCTCCGGTCGTGCTTGTGAAGAAGAAGGACGGTTCCACCAGGTTCTGCGTGGACTACAGGCGGGTGAACGACGTCACGAAGAAGGACAGCTACCCTCTACCCCAGATCGACGACACGCTGGACACCATATCAGGGTCAAGATGGTTCTCCACCTTGGATTTGAAGAGTGGCTACTGGCAGGTGGAGGTCCACCCTAAGGACCGCGAGAAAACGGCGTTCTCTGTGGGCAGCGGGCTCTGGCAGTTCACCGTCATGCCATTCGGTCTGTGCAACGCCCCTGCGACCTTCGAAAGGCTAATGGAGTCCATTCTGAGGGGACTACACTGGAAGACCTGCCTGGTCTACCTAGACGACGTCATCGTTCTGGGGAGAAGCTTCGAGGAGCACTACAGCAACCTGAAGGAGATCTTGTTGAAGCTACGGGCTGCCCAGCTGAAGTTGAGCCCCAAGAAGTGTCAGCTCTTCCAGAAGCGGGTCCAGTACCTTTGGCATATCGTCTCCGAAGAAGGGGTGCGCACCGACCCAGAGAAGACCGCAGCTGTGAGGGGGTGGCCAGTTCCGAAGGACAAGTCCCAACTACGAAGCTTCCTGGGACTCTGCACTTATTACCGTCGCTTCGTGAGGGGATTCGCCGACATCGCCAAACCTTTACATCGCCTGACTGAGAAGGACCAACTCTTCACGTGGACAGCAGAATGCCACAGTGCCTTCGAACAACTCAAGCAGGCTCTGTGCACCGCGCCTATTCTGGCCTACCCCAGACCTGGAACAAGGTTCATCGTCGATACCGATGCCAGCGACTTTGGCATAGGGGGAATCCTGTCGCAGGTACTGGACGGCGAGGAGAGAGTAGTGGCCTACTTCAGCAAGGCCTTGTCAAAGCCAGAAAGGAACTACTGCGTCACCAGGAAGGAGCTGCTCGCCATCGTGAAGACCATTGAACACTTCCACAAGTACCTGTACGGGCAAGAATTTCTCATCAGGACCGACCATGCATCCCTGCGGTGGCTCCTGAACTTCAAGCAGCCCGAGGGTCAACTCGCGCGGTGGTTAGAGAGGCTTCAACAGTATAACTTTGAGATTCAGCACAGGAAAGGCCAACTGCATTCTAACGCCGACGCCCTGTCACGAAGACCGTGCCCCGAAGACTGCACCTTCTGTGCCCGAAGGGAGGAGAACACCGGGATACAGTGCCGAAGGACTACCGTGGAACTTCAAGGGAGCTGGAGCCGCGAATCTTTCACGCGGGCGGAAGCGGAAGATGATGACCTGGGACTGATAGCCGAATGGAAGAGGGCCTGTGTCCCCAGACCCGGGTGGAACATTGTGAGTGACTGCAGCCCAAAGTTTAAGTCCTACTGGGCACAGTGGGACTCGCTGATTGTAAGGGATGGCCTCATCTGCCGTACCTGGGAGAGCACCGACGGGAAGACATCTCGGGAACAAGTCGTCGTCCCAAAGGCTATGACGGAGGAAGTCCTGAAGGAAGTTCATGGAGGATCATCTGGTGGACACCTAGGGATAAAGAAGACCCTGGAGAAGCTGAGAGAGCGGTTCTACTGGATCGGATGCCGAACAGACGTGGAGAACCACTGCGCGAGGTGCCACGATTGCGCAGCCAGCAAGGGCCCAGGACGAAGACGACGGGGTCCACTGAAGACCTACAACGTGGGCGGCCCCATGGAGAGAGTGGCCATCGATGTTGCTGGGCCATTCCCGTTAAGCGAGGCAGGGAACCGCTACATATTAGTCGTCAGCGACTACTTTACCAAATGGCCGGAGGCGTATGCGCTCCCTAACCAAGAAGCCGCGACGATCGCAGAGACCCTGGTGAAGGAATTCGTCAGCCGGTACGGAACACCCCTGGAGCTGCACTCCGACCAAGGGAGGAACTTCGAGTCGCAGGTGTTCCAGAACCTATGCCAGCTGCTGGGGATCCGGAAGACAAGGACAACGCCGCTACACCCTCAGTCCGACGGGATGGTAGAGCGATTCAATCGCACCGTCGAGAACCATCTCCGAATAGTCGTCAGCGAGCACCAGAGGGATTGGGACAAACATCTTCCACTATTTCTCCTGGCCTACCGCGCCGCCGTGCATGAAGCCACCGGGTGCACACCAGCCCGGGCCATGTTTGGGAGGGAGCTCCGTCTACCTGTCGATCTTGCCTTCGGCCGACCTGGGAATGATCCGATCCCGGTAAGCCAGTATTGTCAAGAACTGGTCGACCAACTGGAGGACGTGCACGCGTTCGCGAGGAGGAAACTGCGGATCGAGACCGACCGAATGAAGACCCGATACGACCAGCAGACGGATGCCGGAGGATTCCACGAGAACGACCTGGTCTGGCTCTTCAACCCATTACGGAAGAAAGGCCTGTCACCCAAACTGCAGAAGTCCTGGGAGGGCCCGTACCGAGTCGTGAAACGAATCAACGATGTCGTCTACAGGATCCAGCGGAGCCCGAAGGCGAAGATGAAGATCGTGCATCGAGATCGCCTGGCAGCCTACGGAGGGACACAGACGAACCAATGATTTATCGGGACGATCAGCCTTTTTAGGAAGGGGGTGGTGTTACGGCTGTGAGTTTGTGTCATCACTCGCCGCGTGAGTCACAACTGCCCCAGGGCTGGGCTGTGCCCTGCCTCCTGTATTGCGCGCGCCTTATGCAACAGGGCTACTAGGACAAAGGGATAGTCCAGAACATTCGTGACTGGACCAGCGCTGGAAACCTCGAGAAGCCGTGGACTCTGGATGGATCTAGAAGCATTTATTGAGTCACCGGCCGGCTATATAAGAGTGACCCGTGAAGCAGTTGTTGTTGTTGTGTTTTACGAGCTAGTGCGAGCGATTATCTTGTGCGACAGAAGTGTGGTGACGAAGTGCTGTGCGAGTTACGAAATCCTGTGACATTGTTTCTCCCAGCTTGTGAACAGCGTACATCAAGTGCTCGTAAGTAACTGTATTTGTTGTACCTGAGGAAGAGGGGCAGGTAGCTTCTGCCAAGGCCACCGGACTCATTAGGACGGATTAACTTCTGTGGTCTGTTGCAAGTGAAAGGGGCCAAGAGCGCATAAGGAAGAGACTTGAGGAAACTGGAGAAGGCTCCTAATTGCTTGTATTTGCTATTAGTGTAATTTTCTGGCCACAATAAAGTTAATTATTTCTTTAAGCAGTAATTGGTGTTGTGCTTTGTACCCCCACCGTAATCCAGTTAACAAAAGTGCCACTAGGGGGTGGCACGTAACAATATGTACGCCACGTACGAGAATAAAATCTAAATTTTTAAATAACAAATACTAAGAATACCGTAATTACATTGAATTCTAGAGAATGATACCACTTTATGCTGCATCAATTCTAGGCTGACAAATAAGTACTGTAGCTTCCTTTGAGATAGTAGATTCCTCCAAATACTGATAAACATATTTATTGAACCAAATAAAATTACTCCCTACACTCAATAATTAAACAAATACCCGTTCTGCAATTTAGTCCGCGAAGGTGCTTGGGCTGTTGCTTGATAATGATGATGATAATATGTTTTTAAAGGCCTAACATCTGGGTTATCGGCCCCGCTGTTGCTTGAGCCGGGAACTGTAATATACGGAACAGCATCCGCACGGAATATTTTTCTCTGTGGTAATCCCAAATCTTCATTTTTCAAATCTCGTTCATAGTCTTCTGGACAAAGATGTATAGAACACACTTGTGCATTATAGGGGTTGAATTTGTCACTTCGCTTACAAAGTAGCACCCACACTCGTCTGAGCTCCTCTCCTTTTGGAAACCTGTGATACATAACACCAGTACCAACGGAGTTGGACACCCACTGTGCCTAAGCACAATTAACTTTGCATTTACTGCTATTACTCACGGTTAACCACAAGGCACGATCAAACAAATCAAGTATGCAACGGTATTCTAGCTAGACGCGCGATTTTCAGCAACTATGCATTCTACTATTGCAAGCCAACTATCTTAAGGTGACAGCATGTTCCCTCCGTGTGACGTCACCAGCAAGCAAGATGTCACGTGATGAGAAACGCGGGAGACGGGAGTAGGCCCCCCTGCTACTCCCCATTCTAATCAGTCCCGATCAGAGGAATCTGTTTCACGGTTGTACACTACCAAACAATCGCAGAACGGCGGCAGATTTTAAACAGAATACTTCTCTTAAGGCTCGGTAGATGGTTCTGCTACTCCTTGCCACCTCATGGTGCTATCTGGCGGAAATATTTTAGTTATTATACTTTAAGGGATACCATTTGAGTTCTCAATAATGAATATCATTTATTAGTCATCTAACTGTTTTAGGTAACTTGTCAATTAATAATCCTTAGGAGAGTGAAAGAGGGAAAGGCATGAACTTTCATGAGAGTGGTTTGTCTCTCCATGAACAACTTTAAATGCATTCCACAGAATAAGAACATCCTATCGTCGTTGGCAAGCTTGCCTTGGGCTGTAGTCGGCTAAGCCTTCAGCGATACAATGGAAACGAATGGAGCTTTCATAACCACGCCCCCCATCCCTGTTACATAGGAAGTAATAGGACATTTAAGGCGCAGCCTAACGGCACTACTACCCATTTGAAAAACATTCTTTAACAACAGTTTCAAATATATTGACTCGTGACTGAATGGATTGAGTGAAATTTATAAATGTTTCCAATCAATATAAATTATAAATTCCTCAATTAAATATGTATATTTATAGAACCTTTCAAGAGAGGCTCCGCCTAAGAGCCTTTAATCACCAGCCACGCCTGATCTTGAGTTTTAATTTTGTTCAACAACTCCCAGCAGGCATTGGTGGTTAACCAATGAAAGAGATGCCACACATGGGCTAGGGCTGTATGGGTAATGTTGCCACAGGGACAAGTATCCATGAGCGTTTGCAGTGAGGGGCAGCCCAAGTCCATGAGATCGATACATTGACAGTAAGGCGCCAAAAATGGTTGCAACCATTTACGTTTTTCATTACCTTTCACAAATACCACATTAGCCAAGACAAGTGTGCCTTCATCACTGTGTCCAAATATTTATAGGAAATGGTTCCTTGATTCCAGTGTAGTTGTCTATGATTTTCAATCCACTGGGTTTGTTTACGGTCTTTTTCACACAACAAATCAAAATCATGGGGCGGTTTAAATTCCAAATGCGTATCTTCCGAAATCCAAAACGTGGTACAATTAATAATGGCCACTTGTTTAAATATAAATTTGTTGTCACCAATTTTAAACCCTTGGCAATCCACAATGAGTGTACGCAACATGTTGACGCTTGCCTGGTCCAAGTTCAACTGACGACTAACTAACGATCGACCACTAAAGTGTCACCATGAAATGGACTTGCCTGCCATGCTAGTTAAAACAATTGATGTTAGGGTAGGACAGGGGACATGAAAAATAATATTAACAACCACAAAATATTTTTATTACATCATTTTGTTGTCATAACACGTCTTACAGGCTTTATTCATTTTGGGATATGGACGATACCAACTCATACAACAATACAGTCTTCTGTGTTTTTAACGTCCATAACATCGACGATGTCCCAATGTCTCTAAAACTAGGCGTTTTTGACAGTGAGATGCTGGCCGAAGCACCATGGACACCATACAGACCACACGTATCGTAACTTGTTTTTTCATTACTCAGAGACACGAGTGAGGGATAGCTTGATTGGCAGGGTAAATTTCCCACTTCCATTCTGCACAGGTAGGGGCAGGCGGGTGACCAGCGCTGATGTTCCTGCATGGGTTCATCACTCTCTTGCCATTGGTCTATGGTAATGGGACAAAAGGCACATTTCACTTCATCTCTTGTTAAAAAAAAAAATAGAAGCCAGCAGCCGCCAAGACTTAAGGGTTTATGAAATGCACAGGCCACGCCGCAAAGGTCTTGAAACGTTGTTCCTCAGAGTTTAAATTCATGGGTGTGACACCACTTGAGGCTTTAATGCAAGACATGACTGAGCGGCTTGACGTGGGATGACCTGTTATTTATACACTCGTCACTTGGTTGGACAGTGGATAATAGTTGACTTGTTTGTGATGAATAATCAAACAGTAGGCCGTCGTATTGGCTGGTACATTATCATGCGTTTCAAAATCTAATCGAATGTCAATATTGGATAGCTTGACAGACTCTTCCAGGTAAGAACAGTCAAAGACAATCAGTGGCGCCCTTGCCTTAAACGCTTGGGGTAGCTGCATGGGGCTGTTCTCTTTTTGATAATACGACCATCGAAATTAAGAAAACAAATCGTACAGGGGAATAAACTTTTTTTTTTAAATCCAAATCCAGTCCTTCATAGGGAAACACAGCTCCGTTAAGGAAAAGACGTGCATTTCTCAATTGCAGGTGATCAAATTGAGTGGCATCTTTGGTTTGTTGATACTTGCGATTCGTTTGAAAACCCACGATCATGTACAGAGGTTTTTCTGTATAGCGCGCTGTTTTTACAGACCAACTGTGTGTGTTGGTGGTGGGCAATAGCGGGTACTCATGGAGTGCCCAGCTTCTAAATTCCATGGGTAGAGGCATATCTCTCTTTACCATCTTGAGTATGTCCAGTTTTTTTGCTATCGTCAAGGGTCACATGGGGCACTTTCCATAGCACGCATTGTAGTTGAATTTTTGAAACTATGGAGGCATTGTCGGCTCCCTTGAGTGCATTACTATCACTCCTGTCTCTCACCAAATAAAGCACTTGCCGTGCGTTCACCTCAATGCGCTGGTGATCTTCGGCAAAGCCTAAACTCAGTTTAAGAGGTAAATATCCAGTAACGGTGCTATCGGTGTGTAGCATCCAGTCATTGGTTGAGTCAGGACACCAACACGCCATGCAAAGTGTTTTACCTTCTTCCTCACTATAAGAGGGGTATAGTTTCATGACACTGGAAATACCCACATTTCGAGTGCTATCCACCACGATATCGTTAATGACATACCGCACCTCAGAAAACAGAAAGGCCAAACCATGGTTGGCTAACTTGGAAGTGGTGGGTGTAGAGCCATCGGATTTAGTAAGGCGACCTTCAATCTGAATGACACTTTCATGCGGTAGGGTGTAAATATCTTGGTTGTTGATAACAAATTGAATTTCATCATTTTTATTGAGTCCTGGTGTTTGAGGTTGATAGAAATGGAGATCAATTCTTACCACCCCTGGTTGCTCCTAGATGTGGTTCGCTACCTCCAGGATAGAATTCATCATGGGGGTTGACGTGGTAACCCAAATGCTGTAAAATCTGCTTGTCCTTAGATGTTAACGTGTATTCACGTGGCAAACAACTAACACCATTCCTAGACGGTGTGGTTGCTTTATACACAAAATTAATAGTGGCTTTAGCACCAACTTGTAAGTAACTGGTGTGGTAGAGTCTAGTTGAATGGGCTGTTGCTCTCTATTGATCAGTCTTAATGTTATATTACTAATACCATTAACAGGCACAGAATGAAAAAGCACCACTTGAGGGTTTTTACGAATAATATAGCCATTGGGCGATGTCACAAGAAAGTCATACTGCGGATGCGATGATTCGTGATTGGTGTACACTTGGCTAATAATATTACACATTACTGACACATGATGGTCAACAATGAATTTCACTTAATGGTCTGATTCATGTTTTTGTTGGGCTCCAACACGCGTGGTTTAAATCCTAGTAAGGGACCAATGGAATCGGGAAGTGTTTTAAAGTCAATTTCGAATGTGGAGAAAATACTGCAGCGATGAGTGTTGGTACTTCCTACAAGTTCAAACTTGCGCGTTCCATCGAGAAATGACTTAAAACTATATTCATTGAACAACACCACATAAATGTGTTCATAAATGCCATCTATCGTATATCCACCAGAGTTCAAGGTGAGCACAGAATCATCATAGTAAAACTTGTTGTTTACATTGTCACGTATGTTGTATATTCGAGTGTACGTTTCAAGTGAAACAACTCCTAACCCATAAGGTCTTTCACTCAATTCGATAGGCGGGTAAAAGTCTAGGCTGATTTCAGGTCCACGTCCTTGCAGTGTAAACGTCTTACTTTCTGCCGACATACTGTTGAAGTTTTTGCTTATGCTGCATCTTATATTAAAAAAATCAAACACAAACGTCCACACTGTAGGCTGTTAAACGTTTGCTCACGTTTCACATTATAATATACCTTGATCATGTTTCCAATATAGGTCACTAGTTCCATGGGCGGGGGCAAATTCACAAAACTGTCAAAGTACCATACGGTGGAAGCCTCTTTGACATAAGCTACATAATGCGTTCCTGGCCCTCAGTGATCATCCAAATTGACAACAGCACATTCCTGTTTCAAGGGTCGTGGGGGTAATTTGGTTTCGCATAAACACACCTCAAAAATGAGAAAGCTTTAGTTGTTTAGCATAGCTTTCCACTTGTGCATGCGTCAAGGCATGTCTTACTATGGCTGAGGTTAATTTTTTTATATATATTTCGGAATGGTGAAATTCCAAATCCTTGTTGATAAAAGGCTAGCTTTAAATTGGCAGTTCTTGCTCCCATAGCAATTGCTTCCATCGTTTCATTGTGTCGCTGACTTTCTTTTAGTTGTTGCTTGCCCTGCTGTGTGGCTTTAATGGTTTTCGCCACCGCACTGGCACCGCCCAAAAGTGAACCCAGAGCAGCCAGACCAGCAAATAATGCAGGTAAAAATCCTGGTCGTTTGGGGACGGGAATCACGCGCCCTTGTTTTGAACCATGTCGCTGACGTTTTTGAATAATACGTCTCTGTGCTGCTCGAAGGGCTTTCCTTATGGTCAACACATTATTTTTTATTTTTCTCTTTCGCAAGGGCTTGTCCGCGAATGCCTTAAGCCCAGGCTTTGCCAAGGACAGAGTCTAATTTTTAGCCTTTTTAGTCTTTCTCACTTGATATCTTTGTTTCGCCATGATGAAGCCCAACAGCCTTTCACAAGAAAGTTAAAGTCACAACTAACGTCAGGTTGTTATTTCATGGCTGTATATTCCAATTCCACATAAAGTGGGAAATCGTTTATGGTTTTTCCCGCTTGCTTTTCATCCCATGTCAACATGAGATGAAAAGATAATTCTTCACCTGCATTGAACATTTCATGGTTATGGACCAACATTCTATGACGATTTATCTCTACATGTAAATGGTTTTCATCAGGCATCGCGTATTTGATGTGAATGGTTCCATCATAGTGTAATCGATAGTGGCTTAAACCCGAAGCAAGCACATAGGTCAGGTGCTGGTCATGGACTAGCGGTAAATGGTTTCTGTCATTCACGGGTTTTTAATTTGTCAGATACACTAAAAATACAGAGGGGATAAATGTATAAAGCCTTTTCATTTCATAGGTCACGTAACGTTTGGTACAGACATCGTCTTCGTCTTGTGGGTCTTCCACGTGAATAATACGGTGATGATTAGCGGTATAGCCATTCAACGTAAGCTCAGGCACTTTGTCATACACTTTGTTATCCACATACTTTTTTGTAGTAACGTCTGTAGACACTTGAGGATGTTTCACATGGGTTAACCACTTTCCCTTAAAGTCATAATCTCCTTGTTTCTTGCGTGGCACAACAGACCTATCCACATAGTGTTTATTAGCAGGATCTGTTTCTTGTTTAGGATCATGTATGGGAACAGACCTAGCTTTGGCCATTAACGCACGTCCAAAGATATCCATCGTCAACCTGTAGTACGAGTCTACTGTTTCTATGACAAGGCTCGGTGTCATGTATATAGACAGCCTGCTAGCCTCTCTAAGCCTTAGTTGAAATGAAGATTATTAAGCAGCAAGAGTCATTCCCCGTGGGGGACATGGTTTCCCATCCCTGTCCCACATTACGTGAACAACACCATGGCTCATTGTTTCCATCTTCCATTCGCTGCATCATTGTGGGACCTTCCGGCTGTGGAAAGACCAATCTTTTCCTGACGCTCATTACAGCGCCCAACGGTCTGCGTTTTCAAAATATTTATATTTTTGCAAAATCTCTCTACCAACCCCTCTACGTGTTTCTGGATCAAGACATGTCTGGATTACAAAAGGAGAATATGGGTTATTTCACATTTTTCCATACAAGAAAATGTTATTTCACCGGATGAGGTAAAGCCTGATTCACTCATGATTTTCAATGATGTATCCACTGAACGTCAAGGCATCATTCAAAGCTATTTCAGCATGGGTCGACACAAAAGTATCGATTGCTTCTATCTTGGACAAAAGTATTCTAAAATGTCCAAACAGTTGATTCGTGACAATGCCAATGTCATTGTATTATTTCGCCAGGACGAGAGGAACAGTCGTCACATTTATAATGAACATGTGAATCCGGATATGAACTTTCAAATGTTTATTGAATTATGGGCCAAGTGCTGGAACACTCAACGTCATGCCTGTTTAGTGATTGACAAACAAAGTGAACTCAACCAAGGACGTTATCGCTTAGGGTTTGATCATTTTATTGCTATTTAAGGCACTGTCTCATTCCCTGTCAAGTCATTTGTCAAGACACCATGGCGTTAGCAGAGAGTCAATTGAAAAAGCATATTATTAGAGCAAAAATACTATTCGCCAAAAGTTTCGTCAATTGAAACGATCACGTGCGGATCATGCTTTGTTTATTCAACAACATTTAGCACCTCCGCTAAAAGCCATGTTGAAACCCTCTTTCAAGCCCTCTGAAACGCTACCCACCGTTTCACAAGCCACTCAGACGCTACACAAGGACCCTGAGGAAGACGAAGAGGAACAGGAACATGAAGATTTGAATAGTGTTAGCGAGGTTGAGGATGACGAGGAACAAGTGTTTACGCCTCAAAAAAAAGTCCTCACCCCTTGCAGAGTTTTTAAGAACAAAGAAACCATTGGTTATGGTCGAAACACTTTGCCCTTCCAGATCGTCTCCGTTTTCACAACTCTTGGCCACCCCTCAACATAAAGCTCAACTATAAAACATTTTAATAAAATATTATGGATCAACACTAGAACCCTATTTCACCGATCTATTTATTGGAAACACAGATACCACGTATGGTGTTCGCTATGAGGATGATTGTTTGCAAATTGGAGATTTAGCCTTTAAATTTGCTCGTACTAAAGCTGTCATTAAGAACATCAATTATAAATTAATGCCAGGACTGTTAAAGCTGCTCTTCTCTCGAACAACCTCTTTCCATGATTATACGTCAGAGGACGTTGGCAAATATAAATCCATTTTATTGGACACCCATGCCCACAAAAGACAGTATGATCCCGCTCAACAAGTGAATGCCAATATATCTCAAAAATATAAAGCCATCATTGCAAAAATGTTTCCCACCAGTCAAAGTACTCGTCGTAAAGCGTCCGCTTCGGGAGTGACATTTAAACCATTCAAACCACTTGTGGATGTTACCTACTGGCATATTCCCAATAAGCTCGTCCAGCGACTACAGCTGTTGCATGATTCACGTCATGCCGGCCATACCGGTCACGATTGGGAAATTCAAGAAATTGAACAAGAACTTCGAAATGCCAAAATTATTGTTTAATCCCTCACCCATTAAAATGGGCATTGCTCATGAGTTACATCGTCCAGCTAGGCGTCACTATCCACGACTCTAGGTAATTTCACGAGGTGTGGATGAACTTTGGCAGGCTGACTTGGTTGAAATTATACCCTATGCTAGCGTTAACAACGGTGTAGGCTATATGTTGACCGTCATTGATGTGTATTCCAAAATGGCTTTTGTTGAACCTGTGCGTCGCAAATCTGGTCCACTAGTCACCAAAGCCTTTCAACATATTATTCAACAATCCAAACGTCAACCGCAGTTACTACAAACCTACCAGGGAAAATAATTTTTCAACAAGGATTTCTCTATTTTTCTCAAATCTAAGGATATTCACCATTACACCACGTACAGCAATCTCAAAGCCAGCGTGGTTGAGCGGTTTAACCGAACATTGAAAACACATATGTGGAAAGCGTTTACCGCTCAGGGCACTTATCGCTGGTTGGACATGTTACCTGAGCTAGTGTCACGATACGATGACACCAAACATAGAACGGTTGGAACGAAGCCACGGCTCGTGACCAAAAATATTCAGTGACTGGATAAACTGTTTAACCCCATAAAAACAGCAGATCCTAAACGTCACCGACTGAAAATTGGGGATTTTGTTCGTGTGAGCAAATTTAAGTCTGTCTTCAATAAGGGCTACACGCCTCAGTGGGGGACTGAACTATTTCGAATTCGTCAAGTCAACCTGGACAGCCCAGTCACCTATTTACTCGAGGATCTCAACCATCAGCCCATGAAAGGCAGGTTTTATCTCCATGAACTTCAGAAAACAGCGTTTCCTAAACATTATCTTGTGGAAAAAGTGTTGAAAACAAAAAGGAAATAAACTATATGTAAAATGGTTGGGATTTAACTCTACCTTTAATTCTTTGATCAATAAATTACATGTTGTGTGAACCTGTGCACTTTTTATTTATTTATTTATTTATTCAATCATGTTGTACAAGAGCCCTGTGTACGGCGCTCAACACTTAAGGCATGTCCACACATGTTATCAGCAACACGTCTTCCTGTTTCTCTATCCCCACCTGTGTCTCACTCCATGACTCCATGTTGACATACAACTCGTTCAGCTATTGGCTGTCATGGGTTTTCCACTCCTCCCCCTCATCTCACCAAGCCCCTCAGGCCACGCCCCTCACCGCTATGCGGTAGTCATGTGATTTCCCGTTCTCTCTTTGTGTTCCCCCTTTCCCCTAACCCCCTTCCTCTCTGTGGCCCCCTGCCCACTACTGTCTGCTCGCCTGGCTGGCTGTTATTTCTCTGACGTCGTTGTCATATTGTTCGACCTTCAAGTGACCTCTATGTCAATGTAATTTTCCATTGGCCTGTTGTCAGCTCTGGCTCACATTCCTGAAACGTGATAAGAGGATATATTCTGCTAGCCAGCCTCAACAGATGTTTTCGTTCTTGTCTGCCAGTGAGACATACAAAACCAGTTCTTCAAGTTGTTGACAACTTCGCCTGATACCATTATTATCATTTTATCGGGTTACCCATCACCCGTTTACTAACATGTTTAAAGATCGCCATGAGGGATATTTTTTGAAATATTCGTCTTCATTTGTTCGTCATAGGAAAAAATATCGGAAAGCGACCCCTCGTCTTGTCGCCCCCTCGAAATATCCATTGTTCTATTACAAATACCACCACCACCACCACCACCACCACCGCAGCCGGCGACAAGCTCGTTGTAACAAATGACCCCCCCCCCCCAGCGGCATCGTCTCTCTCCCTGTCTATCGCCACTTTTCATTTAAAAAATAAAAAACAGGTAAAAGGTTTTAATATGCATAGTTTTTGTCCTAGAGACTTGACATTTATTTCCATGGTAAACGGGGTAGGAACCTTTCATTTACGTCAAACAAACGTTTTTGTAAACTTGTTAGTTTCAAAAATATAGAAATTTCAAAATTGGGCTTTTTTAAATAGATAACAAAGATTTATTATAAAAAATAAGGTCATAGAGACCATTCGTTTGACTTATGGCACAACGTTCTATCATGTTTGGTTTTCAAAGTATCGCCTACTTTCAAAACCAACCATTTCCAAAAAAAATTCTTAAAATACCAACACACATTCACAGCAAAGAGGGCATCATCCCAACGCCAACAATACCTCGTTCGTAAAAATACGATCGTGCGTTTGCGAATTATCGCCAAAGTTCGTAGAAAAGTAGGCTATCATTTTTTCTCCTACACACTTGAAACTTGCTGTCCCCCTAGAGGGCATAGACACCTTTCATAAACGTCAAAGAAACTTTTTTCTAAAATTCACCGTTTCCAAATTGCACCAATGTCAAAAACAAAAAGTTTCAAAAATATAATTAAAATTACCAACACACATTCTTAGCAAAGAGGACGTCATCCCAACGCCAACAATACCTCGCTCGTTAAAATCCGACCATGCGTTTGGGAGATATCACCAAAGTTTATATGAAAGTGCGGGGGAAGCAGAAGCCCCACTACCCCACTACTACAAGTTTTTGTCTAGAGACTTAAATTAATTTAGGGGGTAGCGGGGGTAGGGACCTTTGATACATGTCAGACAAACTTTTTTGTAAACTTGTTAGTTTCCAAAATATAGGAATTTCAAAATTTGAATGTTTTCAAAAAATGACGAAAAAATAAAAAAAAGTTTATTATAAAAATAAAGGACATAGACGCCATTCGTTTGAATCATGGCACAACGTTCTATCATGTTCGGTTTTCAAACTATCGCCTACTTTCAAAAACAAATTTTCACATTTTTTTTTGGAAAAATATAATACGTGGTCCATAGTAAAGCCCCCGTCAGCTCGAGTTCAACGACACCTCATTCGTGAAACGCCGACCACGGGTTCATCAGATATTAATTATTTAACACGAACACCGCCCTAGCAGCGCCGGGTGGCCTAGAAACCGCCTACTGTACAACAGCAACTACCTGACTATTCACTAACCATCACGGATTATCACACTAAACAAGTAATTTAGGGTGAATAGCCTCCAGCAATATCATAACAAAGATCCTGACAAGCTGCGCAAGTTTACAATAAACATCTGTAACTAAAGTATATAATATATATTATACCATATTGTAAATATGTTCACCCACATACTCGAGCAGCCCCAGTGTAAGGGATCTGATGATGATCGCTTGTTGATGGAAATTAGTCATCCAAGTGAATGTATTAATCTCATGTAATATTTTTCAGGTTTAGGGAATAATACCCACTACAGTTGGGTACAATCGTGTTGACCGACTGAAAAACATTTTAATTGTCTTTGTTATATTATGTTACCATAAATAAATGCGTACATTGCAGCAATAGAATATGTAAGCGAAATGAACCTTACATGTGGGTCGGATGCCATAATATTCTTATGTATCGAATTCAAGGGTACTGATCTATCATGTTTAGATTAACAAACAACACGTAGCTAAGAGCTTGTGTTCTTACAGCAACGTATACCCTATTCTTACACAATAAAACAAACCATTTTAAATGCACTACTATAGGCCTATACATCAGATCCACATGTTACCACCTATTAACACATAATGTAGACATTAACCATACACAATATTCCTCTAATGTTTTTAGCATATTTTCGTTTATGAAAGAATAGGCTTATGAGATCACCTTTTGTGTGTGTGTGTGTGTGTGTGTGTGTGTGTGTGTGCGTATGTGTGCGTCCGTAATAAAATCTAAACGGCAGGAGGGATTTCAGTAAAACTCGGTGAGGTCATATTAATATTTTGTCCGACTCCAAATGTGCCCTTCAAATTTTATTACGTCTCACCAATACAACATGGCGGCTGTGCAAAATATTTCAGTGTCATTCTATATTTCCGAAAATATTACTGATATCACCCTGTGATCAAGGACACTACTAGAAGTTCACCTGTGTGACTTTCATAAACCTGTTAAGTACAAAATGAACACGGCGGCCAAGCAAAGTTGAAAAATTTAAATACACTTTTCAAGCGATTTACCCATCCGAGCGCAGTTAAACTTGGTACAGCAAATGTTTATACACATTGTTATGGACTGACATCTAATGTAGTTCAATTGTTTACAAAACCTCAAATATGGCGAGTGTGCGAAATTTTAAAATTAAGTTTCTATTTTTTGTGTCCTAATAATGCGATCGATGTCAACGTTTGAATAATGAACCTACGCGATAATCATCATCTAATAGTACAGATCACTATGGCCAACATTTTATATAAAAATCCAACATGGCGACCATCCGAAATATTTAAACGGCTCTCAATATCTACGAATCTATTACAGCAATCGAACTGAAATTTTGTATGTTGATAAAGGCTATAGACATAAGTTCACCTATACTTACCTTACCCGTTGGTGCTACAGTTAACGGAGAACCGTGGCCTGCTCCACCACAAGTCTCCAGCCTTCTCGATTTTTTGCTCGTATCCTCCAGTTTCTGACTCCAAGGGCGCTGAGGCCTTCCTCGACGTCATCCAGCCAGTGTTTCCTTGGGTGTCCAACTAACCTTCGTCCTTTTGGTCTCCTTTGGAAGACCTGGCGTGCGGGGACTTTCCGGCATACGCTGAAAATGACCAAGCCAACGGATCCTTGCTCTTTTAATTTCTGTCGAGATAGGAGGGTTTTCAGAAAGAATATACATATATTTATTTGCTTGCACTTGCCATTCCCCATTAGCTTGAGTAAGTCCACAGATTTTCCTCAGTATCTTCCTTCCCCATCTGTTGAGTAGATCTTCATTTCGCTGTGTCATCAGGTGTCATGACCCATGTATCGCACCCATAGGCCACTGCCGGTCGTATGATCACTTTATAAATGGTTTTCTTACATCTGCGTGATAATGTTATGGATTTCAATAGATGGGTGGTTGAAAAATAACATCTATTACCAGCATTAATTTTAACTTTAATTTATTCAGAGTTGCGGTTTTCATCAGTTATGAGGGAATCAAGATATTTAAAATTACAAGTACGCTCAAATCACTTTCCTTCCACTATTAGGTCTCTAGAAAATGACCTTTCTCTTTCCATCACTTCATACTTGGACTTGGATTCATTCACATGCAGTCCTGCAACTTGGGATGCTCCTGATAGTTCCACATAAGCCTTCTCGACATCCTCCTGAGTTCTTCCAAGTTATGCCACACCATCTGCATACGCTAGATACTGAATGGGATGATTAAATAAAGTATCAGTGGCTCTCAAACCCTGTTACAAATATCTTCTTATCGTGGCTTTATTACTGATAGTGATGTGTCGTATCAGTCTCTCCAACGCAAGGTTGAACACACAAGACAGTTGGTCTCCTTGTCTTAAGCCTTGGTTCATTATAAATTTCCATCAAAGTTTCTGCTGGACCTTAACTCTGCACTTCGAGTTACTCAAAGTCATTTTCACAAGTCTGATGATCTTTCCCTGTACCCCCAGGTGTTCTAGTGTTTCAAAAATAAAACTTCTTCAAGAGCTTGGCAGTAATCTGATCTTCACCCGGTGCCTTGTGGTTCTTCATTTTCTTAACAGGGTCCTTGACCTCCATTAGAGTTGGATCTCTCACCTCCAAATCAGGTCCTACCAGATATTCTAGCCCATCCCCTCCACTTACGTTTGATCCATTTACATCATAAGCACCTCTAAGAAATGTCCCACCCATCTATTCAATTCAAAATTTGCAATCAAATCGTTCAAACGTTGCAAGTATTGACACTGCATCTTTTATGCTATAGGCCTAAGTTTCAGAATCCCAGTATTTACCTGTGTAATTGTACAAGACCCACAATACAACTTTGACACAATTTCAGATGCCAGCGCGAAATAAACAGGTAAAATAAAATGAACAAGATGCCGTACCGTCAAGACTACCTTACATGCAGATATGGCCTAAACTTGGTGAGGATATCCGCTGCACTCGATATATTTAAACAAAAAAATAATTTAACGACGCTACTATTAAACACTTGCAATGCCACCAGAAAAGTTAACAAACCCGAGAATTTGCCTCTGCGTTCTAGTAGGCGTAACTGTGTCGCCAACTTAAACCAACGAAACAAAGCAAAACTTACTGCAAAAAGTCCGGATTGTTACATTATAAATAGAGAAATAAGTATTCCTGCCACCAATATGAGTGTAAAAAGTCGCTAAAAGTCTAACAAGAAAGAACTAAAAGCATCTTGTGTATTATAGTCGCCAGATATAGTGACAAAGCATTAAATTGGAAACCCTGGAGCTGCGTCCTCTGCATTGTGCTGCCATGAAACATAAATCACTTCAAGCAATTCTAGTTTGCACTTGCATGCTGCACTCCGGTGAATGCGCCACGTGGCTGTTGGTTCTACCTAGGGTAATCTGTGGTCCAACACAACACAATACAACTCATGCAAAGCCAAGCCAAACTACCCTTTATTGGTGCTGAGTCTTATTTTCGGAGGTGAGCCCGTGTGGCCTGGCTCACTCATTCAGGAAAGCGCCACTAGAGCGTATGTCAGTTCGCACGGTCGTTCAGATGAATGCACAATAAAATATGCTTGCCATTTCCTTGAAGTTTAAATTTAATATAAACTGTTATTGAGAGGGTACATTTATGGTGCCATGGCACACCGGAACTACCGCACAGGCCACCCCTGACCTGCAACCTATTAGCTGCTATTCCAATCCGTCTGTAACAAAGTTTCTAGCTTCACAGCATAGTCATCCGTTTTCTCTTTACTGAATTTTTCCATGTCAAAACGCTTCTGTTTAACGCCCTTTGCATTAAAGACCTTACAAATTCTTTGCTGGTAACTTATCTTCACCAATAAGTGATCCGAGTCAACATCTGCCCCTCTGAGGGTCCGTACGTCTTCAATGTCTGATGCATGTCTGGAATCTATAAGCACGTGATCTATCTGATTTTAGTCACTCCATCAGGTGAATACCCTGTTGCCTATGTATGTTCTTATGCTGGAAGGTCGTACTACTCACCACCATTCCTTTACAAGAAGCAAGATTGACCATCAAACCATTATCATTTGATACTTCATGCAATACAATACAATACAATACAAAACTCTTTATTTCCAGAACCTGCATCATACAGAATTGGATACGTCACACAACATACTCACAGTTAAATTTACATATTTACAACTTTTTTACATAATTAAACAGTTACATGTTTCATTAAAATTCACTTAAAGAATACAACACTTCCTGGGCTAGGTATATCTTGAGAGACTTTCTGAACCCAGTTCCAGTCAAAGATTTTAAGTGGTTCGGAAGCTTATTGTGGTATATAGCTCCTATTTTGAAAGGATCCTTTTCGGCATATTGTTTATTTACCCTCTTTTGAAAATAGTCATTCTGCCCTCTGGTTTCATGATTGTGGACATTGTGGATTGTGACAACTTTATGTTGATTTTCCCTTACAAACAAGATAACTTTGAAAATATAGAAAGAAAATATTATTAAAATATTATGCTTCTTAAATGCAACACGGCATGATTCTCTCGATTTCAACCCAAACAAGTATCGTATTACTCGTTTCTGCAGTTTAAATATTCTCTCCATATTCCTATTTGCTGACCCACCCCATATCTCAATACCGTATGATATCAGTGAATGTATTAATCCATAGTAGACTGTTAATTGATATTCGCTGCTTAGTATATTGAAATTCCGTTTAAAACGAAGGATTTTTAATTTTTTATTTTTTTATTTTTTATTTTTTTTACAGATTTCATTTATATGCTCTTCCAAGCCTCCGTGGCTTAGGCGGCAGCACGCCGGCCTCTCACCGCTGGGTCCGTGGTTCATATCCCGGTCATTCCATGTGAGATTTGTGCTGGACAAAACGGAGGCAGACAGGTTTTTCTCCGGGTACTCCGGTTTTCCCAGTCAAAATTTAATTCCAGCAACACTCTCCACTATCATTTCATTTCATCTGTCATTCATTTAATCATTGCCCCAGAGGAGTGCGTCAGGCCTCGGCAGCCGGCACAGTTCATATCCTCGCCGCTCGATGGGGGCTTCATTCATTCCATTCCTGACCCGGTCGGAGACTGGAAGCAGGCTGTGGATTTCATTTAATTTATATGCTCTTCCCATGATAATTTATCATCTATTGTAATACACAAAAATGTTGCTGAGGCTACCTGTTGAATGTCATCAGATCCACACTAAAGATTTCGATCTACTTCTAAATTAGTTCCCTTATGCTTGCTAAATATTACAAAGTTGGTTTTTGAAGGGTTTACTCTTAACATTATCTCATTAAAATATTGAGTGACAAGATCAATACTATTTTGAGTTTCTTGAGTAATTGTTTTATTACGGTTCCAGTTCAAAATTGAGGTATCGTCTGCGTACGAAACAATCAAACTATTATTTGACTGTGGTACATCTTTTACATAGAGAATAAAAAGAAGGGGACCAAGGATTGAACCTTGAGGTACGCCTTTTTTAACTAAACCAAGAGTGGATTGGAACTTGGATATATTTTCACCATTCTTAAAAGGAATTTCTGTAAATTGCCATCTATTATTCAAATATGATTTTAACAGTTCCAATGCTATTCCCCTTATACCATAAGCCTCTACCTTAACCAATAATAATTGATGATCTACTGTATCAAATGCTTTTGTCAAATCTACGAAAACCCCAACAGCACATTTATTATCATCAAGAGAAGCGAGCAGAGTTTCATAAAATTCTGCAATGGCATTTATAGTTGATAAGCCCTTCCTGAAACCAAACTGATTCTTATGTATTAAATCATTCTTCTCAATAAACTCAATTAATCTATGGTAAATCACATACTCTAAAATTTTACAAAATGTAGAGATAAGGGTGATTGGTCTGTAGTTACCTAGTTGATGTTTGTCACCCTTTTTAAAAATTGGTTTAACAACGGATAGCTTTAGTATATCTGGGAAAATGCCCTTTAAGAGACACAGATTTATCAGTTCTGTAGGAATGTCTAGGATTGGACCATAGCACTGTTTCAACAACCAGGGTGAAATTTCATCCCAACCATGACTATGTTTATTTTTTAATTTTCTGACTATCGTACTGAACTCGAATTCAGCCCAGCTTAGGACTTTGACTGAGCCGAGGTTCGAACCGACTTGTGAAACATTGAAGAGAAAAATTGGAAATAGGGAATTTAAAAAATGTAATATTTATATATGCATTTTGGGAAGTGAATGATGCATAATGAAAGTATTTTTGAAAATTTTGAAGCATTTTAAGGAATTATTATTTGGAAATATTCTGGTGAATGAGATTTTTAACTAAGGAAGTGTGGGATCATTCGAGGCTGGAAATTGTACAAGGCTTCATGTTAGGCTGCAGAAAACTAGTTTTGGTTAGCTAGGCGACAATAACAAAATTATGCACATTGTGGTGTTTGAAGCCACATTTTCAGTGTTGCCTTAGTAAACAAGAGTTTAGTGCTTTTCAGTCGGTCAACACGAATGTACCCAAAAGAGATGGGTTATGCACTAATCCTGAAATAAATTACATGAGATTAATAAAACACTATGATGATCAGTTTCGATCGTCAAGCGATCATCATCAGATCCATTACACTTAGGCTATAAAATCTATGTTTGAAATACAGGTGAAAATATTTACAATATGTAAATTCATGAGTTTAAGCCTGAGTGATTTGAATTTCTTGGCTTCACGATTTGCCTGACTAGCCGTGAACATTGTGGTGTTAGAAGCCATATTTTCAGTGTTGCCTTAGTAAACAAGAGTTTAGTGCTTTTCAGTCGGTCAACACGAATATACCCAAAAGAGATCGGTTATGCCCTAATCCTGAAATAAATTACATGAGATTAATAAAACACTAGGATGACCAGTTTCGATCGTCAAGCGATCATCATCAGATCCATTACACTTAAGCTATAAAATCTATGTTTGAAATACAGGTGAAAATATTTACAATATGTTCACGGCTAGTCAGGCAAATCGTGAAGCCAAGAAATTCAAATCACTCAGGCTTAAACTCATGAATTTACATATTGTAAATATTTTCACCTGTATTTCAAACATAGATTTTATAGCCTAAAGTGTAATGGATCTGATGATGATCGCTTGACGATCGAAACTGGTCATCCTAGTGTTTTATTAATCTCATGTAATTTGTTTCAGGATTAGGGCATAACCCATCTCCTTTGGGTACATTCGTGTTGACCGACTGAAAGGCACTAAACTCTTGTTTACTAAGGCAACACTGAAAATATGGCTTCAAACACCACAATGTTCACGGCTAGTCAGGCAAATCGTGAAGCCAAGAAATTCAAATCACTCAGGCTTAAACTCATGAATTTACATATTGTAAATATTTTCACCTGTATTTCAAACATAGATTTTATAGCCTAAAGTGTAATGGATCTGATGATGATCGCTTGACGATCGAAACTGGTCATCCTAGTGTTTTATTAATCTCATGTAATTTGTTTCAGGATTAGGGCATAACCCATCTCTTTTGGGTACATTCGTGTTGACCGACTGAAAAGCACTAAACTCTTGTTTACTAAGGCAACACTGAAAATATGGCTTCAAACACCACAATGTTCACGGCTAGTCAGGCAAATCGTGAAGCCAAAAAATTCAAATCACTCAGGCTTAAACTCATAAATTTACATATTGTAAATATTTTCACCTGTATTTCAAACATAGATTTTATAGCCTAAGTGTAATTGATCTGATGATGATCGCTTGACGATCGAAACTGGTCATCCTAGTGTTTTATTAATCTCATGTAATTTATTTAAGGATTAGGGCATAACCCATCTCTTTTGGGTACATTCGTGTTGACCGACTGAAAAGCACTAAACTCTTGTTTACTAAGGCAACACTGAAAATATGGCTTCAAACACCACAATGTTCACGGCTAGTCAGGCAAATCGTGAAGCCAAAAAATTCAAATCACTCAGGCTTAAACTCATGAATTTACATATTGTAAATATTTTCACCTGTATTTCAAACATAGATTTTATAGCCTAAGTGTAATGGATCTGATGATGATCACTTGACGATCGAAACTGGTCATCCTAGTGTTTTATTAATCTCATGTAATTTATTTCAGGATTAGAGCATAACCCATCTCTTTTGGGTACATTCGTGTTGACCGACTGAAAAGCACTAAACTCTTGTTTACTAAGGCAACACTGAAAATATGGCTTCAAACACCACAATGTTCACGGCTAGTCAGGCAAATCGTGAAGCCAAAAAATTCAAATCACTCAGGCTTAAACTCATGAATTTACATATTGTAAATATTTTCACCTGTATTTCAAGCATAGATTTTATAGCCTAAGTGTAATGGATCTGATGATGATCGCTTGACGATCGAAACTGGTCATCCTAGTGTTTTATTAACCTCATGTAATTTATTTCAGGATTAGGGCATAACCCATCTCTTTTGGGTACATTCGTGTTGACTGACTGAAAAGCACTAAACTCTTGTTTACTAAGGCAACACTGAAAATATGGCTTGAAACCCCACAATGTTCACGGCTAGTCAGGCAAATCGTGAAGCCAAGAAACTCAAATCACTCAGGCTTAAACTCATGAATTTACATATTGTAAATATTTTCACCTGTATTTCAAACATAGATTTTATAGCCTAAGTGTAATTGATCTGATGATGATCGCTTGACGATCGAAACTGGTCATCCTAGTGTTTTATTAATCTCATGTTATTTATTTCAGGATTAGGGCATAACCCATCTCTTTTGGGTATATTCGTGTTGACCGACTGAAAAGCACTAAACTCTTGTTTACTAAGGCAACACTGAAAATATGGCTTCAAACACCACAATGTTCACGGCTAGTCAGGCAAATCGTGAAGCCAAGAAATTCAAATCACTCAGGCTTAAACTCATGAATTTACATATTGTAAATATATTCACCTGTATTTCAAACATAGATTTTATAGCCTAAGTGTAATAGATCTGATGATGATCGCTTGACGATCGAAACTGGTCATCCTAGTGTTTTATTAATCTCATGTAATTTATTTCAGGATTAGGGCATAACCCATCTCTTTTGGGTACATTCGTGTTGACCGACTGAAAAGCACTAAACTCTTGTTTACTAAGGCAACACTGAAAATATGGCTTCAAACACCACAATGTTCACGAGGCAAATCGTGAAGCCAAGAAATTCAAATCACTCAGGCTTAAACTCATGAATTTACATATTGTAAATATTTTCACCGGTATTTCAAGCATAGATTTTATAGCCTAAGTGTAATGGATCTGATGATGATCGCTTGACGATCGAAACTGGTCATCCTAGTTTTTTATTAATCTCATGTAATTTATTTCAGGATTAGGGCATAACCCATCTCTTTTGGGTACATTCGTGTTGACCGACTGAAAAGCACTAAACTCTTGTTTACTAAGGCAACACTGAAAATATGGCTTCAAACACCACAATGTTCACGGCTAGTCAGGCAAATCCTGAAGCCAAGAAATTCAAATCACTCAGGCTTAAACTCATGAATTTACATATTGTAAATATTTCCACCTGTATTTCAAGCATAGATTTTATAGCCTAAGTGTAATGGATCTGATGATGATCGCTTGACGATCGAAACTGGTCATCCTAGTTTTTTATTAATCTCATGTAATTTATTTCAGGATTAGGGCATAACCCATCTCTTTTGGGTACATTCGTGTTGACCGACTGAAAAGCACTAAACTCTTGTTTACTAAGGCAACACTGAAAATATGGCTTCAAACACCACAATGTTCACGGCTAGTCAGGCAAATCGTGAAGCCAAGAAATTCAAATCACTCAGGCTTAAACTCATGAATTTACATATTGTAAATATTTCCACCTGTATTTCAAACATAGATTTTATAGCCTAAGTGTAATGGATCAGATGATGATCGCTTGACGATCGAAACTGGTCATCCTAGTGTTTTATTAATCTCATGTAATTTATTTCAGGATTAGGGCATAACCCATTTCTTTCGGGTACATTCGTGTTGACCGACTGAAAAGCACTAAACTCTTGTTTACTAAGGCAACACTGAAAATATGGCTTCAAACCCCACAATGTTCACGGCTAGTCAGGCAAATCGTGAAGCCAAGAAATTCAAATCACTCAGGCTTAAACTCATGAATTTACATATTGTAAATATTTTCACCTGTATTTCAAATATAGATTTTATAGCCTAAGTGTCATGGATCTGATGATGATCGCTTGACGATCGAAACTGGTCATCCTAGTGTTTTATTAATCTCATGTAATTTATTTCAGGATTAGGGCATAACCCATCTCTTTTGGGTACATTCGTGTTGACCGACTGAAAAGCACTAAACTCTTGTTTACTAAGGCAACACTGAAAATATGGCTTCAAACACCACAATGTTCACGGCTAGTCAGGCAAATCGTGAAGCCAAAAATTCAAATCACTCAGGCTTAAACTCATGAATTTACATATTGTAAATATTTTCACCTGTATTTCAAGCATAGATTTTATAGCCTAAGTGTAATGGATCTGATGATGATCGCTTGACGATCGAAACTGGTCATCCTAGTGTTTTATTAATCTCATGTAATTTATTTCAGGATTAGGGCATAACCCATCTCTTTTGGGTACATTCGTGTTGACCGACTGAAAAGCACTAAACTCTTGTTTACTAAGGCAACACTGAAAATATGGCATCAAACACCACAATGTTCACGGCTAGTCAGGCAAATCGTGAAGCCAAGAAATTCAAATCACTCAGGCTTAAACTCATGAATTTACATATTGTAAATATTTTCACCTGTATTTCAAACATAGATTTTATAGCCTAAGTGTCATGGATCTGATGATGATCGCTTGACGATCGAAACTGGTCATCCTTCTGTTTTATTAATCTCATGTAATTTATTTCAGGATTAGGGCATAACCCATCTCTTTTGGGTACATTCGTGTTGACCGACTGAAAAGCACTAAACTCTTGTTTACTAAGGCAACACTGAAAATATGGTTTCAAACACCACAATGTTCACGGCTAGTCAGGCAAATCGTGAAGCCAAGAAATTCAAATCACTCAGGCTTAAACTCATGAATTTACATATTGTAAATATTTTCACCTGTATTTCAAACATAGATTTTATAGCCTAAGTGTAATTGATCTGATGATGATCGCTTGACGATCGAAACTGGTCATCCTAGTGTTTTATTAATCTCATGTAATTTATTTCAGGATTAGGGCATAACCCATCTCTTTTGGGTACATTCGTGTTGACCGACTGAAAAGCACTAAACTCTTGTTTACTAAGGCAACACTGAAAATATGGCATCAAACACCACAATGTTCACGGCTAGTCAGGCAAATCGTGAAGCCAAAAAATTCAAATCACTCAGGCTTAAACTCATGAATTTACATATTGTAAATATTTTCACCTGTATTTCAAACATAGATTTTATAGCCTAAGTGTAATGGATCTGATGATGATCACTTGACGATCGAAACTGGTCATCCTAGTGTTTTATTAATCTCATGTAATTTATTTAAGGATTAGAACATAACCCATCTCTTTTGGGTACATTCGTGTTGACTGACTGAAAAGCACTAAACTCTTGTTTACTAAGGCAACACTGAAAATATGGCTTCAAACACCACAATGTTCACGAGGCAAATCGTGAAGCCAAGAAATTCAAATCACTCAGGCTTAAACTCATGAATTTACATATTGTAAATATTTTCACCTGTATTTCAAGCATAGATTTTATAGCCTAAGTGTAATGGATCTGATGATGATCGCTTGACGATCGAAACTGGTCATCCTAGTTTTTTATTAATCTCATGTAATTTATTTCAGGATTAGGGCATAACCCATCTCTTTTGGGTACATTCGTGTTGACCGACTGAAAAGCACTAAACTCTTGTTTACTAAGGCAACACTGAAAATATGGCTTCAAACCCCACAATGTTCACGGCTAGTCAGGCAAATCGTGAAGCCAAGAAATTCAAATCACTCAGGCTTAAACTCATGAATTTACATATTGTAAATATTTCCACCTGTATTTCAAACATAGATTTTATAGCCTAAGTGTAATGGATCTGATGATGATCGCTTGACGATCGAAACTGGTCATCCTAGTGTTTTATTAATCTCATGTAATTTATTTCAGGATTAGGGCATAACCCATCTCTTTTGGGTACATTCGTGTTGACCGACTGAAAAGCACTAAACTCTTGTTTACTAAGGCAACACTGAAAATATGGCTTCAAACCCCACAATGTTCACGGCTAGTCAGGCAAATCCTGAAGCCAAGAAATTCAAATCACTCAGGCTTAAACTCATGAATTTACATATTGTAAATATTTTCACCTGTATTTCAAACATAGATTTTATAGCCTAAGTGTCATGGATCTGATGATGATCGCTTGACGATCGAAACTGGTCATCCTAGTGTTTTATTAATCTCATGTAATTTATTTCAGGATTAGGGCATAACCCATCTCTTTTGGGTACATTCGTGTTGACCGACTGAAAAGCACTAAACTCTTGTTTACTAAGGCAACACTGAAAATATGGCTTCAAACACCACAATGTTCACGGCTAGTCAGGCAAATCGTGAAGCCAAAAATTCAAATCACTCAGGCTTAAACTCATGAATTTACATATTGTAAATATTTTCACCTGTATTTCAAGCATAGATTTTATAGCCTAAGTGTAATGGATCTGATGATGATCGCTTGACGATCGAAACTGGTCATCCTAGTGTTTTATTAATCTCATGTAATTTATTTCAGGATTAGGGCATAACCCATCTCTTTTGGGTACATTCGTGTTGACCGACTGAAAAGCACTAAACTCTTGTTTACTAAGGCAACACTGAAAATATGGCATCAAACACCACAATGTTCACGGCTAGTCAGGCAAATCGTGAAGCCAAGAAATTCAAATCACTCAGGCTTAAACTCATGAATTTACATATTGTAAATATTTTCACCTGTATTTCAAACATAGATTTTATAGCCTAAGTGTCATGGATCTGATGATGATCGCTTGACGATCGAAACTGGTCATCCTAGTGTTTTATTAATCTCATGTAATTTATTTCAGGATTAGGGCATGACCCATCTCTTTTGGGTACATTCGTGTTGACCGACTGAAAAGCACTAAACTCTTGTTTACTAAGGCAACACTGAAAATATGGCTTCAAACACCACAATGTTCACGGCTAGTCAGGCTAATCGTGAAGCCAAGAAATTCAAATCACTCAGGCTTAAACTCATGAATTTACATATTGTAAATATTTTCACCTGTATTTCAAACATAGATTTTATAGCCTAAGTGTAATTGATCTGATGATGATCGCTTGACGATCGAAACTGGTCATCCTAGTGTATTATTAATCTCATGTCATTTATTTCAGGATTAGGGCATAACCCATCTCTTTTGGGTACATTCGTGTTGACCGACTGAAAATTATGCACACGACCCGTTGATATGAGGCTAGTTCCAGGAGCTTCTATCACGATATTTCAGCAGCCAATCAGATTAAAGCACATACATTTTGTGGGATTCGCTTTTATATAAATTTGACATATATAAATCAAAATGAGCACATCTACTGGTGTAGAATGCAATATGGAATTTATTTGGTTAAATAGAAATATAAATTATTGGCTAATAGAGAAACTATGAGTATATTTCTATTAAAATGCAACTGTCCGAGGCTAGGAGGGACGGCTAGTTTTGGCACGCGCGCTATTGCGGAGAAGCGAGCCAGGACTCTTATCCAGCTACTTAAACCGGACGGACATGTCAGGCACGCGACCAGCGACAGCGGCAGAGCAGCACTTGTATACGAAAAAGAACTACGGAGCACAGGCGAGGAAGTACCGCCAGGAGATCGACCAATCGCCGAGGAAGATATTAGAGGAGCCGGTGAAGTGCAAATGCACTAGATATTCAAGAGAACAGCATTTTATTTTGCAACCAGATCATCAGAATAAGACTTCACAAAAACAGCGTTAGTCTACAGCAAAGCAATAACTATTTACTACAGCTACAGTATCACTACAATATCTATTCTACGGTTCAACAATATAGTAAACATGAACGCAACCATCCTGAGTCGGGGAGGACAAACTTTTTCTACGAATACTGAGAAGATTATTATGAATAACTAAATCAATGGAAGGAGGTTAGTCTATACCATGGATTGGAAAGTCAGAGTGACTTAGAAGATCGAAGATCGATACATCTACAACTGCTCAACAACTTGCAGTATTCCAAAATGAATTTCTATACTACAAGCGAGATGTCCATTACCATCGGGAGGAGATGTCAACCCAGGACATTCAGATCTACAATGATGATGCCACTCTGTTATACGGAGATAAGAAGAAGACGACCGCTGGTAGCCAATTGGACCAAGAGACGCAGTTCCCAGGTCGCTGACCGTGAAACTGGAAGATTTGCCATTAGCAGCCACAGCCGAGGTGGAGTGCAGGTGAACGCAACACGACCGAGACGGGGTCGCACGCAGCTGTTGCGCACGCGCCTGGCAGGAACTGGTTTTAAGGGAAGACGAGCGCTCGCAGTCTCGACGGAACATCGCATACATCTCATAGAGGTATTCTCGACAGCAGAAGCCATCTCAAGATAGAAAAACTTAATGCTCCAAAATCTGTAGTTTTGCAGTAGTATTAGAAATCCATTTGGGAGTGACCAACTTCATTGTAGATATTCTTATCTTTATTCTATGATTATAATAGCTAAAATTTTGAGATTCATTGTAATTCTTTGATACGTCTTCGTGTGTCGTTTAAGACGTTATTTCATGCATTATTGACTTAGGTATTTCGTTTCATATATTTATTTTTGAAGGAATCGTTTTAACATACTCACTTTCGAACGAAACTCGTTTTATAAAGGGAATGCTTCGATAGTATCGTATTTCGAATAGAATGCTTCGATAATGACATATTTCATTGGAAATACTTTCAAATTGTAAGAATATGTGAACATTAAGATTGTTATTAACAGTTACAAATGCGTAACAGCGACAGAATACATTTGTATATTTATATTACATTTTTATAAAGGAGAGCATTATTGTAAAATGCTGTAACATTGTTTAACAGACATTATTATGTCAGAATACAACTGAAACATTTATTTATAACAATATGGATGTTATAAAATTCCAATAGCAGAATACAACTTATTTGACAACTATATAGTCTTGGACTGTTGTTATTACGAAAATACACTATAAAATAGGATCATGGTAGTGACAATTGAGGTCAAAGATGCCTATATTTATTAACAATTAAATTAGAAGTATTGTTAAACTGAAATAAATAGACCAGGAGATTTGTTAGTCTACCTGAGGTCTAATATGTTCTAAAATCAGTTTAAATATGAATAATTCATCTATTTAAATGTACACCAGGAGCGTGAGGATATGTATATATTTTTATTAACTACTAAAGACGAGCGAACTGCGAGTTAGTATTGTTAACATTTGGTAACGTGGAAAACAATCTATTAAGGAATTAAGTGAACGAATAGCACTAATGAAAGAAATAAATACTGTGTGAGGTGAATTGTTGTGAACGAACATGTAATTGTTGTAAAGATGCACGAGGTTTAATAATTTAGAGGAGAGTAGGAGTTAGGAGTGCATTCTGAACGGTAGTATACAATTGCGTACTTACCTAGTAAAATCACTAATTCTTCTACAAGTCTGTAGCAAGATGTTTTTTTTATTGAAGTAATGCCGTGCGGAGTATTGAAGATTGTTGATAGTAATGAAAAGTTGTAAGTATGATATGTTTGGAGCGTAGTAAATGCCATTCATGAGTATTGTTCACTGTTTTGCGAGAGAAAGAAATGTATTGCCATGTGGAGCAACGAATTGTTACAGTGTGTGTAAAAAGCGCTAACATAAAGGTTAATATGTGTATTGTTTATGTCAGAGAGTATCAGTATTTGATCCACGAAGTGTGTAGAGATTTTTAAGTAGTTTTGCATCGCTCTTTATTATATTTTTTTTATTTATTGACACGACATATTCTAAGCGATATTTAACTTCAGTGTTTGATATACAAGCTTTATTTATTTTGACTTATTACCAGAAATACCTGAGAATTTATTGTTGTGTGAAACATTGTTCAGAGAACTGTTATTTAACAGAGACACTATAAGACTGTCAGATCGCGACTGATAGTGCGAATAGTATTTTTAATACCGGGTTAAACATGGAAAATTGTACATAATGTATATATTTCAACTATATTTAATTTACATTATTATTATTAACATAGATATTCACGTTTTACAAACGCATGTGTATAATGTAGGGTTTTTGCAGTGTTAACTTCATTTTTGATGATTGAACAGCTGATGTTGATCAGACTGCTTCAGTGACAAAGTCACAGGGTGATATTAATTGCGTAAACATTTTAATAATTTCTAATATAATTACATTGTTGTAATGATAATGTTTATGAACATTTATTCTACAGATAGTAGGACTATCTGACGTGTGAGATATTTAATTTTAACTTGCTTATATACTTTTATTGGTGATAGGGAATATTGTATTGTTTGTGATTTTTTGTTAATAAATCCCAGGCACTATTTTTTGTTTGCCTGTTCGTTTTTTATAAATCTGATCACCTTTTCATTTTTAAAATCGACATGCGATAATACTGCGAATTGGTTACTAGAATTCACGTAGTCTCAACTTTCACCGTTCATGCTCGAGATCCGAGATTCTCGTCCTACCATTAAGTTAAAGATATTTTATTTCTAGTAAATATGTAACTAATCGGTAGTGTTGTTGCATGGCCGGTATGTATCAAGAGTTTCCTAGTCATTATCCTAGTAGGGTAATGTTGGTTAATCTGGCTGGGTATCGACCTCCCTACAATCCTTTTCTATCTCAGCGGATATAGGCGATGACTATGCGGAATTCGGGTGCAGTACTAATTTCATCTTTGGTAGTTGGTTTCAGGAAGATTGACTTATTACATGTGATTTGCTTTATTCTGCTATTACCACATTCATTTCCTACAACATTATGATCATTACATTTTGCTCTATTACTGTTTATATTCACACTGTTCCTAACGGGTGGCTGAATGAAATAATCATTGAATGCTGTTACTACTTGTAGAGGTGCATTAACAACATTGTTATTGATATTTATCGAAATATTTTCCCATGTGTTGCTTTAATTAAGACCTGAAATATCTTTAGCTATTTGCCATACTTCGTTGGCAAAGTTGTTAGAATTTGTTATTCTATTTTCATATTCTTGTGCTTTATTTTTTTTTATTTCTTCATAATATTCAACTTAAATTTTTTATAGTTATCCTTATAGAGCTTCAATCCTGTTTGCTTGTAGCTATCGAAAGTATCAATCATGTTTTGTTTTTTCCTATGGCACAGATCAGACAGTTTTGTTGTTTTAGAGCTCTGGTGATTCCTATTTATTCTTTTAACTAATGGGCAGGATAAATTAAGACACACTTTAAAATAGGACAGAATTTCTTCCAAGCAGCATTTACATCCCTAATATTCCTCACTTCCCCCAATCAACATTACCAAGTTCTTCTGTGAGTTTCATTACATTATTATTAGATCCATTTCGAGTGTACTTCCATGTAGACTGATTTAATTGAGATTCATGAGGAAATGCAATTTTTAATTCCTGGCCACGATGGTCAGATACAAAATTTTCCATAACAGTGCGATTACTTAATTCGTCTGGCATGTTAGTAAAAATGTAATCGATTGATGTTTCAGAATGTTTAGTTACCCTAGTTGGCTCCTTGACAAGATTATTAAGGCCAAATGACAATGCAATGTCTTTGAATGTCTCGAGAGACCTGTCGTGTGCAAACCAGTCTATATTGAAATCACCGACTACTATTATGTTTCTATATTTTTGGCTACTTTATTCAGAAGTAAATCAAACTGTCTTAGGAATATTTCCATATTTCAACTTGGGGCTCTATATACTCCTGCTATAAATATTTCAAAATCATCTTTCAGCTGAATTAAAATACCTGCAACATCAAAGACATGATCCCTTCCATAGCTATTAACCCACCTCAATTCCTGGTATCTAACATTTATTTTTACAGTACAGACTCACACCCCCACCTTTCATTTCTTCTCGACAGTAACTACTGGCTAGTATATAATTATCTAGATGCATGGTTTTTATTTCCTCCCTCTCACACCAATATTCAGTGAACACAGCAACACTGTAGTTTTTTGAATTTATGAGGTTATTTAAATGATCTACATTATTACTTAGTTGTTGAATATTCTGATGGTAGATATGCATATAATAATCAATACTGGACCCTTTTAATTTACTATTAGTGGTTTCTGAATACACCTGTTGAATCTGTCTTCTAACAGTTTCCCTGGTTCTGATACCCAAGTGCTTACTGTAATGTAATGGTGTCTACCTTTTCCTTTAACTTCATGTTAATAATTTTACTTATTTCACAACTTAAGACTTCCTTACCTAGCTTATTCAAATGTTGACCGTGTCTAGTGTGCATAGCTCTATCAAAGCTACTAACATCTAGCATATGAACATTGCGAAAATGTTTACATACCTTCGCAATCCCTACATTCGTGTCTTTTACAGCTTCATTTACACAGGAATTCTCCATTAGATCATACCTGTGGGGAAGGTTCACATCTACGACGTTAGTGTGGGTGAGCGAAGATAGATTTCCTTTCAGGGAACTGATCACATTTTTACCTTCATTTCTTGAAACATCATTAGAGCCGCCGACGATCACCACAAAATCACTCGAAGATAACGAAGCTGATCCACTTTTTGATCCACTCACAACTGCAGTAAATGATGCCGCGGGTTTCAGTATAGAAGTGACTGCCATGTTACCCCAACTCGCCAAGATATTCGCTGCTGCTCCGCGTCCGTGACTGTCCGAATAAATCAACACTTTACTTACTTTCTTCTGTTGTTTAGTAGGCTTAGGCACACTTTCTTTCACTGATGTGTTATCGTCTCTTTGCCAATTTTAGGTTGAAAGGCAGCTTCCTTTCCTATCTTTGCATTGAAATCCCTAAAGATTAACTTTACATCATGTCTTGGAGCTTCCTCAAGAAGGTTGTCTAGTTCAGTATAAAAGAGCTCTTTTTCTTCTTCTGTGGGTGCATGTGCACACAGTATTGTATTATTAAACAACGTTCCTCTAATCCGGATTGAACATATTCTTTCATTTCTAGGTGTAAATTTCACTACAGCTCCCCCCAAAAAATCCATGGCTATTACTACCATACCCCTTCCATCTAATCTCCTGCAATGCCAGAAGCTGTATATTATATTTCTCCAATTGGTCTATTAGGATAGCACATGCCCCAGCTCTATAAAGTCTTCTTACGTTCCATGTACCCATCACACAATCTAGTCCATGTCGGCTGTGATGGAGCCCATCACTTCCGAGCGAGGCACGCCATGATGCGTGATGGGCTCCATTTCGGCAACGCTGTACAGCTTTTCCCGGAGCGGGTAGCTGGTGAACGATGTGTTATTTCCGCCTACAAATACAAACCGATATAAAATAAGTGAGTTAATTTACGTATTTCACAGTCATACAGCATAACCTTTTGATGTATAAGGATTACATCGCGACCAAGAACTACATTTTCCAACCACCCCGAACCGAGAAAAAGTTACCTTACAAAAATGATAACAACTTTTTTTCTTGGACACGCAAAATTTTGAAATTAATAAACCAGTTATACAACATTCCAATGTATATTGTGTTAACATTTGGATTCGATCTGATGACGGGTTTTTGAGATAATAATTCTTAAATGTGACGCATGGTTGAAACACGCTTAAAAACGTGCACTTTTTGTGCTCCAACTGCGACAAAAAAATATTAAAATATAAATTAAAAATTCGAAACCTACATGAACTAACGTACAATAGAACGACGAAAATGATGATGTTATTGGATTTTATGTAGATCTATTGGTTACTTCACAAACAACCTTCAAACTCGAGTGCACATAATACTTTGGTCGACAGTAGGGGGCTGCCCCCTCGCAGCTCTCCGGATCGCTGCCCAATAACATCAGGGTGGGTCCCTTAGCCTTTTTTGGTTCCATTCCACTAACCGCAAGGCAGCAGTTGTTATTGAGTCGTAACTCCTTTGCCTCCTCTGCTGTTGCGATAATACTGTATCTAATATCCGCTTCCACCTTCAGAGCCATTGGTTACCAATCTTCACTAGAGCCCCGTTAGCCGTCCTTATTTCAGGGTTCCTGTAGGGCCTACACAGCTACCGTAGCAGTTCAGGGGCACATAAATCCCCCACTGTACCGGTACTTCACCCGTACAGGCAATCCCTTACTTTAGTCCGTTGCCCATCTCCCACGACGTGGACGTGGAGTTGATCCCATGGGAGACAAAGTTCACCTTTGGGACTTTGAATAATACACCTTCGCAATAATCTTCGTGTAATAGTGAGCATAAATCCAACATGGCGGCGACGCGAAATTCAAATATTTAAATGGACGTTTCTCGCGATTTAACCACCCGAGCGCACTGAAACTTGGTACGGTAAATGCTTATACAAATTTTAATTCACTGACATCTAATTCATTTCAATTGTTTTCATAACCATAAGATGGCGGCTGTGCAAAATTTCAAAATCTCGTTTTTACTTCGTTTGCCCTAATCATGCGATTGAAGTTTGAATAATGCACCTCCGCAATAATCTTCATGTAATAGTACATAACTCTATGGCCTACATACGTAAAAAACCAACATGGTGACCATCCGAAATATTTAGACGGTTCTCAATATCTACGATTCTATTACATCAATCAAACTGATATTCTGTATGTTGATAGAGGCAATTAACGTAAGTAGGATATATGAAAATAGGCTATTTAGTTCTTCACGGAACTACTCGTTAACTTGTAGCTTCATCTTGATCTCGAGCATGGGCGCCCTCAGGATTTTTTCCAGCGGAAGGGGGGGGGGGGGGGGAGGGCGCAAGTAATAATTTTCGTTTCATTACCTATCTGTCACTACATGATGATGAGACGTACCGCCTTCCATTCCCCCCACCAAAAAGAAAAGAAAATCGTTTAATTTCGTATTTCCTTCGTGAAATTCATTATTTGACTGCTCTGAAACCTTTGGCTACTTTTTATGGCATGAATGGGAGAAATATTTTGTTTGAGTTTATGTCCTTAAAAGTTCGCCTTTCTTCGTGATTCATCGTCGTAATAATTTCTTAAAATAGGCAAAACTAGTGGTACTGCCAAAAGTAAAAATCAAGTAGTTCATTAAAATGGTATTATTATTCCAGTTTGCCAATTTTTAAATAACTGGACATATTTTCAGATATTCCCAAATTACTACGTTAAAGTAAACTGTGGAAATATCCCTACATCTGAAATGCCCAATAATTCAATCAGCACTGTTTCAAAATAATGTATCTAGTTTGTACTGGCCGTTACAGCAGATCATCACGTTCTTCCTTTTCTTCACTACCAATCGGAAATACTTCGCATTGCTCTTATTAGAATCATGAAACACTTGTAATCTACGAAGTGATAACCCCATAGCGTGAGCCCAAGGTTTTAGTAAAATTTAGTTTTAGCAATGAAAATATTTCGCATGGTTATTACTAACCACGAAGTAAAATAGATAAACACCACTATATTGCGTACTTCTTACTACCGGTATTCGCATTCTCAAGTAGCGGTGCTGCCGCTAGACTGAAACTAGAGGATTGGTGATACGAACGTAAACAAACCACTGCTTTTAATGTGTGATTGAGCGTTATGCTCAAGTTTTTCCCTGTTTATGAAAATAATAGGCGATAAAGAGAAAACTAACAGATATTGTCTAATTTCGTAGTTTTCTAAAATTAACAAGTGATATTTCATCTTATTAATTTCCTAAATGTAAGACATAACAAAAGAATGAGGTCGAGTGTATCATGTCACTCGACCGATTTCGAAGAAATACGCAGATCGGCGTTTTAAGTAGGATGATTATTTTTTCCAGGCCAGTGAGTATTCCTTTGTAACTGTGACGCAAATAATATAATGTCCAACCAATTTAATACAAATACTTTTTAGTTTACAAATGTATGTATGTTAAGGCTACCCCTAAAGAGGGGAAAATTAGCCTTCAAATATTCAATAACGGGCAATGTTGTTAATGTTGTTGCTTTATTTGTGAACATGTTATTATTAATGTGGATTAAATATATTTCAGTCCGCTGGTGGTACGCAGCAGAACCGAACCACAAGGATCAGCTCTAAAAACCAGATAAGTTGACATCACTCCATTACTTCCAGTGCATTTGTGTAGTTTTAACTGTGTATTTGCCACGAGAGACATTGCAATACAATTAGGTCAATAGTTTAATTAGGAACGGTTGATTTAGAACAATAAGTTAATAACGAAATAGGCAGACAGTTTCAATTCAATACTGAGATTATCCATAATAACAATTCAATAGACAACAGGAAACATACTGAATCCACATTAATAATAATAATAATAATAATAATAATAACGCAAAAGGCAGGAAGCTTTTAGTTTTATATGACCGTTAATCATGCGATCATGAGCCACAGGACCTCATTTTACGTGGAATCTCAACCACAGGACATGGCAAGTCACTTCAAAAAACATACATGCATTGGCCGGGAATCGAACCTGGTCCACCTTGAGGAGAGGCCAACAGCTTGACCGCTGCGCCACTTCACCCCAAAATAATAACGCAACAACCATAGAAGTGCAATATACTGTTTGTAAATAGTTGACACGTTACAAAAGTTTTTACAAACTTATGTAATATAAGTAGTGTAGCCTATATATTTATTTGGTGTCGATTCATAAACATCATATACTAGTTAAGCCTAAGTGAACAGGATCTGATGATGAACGCGTGACGTATGAAACATGTCATCCAATTAAGTATTTATTTGTACATATAAAGTGTGTTAGCTTGTAGGGTATGTACAGTAAATACGTGTTTCCTGCCTAATGTAATAGGGCACTATTCTATCATTTCAAGTAATTATTGAAGGAAACATTACCTCTCCATTTGCGCAGCGAACTTACCAATATCCCAGCTCTGTTGCAAGCTCTTCGAAGATTCGTTTGCATTATTATACGTCGATTCTGGAGGCACCAACTTCTCCCAGCTGCGTCCAAATCACCTGTTTTCTGTTTACCGAAGAAATCAGGCACCAATACAATATTATAATTTCACTTAGCACACTTACTCCTAAAGCCGGCCCCGTGGTGTTGGGGTAGCGCGCCAGCTTCTCACCCCGGGTTTGATTTCCGGCTCCGGGATTTTAGAAACTAACATGAGGGCTGAAACGGGGTGCACTCAGCCTCGTGCGGACAATTGAGTAGCTGTCTGACAGTGAGGGAGCTTGTAGTTTAACGTGACTGTTAATCCCGCGATCATGAGCCACGGGACCTCCGTTTTGCGTGGAATCCGAACCACAGGACATGGCATTTCACTTCGAAAATCTCACATGCATTGACCGGGAATCGAACCCGGTCCGCCTTGGTGAAAGGCATACAGCTAGACCGCTGAGCCACCACGCCCCTAATGTCTGACAGTGAGGCAGTGCCTTAGCCACGAAAACCAAGATGCGCTGACCACGTCACCCCAATATCTGCAGGCATTGGTTGCTTGGTAGGCCTAGGCCCTTCATGGGCTGCAGTGCCACGGGGGTATAGGGTGCACTGACTCCTGAAATCCCACAGATTGACACACTCTACCATCGTAGTTTTATTTACCTTGTACCTTCTCGTTTATTTGCCGTACCTGTCTAATATGGGATGTAGCCTTGCATCATAACAAACAAGGATAATATCACTCAATCAAGAAAATAAGCTTTCGCCGCAATTGGTTGATCAAAACAATTTATTTACTTATATGTAACTTATTATTAGTATTACTACTTTATTTATTTATATATGACATTATTATTAATATAAACTGGCGATTCTCGTCATTCTAACTATAAAATATGACATCATTAAAACTACCATGCGCTGATATCCACATTAACCATTAATCATTACATCGTAAAAATATCTCTACATTATCTTCACAATAATTGCTTCACAACAGCGTAAAATATCCGTCCATCATTTTTAATCAAATTATACTCCACTACCCGTTTGACTTCTAATTACTCGTTAATGATTTTTAATGATTCTTCGGCCTCTTTCGGATATAGTCTGCACTATTTAGGATAGCATGTGATCTGTTACGTCTATCTAGGCCTCATATTTATGCCAAATCTACCCATATCTAAAATATTTCTGATTACATGTATATGTCGTAGTCAGATAGTGAAATCCGCCATTTCATGAAAATCTTAGGCACTTCATGAAAAGCCGGCATATGATGTTAACTGGAAAAGTTGCACTATCTGACGCGTGCTTTCATGAAATGACTAAATTTTGCCGTCACATAGTGTAATTCTATTTGTACATTATCTGACGGGAAATCCATGAAGTAGCGGCAGCGGTGTTCATGTGTGAAGGAAGTGTGATTTCCAAGAATGAATCGGATAAAAATGTGGACACTAAAGGGCTGATATTTCCTAAGAGAGTGAACACTGTGACATACGGTACAAATGTCTAATGGTCTGGACTTCATTTATGCCCTGAATTCCCTCCCCAGCATATTGGGGCCTGGGGCCTAGAAGGAATAATATGCAACCGTAGTAGTGAGATGGTGAGAGTTTAAACTCGCCCCGTCAGCAGTTTTTAAATTTGCCGATATTTCCCGCTCTATTAATCAGAGATGGACATGTGAGGTGTAAAATTACTCGCAGTGACGCCCCCTTTCCCATGGACCACTTATTTACCCGAATAGCCCAAAACTGCAAGGTGATAGATTTTTTCCGATATTTCCCAAACCCGTAATGTGAGAAAGGCGTGTCAGGACTTGTTTTACTCGGTATTTTATTTATTTATTTATTTATTTATTTATTTATTTATTTATTTATTTATTCTTAGATTTTTAAGAGCTAAACTTCAAGGCCATTGACCCAAGATTTCTTAAACCCATAATTGTAAAAAAAATTGATTCGGGATTTAAATTAACGCATGTAAGATTTTCTTATTTTTAGATATTGCTGATTTGAGATTTCACAAACTAAAGATTTCTTGAACCCATAATTGTAAAAACTTGATTTGGGAATGAAATGAATGCATGTAACATGTTTTTATTTTTAGATTTTGCTGATTCGAGATTTTGTAAACAAATAACTGAATTTCATTTATTACAAACACTGGACAGGCAGTTAAAGTAACCGAAGCTAGTTTATATTTTGTTAATAAACCGCGCTGTAAGAATTTAAACAAGTACATTTTGTTTGTACCAGACTTTATTTTTATTAAGTTGAAATTTTCCAAACGAAAAAGAAAGATGTAGACGGAATTGTTTTACTATGGATTTTATTTCCTTTACCGTGATTTTTTTTTTTTAGATTTAGCCAAAGAACGAAACTGTAAGGTTACGAACCCGAGATTTTACAAACTAATAATTGCAGAAATGTGTTACAGGATTTAAATTAATGCATGTAAGATTTTTTTTATTTTTATATTTCGATGATTTGAGATTTAGCGAACTAGAGATTTCTCAAATTTATAATCATAAAAACTTGATTTAGGATTTGAATTAATGCATGTAATATTTTTTAAATTTAGATTTTGATGATTTGAGATTTCATGTACAAATAATTGAATTTTATTTATCATAAACGTAGGACAAGCAGTTAGAGTATCAGAAGCTAGCATATATATAATTTGTGAACCGCGCTGTAAGAATTTAAACAAGTACATTTTGTTTGAACATGACTGTTCTGTACTTAAATTTGCGATGCATAAGATTGTGAATTTGCCTGTGATGAAACGCAGCCCATGTTTAAATTTAGAGAGGCTGGAATCGTGCACAAACGAGAATACAAGGGTCGTGCCAATCAGAAAATTCGCTGTGGAAATACAAGTTTTGAGGCAGCGGAAACTAATGTCGACCAAAGTATTATGTGTACTCGAGTTTGAAGGTTGTTTGTGAAGTAACCAATAGACCTACATAAAATCCAATAACATAATCATTTTCGCCGTTCTATTGCACGTTAGCTCATGTAGGTTTGGAATTTTTAATTTATATTTTAATATTTTTTTGTCGCAGTTGGAACACAAAAAGTGCACGTTTTTAAGCGTGTTTCAACCATGCGTCACATTTAATAATTATTATCTCAAAAACCCGTCATCAGATCGAATCCAAATTTTAACACAATATACATTGGAATGTTGTATAACTGGTTTATTAATTTCAAAATGTTGCGTGTCCAAGAAAGAAAGTTGTTATCATTTTTGTAAGGTAACTTTTTCTCGGCTCGGGGTGGTTGGAAAATGTAGTTCTTAGTTGCGATGTAATCCTTATACATCAAAAAGTTATGCTGTATGACTGCGAAATACGTAAATTGACTCACTTATTTTATATCGGTTTGTATTTGTAGGCGGAAATAACACATCGTTCACCACCTACCCGCTCCCGGAAAAGCTGTACAGCGTTGTTGTGATGGAGCCCATCACTTCCGAGCGAGGCACGCCATGATGCGTGATGGGCTCTATTTCGGCAACGCTGTACAGCTTTTCCGGGAGCGGGTAGGTGGTGAACGATGTGTTATTTCCGCCTACAAATACAAACCGATATAAAATAAGTGAGTCAATTTACGTATTTCACAGTCATACAGCATAACTTTTTGATGTATAAGGATTACATCGCAACTAAGAACTACATTTTCCAACCACCCCGAACCGAGAAAAAGTTACCTTACAAAAATGATAACAACTTTCTTTCTTGGACACGCAACATTTTGAAAGTAATAAACCAGTTATACAACATTCCAATGTATATTGTGTTAAAATTTGGATTCGATCTGATGACGGGTTTTTGAGATAATAATTCTTAAATGTGACGCATGGATGAAACACGCTTAAAAACGTGCACTTTTTGTGCTCCAACTGCGACAAAAAATATTAAAATATAAATTAAAAATTTCAAACCTACATGAGCTAACGTGCAATAGAACGATGAAAATGATGATGTTATTGGGTTGTATGTAGGTCTATTGGTTACTTCACAAACAACCTTCAAACTCGAGTGCACATAATACATTGGTCGACAGTAGTTTATCTTTAATGGCGCGGAGCCGACAATAGATCCATGCCAGGAGATGGATATGTAACCCGCAGAGCAAGACGTGTGCCGGCGACTCAAGCTAGAAGCGTGTCTAGAAAGAATCACGTGACTCACCAGAGCCAATGAGAAAATTACAAAAGGCGCAATTAGCAAGATTCTCATAACCCATTGGGAGGCTAATTGGAAGTACTTTGACTTGCTGTGGAGACATCTAAAATTAATATGGAATTTATACGATATTCCTATGTGAAGACGGAAGTCTAATTGTGGAGTAATGAGGACAATTGTAATACCCACCAACTTATCGCGCGAGATTTTTTATGATGATGCTAACTTTGAGCGGTAGTGGAGGACATCGAGGGACACTCGAGGCTTCTTTTCTCGAAAACTTCGTAGAGGACGGACGTATGTGTATTACAGTGCGGGAGTGCACCATTGTGTAAGTAATGAGTATAATTACTCGGTGCAGGAGACATCACGGTTGAATACACTAGAGTTCTAAAGTGAACTAGTGATATATGTAATTACGGTATTATTGAACAATTGCGGAAGATTGAAATTGAGAAAATTCGAACTTTGAAGAAGTAATACGCAGATGAGGAGTGCACACATACGTTTATGAAGTGAGTGTAAACGAAAACATATACAGGGAAGAAATTAAAGACATTGAACTATAAACTATTCAACGAAGGATTTTCGTTTAAAAAAAACTATTTCTGACGAAAACAAGTTATTCATCGATAGCAATATTCTACGTGACTTTGAAACATTGCAAGCACAGGGTCATTATCTATGTGCGCCCCGATAAACACGGCAAGCTAAACCGGTTGTGACTGGCGCAGATCACGGTCGCGAATACCCGGTTCAGCCGGTGCTTGCCGCGACTTTCACACTTTTACCAAACATGTTCAATAATATGTACTTACAGTGCTCATAGGCGATACTGGAAATGTCCTCCCTCTCTTGAAACACACACCTGACATCTTCTGATGAAAGAATGTCTGTCATCTCTTTTATTATTAACGGAGCCTGTTTCCTTGAATCGTTTAGCGAGCCTCCTAATTGTACTGGCATTAGGCACAAGTCTTCCTGGAAACTTGATTCGAAATTTTCGTCTCGTTTCCGAGAAAGATTTTCTGCTTTTCAAATACGAATTATGGAAATACACACGTTCGCGCAATGCGAATTGGTGTCTAGGCATGACCAACAATCACAGTTATCACAATACTCACTAAACGTGCAAAACTAACGTCTAAGATTTGCAGATACACGTCCCTATGAATGACAAAACACGTGTGAACTAACGATATGAGTCAGCGGAGCGCGCCATTCAACGGCTCAACCGCGTACGCTCACCCGCGATCTGCGCCAGTCACAGCCGGCGTAGCTTGCCGTATTTATCGGGGCGCACATGATAATGACCCTGTACAACGAACGATGTGTACACTGAAGACGTCGAAGTATTGTGAACATTTATTTGCGAACATTACTACCACCATGGTTGTCAAAATGAAATTGAGAGGGATGATTCTGAATAACTTAGAAGAAGTAATGATGAGTTGCTAAATATGTTAATGGGAACATAGCCTATGGGGACAATGAGGATTTCTGGAGTGACGTAACGAAATGTTATATAGAAGAGAATACCATCTACTCCTGATGAATCGTCAAAATTACATTTCCTCGTTTATGGCTATAAATATGGATACCAATATCTCAAATATGAATCATACACGGACGTTAATAAGAGCAGAAGAGATTCCTATAAGAGCGAACAAGGGTGGACTCGGTTCGATTCCTGTACGAGAGAGCAATGGCGGACCCAGTTCTATTCCGATACGAGAGACGCTGTTCGAGAAGGAGAAGTATATTGGTCACCACGAGAATGTCTGGCGCACTTACCCGGACGGGGGAGATGACGGCTACGTGGAGGCGTACGAGGAAGGTGCCCATGGTAGCGCCAATAAACAGAGGTAGCCTACTCGATGAAAACCTTGTTTACAAGATCCAGCGTTGGAATAACCATTTCCAGACATCTTTACGCAGCAAAAGGTAGAATCTAAAAATCATATCAGTATCTCATATTCTTTTAGTTCGAAGATGTACGAGAATAACCGACCAGTATTCTATGTTTGTCATTTTAGCCATTTTTCTTCGTAATTTTAAATTTTGGTTAGTGAATTTTGCTTGTTTTCCATTTGGATTTTTAAAGTTAGAATTCGACAGGTTTAGTTATCTTTATGAGAAGGCAGGAGTATCTAGGTTCGATGTTTTGAAGTGAGTTTTCATAAATGCATTTTGGATTTATTTAATTTATGGTGGAGATTTTATCATGTTATGTTTCGATTTAGATAGTTTCATAATCCGACTTTTGAATTTATTTCAGTACAGTATTTTATTTAAGTTGAAACGATAGATAGACGATCTTTATTTCAGATCAAAGGAAGGTAAAATCATTAACGACTTATTGTCAGATCAGATGACGAATATTTCGCACAGGATATGTGAATAATGTATGAATATAGTTAGTTAGTTAGTTAGTTAGTTAGTTATTGTTGTTTCAAGGGGGCAGAACTTGTATTAAGATAGAAGGAAGGAATAGTTTGGTGAACAATGTAATGTTATTAAACATATTGAAGGAAAGTTATTAATGTCATGTTATGTAACAATTGCGGTATCGATGAATACTCATGAGGAGTATACTTCGTTGACATTTAAGATGGCCATGAAACAACGATAACAGACGATGTATCAGAGCTATTGAATTTAAGAAGGTTATTATATTACCAGTAAATATCAGGACAACTAGAGAACCAGTAATTTATTGTGATATTATTATGGATTTATTTGCAACCAGTGAGGAAGGCAGTTTGAAGTTGATATGTCAGAGGTTAATCAAAGATACAGACGTGAACACATTGTTAACCTTTAAGTACACGCGCTGGTGTATTATGTACACCAGGCGTACTAAATATGGTATATTTTTGGTTGTAATGTTTCTGCAGGTTGTTAGGTGCCATCTAACCTATCCCTAAAATGTTCCCAAACGACTGTAAGCAGTGTCATTGTTGCTGGATACGTTTATTCCCCGGAATACCATAAACATCGAGCTGTTGCGTGGTATGGTGAACAAAGTACTCCACGCGTGTACAGTATAGATATAAGTACAATATTGATTCAGTTATTTAACTCACTCTTATTTTTTAAATCATATTTTAATAGAATTAGAATCTCCGTGTCTCGTACGGTTCTGTGTTATTTGGGCTGGTATACGAGCTAAACATCCGAAGCTACTTACTGAGGAGGAAATCTATGACACTATAGCGCTAGCAGAATCAGAAGAAGAAGTTGGATGAGACGCAGATACTTCCAAGGAAGAATTTATAGAGTAAAATGATCACGATACAGAATATCCTTAACTATTCTGCTAGTAGAACAGTTGATTTAATGTGTTTAATAAGATAAAATGTTTAGGCTACAGGATTTCGTGACATTATTCTCTTGGTGTACAAAATTCACCACGCGTGTACTTATTATATATTAATAGGTACGTGTAGTCAAAGGTTAAGAATGAAGCTGCGACGATATATTGTTTTCAGAAAAGTGGATATAGTATTCCCGGTAGACGGAGGAGAGTAAAGCTTGGATTTTGTGGTAACGGCAATATGCTGTATGGCATTGTTACATTGAGATTGGAATGTTGTTGATATCTGTGTTGACAGATAATCGATGTTATTAAGTTGTATATGAGAAGAGGAAATACGGTTGATATTGGAAGAGAGACGATTGTTGTGTTGTATCGAAGTCAGTCAGAAGGACTTTCCATACGTATTTATGGATAGTTCAACCACGTCGTAACAGTTTGGAACAGCTGATCGATATGATAGCTGAGGTTGCATTTAATTTATAGGGTTCTGTGTTAAAGAGAATCGGTCACACTGTTAATAATTATTCTGTTGGAAGTAATGATTATTATTATCTGTATTATTGTGGAAAGACCAGACAGAAGTTATTATCTATATCTATACTTCATTGTATGGACTATAGATTCCAGAATTGACAAGTACTACTGAATTTGAAACCGAGTCTAGTGGAGATCGTAGAATGGAGGGAGTAGTCAAGCTTTTAAAAAGAATGTATTGTAAACTAGCAACCCGACCCGGCTTCGCCCGGGAACAGTTATGAATGCATTACGTGATAAGCGCTTTTTTATTTCAATATCTGTTTTACGTCTCGGCATGATGGATTAAAATCAATGACTGGACTATTCATTATATTATCATGGAGATGCATGTGCTACAAATTCTTGTCAGACGTAATTTAAGAATGGCGAGGTGCATGAAACACAAATCCCCCCTTCCGTCCAATCTTAACTTGACTGTGAATTTTGCGGAACGAAAAGTTCACAGGTGAAATGAAGAAAAGCCGAGTTGCACTTCCAGGGAAACTCCAAACACAACCACTCTTCTCTAAAGTTCATAACTCAGCACGACTCGACAGTTTGCTGCTGGCTGTATCTGGGGCAGTAAGCTCGTCCGCTAGCTAAGCTGTAACTGGGGTGATAGACTCACCCCTAGCTAGCTCGTAAACTGTCGCTTCAGTAACTGAATGGAGATTGTTGGAAGAAATGAAAACGTAGAAACACTTATAGTAGGCGATGTATTGAAGATAGAGATATGCTCTCCCGGGCTGTTTTGTAGAACTTTTCATGCTGAACAATTCTAACACTCATAGTATATATATGTATTTAACGGTTTGCCCAGCGTAAGCTTAAAAAGCCAGTTTTTTTCTACCTTTTCACAGAAATCGTTAGTGCTTGACTTATTTGGTCATAAATAAATTATTTTCTACAGAAACCTTCCTCGAGGTATCCTTTACAGAATGGTGAAAACCGCATCAAAATCGATTCAATGGTTCTCGAGTTTACCCGTGACATCCAAGAATCGGGGACTTTGTTTTATACTAAGTAGAGATTATACGCCAATCAGTATAATTTAATATAATATAATCCCCCTTCCGTCCAATCTTAAATTGACGGTGAATTTTGCGGAACGAAAAGTTCACAGGCGAAATGAGAGTTGCACTTCCAGGGAATGGCGAGGTGAATGAAACTCAAATCCCCCTTCCGTCCAATCTTAACCTGACTGTGTTTCACAGGCGAGATTAAGAAAACCCGAGTTGCATTTCCAGGGAAACTCCAAACACAACCACCCTTCTCAGAAGTCTTAACTCAACACGACTCAACGGTTTGCTGCTGGCTGTATCTGGGGCAATAGGTTCGCCCACTAGCTAGGCTGTATCAGGGATGATAGACTCGCCCTTAACTAGATCGTAAACTGTCGCCTTTGTAGTTGAATGGACATGGTTGGAAGAAATTAAAACGTAAAAACACTTATAGAGGGCAATGTATTGAAGATAGACATAATTATGCTCTCGCGGACTTTTTTGTAGAACTGTTCATGCTGAACAATTCTTACACTCATAGTATTTAGATATTTTTAACGGTTTGCCCAGCGTAAGCTTACAAAGCGCTCGGACGCCAGGTTATTTTTCGACTTTTCCACTGAAATCGTTACTGCTCGGCTTCCTCTGATCATAAAAAAATTATTTTCTACAGAAATCATCCTCGAGATATGCTTTACAGAATGGTGAAAACCGCATCAAAATCCATCCAGTGATTCTCGAGTTTACCCGTAACATCCAAGAATCGGGGACTTTGTTTTATACTACGTAGAGATACCGAATTCATTCATTGATAAGTGTTGTAAATAGCTGTAGTTTGAAGACAGATATAGAGAAGGTGCGTATAAGTTGTGTATAGATTTTATTATTGATAGACGTAAGGGAGAATATTTCATTTGAACGATAATTTAGATTAGAAGCAGTGCAGGGGACAGGAGTTCGAGATTGTATTGAGTAACAAATACTAATTGTAATGGCGGAGGCCTACGTTATGAGTAACTGCTTTGCTTTTATTTAGGTAATAACGTAATAATACTATTTTTGTTGTTAACTCCTGTTACCTACGGAACAGCAGTTTGTTGCCAATTTGCGTTCATTTTTACTTTATTTAGTCGAGCAAGAGCAGGGAAGTTATTTTAGGATATACTGCAGAGTTAGTGCGATTTCTGTTAATTTTATTTGTAACGTGTTTTGAAGGAATAAATAGGCAGGCACGTGTCTTACTTATTCCTGATTCGTTTTATAGATATTTGCATTATCTTTCGTAGCATATTGGTAGTTCAATGAGCTATAGAGGTGGAGGCGAAATCATCAACCTGATCCTTGTCCCATCGTGCCCGAGATTATATTGATTCTGGTTCTCCCGCGTATTTTTAGAACCCATGACCTAATTAGTTAGTATTCTATAGCACATTTAAGTTCCTCTGACCCTATCCGGAGTGTATTCGCCAGTAACTCTTGGCAGTTTATCTAGCCGGGGACTACAAGATATCCATCTGTGGATATTGGTGGATCATCTCCAGGAAAAGGGGTACAGTACCCTTATTGACTTGAGATTTCCAAAACCGAGAATTTTGTAATGTTATACAACAGCTCAAATGAAAAAGCTCAAACCCTTTATTACAAAAGCAGATTATCTTTTTAAATATTTGACAATTGACCTAACTACAGTACAATTTTAGAATTACAGTTTTATAATTTATTTTTTAGTGGTAAAACTTGCTATAGGTAAAATAGGCTTTAACCAAGTTTTATAACATGCTACCTGGCTGTACTACAACCGGGTAGCACGAGCATGCGATTTAAGATGGCTATTAATAGATTTATTTACTTATTTAATTAATTCGTTATTTAAATTAATATTTTAGACCTTGAGCGGCCTTGCAATAAGAATTTGTTAGCCAGACATGAGTTAGCTGTGAGCTAACACTTTGGCGACTATGCTTGTTTTTGACCAGTGTATAGGCCATTTTGGTTCATATACAACAGATACTTAGGCCAGTGGCGGATCCAGGGGGAGGGGGGGAGCACCAGGGGCAAGTGCCCCCCTCCCCGTAAGACCGGTTGTCTGCTATATTGATATTGTCGATAAAAATGATTGTTTCTGCAAACTGCACTGCAAGTAAAATATTAGCTGTATTGCCTGCATGCATGAATGTGGTCAATGTTTGTTATCATATGGTATGTAATGGCAACACTGTTAATATAATCGCTACATCGACATAAATTTTTTTAAATGTTTAGGACAGGTAGAAGTAGAAATATATTTCATAATCCTTTGTTCCATGGAGCGCCTTCCTATACTACTTGACTATTTGACTGGCCGTGGCCGGCCTGTCAGCTCTCCTAATATTGGAAGGCAGTCGTGGAATGTACGGGCGAAATGGGTCAAGGGGAAGAAGGGGTACAGCAACTACATCCCTGGAGCGGAGGTTTATCCCTTCCACCGGGCTACCTGCTTACACGTCTCGACACACTGCGACGGCACGACATTGTTGAAGCGGACTTGCAGCCTTGTGTGAGTGCTCTACGCCTGTGCTTCGTTTTGACATTTTATGATGTATTTATTCTGTGGTTAGTGAAATTCTTTCTGGAGAGATTGTGGTACGTAATTAGAATTCATATGTATTAGTTCTTTTATTTTGTTTATGCTTACTTAGTTCCTTATTTAATAAAAAACGTTCAGAGCCAGGGATTTCTAGCTACATGTAAAGTAAATGAAAATGAAGTATATGTTGATAGCGCTAGTGCATGGGCCTATAGCCATTTTGATACGTTATCCATAATGTGTATTAGTGTATTGTGTGACCCGATTTTTTATATAGGATTTCCGAAAAAACAAGCGGACGAACATAAATAAGATCGACTCGTACTTTCAACTGATTCCAAAAAAGAGTATACGACATCAGTCACAAGACGACAACTCTCAGCATCATCATGATGAATGCCTTCATGCTATCACTAACAAAGGTAATAACGAAAATACAACTTTGTTTAGTTCTATCTTGTCACTCATGGCTCTCATATGAGAGTGTAAAATTAACATTATAAAACTTAAGGCTCTTCATTGATAAAGCCAGTGAACTGACACCCCACCATATTGAAGGATGGTGACGGTGACTTCGAGTCAAGGATAAAAGCACTTGTTGATTGCTACAGCCCTCTTCTTCAAGAAGGTGTCCGAGATGGCAGAACTGCTGCTACTATTCTAGATGGTGAAATGTGTATTTGGAAGGAAAAGTGAAAGAGAGAGAGCAAACAAGGCCCCCCATTTCCAGAAACTGTGCTTGATGTGATTGACTATTGCGACATTGATTTATTTCCAACTAATCGACGCTTCTTGGAAATACCTCTCAATCAATCAATCAATATTTATTGTCATTTAACTACTTATCGTTGTATTAGACTACGCCACACTGTTAAAAATACATTTTCAATTTACAATAAAATCACAAAGTTATGTATAATATATTACAAGTATTACTACCAGCTTACTGAATTCTATAAAATAAAATAAGAATAAAATAACACGAATACAGTAAGAAGAAGTTGATCTTCTATAGTCCATTTGGGTAGAGTGTAATTTTCTCTTCAAATTCGACCAAAGTGTACATACTGCTGTTAATGAGCCATCGCTTAATGGAAGCTTTGAAAATGTTTATAGACTCCTGCTGTAGTTGTGTTGGTAGTTTGTTGAAGATTTTAATTCCACAGTATTTGTAGTGGTCTTGTTTTTTTCTTTAACCTGACATGAGGTGTATCTAACTGGTTTCTTCTTCTTGTGGTGTGTGAATGCACATCCCTTCGATTTTTATATACACTGAGATTTTCTTTAATATACACTAAGCTATGGAATACGTATATTGATGTAAGAGTCATAATTCCAAGTTCTTGGAAGTGATTTCTGCAGGATTCTGTACTAGGCTTGCCTTGTAGACATCTTATTGCCTTCTTTTGCCATCTGAAAACATCTTGTGCCCCTGTTGAGTTTCCCCACAATATTATACCATAAGTTAAATGTGAATGGAAAAATGCAAAGTATGCGAGAATCATCTGATTAGCACTAACTGATTGTTTGAGTCTTCGCAATAAAAATAAGACTCGTGCTAATTTTGTACATAATTTTTGTGCGTGAATATCCCAGTTTAATTTAGAGTCTAAATAGATTCCCTACCTGTCAGTGTTGCAAGTGCAGACAGATCTATCAGCAGCCTGCAACTTGTTAAATCATGGCTACGAACGCGACCGACAGAGGAAAGGTTGAATGGCTTTTGTCTGTTATTTGTTCACCGTGACATAAATGTTGACGATGAAAAAGTTCTAGAACGTTTCTCTAAAGGGGTAAACGAAGGATCGCCCTGGATTTTATTTTGTAATAGCCATGTATTTTGCCTAGAATAGTCACAAAATAGAATCCCTATCAGTATTCAATACAATTGTTTTTGTATTTATATCTATGTAACTAGTAGTGACTCTGTGACTGACAATGTTGGTACTATGTACATACTTTGTAACATTTGTGTAGTAGACTTGTATATTATCTTCAGATAGTCACTATGCTTGTAAATATTTTAATGCATATTAAACTGTGTAATGTGCATTAAAATGTGGAAATGTACATATTCTGTAGAATTAAAAAGGTTTTTTTTACATAATGGCAATGACTTGTGTTATTGAAACTGAAACCAATAAACCATTTTAATATAATGAATTTCTTGTAGAATTATAAAATCTAGTGGTAGGATGTTATGTGTAGTGTGTGTAGATTAAATACAAATTTAGTCATTTTATAACATATTTTCTCTAGCTACTCTGAAACCCTAGAGTGTCCCCTTCGAAGTGAACCTCTGGATCCGCCACTGGCTTAGGCCTATATAGAAACTGGGTGACCTTGTTAGCTCTTTACAAAAACGAGACATTTAGGATAGCCAAGTATTATATTTGAGAGACAGTTACTAACTAATTATTTATTATTTCTTTATTTAATTACAGTATTTATTTATTTTCCAAAATTTAAAAGTAGGCTAAAACTTTAAATAGATTTTTAACAAAGTTGAGAATTGTTAACACTTACTTGTGCTAGGAGTCTCTTTTGTTAACCTCTCTTGGTTAACATATGTTTCTTGCGAAACAGACGGTATTAGAATACTAAGTGTCTATGATGTTATTACTATGACCCCATGTAGAGGTTACCAAAGCGCTGTTGTGTAACAGTAGTCACTAGTCAACGGGCGGTGACTCATTACTAAATCCCATTACACAATACCTGAGAGGTTTCCTAAAATTCCCTGGAACCCCCAAAATATTCCTACAATTCCCCCGATTTCCCTCACATTTCCTAAAATTCCATATATTTAGCATAATTCCTGTAAATGCACCTCAAATTCATTATATTTACTCAAAACCCTAAAATCCATAAATTTTACTCAAATTCCATAAACTTTACCAGATTTAACCTAATTTCCCTAATATTCTTTTTACATTTGTTATTTTAAAAGTTTTTTTATCGTGGTTTCCCACACTCTCCCCAGACAAATACCGAGATGGATATTGCACAGTTTTATTGATCACCTTTTGTTTATTACAAGCTAAGCATAACAGTAGGAGGGACATCCGGATATAAGAACTATTAGGTATCCGAACGGTTTATTTTAAAATTACACACAGATTCCCACGACAAAAGTCCAAAACTGTTTTTACTTACCAGTGTAACGATTCGATCCCATACCTGTTAGATATAAAGGGTTATTCATTCATTTATTATCATGTTATTATTATTATTATTAATTAGTACATCGATGAGATGATTTTTATATCAGATGATTGTAAGCGGTTTTTATTATTATATTCAATTAGATTTTTATTAACATTTATTTGTAAAGAGACGAAGTATTATATATTGCGACAAGACTGGCGATATGGACTAACCCTATGCGTCACAAACAGAACGTCGTAGTAGTTATTTCACCACGGCAAACAGCGTCATGGGATGCTAAGAAACCCACTATGAATAACCATCACGAGTTCGACCATCAAGTTCCTTCGAGAAGGAATGGAACAAATATTTCACGCATGGTGCAATTAACACGCCATTTCCAATGTACGTACGCGTCATGATATTGCAAGTAAGGAGTCATGAAAGGGAAGGGGTAGCTTGCTTCTAAAGAGAGGGAAGCTGTGACACCACGTGACAAGGAAGATATAAGTTGTAACCCGCGTCTACAACATTATTAGTGAACGACAAGTCATTAGTGACAGATTATACAAAGGGAGCAGCGACTGATTTCCACGACTGCTACCTGGAAGCTCATTCATAGATTTTGCATACATCATGTCTCGACATAATAACCACAATGTTGACAAGATATATATACAAGCTGACAATGGCTTATAGTTGAATACTACAATAAATCTAGAGATGGCAACACAATGGAACGTAGTATGCTGTATCTTATGACATACTACAACATTTTTTTGAATATGAGAAGGAACATTAAGGTTATCTGTTATAACATTCAATATGACAAAGCTGCAAGTTGGTGAGCATAAACAATTATTACTTCCGTCTCTATTTGCAATTTAGAGTCAAGCTTTTTTTATTCAAGTAATTTAAATGTTCATTTTCTTTTAAATAATTAAACCGCAGTTGGTAAATTAAATTCTTTTTTGTAACTATTAATATTTTGTTTTTGCATTTAATAAATTCATTCTCTTCAACGTAATGCCTATTTCTTTCATTGTAGTTAGTACTTTAAGGCAATCATACTCCTTCATTAAATACTGGATTGGTTAGATGACTTTGTCTCACCACGACCAGGGATAATTAGGTCTCACTCTACTGCTGATAGCCGAGGTTAATTCACAAATTTCGATTCACTGTCTTAAATAGGGATCTGGCGCTCAACAACAACTTATTATATTATACTATCACAGGTAAGGTCACACCACAGTGTATTTATATTATATATTCTTATCATGTTTGTTTAATAGAACCATATTGTCATCACTTCAGTTTAGGACTCATTAAAAATGTTACATTTGGCGCTACAACGTCGGACACGAAAACCATTCGGAATTTAGGAGAGGAGTGTATAATTTCAGTGCAAATTGTCAGTGCTTTTGGGGGACAGTGAAGTGAAGTGAAATTTTGGAAGGGCAATTTTTATACGGTGTACTTCGAGATGGCGGATAAGAAAGAAAAGTCTATCGATATCCCTGAAATCTCATTAGATGCGCTCATAAGGCAAATGAGTCAGGATATGAATTTGATGTATAAAAAAAGTGAAGAGGATAAGAAAGATAGTCAGGAAAGGAGAGAGAAAGAAAGGAAAGAACATCAGGAGTGGATGGAGAACTCAGATAGAGAACGTCAGAAATGGATGAGAAAGGAGACTGTAATTGAAAGTAGATTAGAGTCAGAAGAAATTGTAGTTGAAAACAGATCTGAATCAGAGGAAATTTTAGGTGAAAGTAGATTAGAGGTGGTAGAAACTTTAGGGAATACTGAAGTAGAATCAGTGAAGACAGCCTGTAAGGAGACTGTTATTGAAAGTAGATTAGAGTCAGAGGAGATAGTAGAAGAAAGCATAGTAGAGTTGGAGGAGATTGTAGGTGAAAGTAGATTAGAGTCAGAGGAGATAGTAGAAGAAAGCATAGTAGAGTTGGAGGAGATTGTAGGTGAAAGTAGAGTAGAGTCAAAGGAGATAGTAGAAGAAAGCATAATAGAGTTGGAGGAGATTGTAGGTGAAAGCAGATTAGAGTCAGAGGAGATTTTAGATGAAAGCAGGATTGCTGTAGAAGAAATTATAGGTGATGAACAGCAGTTAGCGGATATAATGAGAGAAAAGATAGGGATAGAAGTAGGTAAGATAAAGAAAGTACTAGGCACTCAAGAAATTAAGATGCAGAAAATCTTAGGTGAAGAGGATATGTTGACTAGGGAAGAATTTAATGATGGTGTAGCGGAAATTAATGTGAAATTATTAGAGGCAGAGAAGCGTTCGTTAAATCATAGTCAGGAGGACATGATTAGTAAACAAATGAAGAGGAGGAGGGAGATAAATAAGAGCAGAAGCAATAGGCAACGGCTAAAGAGAAAATTAAGTGATAGTAGTAGCGATGTGAAGAGAAGACATGTAGGTAGATATTTTAGAAGTAAAATGAAAGAGAAGAGAATTAAGTTGTTAGAGGAAAAAGAAATCAGAATGAAAGAGAGAAAGAAAGCATATGATGTGCAGTGGCGTACTGAATTAGCCAGACTTGGGGAAGAGAGAGGGGGAAAGCCGAAGTATAATGTTACTATTGATGAGTGTAGTCCGAAAGAGGTAGAAATTAATGTTATAAGAAAAGAGGAAAGTGAAATCCTAGAAAGAGATAGAATTGAAGATGAATGTGGTAAGAACTGTGACATGCCAGAGAACGTAGTGATGTAAATTTATATTACCGATAATTACTGTTCCGTATGACTTAAATATTAAATAATGAAGTTTTATATGATTTAACAGAGGTAGATAAGAAACCTGCTGTGAGTAATTTTAATTCAGTCGTGAAGTTAGGATGGTAAGGGGCGCGTAGTGCCTACGCTTATTGATTTAGATTGACTAAAATCATTTAATTTGGAAGACAGAGGTTGTCGTGCTATTGAGCAATTCAGGTAAGTTGAATGTGGGTCCTTAAACTGCAGGTAAGTTGGAGGAAGTGAGGATTAAATTGAAAAAAGTAGGAAGATTATTACAAAGAAAAGTAATCGAAAGAAAGTAATAATTATTATGGCAACCATAATTATGAATATAATGGTAATGAAGATTTAATTCTAAAATGAGAGAAGATAAGATGATTCAGTGGTAATAAAATTAATGAGTTGAAGAAGTAAGTATTGATTTAATAAAGAAGTTTCATTTTGAGGACAGCGAGGTTATCAGTGGATATATTTGAGAAATTTAGAAGTGGTTTAGAATAGTTAATAGTAATGCGTTGTTTGAATTAACCAACATCGGGTTAAAATGAGGAAGTAGTAACATGATTAGGGCATCTGGTACTTCGTGACAGATATATGTGTGTGTATGTGTGTATTTTCACGTAAATGGACGTGAGTTTGAAGAAGTAGGCCAACGAAGGTAATGCCGTTGAGCAATGTGGTTTTTAAGTTTTGGTAAGAGGCCAAATGGAGTTATAATGGAGGAAGTTTTGGTAAGATGCCAAATGAAGTTTTAAGAAGTTTTTGGAGGATGAAGTAGGTCAGCGAGGTATATTCCGTTGAGCAATGAGATTTTTTATGGTGTCTACGGGACTACGTGAAGTTAAGGTTGGGAGGTTTTGAAAAGTATATATGGTTATACGCATACAAAGGTACAAAGGGATTATAAAGGTAAGATGGTCCAAGTTTTAGTTACAGTTACGCACGTTTTAAAGATATTACAAGGCTTGTTATCGAGCTAAACCACTTTTAGTAAAGAAGTTACTGTTGAATAATAACGAAATAATGATGTGGTAGATTGTTGTCCTACACAGGTAAAAGCAAAGATAATAATAATAATAATTAGAAGGTTGGCATAATATTAACTAATATTGAAAAGAATTTGTTATAATTCGAAGTTTTGAGGATTTTAAAGATAAATCATTTTTTTAGTAGACGAGAAATTAAGTTTTATTTATGTCATACGGAGTTAGTAAAGAGTAGTGTTTATATATATTTTGAAGACAAACGTTAGTAAAGTAAGGTAAGTATACCTAAGGGGTAATATGAAGTTTCAATTCAAGGCAGGTGTACTTTATGCATTTAATTTGATAGAGAAGAAAGTATCTGAACTGTGTTAGAACTCAGAACTTGCTTTATGAAGTGATTATGGGAAAATATTTGCCAATTAGGAGTGTCGGTGTTATTGACTATCAACTGGAACACTGTCATTATTTTAGGAAGAAAATAGTTAGGAAAACAAAGTGTGATGTTATTATTCCAAGGAATTAGTCGAAGCATGTAAGATTTTTTTAGCTGAAATTTAGGTTGTTATTGGTCAGTAAGAGGTGACCTGTAACAGTACGAAGATGTGGGATTATACCACGAATAGGGGAGGTTTTTGTATGTGACGTGTGATGTCACGATGAGTTGTTGAGAATTCTGAGAGATTCTGGTATAGTAGGAATAAACTATACTCCAGGCGGTCAGAACAAGTAGGAAGTGATGTCTGTTGGACTTAATTAAGAGTTTTGAGAGAAAACTATGGTTTTTTTAGGTATTCAGCCAGAAGTCAAATCATGTATAGACTAAATTTAAAGTATAAGAGCATTAATATTTTGTGGAACGAAATATTTATTCCGAGGAGTTTGTCATGTGTTTTTGTGGAATAGTTTAGTGATATACGTAATTCAGGTATTGAGTAGTATTTTGTCCTCGTCTTAATCATTTTGTTATGGTAGGTAAGAATGACAATACAGTAAAGTTATATCTTGATGCTAAAGTTAAATTTAATAAAGTGAACAAGAAGTCAGATTTTATGTTTATTGGTGATTTTGAAAATTCAAGTTATTGTTTTCGAGAAGTAGTGAAGAGGAATTATGGTTTTACGAGAAGTTAAAAGTCGTGGAGACTTAGGAAGTATTAATTTGAAAGGAGGCGGCCGTGGCCTAAGAAAGAATTAAGCCACGAAGGCAGGTGAGTAGTAACTTGGGTATTTAAGTGAACTGTTTAATAACTGCTTTGAGGTATTTCGATGTCATTATGTATTTGGGGAAATATTTACATGTATGACATAAGCACTGGAATTGGAATTGCCTTAGGTATCTTGCTAAGTTATATTTTTTCTTCAATTATTGAAATTTTACTGCATTTGAGTAATCCCTTTAAAGAAACGAAAGGAATATTGTGTTGTTTGCATATCGTGTGCTGTGATAATTTTAATGTGTTAATCAGCTGGAAATACAACAATGTAATTCTACGCCAGACTGATATACAAAAACTAAGTTCAAAAGATATGAAGACAAAATGGTATGTCAAGCATACAATCACCACCATTATAAACGAGTGCAGCGTTGACATATATGTCAAAATTAATAGTGAAGGGCATTATATGTATATTTTTTACAGCATATATATAAAGAAAAATGAACATTATGAACATTTGGAAGAATGAGATGAATGAAAGTTAAAATGTGAATTTTTGTGAAGAATATATTTCTTGTATATTTTTGTGTATTGATGAAGAGTATATTGTATGTTGTCTTTTTGGGGGTTATAATATTTATATTTATAGTTTTTTATGTTGGATGTGGTAAGAGAAATAATGTTAGACGTCATTTAAAATATTTATCTTAGGGGCGATTGTAACGATTCGATCCCATACCTGTTAGATATAAAGGGTTATTCAATCATTTATTATCATGCTATTATTATTATTATTATTATTAATTAGTACATCGATGAGATGATTTTTATATCAGATGATTGTAAGCGGTTTTTATTATTATATTCAATTAGATTTTTATTAACATTTATTTGTAAAGAGACGAAGTATTATATATTGCGACAAGACTGGCGATATGGACTAACCCTATGCGTCACAAACAGAACGTCGTAGTAGTTATTTCACCACGGCAAACAGCGTCATGGGATGCTAAGAAACCCACTATGAGTAACCATCACGAGTTCGACCATCAAGTTCCTTCGAGAAGGAATGGAACAAATATTTCACGCATGGTGCAATTAACACGCCATTTCCAATGTACGTACGCGTCATGATATTGCAAGTAAGGAGTCATGAAAGGGAAGGGGTAGCTTGCTTCTAAAGAGAGGGAAGCTGTGACACCACGTGACAAGGAAGATATAAGCTGTAACCCGCGTCTACAACATTATTAGTGAACGACAAGTCATTAGTGACAGATTATACAAAGGGAGCAGCGACTGAGGTCCACGACTGCTACCTGAAAGCTCATTCATAGATTTTGCATACATCATGTCTCGACATAATAACCACAATGTTGACAAGATATATATATATATAAGCTGACAATGGCTTATAGTTGAATACTACAATAAATCTAGAGATGGCAACACAATGGAACGTAGTATGCTGTATCTTATGACATACTACAACATTTTTTTGAATATGAGAAGGAACATTAAGGTTAACTGTTATAACATTCAATATGACAAAGCTGCAAGTTGGTGAGCATAAACAATTATTACTTCCGTCTCTATTTGCAATTTAGAGTCAAGCTTTTTTTTATTCAAGTAATTTAAATGTTCATTTTCTTTTAAATAATTAAACCGCAGTTGGTAAATTAAATTCTTTTTTGTAACTATTAATATTTTGTTTTTGCATTTAATAAATTCATTCTCTTCAACATAATGCCTATTTCTTTCATTGTAGTTAGTACTTTAAGGCAATCATACTCCTTGATTAAATACTGGATTGGTTAGATGACTTTGTCTCACCACGACCAGGGATAATTAGGTCTCACTCTACTGCTGATAGCCGAGGTTAATTCACAAATTTCGATTCACTGTCTTAAATAGGGATCTGGCGCTCAACAACAACTTATTATATTATACTATCACAGGTAAGGTCACACCACAGTGTATTTATATTATATATTCTTATCATGTTTGTTTAATAGAACCATATTGTCATCACCACAGTTAAGCACTAATTAAGAAATGTTACACCAGGACAAGCGTTTCTTCATTTTCATTATCCTTTGGTAACACTTATTATTTCGCGGAACGGACAGTGTTAGGATATCTAAAGCCTAATGCATTGATACCATTGTTAAGGCCCAAGGGATCATACACCCTTGGGAACTTACCCCCCCCCCCCCCCCCCCCACAGAGAGATATAGGCATACACCCCAGGATCTGCAGACGGCCATATAACTACTCATACATCCTTCAACTATCACTCCAATTAACACATCCACAATCTGCCCAACATCGTACACCCCTTTCACCCCATAAAACATCCCCCAGGCTAAATAAAGAGCCTCAACACTACATTTCTTCAAACACCAAGCCGGCACAGTTACCACAACTGTTGACCAACGCTTGCGTCACCATCACAACAAACACACAAGGAGCTAGCTACAACTCGGCCCCAATTGAGTAATGCTGACACAGCGACGGATAACGTTTATAAGGACCAACGTCAGGGGACCGAATATCTGTTGGTGCAGAAGGCCTTGTTCGACTGTGTCATGACGTCCTACCAGAGGTGAGTGTGTCTCAGAGTCCTGTACTCACAAAGTTATAATCTCCTTCCCAATTTGACACTTATAAATTGATTGTATTTCTTACATTGTTCTACACAGTTCCTAATAAGACGAACGCATTCTAACACGCTGGTATCAATAAACTAGCAACTACATTTACCACAGACCACTGCAGACAATTATTATTACACTTTGTTTTACCTCTTGCTTCCCTACCTGACCCATTGAACTGCCAGTGTCCATTATTTATAAAAACCACCGTGTAAGCAAGTAGCTACTTTCATTACCATAGCCTTGAAGTGTTTAGGAGCACGCCTACCGAGAGTAACGTTGCGCGTTCAGCAATAAGTGAACTGCTCACACATTACATTTGATCAGGAAGCTATTAGCTCCGCTTAGACAGCGCACCCCTTGAATCACAATCCTGATAGCCCAGAGCTTACCCCCCAATCGTTCTAACACCTTCACATACCCGCACACAATCGGAGGTCCGCACCTTTGTGGAAACGCACCCCATGCGGACAATCCACTCGAAATTCAATCATTTACACCCTTGTTCGTCCAACCCCCACTTCAGGACAGAACCAAAAATGGTAGAGGCACTGGTAGTCTCCGTAGAGACAGTGACTTACACAACAAGGCCCGATACTACCGATTACAGTATCTGAGCAGCCAAATAAAAATAAGGGGGAAAATTTCTTAGAGCTACGCCACAGATTTTTTTTCCTTTTACGTGGGTGTAAGCAACGGGAAACTACAGCCGTAATGCTATTCCCGAGGATATGCACCTCTCTATGCATAATTATATTTGATGATGGCCTCCTCCCTTGTAAAATTTCAATCCGGAGGTAAACTAGTCCCCCGTTCGGATCTCCGGGTGGGGACTACTCGAGAGGGGGTTAACATCACAGAAGTGACAAAGAGGAAATCTGACATTCTACGGATCGGAGCGTGGAATGTTAGAAGTCTGCTAGGAAGTGGAAGGTTAGAAAACTTAGAAAGGGAAATGGATTGGTTGAGATTGGATTTGGTTGGGATTAGTGAAATGCGCTGGCAGGAAGAACAGGACTTTTGGTCAGGTGACTATAGGGTCATTAGCACTAAATCAAACAATGGCCAAGCAGGGGTTGGTCTCATATTGAGTAGGAAACTTGGACAGCGGGTGGAATATTATGAGCAATATAGTGAACGTATTATTCTAGCAAAAATCAATACTAAACCTACGTGAACCACAGAGGTACAAGTCTAAATGCCTACCAGTCAAGCTAATGATGAAGATGTTGAAAAGGTCTACGAAGAAGTAGATGAAATTCTGAGGTATATCAAGGGTGATGAAAATGTTATAGTAATGGGAGATTGGAATGCTGTGGTAGGAAAAGGAAGAGAAGGGAAGATAGTAGGAGATTTCGGATTAGGTGAAAGGAATGATCGAGAAAGTAGGTTGATGGAATTCTGCACCGAGCATGAATTGGTCATAGCTAACACCTTATTCAGTAATCACAATAGAAGAATATACACATGGATGAGACCAGGAGATACAGGGCGTTACCAAATTGACTTCATTATGGTCAAGTAGAGGTTTCGAAACCAGATTTTGGATTGTAAAACATATCCTGGTGCTGACATAAACTCTGACCACAATATGGTTGTGATGAAATGCAGATTAAAGTTGAAGAAACTGAAGAAAAGTCAAAAGCCAAAAAGGTGGGCGAAAGACAGACAGAAAGTGAAGGATGTAAACGAAAGATTCAAGACGAGTATAAAGGAAGGAATATTTAAAACCCCTAAACAATCTTCAATTGCTGACGAATGGGCACTTTTGAAAAAGGAAATAACAAAATCCGCAGAAGAAAACATTGGTAGGAAAGACAAAATAGGCAGAAAACCGTGGATCACTCAGGATCTACTAGAACTGATGGATGAAAGGCGGAAACACAAGAATGTAAGAGATGAAAAGGGGAAAGCAGAATACAGACGTCTGAGAAATGAGGTTAACAAGAAGTGCAAGGAAGCGAAAGAAGAATGGTTGAAGGAGAAATGTGCAGGTATTGAAAATTGTCTGAAATTAGGAAAAGTAGACACAGCTTATCGAAGGATTAAGGATAATTTTGGGGAAAAGAAGAGTAAATGCTGTAATATTAAGGACACAGATGGAAAGCCCTTAACAGATAGGGAAGAAAAGGTTGAGGGATGGAAAGCTTACATAGAGTGTTTGTATAAGGGAAAGGAGATTGAGAATCATGTAATGGAAAGGGAGGAGGAAATTGATCAGGATGCAAAAGGAGATTTAATATTGATATCAGAATTTGACAGAGCATTGGAGGACTTGAGCAGGAACAAAGCACCAGGCATAGATGATATACCAATTGAGTTACTACGCTGCATAGGAGATGAAGGTCTGATCAGGTTATTTTACTTGGTGTGTAGGATTTATGAGGCAGTTGAGGTACCCCCTGATTTCAAGAAGAATGTTATTATCCCCATACCAAAGAAAGTGGGAGCTGACAGATATGAAGATTACCTTACAATCAGCTTGATAACTCATGCTTCAAAGATCCTGTCTAGAATAATTTACAAGAGGATGTAAAGCCAGATAGAAACGGAGTTGGGTGAAGACCAGTTTGGTTTCAGGAGAAATGTAGGAACAAGGGAAGCAGTACTAAGTCTTAGGCTGATTTTGGAAGGTCGAATAAGGAAAGATAAGAGAACGTTCATGGCATTTGTAGACTTAGAAAAGGCTTCCGATAACGTTGATTGGACTAAATTGTTTGACATTTTGAAATCTATTGGAATAAAATACAGGGATAGGAGGGTGATATACAATCTATACAGAAACCAGACAGCAGTCATTCGAGCTGAAGGACATGAGAGAGAAGCTGGTATTCAGAAAGGTGTAAGGCAAGGCTGCAACTTATCACCCATACTTTTCAATCTTTACATTGAACAACCAATGAAGGAAATTGTAGAAAATTTTAAAGTAGGAGTGAAGGTTCAAGGAGAAATAATTTCAACTCTGAGATTTGCTGATGACATCGTCATCTTGGCAGACACGCCTGGGGATTTGAATGAGTTTTTGAATGGTATGGACTCCGTCTTACGGAAAGAATACATGATGAAAATTAATAAATGTAAAACAAAAATAATGGAATGCAGCCGAAATAAATCAGAAACCTCGATGGACATCAAATTAGCAGGTGAAAAGCTGAAGGAAGTAGAAGACTTCTGTTACTTAGGAAGCAAAATAACCAGTGATGGACGAAGCAAAGAGGATATAAAAAGTAGGTTGGCTCAGGCAAGGAAAGCATTTCTACAAAAAAGGAATCTGTTGACATCGAATATAGATTTAAGTATTAGGAAGTCATTTATGAAAGCCTTTGTCTGGAGCGTGGCACTGTATGGAAGTGAAACTTGGACTATTGGTGCAGCAGAAAATAGGAGAATTGAAGCATTTGAAATGTGGTGTAACAGGAGAATGATGAAGATCAGATGGGTAGATAGGGTTACAAACGAAGAGGTATTAAGACGAGTGGGAGAGGAGAGATGTTTCTGGCGACTGCTAATGAAGGGAAGAGATAGGTTAGTAGGGCACATACTAAGACACCCAGGAATAGCAAGCTTAGTGATGGAAGGAAGGGTTGAGGACAAGAACTGCAGGGGTAGACCAAGGTTAGAATATGTTAAACAGATTGCCTCGGATGTAGGGTGTGGTAGCTATGTAGAGATGAAACGATTAGCACAGGACAGGGAGGCATGGAGGGCTGCATCAAACCAGTCAAAAGACTGAAGACTCAAACAACAACGTGGGTTACATTGATTCTCATCAGCCCTCCCACACACCCCGTAGGGTATTCACAGGGATACCTCCCGCAAGGCAAGCAAGTCCACCCCAAAGTTGGACTTTATTTTTGGAATAAGGATTTCTTTGTAGAAGCGATAGTTAAGATAACTGGCGTTACGCAGGCCACAGTAATATTATCCCCTACACTACAGATACACGGATCACATTGTTACCCATCCCTTAACCCAGATAGATACAAAATGACAACACTATCCCCAACAGCTGGGATCCACAGGGGATACGAATAACTAGCATCGTGGCACGATAAAATAAGGCCAGGGCATACACGTCTGCAAGCAATGCACGAATCCATCTACAACCATTACAAAAGAATATTAAAAACACCCGCACATTTGAATAAAAGCCACGGACACAATAAGGTTGTGCGTGCAGGAAGTAGCGATTCGCAAGCACAATTAATTAGGGCCCACACAAGAGTAACCGCGGAATACAGACGGTTACGCGCAAAACACTATTACCTTCAAAAGGCCCACAAAAACATGGGAACAGCAGGAACACGAATAGGGGAAGACGCCATCCAATTAAGGCAAACAAAGAGAGACTAAGGCAACACTACGGGGACATACAGGCGATAAAGAAACAAATTATGCTAAAGCAGAGGACATACGAAATTAAACATTCACTATAGGATAGGCAATTTAACACACATGGATAGGGTAGATACCCTCACATAATTCTAGAGCACAGGCAAGTTCCGGGCAGCAAGCTAATGCAGTAAATTGCCGCTTGTCGTTGCCAAAATGCACAGCACACATACAAACATACACTATACGTTTGGACAATTAAATTCATACAGGTAAGAGCTGGGCACAGAATCACCCTATTAAGGACACCCCGGGCAGAGGTAGAGCCACCAATTTGGGGTAGTTCCAGAACTTAGGCTAGCATTACCGGCAACACCCTCAGGCCAGACACAGAGAAAGGTGTTGCTCACAACCCCTACAAAACAGAGGGTGCACACCCCACAATACATCGCCCGCACATACACAAACTACACGGGGAAATAGGAAAACTTTGCTTCCTACCCCCACGGGCTACATAGACAGAGGGACATACACCCCCAGGGGGAATACACCACGGCAAAGCGTACATATTATTTAAATAAGGGTCCAGGCACACACAAAGGCTTCCGGACGAAGATTCCGAAAAAAAAGCATATGGACATAAATTTACAGATATGCACAAATATTTCCACACAATTCACTGAACACTGACCCACCCCCACATCCATCCAGAATATATGGATAACACATATAAATCCCAAATCCAAAGGATTTGCAATGGGAAAAAACATACAGGGTATAATTTTATAATCCACAAGTGTTCATGTATGTCACAACCTATGTATGTATATGTCCTATAAACGGTATATAACATGTTTTCATATAAAAATGACACTACTAGCAAAAGCGCAGAAACAGGATTTCATTTTTACAACTATACAGGGTGCAGGATTTATTTTTTACAAATATACAGTGTGCAGGTAGCTTGCAAGTTCCATATGGCAAATTCCCAACACTGTATAAAATATGTGTTACAAAACAGGGATTTTTCCCACAGCAGAGTAGACAAGCGGGAACAATAAACGGTAAAATTGACATTTCAGGGATTGACAGTACAATTACAGAGCGATACACAAAACATAAAATCTTATACACAGGGAACAGAGGGTAGTTAGGGTCAAAATAGTCAGCGATATCTAGCTACGAAGTACGCTGCTGGAAGGTCCACAAATATACACACACAGTTACACGAGATCACACAGACAGACACAATAGAAACAGGGGTATATTCCGGTAAACACATCCACAACAAAGATTTGGAAACACTACAAATGTGTGGAGAAGGATGGTTTTTACAGGACATATTAGACGGGCTGACACAATTAGTCAGGCCCGATCACAGATGTGATTGCTCGGCACGAGGAAAATGTAAACATACATGCGATAAGCAGGCAGCTAGGCTGGCAAGATGTACTTGCTACAACACTGTAACTCGAAACTATTTCCGAGTCAGCGGAAAAGCGGTGCACGAACACGGTAGAATGACAAGTCGCTAGCAAGATTAGCAGCGCTCTCAATAGCGTGCAGTAAGACACAATCATTCAAGCCGCTCTGCACACCGGAAAACTCCCAAAATTAAAATACAAGGGACAGCCAGCACTTCACAAATCATTTCAATCAGGGTATATTTGGCCACACACACTTCGGCCTTATACTACACGCCACGGGACCGGATTTAGAAAATTAGGGATCCCAAATCACCGGCATAGGGCAGATTCAGACTCCACAAAAGCCTACACAATACCTTGTTGGGTCGCGTACAGCCCACATGGCATTGAGACTCAATATTACGGACAGGGCATGCAATTTATGAACAAAAGTGGAGTAGGGTGCAGAAGGATCTCATACATATCCCACAGAGCTGCACACTAACAGTTAATAGAGACAGGACACTAATTGTTGAAAAGAAAGTTGAGAAAACACCTTTGCTACCCACTACACCATAACCGTAGCAGGAAACAAAAAAGGGTGACACTCAAACACATTAAAACAGGGAACAAGGGCGAGGCAAGGATTAGGTTATCCAACGATACCTTGCTACGAAGAAAACTACCGGAGGTCCGGTATGGACGCATACCATAACACTAATTAATACGTGCGAACATAGAGCACAGGGGATACACATGATCAGGGCCGGAGTTTCTAAGTAAACACCGACGCCAGGGAGGCGAATAAACGACCTCCGTAGGTTTAGAGATGAGCAGCACATATACACGAGAGGCACACGTTCGACCGACTGAAAACAAGCGGTTCTGACACCTCCCAGACACTAGTTGGCACACCCAGATAAGGATTTAAGGATGCATACAGTTGGAATAGGATACTAGACACACAGATGGCCACAAGAGCCAGTAATCGGAAGGTGGCCAACTGAAAACCAAAAGGCCCTAAACCCACAGGTCATCCGACACGGGGAAATCTTTTAGACTACATACACCAGCGGTATAACGCTAGGCAACACTCCAAACACACAAAAGGGGGCCTTACAGGACAAGAATGGCAAATAAGCCGCGGCCGCCTCCCAGTAAATGGGAGCCCGCAATATGACATGAAAGATAGGTCTTCCAGGGAAAGCACATTTACACGTACAAACACATAATCACACAGGCCAATATGATAGAAATAGTGTCACACTTTGAGTCAACCCCTCAATAACAAAGAGGTGGGAACACCACATCTCACATGCCAAAATGATAGCCGAAGAAGGCAGGTATTTACACTGGAAAGCACAGATAACACCCAGTAACACATGATGATGATGATAATTGTTGTTTTAAGGGGCCTAACATCTAGGTTATCGGCCCCAACCCAGTAACAGAGCCAAGGCATCTATGATAGAGGAAAACTAGGTAAATTGAGACCGGAATACAACACCTAGAAAAGGGAGTCCTAGACGGAACATAGACATAATTTTTCAGCAGGATGGCACATTTTAGGCCAAGACATGGCGAAGTACGCACAGCGCCGCGAAACCACATCTTGCTTTCATATCCAAACGAGGCTTAGGAAATCATAAACAGATTGCAGCAATGAAAACACAAGCAATCGCGTGCAATGCATACAACAAATTCTTTAGACTGCCGACATCTGACACATACCGGAAGGAATTTTAGCCTAGGTATACACAAAAAAAAACATCACACAGTAGTGCTGACAAGAGACTATCAGTCTCACTGGAGACAAACAATAGCAACACAGCATGCTTGCATCAGCATATGCGTTTATTATCATTATTAATAATATTAATACATCCCAACTAGGATGTTAGAATACCTAGCATAGATAATACAAGGCCGACATAAATTACGATGGGCACCATTGCTTTAGGCCGCCCACACGACCACACCAGGCAGCCATTAAGAATCCCGCAATATAATTGGCTGATAACATTGTACGTTAAGGAACACTACTACTCACACGGAGTTCACGCTGGGAGCGAGACGAGGCAGTCATTCAGGTAGCGTGTCGCATTCGCACGGAGCGTTATGTAACGTCAATAGGCCAGGCGCTCCGACACAGATCGCAGACAAGCGAGGAAGGCCACGACCGCCTCCCACCCATACAAGCTCTCTTCATAAACACGGTCGATTATTATACCAGCGGGCAAACACCGGCACTCAACAGTACTGATTAGGGTAAATAATAAACAATACTACCCCGATAATAGAAATAAAGTAACCTAATGAGGCCCAAGAGTTTTTACGCCCAACATAGGGGAATGGACATTAATAAATACACAATACAGACATAGGGGTGATACAATATGCGGAATGGGCACACAAATTACATGCATATGCAAATTCAGCCTACATGCAGCCCGAACATAACATAGGATCGCAAGGCATTTATATAACGGTCCACGACAGTGCGGCAAGCGACATCGTGCCGAACGGTGATACGCACTGAAGGCCACAGCCGCTTCCAGCCGACTAGCTTCATTTCCCTCACATAAGGCAATCATTATACTGACAAATAGACGCCGTAGGCAATAGAATACAAGGGCAGATAAATATAATATCTCATAATTGGTAATACACCCCCCATTTTTAGGGACGGTCACATTATAAAACACATGGAGGTCACAGATACTTTAGCGCCGACAAAGGCCCCAGCATAAGGGCGTAGATAGTAAATTTATGCACATAGCAGTGCAGAAGCGCATATTATACACATATCTATGTATAGAGACTAAGGCTGCCCTCACAACAGTTAGGCAGGCCACAGAGCGCTAAGCGCATAGAGTTTGCATAAATATGACAGCAGATATGTTTTGGCAGGGTGCAGAGCGCATCCCCAATGATATATCCTTAACAAAATAGGAGCGAACATGGACGATAAAACCGATACACTATAGGGCAAACAGTGGAGAAGCGCGAGGACGCTGACCACTATTATAATATATTACGGTGATAATAAGGGATGATAATTTCACAGCGGCACTGAACAAGTGATTATAGTAGTCTTTATTCGCCATGAGGCACCCTTCAGGAACACAGACGCCCAATGAGCGCGTATTTGAATAGCGCCAATGAGCAGAGAAAACGCGCTGTGACCAAGTGAGAACGGCCAATAGGAGAAAACGCATCATGACCAAGTGAGAACGGTCAACAGGAGAAAGGCACAAAATAATATATTACGAAGAATTCCCAAAGACACCATACAGGCAGAGATCCACACCATACATCCCCATCAAACTCCCATCCTACACAACAAACACCCACACAATCGTTGCAGGGCGCTCATGTGTTTAAAAGAAGGAGGGTTCTGTTGCACCCCGCACTACACAGCTCTCACCTAAGTAATAGAGGTGATCGGGAAATAATGAAGGAACGCTCGATATATCTATATGTAAATATAGGTGACGGCCATGAGTATACTAACAAATATTTTAAGTGATTCTTCCCGCATGGCAAACCTATAAGAGTAGGTCACCTATAAAAATCCATTTCCTTACTTGAGCGGCAGCTATGCACATTCAAATCCAGCGGTACGCATGCTAATCACACCCACACACACTCAGGGTTGTAGTTCTATTATACCAGCATGCCACATTTGAATTTTCATCGCCCGGGGAAAACCCAACCCCATCCAGTAATTTAAAAATTATCCTCACAGCGTTAAGGGCTCAGGGCCAAAATAACGAAGCCAACAATACTGCACCATCCCTAACCTACGCTTTATACCCTCCTAACAAATAACACCCCCTCGGACCACACTAAATACGAGGCACGTCAAGAAAGTAAGTTCCGTTTGGTAATAAAATTAAATTGTGTACAGATACAGAAAAATTATTTATTGCACAACATTCTACACCTCTTAAACTACTTTTCCACATAACTGCCGAACTTTTGCAGGCATTTGTTATAGCGTGGCACAAGTTTTTGGATACCTTCTTCATAGAAGTTTGCCGCGGACCGTAAACGAGAGTGAAGAATCCCCTGTAAGATATCCTACCGTTTGGCCACCACTGTTAGGCAAATTGCGTGCTTACCAGGAGAACTGCGTATGTTTAGGAGTTCTCCTGACCACATACGCAATTTGCCTAACAGTGGTGACCAAACGGGTAGGATATCTTACAGGGGAGTCTTCACTCTCGTTTACGGTCGGCGGCAACTTCTATGAAGAAGGTATCCAAACACTTGTGCCAAGCTATGACAAATGCCTGCAAAAGTTCGGCAGTTATGTGGAAAAGTAGTTTAAGAGGTGTAGAATGTTGTGCAATAAATAATTTTTCTGTATCTGTACACAATTTAATTTTATTACCAATCGGAACTTACTTTCTGGACGTGCCTCGTATATACCTTGTATAAACACACAACCCCACTAACATGTCTCTGTTGCAAACGAAATATCAGCGTGGGTAACCCGATTGAGCTAATGATGTGCGAAAGCAGTCTATGCATTTATTAAAGTGTCCTGCAACCACACAATCACACAATAATTACACTAATAAATTGACAACACTATTAATTACACATTAATTGTACACAAAATACACTCCCCCATAATATATATATAGCGGATCTGAGTACACACAGGTAAGTACATGTAAAAATGACAATTACAAGAAATTGCATAGGAGAACAGAGTCGAGGACGGCATTGACAGATCGGACTGAACTTCACGGACGTTCAAAAAGACGCCAGGTCCGACGGCGGTGACGTAACGCGAGCAAACTTTGATATCTCAGCAGGAATAGCTTGCCTGCCGTGTCGGATAAGGTTACACCCACTATGCGTTACAGTCAACGAATCCAGACCTGTAGGGGAGGATTTGACCGGCCGATAGGAGGCTTAGCGCCTCGATGTCGGACATAAAAGACTCACCTAAAGGACGACCAACCTGACTAGACTTTTAGTTAGTTGAATGTTAAGTCCACCCCTTGAGGCGTGAGGGGTAGTCTCCCGCTCGCAAGGGAATGAAGCCAAAAAGTCCTGAACTAGCGGAACCTCAGGTGAAGCGAAAGCCCTAGGCCAGATCCTTGGTGAAGATTTTAATGAACGAAATATGAATGAATGCGTAAGACGATAACTGGATGCCCATCCGCCATGAGTGTGACCTTGAGGCCAAATCCCATCCGCCACGAGCGTGACCATGAGGATATATCCAGCCCGCCATGAGCGCGAAATCGCAGCCTAAATAATATATGTTCCGTACAGCCCACATATGTTGAGTAGCGACTCTCGAGCCTAAATGTCGGTTAATGCGCACCGTGAGATGTAAATGGTAGGTAGCGACAACCAGAGGGGATTGGGCTCCCATAAAGGAAAATGACTATATACGATTCCCTGGAGACACCCGATGAAATAATATACGAGGTGATCCCACCAGAGGGAACGTCTGCTTTTATAGCATTACATATATATGCTTTCATAGCAGCGAATATGCGCAAAAGGCCTATACACATACACACTTAGTTATTAAGGGGGGAAGTCGACAGTTTAGTATATAAGAAGGAAAGTGTAATAGGACTTCGCTCTGGCGGTCCTGGAGGCTTCCGGTGCCACCAGGATTTGCACGCACGGAACCCCCGAAAGGGAGATATTCCTCGTTTGAAATTTAGCATATAAGATATAGTTGCATATTTTGGGAGCAACTTAGATGATAAGAAAATTTAGTAAGGCAGTTGCTGTTCCAAAGCGGTAACTGACAAGGCGTATTTCGGCAATAGAATAAGGAACTATCTCGGCAAACTTTTTTTTAGACATAGATTAGTAAGTAGTTAAATTTAATATACACAGGTACAAGGAGAAGGGCAACTCGGCATTGTGAGATCTCAATGGCGTTGTAAGTCCGATAAAGCGTCGATAAAACGACGATAAAGCGTCGTAAGCCCGACAATACGTCGATAAACATCGGCACAAAACGTCGAAAACGCGGCGGTTAAACTATTCCGCGACGTAATATTCCGCGATGAACCGAGATATATGTATTTTCTGGCATTAAGACCAGATGAATAATAATAATATAGCCTGTTTTAAATAGCGTGGTAGCGACCCCTAGAGTTTTAAATGTTCGGTATTCGACCGTCGAGATAAAGGCTCAATAAAGCGATGTAAAGGCCATACGACGAAACGAGACGTCCGAAGGGCAGTAGCGTTAAAGCTAGCCGACCCCTACAAAACGACCCGCGATGCGCATAGAATATAAGTATTATATATTTGGCCGAGGGCAATTAATTTACATGTCTTCTATTACAGCCAGAGCTCCAACAGGGAAGCAACAAAGGAAAACCAAATAACCATGGTCACAGGTAATGACAATGCGCAAGGGCAACATGATTTTACTATAATAATACATTTGTTACACTACACCGCCCTATAGCGGGCACACATTTACAAATACACGAAGAAAAAGGAGAAAGTTACAGATAGTATGGTAAGATCCAGCCGGCTTAGGATAAGATAGGCTAAGATAATTTTAGAAAGAGCAATAATAAAATATATGTATTGTGCACTCAGAGACACCATATATGTTACGAATAGTCATGCGCTCTCTTACAGACCACAGGCCAGCCCAGAAATGGATAATCCATATATACACCAATACATTTATTTACAGGTGGAGACAATTGTATTGTACATACCCGTTGTAAATATAGCTCCCGAACACAAAAATACACTACACTATCTAAATGTCACAAACACATAAGCTTTTCGTCAGTTTAAGTTGCACCCTTAAAGGTGACAGCGCAGCGGCGAACGGTGGACAGTATACAAATTACACGCAAATAAAGCCTGACTTCGGTGTCTAAGGGCGGCACAAAGATTGTAAGGGACGAACCTTCTATGCCAGGGTGGAATTCTCAACCCACGGTGGGAAAACCACTAGGGTATAAATTAAATAAAAATGGAACAGCGGATTAGCCACTAAACTATAATGCGATAACGGCCGAATAGCATATAAGTATAGTATAAATAATAGCGCGCATAAGCAAAAGGTATGGCGAAGAAGCCAAGTAAAGAGCTCCACCGGAGAAATATCTGGTATTATGGATCCCAGGTTATAATTATATTTAGAAGTACTGCGACTATTATTATTATTGGCATTATAATCGATATTATTTTTATCATTATTATCATTGTCAATATTACTATCAGGTGATTATTGGTATTTTGTTGAAAATGTTATTACACTTCTACACCAGATCTCACATCGAATGATTGAATGCTTGTACACACACACACTGATTACACTTGTTTTGCTTTCCTTTCCTTCTTTTAACGATAATTTGTAAAGGTGTCCTATTTCTCCCTACACAATTAACTCATTTCTATACATACCCTTAAATGTACACCCCGGGGCACCTGTTTTTCTTTTATCTTCACTCCTTCATGCATTTATACTTTGTTGGTACACCAGATGCACGTAGAAAGCAACTTTTTCATCCACCTGCACTGACAGCATAAATGATTATTCAAAATATTTTTTTCCTTTCTACGTGAACATCGAAAGATAAGCTTATATAACTATAACATTGACTTTGAATGGTTCAAGACCTATATATTTTTGTTAGATATGAATGTTCATCAATTTTATATGACTTGCATAGCATACATTGTTCCATCCCTATAACCCTCCCTTCTCTGAGACCACACCACCCTTCGACACACCGAGAGAACACACACGACCACACCGAACACTTCACCCACACGCCGCAAAAGAAGAGGAGGCAAAAGAAGAAGAGGAGGACCAGGAAGAAGAGGAAGAAGAAGAAGAGAGAACTACCCTTATCTCTCAGTCCAGCTCGTGAGGACCCGAGCTCAAATAGGGCAACATGTTGTTAAGGCCCAAGGGATCCTACACCCTTACGACCTTACACCCCCCCCCCCCCCCCCAGAGAGATATAGGCATACACCCCTGGATCTGCAGACGGCTATACAACTACTCATACATCCTTCAACTATCACTCCAATTAACACATCTACAATCTGCCCAACATCGTACACCCCTTTCACCACATAAAACATCCTCCAGGCTAAATCAAGGGCCTCAACACTACATATCTTCAAACACCAAGCAGGCACAGTTACCACAACTGTTGACCAACGTTTGCGCCACCTTCACAACAAACACACAAGGAGCTAGCTGCAACTCGGCCCCAATTGAGTAATGCTGACACAGCGACGGATAACGTTTATAAGGACCAACGTCAGGGGACCGAATATCTGTTGGTGTCGAAGGCCTTGTTCGACTGTGTCGCGACGTCCTACCAGAGGTGAGTGTGTCTCAGAGTCCTGTATTCACAGAGTTATAATCTCCTTCCCAATTTGACACCTATAAACTGATTGTATTTCTTACATTGTTCTACACAGTTCCTAATAAGAGGAACGCATTCTAACACGCTGGTATCAATTAACTAGCAACTACATTTACCACAGACTATTGCAGACAATTATTATTACACTTTGTTTTACCTCTTGCTTCCCTACCTGACCCATTGAACTGCCAGTGTCCATCTATATATATAAAGCACAAAGTTTGTCTGTCTGTCTGTCTGTCTGTTATGTATACAAATCTACACCGTTTCACCGATCTGAACCAAAATTTGTATACTTACCCTTTGGAACCCTGCGGGTAACCCCGTCAACATTAAATTTCGGACAGACCACCCCATGCCCTGCATTTAGGCCCTTTTTCACAAATCTACACCGTTTCACCGATCTGAACCAAAAGTTGTATATTTAACCTTTGGAACCCTTCGAGTAACACTGTCCACTTGAAATTTCGGACAGACCACCCCATTCCCTGTATTTAGGCCCTTTGGTCCAAATCCACACCGTTTCACCGATCTCAACCAAAATTTGTATATTTACCCTTTGGAACCCTGCGAGTACCACTAACCACTTAAAATTTCGGACAGACCACCCCATTCCCTGCATTTAGGCCCTTTGGTCCAAATCTGCACCGTTTCACCGATCAGAACCAAAATTCGTATTCTTACCCTTTGGTGCCCTGCGAGTAACACTGTCTGCTTGAAATTGCGGACAGACCACTCCATTCCCTGCATTTAGGCCCTTTGGCCCAAATCTATACCGTTTCGCCGATCTCAACCAAAATTTGTATATTTACCCTATGGAACACTGCGACTAACACTGTCTGCTTGAAATTTCGGACAGACCACGCCATTCCCTGCATTTAGGCCCTTTTTGCACAAATCTACACCGTTTCACCGATCTGAACCAAAATGTGTATACTTACCCTTTGGAACCCTGCGAGTAACACTGTCTGCTTGAAATTGCGGACAGACCACTCCATTCCCTGCATTTAGGCCCTTTGGCCCAAATCTACACCGTTCCACCGATCTCAACCAAAATTTGTATATTTACCCTTTGGAACACTGCGACTAACACTGTCTGCTTGAAATTGCGGAGAGGCTACTCCATCCCATGCATTTAGGCCCTTTGGCACAAATCTACACCGTTTTACCGATCTGAACCAAACTTTGTATACTTACCCTTTGGAACCCTGCGAGTAACACTGTCCACTTAAAATTTCGGACAGACTACCCCATTCCCTGCATTTAGGCACTTTGGCACAAATCTACACCGTTTCACCGATCAGAACCAATATTCGTAAACTTACCCTTTGGTACCCAGCGAGTAACACTGTCTGCTTGAAATTGCGGACAGACCACTCCATTCCCTGCATTTAGGCCCTTTGTCCCAAATCTACACCGTTTCACCGATCACAACCAAAATTTGTATATTTACCCTTTGGAACACTGCGACTAATACTGTCTGCTTGAAATTGCGGCGAGGCCATTCCATCCCTTGCATTTAGGCTGTTTGGTACAAATCTTCACCGTTTCACCGATCTGACCCCAATTTTATATACTTACCCGTAGAACCCGACAAGTAACACTGTTCACTTTAAATTTCGGACAGACCACACTATTCCCTGCTTTTTGGCCCTTTGGCAGAAAACTACACCGTTTCACCGATCTCAACCAGATTTTACATAATTACCCTTTGGAACTCGACGAGTAACACTGTCCACTCGAAATTTCGGACAGACCACTCCATTCCACGCATTTAGGCACTTTGGCACAAATCTACATCGTTCACCGATCGAAAACAAAATGTGTATACTTACCCTTTGGAACCCGATGAGTAACACTGTCCACTTTAAAATTTGGACAGGCCACTCCATTCCCTGCATTTTGGCCCTTGGCACAAAACTATACCGTTTCACCGATCTCAACCAGATTTTATATAATTACCGTTTGGAACTCGACGAGTAACACTGTCCACTCGAAATTTCAGACAGACCACTCCATTTCCCGCATTAAGGCCCTTTGGTACAAATCTACATCGTTCACCGATCGAAAACAAAGTGTGTATACTTACCCTTTGGAACCCGATGCGTAACACTGTCCACTTGAAATTTCTGACATACCACTCCATTCCCTGCATGTAGCTCAGGAATTTCTCGGGGTTGCCAGCTTCCTAACTCACCAGTCATGAGCCCTTGAGGGTGTACCAGAAGTGGTGGGTCTACACACACCCTGCCTCTTTGAGGGCCTTGAGCAGAAGACAGGAGATATTATGAAAAGGAAAAGAAGGCAGACCCCTCGAAGAATGAGGGTATCAGGAAAGATGAGACAAAGCCAATTAAGGCGGGAAATTGAAAGACTCCCTAGCCCTCGGATACCCTAATACAGTCTGGGTCGGAAGAGAACAAGAGTTGACCAAGGGAGGCCGACAGGAAATAGAACTGAAATGAGCCCGGCACCAGGAAGTAGAAGCGATGCCAGACTCAGCTGGGGTTCCGTGGTCGCCAACCCACGTCCCACAAGTTGTGAGACCCTGGGGGGGTCAGTTGTGAGAATAGCTTGCTGATTCATCGTGAGGTGACTTGAGAGTACTTTCCAGAGCCCGCCGTGTTATCTCCTGCTGTCTATGCTGATGCCAGCACAGGGCCGTTGCGAAACAGTGAGTGATTCCCGGTCAATCTGTATAGGACGGGGAACCCCGAACGTGTGTCATCATATTTCGTCATCATCTGCGATCATCTCAGGTTCGTGCAGCTTGGACCTATATTCTTTGTCTTTGCCGAGCAGTACGCTCTTTCACTAGACGCATCCAGTGCAGGCCTAAGCCAGAAAATAAGGTTGAGACTTTGGAAGACATCGAAGCTAGACACCTGAATTACCTATATCAGTTTTAAAATAACACCATGTTCGTTTAGTAGTCATTTTTTCATTACCTTATTATTATCATCATAAGTGCAAATGACCTAGATGTTACGCGCATCATACCAATAATCACCGCTGCATAAAGTCTTTTTCGACTGTGATTTTTAAAATATTTATTTTTGGTTGGTTGGTTCTTAAGTTTAGGGGCTGCGACAACGCGGTCATGTAGCCCCGTGTACTTTGGGTGTGTGTAGAATCTGTCTGATAACCGGTGTTAATTGTGAGGACTGTATTAGTGTGTGTTATCTGTTTTTTAATTTTAGTACAAACTGCATCTTAGAATTCTTCAAATAGTTCGTACTTTTGCCGCCAAGCACCACCGTCAACGACTAGGCCAAGTTCGGAACTTAGCTACTAGACGCCACTGCAGTCGGCTCTTGGCAACGGACGTAGACATCTATGAGCGTTGTTTACCTATCCAATTTAGCCTCACACAGGTGTAATTAGTGGAAGGTTCAATAACATGCCATAAATCTGACATGGGACCGCCGGCTTTACTTCCCCTCCGAAGAAAGGCATACTGACGGATTGTTAACGCTCTTAAAATATCCGACGGCTTCGGCCGGGTTTGAACCCGCTATCTTGGGCATAGAAGCTCAGCATGCTACCAAATACGCCACCGAAGCCGCCATATAGTTATTTTTATTACAGTACATTGTGTACATTATACGTTGAAGTGTCAATTCAATACCGGTAGTAGTTTCCCTTATCATCATAAGAGCAAATGACCTACAGTAGATTTTACGCCCATTTAATCACCACACACAATAAGTCTTCCTCGCCTGTGAATTTTGAAATATGTATTTCTATTACGGTGGTTTGTAAGTTTGACGTGTCAATTCAACAGTAGTTTTTATTATCATCCTTATCAAAAGGGCAAATGACCTAGATATTACTCCCTCATTGTCTTTGGGGGCAAATGACTTAGATTTTAAGTCCATTATGTTTCTAAGGAGACCTTAAAACATTATCATCATTCCACCGGGCGAAGCAGGGTACTACTGCTAGTTATTTATAAAACCACTGCGTAAACAAGAAGCTACTTTCATTACCATAGCCTTGAAGTGTTTAGGAGCACGCCTACCGAGAGTAACGTTGCGCGTTCAGCAATAAGTGAACTGCTCATACATTACATTTGATCTAGAAGCTATTAGCTCCGCTTAGACAGCGCACCCCTTGAATCACAACCTTGATAGCCCAGAGCTTACCCCCCCCCCCCCCCCCCCCCCCCATCGTTCTAACACCTTCACAAACCCGCACACATTCGGAGTTCCGCACCTTTGTGGAAACTCACCCCATTTTGACAATCCACTCTAAATTCAACCATTCACACCCTTGTTCGTCCAACCCTCACTTCAGGACAGAACACTATAATGGCATCCGGGACTTTGTGACCTGCAATGCTGTAACGGTAAATGCTAGTTAACTGGCGGAGACTGACAACTTACACATGAACATGGGCCATGTAAATTAGCCAATATCCAATTAAATTTCCTAAAATTAGTTTAAGATGCCCCAACCCTCAATTAAACACCATGTTCACGGGACTTCCACGATATATAACACACCCAAGTACACTGGGCCAATAGCCATGACATCTAAATACACTACCTAGACGGTTACAACGACTTTGATAATGCAAACACCATAATATGATTTATTTGCACCCAAGTACACCAAGCTGATGACCTATATATCATTCCTTTTTGGAAGGGTATCCAGGCGTAAAAACCACACAGCACACAGACTTTTCTCGCATATTATCCCCGACACACAGTATAGAGAACTGAAAACAAACTGTTTATGAATGGATTAGCAAGCAAGTTGAGCAACAAAGTTGACCTGGCAGGAAGATATGTCTCTAGTTACCATCAGGTAAGAATATATTTGCATGACGTAACAGTGGCAGTTCTTAATCTCTCTCTTTTATATTGACGAGGTGCACTAAGCCATGTGATACAAAAACAGAGTAGATCCGGCTTTGATTCCTACTATTAGCCATCCTGAAAAGGTTTCCCACTTTTATTGCAGGCAAATGCTGGGTTGGCTCTTAACTTAAGGCCACGGCCACCTTCTTCCCAATCCTATTTCTTTGCATAGTGGGTAACACTCTTGGCACTCACACCGGGGGTCTCGGTTTGATTGTTGGCTTGGTCAAGAAATTTACTCGTATTTCTGGTCTTAGAACAGGAACGATGTATACTTAGTCTCGTGAGACAGTACTAAAAAGACATGAGTTCTATTCCCGCATTAGCTGTCCTAGAACTAGCTTTCCGTGGTTTCCATTATTCCTTGGAGCTTGGTGAGGCAGTGGTTAAGTTGCTTACGGTACCTCTTAAGGGGATCGATGGCTGAAATATTCAACTTCTACATTTTATCTGATTTCAACACGAAATTTTGTGAGCATATATATACAGTAAATATTTCTTTTTGTACTAAGTTTCCAGATAATAGGTTGATTCAAACTTCTCTAATTATTTTTTGTGATATTTTGGTGTGCAACACTGAAAAAGCTCCTCGCGTCACAATTTTGACTTTTGTGGCCCCAAAATTCGAAAACAGACTTTAAACATATATATAAATAAAACTTACTTAAAAAGAAAATTCCTTTTTAAATGTGCATGCCGCAAGAAATTTGTGAATTTCTGGTTTTCTGATTTCTGAAAAAATATATACAGTCATAATCAAATGCATATCTTGTCATTTCTAATCAATAAATAAAATTATTTATAAGTAAGTGTTTAATTAGTCGAACAAATCAGCATAACTCCAAAAAGTTTCATGAGAATCAACCATGAATTGCACCGCAAGGAACTTTTTACAGGAAGCAGAGCGCTGAAAAAATGAAAGATGTGAAAGAAGCAAGTAAAGTTTGAATGTACCTGTACGCTTCAGAATTGTCATGCTCTGTATGTGACCCCTTCAGACTTCTTATGCTTCACTTCCACTGCTATTCTCTTCCATTTCCGGACTATTCTCTTCTTTCTTTCTTCTTCCTTTCTTCTCTCTTTGCTCTGGATGCAACGTTGGCCATCCTTCTGCTTGCCAAGCTTCAGTGCGGATAATGATACTGATTGCCCTCTGACTTTCTGTATGGTTTCAAGTGCTGTTACACATCCCATGTTAAACTGCATAACAGCTTTAACAATACTTAATTCTAGTTTATCGGTAGAAATAAATACTTCCTTAGGAAAAAAGTGCCAAACAACACTATGACGGGACTCGATTGAGTTCTGAGTCCTAGATTTAGCACAATGCTGCAACAGTTGATCAGAAGCTAACCTTTGGTAAGTAGCTCATTTTGCTGTGACTTTCTGGCGATTTCCTTCAGCCAGCTGACGGTTGTAAAAACACCACGATTCTTTTCCTTGTGGGCATGTTCTGAGCTGTGGCTTAGTGTCTGTAGACATGTAATACCTAAGAGTGGCATAAATTGCCCTCTTTAAAATGACCGTACAACCTTTAAAATGGCGGAACATGAAATATTCTGACATTTTCCGATAATAGAAGGTTTGGAGAAATTTTTGAATAGTAATTCAGAAAATCATTTTGTTAGAAAATCACGAAATTTCAGGCATCGGTCTCCTTAACTATGCAGAAAGGGTTCGATCCTCTCCTCTCCGGTTAAAAGTATGTTAGATTTTGGAATTAAAATTTTACATTTTGTGGATCGGATTCCGCATACAACTGGAGGATTCTTAATACCTCTAGGGATTTGATTTACACTCCTGTCAATTTAAGAAGTTGCTTTTAATGGTGTCCCTACTCAAGACGAACCCTCACTTAAATTACTAATATACACATAACCCTACAAATCCCGGCTCTTAGCTCTATACTTTTACATTACATATTTAATATACTATTGCTGAATAAAACATTTTAAACACTGAGCACGTATATGTATGTATGATTGTATGAACCTATAGTTATGAGCGACATTGTTCTAGTGAGGCTACCACTGCCCCTTTCCCAATTTTCATATGAATTACAGAACCGACAGCGGTGGCTACGCACGGTAAAACACGATGTTACGTAATGGAACCACGCCTTTTACTGACTCTATAGATATGGGTTCAACCTCTATTTCAACTATAGATAAATACAGGAATTATATATATCTTAAGGCCAAGGCCGACCTTCCTCTAAAATCCCTTCCCCTGACCCATGCCGCTTGAGGGTTACCTTAACAAACAACCCTTTTATCCCAGCCCATTCCCCTTACATTATTCCAAACACAATGAAAAGAATGAAAATAATAATAATACTAAACACAACAAGATTTCTTAAGCACAACCCAGAATTCTCCTGAATGCCCCTAATTTACACCATATTCACCAGATTTTACCCAAATTAACAAAAATTATTTAAAATATACAAAGATACCTCGAATCACACTGAAATTTGCCAAATGCAACCAAAATCACGTAAAATATCTAGAAATTCCTTACATTACTCCACATTTTCCCAGATTCACCTCAAATTTACCCATATTATACTTTTAAATATTTTAAGGCCAATCTATCCAAACATTGCCGAAGACCCCCGAAGGTTAACGATTGCTACCCACTACTTACTCCTCACTCCATGGCCATGTACACTAGTGGCCTCCTCACTATGCTGGTTAAGAGTTACCTCTACCAACCACCCCTTACAACCCAACACATTTCCCCCTACCCCTTGCCATATCCCAAACCCAATAATTTAATTTGCTCTCACTTTGCCTCCACTTTGCTCCCACTGTGCACTCACTTTGCTCCCACTTTGCTTCCACTTTGCTCCCACTTTTGCCCCCACTTTTCCTCCCACATTTGCGCCCACTTTTGCGCTCATATTTGCGCCCATATTTGCGCTCACTTTTGCTCCCACTTTACTCCCACTTTGCTTTCACATTGCTTCCACTTTGCTCCCACCTTTGCATCCAGTTTGATCCCACTTTGCTCCCACTTTGCTGCCACATTGCTCCCACCGTTGCATCCACTTTGCTCACACCTTTGCGCCCACTTTTTTTAGGTTTACGTGTTGACTCATTTGTTAGCTTATGTGACGGCTTATGTGTTGGTAATTTGTCGACTTATGTATAGGCATATTTGTCGGCTTATGTATCGGCTTATATGTCGGCTTATGTGGCGGCATATTTCTCGGCTTATGTGTTGGCTTATGTGTCGGCTTATGTATCGACTTAAGTGTTGGCTTATGTGTCAACTTATTTGTAGGCTTATGTGTCGGTTTATATGTCGGGTTATTTTTGTTGATGTATTTGGTGGCTTATTCTCTTGGTCTTGGAAAATATCACAGCCCTTTTAATGGCAGCATAACCCTTACCGCGATGTTTGTAAGCAAGAAACAACAACACATTAAGATTCCAAAGTATTCTAGAGTACTTTATGTTTAATGATTGACTCCCAACTCCCACTCCTATCTCTATCCAGGGGCGGTCCCAAGGGGGGGGGCAGGGGGGCCATGCCCCCCCCCCAAACGGTCTTCAAAAATAGAAAGAAAAAAATGAAAATGAGAAAGAGAAAGGCAGAGGAGAGAAAGGGAAGAGAGCAAAGGTTTGACTTGACAGTTCCAATTTTGACATCACAGGACCAGCCTGTGAAAGTGAGACCAACCCTCCAGACCCCTTAAAAAATGAAGGAAACTTCCGTGAACTCCTTCAGTTTCGAGTCGAAAGCGGCGACGAAACTCTTCGTTGCCACCTTGAAAATGCATCAGCACGGGCTACGTATATTAGTAATAGAACACAAAATGAACTGATAAGTGCTGTCGTGAGGAAATCCAAGAAGACATTGTTCGGAAGGTGAAAGTAGCAGCATGTTTTCCGTCATGTTCGATGAGACATCAGACATTTCGCTAAAAGAACAGCTTGCAGTGTCACTTCGCTACGTCCACGAAGAGAAGGTGCACGAAGATATTTTGACATTTGCGGACGCCTACGAGTCTATTAGGGAGGACGATATTCAAGGCGGTGAACCAAAATTGTCAGGCTTTGCTCTTGGTCACGTTGTACAAGATCTCACTACAAAGCTCTCACTCGATCTTAAGCTTTGTGTTGGGGTAGGCACGGATAACAGTTCGGTGATGTCATCGGAAACGAAAGGTGCAGTACAGGAACTTTTGAAAGCGGCACCTTGCGGTTCTAGGTGTCCATGCTACAATCACGCCCTTAACAGCAGCTTAGCGAAAACGTCAAAAGTAGTGCCCACTTGTAAAGGTACAGCATTGATGAAAAATGCAATTAACTTTGCTAGATCATCTCCTAAAAGATACAAAGCTTTTTTTTTGTCAGTTTTGGGCGAAGACTTTGGCAAACTGTGTGAAACGAGGTGGAGTGAAAAACATGATGGCCATTTACAGTTCGAGAGACTCTTAGTTAAGATAATTCGAACTTAAGAAATCATAGCAGAATGGGAGGACAGCGACACATAGAGTGCAGCTGAATCCCTCATTCAATCATTGTGTGATACGCAATTTGTGGTTTCAATGTTGTGTCTGTGCGACGTTCTAGTTAAAACCCGGCCTTTGAGCCTTCTTCTTCAGGACGACTCATTGGACTTGGTTCGGCTTCCGCGGGTGTCATGGACACCATCGAGGCGCTTTCGACTGCACGTGAGAATGCTGAACCGTACTTTGAGATAATATTTTGCGGAAGAACTGGAGTTTGAGGTGGCGTTGCCCCGAAGAGCAGGCAGGAGGAAGCGGTCCAACGTTCCAGCTGACATTGACGCACCCGAAGAGTTCTACCGCCGAACTGTCTTCATTCCGCTAATCAAGCATGTGGTGCAGGATCTCAAGGAACAATTTCCAAATGAATCTTTGGGCGCATTCGACTTGATGCCTGCAATCTGCGTTGAAAAACCGGCTGAAGACCCAACAGTGGTGCAATGTTTGGAGGCTCTTCGTATCAAGTATCAGCCTTTGCTAATTTCCGACGGGCGCCACTTGCAGGGAGAGTATGCTGTATGGAGACAGCGATGGTTGAGATTGAAGTCGGCAGGGATGAAATTGCCATCAACTGCAATTGAGTCAACGGTAGCTGCTTCTCAAAACTTGACACCTACAGTCAACACTCTCCTGCAGCTTTTGGCGACGTTGCCTGTGAGTAACGTCACTCCCGACATTGCGACGGCTGAAGGACTGGCTATGGTCCCGAATGCCGGAAGAAAGACTAACCGGACTGGCTCTGTTACATTGCCATCGGTCAACGAAAGTCAGTGTGGAGAAAGTAATTGATCGGTTTGCCAAAATGAAGACAAGGCGATTGGATTTTGTTCATTGATCAGATACCTACAATAAACAGATTTAAATTTTATTATGTGTGTTCTCTTTCTAGAGTCTATTCGACCCTTCCCTCGATTTTTATAAAACTAATAGGTTATTATACGAATTTCAGTCCTTATGATATTATGCGACATGCTACCAGTAAAAATTAAAGATAGCCTACTGTATATAAAAATAGGACGGATGCCTTCCCCCCCTCCTTATGGGCTTAGGGCCCCCTCCAAAAGTTCTGGCTGCGACCGCCCCTGTCTCTATCCCACGCCTAGTCAAAAACATTATATTTTTAGATTTTCATAAACTTTTGCTTGGAAAGCTGGCTATATGTTTAAACTAGAAATTATATAAAGTCATATGTTAACTCCTACTCCTACCTCTATTCCACTCCCAGTCAGAAACATTATATATTTTAATTTTTTTCCAAAGAATTCTTTGGAAAGTAGGCTATATTACCAAAACTATGAATCCTATAAAGTCATATGTTGGTTTAAACAAAAGGTATCTACACCCTTTATCTATAAAAAAAACATTGTATTTTTGAGATTTTTTCCAAAAACGTTCAATTTGGAAAGAAGACTACATTTTTTAAACTAATAATGACAAAAAGTTAAATGTTGGCTCAAATGAAAGGTCTTTACCCCCTCTACCCCCCCCCCCCAAACAAGTCCTATATACCTGGGACAAAAACATTAGTATATCTACCCCAGTTTAAAACCACCCCTTCAGCAGTTTTTAAATCAGCGGCGGTTCTTAAACCGGTAGTAGCTATACTACTATTTTTGTCTCAGAGATTTAGAACTTGATTTGAGGGTATAGGGGGTAAAGACCATTCATTTGAGCCAACATGTAACTTTTTGCGGCTATTAGTAGGATAGTTTTTAAACAAGAAGCCAACAAAAAGCCAACAAAAATCCAACAAAAAAGCCAACAAAAAAGCCTACAAAAAAGCCAACACAAAAGCCAACATAAAGCCAACAAATAAGCATTTGTTAGCATTAACTAGGCTATATAAGAGGACTCTTAGCAAAATTATTGTCAGTTGACTACTACCTCTTACAGTGATCACAACGTGAATGACCGTCTCTCGCCCTCCATTGTACAGCGTTGTCATACGCAGTAAGTAGCTGTAGGTCTTGACTAGGATATATTAGAGGCCCTTAGCAAGAATATCGTCACTCCATTACCAGAACAGTTAAGACCTTTGTAGTGTGAACATTATACTGACAGGCCAGTTACTACTATGGAACTTACTACAACCAACAAAGGTAGGCAACGTGTACTCTATCAAGGCTACTCTTATAACTATAATCGTCAGAATGTGCATGGAATAATATTTTGGCGATGCTCTAAAGAAAGGTCAAAAGGGTGTCGCGGTGACCTAAAAAGAAAAAATGGAAAGGTTTTAAGTGTCAGTGATCATCAATGTAGTGCTCCAAACAAACCACAGTTACTGTTTACAAACAATCGTGAAAATAATAAAAAGCAAGTTCAAGAAAACAATATTGCTGCTCAAGATAGTTCAACGTTCAAAAAACCCTTAACGCTATCAAAAGCAACACTGACTCTACACGAGGCCCCTGTGAAAAAGGAACAAGAGGAATTGGACATCTCGAGTGATGTTGAGAATGATCATGGTGATTATAATGATAGTGATAAAGATAATGATAATGATGCTGCTTATGATGATGTTGATAATGACGTTTTCATGCCTATTGTTCACCATGGAAAAAAATCTATAACAAGCTTTTGTTTTTTAAACTATAACATGCAATGGGGAAAAATGGTACTCATACTTAAAAATAAACAAAAATAGAAAAAACAAAAATTAAACCAACTGTACAATTTATAACAAATATAATATGTGTAAATATTGTAAATGTATTTGAATTAATAACAAAAATATTGTATGGACACTGCTTATACATTTTTAATTACTACCCACCTCCCACTCCTAATGTAAATATGAACTTTGTACAAGGACTAGAAATGAAAAACATTTAAAACACAAAATTGGAAAATCCATGTTTCCATTTTGACAAATATTGAAAAACTTTAAACTGAATTTAAAAAAAATGTAAATGGAAAATTGTGTAATTGACAAATGTGTAAACAACAAATTGGAAAATCCATGTTTCCATATTATGAATTTCAACAATTTTAAACTGACATTTTAAAAAACTGTAAATGGAAAATTGTAAAATTGACAAATGTGTAAACAACAAATTGGAAAATCCATGTTTCCATATTGACAAAATTCCAAAACGCAAAACTGACATTTTTTAAAACTGTAAATGGAAAACTGTAAAATTGACAAATCTGTAAACAACAAATTGGAAAAATCCATGTTTACATATTGACAAAATTCAAAAACGTTAAACTGACTTTAAAAAACTGTAAATTGGAAATTGGGAAATTGCAATGTGTGTGAAATATGAAAATGAAAAGAAGAAAAAAACTATTTCCTGATAAGGTTAAGTGTAAATTAGTATAGTTTATGAGGCTGTATACATTTGAATGTAAATACATATGCTTTGGGATAAGGTATACAGCCTTGTTATATGTAATGAAAAATTCGTGTTTCGCAATTATGAACTTTCGACATTGACTAAATCAAAAACATGTTGTTGTTGTTGTTTGGGTCTTCAGTCTTTTGACTGGTTTAATGCTGCTCTCCATGCCTCCCTGTCCTGAGCTAATCGTTTCATCTCTACATAGCGACCACACCCTACATCTGAGGCAATCTGTATAACATATTCTATCTTGATCTACCCCTACAGTTCTTGCACTCGACACTTCCTTCCTTAACTAAGCTTGCTATTGCTGGATATCTTAGTTTGTGTCCTACTAACCTATCTCTTCTCTTCATTAGCAGTCGCCAGAAACATCTCACCTCTTCCACTAGTCTTAATACCTCTTCGCTTGTAACCCTATGTAATTATAACATGAACTAGTCGTGTGCGTCAAATTGTGAGCAACGACTCCAATAATAAAGAACCAATAGGTAAATGATTCCTGCATAGTTATTGGTGTACAGATTTTTGAACTTAAGTGAGGATTGGGAAGGAGGCAGTCATAACCTTAAGTTAAGAATCATCCATGCATTTGCCTTAAATAAAAGTAGTAAAACCGTGAAACAATATGACTGAGGTAGAAATGAGTTTATCACGTCTCAGTTTTCTTTACAAGGTTGGTAGTTACTCCCTGCTCAAGCTAATTTAAGCTACATCTAAGGCAATCTGTATAGCATATTCGAACCTTGAACTACACTGCAGTTCATAGCCCCAACCTTTCTTTCCATAATTATGTTTCCTATTTCCATAACTTTCCTAGGAGTGAAAGCTGAATCCCTTAAGATCAAAGTCTACCATGCTATCCAATTAGCCACAGGGTCACACTTTAGGGCTTATCCGATATTGTGACTATTTAAAAACCATGTACATAATGTTTCTGGAATATGCGTGATTACCTATGTCAATGTAGTGGCTTCGGTGGTGTAGTTAATAGCTGTGCTCAAGATAACGGGTTCAAACCCGGCCAAAGTCGTCGGATTTTTAAAAGCACTAATTCCTTTAGTATGCATTCCTTCGGAGGGGGGAGTAAACCTGCGGTCCAATGTCATAAATTTGTTCCGCGTAAAAGAACCTAGCACTGCAATTGGTAGTGTGTAGTAAAATGTATAGGCTATATTTGGTTAATTAAGTAACGCTCTATTAAGTTCCAACGTTCGCCACTTAGAGTTAGTGACAGTAGCATTTGGTAACCAAAGTTGGACGTACATGAAATTGAACTTGTTGGGAGACGTCGTGCGTTAAATCAAAAATGCCCAGCTATGGCCATTGGCTGCAAGTAATAGTATATCCTCTTTGCTTCGTTCATCACTAGTTATTTTGTTTCCTAAGTAGCAAAAAGTCTCCTACTTCCTTTAGCTTTTCACCTGCCAATTCGAGGTACATATGCATTTCTTTTGAGGGTTTACACATCGTGGTGTATAGGATTTGTGTGATAGCCTGTGTTATTGTGATGACTGCAGTAGTGTGTGTATTTGTAATTAGATTAGGATTGGAAAGGATGCAGGCATACACTTCAATTAGGAATCATCCGCGGTATTCACCTGAAGTACAAATGGCAAACCATGGAAAACCCCTTCCAGGATAGGTGAGCTGGGAATTGAACCCCACCTCTTCTCAGTTTTTCCTTACAAAGCCTAGTGTAGACCAAAATTAAATTTCTTGGCAGAGCCGGAAATCAAACCCAGGCCTCCACGGTGACGACCAAGAATGCTAGCCACAACACAACGAGGTGGACTCTTCTGAATGTCTACATTGTTCAGTCTCATGTTACGTTGTTGTTGTTGTTGTTGTTGTTGTTGTTGTTGTTGTTGTTGTTGTTGGTTTTGTTGTTTTGAAGGGCGTAGACATCGTGGTCTTTTATACCCTTGTACTTGGGTGTATGCAAATTGTATGCGATAATCTGTGTTATTGTGGTGTCTGTAGGAGTGTGTGTATTAGTTATTCAGGTAAGGATTGGAAAGGAGGCGGCCCTGGCCTTAATTTAGGAACCATTCTGACCTTTGCCTAGAGTAGAAGTTGGAAACCACAAAAACAATTTTTTAAGAAAACCAAGGTTAAATTCTGTATTCAAAATGCATATAAAAGTCACTCTAGCAGCCAAGAACAAAGCGTTCAGCCTCAGTGATAACATGCAATGTAGGCTATCAAATTTCTTCGAACTTGCATCTTTCAAGCTCCCACAGTACGCTGGGGAGAGCAGTAGCCTTTCAACTCACATAGTGTTCGCTTGCAAGTGAATTGTTTAAACTTGTAACAAAATTCAATCATCAATCACGCGATATTGCATGTATCTGTGTTGAGACACCATGGTCATCGCCCCCGTGTAGTTGAGAGTGTATCATTCTCGTTAGTGGGTTGAGACACCATGGTCATCAGCCCCGTGTCGTTGGGAGTGTATCATTCACGTTAGTGGGTTGAGACACCATGGTCATCAGCCCATTGTAGTTGAGAGTGTATCTTTCACGTTAGTGGGTTGAGACACCATGGTCATCAGCCCAGTGTAGTTGAGGGTGTATCTTTCACGTGAGTGTGTTGAAACACCGTGGTCATCAGACCCGTATAGTTGTAAGTGTATCATTCAGGATAAGTGGTTGAGACAGCACGAAAATCAGTCCCTTGTAGTTGAATAGGAAATAAATAGTGACATATAGTTCATGAGTAGCGTGTGGTTAGAAATTTGAAAACATCTTAACAAGATTATCAACAAAACGAATGCACCACTGAGGTAAGTAATACCAAATTCTATATTGTAGTTTTGAATCTTCAGTCTTTCGACTGATTAATGTAGTTCTCCATGGCTCTCTGTCCTGAGCTTATCATTTCATCCCTAAATAGCTAACATACCCTACATCCAAGGCAATCTCTATAACATATTCTAATCTTGGTCTACCCCTACAGTTCTTGCCCTTGACCCTTCCTTCCATAACTAAGCTTGCTATTCGTGGGTGTCTTAGTATGTGTCCTACCAACCTATCTCTTCTCTTCATTAAGAGTCGCCAGAAATATCTCTTCTCTCCCACTAGTCTCAATACCTCTTCGTTTGTAACCCTATGAACTTGAGTGTATGTAAAAGCTGTCTGATAACCTGTGGCACTGCAATGTCTGTACTACTGTATGTATTTGTAATAGAGTTAGGTTTTGGGTGGCAAGCAGCTGTAGCCTTAAGTTAGGTACCATCCCGGCATTTGCCTAAGAGTGTAGGAGTGGGAAACCACAGAAAAAGCACTCTTAGAATGAGTGAGGTAGGAATTGAACTCGTCTCTTCTCAGTTTTGCCTCACAAGGCTGAGTGTATCCCGTTCCACTCCTGAGACCAGAAATTAAATTTCTTGGCAGAGCTGTGAATCAAATTCAGGCTTAAGCGGTGACAGCCAGGAATGCTAGCCACTACACCACAAGGTGGACATGTAGTTGTTGCTGTTTCATTTGAGAGGGCTTTGACATCGTGATCATTTAGTTCCCATGTACTGGAATTGGGGGTGTGTGTTGTCTGATAACCTGTGTCATTGTGATGGCTGTATTAGTGTGTGTATTTGTAATTTAGATGAGGATTGGAAAGAAAGTGGTCGTTGCCTTAACTTAAGATATATTCCAGCATTTGCCTGGAGTAGAAGTGGAAAACCACAGAAAACTACATCCAGAATGGTTGAGGTAGGAATCAAACCCAGCTCCTCTAAATTTTGCCTCACAAGGCTGAGTGTACCCCGTTCCACTCCTGAGACCAGAAATTAAATTTCTTGGCAGAGCTGTGAATCAAATTCAGCCTTAAGCGGTGACAGCCAAGAATACTAGCCACTACACCACAAGGAGGACATGTAGTTGTTGTTTCATTTGAGAGGGCTTTGACATCGTGATCATTTAGTTCCCATGTACTGGAATTGAGGGGGTATATTGTCTGATAACCTGTGCCATTGTGATGGCTGTATTAGTGTGTGTATTTGTAATTTAGATGAGGATTGGAAAGGAAGTGGTCATTGCCTTAACTTAAGATATATCCCAGCATTTGCCTGGAGTAGAAGTGGGAAACCACAGAAAACTACATCCAGAATGGTTGAGGTAGGAATCAAACCCTGCTCCTCTCAGTTTTTTTTTTGCCTCACAAGAATGAGTGTACCCCGTTCCAGCCCTCAGCCCAGAATTAAATTTCTTGGCTGAGCAGTGAATCAAATTCAGGCTTAAGCGGTGACAGCCAAAAATGCTAACTACTACACCAAGACCAGCCTTCAATAATGACAATGTAAGTTACAGAGAGTTGCGATACAGTAGCTGATACCTTCCATGCGTGAGTGTTATGTCTTATCAAACAAGATTCATATTCTGCTGACAACAGGTTTCCACTCACTCCGTAAGACCTCTGCACTGACCAGTGTTGTTCGTTATAGGCTTGGCTAAGAAATAATACAATTATTAACTAGTGTATTTTAAGTGTATAGTACATATGGGGCACCTTGATCATCAGTCCCGTGTGGTTAAACGTTGGGATATATTGTTCAAAGTGCATGGTAAACTTTGCAACTTTATGGTCATCAGGCACGTATAGTTGGGTTTATAAGTGTCTTAAGTGTCAGTCCCTTGCAGTTGAAAAGGAAATAAGTACGGTAGTGGCAAATCGTTCATGAGTAGCGTGTGGTTAGAAATTTGAAAACATCTTAACAAGATTATAACAAAACGAATGCACTACTGAGGTAAGTAATAACAAATGCTATATTGTAGTTTTTAATCTTCAGTCTTTTCACTGATTAATGTAGTTCTCCATGGCTCTCTGTCCTGAGCTAATTATTTCATCCCTAAATAGCTAACATACTCTACATCCAAGGCAATCTATTTATCATATTCTAATCTTGCCCTTGACCCTTCCTTCCATAACTAAGCTTGCTATTCCTGGGTGTCTTAGTATGTGTCCTACCAACCTATCTCTTCTCTTCATTAACAGTCACCAGAAACATCACTTCTCTCCCAATAGTCCTAATACCTCTTCGTTTGTAACCCTATTAACTTGAATGTATGTAAAAGCTGTCTGATAACCTGTGTGACTATAATGTCTGTACTACTGTATGTATTTGTAATTGAGTTAGGTTTTGGGTAGCAAGCAGTTGTGGCCTTAAGTTTGGTACCATCCCGGCATTTGCTTAAGAGTGTAAGAGTGGGAAACCATAGAAAAATACACTCTTAGAATGAGTGAGGTAGGAATTGAACTCGTCTCTTTTCAGTTTTGCCTCACAAGGCTGAGTGTACCCCGTTCCAGTTCTGAGACCAGAATTATATTTCTTAGCAGAGCCAGGAATGAAATCGAGGTCTAGGCGGTGACAACCAAGATAACTAACCGCTACGAGGTGGACATGAATATTACATTAGTTGCTGTTGTTTCATGTGAGGGGACTTTGACATCGTGATCATTTAGCCCCGTCTACTTGAGTGTGTGTGTAGAATTTGTCTGATAACCTGAGTTATTGCGGGCTTGTAATATTGTGTGTATTTGGAATTAAGGATTGGAAAAGAGGCGTCCGTGGCCTTAAGATAAGATATACCCCTGCATTTGCCTAGACAGTGGTTCTGAACCCGTAAAAGTCTGCGGTCCACTCAGCGTGAAATTGAATCATGTACGGACCACCCTCCGTCCAATACATCTTATCAGTTGTAACCCTTCCTCAATAACACTTATTTTAAAGATATTTCAATTCCAAACCTGATAGTCATCGCCACCAATACATTCGGACGATTCTCGTTCAACGCACATCGTTTTCGAAATCGCCATTTATTGGCCACTTTTCATAAGTGCTAGTGGACCCTTTTCTCCCGCGGACCACTCCCGAGGCACTCGCGGACCACCGTTTAAGAACCACTGGCCTAGAGTAAAAGTGGGAAACCACAAAAATCTACTTCCTGAATGGTTGAGGAAGGAATGCAACCCAACTTTTCTTACTTTCACCTCATGAGGCTGAGTGTACTCCATTCCAGCTATCAGCCCAGATTTAGATTTCTTGGTTGAGGCGGGAATCAAACCCAGATCTCTGGGGAAACAGCTAAAATGCTAGCCACTTCACCACAAAGTGGCCAATATAAGGCTGGTCTCGATTGTACATGATCAATCAATAATTTCCTAATAATAATAATAATAATAATAATAATAATAAATATTCCATTTAGCAACTACACGGCCGAACTCTCCCTGTGACGTCATTCACGGTCTCAGGGCGTGGCGGCCATCTTGCGTATTAGCCCTTGCGCCAGCTCTGACTGTCCCCTCCATAAGAATAACATAGAGCTGGTTGCGCGCGGCGGCCATCTTGCGCATTAGCCCCTGCGCCAGAAACGCTTTATTTATCCTACTGCTATTAGTTTCGAAGATATAGCCTACTTTCCAAATTGAACGTTTTTGGAAAAATCTAAAAAATTCAATGTTTTGTTGCATAGATAAAGGGTGTAGAGACCTTTCGTTTGAACTGACGTATGACTTTATAGGATTCATAGTTTTGATAATATAGCCCACTTTCCAAATAATTTTTTTGAAAAAATATAAAATATATAATGTTTTTGACTGGGAGTGGAATACAGGTAGGAGTAGGAGTTAACATATGACTTTATATGATTTCTAGTTTAAACATATAGCCTGCTTTCCAAATAAATGTTTGTAAACTCTAAAAATATAATGATTCTGACTAGGCGTGGGATAGAGGTAGTAGTAGGAGTTAGGGGGCAATTATTAACCATAAATTACTCTAGAATTCTTTGGGATCTTAGTGTATGGTTGTTGTTGCTTACAAACATCGCGGTAAGGATTATGCTGCCATTAAAAGGGCTGTAATACTTTCCAAGACCAATAAAATATGCCACTAAATACAACAACAAAAATAACCTGACATATAAGCCGACACATAAGCCTACAAATAAGTTGACACATAAGCCAACACATAAGTTGACAAATAAATCGACACAAAAGCCGACACATAAGCCGACAAATACGCCGCCACATAAGCCGACATACAAGCAAAGTGGCAAAGTGAAAGCAAACAGGGAGCGAAGTGGTAGCAAAGTGGAAGCAAAGTGGGAGCAAAAGTGGGATCAAATTAAAGTATTGGGTTTGGTATAAGGTAAGGACTAAGGGGAAATGTGTTGGGAAGTAAGGAGTGGTTGGTAGAGGTAACCCTTAACCAGCATAGTGAGGAGGCCACTAGTGTACATGGCCATGTAGTGATGTGTAAGCAGTGGGTAGCAATCGTTATCCTTCGGGGGTCTTCGGCAATTTTCGGATAGAGTGACCTTAAAATTGTTAAAAGTATAATATGGGTAAATTTAAGGTGGATCTGGGAAAATGTGGGGTAATTTAAGAAATTTTTCGATATGTTAGGTAATTTTGGTTGCATTTGGCAAATTTCGGGTTGATAAGAGGAATCTTTGTTTATTTTAAATAATTTTTGTCAATTTGGGTGAAATATGGTAAATTTTGAGTGGATTTAGGGGCATTTAGGAGAATTATGGGTTGTGCTTAAGAAATCATGTTGTGTTTAGTGTTATTATTCATCTTCATTTCCCCTTTCCCAGCTGAAACTGGGTGGGGGCAAGTATGGTTCCTCTCCACTTTGTTCTGTCGTTCCACCATTCCACTTCCGACACGGTGTTCCAATCCAGGTTCCGTTTACTAATGATATTCGTCACCGAGTCCATCCAACGCATTCTTGGTCTTCCTCGTCCTCTCTTCCCTGTCATCCGTCGTTCCAGTGCTCGTCTTGGTAGCCTTACTTCATTCATCCGTTTGACATGTCCAAACCATCTCAATCTGTTTTGCTCCAGTTTGTCATTTAGTTTCTGTACTCCCAGTTCTTTCCGTATATCTTCATTGCTCACTCTCTCTCTCTCTCTCTCTCTCCTCGTTTTCTGAACCATACTTCTCAGGAGTCTCATCTCAGTTGCCTGTACTCTGCTCTCATCCCTCTTAGTCATTGTCCAAATTTCTGCTGCATATGTCATTATAGGAACATAATATGCTTTGTACATAACTTCTTTAGCCTTAATTGGTATATCCTTGTTCCATACTAGTCCCCGTACCTGTTGGTAGAAAGCACTCCTGAGTTGTATTCTTCTGATAATTTCCAAATCTAGTCTTCCATCTTCAGTCAGTTCACTTCCCAAGTATTTGAAGTGTTTCACCACTTCCAATTCCTTATCTCCTACTTTGATTACTCATTTTCCTTCTTTCTTACCTCTACTCACCACCACTGTTTTACTCTTCTCCACATTTATTTTCTATCCCCATTGCTCAATCTTTTCATTTATTACGTTTAACTGTTCTTGTACCTCCATCTCATCCTCGCTCCAGATCACAACATCGTCTGCAAACAGCATTACCTTCATCTTTGCCCTACTATAGTCTTTCATTGCTGCCTTCATGATGTCATCCATCACCATTAAGAACAATAATGGTGACAACACACTTCCTTGCTTTAGTCCAGTGACAATTTCAAACCATTTCGATGTCCCGACTCTAGTCTTCACACTACTGTAGCAATCCGTGCACATTCATTTTTTCATGTCTCTCAGTTCCTTGCCTATCCCCCTATTTGTTAAGGTTTCCCAAACTTTTGTTGTATGGATGCTATCATAGGCCTTTTCTAGATCAATAAAAGTCGTTACCATATCCTTCCCATATTCCCTACTCTTTTCAATGTTCTGTCTCAGAATGAAAACGGGTTCCACTGTTGACCTGCCCCCTCTAAATCCAAACTGCTCCTCCTCTATTTGGTTTTCTACCTTTACTCTAATTCCTTTTTTCTAGGATTCTTTCCATTACTTTGGCAACATGCGAGGTGATGGTGATTACTCGGTAGATACCACACACCTTCCGGTCTCCTTTCTTGAATATTGGCAAATATTATTCCCTTTTTCCAGTCTTCAGGATCTTCAGGAACACTCCTGAGAAGTCTGTGTGTCCACTGCAGTTCCACTGGTCCTGCCGCCTTGATCATTTCTATTGTCATTTCGCCGATTCCCACAGCTTTCCCCTTCATCTTCCTAACTGCCCATTCCACTTCTGCCATAGCAATGTCTGGTTCTTCTTCTATTTTTTCCTCCGCAGTTTTGGCTGTTTGCGTTACTTCTCCGCATGTCTGGCGTCTCACATTCAACAGCTCGCTGAAATATTCGTTCCATCTGTCCGTTATCTCTTCTGGTTTTGTCAATATTTCACCTTCTTTGTTTTTCATGAACCCAGTGTTCACCTTTTCATTTCTTCTACTTTTTATAATTCCAAACAGCAATTTCTTTCCACAATTTAAATCCTCTCTTATTTCCTGAGTGAATTCTTCCCAGCTTTTCTTCTTTTCCTCTGCAATTACTTTCTTGCAATTTCTGTTTGCTTCTATATATTTTGCTCTACTATCTTCAGTCTTTTTTGTTTTCCATTCCTTCCAAGTTTTCTTCTTCTCCCTTACCTTTTCTTTCAGTCTATCATTCCACCATTTTGTCGCCTTTTCCCGTACCTTTTCTGATGGTCTACCACATGTCTTCTGTGCACTGCTTACGAATGCACTCTTGAACTTTTCCTATTCTTGTTCCACATGGGTAATATCCGTCCTTGGTATCTGTTCTTGCAATTCTTTCTTAAACTCTTCTGCAACCACCTTTTCCTTTAGTCTCCAGACCACGGTTACTTAGGGTTCGTTGGAGCAGAGTGGCCTGACTTGATTTTAGGATCCCGTATCTTTCTTTCCCTTTTTTCTGGTAATCTCATAAGTTTTCCTACTTTTAATTTTGCTACCACTGCCCTATGGTCTCCTCCAAAGGCTTCCTCTGGCATGGCTGTGACATCCATTAGCTCTTTCCGATGTCCTTTTTCGACTAAAACATAGTGTTATTATTATTAATAATAATCATTTTTATTGTGTTTGGAATAATGTAAGGGGAATAGGGTGGCTAAAAGGGTTGTTGGTAAAGGTAACACTTAAACGGCATGGGTCAGGGCAAGGGATTTTAGAGGAAAGTCGGCCTTGGCCTTAAGTTGTGTATCATTCCTGTATTTGTCCAAAGTTGAAATAGTAGAGATTATACCCACTTCTATAGAGTCACTAAAAGGCTTGGTTCCATTACCTAACATCGTGATTTAGTCGCCGCTGTCAGTCCTGTAATTCACATGAAAATTGGGAAAGAGGCGGTGGTGGCCGTACTAGAACATTGTCGCTGATAACTATAGGTTCATACAATCATACATACATATACGCGCTCAGTGTTAAAAATCTTTTATACAGTAATAGTATAACAAATATGTAATGTAAAAGTATAGAGCTAAGAGCCGGGATTTTTAGTGTTAACTGTATATTTGTAATTTAAATGAGGATTGGAAAGAGCTTATGGCAACCTTAAGTTAAGTATCATTCCAGTGTTCGCCTTGAGTAGGGAAACCATTAAAAGCACCTTCCTAAATAGCCAAAATCAACTCCCTAGAGGTAATAAGAAACCTCCAGTTGTATGCGGAATCCGATCCACAAAATATAAAATTTTAATTCCAAAATCTAACATATATTTAACCAGAGAGGGGGCAATCGAACCCTTTCTGCCTAGTTAAGACGTACCGTAAGCAACTTAACCACTGCCTCATCAAGTCCCAAGGAATAATGGAAACCACGGAAAGCCAGTTCTAGGAGAGCAAATGCGGGAATAGAACCCATGTTTTCTTAGTACTGTTTCACGAGACTTAGTATACATCGTTCCTGGTCTAAGACCAGAAATAAATTTCTTGACTAAGACAACAATCAAACAGAGACCTCCGCGGAGAGTCAAGAGTGTTACCCAGTATGCAAAGAAATAGGATTGGGAAGGAAGTGGCCGTGACCTTAAGTTAAGAGCCAATCCAGCTTTTGCCTGGAGTAAAAATGGGAAACCATTCCAGGATGGCTAACAGTGGGAATCAGAGCCGGCTCTCCTCTGTTTTGTATCACAAAGCTTAGTGGACCACGTTAAGATAAAAGAGAAAGATTAGGAACTGAGAATGTTACGTCATGCAAACATATTCTTGCCTGATGGTAACTAGAGACATATCTTCCTGCCAGGTCAGCTTGTTAGCTCAACTTGCTTGCTAATCCATTCGTAAACAGTTTGTTTTCATTTCTCCATAATGTGTGTCGGGGATAATATGCGATAATAGTATATGTGTTGTGTAGTTTTTACGCCCGGATACCCTTCCCAAAGAGAATAACATATAGGTCAACAATTCGGTGTACTTGGGTGCACATTAATCATATTATGGGGTTTGCAATATCAAAGTCGTTATAACCGTCTAGTTAGGGTATTTAGATATCATGGCTATTAGCCCAGTGTACTTGAGTGTGTTACGTATCGAGGCAGTCCCGTGAATTTGGTGTTTAATTGGGTGTTGGGGCATCTTAAAATAATTTTAGGAAATTTAATTGGATATTGGCTAATTTACAGGGGCCGAATTCATGAGTAAGTTGTCAGTCGCCACCAGTTAACTAGCATTTACCGTTACAGCATGGCAGGTCACAAAGCCCTGGATGTCATTATAATATTCATTCATTAGGCCTTAGATATCCTATTACTGTCGGTTTCGCGAAATAATAAGTGTTACCAAAGGATAATGAAAATGAAACAACGCATGTCCAGGTAAGTAAAAACAGTTTTGGACATTTGTCGTGGGAATCTGTGTATAATTTTAAAATAAACCGCTCGAATACCTAATAGTTTTTATGTCCGGATGTCCTTTTTATGCTTAGCTTGTAATAAACAAAAGGTATTAAATAAGCTGTGCAATAAAGTGTAAGGTAGAGGTCATAATATACATCTCGGTATCTTTCTGGGGAAAGTGTGGGAAACCACGAAAAAATTGTAAAATAGCGAATGTAAAAGAATATTATGGAAATTAGCTTAAAACTGGTACATTTTAAGGAATTTGAGTATATTTTATGGATTTTAGGGATATGAGTAAATATACTTTATTTGAGGTGCATTTACAGGAATTATGCTAAATCTATGGAATTTTAGGAAATATGAGGGAAATCAGGGGAATTTTAGGAAACCTCTCAGGTATCGTGTGATGGGTTTTAGTAATGAGTCACCAACCGTTGACTAGCATCTACTGTTACACAACAGCGTTTTGATAAGCTCTACATGGGGTCATAGTAATCACATCATAGACACTTAGGCTGTGTCCCAATAGTATTAGTTCAGCCGTAGTGAACTAGATAGTCGACTACTTTACCGGATGTGACGTCAGAAGTCGTGATCCAATACTGCTTAGCACATAGCAATCAAGTCTGTAGTTGCTAGTGAACGAAAGTGCATGCTAGATTGTCGATTACGTCAAGGAAGTCATAGAAATTGTAGCTTATCGGAATTGTAGGTTATGTAAATTGTAGGTTGTCTTTGACTTAAGCCAAACACAAACCATAATTAGGGCTCGGCTAAAAAGTTATCTTGGCGCATACATGAACGTATCTTTCAGGTATTGTTTGTTTAAAACAGCTGATGAAAGCGCAAAGAGCTTACAAGGAGTAGCAGATCACCGCCATCTTGAGTGTTGGTTTGGCACCGGCATGTAAGTCCAGTGCGTTTCAGAACACAAGTCTATGAAGGAGGCTGTGCTCAAGCAGACATTCCCAAATTTCCGTAGTGCATAGCACATAGCACATAGTAGCTAGCAGCTAGTCAATAGCAGACAACTTGGGTATTGGGACACAGCCTAAGTATTCTAATACCGTCTGTTTCGCAAGAAACAAAAGATAACCAAGAGTGGTAAACAAAAGAGAATCCTCGCACAAGTAAATGTTAACGATTCTCAACTTCGTTAAGAATCTATGTAAAGTTTTAGCCTACTTTTAAATTTTGTAAAATAAATAAATACTATAATTAAATAAATAAATAATAATTAATAAATAACTGTATCTTAAGTATAATACTAGGCAATCCTAATCGTCTCTGGTAAAATGTCTCATTTTTTTTTAAACCAACATGGTCGTCCAGTTTCTATATAGGCCTAAGCATCTGTTGTATATGAACCAAAATGGCAGGCCTCTCTCTAAAACCCTATCCACTGGTCAAAAACAAGCATAGTCACCAAAGTGTTTGCTCACAGCTAACTCATGTCTGATTAACAAATTCTTATAGCAAGGCCGCTCAAGGTATAACAATTTTTTTTAGTCTTAACCTACAATATAATCATCTTTCTACATGCATCGCCGTGCGTAATAAATATTAAATAATCATTTAATTAAATAAATAATTTAATAAATCCATTAAAAGCCATCTTAAATCGCTAGCTCGTGCTATCCAGTTGTAGTACAGCCAGGTAGCATGTTATAAAACTTAGTTAAAGCCTATATTGCATATACCAATGTTAACCTTTTAAAAACACTTTTTTTATAAAGTTGTAATTTTAAAATTCTAGTTAGGTAGGTCAATAATTGTCAAACTTAAAAAAAAATATTTTAGTAATAAAGGGTTTGCGCTTTTTCATTTAAGCTTCTGTATACTGTTAACAAATTATCGATTTCGGAAACTTCAGTCAATTAAGGTACAGTTATTTTCAAAAAGATGTTTTCGTTTCGGTGTTTTTCGTAGTCAGTTTACCCTCCAGGTAGGCTTTTCCCACGGACTCAGCGAGGGATCCCACCTCTACCGCCTCTACGGGGAGTGCCCTGGAGCTTGACTTCGAGTCGGGGAGTACAACTGGAGAGGCGAGACTAATGCCTCGTCCAGCCTGCCTCACCTGCAAAGCGAACAGGGGGCCTAATGAGGGATGGGACGGGATGGGAAGAATGGGAGGGATAAACAAGGAGGAGGGAAGGAGACGGCCGTGGCCTGGTGGGAGGTACTGAACCCGATTTTGAATTATTATCGGTGACTTTTGGCATATTTTCGATCCCCATAGTAAGTAAATTACATTGAAAGATGAACTCTGGATTTGTGCACAGAACTGGTTTCAACTACGAGGCTGGGTATAGTCACTTGATTATGATGCATTTTGGGAAGCGCTAACAAGGTCAAACTCACCTGGAGACAAGACATTGCCGCAAATTTCAGTGCTGTATTGGAATAAATTATTTGATTGGATATTGTCAACCAACCAATAAGAAGGGGTATACTAGAATGAAAGCTCATAAAGGCCTAATTAATATAATTACAAAATTACTTCCAGGACTCATAATTGACATGTAATATGGAAAGATACATAATTGAAAGGAATAAATTTATCAACATTTTTGGAGTAAGAAGAAATACCTAGTACATTTTATTATTGCTATATACAAGTGCCCGCGCCTTGTTCCCGTGGATTACCAAAATGGCGGTAAGAAGAACTTTGGTGGGAGTTGCAACCCAAGAGTTGGCGTCTTTTTATGGTGATGACTGGATGTGAGCAGACGTATAGCTAGACGGTATACCTAGCGTGATTCGTATTGTTGAGTGCGGAAAAGCCTGACTGCGAACACAGCGTCTGCGTGGGTCAAATTGTTGTACAGGCGGACTCAGGATCTAGCCAAGTGAAAGCATCGCATTATTGTGCCGGTTCGCGATAGTGTTATGTGAAGAAGATTATTACTCGAGTGCATCTTTTCGAAAGCGAGAACATTATATATTTACGAACTATAAACAGCATATTCGACGGACATTTTAAGGCAATTTATGATACAATTTTATGCCAGTGTAAAGGCAGTATTCGAGTCCAGACGTGTTCTATGAAACATTGCGCTCTGTTGAGAGGCAACTACAAAGTTACGTGCCGCGAATGAACAGTTATAGCAACGAATTTAAACCAGTGAAATTACGAAATTACGTGAGTACATGAACATTGAAACGACATTAATATATATTGAAATCTTCATTCTACTGATTTACACTATGATTGCTATTACAAATTTGGTAGGAATGTTGAGTTATAATACTATGGAAGGAGTGGATATGGAGTAGAACTATCATGCACCAGGAACACGTTTAAGGGAGATGGATGACCACTGTGAGCAACTACAACTTCGACTATGAGCAACTACAAAATTATAACGAGCAATTTCAAGTATATTTCGATCAATAATAATTACACCATCTACAAAAAAATTAATTATCTGGAATTATGAAAGCCAACTATCTATTTTGCTCGATAATGATCGTCGATTTCAAAAGAAGACGTCGTAAGAAGACCTTCTCTAGAAGCAAGAAGACTACGGTATCCCAGTCTAACGCTTGAAGCTTGGTAACCGATGACCGGGGGAGAGCAGTTCAAATCCCGAGGAAGCAGGAGGACCGGGGAGAGCAGTTCAAATCCCGAGGAAGCAGGAGGACCGGGGAGAGCAGTTCGTGTACCGAGGATGCTGTAGGCACGGAAGGAAGGAGTGAAGTTCGAGACTCTTCACTATGGAGATCCTGAATCATCATGGTATTCCTTATACCAATTGAACTTCTAGATTCGACTCAAGGTAGAACGGCGACATTCATTTACACTAGTTAGAGTAGTTTGATAACCTTTTGAGCAACATTTCTCCATGTATTTTTGATAGTAATTGAACTTGGATATTTATCGACGTTTATATTTCTATTTTGTGGAGGATTTTTATTCTTCATTCCGACTTCGATTTCAACTCTTCATTTTTGAACTGGAATTTAATTTAATTTAATGGAATTTCGTTTCCAATATTTAAGAACTTTTCTTTAAAAATCTTTGTTCTGGAATTAATTTTCGGGATTGTTGAATTCAGATTGTTTTCGTCGATGCATTTACAGAATTCATTTTGGAATAATGAATTTGGGCATCTTAGTTGTGTGAAGATTTTAGCTAGGAATAAGATAACTTCGAGATATAGGGACTTGAGGATTATTATGTTATTTCATAAACATAATTACGACGATCTAGCAAGAACATTTACGTCATTCTTATGTTACGCCATTATATTGCATTGAAGACATTGATATGGAACAGTATACATAATTTGAGCAGACTATTTTAATAATATATTAATCGAAAGCTTTGTTCTTTCATTAAAGCATTTTACATGTTAGAAATGTATTTTCATGGAAGATAGAATTGAGATTTAGGGAACATCTAAATCCAGTAACAATTCAGATTTATCGGACACTAAATAGCATTGTTGTTATTTGAAACATATTGCAACATTATGTATTGTTGTTGACTTAATTTTGCAATTTCGCATTCTCTGAGGATAGATCAGTATGGAGTAACAAACTTATGTATTACTATAAAATATTGATAACAATTGTTAAGAACATAGTAGGTTTACGAGGTCTTACACATAAACTTCAAGTATCGGTATTGAAAGAAGCATTGCATTAACAACAATTATATTATTATTGTTATTATATATAATATTTGCAAATGGGGGTAATTGCACAAAAACAAAAAATCACCACCAATAACATCAAACACAATATACACAATTCGCCATTTTAGGAATTATAGTAATTACATCGTAGTATTTACACAAAATTTCAATCTTCTCACACATCAATGTGTTTGGGGAAAGGCTCTAAGACTGAGGCAGGTAATAAGTTCCAATTATCAATACCATGGTTAATGAAAGAAGATTTCCTATAATTTGTACGCTGTGGTCGGACCTTGACTTTAGGTGGATGATCTGCCCTGCTCAGGTAGGTGGGAAAGGCTTTAAGACTGAGGCAGGTAATGAGTTCAATTATTAATACCATAGTTAATGAAAGAAGATTTCCCATAATTTGTACGCTGTGGTCGGACCTTGACTTTATGTGGATGATCTGCCCTGCTCGGGTAGGTGGAATTTCCCAGACCTTTGCTTAGTTCTCCCCATGCTGTCCGATTAGAGCAGTGGTTCTGAACCCGTAGAAGTCTGCGGACCACTCAGCGTGAAATTGAATCATGTACGGACCACCCCTCCCGCCTCCCCTCCCACCACCCCTCCCTCCTCCCCTCCCCCCCCCCCCCTACAATACACCTTATCAGTTGTAACCCTTCCTCAATAACACTTATTTTAAAGATATTTCAATTCAAAACCTGATAGTCATCGCCACGAATACATTCGGACGATTCTCGTTCAACGCACATAGTTTTAGAAATCCCCATTTATTGGCCACATTTTTATACGTGCCGGTGGACCCTTTTCTCCCGCGGACCACTCCCGATGCACTCGCGGACCACCTGTGGTCCGCGGACCACCGGTTAAGAACCACTGGATTAGTGTAAGTGTTAAACATAGCGTATAGTCTGGATTTAGTCCTCCTATCTTCCAGAGATTCCCACCCTAGTTGTTCTATCATTCGAGTTTCACTACTTCTAGGATTAAAATCGTTAAGAACAGACCTAGCAGCCTTCCTTTGTACCATCTCCAGCTCATTGTTGAGCCCTACCTGATATGGGTCCCAAACCGCTGAGCCGTATTCCAAGGTTGGCCTCACCAGGGTCAAATATCCTAATTCTTTTGCGGTAGAGCTACTGCCAATTACAGCGTCAACTTGCATCCCCCTGTCAAGCGAGGCATTGATATCCTGAAAGAGTGATAACTTTGGGTCTCACATGAGTACCCTTGTCTAAATCCGTGTTTCCTCCCATTAAGCCATGATAACATTCCCCAATGTTCCCTTAAGTAATCAGAAATAAGGTGCTCCATCAGTTTACATATCATGGATGTGAGGCAAACAAGCCTATAGTTTCCCATTACCAATCTGTTGCCTCCCTTGAATATTGGAACTATTGTAGCCCTTTTCCAGTCTTCGGGTATCTGTGTGTTATTAATTGATACATTAAACAGTGCCCCCAAGTATCGCCCAATGGCTGTACTTCCCAGTTTTAGCACATCTCCACAAATATTATCTGAGCCTTTCGAAATACTTCTACGTAGCTTTTCAATTCTTGTTAGAATCAATGATTGCTTTATTCGGAAAGGTGGGCTATCATAATCATAGTTAAGGTCCAACACACAGCTATTAAATTCATTGAACACACTACCATTCCATGTATTTAATTCATTAGCAATTGCCTGTTTCTCAGTAATTAATTCACCATCTCCGGACATTATCATAGACAAATCATTGGAATTTCCCTTCCGCCTTCTAACGTAACTATATTTTTTTCCACCCATCACCCCCTCCCCCCAATTAAGTTTTGCACGTAACTATCGTGAGCAGCCTTCATTTTGAGGACTAGCTCTTTCAATAATAATTTAAACTTTAGCATATGCTCGTAACTATCGTGTCGTTTGTTATATGCTTTCCTTAATTTCCTTTTGAGTCCCCTGATTTACCTTGTGTAATATTCCGGATCCGGGTTTTGCTTCAGTAATTTAAAAGGCACGAATTTCTGTATAGCACGATCTAAGATATTTAGAAAAACACACAATATATTTTATATGACACCCCTCCGACGCCCAGCTTCCAAATGACTCATTCATGTAATCCTGAAATTTATTCTGATCTGCAATGCTGTACTGAAATATTTGAACTGCTTCGACGGAGTCAAGCATTGGAGTGTCCCTGTGTCTAATATTTAGTTCAACACCGGAGTGGTCGCTAATTCCAGGAACTTTCATACAACAAATACACAGCGCCACAGGGCGTACTAAATAAGCATCTAAAGTATTATTCCCTCTCGTGGGGAAATCAACCACCTGGGAGAAACCTCCCTCCCTAACTAGCTTGTTTGCTGCAAGTTGAGCTTGGCTACCGCTAGTTTTATCACCGGACCAGTTCACACTTGGAAGATTTAAATCCACGGCAATTATAACATTCTTTTCCATAGATTTACCCGTACAGGTGATTTCATAAAGAGTATCCAGTAGCGAGAAGTTGTCCATCGGTGCTCGATACGCACCTATCTCCTGAAGAGAGTTTAACTTTGCTTCATCCAAGATTTCTACACATAACAGCTCATGATCCATATTGGCCCATTTTAAGCAACTTACGATGTCCCTACGAACACAAATAAATAAACCACCACCTCTCTTACCTCGGTCTCTTCTGTACTTTACATAGGTACCCTGAATTATTTAAATGCTACTTACATCCTCATATAACCATGATTCTGTAGCTATGACAACGTCCTGTGACTATGCCTCTACTAGAATCCATTCTATTATTTTATTCTCTATACTCTGACAATTAACCTGCAGCAATCTTAGAGTCTTACCTCCATTTCGAAATTTCTGCAATCGCTCCTCCCGCTCATGATGGCAGCCTACCTCCGGTCCAACTCCTCCTCACGAATGCCAGCAGGATTCTATGACCCTCTCGTGCAGATTTCCCAGGTTGTAGGTGCCTCGTCGATTCAAATGTAGCCCATCTCGACCGAATTCACGGTCCCCAATCCAGCAGTCAGCATCCACATAAACTAGTTCCAGTTGTGCGCACACCCTGTCCATGCGAGCATTAACGGCCTTAGCTCGCCATAGTGGGACATCCCCCCGCCGCACGGTGCCACTCCACACAATTTTCGCGTTCCTAAACTTATTTCTGGCTTTCATACTGTACCCTTATATCTGGATGATCCACCAAAATCCAAGGATGGAAAAAATAATGGATTGTAGCATCTTGAAGCCCCGGCTAAAAACAACACAGTGCTACTTGGCGAAAACACTCAGAATAAGAACAGGATATTATCAAACTGAATGTGCTATAGTAACTAACTACAGAACAGTGGGATTCTCTATCTACTCAGGAAAGGCGAGAATCTATGAAAATCTCGGGCGTAAGGATGCGGATTAAGTCCCTTGGGAACTTCCACCCTACAGCACTATATTTATTGACACTAACAAATACACGTTTCCTAACACTAGCATTGATTATATGCATTAATAACGTTCAATTAGATCCAATGACTAAATGTCATTACTTTGTTACATTAAATACATGTTTGTTTCTTCTAGAAACTGATAAAATTATTTCTAAACGCTTTCATACGCTCAAATAAAATAATGAAATAAATCGCAGCAAACAACTGCTGTGCCCTAGCTAAGGGAGTTTTATAACAAGATAAAATGTTATTAAGTTAAAAAATAAAAGAATAAAATTACGAGCCTTACAGTAGTCGCATATGATGTGTAACATCTGACATAGCAGAAACCTCACGTGAAATTGTTCATACACCGGTATTTTATACTATTATTGGCACAAATATTAATCTATTGTAAAAGGGAGTGTTTTACAGATATTGTAGTTTATAATACGGAACTCATTTTATTAGATGATTTGTAGCTTCCACCAGCACTAGCCTAAATAAAGAATACGATATGGATCAACTAGATTAATAGACGCGACACCGCTCATAGCCTTAAATTCCTTATAAACTGGTCCTCTTCATTCACAGACCGACACCTAATTGCATATGGATTCTGTTAAAATGAGTCATATTGATATGATAAATATCGTTTAAAATGATAATCTGGTAGCAAAAATAATCACCCCGTCCGGGATTCGAAACCAAGATCACTAGATTCAAAGTCATAAGCACTAACCCCACGGCTGTTTCGGCTACGCAAATTTTGTGCACAAGATGGTGACTTATTTCCACATTCCAATTATACTGCATTATGGAATTAAGTTTCATTTATATTTTGCTTGTTTGGATAATGTTCCTGCGTGAAATTGAGTTTAAAATGCCTTATGAATGGGCCCTCTTGTGAGTAAAGAGAATGTATTCAGTAATAGTTTATGAAGGCTTGCTCAATTTTCGTATAACCACAACGATTATATTATATTGATGACTGCACTACCGTTATGTGGGTTAATATTTGAATAGCCATTGTGCAGTAACATAATACTGGCAATGCCGACTACTTACAATGTTTGATATTAAGGCATTTTACCATTTAAATTCTGATACGAAGACTTCGAACATGTACCATGTTTTTTGTTTCAATCACTTGACACCAGAGTTCGCATGAGCGTTTTCCGTTCAGTATGTCATATACATTCCACATGGCCGAGAGTACGTCATGGTATCAATTTTCGACAACGCGCGCTCATTGTTCCTCGTACCACTGCCAGCAGGGTCTTACCACTGCTCGCTGGATCGATCGATCGAGCGGGCAGTGCATACTTCCGTTTTCCACCACTGCCAGCTAGTACACTTCCGTTCGATTGATCGAGCGGGCAGTGCATACTTCCGTTTTCCACCACTGCCAGCTAGTACACTTCCGTTCGATTGATCGAGCGGGCAGTGCATACTTCCGTTTTCCACCACTGCCAGCTAGTACACTTCCGTTCGATCGATAGAGCGGGCAGTACATACTTCCGTTCGATCCACCTCTGCCAGCTCGATCGTTCCGATCCACTTCCGTCCCCAATTTTCAAAATCACTCCCACAAAACTATCCAGCAACCGAGCGGAAAGATGTTAGACATCAAAAATATCCCCAAATGAAATGAATCTACCCCTGACGTAGATCTCCGTCATTACAAAAACTATTCATTACTCTATACAATTTATCTCCCGTCTCCCATCACTTAAATCCTTCTCATAGAAGCGATAAAAATTCTCTTCTCATATTTAAACTACAAATTAAACATCTTAATACGCGTAAACATAACTATAAACCTTTCTTTAAATTCTAAATATTATTTATATACAACACAAATATTAACGCTGTAATTCAGCAACTACTCAATTTAAAAAATAGAATATATACAACGGGCCAACTGCCTTCTTTACAGACAATCTAGACATAAATTGTCTTCCTATTTCTTCACTACATTTCAACGGACTTTAGAAAATTACAGTTCACCATACTATGCCTTATTCGTGAAACTGTTACAATTCGGGATTCTATAATCCATACAATTAAGTAAAGACATAGTTCATAGATATCCTACAACTGGTCTGTCATCAAAATAAAAATACTTAATAAAAATATGATCTTCCGTTTCGTAGAATAATTACCGTAAATTCAATATCTGATTAAGAACCATTTAAATAGAGCTCAGTTTACTCTCAGTTTCAAAAAAGAGCCATTGATCCTATGATTTCTTTCAGATTCAACTTCATCTAGGATCCGCTGTCCTAATGCTTTCAAGGAGTTTCAACTCTATGAGACTATTGCAATAACTTCAAATATTAATATACATCAACAATACTGCTTCTTCATATAACATCCTATTTCAACATCAAAATATCCGAAAGTCTGTCACTACAGACATTCCTTCAACAATTGACCAATGGCTTCACAATGCTCATTGTCATACAACAAATACCTCCGTCTGCTACGGGAATAAATAAATCTCTCTCTTAGAGACGCTTCGCAGTTTCTTCCAAAAACATATTATTCTGAACTAACTTCTCGTTAACAAATTCTTTTCGTAGTTTCAACATCCTTCTATTTTATCGGTAGTTTCAAAAATTCTGGAAGAAGTGGTAAAAACAAGATTGCTTTCATTTCTGAACAAGAATACATTCTTTCATAATATGCAATATGGATTCAGGGAAAAATCTAGTACTGAGGCAGCAACTATTGACCTAATAACAATGCTACAAGAAACTATTGACAAAAATAATATGGCAGTTGGGTTATTTATTGATCTCACAAAAGCCTTTGATACAGTAGATCATAAAATACTGTTGTCAAAATTAGAAAATGCTGGTGTCCGAGGTATAGCTCTAAAATGGTTCCAAAGCTACCTTCTTGGAAGAAAGCAGCATGTAGCTTTGAATAAATGCATAAGTTCAGGAAAATATATAACTCATGGCATTCCACAAGGATCTATACTTGGACCTACATTATTCTTAATGTATATAAATGATATTGTGGAATGTAATTTGAGAGGGCATATCAAATTGTATGCAGATGATACAAATATCTTCTACACTGGGAAAGACATAATTGAAATCATACAAAATGTGCAACAAGATATAAATACTCTCTCACAATGGTTCCAGGCCAATAAATTAACAATGAACCTACAGAAGACCAATTACATGGTAATTTCAAAACAAAGCATGAAAGAAATCACACATGACAAAATATATATAAATAATATTGAAATAAAAGAGGTTAATCAGGCAAAGTATTTAGGTCTAATCATCGACAAACACCTGACCTGGATTGAACACGTTGAACGAATTGCTAAGAAACTCTCACCTGTAGTGGGGATCCTAAGGAAACTTCGGTATCTTATTCCCCTAAACCTTGTAAAACAAATCTACTATTCACTTGTACATAGCAAGCTCCAATATTTAAATGTTATTTGGGCTCACTGCAGGAAATCCACACTGAATGATTTAATGACTATTCAGAATAGGGCTATTAGAAACATATTTAACCTTCCTTACTGCACTCCAGTAAAAGATCTGTACATCAAAAGTAAAATTCTACCCCTCAGCATAAGTGCAGAACTCCGAGCAGCTATGCTAATATACAAGATTAAACACAACACAATACTCTATAGCTCTCCCTACATCTTGAACTCAGACAATCATTCTTATGGAACTAGGCATGCGAAGGACGTAGCCTTATATATCATTCACTCTTCTAAATATGGTAGAAATAGTTTCAAGTTCTCTGCATCACAGTCATATAATTAACTTCCTGATGAAGTAAAAAGTGCACCAACTTTGTCGGTATTTAGGAGGAAAACTATGGAAGTATTGTGGGAAAAATTCGATGCATCTTAATACATCAAATAAGTTAAGTTATGTATAAGATTAAAAATCCTAAGTGCTTATCATTTTAAGGGACCTTGGTCTAAACAATCTTAGATATGGTATCAACCTTATAATAGGCCTATGTCCTTATTCATCAATTTGTGTTACCTACAGAATTTTCTTCCTTGGTGTGTAAACACACATATTACTGTACAATTCCTCTGTACGAGCCTATGGCTCTTTGGAATTAATTGAATAAAATATCTATATCTAAAATATCTAACATTTCATTCCAGCAACACTCTCCACTATCATTTCATTTCATCTGTCATTCATTTAATCATTGCCCCAGAGGAGTGCGTCAGGTCTCGGCAGCCGGCGCGGTTCATATCCTCGCCGCTAGATGGGGGCTTCATTCATTCCATTCCTGACTCGGTCGGAGACTGCAAGCAGGCTGTGGATTTTCATTTTTCACTAGTCTTCTAATAACAATATTATTTCTTTTTTATCACTCACATTTCCTTAAAGCTTCCTATTAGCTGTGATATTTCCTTTCAATTCTCTCTTCAAAATCTTATTACTTCAAAAATACGCTGTAATTCGTATTTACTAACTTCACATTACATTCTTTTACAAATTCTTTCTTTAATATTTATCATAAACTTGTATACTTTATGTTTGTTAGTCACCAAATATTTATAACCAAATCTGTCTAATAAGTTACCAGATCGTGACTTTACATGGATCTCTACATAAGATCTTTAAGAATCGCATTCTCTAAAATATACTTCTGTATAATATTCTTGGAACAAATTTCCATTATTTTCATCGTTGTCAAAAAACGATATCTTACCATTCAAAAACTGACAAAATGTGACCTAAACACATTTAAACTTGACCATACAAATATTCTGAACTAAACTGTAAAATCTCCTCATTTAAATTAAGAAAGTCAGAAAATTTCAAAAATTTAAATCAAAATTCTAAAAAGTCAAAATCGACGAAAATCGTGAATAAACATCCGCATGACGTAGTTATAAAAATGTGACATCGAAAACTATAACAATATTATTCTAAATGTAGAAAAATGGCATTAATAAACAGTTGACGGATATTCTCAAAAGTTTCTACAATACTCTACAAGGTGGGATATATCGTTGGTCCTTAGACTACCTTGTGTTGCATTATAGATAACTAGAAGTGGGCTTTCTTCGCTATCCTTCAGAAACGGATTGTTTCTAATAGTGCGAGACTGCATGATGTCGTGTGGACTTCTACGGTCTCCTACAGAAGTCCCCATGCGGTCAGGAACGGGATTCGAACTCCATCATCTTCGTGTGGCCGTCCTTTCTGCTGGTGAATCTTCTTGTGTGAGATGGGATACCCTTTCTCACTTGATGGCACTGGGATCAGCCCTCGTTCGTGAATTCTTCTGTCTTCTTTCGCCAAAGTTCTGATATATGTATTCGTCATTTTAGTTGGTGAAATGACTTGTAGATGTAGAATATTTTACATGGGAGGTATGAGATGTTAATCTCCCCCACGAGATTGATGTTATGTCATTTCGAATACCCTCGTTGTCGTCTTAGTTCTGTTCCCATAATATCTTAGTTGGTCATTATTTCTCCTGTAGATTCAGTCGAATATTCCTCCCTCAACTTCAGTAATTTCGGCATGGTTAAAAATGTAGATTAATTTCAATACACTTTTAAATATCGTTGTATGTCGACTTGATATATTTTTGCACAAACTATGTGCCTTCGTTTGATAATATTCTTCTTCAGAAATATTGTAATCTCTATCAGCTTGTTATATTGTTGAGTATTTCGTCGAGACGTCCTTCTCCCAAGAAGTTGTAAGTATTAAGAGCCTCGATTCTTCTCTCTCATCCCCCTCGTAAATGCTCAAGTAAGCGTCCTTTTCATAACATGGATCTGATTGGTTGCTTGTTATCGATGATAGCAATAATCCTTAATTAAACAAATAATTAGCCGCAATGTTAATAAATAGTTCTTATTTATTATTTAATATCTTCCATGATATTATGATGTGTTAAAATCATGCTGGTAATTAGCTATGCTCATTACATTGCTTGCTCTTATGTAAATAAGGTCGCTTCTCATTGGCTGTGCGACACCCGTATTGCTCGAGTCTTCCCCCACCATGCTCGAGACACACTTACAACGCGTGCGGGAATCGGCTCGCCTCGGTAGTTCTCGATTATCTCCACGCACCATAGTTCCTCCCTAATAAGAACTGTGCATTCTAGTCCCCAGCCTCCAACGTGACTGCTAATTTTCTCATTGGCCGGCTCGGTTAGCTGGCTAACTTGGCGAGGTACAAACCTTTTCTGTAGCCAGTTTCCAGAGTCGCTATATTTTATCATGGGACAGTTTAGAAAACTTTTGAAGAGGTGAATATTTCCAAGCTCATATCCATATAAGAGCACAGTACCTAACTCCTAAAGCTGGCCCATAATATAATCAGCTGTAGCCCTCTTCTTTAAGACATTAGTCCCAACATGGAGAAGCAATACTTTAACTGTGTCACAATCTTCTATTGGCACTTCCTCAACTTGATGGGCGAGCTGGTCAATTTTTATTCCCGGATAGCACATCACTTTCTTGCCCGTTTCCCTCGATATATCCCCGCTCCACTTAATCATCGAATCACCCATTATGAGTACGTCATTGTTACCAGTTTGCTCCTGCTCGCCCTCTTCCACCCTGATCCCCGCAGAAAGCGGTTCAGTCACATCCTTCACCGTTTCTTCTTATTCACGAAGCATTCTTCTAAGTTCCTGTATTATTTGATCCCTTGCTTTCATTTGCACTCTCAAACAGTCCGGCGTATCACATACTTTACAAAACCAATTCCAGACATCACAATCCTCCTTCTTGACCTTAATACAGCCGAAGTGAAATCATTTCTCACGTAGTCCACACTCAATACCGTTCTTCAATGTTTTGCTGCACGTAGAACACTTTAAAGCTGCCACTGGATCATTAGCCTGATTCACATTTGGAGTAACAGGGCCAGGATTCACTTCCACTCCACCAATAACTAACAACACAGCTATCACTAAGGCTATGAACCACAAGTTACTAGGCCCCGTATGCACACACAAACACCGGAGATACCGACTACCCTTCGCATACCACAATCCGATCCTCGCGCGATAAGCCTCCAGAGCACGGGAAAAGCACGACCTTTTAATTTGACCGCCATGGTAGAAAGGAATAATGCAAGTATTTTATAAGAGCTTTATGGAAACAGAAGTGAAGTAGCTACGTGAATGTATTATTGTTGAATATACGAGGGATTGTTATGCCGTATAAAAGTATTTATGAGAAAAGGTTCTGCGACGATATATTTGACCTCTGATACGATGTTGGTTCCGTGTTGTGGAGTAATGCATTATTATAATGTGGAAGATTACGTTCATGCTTGTTGAAGCATTGTCGCTTTGTGAAGTTGAGTTTATGGTAACTCAGATGTACTAGTATTTGTGAACGATATTTAGAGGGTTCGACAGAAGGGAGCTGGCGGAAGAGTGAAGCGAGTGGTTATTAACATTTGTTTATTAATCCTTATTACATAATTATCCCGGAGTTGACGATTATAATATGCACTGAACTTAACTGATTGGTCATATAAGCTAGCAATTGACAAAGTAACCCTAAATATGAGTCGATGGTAAAGTAAATATAAACATTAAATTAATATTAAAAATATTAATAATAACAAGTAGTGAGGATGAGGATTAAACACTTAAATTAGAGTGAATCATGTGATATAAATATTTACCGTAAATATTTCACTGTATTTAAATTTATTTTCGTGACGTGTATATATTTCAATAATAATATTAAATTATTATCAGGGTTGTAAATATGTATATAACATTTTAACGTTGTGTAATTATGTGTGGAGAAGATATTTAGGTGTGGAACAGTGGGAGCGTGTTGAGATTTGTCATGTGTTGACAATATTTAAAGTGAAGATACGTAACGGAAGTGGAATAGAGAAGATTGTACTTCAGTAAAGTTGAGTTAATGTATAACTGGGGTTATTATACGTGAAAGAGAAGGAAGAATATCATTTGAGTTATGTAATGAGGAGACTGGAGTTTCGGTCGTGAGTTTTGTAATCTGTGAATGACACAGCTGATTGGAATAGTAATGGCGGACATGAATGAAACAGCTGATGATGATGAGACGGTGGAGTTTAGAGCTGTCATGTTTGTAAACAATGGAGTTCAACGTTGTATGGAGTTACAATTAGCATGGTTAAATGTTAGAATTTGCGTGTGGATGTATAATAACTTAATCTCATTTAATTTATATGGTATTCCTTGTGAACTCAGAAACAGCTGTTCGGTTGTTAACGTTCAGTGAAACGTTAAGGGAAGCCATGTGAGACTACAATACATTTTTTTTAAGGCAAGCGAGCCTTAATCTATTGTTTATTGGTGAAGTTTGATTTAATGTTGTTGTCTTTTATTAATAAATTTCCGTTCATTGTCTTTTTTATAAACCGAGTTGCGTGACTTATTTTAATTTGCCTATAAGGAGGATTGTGTTATGGAAATGGATCAGGTATATGGCACCCTTAACGCTTGCTGACCCGAGAACTGGTAAGTTTCTCACTCTCCGAACGTAGTTAGTATCCCCACCAGAGTAGTTTAGTCCATACACAATCAAGAGGCTGTTGCAGGGTCATGGAGTACTTGTCGGCAGGATTTGCAGGTTTTTCTAGCCGGGGACCTTCAAATTCTACGATCGAGTCTGTCATCGGATTCTGACAAGTGCAGCTTCATGATTTATAAGGGTACAGGTTATTTTATGGCCTACATGTTAAAATATTTACGAGCATCGAACTGTTGCTTGGTAAGCAGCGAGCAGACAGGCAGTCGCTACCTCTCCGACCAGCTGAGTATTTGGAGAGAGGATTAGCCGATCCCCCACGACAGCCAGCGAACGCGCCCGAAGGGTAATATGACTTACAAACCTGTTACACCCATCGATTATGACATCATGCTAATTGAACCATGCACCTGAGATATAGATATATTGATTAATTGGAATTAAGAGCTGTTCACGCAGTATTTTGCATATCAGGAGTCACATTATTATGGCAGGAAGCTAATACATGTATATATTTGTTAAGATGAAGACTATTTATGAAATGAGATGCATATACCGCCACCACGTGCGATTATCATCGAATTATGACGCACGAGAGTGGGGGAGACGAAGCTTACTTGTAACAGGCACGTGAGACAGCAGAATCAGATCATATCGTGAACCCAGTCAAGAACATTTATCTCGGAAGTGCACTGTCAAAAGTGAAAACGTGTGCCAGCCGATAACAATCTCAATTTTCAAGTCATAAGGACTTAGAATAATTCGCATTCCAGTAAATTACAGCGATCACGGCGAGATGGGACTTAAACATTTCAGTTCATCTCATATTATACTTGCGAGTGGACTTATAAAATATACAGCTTCGTGAAACACGGAGTGATATTTTCAACGAACAACACATGCTTTCAATACGCCATTACGGGCTAGCATTTGTGTAATTTCATGCAACGAAATACAGCTGTGAATTTCTTTATGAACATAGGCTGTTATAAAAGTACATTTATAATTTATAAACTGTTCTCTTCCTGTACGTCATGTCATTATCTAAGACGTCAGGGGGAATTATTACGATGAAAACCGAATCAGTAGTCATGACAGGTTTAAGTTTGACTTGAACGCTAAGTTAGCAGGAATTCATAGTGCGTAACTACTTTTCACCATGTACTTGGGAAATGCATTATATGCAACTCAAACCTTTTCGAGCATGAACCGAAGAAATAACGTAACTATTGTGAAGATTGATTTAATCCACGGTTACTTGCAAATGCCTGCGTGCTATAATAAACTGATAGACTTCATTCGGGAGAAACGTGTTCGACAATCCGAGTCTGAAAGACATTTCCGTTGCGAAGGTGTGAGGCAGTGCCGAGCCTGGAGCTATTGAGACGAGGGAGGTTCCACGGTTCGAGCCCTGGAATCTTGGAAGGAGCATACCGTGCCTCGGTATAGTCTGGAGATGGTTACCTGGGCATGTATATCCCTTTATATGCCTCTTCGAGAGTCTTCGCAAGGTAGAGGAACATCAGTTTATTAATTAGTAGCTTAGTCGGGTATTTTAATGTAGCCATAATTGCCATACTTTTCTTGTTGTTTAGCATGGTTGAACAGGGGTCTAAGTTCGATGCTTATTTCGAGACTGATCCCATGCTCAACCGGATTTTGGTTCGCATGACGAACGCATCCATTTTGTAGTATCATTTGATGATTAACTTTTAGTATTTTTGAAATTCCATTAATATCTTATGCATATTTTCGTTGTCAAGGAGACAATCGTCAGGAGGAAGAACTTCGTATTTCCAAACAGATTTAATTAACATGTGTTTATTGCAAATAGTGTTAGGACATTCATTGACTGAAATGGAAAACATTAAGGTATGGACAACAGAAACTCCATGAAAATAAACAGTGCCAAGACAAAGGCAATGGAATTCAGGAGGGGAGGCAGGCTATGTAAGAGGGACCACTTCATGTGTGGGAAAGAAACCATAGAAATTGTATCCAGCTTCAAATATCTAGGTGTTACACTACAAACTACTGGAACCACCTTCTCTGTCCATACACAAGAGAGAGTGACGGCTGCAACGAAAGCAACTTACGACATCCCTAAGCTCCAGAAGCTATCCCTGCCAACCGCGAACGCGCTGTTCAAACTGAAAGTTCCTCCGACTGCACCGTACGGAATCCAAATACCATGGCCCTACCTGACGGCAAACAACCTTAGGAAAATAGAAATCATTAAAGCCATATTCCTAAAACGAGACCTCTCGATCTCTAAATTCAAAAGGAACAGCTACGCGTACACAACAGCACGAGAGTCATTCTTCATAGAGGACATAAAACTCTGCTTCGGATTACCGGAAACGCAAGCATACAAAACAGTCATAAAGGAAAGACAGAACAAAACCAACGAGGTCCCGAAGCAAATAATGGACACAGAAGCGATGAAAACAGAAGCCTGGAAGGGACCGAACTATGAGCTTCGCCATCTGTACACAAGATTCGCCGCCGACGGGTTCCATGGGAAGATATGTCGGAACAAAACATAACACGAATCGGAGAACGACTCCGTCTGTGAATTATGCAACAAACAATGCCCCAAGAATCACTTGCTGAAATGTGGAAACAACCTAGCCGCTAAACACGCTAACGAAAGACTGGTGAAAAACAGAAGTAAATATGTAAACTAATGTTTGTAAATTAATTTACACATTGTGAATATCTATGACTTTAGTCATTTTGTATTGTAAAGTGGACATTTGCACAACTTACACATTGTGTTTAATAAATTATAAAAACTTTGATAGACTGTTCGAGTGTCGTCTATACACTCAGTATTTATCCACGTTGATGTTAAAAGATTTCTTGATAAAGTATATATATATATAATATACTGATACACGTATATCACTTTGATATATTTTTGCTATTGAAGTTCAGCTTTTATGAGAGGCATTGATCTTTCTTATACTATTCTGAGAATACACTTTACTCTTAAGGGCGAGATTTATTGACTATGGTTCCTAATGGGTCAACAGTTGTTTAACCATCAATGTTAGCTAGATCCAGGCTGTAGGAGTTAAAGTTTAATGTTTTCGAGTTCATTTGAGTGAGGGGGAGCCTCAATTTTGGTTTGATCAATTTGCATTTCTCTTTGAAGCCACGTGTTTTACGTCAAATAAGAAAGTATGCTGATGAATTAATTAATTAATCTCGATTATTGATATAGTTTGGAGACATGAAAGCAATTAAGATGAACATTCAATATTTTGAACGCAATTGCCAGGAAGGACTTATTGAAAGTCTATAAATATATTTATTAACTCATGATGTAACGTAAAATTGTAAGGCAAAGCTTTTAGACTTTTAAAGTGTTAATCTATAATCCATAATAATACAATTCAAGTAACGAGGAACAAGAGTTTAGTGTTTTTCAGTCGGTCAACATGAATGTACCCAAAAGAGCTGGGTTATGCCCTAATCCTGAAATAAATTACATGAGATTAATAAATACACTAGGATGACCAGTTTCGATCGTCAAGCGATCATCATCAGATCCATTACACTTAGGCTATAAAATCTATGTTTGAAAATACAGGTGAAAATATTTACAATATGTACAATTATTTAGTTGCAGTATTGGTACTGCAACTGTCGGTGTATGCTAAGTGCAGTATATATGATGTTAGGTGAAATGCTAAATGGTGATAGATATCCGGAGTTTGTATATTTGGAGTGATTATATGGTTGTTAAAAATCAACTATGCTTAAACTGTAATATTACAGGCTACTACTTATCTGGTTGTCTTCCTGCTGGAGCTACGCGCAGTTTCGTGTTCACTGTTACTCCAGGTGAGGTCGACTGATATGGGCTGTTATCTCAACGACACTGGTTTTTCCCTTCCTCCCCCCTGTTCATATGTGCTGTGCGGAGTCAGTGCGTTGTGTTTATGTGGGGTATTGCCAACCTAGGTAAGATGTATGTTATTGAATGAGGTGGGTCTACAACTATTAAAGACCGTGGATCATTCCCCGCCACGCGTGGACCATAAGCCATTCAAACTAAGCGCTGCCCGGTCTTTTGAGGACGTCCCGGCACCTTCAATACTGCCGCGAATACGGACCTTGGTTTATTGCAGAAGAAAAGTACATCGTACACCTGATGCAGATAACATTTACCTATTAAAACCCCCTAATATCCCCCCTTTTTATCTAGCCTGGCTGTATCGCTAAGTTGTGTCCTGTTTCCGACAGGGTGTGTTTTTTAGTTAAGTGAAGAGGGGTGAGCTCTCCATAAACGTGTGTTCATTTAGATTGTTGGGATTGTTTCGTTTGGCTAGGTGTAACTCGATTGCTTCCTTTATGTCAAGAGCTCTGCCTCATATTCGTGATGGATTATTTTTAGGTCCGTCTCGATGTCAGTAAAGCTGTGCCCCGCGACACACATATGTTCGCATACCTGAATGTGTTCCGTATCTTATCGCATTCCTATGTTCATTATAACGTGTGTCTACTCGTCTTCCACTCTGTCCGATGTAATTAGCTTGACAACCAGTGTCTTGGAACGTTATAGAATATACCCCTGACTTTGAAAACGGGTCATGTTTATTTAGATTACTATTTTGTAGGTGTCTACTGGTTATGCTTTTCGTTGTGAATGCTATTTTTATGCCTTGCTTTTGAATACATTAGTGATTTTATGTGTATTCGCATTCATATAGTTGAAACGCGAAAATTTGCGATAAACTATACTTGAAATATAAATATAATGATTATGATCAATATAATTAAGATGAATATAATAAATAGGAAGATGATCCAATTACTTCATTTTCTGGGATTATGCCAGCTGTAAATAATTTGTGATATAGATGTTTGTATCAAGATTTTTGAGCACAAAATGTTCCAATAGAACCACGTGCTAACTTGATATTTGAATCCCTCGATTTTGTGGGATAAGTCAGTTCTTTTCGTTAAAGGCATCTCTATTTTATGACATGCCTACATTTTTAATACATTTTCTTTCCTTGCTTTTAATTCTTATTGGGTGATGCTTTATAGAGGTGATGGAAGGTCGCGTTAAGAAGGCCATCGCTGGGTGTTCCTGGAGTTTCCCACACTCCTGAGGTATTCCATTTGATGGAATCTTGTGTTCTCTGGGCTACTTATGTTATTTTGGCAATGGTCTTTCTTGATGCCACCTTGTTAGGAAAACTTGTGCCCGATCATCCCTTCTACTTGTTGGTATGATCTGGGGGTTTTCCTTGCCGGGGATTTTCAGGTTCTACGATCCAGCTATCATCGTGGGTTCAACAGGTATTGGTAGGTAATACGTGTACAGTACTGTACCCATAAAATCAAGGAGGTACTCGCTGGACATCCAAAGCAAAGCTGGATTTTAGAGTAGTGAAAGTCCCAGCTGAATAATCTTATCACAGTCCCGCCAGCGAGCTCTCCAAGATTATACACAGTATACTTGGAACATGTTATGGGTAAAACAAACTAGCTTTTATACGATAGAGTACAAACTTACCGTCTTTTCTCTTGGCTTTGTTGTATAGAAAAAGACATCCTATCTATTTTAGGCTGGTCCATAACACGTCTCCATTTGTAGAATAATAAAGGAACACCGAGCAAAACGTATAAAAATATAAATTTATTAATAAAACTAGATAACAATCACAAACTAAATAACACCTTAAAATAAATATGTATATACGCCACGGAAGCTTATAAAACTCCTCACATTCATACTAACATAATCGGTTGAAAAATAAAAGTATTCTGCCGTCTACACATTTTATAAACAAATCTAGACATTCTACTGGTGCTCCTTTGAGATGAGCATTCCATTTAAAATGTTTGACATTCTCTGTCGCGTGCTATCTACATAGTTGGACTGGTTATATAATGGCCTGATCGTCAGCCCTCCACATACACAGCTGTGAGGACTGGATTCATTTGTTTACTCTTCGACCTTGCTATGTACGGGACTTGCTTGTCCGCCATCTACTGAGGTCTCTCTTCTGAGCGCACATAATGCGAGAAATGAAACACGCTAATTCATCTCGCGTTTCAAACAATAACATTTTACAAAAACGGCTCTATTTCAAGTAATACTCATTTAAACTCATCCATACTCAAAAACAATCTTCCTAACACTAGCTACTGTAACCTTTATGCATCTGTGATTGCATAAATTTTACATATTTATTCCAACAAGATTTTATTCATGTTTCAAAGCCGGTGTGAGAATAGATGTTGCTTGTGGAACAGGCATGACAAAGGGAAGTTCGTACGTGCCTTAAAGTAACTTTCACCCAGCGCAAACAATGACGGTAGGGAGAGAAAGCTAAACATCTGGATACCAAATGCGCTCAGACTACGCGCGAAGGTCGTTCAACTAAGCGGGTAAATGCGAAAATTTCAACGATCACTCACCAAATAAACCCCGCCCATTTGAAAGGAATTGGAGCAGTAATTAAAATACAGAAACAGGAATTATACCATCGTATAGGGGGCAATCCCAGCCTCTCAGAAGTATCGTCAAAATTTAAATTGGATCATTCTGTGATTTTGCCAGAATTAAAATGAAATCAGGGGGTGGATTTAAAACTACCAATAGCAGCGAGGGACGCGAGACGCGACCAAATCCCGCCGAAATCAAGGAACAATGAAGGAAATTACGGAGCTCATTATATAAAGATCCAACGATCGGATTTTGGATAAAAAGAAGTCATTGAGACATTAGAAATGAGGACGTTCAAGGGAGCTAGTTTGCATATTCATGTGAGTGTTATTATGGAAATAAATTCTAAAAACTCCCCACTCCAAGTCCCCCTAAGAGAAATCATATAAATAATGGTTGGAGACGCAGCGAAAACTGTTTCTATCGGGGCGCTGCAGAGGCGGAAGCCCACGCCCATAGCCGTCAGAAAAGTAAAAATTTTACAAGTTTTCTAATTGGGGCGCTGCTTAGGCGCAAGCCCACGATCGTCGCGGTGGGAATAATTGTACAAGTTTCTATAAGTTTTTTATCCGGGCGCTGTGGAGGCGGAAGCCCGCGCTTGTGGCAACGAGAATATTAACAAAGTTTACAAGTTTTATAAGTAGAAGCAGTTATACCTTTGGAATTTGAATGTCGCTAAGTATTCGCGAGTGCGAATTAGAACAGTGCATATCATGACAGTACGCAGTTATAATGATAGGGATAGCCGTACGAGCTATTAGTAGCTAAATCAGTGGTCTAGGAAGCTATGGAACTATCAGCTCAACTAAGTAGGTTGATGATAGCTATAGGAGATAGGAGCTTCATATGCGAGAACCGTGCATTGTGATAATAATAATAATTCACAGTGGACCTTTGCTTTGGTGAATTTTGGAAACCGTGTGTAAATTATCCTCCTAGCAAGATGAACCAACTGATCAAGAAGACTGATATCATGGACCAGAGCAGCTTCAGGATGTATGAGAGATAAGTAAATATTGTATGGGGCATGTTGGCCATAGCGTATCCCATCATGGGGATCGGATAAGTTTATCTCGATCATAAGCAATTATGATAAAAATAGATATTTTAGGCATAGCAGGCATGTTTTGTGTAGATTTGTGTATTTATCAGTAATGATTATTTTTGTGTGTTTTATAACGTAATTAGTATATGAGCATCAAAGTTCTATTTAAATATGTTTTGTTTGAGAATGTCAGTAATCTTGCTGAATGCACAGTTAAGGGAATAATTGGTTTGATAGTGCTTATGCACGATATGAACGTAAAAGCTAATATGGGGAAGACAGCTCGTTATTGTGACAAGACTAGTAATGACACTGAAATTATGTGAATAATAAGTATGGTAATTGATGATCACACTAAGGTAAAGGAAGGTAAGACAAAATGGCTGGATGATAATGTAATATTCAGAAAAGGTTGAAAGTTGATCCTGGGTTGAACAGAAATTAATAACGGAGATGGTATTCCCGTGTTCTACGATGATATAAATGGTAAGTGAAATTAATAACGGAGATGGTATTCCCGTGTTCTACGATGATATAAATGGTAAGTGAAATTAATAACGGAGGTGGTATTCCCGTGTTCTACGATGATATAAATGGTAAGTGAAATGATTGAGTTCATTGTCTGATGAGAGTGCACTTTAGCTCCGTCGGAAAAGTAATTGTACATCTCGAACCCCAGGTAGTCAAAAGAAGGTCTTAGGAAGCAGGTATAGGAGGGCGGCCAGCCGTCTGAATTCTAAAAGTAGCAATGAAGGTTATTGCCTGCCCAGCTGGTTAGTGTGGTGAGAGTGTCTGTCACAAGGTCGAGGATGTTATTGTATTCTATGAGGAAGGTAGTCCGGCTTCCCTGGGTTTCTTCTTTTGTGCCGCTTTAGGAAGCGACGTCTTGTATTGTCATTATTTTTGAGTGCATTCATTATAGTTGTTTGTTTATTAATAGTCGCGGGGCACCGGCCGCCGAAGTATTTATTTGTTGCTTCATGTATGTTGATTTGTTCATTTTACCATAATTAACAGAGTTATGGCTCTGAGAGAAGTAATAGTTTTTAAGTTAGAAGTGCACACATGCCTGTGACCTAGAATAAATCTATTGCCTTCATTGTCTGACTCTTGTGAGGAAAGATGATGATTGTACGAGAAAACATGTCCGAGCTCCCAAAAACTAATTTTGCAAGTTATAAACATGAGTGCGCATATTTGTTTTGATAGAATGGCTGGGTTATTTAGGCCATAGTTTGATGAACTAAGTCTGTCGGCGTTATTTTTGAACTTGAAGCAGTGGACTGCAGTAAAATAGATTATTTTCTTTTCCTGGCTTCAGCCAGTGTGATAAATTATTTTTGCATTTTTTTTATGTTGATGATTGGAGTAATTTAAGGGAGTTTATTTTGTTGTCTATTATCTATGGATGGGAAAAATGGGAGATGATGCTTTTGTGAATAAAATTATTTTTATTAGGAGTTCTCTGACATACTGATTTTAAGTTAAGCCTCCTGTGATCCTCGACGATATTCCTAGGATGTTTAGAATAAGTTAGAGCCACACCGGACAGACCACTCCCCGAGCTAGAGTCGGCATCCTAGAAGAACACTGAAGGGTACACTACTGTCTTTCATGACCGACAAAGCCTTCATACACACAATATTAACAATTAATCTCAAACACTCGTATCAAAAACATTCGCTCTTTCAAACTATAATCTAATTCAAAAACATTTAAAAATATTAATAATAGCAAAAATTCAAAACCCTCAATATAAACAAATAGAAATCTTTATACACTATTTACAAGTGTCTATCGCTTACTCTTGAGCGATACTACCGTGTTAATATAATTATTAACGCTCCTTCCTTATAGTTTTCATTTACTATAACTTCCCATTTACATATGCTAGACCACTTGCTGTCACATCAGATTAATAGACATTATCGGTATATAAATGACCGATCATTTAAGATAAGTTCATTATTGTTACGATTCCAGTTTAATATAATTTAATAATGGTTTAGAAAACAAGGGTATTATATCTTTTACCTTCGAAGTTCCGCCTGAAAACGACTTTCGTGTCGCAGATCTGATCACATTTAGGAGTCTTCCCTGACTCTCTCATAATACAACAATGCTTCTATTATTCAAACCACAGTACTTCATGACAATGAATACGGTATCACCCTCATATTCCAAACGACTCGATACGACAAAGACCTAAGTATATCTCCACTACAAAACTCACATTACTTCAACTCAATTGTTCCCAACAATTGTTCCACAGTACTGGTATAACTTCCAGCTAGCATTGATCTTATTGTTGTTACAATCCACTGCTTATTAATGAACAGCAATATCTCTTCTGCAATTACATTGGTCGTTCTCAAACGATTATACTGATAGATTTTTAAAGGTTTACTAAACGAAGTTACTGAAACATAAAACACCATGTCTCTAGACATTTAATAAAAATACACATGTTTCTTCACTCTGGTCATTCCTAAAAATATGCACGTTTGCAATACTACATTGACAAATAACGTAGTATTACATTTGTGAATTAATAACACCACGTGTTATTTCACCGCTCAATAAGGATCGATCACTACCAGATAAGATTTTATCTAACTTTACTAAGATCGGACGAATTATCTTTCAATAGATATGTCTCATATAATTTACATTTAATGAGGAGCAAAGTCTTCCTTCAACTCAATATTGGTTTGCCATTAACTGAATGTATCTTCATTCTACACAAGGATTGTTCATAAATGTTTAACTTCACGTCGTAAACATAACGAATGTAACTTGATAGATCGACGAATTGTTTGTAATATTAGGTGATATTTCACATTATAACACGCGTAGATTTCGTCTCCTAACTATGAATTCTTCTTACAGAAAGAGTGGCCAAGTTCATTTTAAACAAAATGAATTTACTGAAAATATCAAAGACAAAATGTCTGAAGTCTTGTATAAAAATCGAAATCGTCGAATAATAACTTCTTTAAAGATTTTCCCATAGGAAAATAAATTTCTCAAACAGCTGACTTCAGTTCAGAAACTGAATCATGAAAATATTTTTCCAAGTATAGATGATGAATGACTATCATCCTACACAATCTTGAAGAATAAAACTGAATAAACATCGAAGTGAAATTACATGAAATAAATATGGAGAATTGTTGTTCACAAATGCCGTCAAACATACTCAAACTATAGAATAATGAAAAACATTTCTACCTTAGTCTCGTGGAAAATTGAAGTTCATTGACAGGTATTAGAAAACACACAGCTGGATCATCATCCAGGTATGATTTGTTGAAATCAAACCCATTCCACTCCATCCAATACGAACTGCGACCTCGAGAATGGATAGATTTTCTTCTCGGCATATTCGTCTCCTCCGGGCATCGAACATCGTTCCTCGAACATGGATTCCATCTCGAACAATCATCGGGTCTAGTATCTTCTATCTTCTGTCTTCCCGTTGATGATTCTTCAATAGTCGACATCACTCGAAAGTCCTCCATCATTATCGAGCAATACTTTCTTAATACACTGCTGAAAACAATCAGAGGGACAGGAATTTGATCGCGTGTACCATGTACGTAGTCCGTGATTACGATATATACTGTTGCCCATATTCTTCCGACATGTTTTTAGAATGCGAGGACACCTCCATATGCCATTGAAAAGCCATGGCTTTGTGGCAGTAGACACATGTATCGTGCTATGCTGCAGAGTGAAATGGACGAGCAATGTCGCACTCTGTCCTCGAGTGCGTGTAAGTGAAGAATACGTTACTATCCACTTGGTGTACGTTGCATTAGTCGACATGCGGCATCTGAATGAGACAGAATGTGTTCGGGCAGTGACAATACTGAAGTAAGGTTGGACTATTCGTGGACTGTCTACAGAGCTTAAGGTGGCTTCATCTGTTGTTGGGAGGGATTGGAAACGGTTTTGTGAAACTGCTTCATACACACGAAAGCCAGGGCATGGGAGAAACCAAGAAACATCGGCCAGAGACGACCGATATGTGGTGAATTGTTCTTTCCGCTGGCGTTCGGCGACCGCCCGGGACCTGCAAAATGATCTAAGAGCAGCAACTGGTAGCAGTGTCAGTGACCAAACAATGCGCAACAGACTCCGAGGCAGGTTTAAGACCAAGACAACCTCATCAGGTCCCTCGATTAACTGCTCGCCACAAGATACAGCGACTTCGATTTGCTGAGAACATTAGGGACTGGCAGCTGCGTTACTGGCGCAATGTATTGTTTACGGACGAGTCCCGCTTTCGCCCAACTCGGTGGGACAGGCGTAGGGTATATCTGCCTATCGTCGTCGTGGTGAACGTTATTATGAAGCAGCAGTCCAAGAAAGGGACAGCTTTGGCAGCGTCTCTGTCATGGTCTGGGGTGGCTTCACAATTGACGGTCCATCGGACCTTCAGATTACCAGAGGCTGACTTAATCCTCAGAGGTACATCAACGAGGTTGTACTAGGTCATGTTATGCCCATTGTACTTGTAATGGGTCCCCAGTTTATCCTGCAGCTCGACAATGCGAGAACTCATTCAGTAGCAGCCAGCATGGAAACTCTACAGGACATTGCGATTCAAACATTCGACTGACCTGCGTTGAGTTCTGACCTCAATCCCATTCAGCATTTATGGGATATGCTGGACAGACAACTTGGGGCCCGTCCTGTTGAGCCTCAGACTCTGGAACAACTTGCAGAGGCCCTAATGGAGGAGTGGAACAAAATTTCACAAGAAACTGTTCGCAGACTTGTCAGGAACATGTTACGAAGATGTGAGGAAGTTATACGGGCACATGGAGGGTCTAGCAGATATTGAACTGTTTCTTTTTGTGCACTCTGTGCATTCATGGAAGGACTATCTACTTTGGTTGACGACATTGTGTTCCGTTTCTGGTCATAGCACCAACATGTGTAAATAAAAGTTTCATTTCCCAGATAACATGGCTGTTTCACTCCACCCATTCCTGGCAAAATAATGCAGGTGTTTCAAATGTTGTCCCTCTAATTATTTTGAGCAGTGTAGCATCATCGTTACAAATAAATTTGTAAGTTGAACGTCGATTCACTATCGTAGATGTTAATGTTCATTTGGTTGGTCAATGAAAGATTATATCTGCTCATAGTCTAGAATAAATGTACATGAAAATACATTAAATGTACTGGATGGAAGTGTACATAATGTATCATGTTGTCTCGGCATTATATCATTCTAGATGTTATAGATATTCTCGTTCTTCCTTAACGTTGTTCCATGTTGCTATTCACAACCCTGTCTCGACATATCCCAATCGCGTAATAGTTTTAATCCATCATCTCACACATCCTTAAAATGTCATAAACCAATTCCACTTTATAATTGTCTGTAGCCATCATAGTGTTCGTATACAATCAAGTCACAATGTTCATACAATCTCACTCTACCTACTCATTGCTGCAACGTGAACTTGCCTGTGTTGAAGTCTCACAGCACAAAATGCTTCTATCTGCGCTGAGATAAGTAACATTCTCTGACAACACAAAGTGTCCTATAACTTTCAAATTCCTCGTTGAATTTCCTTAAATCTTCTTATGGTGAAGCCTTATCACTGGATACGTATAATGTATACTGCTCAGTTTCCACAAAGTCGAACACTTGTTAGCTATTTAACTTAATATCCTCCGCTCAACTTCACATTGTTTAAGCGGGGCTCTCAAAACTATTGGCTGGTATCGCCGCTGTCTCTCGTGTCGCGTAGGACCGCACTCAGTATCGTGTCTACGGGAATGAACTACTCCGGGTAACATGTCTTGTAGCTTCGAAGTCAGTCGAGAGAAAAACACTTCTAGAAGCCGTCCCCCCTTCAACTCGTCTGAAATTCGGCGCCATTGTTGGGCAGGCACTTGTAATAAAGCTCATTACAGCGTAAATTCTTCCCTTTTGCGTCATTCAAAGTAGTAGTAATATCTTCTTTTAATTTTCTTGATGTTTTCAATGGAATAAAATTGTCACATAGGGCTTAAATGGCATAGTTAATCACATTAACTAGGTAAAAATCCAAATCTGCTTCCATAAACCCTCCTCTCATTGGCTGTAAGCATATATCAATGATATATTTTATAACAATTAACTGGAAATAGTCCGCGAATTTCCTTATTGCTAGGCACTTTCCAATGATCGAGAATATTCTGGGGCTTCTCTGATCACGTGATGGGTTTCTCCCACTGCCTGCGTTCGCTAACACAGCCCTCTTGAGCCAACTTCCAAGATTTATATTGCAATGTTAAACTGTATCATGGGCTCGAAAAATAACATCATTTTCATCATAAATCATCCAAATTTCGGGCGCAGTACTGTGAACGAAATCCACCAGGTTGGTGATGTTTAATTACCGAGATTCGCAAAGCATCCTTGGAAGTATTTGATGAATGCAACATATTGTAATGTATTCCAGCATGTGTTTGTAACAGACCCAGAGCTAAAGAAACATTCTTCATAATTATTCTAGCTGATAAATGGACCTATCATTATGGCATTGAGCTAAAATTTAGCACAAGCGAGAGTCGAACATCTTCAACTCCTAACGGCTTTGACAAGTCGTGACGCAATAGATGAGGGGTGGAAACTTCCCCACGCCCCGCTTTGAATCAGGTGACTACGCTGCGTGCACTCTGTCAGTTCTAGAACACGGTCATTCGAGAATTCTTTTTCACTGGCTAAACTCATGTGTGCGCGAAGATGAGGTTTTCCAATACGTGCGGAAAGCGTGTGTTTGCACTATTTAACTAACCATCACAATTTGGCTGGTGATACGCCGATACTTATAATAATTTCTTTACCAGTGTTATGTAAAGTAAAATAAAGTCAGTGTTTTCTACAAGTGGCAGAAATACTGTAAGTAAAAATTATAATATTATTCAGCGGACACACTCACAGCACCATTGCGGCCTGGAAATATATTCACCGTAGAACGCAGGCCAGTAGACATTGATATACAACTTGTTGCAGCGCATAACAAATGACAGATCTCGTCATATTATTCAGCCAGGCACACAGATATACAATGTTGAACTTTCTTGTTCGACACAATAGCTGTACTACATGTAACAGAATAAGATCAACATTTAATTGGATTGCTGGCAAGTGCATTCATGAATAATGAACAATATTGCAATTACAGCACCTATTCCACACTGATGAAATAGTCGGAACATTTCATCATCAGTGGCGTACAACCAATTTTGATTTAATGGGTTGTATGAAGTCATCCACGATGCCACTTGTAATTAAGAACAGTAACATGGGAACACTAATAAAGACTTTATTACTATTCAAGATGATAGCTTAAGCCATCAACAGGGAAGCTTAATGACCAGGATGAGTCCGAGATCTGGGGGACCGAATTCACGTTAGATCAGACGTCACGACGATGGATGCATTACAAGAGTATCTTAAGCGGCGATCTTGCAAAATTAAGTATAGGACCAAGATTAACCACGTCGTGGGAAAACACATAGGCAACACATTCTCCGTAACCCTGAGCATGCTTTCAGACCACTTGTCTGAAATTATATGACAAGCCATTACCATGTTATAATAATGTTGTCTCTTCCAGGTGACTGATGTATTTCGAGTGAATTCCCAAACTAAAGAGCAAATAATTTATGGATATTAAGAGTAATTTCACACACATATTTAAGATATTTAACAAAATGTTTTATGGTTTAATTCCATTTTTTTATCAACTTATTCTAAACTTAATTTCGTTCTTACTCGTGGCGTATTTTACCTTTATGGCGGTTGCAAGCGGAACATTAAACTTTTTCAGAGCTATTTTTTGAAACTTGATAATTAATTCTTGGTACAGTAATTATCATCTGGATTCATGATTGTGATCCTAAACCCTACAGTAATTAATTCAGATTGTATAAAAATACGAACCACTGATTCTCCCACTGATGGTGAAATGTTCCGACTATTTTATCAGTGTGGAATAGGTGCTGTAATTGCAATATTGTTCATTATTCATGAATGCACTTGCTAGCAATCCAATGAAATGTTGATCTTATTCTGTTACATGTAGTACAGCTATCGTGTCGAAAAATAAAGTTCAATATTGTATATCTGTGTGCCTGTCTGAATAATATGACGAGATCTGTCATATGTTATGCGCTGCAACAAGTTGTATATCAATGTCTACTGGCCTGCATCCTACGGTGAATATATTTCCAGTCCGCAATGGTGCTGTGAATGTGTCCGCTGAATAATATTATAATTCTTACTTACAGTATTTCTGCCACTTGTAGAAAACACTGACTTTATTTTACTTTACTTAACACTGGTAAATAAATTATTATAAGTATCGGCGTATCACCAGCCAAATTGTGATGGTTAGTTAAATAGTGCAAACACACGCTTTCCGCACGTATTAGAAACCCTCATCTTCGCGCACACATGAGTTTAGCCAGTGAAAAAGAATTCTCGAATGACCGTGTTCTAGAACTGACAGAGTGCACGCAGCGTAGTCACCTGATTCAAAGCGGGGCGTGGGGAAGTTTCCACCCCTCATCTATTGCGTCACGACTTGTCAAAGCCGTTAGGAGTTGAAGATGTTCGACTCTCGCTTGTGCTAAATTTTCGCTCAATGCCATAATGATAGGTCCATTTATCAGCTAGAATAATTATGAAGAATGTTTCTTTAGCTCTGGGTCTGTTACAAACACATGCTGGAATACATTACAATATGTTGCATTCATCAAATACTTCCAAGGTTGCTTTGCGAATCTCGGCAATTAAACATCACCAGCATGGTGGATTTCGGTCATATGTTCCCCTCTCCTGGTTTTTATAAGTTTTGGTCAGAGAACTTATAAAACATCATTATGCTAAAATTATGTGAAGAAATCAGACATGTCTGTCCTGTATTAATTCTCAGGTTTGAAATATTTTCTTAGATTTCCAGCGTTGTAGTTTCCAATCACTCGGTCGGAGTGTATTTCTGCCAAACGATTACTGTTGTTGCCAAATACTTTTACAATCTTTGCTGGACCATAATAAAGCTTAGCGAATTTGTTATAGACTCTCATGGGTAAGTTGGAGGATACTGGTCTCCTTATCAGGACTAAATCGTTTTCCCGTAGAGGTTCTCTGAATTTTCTTCCTACCTGTCTTTTCTTTCTCTTTTCGGCGTGGCGTTGCAAGCTCTCTCTAGCCACGTCTATGCGCGTGGGAATTGATTGAATTATTTCCGGTGCTGTGGAAATAATCCCATCCCATACTCTCTCTGGTTTACGTCCATAATGTAACATGTATCGCACTTCCGATGTACTTTCATGTATAGTCGAATTAAGGCTTTCTTCAATGATGGGTGTAACCTTCATCCATTTATCATGATTATCCGAACAGTAATGTCGACAGAATTTTCCAATTTCAGACATTATTCTTTTCAGCGGGATTTCCTTCAGGATATCTGATAGTATTGAGGATATGCTTTACATTTAGCCTTTCCATTGCCTGCTGAAATTCTTGACTTGTGAATTGGCTCCCATGATCACTTAATACGAATTCGGGTGTGCCGGCTTCTTTGAAAACACAATTCTCTAGCCGCCTAATGATATATCGCAATGTAGCCTTCTGAATCGGGTGCAACATTACCAGTTTAGAGAATACATCTATTGTAACTAAGATATCCTGGTTTCCTCTAAATGATCTTGGAAGTGGGCCATAAATGTCCGTTCCATATAATTCTCTCGGTCGGGACGGAATTATAGCAGTCGGTGGTTCTTTAGCTAGCTTCGAAATGTATTTCTCCGCTGGCAATTATCGCAGGATCTTATAACCTTACGTATGGTTTCCCTCATACAATTCCAAATAAAAGCTTCTTTAGCTGCGTGCAGAGTCTTGTCCATTCCGGAGTGTCCCGTTGAACGATGGACTAACCAGATTACTTTATTAACAAGTTTGGGTGGTAAGATTGTTCTCAAATTCGTATGATCCTTGTCCGCATATTTCATGACAACGTCTCCCACGATGTGGTAGTCTCCCGCTTGTCTCGAAGTTGGGATGAAATTCGGATCATGCTGTCCATTCTCTTCTTTAGGAAACGATACATGTTTCTCAAGGGTTCATATCTCTTCTGTGATGCTGCGATTCTTCTAAGTTTATCTAACGTATCCGCATCTTCCGGAACAACCTCAATCAAGTGTATGTCATCCCCACAAGGATTACGACTTAGAACATCGGCTAATATGTTCAATTTGCCAGATCGATGAACTATATCCACGTTAAATTGCTGCAATAATAAGGTCCATCTGGTAATTCTATCATTAGCGAGGTCTGTTTTCAACATGAATTGCAAAGCTTGATGGTCGGTCATTATTGTGACTTTATATCCTATCAATATCTTTTTCCAAGTCTGTAAAGCATATATAGCAGCTAATGCATCCAATTCTGTCACGGTGTAATTGGCTTCATGGCTTTTAAGTTTGCGGCTGGCAAATGCAAGATAGTGATGTTTTCCCTCGGCATCCATTTGATACAATACAGCACTCACACCAATCTATGCCGCATCCGATTCTATGAAGAAATTACGAGAGAAATCGGGGTATTCCAATTTAATATGATCAACCAGCATTTTTAGCTCTATCAAACGCCTCCCAACATGCTTCGCTCCATTTCCATATATTGTTTAATTTCAACAGATACTGGAGTGGTGCCATCACCTCCGTATAGTTAGGACAGTGCGTCGAAAAGAATTGACACATTCCTAAGAATTGTCTAACTTGACGTACTTTCTTCGGCTGGGGAAACTCCGCAATTGCCTGAATCTTTGTATGATTAGGCCTATATCCGTGTCCGTCGATGATGTGACCTAAAAACTTGATTTCAGTGTGAAAAAATCTGCATTTGTCACGGTTGACTTTGAAGTTGGCTGCTTTCAAATTTTCAAACAATAATCTGAGGTGTTGTAAATGTTGTTCCCCGTCTGTAGATGCAACTATTATATCGTCTATGTAGCATATCACATTCGCTTTGACTTCTTGCTTTAGGTTGGAATCCAATGCTATTATCATCACAGGACCGCTGTTCTTTAAACCGAAAGGCATTCTCTTGAAAGCATAGGTTATGTTATTAAATAGAAAACCAGTGTATTTGCGGCAATTTTCGGATAACGCTACGTGGTAAAATGATGAAGTCAAATCGATGGTAGAAAAATATGTTTTTCCTTCAAATTTCCCCAAAATTTCCCGATTTTTTGAAGGTCTATTATGTTTCAAGAGCAGACGTTCATTCAATCCTCTCGCATCCAGACATAAGCGTAATTGTCCTTTCGCCTTTTGCACATCCGCCAGTGGATTTAGGAAAGGCGTGGGCATTCGACAAATGATGTCATCATCTTCCATCTTCTGGATCATGTCTTCAACTTCAGCTTGCCATTTTTCCGGAATCAGATATAATTTCTTTCGATAAGAAGTAGCATCAGTTAACTGGATTTCATACTCAAATTTTTTAACTAGACCAGGTTTGCTATTGAAAATATCATCATATTCTTCTAATAAATCATTCAACTTCTAATGAGTTTCTGGATTGATTTTTCCTCCTTTTATATTCCTATCATCTGTTTCCACTGAATTGATTATTTCATTCATGACATCCATACTTCCAAACTCCCATACTACGCCTACACGAGCCTCTTCTTTCAGTCCCTCGCTGGAAGTAAAATATATATATCGGTTCTTCATATCAATGACTAGACCATTGTCAGAGATGAAATCAACTCCGATTATGATATCGAAATTTGAATTTGATAAGACCAGGAACATGTGTTGTATCTTCCTTCTGGCAAGTTCCATGTCCAACATTACCTGTTGTTTACATTTAATTATCCTGTCAGGGATAACTCCTCTAATCTTAACAGTTGATGCAGGAAGAATGTCAAGTTTTCCTTTTGACTGGAGTAAGTCTAAGCATGACTGTGATATAATGAAAACCATGGCCCGTGTGTCCACTAACGTCTTTATTTGGCATCCCATTATATTTAAAGAAATAATCGGTAATTCATGTCTGATCCCTCGGCGTACTACTTCATTTTCAAATATGAGGTCTTCATCCTTTATTTCGTATAATCCCTGAATTTGTATAATGTCTGAGTTGATTAGAATTTCATTGCCTAATGTTGATTGGACGTTTTTTTTTCTTGGTTCAGCCCACTAGTACTAGGCTGGTTTAACTCTTCTTCTGCTGAAGGTCGAGTATTTCTTAATTGTTCTATATATTCTCGGCTTTCCTGATACCTGGTGTCCAAATCGTTACTCTTTTGCTTGTTCCTCTCGTCTTGAGACCTATTATTCTGGTTGGAGTAGCTGTTAAACCTCCCGCGTTGGTACCAGTTATTTTGTCCTTTGTTACGATACCTCGAATATCTTCGATTGTACGGGGTATTTCTCTGATTATTATAATCGTTTCTACGGTTGTAGTGATAATCATTTTGCCGGTGGTCAGAATCCCTCGATGTCTTCTCTTCTTGTTGCGCTGGTCTTTCTGTTTGGGCTGTCCTACCCATTAAGACTGCAATTATTTCCCGACTTTCCTTTCTGTCATGTCTACCGTTTTGGCCTAGAGTAGCGTGATCCATACGCCTAAGAACTTCTTCACAATCTTCCAGGGTTTCTACTCCCGATACTATGAGCATGCGCTGTACTTCGATGGGAAATTGCCTCGTTATGGCTCTTATCAGTTCCTGGCGTGGTAAAGGTGGGGTTAGAAACTGTAGCTTTGCGAGCTGCACAGTGAAGTAATTCGCATATCTTGTCGGATGGGACGTGGCATATTTCTTAGAGTACATTTCCGCTCTAATATCCAATTGTTCATCTGAACTCCAAAAACGGTGTAGAAATGATTGACTAAAGTCTTCCATATTAACAAACGAACATCTAAATGCCCTAAACCAATTTAAAGGAACTCCTTCCAAGTGCATTTCAACTATTCTGAGCTCTCTGTCCTTGGATATCCTGTTTTCATCTATGCAATCCCGAATATCTCTCAGGAATTCCATCGGTGTCAAGTTATTACCCCCATTAAACTTGCGTGGTCGATCATCAATGTTTCGAATTATTGTGACGTGTCCCTTCGTAGTTGAATTGGAGCTATTCCCTTCCGTATCTAACGTTCCACAAGCATTAGGACCATCTGGTGTGCTTAAAACATTGGGACTATCTGATGTTCTTAAAACATTGGGACTATCTGATTGTAATGTTTGTCTTGGTTGCTCATAGGTGTGGCTAACATTATTTTTCATGTTGCTTAGTTCGGTTTCCAGATTCGATATCCGAATTGTGGTCATGTCGTGCTCTAACTTGCTTTTATTTTCCATATCTACCGCTGTAATAATTACACTATTCCTCATCTGTGTCTGTAGCTCATTACGCACTTGCTCGAAATTGTTGTTACATTTCTCTGTTAGCTGGTTTACTTTGTCTTTGATTTCTGCTATCTCCGTAGAATTAGTGTCAGTAACTGTTAGCAAATTCTTAACTACTGTTTCATGTTTCTGCTGTACTCTCTCACTGATGAATGAATTAGTATGTGCTTTATTATAGTAATTATATTTTATTTCCAACTTTGGGAAATAGGGCAATGACCTTTTTTCTGTCCAATTTATCGTCATTTTGTGCACTGTTGTTAGGGTTTAATGAGCTGATAAATTCAATTTAATAATTATGCAGATCTTAGGCAATTCTACTGTATTCCTATATCTTTGAATGTAACTGTTACATCATCGCAATTGGAACAATTTAAATTATCCCATAAGGACATGTTGAATCCAATTTCTTATTTGAGAATGACTTGAGTGATTATAATTCCCTTGTAAACCAATGTTTTGAGAAATTACGATAGATTAATGCTACTTTGAGTTGAGATGTTTTCCATAAGGAAACTTGGAATTATTGTGGTGATATAATGATAATAATAATTTATTTTCTATAATTAATTTAATCCAATTAATTAATTAATTAACGGTCATTAATGTCGATCTAATATATGTAAATATCAGGAATGTATATAATTTGTGTGTGAACTATTAATTTAGTCTCTTTTATGGCAAGAAAGAAATGTTTAATTAATTTTTTTCTACAAAGCTAAAACTTATAGTGAATTGTTTTTTTCTTATTCATATTCAGCTAAACAACGAACTCTCGAACTCTGATTAATTTTCTTTTGTGAGAACTTCCCATTTAAGTGAAATAGGACAGCCCAACGGCACAGATGGACATTATGGATACTTGTATCCCAACCTAATGATTTGTCTTGAGTAATAGGAGTGTTCATATCTTTCTTTTGTCCGTCTGCTCTAAAATAAATTTAGGATCTCGATTTTAACAAGTTCTCATTATTCCTGTAGTTTGGAACTTCTCCCGAGTCAGTGATACTTTTTCTTTTTCTTGTTTGTGAGGTATTTGTCCTGTTGAACCTTGCATGCCTATCCCTTTAAACGACCCGAGATATTCGATCTCTTGCCTGCTCGAGCTAGTTGTTATGATTTCTTTTATTGGACAAATATTTTCAGGACTTAATATTTTTTTTATCGCCTGTGTCCCTTCTTCGGTTTCTCGTTGAAATCGCCGGGCCAACGTGACGTCGGGGAGACGGGCACAGTACCACTCCGGCATTTGCCCGAAGACAAAGTGGGAACCACGGAAAGCCACTTCGAGGATGGCTGAGGTGGGAATCGAACCCCCGACACTCATTTGGACCACCAGAGGCTGAGGAGACCCCGCTCCAGTCCTCATACCACTTTTCAATTTTCGTGGCAGAGCCGGGAATTGAACCTCGGACTTCCGGGGTGGCAGCTAAGCACGCTGACCACTACACAACGGAGGTTACCTCAAAGAAAATGTACTTCTTTAAATTCTTACAGCGCGGTTTACCAAAAAATATGTAAGCTAGCTTCAGTTACTCTAGCTGCTTGTCCTATGTTTGTGATAAATAGAATTCAATTATTTGTACATTAAATCTCAGATCATCAAAATCTAAAAATTAAAAATATTACATGCATTAATTTAAATCCTAAATCAAGTTTTTATGATTATAAATTCAAGAAATCTCTAGTTCGCTAAATCTAGAATCATCAAAATCGAAAAATTAAATATCTTACATGCATTAATTTAAATCCTGAATCAGGTTTCTGCAATTATTAGTTTGTAAAATCTCGGGTTCGTAACCTTACAGTTTCGGTCTTTGGCTAAATCTAAAAATAAATAATTCACGGTACAGGAAATAAAATCCTATGTAAAACAATTCCTTATACATCTTTCTTTAATAATTCGTTTGGAAAATTTCAACTTAATAAAAATATAGTCTGGTACAAAGAAAATGTACTTGTTTAAATTCTTACAGCACGGTTTATTTTAAAAAAATATATAAAATAGCTTCGGATAATGTAACTGCTTGTCCAGTGTTTGTAATAAATTAAATTAAGTTATTTGTTTACAAAATCTCAAATCAGCAAAATCCAGAATTAAAAAATTTACATGCATTAATTTAATTCCTAAATCAAGTTTTTACAATGTGTTCAAGAAATCTCTAGTTTGTGAAATCTCAAATCAGCAAAATCTAAAAATAACAAATCATACATGCATTAATTTAAATCCCGAATCAGGCATTTTATAATTATGGGTTTAAGAAATCTTGGGTCAATGACCTTGCAGTTTAATGCTTTAACAAAATCTAAAAATAAGTAATTAACGGTAAAGGAAATAAAATCCCGAGTTCAACAAGTATTGACACGTCTTTCTAACATTACGGGTTTGGGAAATATCAAAAGAAAATCGATAACCTTGCAGTTTTGGATTATTTGGGTAAATGAGTGGTCCGTGGGGATGGGGGCGTCACCCCGAGTAATTTCAGACCTCACATTGTAACGTGTTTTTCGAGGGGTTTTTATGCAACTGGCATAAGTCAGTAGGAAGCCATTCTATATTTATTTACGCGGCAAATTGTTCAGCCAAGAGAATTTTTCATGTTAATTTATTATTATTATTAATTTATTCTAATTATTATTAAGGTATTTTCGGAGCATTTTATAAAAATTATTAGCATTCAGATAGGTTTTCTATGTCTTAGAAAACGCTATCAAGCAAATTATTACGAACGACAATATCATAGAAAATTATGTGATTGCGGAATTTTACGGAGTTTTCGTCAGTTAGGGTATATCGAGAGACGTGACTCACTGGGAATTCAAGTACACGCTTAATCTTGTCGGAAAGCATGACGCAATCCTGGGTCGCAGCGTCAAGGAAAGGCGAATGTATGGAACGGAAAACGACTTCTCCCTCCCGCCGAGTGTAATGAGCCAGAGTGGGGATCTAGCGCGTAGGGAGCAGCCAATCAGTGGAGACCACGCAAGCTAGAAGTCGGATGAAGAGTGGGGATGCGACGGGTGCAGATATCGTTCAGTGTTCCGTGGAACGAGGACAATCTGTGAAATACTTGACGAGTATGGGTGCGCGTGCGAGTGGCTCCGATGTTCGGTGGAGTTAGGGACTATCTGTGTAGAACTTGCGGAGTGTGGTTGCACGCGGGAGTCGCTCCGATGTTCCGTGGAACGAGGACTATCAGTGTAGAACTTGCCGAGTATGGTTCACGCGGGAGTCGCTCCGATGTTCCGTGGAGTGGAAGACTAACTTTTGTAAAACTTAACCAGTGTGGTTGTACGAGTGTTTGGGTCCGATATACGGACCATAGAATTATCTAGTCTACCAGAATATCATCAAATATCGACGGAAATGGAGACGTCCAGGAGACTGTGGGAAGCACACAGCATCATCCAGTATGAGGGAAATGCTTTAGCAATTTCCAGTGGTAAGCGCAAATGACGCAGAAATACGCAATCTCTCATTTCTTTTTGTTTTATATTTCATATTTCAGTAACTTCATAGCTTGGGAATAAGAGTAAAATCAATAATTTATCAGACTCCGTTTTCACGTAATTTTCTATCGGTAATATTAAAATCACAACGCTCCTATTTAAATTTTAAACTTATTATTATTATTAATTTTGCTATTCTTGTTTTATATAATAAATTCATTTCTTTTACAATGCAATCTTTGCTTTCAGTAGGTAGCATTAGATATAGACCAATTCCTTCTCCTGATACAATTGTTTGTTGGGTTAATGATCAAATCATACCACGATCTGAGTGAATAGAGTCTTGAAGGTGTTCTGCCAGAGCTAGACGTTGTTAAATACAAATTTAGATTTCAACATTGCGTTGAGGTCTTGGCGCCCATTAAAAACAACATAGCTTAGGCAAAGGTAAACAGTTACATTTATCTCCCAACAGTTAGGGGCAGTCAAACCGTTACAATTGTCGCTACCAACATGGGGCATTAATAACCACTACACTTGTCGCTCAAAGTGTGGGCTAGCAAGACTGCTACATTTGCACGCTCAACGTGGAGCAAAGTAAATACCGTTTCACTTGTCATCCCAGCCTAAGGAAAACTGCTACACTTGTCGCCGACAACTTAGGGATGAAAACCTAATAACATTTGTGGAAGGAGAAGGGTATATATTTCTGTGCCTGTATTTTGGGGGTTATTTGTCTGTATCAGTGTATATCATTATTGGGGATGAGAAAGAAAGACAGATGAGGTTACGTAGTGGTCATCAACGGGAGAGTGATGATACGAGCAGTATGTCGAGTGATGGTAGTACCGGGGTAGCGGAGGTAAATCCCGATACTGAAACAGGGAGTGTAGGCGGCCAACCAGAATTAAAAACTTTACTTCTCGAGTTTATGTATCAGAACAAAGTTAGTAGTGATGCCTTAAATGCTAAATTAGAACAAAACAGTAGGGAAAATAAAGAAAGTACAGAAGCTTTAAATAAAAAATTAGAACAGAATAATGCAAGATTAGAACAAAACAGTACGGAAAATAAAGAAAGTACAGATGCCTTAAACGCCAGATTAGAACAAAACAGTAGGGAAAATAAAGAAAGTACAGACGCTTTAAATGCTAAACTGGAACAAAACAACGCTAAATTAGAACAAAACAGTAGGGAAAATAAAGAAAGTACAGAAGCTTTAAATAAAAAATTAGAACAGAATAATGCAAAATTAGATAAGAACAACAAGGAAATTAGTGTGAAATGGAGCAGATTAGAGGAGAAATCAGAGGAGTAATGGAAGAGAAGGTTAAAGAGATCATTGCAGATGTAGACAAGAAATTAGGAAAAGTACAGGAGGAGTTAGAAATTAGAATCAGTACACAGGCTGAAAATTTAAAAGAACTAGTGCAACTGGAAACACAGCAGGTCAAAAAGCAATTGGGGGGAGAAATTGACAAAATTCAGGTAGCTACTAAAGAGGTTAAGGAACAGCTGGGGGGTAGAATTGAGAAAGTCCACTCACAAATAGTTGCAGAAGTAAATGATTTAAGAGAGAGTAATAGAGAGAGCATTAGCAAGATTGAGGAGAAACAAGCAAAGCTATATGATAAAGTAGAAGAATCAGAAGGAAACATTAAATTAACAGTAAACAGTATTGAGAGGAAGGCTGAGGAGAAAATCGCAGAATTAGAGTTAAAGTTAAAAGCTAGGATCAGGCAAGAAAATAGTCAGAATAGGCCAGTTTTTGTGAATAGCACACACAGGGAGGTAGAACTGGGTAAGTTCAGCAATCGACAGGGGTGCCCAATGGAGTTCATGAACACTATAGAAAATAAATTCGGGGAGAGGTTGGAAAATGGTAGTATTGAGTGGTGCCATGTAGTTGAAATTTTAGAACAAGTGTTTGTGGGGGAAACGAGGAATTGGTTTGCTGCCTACAGAGACAAGTTTACTGATATTAATGATTTTAAAATGAAATTCTGTGAAAAGTTCTGGAATGAGGTTAATCAGTCGCAGCATCGTGAGGGAGTAGTGTGTGGTAAATATAACCCTAAAGGAAGCTCCACCATGACCGAATACTCTTTAGGGCAGGTATTAGTGTGTAAATATCTGGATGGCTTGAAGGAGGAAAGTGATGTGGTGAGGTTGCTACTTAGGCACTTTCCCTATAGGATCAAGGAGGCTGCTTGTGTCCAGAATGTAAAGACTATATCACAAGTAGAAAATTTGTTAAGCACATTTGATGCACTAGGGAGAGGGGGTTATGAGGACAATTTCAATCGGAACCAGGGTAATAATAATAATAGACCTAATGAAGCCAGGCATCAGGAAGTTCAAGGGAACGGTGGCGAAGGGGCCAACGCTCAAAATAGAAATAATAATCAGCTAAATCAGAACAGAGGAAATGGCTATGGTAATCAGTATCAAGGGAGGAACAATGATTTCAGGGGAAATCAAGGGAGAAACAATGATTTCAGGGGAAATCAAGGGAGAAATTATAATGACAATAATTACAACCAGAATAGGGGTCAAGGAAGAGGACAGCCTAGTGGTAGTAATATACAGCCAAACAATGACAACACAGCCCAGAACAACCAGACCAGTTCAGTAGTTAGTAGTACTACGGCCAGCTGTAGCGGTTCTTTAAACGCGAACCAGGCTGCGAAGTAAGGTCAGAATCTCAGTCTGTAGCATGCCCTGTCCATACAATTATACAGGAACCCTATGACCTAAATGTAAGAAATGAATTATTACATGAACTAAATGATGAAGGTATTATTCAGGAAGTGGTTAGTAAGAGCCCCATAGTTAAATTTAACGTGTCTGAGGCGTACACAGATGTTTTAATTGATAGTGGTTGTATGAAGAGTTGCATAAGTAGTGCATTTTATGATAAAATGAAAGGAACTGGAGTAAATTTTGAGGAGATGCCAATTAAAAGCACTTTTGTTATCACAGCTGTTGGGAAGAGGTCTAAAGTAATTTCTAAGCAAGTTTTAGTAGACATTATAATTAATAATCATGTAGAGAAGCAGATTTGCCTTGTAATTCCAAATTTAGTATTCAGTGTTATCTTGGGTTCAGAGTGGCTAAGTAGAGTGTCTGGTAACTTATGTTATGATGTAGGGAGTTTGAAATTTAAATGGGGAGATTCTCAAGTAGAAGTAGCGTTCAATGACCATATTCAGAGGAGTAGTATTCTAGGTGTGATTTGTACTTTAAATGAGATATCGCCAGCCGTAGAGCGGGGTTCTCCATGTTTTGTGGGCAGTGTGATTACGAACGGAAGTCTAGAGGACTCGTTACGTGATGCTGCATTTCAGGGTAATATAGAGGTGGAACAATGTGTTCGGCTCTATGATGTGTTATTGTGTAATAGGAGAGTTTTTGAGGATCGCATTGGTATGGCCAATTGCTATACACATTCATTGAACGTTATTGATAGGTCAGTATTCACAGGACATAGATATCCTGTACCTTTCGCTTATCAGAGTGCAGTTGAGGCACAAATTAACCAGATGCTTGAAGATGGGATTATTGAGCACTCTAACAGTCCGTATGTTAATTCTTTGATCACGGTACCCAAAACCGACGGCACGGTTCGTATTTGTTTAGACGCTCGTTTGGTTAACAGTAGAATTAGTTCAGATCAGCTGAAATCTATGTCAATAGAGGAATTAATGCAAACATTTGAGGGGAAGAAGTATTTCACTTGTGTAGATTTGAGTTCCAGTTTTTGGCAAGTGCCACTTATGTACGAAGATAGACCATTTACAGCTTTTAGTCATAAATATAATCTTTATCAATTTTGTAGAACACCTTATGGGTTAAAGAGTAGTTCAGCAGCTTTAATTAGGGCTTTAAACATCGCATTAGGGGATGACACAGGAGAGTTTGTAACCATTTACATAGATGATATGGTAATTAGTTCACGCAGTTTTGAGGAGCATCTAGGTCATTTAGATATAGTTTTTCAGAAGTTAGATCAGGCAGGGTTCACTTTGAAGCTGTCTAAGTCGTCATTCTGTCAGTCAGAAGTGACATTTTTAGGTCATAGGATGTCAAGTAGAGGTGTGACACCAGAGGAAAGTAGGGTTAGCATGTGTGGACAGTAGCAACAGGGCATCGTTACAGACACTGAGAAATATGCTAGTAGAGCAACGTGATGACGTTCATTAAAGGGAGCCACTTGCAAGGTTGGAAGCAGGTGACGCAGAGACATTTATAGTTTCAAAACGTATTGGCAAAACAGCATATGTGCTGGAGGATAGTAAGGGAAACAGATTATACGGGACGTATAATATACATAGTCTACGAAAATATGTGTCATAAAGTGAGGATGTTTAGCTGGCGAGCCAGCCTATCAAATGAGTAAGTGTGGTATTTGGTGCGTGGGAGGAGATAGTCTTCCAGGCAGGCGTATCAGAAGTCGCACAGGGGGGTAGTATGTAAGTAAATGAGAGTTTTTAAGGTATAGGGAAATATGACGGGATTGTCGGATGCTCTTGAGCACTAAAATGTCTCGATACACCAAGGCCAGAATTTGGTAGCGCTGGTGAATTCCCATTTGCCTCCTAGAGATGGGTGAGCGCTTGAACAGAGTATTTTTGCTTAAGGCGTCCACGAGGCAAAAGACGGGCCATCAGAAGGCGAGACAGTCCTTCATGAAACTCATACATATCAGCACACGTGATTTCTGTTTACGGCCTCGCCATGTAAGATTTGTAAGTGTGTAATTTAAGGTAATTTGTACAAAGGTATTATTTGTGTCAGGAGAACTGGTCTGTGTTGAGAACTAGTATTAAGTAGAATATGGTCTACGGGAACTTAACAAGACAGGGCGATTACGGCACAGAAATATTTGGTGTTATATGTAATGCGCATTTACTGTTTTTTTTTTTCAGAAGTCAATATTAATTTAATATACTTTAAAGAGAGATTAAGTATTATGGTCACGAGGCGCTGCCACAATAGTGTGATCATGTGCTCAGTGATAAGTGAGATTAAATTTCACCATAAGGAAGGGACCTCCAGTGAAATTAGGAAGTTCTATGGAGATATAAATATATCAGAACACCTTCAATGCGTGTGATATGACATCATAAATACATAGTGCTCACACATTAATTATGTCTATTTCTCCAACATAGAGAAATTTGAGAGGCGGAAATATCCGTGGAACACTATTCTATGTGAAAAACATTGGACTGGTTGCAAAGTGCAATCCATAGTGACAACAAACTTTGACGCAAAGTGCGTGAAGAAAAATTATGAGTGTATATATCTGTAATTTAGGGTGATTTCATTTATGTAATATGTATTTTGGATGGGGTTTATTAACGTGTCTGGGATAATCGGATAATGGACCGTCGTCACGGTAAATCATCCGATGATCCGAGGCGAATATGTAACGTGTTTTTCGAGGGGTTTTTATGCAACTGGCATAAGTCAGTAGGAAGCCATTCTATATTTATTTACGCGGCAAATTGTTCAGCCAAGAGAATTTTTCATGTTAATTTATTATTATTATTAATTTATTCTAATTATTATTAAGGTATTTTCGGAGCATTTTATAAAAATTATTAGCATTCAGATAGGTTTTCTATGTCTTAGAAAACGCTATCAAGCAAATTATTACGAACGACAATATCATAGAAAATTATGTGATTGCGGAATTTTACGGAGTTTTCGTCAGTTAGGGTATATCGAGAGACGTGACTCACTGGGAATTCAAGTACACGCTTAATCTTGTCGGAAAGCATGACGCAATCCTGGGTCGCAGCGTCAAGGAAAGGCGAATGTATGGAACGGAAAACGACTTCTCCCTCCCGCCGAGTGTAATGAGCCAGAGTGGGGATCTAGCGCGTAGGGAGCAGCCAATCAGTGGAGACCACGCAAGCTAGAAGTCGGATGAAGAGTGGGGATGCGACGGGTGCAGATATCGTTCAGTGTTCCGTGGAACGAGGACAATCTGTGAAATACTTGACGAGTATGGGTGCGCGTGCGAGTGGCTCCGATGTTCGGTGGAGTTAGGGACTATCTGTGTAGAACTTGCGGAGTGTGGTTGCACGCGGGAGTCGCTCCGATGTTCCGTGGAACGAGGACTATCAGTGTAGAACTTGCCGAGTATGGTTCACGCGGGAGTCGCTCCGATGTTCCGTGGAGTGGAGGACTAACTTTTGTAAAACTTAACCAGTGTGGTTGTACGAGTGTTTGGGTCCGATGTACGGACCATAGAATTATCTAGTCTACCAGAATATCATCAAATATCGACGGAGATGGAGACGTCCAGGAGACTGTGGGAAGCACACAGCATCATCCAGTACGAGGGAAATGCTTTAGCAATTTCCAGCGGTAAGCGCAAATGACGCAGAAATACGCAATCTCTCATTTCTTTTTGTTTTATATTTCATATTTCAGTAACTTCATAGCTTGGGAATAAGAGTAAAATCAATAATTTATCAGACTCCGTTTTCACGTAATTTTCTATCGGTAATATTAAAATCACAACGCTCCTATTTAAATTTTAAACTTATTATTATTATTAATTTTGCTATTCTTGTTTTATATAATAAATTCATTTCTTTTACAATGCAATCTTTGCTTTCAATAGGTAGCATTAGATATAGACCAATTCCTTCTCCTGATACAATTGTTTGTTGGGTTAATGATCAAATCATACCACGATCTGAGTGAATAGAGTCTTGAAGGTGTTCTGCCAGAGCTAGACGTTGTTAAATACAAATTTAGATTTCAACATTGCGTTGAGGTCTTGGCGCCCATTAAAACAACATAGCTTAGGCAAAGGTAAACAGTTACATTTATCTCCCAACAGTTAGGGGCAGTCAAACCGTTACAATTGTCGCTACCAACATGGGGCATTAATAACCGCTACACTTGTCGCTCAAAGTGTGGGCTAGCAAGACTGCTACATTTGTACGCTCAACGTGGAGCAAAGTAAATACCGTTTCACTTGTCATCCCAGCCTAAGGAAAACTGCTACAACATGTCCATCTCGGATTAATAGCGCGGAAAATATCGGCAAATTTGAACTGCTGACGGGGCGAGTTTATACTCTCACCATCTCACTACTTACCTTACTGTGAACGAAAGAAGAAGATCGTTCAGAGTTCATGCATTTTGTTTCTAAAACATGAGAGATAAACGATATTATAATATGTCTTGGCTTTGCTGTTCCGCCCCTTAAAACAACAAAAGTTAACTCAGTCAACAGACGCGCAAAATCACATCTTGTACAGTTCTTAGCAGTTATCTCTCTGATTGAAATTGTGGTCTTGGGGTATGGTGTTAACTTCCTAACGACGACGTGGTGAGTTCGATCCCCTTTAGGGAGAGAATGTTATTGCCAACTAACTATTTCAGATTTGTTTTGTTCAGTCTGCACATTTTAATATAGTTCTATTGTTTGTTTTATTGCTGTTGTTTTCTTGTATATTTATTCTAAAGGCTAGGGACATCTTGGTCATCAGCTCAGTGTATTTGGGTGGATGTTTTCTGATAACCTGTGCTTGTGTGGTGACTGAAGTAGTGTGTGTAGCTGTAAAGGATAGAGAATTTGGGAAAGTGTCCCAGGACTTGAAATAAAATACCATCCTGGCATTTGCCTAGAGGGTGTGTGGAAAGACTTAGGGGGAAAACGTCACAGTCAGCGACGGGATTCGAACCAGCATATACAGTACTCGTTAAGTAGACTTATGAACTCAACTATGGTTACCAGGGATAGGAACTTAATTATGGCCTGAGGGTTGAATCGGGGTGAACTCAGCCTCGTGAGACAAAACTGAGAAGAGGTGGGTTCGATTCCTACCTTAGCCATCCCGGAAGTGGTTTTTCGTGGTTTCCCCCTTTTTTCCAGGCAAATGCCGGGTTGATTCCTAACCTGAACTACAAATACACACACAACTACAAATACCACAATAACACAGGTTATCAGACAGATTCCACACACTCCCAAGTACACAGGGCTAAATGACCATGATGTCGAAGTATCTCAAATGAAACAACAGCATCATACTTCGTCTATTATCTCTCAGTATAGTTCTGTGGCGCGATACTTCGTTTAATGTAGCAAGAAATAAGAGGGGCATACACAAAAGCTTTAAGCTTGGTTGATTTAGTGGAGAGTTCACATACGAGAATGTCTCGAATTTCAGCCTATTTATTATAGACAGAAATTTTTGAAAGAATGATTCTACTTTCTTCTTCATTGTGTGTGTGTCTTACCTGTTATCGTTCCAGTTTTTTTGTTACTTAATTTGAGGGACTTGGGACACCTTGGTCATCTGCCCCGTGTGATTGGGTGCAAATGGAACTTATATTTAAGTGATGACTGTAGGCGTGGGTGGAACTGTATTAGGGACAGGGATGGGGTAGGCACCCCAGGACTTGAAGTAAGGTACTATCCCGGCATTTGGGTGAAAGGTGTGTGGAAAACCCACGGGTAGAAACCACACTCAGGATAGCCGCTGTCATCGCCGGGTTTTGAACCTCTGATCTCCCGACATGCTGCAGCTACCTTCGTGGCCGGTGTGCAAGATTTGTAGGAGCAAGGCTACGCCGCGGGACTCATTCCAGTTTCAACGGGCTTGGGGATGATGTGCAATGAATTTCTATATGGCAGGTGATTTTAAGGCAAAATACCCATCCTGACTCCAAACTAATGAAGAGTTAATAAGAGATTGAATGAAACTGGACCAAGAGATGAAAGGAAGCGGCCGTGGCCTATTAGAAGGTACCAGTGGCGGCTGGCAGGTATTTGTTCTGGGTGTTGTCTTATTTTCTAGGATGAGGATTTCATTACCTACATGTCACTAGGTGGTATTGAGACGTAATTGTCGTTTCATTTCTTACTTGCTTCGTGACATTCATTATTTGGCTGCTCTTAAACTGTTGGATACATGGTCTTTATGGCATGAATGGGAGGAACATTTTTATTTAGTTCGGAGTTTTTGTCCATAGGAGTTCGCTTTTCTTTGTGAATCATCGTCATAATGTTCATTTTTTTTAACAGGCAAAACGTAGTCCACCGGTTTTTTAAATAACTGAAGATATTCTCAAATAATCCCAAATTACTAAGTTAAATAAAACTACCGACAGTAGTGGCTACGCTGGCTAAAGCGCAGCATTAGGTCATGGGGCCAAGCTCTCTGCTGACTCGGTAGACGCGTGGGGTCGAGCCCCACCGTCGGCCGTCCTTGAAATGGTTTTCCGTGGATTCCCATTTTCAACTCCAGGCAAATGCTGAGACGGTACCTTTTGACAGGCCACGGCCGCTTCCTTCCACATCCTTGCCCAGTTTCATTCACCATCATTCATTTCATCTCTCATTAACTCCTCTCATGAGGTTGGCGTCAGGAAGGGCATCCGGCCGTAAAAACATCGCCACAACGACTTCCATCGCATCTCATCCCCGACCCCGTTGGAAAACGGGAATAATAAGGGGTAGACATACATACTAAGTTAAATAAAACTGTGGAATTATCCCTACATCTAAATCAGTTAACCATCAGTAACTTCAATTTGTGAAATAAATTGGTGTGACAATGAACAATCGAAATATTCTCGGGATTTCAGGGGGTGAGGGCACGGCCTCTCCTTGCCTCCACCTCCGGCGGGCGCCCATGAGTGATAGGGTAAATGACTGCTTGATATCGGAGAAAACTTTATTCAATTGCGCGGTAAAACGGATGTTCCTCATTCATAATGAATGCTGCATTTCAGAGACATCACATTTTCATCGGATTAAATGGAATATAAGTTAGTCTACACGAAAACCTTCACGAGAACAAAACAACGTAAGTTATATACGATTACGAGGGCAAGAACTGCGAGTGTCACAAGTACGCGCAACATTGCAAGACATGGTTTCGGCAGTTGACGAAGCATCTCGGATGTCTCCGTCGGCGCCTGTGCCTCGGCTCTCTGGTTGCAGTCAGCGGACAACGACCAGCCGAGTTAACTCTTGGGATAGGGCTCACCCGGTCTAGCATCTCTGCCATACCCTTCACTATTGAGATCTGGTCGGTGCTTGGGCCTGGCAACGACCAAACGGACGAGCGCCTGGCGCGCTTCGCTTTCTCAGTCAGTTCACAGTAACTTACGATAAGATTTCCTCAATTATTAAAGAACAGAATTATGAATTCCTGTACATATAAAAGGAAACATACAACTTTTATTACTAAAAATATTATTATGGTATTAATTGTTTTTCATGAATTAATCTGGTCGTTGTGCAACACTGCAACCTCATTACCGGCCGCCACTGGAAGGTACCGTCCCAGCATTTGTCTAGAGTTCAAAATGGGAAAAATTATTTTATTGACCACTCGTCAAGTCCGTATATAGCTTGGTTTCATAGCCTAGAGCAGCGTTCTCATCCTTCTTGAGACTGTGGCCACCACCATCATCCCATACCAAGTACCCGAGCACCATTAAATCAGAAATGCTAATACTGATAATAATAATAATAATAATAATAATAATAATAATAATAATAATACTATAAGCATGCGCCTCTCTTTCCTATTCCTCTCACTCTCTCTCCCTCCGAAGTACTGAAATATCTAGGGATTCACCACTCACCAGGCATGCTGACACTGCTTGCGTGCCTCATGCAGATAAGATCATTTGCGTATGGACAGTCGAGTCGAATCAGCATTTTTCGCGTTGCTCATAAAACAGAAATGTCCAAATATGATTACTGATGATTAAAAAATACTATTTCACAAGATAACATTTTTCACTGGCAAATCCTGTAATGAAAACACTATTATTCACGTTCGTACAACAGAATTTGAAGTGAAGAATGGATCTCGGGGAGCTTTTGCTCGCGAGCACTTTTTGAATATTCGCCGATATGAATACAGCCGTTAGGCCATAACTACTGTATTTCCTCTTTGGTTGATTGAGTTTCCTGAGATAATTCAACCGTTATAATCCAAAGAACTTACAATTTATTTAATTTGGGGAAGTTATAAATAATACAGTGCAGCCTCGAGCTACGTCACTCAGCAGGTTGTTGAACTTTTCTTGCGTGACAGTGTAAACTAGACACTTCAGACAAAGAAGTGAAACTGTTGCCATATTTAACCCAGTAGATATCCCTCGACAAATATTTTACAGTACACCATGCAATCGAAATACTGTATTCTAATGTATATATGTAGTCTATTCATTCATTTGTTTATTCATTTAGCTCTTTATTTACTTAACAATATTAAGGTAGTCTACACATGCATAGCCTAAGCCCCATTATGTTTCTTCTCGGCATATCAAGTTCAAAAATACAATGAAGGAAAAAGAGAAAAAAGAATACACAATTGAAGAACAAAAAGGAAATACTACAAAAGAAATTATTAAAGTATGCATTACAGATTAGAAAAAAATACTGTACGTATAAAAAATAAAAAATGCAAACTTCTACAAAAAGAGAGAGAGATAGAGAGTAAAGAGTACCCGGTATTCCACAATTAGATTTAGAGTGTTATATGAAAATTAATTTCGAAAACCATAATAAACAAGCATTAATTTATTTCTTGGAATAGAACAATTAAAAGAATTAATCTACGACTTCATTGCGTCAGTCATTTCATGAAGTGCCGAATCAACAAACATTGGATCTTCATGAAGTGCCTCGGCTGATATTGTAAAATAATTTCTTACACCATCTGCCTAAATCGTGTAGAAGAAATGCGTCAGGTAGTGTAACTATCCCTTTTTACATCATATGCCGGTTTTTCATGAAGTGCCGAGGATTTTCATGAAATAACGGATTTCACTATCTGACTGCGACATATACACTATATCATGTTAAATAAACCTCATCATTGAGTGATAAGCACAGTATCAGTGGGAAATTATTACCCCATTGCCTATTATAAGAAAACATCCTGCCGGGAAATGCCAGAAAGATAATAATTTCTCACATCACATTTTATAAAATAGAATCCACACTCATAAAATGGTTGCATATTCCTACTTATCTATCACTCCCAATTACAAATGAACAAAGAAAATTATTATTATTTTTATACCCCCAGTCTTTTGCCCTATAAAGAGTTAACTGGTATGCTCGCATCCTGGTGCGTGTTATATCACTCACCTTGACTGCAATGGGGACCTGCGGCAGTTCCGGAGATCGGTGCGGCGCTGACAGTGGCCATCCTTAGTGTGGTTTTCCCCTAGGTGTTCCACAATCCCCACAGGCATTTGCCGGGATGGTACCTTAGATTAATTCCTTACCCTAATCCAAGACACATACAAGTGCACGGGGCTGATGAACAGAAACAACAACAGTGTACTTACAGTGTTTTCAAGTTGATCTCGAACTCCAGTTCTTGTTTAGCATACTTGTGCAATATCCCGTCAATGAAGGAGAACATGGGGGCCTTCACGGTGACGCCGCACCACGCACTTCAAGGCACCTCAGCACTACGATCGATCACGACAGGCAATGAGTCTCGCTCGGTCAACAACCCTCGCCCGCCAGGTGTTCACTAACATTCCAACTGATCTACTGATTAATTCGAATAAAATAATGAATGTAAGACTTCTAATTATCAGTGGTTTTAACGGTTGGACTAACGACAGACTAACGAGAGGAGCTCATGAGCAATGAATGAAGGGCAAGGAGTTGAAAGGTGGTGCCCAACGGCCTTTTAGAGGGTACCATCCCAGCATTTGGTTCGAGTTGAAAATGGGAAACCACGGAAAACCATTTCAAGGACGGCTGACGGCGGGGTTCGAACCCAAGTCTACCGAGTCGCAGATAACTTGGTCTCATGGCCTAGCTTCTGCTGTCGGTTATTATTATTGTTTCATTTAGGGGCTTGGACATAGAGTTTATTTCAGCTCCATGTACTTCGGGGTGTGAGTATGTGTGCAGAAATTGTCTGATAACCAGTACTATTGTGGTATCTGAGGTAATGTGTGTATTTGCAATTGAAAGCGAAGTTTGTAGTTTTATGTGACCAATAACCTTGTGATCGTGAGCCACGGGACCTCCTTTTTACGTGGAATCCGAATCGCAGGACATAGCATTTCATTTTGAAAATCTCACATTCACTGACCGGGAATCGAACCCGGTCCACCTTGGTGAGAGGCTAACAGCTTGACTATTGCGCCACTATTTGTAATTGAGGTGAGGATTGGGAAGAAGACAGCCATGGTCTTTTAAATTAAGAACCATCCCGGCATTTGCTTTGAGTAGAAGTAGGAAACCACAAAAAAACAATTCTAGAATGGCTGAAGTGGGAAATGAACCCACTTTTTCTCAGTTTTGCCTCACGAGGCTGAGTGTACCCCGTTGCAGCCTCAGACCAGAATTAAATTTCTTGCTAGGGCCGGGAATCGGACCCGGACCTCCAGGGTGGCAGCCAAGAATGCTAGACACTACTTAACAAGGTGGCCTCAATCATTTTTATACAAAAGTTTTATTCCCAATTCTTGCTCCGTACGAGAACACCTCATTCTTGAAATTTTATTCCTCGCATATTACTCCGAATTTAATTATGTTCTGAGTTCCGTATTAATTCCATTTTATTCCACATATAATTTCATTCCACCCTGAATATTTAATTTCATTCCACATTTATTTTCACTCCGAGTCGAAGGTTTACAGTAGGCTAATTTCATTCCGACACCAAGATTTAATTATATTCCACATTTAATTTCATTCCACCCTGAAGATGAAATTTCATTCCACAATTTAATTTCATTCCGAGTCGAAGATTTAATTTACTTACGATTTTCATTCCTTTTAATTCACGAAATGATTTCATTTAAACATTTCGCTCCTTACACTTCATTATTCACATTTTATTCCAGCTGTAATTCCACTTCGAATTTCATTCAGTATGCCATTTTCTCTTTAATACAGTTCTAGGGATCGCGTTTAATTTAGTTCTTTTTTTTACTGTTCCAACTATAGTAATTTTATTTCAATTCCTTATCACATATAATTCCATTTCAGAATTTTGTGTATTGAAACAATTTATTCCATTCCTTTTTATTTGAATATCATTCCAGTGCACATCCCTGCTTACCGGTCAACAAAGACAATCTTGATTTAGGGGTTGAGGTCCACTAGAGGTGTTTCAATGTCTAAAACAATATCCAGAACGTGTTTTATTCATGGTCATTGCCGAAGGCAGAAGACCCAGTGGGGTGGGGTGATAGGGTTACAGAAACATACAGTATTTAACACTAGGCATAACCTTACTGCAAATCTTTTAAAGAATGCTTTCCATACTTGTTTTCCCGCCTAATGTAGTGCGCACAATTTGTGTTGACCGACTGGAAAGCTTTCTTTAACAGAACTAGGCAACACTGAAGAATGAAGCCTCCGTGGCTTCGTCGGCAGCACGCCGGCCTCTCACCGCTGGGTCCGTGGTTCAAATTTCGGTCACTCAGTGTGAGATTTGTGCTGGGCAAAGCGGAGGCAGACAGGTTTTTCTCCGGGTACTCCGGTTTTCCCTGTCAAAAATTTCATTCCAGCAACACTCTCCACTATCATTTCATTTCATCTGTCATTCATTTCATAATTGCCCTAGAGGAGTGCGACAGGCTTCGGCAGGCGGCACAGTTCATATCCTCGCCGCTAGATGGGGGGCTTCATTCATTCCATCCCTGACCCGGTCGGTCGACTGGAAGCAGGCTGTGGATTTTCATTTTCAACACTGAAGAATGGCTTCTAACCCTTCAATTTACTACAAATCGGAGCGATGTTTCCTTTGGTGGCATTGTGAATGACACCATTAGAATAATTTATTATTGAATGTAAAAAACACATTACGTCAGCAGCATTAAATACATTTCCGGTTACAACAATTGTTAGTTGACAGTCAGTAACTTCAATTTCTTGTGGGCGCCCATGGCATTATAGTTATAGACTACATGCGGCTTTGCGCATAGCAAATGTTCTGCAGGAGTTCGGCTGGGAGATGTTTGAACATCCACCGTGTAGTCCTGATCTTGCTCCCAGCGATTTGGCTGGAGTTTGATAACTAGCGCACCACGTTGCCAGCGAAAGTTCATTCTGCTATGTTAATTAACTGGATAGAACTCATGATCATGAAGTCATCAGGTTGCTTTTACATCACTGACACCTTCATACTATAGAATTAATATAGGGTAGCTCAAGGAAACGTGTATGTTGAAAGAACGAAGATTTCTTTGACTGAGGTAGAGGATCCAGTCGCCGAGGTTCGAGCTGAAGACTGAACACGCCCATTGAAGGAAGAAAGGATGGAAGGTGCCAAGTGACTGGGATTGATTTATCTTTTTTTAGCCTATTTTCATTTATGAAAAAGTAGGCTTATGAGATCACCTTTTGTCCGTGAGTGTGCGTATGTGTGTGACTTTCAAAAACTTGTTAAGTACAAACGAACATGGCGGCCAAGCGAATTTGAAACATTTAAATAGACTTTTCTCGCGATTTAACGATCCGAGCGCATTGAAATTTGGTACAGCAAATGTTTACACACATTGTAATACACTGACATCTAATTTAGTTCAATTGTTTACATAACCTCAAGATGGTGGCTCTTCCTCCTCCTCGAACTCCGTACAGGCCATAGAGGCCCTGGGAAGGTAGAGGCTTCCACTCTTTGTGACATCGGCACTAGATGGAGTGGAGTTGTCAGTTCCATGCCCGGCCGTCTTTGCTCCCAGGATTTACCTCGGTACTCATTTCTGGTGTAGGTTGAGTAAACCCCAGGGATATTTGCATTTCCGAAAGTGGTAGTTTTGTTTCTAAAATCCGCTACCCGGGTGGGGATCGAACCTACTGCTACGCAGCCCCCAAGATGACGGCTCTGCGAAATTTCAAAATTAAGTTTTTATTTCTTGTGTCCTAATCATGCGATCGAAATCAACGTTTGAATGATAAACCTACCCAATAATCGTCATCTAACAGTACATAACTCTATGGTCGACACATATAAAACCCATCATGGCGACCATCAGAATGATTTAGACGGTTCTCAATACAGTATCTACTAATCTATGACAGCATTCAAACTGAAATATTGTATGTTGATAAAGGCTATTAACATAAGTTCACCTATGGAACATTCAATAACCTTGCCAGCACAAATCCAACATGGCGGCGATGCGAAATTTAAATATTTAATTGGACGTTTCTCGCGATTTAACCATCCGAGCGCAGTGAAAATTGGTACGGCAAATGCTTATAGAAATTGTAATCCACTAACATGTAATTTATTTCAATTGTTTTCATAACCTCAAGATGGCGCCTGTTCAAAATTTTAAAAGCCCGTTTTTATTTCTTGTGTCCTATTTATGCGATTGAATAAACCTACGCAATAATCTTCATGCAATAGTTCATAACTCTATGGCCTACATATATAAAAATCCAACATGGTGACCATTCGAAATATTTAGATAGTTCTCAATATCGACGAATCTATTACAGCAATCAAACTGAAATTGTGTAGACTATGTTGATAGAGTCAATTAACATGTAAGTAGGATATATGAAAATGGACTACTTAGTTCTTCATGGAACTACTTGTTTTACTTGCGTCAGTTCGCTAACGACACTGCATGACAACAAGTGTATGTGTGAAATTCTAGAATAGGCCTATTGTTTCGCATCCTAGTGTTAAGACATTACCGCCTCCCAGAAAGTACAAATCGACAAAGAGAAAACACGGCAATAATATCCCCACAAAGTAGTTTTATTTAGTGCTCAATGCTATATATTCTTTCACCGCAACATAGCTCGTGTATTGTCTCGAACGTGGCCTACGAAAGATACTGGCCCCAGTGCGAGCAGCCATCTTGTCTGTGACGTAGGCGAAGTAGTGACCTCGGTTGAGTCGACTTGTTTGTGAATTTCTTGTGAATAGCAGTGTGAGAATAGTTAGTGTTTTATAAAGTGTAACGTCCGTCCAACTTGTGTTGTGGTGCATCATGTAGCTGCAATAATCACGTAGCCTACAGGGTAAGTGTTAACACCTGCGATACTTTATTTCTGATTAATGCTACAGATTGATCAAACGCACGTGTGGTGCAGGTTATGTACGAACTTACGTTAGCCTAATATTGTGGATGTTAAGGACTATTAGAATGCATGCTAAGTTAATTATCTGAGTTAAAGTTAGAAATTTTCCCTCTACAGGAAATCAACATGCCGAGATGCTGTAATGTGGCTGGCTGTAAGAACAATTACAGATCTCAGCATGAAAATGTTTCTACATTTTCTCTTCCAAAGGACGAAAAATTAAGAAATATATGGCCTAGAAAAATTCCCACTGACTTCTCTAAAGTGAGCAAGCCTATAATTTGTATAAAACATTTTTCTGATAGCTCTGTTATCAGGACAGAGCAAGTTGATGGGGAAATAAAGACATTTGCTAGGAGTTATCCGAAGTTGAAACCTGATGCAGTACATTCAATATTTCCGAATTTGCCAGGATATCTATCCACTCCTGGGCCTTCTTCTAGAAGACTGTGTGATGCAGAGAAAGAAAATCTGGATAAAGCCATAGAAGCGAGCTTGGAAGACTTCAGACACTACGAAGAAGAGAATTCTGTGCACACTCTATCAGATATATCTGAACAGTTCTCCTCCAACGGGAATAAATTTAAGCAGGAATGGGCATATATCAAGACAGAAGACAAGTTGGTTAAGTGCTTGAAGAATGTGAGTGATGCAGTGCCCATAATTACAGGTTCTGTGTGTATTCTAAATAACCTCAGCATTGAGCTGGCTGTCAATGGGTTGCAGATTCCCAAACATTAAGTGCCACAAAACTTTCTTTGCATTACTAACAAAAATTAATTTGATGAACTACCTGTTCGTTGAAAATTCTGTGTGCGAAGAAAATGGAAGAAAGTTGTCAGCAGTGAATGTTTCTGTGAACATCCTACAGAGAAGTTTTTCGAGTGATGATTGTACACCATTACAGTTTTTAATAGAGCAAATTAAGTTTTTAGATGTTAAGGCAAACAATCGTAGTTACAATGGAGACACGTCACTCTTGGCAGCTTCCATATATGTTCACTTGTCATCAGCGTACAAAAAGTTACATCGGAGTGGTCATATTTATGTGCCTCATCCATCAAATTTACAAAAGTTGCTTGGTAAGTTTGATTTGAGTACTTTTGACATTAATGGGAGTATTGAGTAGCCTATCTCCGTCTAAAGAAGAAGTATTTGAAAGATCATGAATTGTCATAAATTACTTTTAGTTCATTTTATTGGAAAAGTTGAGCTGTACTCTTCTAAAGCCATGGCGAGACAAAGCCATTGGTCGCTACTTGGTTAGGCGACTATCTGGACGAAAATTATTGTTAGTAGTCCAAGCAAGGGGGTCTGGAGTTAGGTTTGTGGTTGTATGTAAAGCCTTACTATTACCAATAATGAGCGCTGACAGCTGTCAAAGCTAACACGTGGGGAAATGCTGCATTGCCACTGAAGCAGATCATGACTCATAATATTCCAAAAGGTTTCCAGGAAGGCACAAACACTGGGATCTGTGGTGTGTCGGCCGTATTCGTGTGAAAGGGCACAGTCGATGCAACAGAATGAGAATACAATGATAATAGGCTAATAATCATAATAAAATAAAATTTATAATACATAATGAAAGTTACCTAATCGCTCTAACTGCTGCTAACTTAATTAGGGGTTCTATTCCTTTCATGGCCCCCTCTTCGTCACTTGTGTCTGAATTGGATCCGGAATTGCTTTCCAGGGAAACGAACCGATCTACCCCATCATCGAGTATACACACATCAAAAAAAGTTTTGCATCACCTCGGTTCCCAGATCTCCGGCATATAGACGTTGACTGTGTATATTGTATCAAAGATACAGTCCCTTTGACTGTTCATAGATGTCACTAAAACTGCTCAAAGATGTAAACAACCATGCATGAGCAGGGCCTATTAGACGGAGGGGGTACGACAGCCGATCAGTTCCAGTCATTCCACCAGGACGAAGGTACGCTGCTCATGTTGTCTGTAGTTCTACCATGCCTAGAAGGTCAATACCGCAGTTCGATCGCGTCCGCATTGTTACTTTGTGTCAAGAAGGGCTCTCAACAAGGGAAGTTTCCAGGCGTCTCAGAGTGAACCAAAGCGATGTTGTTCGGACATGGAGGAGGTACAGAGATACAGGAACTGTCGATGACAGGCCTCGCTCAGGCCGCCCAAGGGCTACTACTGTAGTGGATGACCGCTACTTACGGATTGCCGCTCGGAGGAACCCTGACAGCAATGCCACCATGTTGAATAATGCGTTTCGTTCAGCCACAGGACGTCGTGTTTCAACTCAAACTGTGCGCAATAGGCTGCATGATGCGCAACTTCACTCCCGACGTCCATGGCGAGGTCCAGCTTTGCAACCCCGACACCATGCAGCGCGGTACAGATGGGCCCAACAACATGCTGAATGGACCCCACAGAATTGGCATCACGTTCTCTTCACCGATGAGTGTCGGATATGCCTTCAACCAGACAATCGTCGGAGACGTGTTTGGAGGCACCCTGGTCAGGCTGAACGTCTTAGACACACTGTCCAGCGAGTGCAGCAAGGTGGTGGTTCCCTGATGTTTTGGGGTGGCATTATGTGGGGCCGACGTACGCCACTGGTGGTCATGGAAGGCTCCGAAACGGCTTTACGATACCTGAATGACATCCTCCGACCCATAGTGCACCCATATCGGCAGAATATTGGAGAGGCATTTGTCTTCATGGACGACAATTCTCGACCTCATCGTGCACATCTTGTGAATGCGTTCCTTCAAGATAACGACATCGCTCGACTACAGTGGCCAGCATGTTCGCCAGACATGAACCCTATCGAACATGCCTGGGATATGTTGAAAAGGGCTGTTTATGGACGTCTTGACCCACCAACCACTCTGAGAGATTTACGCCGAATTGTCGTTGAGGAGTGGGACAATTTGGACCAGCAGTGTCTTGATGAACTTGTGGATAGTATGCCACGACGAATACAGGCATGCATCAATGCAAGAGGACGTGCTACTGGGTATTAGAGGTAGTGGTGTGTACTGCAATCTGGACCACAAATGCTGAAAGTCTAGCTGTATGATGGTACAACATGCAATGTGTGGGTCTCATGAGCAATAAAACGAGCTGAAATGTTGTTTGTGTTGATCTCTATTCCCTTTGTATTTAAAGGTTCCGGAACTCTTGGAACCGAGGTGATGCAAAACTTTTTTTGATGTGTGTACATTCACGTTTCGTAGCCTCATCCAGTTCTCGTTGCACTATTAACACTACACGCTTCCAGTTTTCTGAAGTAACTACCCTAATAGCCTAAACGGTAAGCTTCTCAACCTCACGGAGTGTGTAAATTTTATTATGCCGTTCTACATAACCCTTCACTTGACCCCATATCATTTCTATAGGATTGAAGTGGCAATGATATGGGGCAGCGTGATGATCTCATGGCCATGCTTTCTCGCCAGTTCATCAACGTGGTAGCTGGCGCTGCTGTATAAGGTTGAGAAGGATATTAATTCTGAATCTAAGTGGAACGCGGCTTATACACTTGCAGCAGACATGAATGTGCTTTTACATACCTTGTGTCCTTGTTTCATCTTCTGGGCGATATTACGTATTGAAATTAGGAACCCTAATTACTACTGAACCTCATATATGTACTAAAGTACATAAATATGTGTTTTTATTTATTGCTATTTTAAAAACAGCTGCCATGCTTCGACAGCACTAGCATCTGTGCATCTCGTTCAACTATCATCAAGGCTCACTCTAGCAGCACACACATTGCTGCCAACATGTGAGATACAAAATCACTATTGATAAAAAGAAGTGGGATGCAAAATCACTGTTGATAAAAAAAAAGAATCATCGGGATGCGTGAGGCAGTAACCATTGCGAAAACGCATTGATTTGGGCGTGTTAGGCTGTAACCATTGTCAAAAACCATTGGATTGGACAAAACGAAGGTTAGAATGGTCTGGTGTAGGTGCGGGCGCAGCTAGCGGGGCATGGTTGACACAAAACCATTGATCTGGGCGCATTAGGCAGTAACCTTTGTCAAAACCACAGTTGTGCGAAAAAAATACACATACTTATTACAGGAGAGCGATATATTGCATAGTAATTACCAGGGCTCGGATCGATATGCTCGATAAAATCTCCAGATATGCTCGAAAACCATGTGTTTTATGCTCGATAGATATGCTCGAAAAAACTGTTATATGCGGTTAAATAAGCAGAATATGCTCGAATAACACCGTTATAAACTATAGAAAGGAAAGTGAAACGAAAAAACCAATAACGTACCTTTATATACGAGCTTTATTTTCTAATAATCGCATTCAAGTTTTTCAAGTATATATAAGAGAAGTTTTCTTATAAAAGTTACAGTTTAAAAATTCATTTACAAAATGTTCAGAATTAGGCGAGTCAATGAAGTGGATCAGCATTGGTCTGTACAACAAGAATTTTTTCTATGTTTTCAGTTTTGAATGATTTTCTTAAATCAGTCAATAAAAGTTTCAATGACGAGAACGACCTCACTATTCGCATCAGATAGGCTTTTCAATAATTATTTCTGTTTTCGAACCTTATGGAATGTCAGGGTCTGAATTCGGGGGGGGGGGAATTCGAAGAAAAACAAACTATTTAGACGAAAACCGCAAGAATATGCATTTGTATGCTTCTATTCTGAAAACCGCGGTTTTATGCATTTATATGCTCGATAAATTTCAATTCTGTTGGTCCCCGAGAGGTGAAAATACCACTGAAAGGCTTCTTTCAATGTGTACTATTCAGGAAAAAAGATATGCAAATATGCTCGAATCCGAGCCCTAGTAATTACAGAGCAGATAACAAAACACACTCATTTCAGCCGTGGAAATAGAAAATCATTACAGAGATGCGAAATATTGCACCCACTGGCCTAATTAGAGTCGTAAACTGAGTGCTGCGCACGAATGATGCCCACTAGACACTGAACTGGGCACTTTTTTGTTTCACATAATACCGTAATGGCGAGGTTGGCAGTACTGTTATGGTACTGTTTTGAAGATTGATTTGAACAATGGCGCTCACAGCTGTGATTTTCGCTTTATTGGGATGGCTGGGTGGGTCATAGACGGCGGAGGAGGAAACATCTATTAAAACATTGCTCCCTTATTTATTTCTCATCGTTTTATAAAGTATTTTGGCTAATTCATGTATTATAGTCTACAGAATGTTATCGCTCGTTCTATGTTCATTCAGCGCTACCGAGAAGGATTCCTTTTGTCAGAGAGCTGTCGCATGGTAGGCTACACTATGGCGGTCGAACCATTCCAACAATCGCAGCTTCGTACTTGAAGTTGTTGGAGCTTATTCTATCTGTACTGTGTGGTACGACGCATTGTCCATTACAATAACACTGTGTTCAGGGATGTTGGGTAACAATATTGTATCTGGAACCATTTTAAAAACTGGTTGTAGTCCATGTCTTCATGGTAATCGCCAGTTCTTTTCGACCTCAAGGGCAAAAGTGTATTATTAACAAAGCCGTGTGATAGCCCGGCGTGTAGAATAATAAATCGACCCCCTCTGTCTGACGGCCCTTTCATTGTTCCCTGAACTGAGTTGTCACTCCAACTCTTAGACACTGTGACCCACGTTTCATCTAACCACACAATATTCATAACATTTTTGCCCTACTAAGTTTTGAATTCTCCAGTATTTTCACCCAATTTTCACTAAATTTTGTAGGTTCCTTAAAGTGAGCATAATTAAGGGAATTCTAAACTTTAAAGCTATTTGGTTCAGTCATTTAGAAATTATAACATATTTTATGTAATAAATATGCAAATTTTGAAAATGTCCCAGGCACATCAAACTTAAGGTTATCAATCTAAAACTTCTATCGAATGATCATCAATGGTATACAAATAAAAATTGGTATTACTTTTAAAATCAGTGCAAATGGTTTATTGTTAAAATATATTTTTCTTAGAATGACCTGTTGTTCTGTTAAAATATGTCATTTTTTCAAATTTGAACCTAAATATTTCTGAAAGTTAATAATATTTTCCAAAATGGATACCATATATTATTAAGACCACAAAGTTGTATCTGCAAACTAAGTTTGAAGGTAGTGGGATCAAAACTCGTGCAGCTGGAACATTTAAAATGCTGAAAAATATAGTATTGTTTTAGATCCCTTAGTTGGGGGTAGTTAGATCTAAAACGGACGTGTTATTGTGTTGATTTGGAGAGTGATTCCTAGAGGGGGGGGCAGCTTCCCGTGCCTGGGTAAGCTGACCAGTGTAGAGTGTTGTTTAGTGTTAGGATGCTAGGGGATGCTCCTATAAAGACGTAAGTGTATTCCAGGGGATGATCCTTTGAGCCAGGTTAATGTACTGGACTCCCAGCTGGTCGAAAGGAATTATATAACAATCCTGCTTGTGTCAGCTATGCTGGCGGTTTGCAGCCAGCGGTCGCGTGTGAGAGACACAATAGAACTTGAGCCAGCGATTACAAGCTACTGTTGTCACGCTTACTCGTGGCGGGAATCAGGAAAGGCGTTAGGACGTAAAGAGGCGTGTAATTAGTAAGACAAGTGTAGTGTACTGACCAAGTATTTATTGGTCAGTGATGTATGAAATTGTATGTCCCTTTTAGGGGAATGTAATAAATGTTATAAGTTTAAGTGTACAAGTTTGTGGTGTAGGTTACAAAATATAGGATCTCTGAACACTGCTGACTCACCTGATGATAACAGCTAGGGCCTCCGGCTGACACACTGTATGACTGATAATCGAGAGAGAGCTGTCCTCCTTAAGGCCTTCCTCTTATAGGCTTTGGTGTTGTGCTGTCAGCATTCCATTGGCATAGATGCCCCAGTTAGTTATAGTGTAGCAGTTTATGGTGTGATGCAAGTGTTTGGAAAGCCTTCCAGGCTGGTTAGCTGCCCTTGCTGTGTGAAAGATGTTGTTCTGGACTTATGAGATTTGCCAGTTAGGGATGGTTTTAATAGATGATGGAGGGTGGCTTCCAGGGGGTGCAACCCCCTGGGGGCCTGTACAAGCCTCTTCCTCTGTTTAGTTCGCGTCCCCGCGAACGGGAACGGAACGTGAAGTTGGGGTGTCGTCGTAGTAGGTAGTAGTGGAATCTTCCTTGTGTCTGATCTTCGTTTCTTCTGTTCCGTGTAGAGGTGGTGATGTCGTGTTGATGTAGGGATGTCGTGTAGATGTGAGATCAGCTCGTGTTCAGAGGGGTGGGTTTTGGGATATACATATACATTTGACATTTTAAGGCAGTTCATGAGAAAAAAAATTGGCATTTGCAATATATAAAGAGTTCCACAAAAAAATACATGGTTTTAAACATTATGTAATATATTGTTGTGCAGGGAGGAAAAAACCCAGGGCTGGACGGGTGATTGTGCCGTCCGCCTCTGTCTTGGGGGAAAAAAATGCTCCCTGCAATGTGAAAGATGGAAGAAGTAGAAAAAATAGGTGTTCCAGGGTATAAGTTAAAGGAAATATTTAAAATATGTTTATTGTGTTGGGATAAAACGGAACACCTTTACAAATTGGGACGTTAGAAGAAAGAAAATGAAAGAAACAAATCATAATCATGGTGTACATGTGTTTGACAAGAATATGTGTGTTCACAATGTGTGGCATCATAATTTTGTGTGTAGTGCCTTTGAACAATATTGCCGTATTTTGTATTACATTATATTACATTATATACTTAAATCTATCTATGTTAATTATTAATTATGCTATACCTAGACGGCCGTGTCTATTGTAACTTGCGTGCACGCTACCTTTTGTATTTAAGTGCCGTCCCACGGCTAATCCTGTCCGGCCGTTTCCCGGTGTAGCTTAGTGGTCGTGCCGCTGATATATACCTTTACTTTGTGAACCATTATCTGTGGGCGAATGCTTTCACACTTGACAGTGAGAGTCGCCACCACAGATCGGTTGCGCCCTCATTGCCGTATTTTGCGTCGCATCTTTGACGCCTTGTGTTCTTTGTTTATGTTGATCTGTCAGCAAGCCTGATACCCCACAGGTATCAACCCTGCTGTTCAGATTTCTGGAGTGTAGCTGTAAAAAAAATGGAGGTGTATGTGTTGGGTTGTGTGTGAGGATGAATACGAATTGTAAATACAAATTAGTGCGCAAAGGTGGTACACAATAATATCATGGCACAAATAACATGCTGCTGCTGTATGGCAGTGAAATCACAGTCACCAGTGCCATATTCCTGGTGACGACGCCTGAAAAAATGGAGAGGTTAAGAAAACATATGAATATTGCATATCAGCTACTGTGTCAGTGTGTTCACTGGCTGAAGCTCTTTCTCCCCTGGAAAAAAATAGCATGATTAGTGTTAACCTGTGGCCACTATTACTGTCATGTTCTCTTTACACATGGTTGTGTTATTTGATGTATGATCGGGCTTACCCTACACGGTGCCGTAATGTTTTTTCTTACTCTCAAAGTGTTTATATTAGTCTTAATTAACCTAGTTAATCTAACTTAATGTTTTATCGGGCTTACCCTGGCAATGAATTTGAGTCGCCAGGCGCCGAGATTTTATCTTAATCTAACTTATTCTAGTGTGTTATCGGGCTTACCCTGATGACGGATTTGCGTCGCCATCAGGTGCCGAGATCGTTACCTTAATTATGGTAAGTAAAAAAAATGGTTGCTATTATTAAGCCGAATGGGTGGCCTTACTCTATTGCCGAAATATGCTGTGCTATTATTTAGCAACAGCGGTTAGTAAATTTGCTTAATCCTAAGTTGCGTGTCAAATGCAACTGTCTTACAGCTAAAATTTTGACCAGGGCGATCGCCTGAGGCAATTTACTTACTCAGATCACCACCCGTACGTATTCTAGAAACACCGGTTGTCTCTAGAACCGCCGGATTCCGCCCCCTTAATACTAGTTGTCGACGCTTATGCTAATGATTACTAACTAGTATTAATATAGTCGCAGGCGGCTTACGGTGCCTCTAAGCAAACCGTCTCACCCGCTGTATTTATCTGCTCATTGCCGTTGCCTTTGCATATGTTGTTGTTGTTGTTGGATCTGCCCACTTTGACCCCTTTGAGGGCTCGCCATGCTCCTCATTTAATGCCCTTGGCTGCCCGCTGCGTCACCATTTATGTGGGCATTGGACATCGTCCAATGGCATAGTATCATCTTCGCCCTTATTGGCAGTAATGGTATTCTCTTCGCCTTTATTGGCAGTGATAGTATTCTCTTCGCCTTTGTTGGCAGTAATAATATTCTCTTCGCCCTGGTTGGCAACAATAATGCTTCACTCCCGCGCATAGGAGTCTCGCTTCTCGCTGTAGAAGCCCTACTTACTTATATTTAACTAAAAGTCTAGTCCTAGTTTGGTCGTCCCTAGGGTCAACTCCTGAGTCCGGCGTGGAGCTGGCTATTTCTCCCACCATCCTCAGAAAGTCTCCCCTGCAGGTCTTGGCTTCGACGACCGTGGCACATAGTGGGTGTAACATCTCTTCGTCCTGGGGGCAGGCTAGGCACACCTAGGATTCCGAAGTTTGCCCGTGCCGGGCCATGAATGCCTCAACCTTACGTGGTTCGTCTTTTTGGTCTAGTCGTTAAGTTGACTAGGGTAAGGCTCATCATCGCCTTACCCGCTCTGCTCCAGTTTGGTGCCTCTGGCCTTCTGCTTGTGTCGTTATCACCAATCAGCGTGTTATCAGATTCCTTTTTATGTAAAAAATATAAGTGTACTGTGTAAATAATTTATTGTTTATAAAATGTAAAATTTTTCAAGTGTTTTGGGGTTGTAGAAACTTCTAAGTGCATAGACTACTTCAGGTCTACTGTGCTATGTCAGATTTCCAGCTGTAATGTTTTGTTGATTTTCCTGGAGGCGTTAGTAGGGTTTATAGCGTTAGGTTCCCTGTTATTAGGATACGGGGGGCGTTATTCGTTGAATAGGCTTGAAGCAAGGTAGGAGAGGGTTGCGCATCTTTGGGCTTCATGTAAATGGTGGCCTAAAGCCGGTGATGCTGCTGGGATGCTTCTACAATGAGTGGACGGGGGTAGGTATTTCCCGGGATTGCAAAAATTTAAAAATTCCATGCAGGAGTAATACTAATGATAACCCAGGTGTGTGGGTGGGATATTCCATGCATGTATCTGGATATGAGGCGTATCCGCACTCATCTAAGGATAGGTATCGGTCAGTGTAAAATAATATTATGTCCCTTTCATGCGGGATTATTTAATTTAAAAAAATGGTTAGTATATGATTTTGGCCTCATCTCTTACTTGGAGATGCGCATTACGCTTAATTGTCGTTTTCCGACACACCCCTAATATTCAGGTGTTAGCATTGAGATCCAGGGCGTAGGAAGCCCTCTCTTTAAACGCATGAAGTCTATCAACCCCGATGTATATTTTGTCATGTAGTGTAGCTGTTTTTATCGTGTCTGTATGTCTGTGTTGGTTAATGTTGTAATTGGGAAGGTTATGGAAGGGGAGTAGTGTAGTAAAATGGTAGCCTGTGGGTGGTATATTGGTAATCCCGCTCGGATTATCCACTTATGCTCCTGTCATTCTCCCTTGGTCCATGTCTGCTTTCTATCCGCTTCTTTGGATAGTGAAGTGTGGTGACGCTGTGACGTCACGACCTAATCTGGTCTCCCATTTGTAGTGTTAATGTAGCAAGTGATCGTGGTGTGCCTGGCCATGTCCTGATAGCCTGTAATGATTTTTTAGAAATAAAATCGAGAAAAGAAGTTATTAGGGGGGAGGTCGTGTTTCCTCAGAGCCCCTGTCTGTGTTTGCCCCTGATTAGTGAGCGCGTATGTATGGGACTATGTTCCGCTACCCCATGCGGGCGGGAGGCCTGTTATCGGCTAAGTCCTATCGTGTATCGCGTGTCTGAGTGTCAGATGGCGCGTGCACCTTGTCAACATCTTTGTAGATATGTCCCTGTGGCCCTAAGGTAAGTCCGGCTTATTATGTTTGTACGTTGCTAAATGTCACCACTGTTGTAACAGTGCTGAAAAATGTATGGCATTATAATTGGTCTGTGTTTGTGATCTCATGGTCACTGCCGATATAACAATAGTGTCTGTCGGCAGCAGTGTTGCAATGCGGTGGTCTCTGCAAGTCAGTATTTCGTCACGTTATGTTTACATTTGTTTGTGTGCATGAAGTCTCTGACATTGCGTAGGTCGGCTGTCGGAACGTGAATTTTTGCGAACGTCGGCATGTTGTTATTGCTTGAGATTCCGTGAGTGCCAATGTGCTAATCTGTCCCGCTTTTGTTAATCGATGTTATGTGTACACTGCTTTCGCAAGACTTTGTTTTGTGTAACCATGTGTAATCCATGTCTGGGAAGTCTATTGTGATCCCCTTGGAGGTTACCGATAAAAAAAACTCCTGTGTCTATAGGCATGTGTCTGACCCAGTTATTTACTTATCTGTGGCCAACTTCAGTGTAATTGGGCGTCTGGATTTTTGTTTCCCATGGCGTCCAATTTTTGCTGGGATTCGGACCCGTGATCATGTAATTCTCCGTGTTCTATGCCTGCGTTGTGTTTTTGGGATTTAGGTGTCCCCAGTGTGGTTTTTTGATTGTGTCTTTCGTACCAAAAATACCATTGGTTAGTTAGTTTTTGGTACGACTGTGTAGTGTGGTCGCGGGTTCGGACCCGGCTTGCTGTAAGGACTTGGTATGACGATATCTGTGCCGTATATACCATGACACATGTATCGTGTACTTGAAATGCGCAGATGAACATACGCATTCCTGTGAAGAGTTTGTGTGTTTTTGAATTCTCCTCGTAGTGTAATTTGGGGAGTTATAAGGTTTTGGATCTGACGTGAATGATGGCGCTTGTTCCAGTTCAACCTGGAGTGGTCTTAGTCCGTCTGTATGTGTGAAGGTCGCCCAGTCACGAGTGTCTTATCGCTGACGGCGATAGTATTGAATTACAATGGCGTGCGCACTCACTTGTTACTTGTTTTGACAATGCTCCGTGTCCGGCACGTGTGTGTGTCTGGGCCTGAGTGCTATCTCTGTAGTTGCGAGTAGGGCTTTCCGTAATGTAAAAGAACCTTCCGCTAAGTAAATTTGTGTTCCCAAGTTTTGTGTTAACTGTAAGCGTGGGTCGAGTATATCCCTATTAATGGTACTAAATGTCGTTATGCACGAGTGTCTCCGGGCCGCTAGTCGCGTGTTTGGTGACTAGGTGTCGGAGGTGATTTTGTTGTTTTCCGCTTATGAATATCTGTTAGTGGAACTGTCCCTTACTTTCCTATCCTGCAACTGGATAGCTACCCGACCTTACATTCCTGGTATTCAGAAGGTTGCGGGTTTGAGACCGTCTTTAACCAGAGTAATTGTTTCTGGTGCCATTCTAGGCTGTGTCTCCGGGACAGTTCTGCCAAGTGTTGGGGTCGTATCCCGGTGCGGTCAGCGAGGTCCGAAAGCTATTTCTTGGCCTTCTTTCCACGTCTGCCAGTGGGATCACTTCCCTTCCTCTTGGCAGTGTTTCCGCCTTTACGTGTGGGTGTGGGAGCTTTGCGTGTATGATATGCCTTCATACGGCGGGCGTGAATAGTGTCTTTAATGAGCTTGCGTCCATGGCGCACGTTAACGATATAGTTTAGGTCAGATACCTTCCTGCAGACTTTGAAGGGACCTGACCAACGTGGCAGGAGGAACTCAGACACATATTTCTTACGGGCGGAATTGGAAACCATAACCAATTGCCCGGGTGTGTATTCCACGGTCTTTCTATGCCGATCGTACCGTTCTTTTTGTTTTCTCTGCGCCACGGCTATGTTATTTCTAGCGTCCATGCGAGCTATCTGCAAGTGCTCTAGCCGGGCGGCATTGTCTGTGTGCGTATCCTGTGGGATACATATGTTGTATATGGGACTTCTGGGCGTGTATCCGTGCAGTAGGAAGTGTGGAGAGTGTTTTGTAGCCGTGGATATGGAGGTGTTATAACTAAAAGTTATGGGCTGCAGATAATCATCCCAGTCTGTCCCTGCGTCCCCTGTGAATTTAGCCAGGGCTATTCCAAGTATTTTATTCATACTCTCCGTGAGTCCGTTGGTTTGCGGGGAAAAACTCGTGGTAGTGTATGCCTTAATCCTGAGTATCTCCAAAAACTGTTGGAGCACTCTCGAGGTGAAAATAGTACCTCGGTCGGATAGTAAGGTTTGGAATAGGCCATATCGTGTAACTATGTCAAATAAGAATTCGGCTATGCTGTTCGTGTCTGCTTTGGGAACAGCCTTCGTTATCATGTATCGGGTGAGATACTCGATGGCAACCAGGATATATTTATTGCCTTTCTGAGATGTCGTAATAGGGCCTTTAACATCTATTCCGACTCTGTGAAATAACTCTCCTACGGGAATTGGGTTGAGTAATCCATGAGGCTTGCCAGGCCTTGTTTTGAATCGCTGGCAAGTGTGACATGTCTTTACGAAGGTGTCTATGTCGGCCTTCATGTTTACCCAATAGTACTTGTCACGGATTCTAAGGTATGTTTTATGCGTACCTAAATGTGCCCCTGCCAGTGGGCTATTGTGGTGTCCGATCATGCTATTCTCTTTCAATGACTCCGGAACAGCTATAGGTGCGTTATCGTGCATGGCTGTGGGCTTAAATTTCAGTACCCCGTCTTTGTCTAGGAAAAATCGCCTAGACAGCCGTGCTGTCTTGGAGTCCATGTTATCCAAGTTTTCTAGTGCCATTAGAATCTGTCTCAAGTACGGATCACGTCCTTGCTCCTGCTTGATGTTAATCACCGTCAGGGCAAAAGTGGGCATGTCGTCCCATTCGTGGTCCTTACTGTCATCCGGGGGATCGGCTACTGGCAGCCTAGACAACCCATCTGCGTCTAGGTGTGTAGCGCCTTTCTTGTGTTTGACCACGAAGTTATATTCATACAGGCGGAATATAAACCTGTTGAGCCGCGAATTTGGGTTTTTAAATTTGTCCCAAAAAAGCAAGCTCGCGTGGTCAGTCACTACCGTGAACTGGATACCATAGAGGTATACCCGAAAGTAGTTCACTCCCCATGAAAATGCCAGCATTTCCCGCTCTGTGGCAGAGTATCTAGTCTCAACGGCCGTTAGTTTCCTGCTAGCGAAAGCGACGGGCCGTATGCGCCCTTCTGCGTCTTCCTGCAATAGGGCCGCCCCCAGCCCGTGCTGGCTGGCATCCACATGTAGAAAGGTGGGCCTATCACTATGGAAGTGTTGCAATAATGGTGGTGAGGTCAATAGTTGCTTCAGTGTGTTGAAGGCATCTATGTGTTCCTGTTTAATGCTGAAGGGCGTCTTTTCCCGTGTGAGCTCAGTTAAGGGGTGGGCGATGTGCGCAAACCTGTGGATATACTTGCGATAATACGAGGCCAGGCCAATAAAACTGCGCAATTGTTTCAAATTTGTGGGCATTGGGATGCCCGTTATTGCGTCAGTTTTCGCTGGGTCGGGAATAATGCCCTCTCTGTTTACAATATGGCCCAATATGTTAATCTGCTGTCTGGCAAATTGACATTTCGCAGGTTTAAGCCTTAACTTGGCCTCTCTGTTCCTTGCGAAAGCCTCCTCCAAATGTACGATATGTTCGTCAAAGGTATGGGAGAAGACCGTTATGTCGTCCACGTAGACTAATACGGAACGCCATTTTAGGCCTGAAAATGTCTTATCCACTAGCTTTTGGAAGGTTTGGCTGGCGTTACGGAGGCCCATTGGTAACCTTGTGTAGGTATATAGCCCGTTCTCTGTAACGAACGCCAGCTTGTGCCTATCCGGTTCATAGACGGGGATTGAATAGAATCCACTATAACAATCCATCGAACTGAACCAGCTAGCTCCGCCAAGGGCGTCCAAATAGGTGTCTGCCCTTGGTAGTGGATAACTATCATTTTCGATTAACTTATTGAGCCTACGGTAATCAGTACAAAACCAGTGGGATCCGTCCCGTTTTTTGGTCAGCAGGACTGGAGAGCTGTAACTTGAAATAACGGGGACAATGACCCCTGCCTCGAGCATCTCCTTGATCTGAGCGTCGATGGCGTATCTCTCCTTCTGGCTCACCCTGAAGGGAGGCTGGTGTACTGGCCGGTCACTGGTGAGTGTGACGTGGTGTTCGATGAGGTCTGTCACAGCGAGATCCTTCATCGAATGGGCAAAAATATCCCTGTTGGCCTTCAGGAGCTCCGTGCGCCTTTTATTTTGCTCCGGAGTCAGGTCCTGTCTGTGGTTCTGGTTGGCCGCCTTATCTGTTTGTGTGTCTGTGTGTTGGCTGATAGTGTGCAGTGCAGAGGCCTGGTGCTCGTGATTTTCTCGCTCCGCTCGAATCCCATCTGTGTTCCTGGTGTATATCATGGGATGTGTGGTGAGCCTCTGGTCGTGCTTTAAAAGCATCTGACCGCTAGCGAAATTTATGCTAGCCTCATATTTAGCGAGGAAATCCATGCCAATTATGGCTGACGCAGAAAGATGTTCTATAACGAACATGGGGTGTGTTGTGGCAAAATGGTCTAGCCTAAGATGTATGTTTGCCACCCCCGCGTTTTCTAGCGTCTGAGCATTGGCCGCTACCAGCCGGATGTCACCCGTGACATCGTGTATTTGGGCTTCGGTAACGTGTCTTCTATTTACACAACTTACCGCTGCCCCAGTGTCAATTAGGGCCTGCACTCTGTGGCCATTTATGGTGGCGTGTATCGTGAGGGCCGATACCTGAAATCCATTGCCCTGCACCGATGTGTTATGTAGGATGTATGTTGTTGTTGTTGCTACCGGCGGAACATCTGTACTGGGAAGGCATGGAGCTGGCCGCTTATCGTACCTGGCACGCTTGGCCTCTAGGCTTGCTTTCTGTCCCGAGTGCTTTGCCTCGGTCAGCAAAGTGCGCTCACCAAGTACATTGCCAGCTCTCTTAATCGCTCGCGCTGTGGAAATAGAAGTCTGCTGGCGAACGTTTAATGCACTGACCGTTCCCAGCTTTTGTGTAGGTGTGCTGTTGTTTTCTTCCTCTCGGGAAGGTGTGTCTGCAAATGTGACCCTGAGCTTGCCCTTGTTACCCCCGTTTTTTGTTCCAGGCGGTCGCGAGTTCGACTCTTGTTGCTGGCTTCCCAATGCCGAGCGAGCTCGCGTCCTGCGCCTGTGTGTGGTCACTTCCCATCCTGCATTGTGGTGTAGGGGATATGATTTTCTGTTTGGAGGGTGTGGGTGTGTTCTCGGTCTGTTTGTGCGTAATTATGAGGGGCGTATAATGTCCCGCCTTAGGGTTCCCTGTAAAGAGTATGTGCAGGTCCCTGTTAAATCCCGCAGTTGAAAATAGCGGGGGCGAGTGCACATTAGTGTATACGTGGATATTGGCTTTAAGCACCTTGCCGAGAGCGGTCACCTCTACAGCACTGGCATAGGTGCCGTCCCTACCCATGTATTTTCTGTAATCCGCCCCGGTCTGGAATGGGTTTTCCCGCTCGTCCGAGACAAAGTCTCGGTACTCTTTCCAGTTGGCCAGGATATGTTGGACCGTTTTCTGTCTGTAGTCCCCATGATAATCCTCGGTGTTCCGGACTAGGAAGCTCATGGCCCTAAACAGACAGTTGCCGTCTCCTTGTACGGGGTGTTTTTGGAAACGGCCCGGGTGCGGATCGTCAGCCTTAGCTTTGGCTGGGTGCTTCTTCGCCTTACTCTTATGAGTTTGCTTGGGGGAAGGGACTCTCTGGTGTTGTGTTGGGGGAGGAACCTCAGCCGCTTCATCAGCTGGCCGAACCTCCCCTTCTAGGCTTTTTTTTGAAACGTAGGAGTGCGCCTGCCTGTACTGTATGTGCGCCCCCCCCCCCCCCTCGGGGTGGCTGCGCCAGCTCCCCGCCTGCGGTGTGTGGCTAGGTGTGGGGAGTATTGCCCCCCTGTCTGTCCGGCGGGGTGCCTCATCCCTGAACTCCCTCGGGTGTTCGTCGGGGAGGGGGTAGTGTTCCGGGCCCTTTGTGTATGTGTCTGTATTGTCCCGTCCTTTTGTAGGTTTTCTAGCCTGCCGGTTATTGCCCGGTGGTCCGTTTTCCTGTCTCCGCCAGGGTGGGGTGTATGTCTGCTGCTGTGGGGGCGGGTTTTCCCGTCGATTCCCCTTTTCCCTGTACCGGGAGGCTGCATACCCCTGTCTGGTCGGGGGTGGGTTTCCTCGACGGTCCCCATTTCCCCTGTACTGTGTGGGTGCATAGCTTTGCCTGCGTGGGGGGCGGGTTCTCCCGATATTCCCCATTTCCCCTGTACTGCGGGGCTGCATAGCCTTGCCTGCTTGGGGGTGAATTTTCCCGGTATTCCCTGTCTGCCCTGTATTGTGGGGCAGCGTAGGCCTGTCTACTTGGTGGCGGGCTGTTTCGTCGGGGGATGGTGTGCTCGTACTCCTCAGGGTAGTATTCCTGTGTGTACGGGGATGGTGGTCGCCGTGTGGGGTATGTCGGCTCTATGTCCGTGTACGATACCGGTGAATACCGAGGAGGGTAGTGTGGCCTATCCTGTGGGTGAGGTGTTGTTGGCCGCTGTGGAGGGTAGTAATTTTCCTCCCTCCCGTAGCGTCTCCTCTCAGTGTACCCCCTATCCCATTCAGGATAGTAGCGCTCTTGTGTGTCCACTTGTTCATCCCTTAGCGGTCTCCCGCCTGCTTGGATGGCAGCTATGGTCAATTTCTCCATCCTGTCCACTAATTCGTCCATTTTATGATTAGTGTCGTCTTTTTGTGTCTGGAAGTGTTGATCCACGGCTTTATCCGTAGCTTTCTCCGTGATCTATCTCCCTTCCTCTATGGTCTTTATGTTGTTCAACATGTGCTGGACCGTGGGGTTGTTCATAATACACAACTTGTCCACTACGGATGGTCTGAGGCCCTGCATCAACAGCTTGACTTTCTGTTTGTTCGTCATAGCTGCGTTATATTTGTCGCACATTATCAACTTTACGTTGATGTATGCATGGGCGCTTTCCTTAGGTCCCTGTGACCTCTGTCTGATTTGGTCGTACAGGTCGTCATCATCTGGTATGAGCTGGAATTCACTTTTCAACAATAAAGTGATTTCCTCCCATGTGGCAGCTTCTAGTGTGTCCTCATGGAGCTCATACCATGTCATGGCCGCCTTTGTGAGGTATGCAGGAAGGAGCCGTTTTCTGACTTCCTCGCTCCAACCATTGATCCGAGCCGTTCTATTGAAGGCCTTGAGGTATTCCTCGGGATCCTGGCCTTCCCCCGTGAACTTTGTGGGGTGGATCATGGGGTATTCAGTGTGTCTGTTCATTTCGTGTTCGGCTGTCTCTTGTTGGCTGTGTAGTGATTGCGATCTGTCTATGTTGTTCGCACTGCTATCGTGTGCCGAGGTGTTTGGGTTACTCAGAGGGGAATTAGCCTCGCTTCCCGTGTACGACACTTGTGTTATGTTACCAGGTGGCTCGTCACCTGATATGTCGGTACTGATTGATGGTGTGTTGTCGTACTGTGTGGATTTGACTACATGTACAGTCCTGTCTAAATCCTGTTTCACTGTTTCCAGAATAGTGTGGGTGTCTAGAACTGCCTCTGTCGTGTGATTATCTGACTTAACAGTGTCTGTCTCTAGTAACTGTGTAATGCGCTCGAGCAGATTACCAGCTTTCTGCTCTGTGATTTGCAGTTGCTGCAACAATAGGGGGTGGAGTGTTGGCAGGCAATCTACTTCACAGGCGCTGGATATTGGTGACTCTTGTCTGTGTTCACTGGCCTGGGTTCGTGTAAAATGTATAACTTGTGCTGCCGCTGCAGGGTGTTGAGCGCGGATCTCTGATGTCTTGAATTCGAGTTCCCTAAGAACTTGTACTGCAGTCTGGTCAGTTATTAAGTCACTGTTCTTAATTTTTAGCTTCGGCAGGAGTGGAGTTGTACTAGCCGACAAATGGTGCGCAAAGTCTCTTAGTGTGGTTCTAAATGTGGACATTTAATTTCCACTGACTTTGCACTATGGGGCCAATGGGGGTGGGTGTGATAATACAAACTCCTATGTAACAGGAAAAAAAATGTGGGACGTAATATGGGATTTAAAAAAATTCTTCCCAGTCTCGCTTGGCTGTGTGCGGTACGGTAGGGGTCGTTTCTACTACGAGGGCTCGTTGTGTGAGACCCACCCTTACTGTGCGTAGTAGAGGCGCCTCCACCAATCTGTTTTAGATCCCTTAGTTGGGGGTAGTTAGATCTAAAACGGACGTGTTATTGTGTTGATTTGGAGAGTGATTCCTAGAGGGGGGGCAGCTTCCCATGGCTGGGTAAGCTGACCAGTGTAGAGTGTTGTTTAGTGTTAGGATGCTAGGGGATGCTCCTATAAAGACGTAAGTGTATTCCAGGGGATGATCCTTTGAGCCAGGTTAATGTACTGGACTCCCAGCTGGTCGAAAGGAATTATATAACAATCCTGCTTGTGTCAGCTATGCTGGCGGTTTGCAGCCAGCGGTCGCGTGTGAGAGACACAATAGAACTTGAGCCAGCGATTACAAGCTACTGTTGTCACGCTTACTCGTGGTGGGAATCAGGAAAGGCGTTAGGACGTAAAGAGGCGTGTAATTAGTAAGACAAGTGTAGTGTACTGACCAAGTATTTATTGGTCAGTGATGTATGAAATTGTATGTCCCTTTTAGGGGAATGTAATAAATGTTATAAGTTTAAGTGTACAAGTTTGTGGGGTAGGTTACAAAATATAGGATCTCTGAACACTGCTGACTCACCTGATGATAACAGCTAGGGCCTCCGGCTGACACACTGTATGACTGATAATCGAGAGAGAGCTGTCCTCCTTAAGGCCTTCCTCTTATAGGCTTTGGTGTTGTGCTGTCAGCATTCCATTGGCATAGATGCCCCAGTTAGTTATAGTGTAGCTGTTTATGGTGTGATGCAAGTGTTTGGCAAGCCTTCCAGGCTGGTTAGCTGCCCTTGCTGTGTGAAAGATGTTGTTCTGGACTTATGAGATTTGCCAGTTAGGGATGGTTTTAATAGATGATGGAGGGTGGCTTCCAGGGGGTGCAACCCCCTGGGGGCCTGTACAGTATTGAGAAAAAGCTAACTTGATTTAAAAAAACAGTATTTTTGTGGAATTACCTGCATCAAAACTTCCCTGAGTTTACAAAATCACTTTTTCCACACTTCAGAGGTAACTTATTGCTAAACCCATGATTCTCCTTGATGTTTACACGAAGATTTACTGCAACATTCACCACACAGGTCTGTAAACAAATTTTGGAGGGCACCCATATATGAATGAGAATGTGCTCATCATTAAAACTAGGCCTCCTCACTAAAATAGGCCTATTCCAGTTTTCTGACACTGGCAGAAGAAGTAGTTGCAGCTATTGAACTTGCATTACTACGACAAGGTCTTGGAGGAGATTTAACTTCACATATAATATCACTTGGGTTTGATCTCTCACCCCACTGTTTGTCAACATTCAAAATAGCACTATTCCTTTTCTTTGTTTCACGGACTTTCGGTTTACGCCATCGACCAGTTACAGAATACATCTAGTAAACTGCACACAAATCTGTAAAATACTATTAACTTACACAAGTTCCACCACTCACAGTAAACCAATAAAAATATAATTCTTAATAATAATAAGTTTTACACAACGAAAATAGACACGATGATGCGAATAAAAGAAATAAACTCAAAATCTGTATATACACACGCCTCCAATAAACACAGAATGATAACGCTTACTGTAGTCTATGAAAGGATAAGCAAATCCACTTCAATAGATACACGGGATAATACTAATGGCAGTGACGAGTCAATGCACAGTAGAACACTGCGTCAAACCATGTGCTCACTGCTGTGTCGGCACACATTGCAACACTGCTCGCTGTTGCTATGGAGACCGTTAACCCTCTCGTCTCCACTACTCACCTCACCATTCAAGCGGATGATAGCTTTCACCGTTCATCTTTTGTAAATCAGAGTATAACACATAGAATTTAACATGCATGCATCGTTTAAACCTTACAGTAAGTGATGTCCATGTTGTCATGGATGATACCATTTTGTGTCTAGGGGAATTTTGTAGTGTAATTTATCTATACTATTCCGCAATATTGTATAATATTTGATCCTGTGTATCTTTGTCATTTTCGTTGAGAATAACTTCTTCAACCAAGTACAGAAACAAAATTCCTTACTGATACAGTACACGTTAACTGCTCGCTACTGGGTTAGTCCACTGTCTGAATGAAACTATACATCTAGGCAGGTTGTATGTAAAGCCTTACTTATTATAAAACCAAAATCTTTTTAGGTGTATTTCTTATGACCAGTTGAGAGGTTCCGTTCTGCATTGTTACTGTATTTTTGTGTTTGTCTTTCTAATTGCCTGCAATGTAGGACATAACTTGAGGCGTAATTTATTATTAAGCTGGGCAGATGAGCATGACAACCTGACAACCTGAAATTACTTTTAGGAAAGGTTAGGTTTTATCAAGCCCAAGGCTGTCAGGTTACACTCAACTGAATTGTAAATATTTGGTCTCATGCCCTCATGTGGTCGCATTTTACTCGCAACTGTTTGTCTGTTGAGTGTTTCCGATCATGTTGTTACACTGCGTACCCCTATTATCTCCTCTCGAGCCCTTCCCTGTTCACAGGGAGATTCTTGTTGCCTGGTTGATGCTGTAGGTCTACATAAATTAAGAAATTGATGGGTGGATATTGAGGAGAGGATTACAAATAATTTACAGAAATACTATTATAGCACCTCATGCCAGAACTAAAGTTCTTTGCAGAGGAGGGAACACTAAACACTACACCATTAAGCATATTTAGGTCAACAAATTTGAAAGAAAACATATGATGGAAAGAGAATGTGACTTGAATGCAAAGGTGCTTTTTAGTTTTTGTTACATGTAAGTGTGAATTCCATTCCATGTCCACATTAAAGCTATTGACACAAGTTGGCAGGCTTGTTTTGTTGAGATAAATTAGAGATGAAAATAGTACAAGAGTTAATACAAGACTCTATTGTTGACAAGGCTGCAAGATACCATTGTAATTGATCAAGATTTTGTACTGCATAAGGAAAATATTTCATTAATAATACAGTCGTACCCATTTGTCCACCGCACATTCCTATACAACAGTGTGCCTCTAGTGATCATAACAAGAAACAGCAGCAAGGCAGCTGGAAGCAAGTTGGACATGTTCAGTCCTCAGATTGTGTTCATGCATCATTGTAACGATGAATTTGTAACCCACTAAGCTCCAGTAAGATTGAGAAATGGTGTTAGAAAAATTAAAAATCCTGAAGAGATCATGAATCATCAGCAGGGTATAATGGCTGTAGGCCCTATGTGCAGTGCAGGATTTTTTGAGAATATTAATAGCTTGAGGATATGAGATCCTAATCATCGCCAGTAATATTTCCAAGATCAGCAAGATATCACCTTTATACTTGGTGAAACCTGCAAACTTCATTTTCTACATTCTAGGATTCTTCCAGACAATGTGTTAATGGTGCTTGAGATGTTTATATTTATAACCAATGTCCTAAATAAAATAAATGTCTGTAATACATTTTGTGTGTGCTTATTATAATTAAGTGTTAGCATTACTGTGTCCTTGGATGAGGATTACTTGCAATTTGCTAGAGTTTTTGAAGATACGGGCAAAGTTTTGTACTCCAGGGCCCTTAAACCAATCACCACGTCTAGAATTCTCTGTTAAAGCTCTAGATGTACCCATTTCAAACCGATTTACCCAGTGTGTAGTACTGTTAACTAGTTATTTTCCATGTGGCCTGCAAGGATGCCCATGTTCTTTTTCAGGGGGGAACAGATGTGATGAGGAGTATACGATATTTTGTGGTGCGAAGGGATAGGGGAGGACTGGGTATGTTATAAAATTCTTCATCCCCAGACCACCAGGGTGAAACAAAGGATAAGAATTTTAATTAAAAGTTGAAGAATGCTTTCATTTGAATAATTTGAAGGGTCTCGTTTGACATTTGGTGGAGATCTTGGACATCTTATTGGGAGGGAGATACCATGTCCGTGTAGCCAGCATAGATACAAATTACAAAGGCAAGTATGGTCATTCTTTAATTTTAATAAATGGAACAGTTCCACCAACATGGAGTAGGGGTAAGTAAAGTGGCTTCTTGTCCAGGTGACCTGCTTTGCAAAGGAGTATTTGAATCCTGATATAGGATTTAAATAGTCTTCAAAGCTTCGCACGAAGTCTCTTGATAGAATGATTTGAATCCCACTCTTTGCATCCTGGAAGTGCCTTCCCAATTCAACTGTAAATAAAAGCTAACTGAAAACCACTACCACATCCTTTTCTATTACAAGTACAGTACACACATAAGTGCATGGGGCTGATATCCACAACATTCCAATCCACTGAATTAACTCACAATAAATAAGTTTCCAAGGTCCTTCAATTGTAGTAATATACTTAGTTATAAGAATCTTGAGCCCATAAAACCATAAATTTGACCTAAGCCTAACTGGGAACGGGAGAGAACCGTTAAACATGTCTAACATGAAGGTAGTTGCCACAAGAAGTAAACCTGCCACTGTAGGGGATTGGTGTCAGATAAAAGGCTCTCTGCTAAAGGAGGTAAGTATAATTTCAGCAATTCATATATGTATCTGAAGTATGCATTAAATTTTTGTTGTTAAAAATGATTGTCTTATGGTAGGCCTACTCAAAAAAGCAAAATTTTAAAAACCATGAGTGTAGGCTCAAATTTCTTATATTCGTTTTTATTATTTTGGGGCATGAATGACCCTTCCCTTGCTATAAATGAAGCACTGGGTACTTTCTCCTAATGCAATGCTTGGTTATTTCTTCTTTTTAAAAAAATCCAGCTGCTTTTTAAGTTAAACTTACATGTAAACTGGTATATATGGAAACAACTTATTGATGAACAAAGATAAGACGATAATATGTACAGTTTTGTATATCTGCATAAACTGGAACATCCATTCAATGTTTTTATTACACTGCTTAATATTCTACTGCTCTAAAGTTTTGAGCTAGTGATAGGGGTTTATTTCTTCCACAGCATTTAACTTTATTTTTGAGTATCCTTAAATTCACACTAACAAATTACTCGGCTATTGGTAGGCTCGTATAGATGAGAATACCTCGGTGCAATCATTGCGGCGAGGCGAGTGAGCGACACCACTCCTCTGGCGTCACAGATCCGCGCCGTGGTCTGTCTTTCTCGTCGGCCACGGTCTCGAACTACGTGAACAATAAAGGTTGAGGCTGCGGTCGGCGATGTGGCACCGTCACACACAGTGCGATATCTTTGTGAGTGATCCAGTATCGTGATTGCTTACCGGCGAGCAGTTTCAATTCTTTTAGTTCATGTTTTTGTATATTTTGAGAAAAGATGTGTAGTTCTGACTAGGAGCAACTCCTTCTTCTTGTAGCACTACACCGTAACAGAAAAAAAGACAACTTTGGGTGCATGAAATCAATTGAAAAAAAGAGAAACACAGTTTTGTGAAATTCGTGAGAACTATCGTACAAATACGTATATGTCGTAACTTTTTCTATGAGTACCTCCGTTTCTTCCCCTATTGCAATGAATTGATCGCTCCAAATGCGCGGTAATTTTAGAATTTTGTACAAACGGATCGCTGCCCGCCTCGATCAAGACTGGCTAACTGCGATAGATCACGTTCTGTGTGACGTAGATAATACAACTAGATCGCCAGCTCGTCACGGGCAGAGATCGCTAATCGCCGCGACAGATCGCATTCTGTAGCCTATGCCTGAGTCGTGGTACAGGGAGGGCTTGGCGCAGTCATGACTTGTTTCTGTGTTAACTGAACTGTGATCAACCACCTAGACTTCTTTCAAACTTGAAGGATAATCATGAGTATTCCAGCTTACTTATTAAATGGTGAGAGTTGCTATAATCTCATCTGATTACTTTACATGAGCTGTATAATGTTGGCCTCCTTTTTCGTATTTATTGATTACCGGTGATAAAGTTGTACAGTTGGAGTAGCTCTGCTGTGTGTGAATTATTTTACTTACTTATTTGAATGTACTGGGCTTTGACGCAAGATCAACCGTTATAAAATATTTTACACATGGACTAATCGTGCGGATTGAGTGTCCGAAGTGTAGCCCCGGGTAGTACTCGGTATCACTCGACAACTCAGCTGTTCCAAGCTCCCGCAAAATTTTTCACGTTCTTTCTATCGAAATACAGAATATAGGCATGTTCCACGCTGAAATTGTTATATGAGCGTACGGAGATCCGAGGATCGAGAATCTTGGTGCTGGCATAAGCTATTCTGAGTGTGGTGTCCCCTACGTTTTTCACACTCCAGGCGCCCTATCTCAAGCAGTTCCGGGACACCTACTCTGTCCTAGACCGAAATACCGTTACATACACACTCACAATAACACATGTTATCAGACAAACTGCATACGGTACTCGTTAAAGTATTCATAATGTTTTCCTCTTGCATAATAAATATAGTGTTCAGATTGATAAAGAATACAAAGAATACAAATCAGCCTAAACATTTCGTTTCATTTTATGTTCCACATTGGTTGGTTGGTTCCTCAGTTTAGGGGCTGTGACAACGTGGGCATGTAGCCCCGTGTACTTTGGGTGTGTGTAGAATCTGTCTGATAACCGGTGTTAATTGTGATGGCTGTATTAGTGTGTGTTATCTGTAATTCAGGTAAGGACTGCAGACTATCAATTTCAAGTAGTTCCTACTTTTGCTACCAAATGCTACCGTCGACGACACCTAGTTGTGAACTTGGCTACTAGATGCCACCGCAACTGGCACCTGGCGGAAAACGTTGGAACTAATAAAGCGTTAGGCCTAATCAAATATAACCTACACATTTACCTTCATACTATAAAATTGCAGTTAGTGGAAGGTTCCTTTACATGCCACGAATCTATGACATGGGCCCACCGGCTTTACTTCCCCTCCGAAGGAAGGCATACTGAGGGATTTTAACGCTCTTAAAAAATCCGACGACTTCGGCCGGGTTTGAACCCGCGATCTTGGACATAGAAGTTCAGCATGCTACCAACTACGCCACCGAAGCCGCTATGTTCCACATTATGTAGCACATTTCAGCCTACTTTTCACATTTTGTAAAAGTGATGAAAAAGTAGACTTGTGAGATTACCCAGACAGATGTGTGTCTGCCTGTCCTGTCTGTGTGTTGCTCCTATCAATTCATAAACGGCTGCAGTTATAGAAACCAAACTTGGTATGAGTGAATATCTATACCAGGACATCTCAAATTCATATTAGAAAGTGACGTCAGTGCTATCAAATACTGAAATATAATAATTGAAATTTGAACTCTAAGTAGGACATTTCAAATTCATTTTCAGGAGCCCGTACGCAACTAGATTCTACGCGTCCTGATAGATTCAGTGTTTAACTGAATGTTACTTCCATACTATCAAATGGATTTCTTCCAAAATTAGTACATACAGTATACAGATCATAACATTTTAATTGAATTTTGAGCAACCCTTATACGACGGTGTTGCCAACAGGAGTCTACGTTTGCTGATAGGTTCAATGTTTAACTGCATGTAACGTCCATACTATCTATTGGACTTCAACCAAACTTTTTAAGTGCTCTCTGTATCTTGAGAGCTGAAATTAGGCATATATTCAGAGTCACCAGGGCTGCCAACTATTGATTAATACTTTCTATTATTTTCAACCCCAGCCTCAATATATCAGAAAGTGTGTAGGCCAACAGTTCTAAACTTTACACACGTAAAGAGCATAACATTTCAGATTACTTTTTAATGACCCATGTATGATAGTGCTACCAACATGATTCTACCCGTCCTGATCAATGTTTATCTGCATGCCATTTCGGAATGGATCCCATCTAAAATAGATAATTTCAGAATAATTTTGAGCAACCCATACATGACGCTGGTGCCAATATGATTCTACGCGTGCTGATAGGTTTAATGTTAAACTGCATGTGACATCCATACTATCTATTGGACTTCAACCAAATTTTGTACGTGCTTAGTATACGTTAAGAGATGAAACTGCGCATAAATTCAGAGTATCCAGAGCTGCCAACTGTTAATAAATGCTCGTTATAATTTTGAGCCCTAGTCTCAATACATCAGAAACTATACATGCCGACAGTTCTAATTATTGCTCACGTACAGAACAGAACATTGCAGATAAATTTTGAAACAATTTCGAACATGCTGTACTGCGCTATTGGGCAAATCTTATAATGCAAATCTTGAGCAAATATTGTAATGTCAGTGATACCAGCATTGTAAAGAGTTCTAATTAGAGGAACTACTTGTTTAATGTAGCGTACGGCAAACAGCATTAATTTTACGTATTAGTATAAAAATAATTTAATCATCATTTTTATAGCGAGATTTAAACATTCATCTCGGGTGATGATTTTGTAAATTAATGGATTGAGCATCCCCCCCGAAAAAATCCCGGATACACCCATCCTTGCATGCACCCTTTTACACACGACAAAGCATCACGCATGTACACCAACACGTCTCTATCTGGCCACTGGATGCAACTAGCCTCTCGAGGACAAATGAGAGAGGAGATGGGTTCAAATTCCCCTCTCAGTCATCCTGTTAGTGGCTTTCTATGGTTTTCCCACTTCATCCCCAGGGAAATATTGGGATTGTACCTAAATCATTGGCATGACCACCTCTATCCTAATCCTAGCTCCAATTTCGAGTGTACACACTAGGGCTGCTGGCCACGATGTCTCTAGTCCCTAAAAAATTCAACATGTTTACATCTATGACTGTAAGATCTTGCAATCCTGATACAAAATTTTTGTGTAGTGTAGCCTACACCTATAGGCCTATGCTACGGTAGCAGACACCTTCATTTTACCCGTTTGTTACTACAGTATCTGTGATGTGTCATTGGGAGAGAAGTGGCGTGACCTTAAATTAGCTGCCAGCCTGGTGTAGAAGTGAGGATGACTGACACGAAAACAGAACTCACTTCTTCTGACCGCGACCGGTCAGCTGGATTATTACCGCAACGAAGATACTCAAATCAGAGAATGATTTGCTTGAAATGTTACATAATAAATGGTATGAAGACTGTAAACCAGCCTCGATGACTGAGAGCGCTAACGCGCTAGCTCGCGTCTTGCTGGCATCGGAAGAGCGTGGGTTCGCATCCCATCTCGGCCGTCCTGAAAATGGTTTTCGTGGTTTCCCATTTTCACCACCAGGCACATGCCGGGATGGTTACTTTCAACAAGTCCACGGCCGACTTCCCTCCATAATCCCTTCCCTGACCCTTCCTTAATTATACCCAAGTTAACAGTCACCTGGGCGATCGGCCTGTCACCATCCCCAGTTGTATCTGCTGACAAAGTGTGCTCAGCTCCCAGACACTGTCCTTGCGACGGTAGAAGAGTGATCCCTCGCAGAGTCCGTGGGGGAAGCCGAGCTGGGAGAATAAGCGATTTAAAAAAAGACTGTAAAACGTAAATAAAAGATAGAAAGTAGGCCTACACTTGAAAATAAAAGAGTTGGTTGGTTGGTTCCTCAGTTTAGGGGCTGGGACAACGCCGTCATGTAGCCCCGTGTACTTTGGGTGTGTGTAGAATCTGTCTGATAACCGGTGTTAATTGTGATGGCTGTATTAGTGTGTGTGTTTTTAATTCAAGTAAGGACTGCAGACATTCGATTTTCAAGTAGTTCCAACATTTGCTACCAAACGCCACCATCAACGACCAACTAGTTCTGAATTTTGTGACTAGATGCCACTGCAGTCGGTTTCTGGCGACGAACGTAGGTACCTAAGAGCGTTAGTCAAATATAACCTCTAATTTAGCTTCACACAAGTGTATTTAGTGTAAGGTTCTTTATCATGCCATAAATCTATGACATGGGACCGCAGGCTTTACTTCCTCTCCGAAGGAAGGCATACTGAGGGATTTTAACGCTCTTAAAAATCCGACCGCTTTGGTTGGGTTTGAACCCGTGAACTTGGGCATAGAAGCTCAGCATGCTACCAACTACGCCACCGAAGTCACAAAAAAAGTGAAGGGTGTTGTACATAAAGGCTGCACATTTCAGGATATCAAGATAATTAAATAGTTAAATAGGCCGATAAGGACTCGAGGGGTGGTGTATTTTATATTAAAATATGTATTATAAACATGTCGCCTCCGTGGTGCAGTGGTCAGCATGCTTAGCTGCCACCCCGGAGGTCCGCGGTTTGATTCCCGGCTCTGCCACGAAATTTGAAAAGTGGTCTGTGGGCTGGAACGGGGTCTAATCAGCCTCGGGTGGTCCAAATGGTTAGAGGGGGGTTCGATTCCCACCTCAGCCATCCTCGAAGCGGTTTTCCGTAGTTTTCTTACTTCGTATCCGGGCAAATGCCGGGATGGTACCTACCGTAAGGCCACGGCCGCCTCCTTCCCTCTTCCTTGCCAATCACTCCCAATCTTCCCCTCCATACCCATCCCATTTTTGCTGAACTATGATAAAATATGTTATGTATTGTAATGATTGCTTTGATCACCGACAGCAGTATCTACGCTCGCTAAAGTGCAGCGCTAGGCCATGGGGCCAAGCTATCTGTGGACTCGGTAGACGTGGGTTCGAGCCCTACCGTCGGCCGTCCTTGAAATGGTTTTCCGTGGTTTCCCTATTTTCAAATCCAGGCAAATGCTAGGACGATACCTTCTGACAGGTCACGGCCGCTTCCTTCCACATCCTTGCCCAGTTCCATTCATCTTCTTCATTTCATCTCTCATTAACTCCTCTCACGAGGTTGACGTCAGGAAGGGCATCCGGTCGTAAAAAACACCCGCCACATAGACTATCATCGCATCTCATCCCCGACCCCTTTGGAAACGTGAGTAATAAGTGGTCGACATAGGCTACATACTTACAATTATTGCTTTCTGTAACTTTTATTAGAGTTCAGTTTTATAAAACATTTCTTAAAATGTGTTTAACGAATTTCTTTGATAGTGTTATTACCAGCCTAAGCAAAGAAACATTATTCATTATTTTGTAGATTTATAGTATGTGTTACATACCTGGCCAGTTGGATGACACGCAGGCTGACCTTGAGACCTTTATGACTCGAGCCGAACGAACAAACTAGAGCAGATACACAGCGTGTTCGCAGGGCCCGAGAAATAAAGATGATTCTGTTCGTAGCGAACCAGGAGGAGTGAAGGAAGTGTCGAGTCGCCACATCATATAGGCCTATGCCAGGGCTCGGTGCGCCAACTGAACAAACAGATCGCAGGTGTTGTTACCACATGGTGACTGGTCGTGCAAAGTACAAGTGTCCTCCACTCCTTCGATTTATCAGTTCTATTTTTCCGGCCTACCAAGTGACAGCTGCTCAGCTATATTGCCCCTTCGGCCATTAATCTTGACTTCCTTGACCAGGGTCGCTGCCTTTTGGACCAGACAGCTTCTCAATTGTACTCTCGAGGCTGAGTGCACCCCCTTTCACCACTCACGTCCGCTCTTATAAATTCCCTGACGGAGCTGGGAATCGAACCCGCGATCTCCTAGCTAAGAGGAAAGCGTGCTATCCACAGGGGCGGCTATGTGTATGATGTACATTTGTCACTGTGAATACAATTTTGCAAAGCTATTTTGTCCTCCTTTCTTTCAGTTGGTCTACCTCGTGGCACAGTGGCTATCATTCTAGGCTGTATCCCCTGAGGCCCGGGTTCGATTGCCGGTTCCGTCAAGAAATTTAACTCTACTCCGAGGCTGGGAACGGGATACACTCAGCCTCGTGAGGCAAAGCTGAGAAGAGATGGATTCGATTCCCATCTCAGCCATCTTGGACGTGGTTTCCCACTTCAACCCCAGACACACACCGAGATACAGTAGTACCTAACTTAGGCCACGGCCGCCTCCTTGAATAAACAAATCTTCTCACAATGATTCTGGTGACATGTCAATTAATAGTTAATCGGGCAATGACAAACGGAGAAGAGAGTGGCTTCAGCCTCCTTGAACATCATCGAATGATGCTACTAAATAACAAATCTTGTGGGAGGTTTATTCTCTGACTGATTGACCCTTGGCTGCTAAACTCGAAAGCAATGTATCTCACTAAACCACGCCGCTCGACTCATAGTCCGCGTTACCTTAAATAAGTAACCAACAATGTAACCTCACCCTTTGTCCGCCATGCCCCGTGGTGTTGGGGTAACGAGCCTGCCTCACACACGGAGACCACGGGTTCAAATTCCCGGCTCCCTCAGGGATTTTAGAAACTGACGTGAGGGCTGGAACGGGATGCACTCAGTCCCGTGAGGACAATTGAGTAGCTGTCTGACAGTGAGGCAGCGCTCCGGTCACGGAGACCAAGATTAATGACCGAGGGGACCCGACGCGCTGACCACACTTCACCCGATAATCTGCATGCCAAATGGCTGGGCAGCGCGCAGCGGTCGCTTGGTAGGCCTAGGCTCTTCATGGACTGTATATCCACGGGATGTTGGTTTGGTTTGTTGCCCATCACTACAAACATGGTACCGGGTGAGTGAGCCGTGGTGGTTACGGCGTGGCTGCAGCCAGTCACTCACATCCGGGAGGCGAGGAGGTTCGTACCCCCCTCCCCGCCGGCAACCTTGAAGATGGTCTTCCATCTTCCTTCCAGGCAAATGCCGGAGTTTGTCTCTAACTATAGGCCACAGCCACTACCTTCCAATTACTCGTCCTTAGATTCACACTTTCCTCCCCAGACAACACTCCACACGCGACGGTACTTGTAGCTCACCCCATGGGTGTCCGCATAGAAACAGCTACAAACTCCGGCGAGCCGAACATGTCCTCGCACACTCCCGGTATTAAAAGTCATAAGCTAAAAAAAATAAAAAAAATAAAAAAAAAAAATTAAAATTAAAATTAAAATTAAAATTAAAATTAAAATTAAAATTAAAATTAAAATTAAAATTAAAATTAAAATTAAAATTAAAATTAAAATAAATAAATAAATAAATAAATAAATAAATAAATAAAATAAAAGGAAAGAAAACACATACAAACATGGTGATTTATAGTGTAGTATAATTTCTTCCTGTTGGGTTGAATCAGGGTTGTATTCACTGTTGCAACTCGTGTTTCAAAATATTTGCAGACATTAGGCTAATACTAACACTCAAAATGTAACTTTAAAATTGGCAGTAAGAACTGATTGTCGTCTGTCTGTGGTGATATAAGTCAGGGTCACAAATCTTCACATCAGTAAAAGCAAAAGGATACACCTGGAACTCCGGCTAGTAAGCAAGATGGCTACCCCGCACATTCATTGATCAATTGATATTTTCAAAAATAATATTTTCCCCCCAAATTGTTTCATTTAAATTTATATATATATTTATTTATGGTGAATGGCGTACCCGTGGTTGACGTCACCAAAGGGATTCCATGGCAATGATAGAACGGTAAATGGCTTAACCGCGAGTGGAGTTTTAACTTGATGTTGATTAGGCCTTTCCGAAATGAGATGGCATTCAATCCAAGACGACTGTCTTTAGCACGCATTTGATTTGACAAGTGATTGTGTTTTTCTTTTTAACTTTTAACGATCACACACCAGCTTCAAACCAAGATGGCTGACTTCAATGCGTGATTAATATTTGCATTTAAGTGATTCATTAAATTTATTCTTCTTCTTTTGCTTTAGCGTTTGTCACGCCTCGTGGCAGGGTCTGCTATGTGAATCCGCTGTCTCCACTTTACTCGGTCGTGGGCCATGTCCGGATGCAGGTTGACGCTTTTCAGATCCCTGTGCAGTATATCGGCCCAACGTTGTCTCGGTCGCCCCTTTGGTCTTTTCCCGGCGACCTATAGCGTGTAGCTCTGCTTTGCAATGATGTCCGCTCCTGACCGTAGCACATGCCCAAACCAACGCAGACAACCCGCACGCATTTTGTTGTTGATTGCCGCGACACCAAATCGTTCCCTTATTATTTCATTGGGGATGTGATCCAACCTAGTAATTCCAGCTGTCCATCTAAGCATCTTGGTCTCCATGGCACTTAGCCGACGTTCTGCTTCCTTGGTGATCGGCCAACATTCAGTACCATAGAGCGCCACGGGACGAATGACAGTGCGGTAAATCTTCGATTTCAGGTGGTATTTCATCTGGTGGTCGCTCATGACACCTGTCGTTGTTCGCCACTACATCCACGCAGCATTAATTCTTACGCTGACCTCTTCGGTGAGACGACCTTCAGCAGTTATCGTACAGCCAAGATACTTAAATTTTGTCGTTCGAGGCAAATCATCGCCGTCGACTTGGATTGTTACGATTTCTTCTGCATCCGATGTCATATATTCTGTTTTAGCTTTGTTAAGCGGCAGGCCATATTGACTTAACCGATCACTCCATTCCTGGACTTGATGTTGGAGATCCAGCTTGTTTTAAGCGGCCAACATAACGTCATCAGCGTAAAGAATGGTCCATGGTAACGGTTGTTGTAGATCTGCAGTAACCGTGTCCATGACCATAATGAACAGCAATGGTGACAGGGCCGAACCTTGATGAACACCAACTGTTACATTGAAGTTTTCCGACGCTGCTGCGGCGGCTTGGACTTTACTTCTTGGCTCTGCGTAGAGCAACTGTACCCAGTTGACAAGGTACTCTGGGATGCCACGTTGTCGGAGAGTCAACCATATCAAGTCATGCGGCACACGGTCGAAAGCCATTTCGAGATCTAAGAAAGCAAGGCGCAACGGCTTATTCTTTTCTTGATGCTTTTCAACTAAAAGCCGTGTGGCATGGATTGCATCTGTTGTGCTGCAATTTTTCACAAATCCAGCTTGGTGATCGCACGTATCCTCCTATCGAGAATGCGCTCGAAGACCTTCATGGTGTGACAGAGGAGTCGAATTAGTCTGCAATTAGCACACTCGGCTGGGCTTCCGTTCTTTTTGAAGATGGGTATCGTGGTGCTATGATGCCAATCAAGTGGCGTTCGTCCTTCTTTGACAATTTGGTTGAAGAGTCTTGCCAACCAATCCGCAGCATTCTACTTCTGAGAGCACCATAGCTCAGCCGCGATGTCATCTGGACCAGTTGCCTTCCCTGGTTTCATTTGTTTCAAGGCACCTGCGACCTCTGCGACATCAATAGGTTTGATAGGACCTTCGACAGCAGTAGCAACAGGTATCTGGTTGTGCTGGAATTCCTCTGTTGAGACCTTCTGAAAGTAGTTTCGCCAGCGTTCTCTCACCTTCTTCCAGCCGAAGAGCAAAACGCCCTTATCGTCATTGATGCCATAGAAGCGTTGGATATCTTGAGATTTATGGTGCCTGGATTTAACGAGGCGATAGATGTCCTGCTCTCCCTTGCGTGTGTCAAATTTCACGTAGAGGTCTGCGAACCGAGCAGATTTTGTCGGTGCAACAGTCTTCTTCGCTTCCCTGCGGGCCATTTTGTAATCATTCCAACGAGAAGGTGTTTTGTCTTCCAGAAAATCGGGGTAAAGCTGTTTCTTCTTGCGTACGGCAGTTTTGATTGCGTCATTCCAAAGTCATGTGTCCTTATCAATCCGACGTCTTCCTGGCTTCGTAAGTCCAAGAATGGCATGCGTGGCTTCGTGAACAGCTTTCTTCAACAGTTGTAATCGGTGGCAGCGTAAGAAGGCTAATGCCATCTGCTTTCTTCTCTTTAAATTGCCACCATCTGATTCCCGCTGGTCCTGTTCGTGCCTGTATGACCATTGGTGGCTTTACCCGGAGCTTGCAGATAAGTGGTTGGTGTTGGGTCGCAACTGTTTCGTAAGGAACGACTTTAGTGTCCAACACGTCTTTAAGGTCTTCGCGCCTGACTAGAATGTAGTCTATTCGTGTTGTATTTGTGCCGCTGTAGTATGTGATTAGATGTGAATCACGTTTATTAAGCCATTTATTCGTAATGACTAGGTCATGGGTTTCCGCACAATCCAGAATTCTACGGCCGTCGACGTTCCTCTCTCCATATCCGTATCCGCCAAGGGCGGCATGGTCTTCTTTCAAGCGACCAACAATATCCATTTAGGTCGCCTGCAACTATGAGGTAGTCCTCTTAGGGCACTTCAGCGGTCTTCTCGTCAATCAACGCCCACAAGGCGTCTTTCATAGTTGCCGTTAGGCCTGTCTGAGGAGCATAGGTGCTGAAGAGGTGGATTTTTCTTCCATCAGCGATGTAGACGATTTACATCAGACGATCTTCGTATCGCTGGACTTCGGAGACAGAACCGTTAAACTGTGCTGATTCTGCAATTCCCACACCACTGGTAGTCCCAGGTGTACCGTTATAATACAACTTGTATCCACATCCAATGTTGTACGCCTTATCACCACTCCACCGTGTTTCCTGTACAGCACAAGCATCGATGCGCCTCATTTCTAGCACTTTCGCTAGCTCGTTGTAACGTCCAGACATAGTACCGACATAAAGTGATGCAGTTCGGGATGTAGGGGCTAGCTTGTTTAGCCGTCGCTGCCCGTGCGACGGTAACCCTTGCATACTTCTCGCGCCAACCGGACCTCGACGTCGCGCGTCGCTTCTGGGCGACGCCCTAGCCTTAAGTTCAGATCCTTGAGACAGCATGTCATGGGGATGTGACGAATTCTTTTTCCGGCCGGCTTGTCACATAGCCTGTCGACAAGCATTTTATAGATGCTGCCAGCACATAATTAGGCCACCACTAACGTGGAGAACAGATGCATTTTGCAGCTGCCCCACTGGAGTACAGACGCTGCAGCTAATGGGATTTCAACAGCATTTCCTTCTGCAGAGGACCCATTGCCCTCCCACAAGAGCTCATCCGCCCTAATCCGTTGACATAATACGAAAGGATATCTATTAAAAAAAGCTTCATATAAAATTTGTTATCAAAAGCTAGGAATCACCATTTATTAAACTTATTACTGTAGATTATTGTAATCATTATTACTTCACAAGAAGACAGGTGACAGCTGATATTATCTTATGTTACACCCTAGTGGGCAGCATGAATCCAAGATGGCTGACTTCGCCAAGCGATTTAAAACTCGTCTATGTGCAGTTATAGTACCTTCCACACCTGCCATACTTTCTATAGACACGGTGGTCCATTTCGACAATTCCAAAGAAAGATGAGCCAAAACTGGATATGAGTAAGCCATTCTCCAGTCTGAAGGTGTCACATTACTCAGCACAGATAATATTCATTGATAATTTCCTTACGTGATCATGGTTCATGTGCACGTGACTGGAAAACGGTAGAACTTCCAAAATGAAGAAAAAAGGAGGGAAGGATGCTTTTAGTTTTACATGACCGTTAATCATGCGATCATGAGCCACGGGACCTCCTTTTTACGTGGAATCCGAACCACAGGACATGGCATTTCACTTCGAAAATCTCACATGCATATACCGGGAATCGAACCCGGTCCACCTTGGTGAGAGGCTAACAGCTAGACCGCTGCGCCACCACACCCGTTCCGAAATGAAAGCAGAGCTCTGATGCAAGATGGATAACGCTTGGCACGTGATTTAAATTCTGATATTGAACTTCGGCGACGAGAGAACAGATGACACATGCCATTTGATTTGATCACCTGCCACGAGATGCATGAATGATCCAAGATCATATTATATGTTTGGTGTATGGTGTGGGAGTCAACAGATATCACTGACAACATATAGAAAAATAATTACAATTTTAAACATGATACATATCCTATCTCCTCCATTCTTCTTTCTACTTACTTATTTTTTATAAATCCTCCCACATGTTGTATATGAAGATGCAGGAGAGGAAAAATGAAATAATAGTGACCCGGGAACACAAACAGTACCGTATATTATATTTTTAAAAGACATGAAACATATCATTATACTGTATAGTATTCACAAAGTAATTTGCAAATGCATTGCTTACAATATACTTTATTGATTACTTATCCTACATTTGGAACACCTATCCAAGAATTGTGACATGAACCGATACCTACCCACTCAACAAACCTCTTTGGCAAAGAACACGATCAACTGAATTATGATAAGGAAAGTTTATTTTTTGTAATTCTTCAAAATTTTAAACTCCTTAATCAACCATCCATTATTATTTCAAACCTCTGAATATGCCCAAGACTTTCTTTTAAAAATACTACAATATTTAATTCATAGTGAGGTTTGAAACCATTTTTCAGTGTTGCCTAAGTAAACAAAAGTTTGGTGCTTTTCAGTCGGTCAACACGAATGTACCCAAAAGACCTAGGTTATGCCCAAATCCTGAAATAAATTACATGAGATTAATAAATACACTAGGATGACCAGTTTCGATCGTCAAGTGATCATCATCAGATCCATTACACTTAGGCTATAACATCTATGTTTGAGAATACAGGTGAAAAATATTTACAATATGTACAATTATTTAGTTGCAGTATTGGTAATGCAACTGTCAGTGTATGCTAAATGTAGTATATTTAATGTTAGGTGAAATGCTAAAATGGTGATAAAAATCCGGAGTTAGTCTGTTTGGGGTGATTATATGGTTGTAAAAAATCAACTATCGTTATACTGTAATAATACAGGCTGATACTTATCCGGTTGTCTCCCTAGCAGGATCGTCGAACGGTTTCGTGTTCACTCTTGCACCAGTTTTTGGTCGACTGAACCAGGGTGTTAGCTGGACGGAACTGTTTTTTCCTTTCTCCCCCCCCCCCCTTTTTTGTTCCTATGTGTTTTCTGAAGTCAGTGCAAAGTTTATTTGTGTGACGTTGCCAAATCCAGATAAGAATGTATGTTATTGAATACAGGAAGATCTACAACTATTAAAGACCGTGGAACTGTCTTCGCCATCCGTGGACTAAAAGCCATTCGAACTACGGGCTGCCCGGTCTATTGAAGACGTCCCGGCACCTCTAATATTGCCGCGCATACCGGCCTAGGTTTATTGCAGAAAAAAGTACATAGTACACCTGATCCAGATGACATTTACCTATTAACCACCGCTATCCCCCCCCCTTTTTTTTATCTACCCTGGCTGTATCGCTAAGTTGTGTCTTGTTTCCGACAGGGTGTGTTTTTAGTAGAGTGGAAAGAAGTGAACTCTCCATAAAAGTGTGTTCATTTAGATTGTTGGGATTGTTTCGTTTGGCTAGGTGAATCTCGATTGCTTCCTTTATGTCGAGAGCTCTGCCTTTCGATTCGTGATGAATTATTTTTAGGTCAGTCTTGATTTTAGTAAAGCTGTGCCCCGTGTCACACATATGTTCGCATACGGCTGAATGTGTTCCGTATCTTATAGCATTCCTATGTTCATTATAACGTGTGTCTACTCGTCTTCCACTCTGTCCAATGTAATTAGCTTGACAACCAGTGTCTTGGCATGTAATAGAATATACCTCTGAATTTGAATACGGGTCTTGTTTATTTATATTACTATTTTGCAAGTGCCTCCCGGTCGTATTGTTCGTTGTGAATGCTATTTTATGCCTTGCTTTTTGAAAAGATTAGTGATTTTATATGTGTTCGTATTCACATAGTTGAAGCGCGCAAATTTTTTTCTCATTACTGTCCGGTTTGGGAATCGTTTTATCTTTATTTTTATGTTTGGCTATAATTTGGTCTATTTTGCTTGGCGGGAAATTGTTTTCCTTTGCTATTTTCTTAAAGGTTCTTATTTCCTTATTATAGTTGTCTCTTGAGATGGGTATGTTTAAAGCACTGTGCACCTTTGAGTTGAACCCCGCTAATTTGTGCGTACAGGGGTGATTAGACTGATTATCGATTGCATGCGAGGTTTGTGTGGCTTTCCGGAATATAGAATATGAAAGTTCGTTATCTTTACGTTCAATGGTTATGTCGAGATAATTTATTTTTCGGTCTGTTTCGGATTCCTTAGTGAATTTGATCGAGTGGTGTAGGTTATTAATGGAATGGAGAATTGTTTCTTCGCTTGTTAGTACAGTATCGTAAATGCAAATTACATCATCTACGTATCTTTTCCATATTACTATTCCCTTTGTTGACGTCTTTTCTAAGAACTCATTTTCTAGTGCATTAATGAAGATGTCAGCGATTAGTCCGCTTAGTGGTGATCCCATCGCTAGGCCTTCTGTTTGTGTGCACATTTTATTGTCGAATTGAAACACGTTTTGGCTGAGGACGACCCTCAGTAATCTCACAATCTCTTCAGTCTCTTTAGCCGAATTTTTAGATTTTAAGTTGTTTTCGATAGTGTTGATTGCATCAATAATAGGTATATTGGTGTACATGTTCGTTACATCGAAAGATACAAGCCTCAAGCTAGGTTTCATTTTTAGGGTGTTCAATGCTGTTACTAATTCCGTTGTGTTCTTTACAGAGTTGTTTTTGTCGTTGGAAAGGCGGAGTTTTAAGATTTTTAGCAACTCTTTGCTGATTTTGTAATTAGGAGCATTCCTACAATTGACTATTGGTCTCATTGGGCACTCCTTTTTGTGTATTTTAGGTTGTCCCCTCAATTACGGTATTTTCGGGTTCATGTTTATTAGTTTTGATTTTTCAGCTTTGGTCAATATGTATTCTCTTTCTTTCAATGCAGTTTTTTTTATTTGTTTTTGGAATTTCTTGGTGGGGTCTTTTGCTAATTCCTTGATTTCGTTGTGGTTTAGGAATTCGAATGTATTTTCAATGTATTATGTTTTGTTCAAAATTACTGTGGTATTTCCCTTATCTGCTTTCCGGATGATTAAGTCATGTTCTTTTATCTTTTGTTTCAATTACTTTATTTCTTTTAGTTGTTTGTTGCTTTGAATGTTAATGCTTTAGCCTTCTCGTTTGAGGATTTTTTGGCTTCGTTGGTGGCAAGATTTTTGGTTAATTCCCTGTCTTCTGCTGGAAGCTTGTGAATGGCTATCTCGATATCTGTGATTAACTGTTTGATATTATGGTTCATGTATGCGTCTGTACAGTTGTATTTCAAACCTTTGTCTAACATATTCATTTCATCTTGAGAAAAGGTTACGTTCGTTCTGTTGTTTACCCTGCTGTCGAAATTGAATTCATTGTTATTCGTGTGTTGTTCATTAGATTGATTGTTCTGAGTTTCTCCTAGTTTTCTAAGTTTATATTCTAGCGTTTCGTGCTTCCTCGTTGCTCTGATTTTGATGGTGTCATGTAGGCACTCGGTAAAACTGTCCCATTGGGACTCGTGCCAGAAGTTACTTAGTTGCAATTGTATATCGTACAGTTGTTGGTTGATTTTTTGCTTTCTTGTGTGTGCAAATCTTAGTTCGTGTTTTATCCAAAGCGCTTTGGCTTGTTTAGTTGTAAAGATTGAAGCTGGTGTAATCGGTACGGTTTTAATTGGTACGTATTTAGGGGTGAGATATAGTTCTATACATTTTTTTGTTGAAGCAAATTGACTTGTCTAAGTTCATGAGGTTAAGCCTGAGTGTTTTGAACCTCTTGGCTTCACGATTTGCCTGACTGGCCGTTAACATTTTGAGGTTTGAAACCATTTTTCAGTGTTGTCTAAGTAAACAAAAGTTTGGTGCTTTTCAGTCGGTCAACACGAATGTACCCAAAAGACCTAGGTTATGCCCTAATCCTGAAATAAATTACATGAGATTAATAAATACACTAGGATGACCAGTTTCGGTCGTCAAGCGATCATCATCAGATCCATTACACTTAGGCTATAACATCTATGTTTGAGAATACAGGTGAAAAATATTTACAATATGTACAATTATTTAGTTGCAGTATTGGTAATGCAACTGTCAGTGTATGCTAAATGTAGTATATCTAATTTTAGGTGAAATGCTAAAATGGTGATAAAAATCCGGAGTTAGTCTGTTTGGGGTGATTATATGGCTGTAAAAAATCAACTATCGTTATACTGTAATAATGCAGGCTGATACTTATCCGGTTGTCTCCCTGGCTGGAACGTCGAGCAGTTTCGTGTTCACTCTTGCACCAGTTTTGGTCGACTGAACCCGGGTATTAGCTGGACGAAACTGGTTTTTCCTTTCTCCCCCCTTTGTTCCTATGTGCTTTCTGAGGTCAGTGCAATGTTTATTTGTGTGACGTTACCAAATCTAGATATGAATGTATGTTATGGAATACAGTAAGATCTACAACTATTAAAGACCGTGGAACTGTCTTCGCCACCCGTGGACTAAAAGGCCATTCGAACTAAGGGCTGCCCGGTCTATTGAAGACGCCCCGCCACCTTTAATACTGCCGCGCATACTGACCTAGGTTTATTGCAGAAAAAGGTACATAGTACATCTGATCCAGATAACATTTACCTATTAACCACCGCTAGGAATGCGATAAGATACGGAAAACATTCAGCCGTATGCGAACATATTTGTGACACGGGGCACAGCTTTACTAAAATCGAGTCTGACCTAAAAATTATTCATCGCGAATCGAAAGGCAGAGCTCTCGACATAAAGGAAGCAATCGAGATTCACCTAGCCAAACGAAACAATCCCAACAATCTAAATGAACACACTTTTATGGAGAGTTCACTCCTTTTCACTCTACTAAAAACACACCCTGTCGGAAACAAGACACAACTCAGCGATACAGCCAAGGTAGATAAAAAGGGGGGGGGGGGATAGCGGTGGTTAATAGGTAAATGTTATCTGGATCAGGTGTACTATGTACTTTTTTCTGCAATAAACCTAGGCCGGTATGCGCGGCAGTATTAAAGGTGCCGGGACGTCTTCAATAGACCAGGCAGCCCTTAGTGCGAATGGCTTTTTAGTCCACGGGTGGCGAAGACAGTTCCACGGTCTTTAATAGTTGTAGATCTTCCTGTATTCAATAACATACATTCATATCTAGATTTGGCAACGTCACACAAATAAACTTTGCACTGACCTCAGAAAACACATAGGAACAAGGGGGGTAGGAAGGATAAACCAGTTTCGTCCAGCTAACACCCTGGTTCAGTCGACCAAAACTGCTGCAAGAGTGAACACGAAACCGCTCGACGTTCCAGCCAGGGAGACAACCGGATAAGTATCAGCCAGTATTATTACAGTATAACGATAGTCGATTTTTTACAACCATATAATCACCCCAAACAGACTAACTCCGGATTTTTATCACCATTTTAGCATTTCACCTAACATTAGATACACTACGTTTAGCATACACTGACAGTTGCATTACCAATACTGCAACTAAATAATTGTACATATTGTAAATATTTTTCACCTGTATTCTCAAACATAGATGTTATAGCCTAAGTGTAATGGATCTGATGATGATCGCTTGACGATCGAAACTGGTCATCCTAGTGTATTTATTAATCTCATGTAATTTATTTCAGGATTAGGGCATAACCTAGCTCTGTTTGGGTACATTCGTGTTGACCGACTGAAAAGCACCAAACTTGTGTTTACTTAGACAACACTGAAAAATGGCTTCAAACCTCACAATGTTCACGCCCACTCAGGCAAGTCGTGAAGCCAAGAGGTTCAAAACACTCAGGCTTAAACTCATGAACTTAGACAAGTCAATCTGGTTCAACAAAAAATGTATAGAACTAAACCTCACCCCTAAATACGTACCAATTAAAACCGTACCGAGTACACCAGCTTCAATCATTTCAACTAAACAAGCCAAAGCGCTTTGGATTAAAAAAACGAACTAAGATTTGCATACACAAGAAAGCAAAAAATCAACCAACAACTGTACGATATACAATTGCAACTAAGTAACTTCTGGCACGAGTCCCAATGGGACAGTTTTACCGAGCACCTACATGACACCATCAAAATCAGAGCAACGAGGAAGCGCGAACCGCTGGAATATAAACTAAGAAATCTAGAAGAAACTCCGAGCAATCAATCTAATGAACAACACACGAATAACAATGAATTCAATTTCCACAGCAGGGTAAACAACAGAACGAACGTAACCTTTTCTCAAGATGAAATGAATATTTTAGACAAAGGTTTGAAGTACAACTGCACAGACGCACACACGAAACATAATATAAAACAGTTAATCACAGATATCGATATAGCCATTCACAAGCTTCCAGCAGAAGACAGGGAATTAACCAAAAATCTTGCCACCAACCAAGCAAAAGAAAATCCTCAAACGAGAAGGCGAAAGCAATAACATTCAAAACAACAAACAACTAAAAGGAATAAAGTCATTGAAACAAAATATAAAAGAACATGACTTAATCATCAGAAAAGCAGATAAGGTAAATACCGCAGTAATTTTGAACAAAACATAACACATTGAAAAGACAGTCGAATTCCTAAATAACAACGAAATCAAGGAATTTGCAAAAGACCCCAGCAACAAATTCCAAAAACAAATAAAAACAAGTGCATTAAAAGAAACAGAATACATATTGACCAAAGCTGAAAAATCAAAACTAATAAACATGAACACGAAAATACCATAATTGAGGGGACAACCTAAAATACACAAAAAGGAGTGCCCAATGAGACCAATAGTCAATTGTAGGAATGCTCCTAATTACAAAATCAGCAAAGAGTTGCTAAAAATCTTAAAACACCGCCTTTCCAACGACAAAAACAACTCTGTAAAGAACACAACGGAATTAGTAACAGCATTGAACTCCCTAAAAATGAAACCTAGCTTGAGGCTTGTATTTTTCGATGTAACTAACATGTACACCAATATACCTATTATTGATGCAATCAACACTATCGAAAACAACTTAAAATCTAAAAATTCGGCAAAAGAAACTGAAGAGATTGTGAGATTACTGAGGGTCGTCCTCAGCCAAAACGTGTTTCAATTCGACAATAAAATGTACACACAAACAGAAGGCCTAGCGATGGGATCACCACTAAGTGGACTAATCGCTGACATCTTCATTAATGCACTAGAAAATGAGTTCTTAGAAAAGACGTCAACAAAGGGAATAGTAATATGGAAAAGATACGTAGATGATGTAATTTGCATTTACGTTACTGTACTAACAAGCGAAGAAACAATTCTCCATTCCATTAATAGCCTACACCACTCGATCAAATTCACTAAGGAATCAGAAACAGACCGAAAAATAAATTATCTCGACATAACCATTGAACGTAAAGATAACGAACTTTCATATTCTATATTCCGGAAAGCCACACAAACCTCGCATACAATCGATAATCAGTCTAATCACCCCAGTACGCACAAATTAGCGGTGTTCAACTCAATGGTGCACAGGGATTTAAACATACCCATCTCAAAAGACAACTATAATAAGGAAATAAGAACCTTTAAGAAAATAGCAAAGGAAAACAATTTCCCGCCAAGCAAAATAGACCAAATTATAGCCAAACATAAAAATAAAGATAAAACGATTCCCAAACCGGACAGTAATGAGAAAAAAATTTGCGCGCTTCAACTATGTGAATACGATCACATATAAAATCACTAATCTTTTCAAAAAGCAAGGCATAAAAATAGCATTCACATCGTACAATACGACCGGGAGGCACTTGCAAAATAGTAATATAAATAAACAAGACCCGTATTCAAATTCAGAGGTATATTCTATTACATGCCAAGACACTGGTTGTCAAGCTAATTACATTGGACAGAGTGGAAGACGAGTAGACACACGTTATAATGAACATAGGAATGCTATAAGATACGGAACACTTTCAGCCGTATGCGAACATATGTGTGACACGGGGCACAGCTTTACTAAAATCAAGACTGACCTAAAAATAATTCATCACGAATCGAAAGGCAGAGCTCTCGACATATAGGAAGCAATCGAGATTCACCTAGCCAAACGAAACAATCCCAACAATCTAAATGAACACTCTTATATGGAGAATTCACCCCTTTACACTCTACTAAAACACACCCTGTCGGAAACAAGACACAACTTAGCGATACAACCAAGGGAGATAAAAAAGGGGAGGGGGGGATAGCGGTGGTTAATAGGTAAATGTCATCTGGATCAGGTGTACTATGTACTTTTTTCTGCAATAAACCTAGGCCGGTATGCGCGGCAGTATTAAATGTGCCGGGACGTCTTCAATAGACCGGGCAGCCCTTAGTTCGAATGGCTTTTTAGTCCACGGTTGGCGAAGACAGTTCCACGGTCTTTAATAGTTGTAGATCTTCCTGTATTCAATAACATACATTCATATCTAGATTTGGCAACGTCACACAAATAATCTTTGCACTGACCTCAGAAAGCACATAAGAACAAAGGGGGGAGGAAGGATAAACCAGTTTCGTCCAGCTAACACCCTGGTTCAGTCGACCAAAACTGGTGCAAGAGTGAACACGAAACCGCTCGACGTTCCAGCCAAGGAGACAACCGGATAAGTATCAGCCTGTATTATTACAGTATAACGATAGTCGATTTTTTACAACCATATAATCACCCCAAACAGACTAGCTCAGGATTTTTATCACCATTTTAGCATTTCACCTAACATTAGAAATACTACATTTAGCATACACTGACAGCTGCATTACCAATACTGCAACTAAATAATTGTACATATTGTAAATATTTTTCACCTGTATTCTCAAACATAGATGTTATAGCCTAAGTGTAATGGATCTGATGATGATCGCTTGACGATCGAAACTGGTCATCCTAGTGTATTTATTAATCTCATGTAATTTATTTCAGGATTAGGGCATAACCTAGCTCTTTTGGGTTCATTCGTGTTGACCGACTGAAAAGCACCAAACTTTGGTGTTGAATAATTAATTCACTGCTCATTCAAAATAAGTACCCCCAAAGTTGAACATAAATCAAAATTATTGACAAATTATCAAGATTTTCTAATCGATATCGGATCATGTAGCTCTTGTTCATTTCCATATATTTTATTTTATTCCTGGTGAAAGAATTATTTTATAATTATCCAACTGGGGTTTTACAATTATAATGGATCAGAAATATTTTAATCAATCATCGGCATGATTACTTTAAGTTTCTCATACATCTAGATAAATGCCTCTCATAATTTATTTTTAAACGGGTCACGGCAATGTCTCCAGCAAAGCTAAAAATCGTTTTCGGATTGAAATACCAACTCATTCATTTAAGTGGCTACACGAATGTTGGCAATTTTACTGCAATTTCAAAATGTAGAGTTTTGCTGATGACAGGCATCACTGGTTTTATATGTGAGCGACTTCATCGTCCCCATCCATAAAATACATGAGTATGGGGCAATAATTCGACCTTCAAAACTCGGATTCACATTTTACCAATACATTTACTCACAGCATTAGTCCATTATTTTTCAATAACGACCCCTCAGCTACACAAGCTGGACTCAATGGCTCATTACAATTACCACATGGGATCATGTCACAAGCATGTAACCCCATCAAAAATACCATTATTATTACTACTGCCAGGCCCATCACATAGGTGTAAATAAAAATCAATATCTTCTCTATTACACTCCGGTTTCATGCAGTATTACCTCATACACATAATTTCCCTACGTTACACAAATATCGGTTCCATGAACGACCTTCCGTTCCCAAAATTTATTTCTCCAAACAATCATGCTTCCGGCATACCATTTTAATCAAAAGCTCCGATGTTCTTAATTAAAATTTCCTGGCTCTCCTTTCTTCCGGGTACCTTAATTCTCGTTCTTTGAGGATTGAGGGTATTTCCTTTCCCCCTGTCTTTTGTTTCCCTTACTCTTATTTCTGTTTTACATTTCCTCTTCTAGAATGTGGTTGTGTGGTTGTATTTAGTTGTAAGTATGTAGTTAGTTTGTTTATTAGATTTAGTTCATTGTTCCATTAGACTGTGGTGCATGCGTCTGGTGGCAGTTGCATTGTTTATTAGACTGTGATGTGTGAGGGTGCATGTGAGTATGCCTGGTTACAGACTGTTTTAGTGGTAGTATTTTGTTGTTGGTGGAACTTAAGTATTTTTTTCGTTAGTAGAATTTTTGTATTTAATTGGTAGTAGAAGGTTAGTATTTTTGTTAGTAGAATTGCTCTATAACTTATTCTGAAAGGGAGTAGCAGCCTTTCAGAATAAATCAATTCTTTACTTGTCTTATAGACGGTTAAGATATTGATAATATAAGCAAACTAATGGCTACACTGCGTTCTGCTGCACGGCTGAAAGCAACGGGAAACTACAGCCGTAATGCTCTTCCCGAGGATATGCACCTCTATGCATAATTATATGTGATGATGGCCTCCTACCTTGAAAAATTCCAATCCGGAAGTAAACTAGTCCCCCGTTCGGATCTCCGGGTGGGGACTACTAGAGAGGGGGTTAACATCAAAGAAGTGACAAAGAGGAAATCTGACATTCTACGGATCGGAGCGTGGAATGTTAGAAGACTGCTGGGAAGTGGAAAGTTAGAAAACTTAGAAATGGAAATTGATAGGTTGAGGTTGGATTTGGTTGGGATTAGTGAAATGCGCTGGCAGGAAGAACAGGACTTTTGGTCAGGAGACTATAGGGTCATTAGCCCTAAATCAAACAATGGGCAAGCAGGGGTTGGTCTCATATTGAGTAGAAAACTTGGACAACGGGTGGGATATTATGAGCATTATAGTGTACGGATATTTGTAGCAAAAATCAATACAAAACCTACGTGCACCACAGTGGTACAAGTCTATATGCCTACCAGTCAAGCTGATGATGAAGATGTTGATAAGGTCTACGAAGAAATAGATGAAATTCTGAGGTATATCAAAGGTGATGAAATTGTTATAGTAATGGGAGATTGGCATGCTGTGGTAGGAAAAGGAAAAGGAAGAGAAGGGAAGATAGTAGGAGATTTCGGATTAGGTGAAAGGAATGATCGAGGAAGCTGGCTGATCGAATTCTGCACCGAACATGAGTTGGTCATAGCTAACACCTTATTCATTCACCACAATAGAAGAATATACACATGGATGAGACCAGGAGATACAGGGCGTTACCAAATCGACTTTATTATGGTCAAGCAGAGGTTTCGTAACCAGATTTTGGATTGTAAAACATATCCCGGTGCTGTCATAAACTCTGACCACAATCTGGTTGTTATGAAATGAAGATTAAAGTTGAAGAAACTGAAGGAAAGTCAAAAGCCAAAAAGGTGGGCAATAGACTGACTGAAAGAGAAGGATGTAAACGAAAGATTCAAGAAGAGTATAAAGGAAGGACTAATGAAAAACACTAAACAAACTTCAATTGCAGATGAATGGGCACTTTTGAAGAATGAAATAACAAAATCCGCAGAAGAAAACATTGGTAGGAAATAAGGAATAGGTAGAAAACCATAAATCACTCAGGATAAACTAAAATTGATGGATGAAAGGCGGAAACACAAGAATGTAAGAGATGAAAAGGGGAAAGCAGAATGCAGACGTCTGAGAAATGAGGTTAACAAGAAGTGCAAGGAAGCGAAAGAAGAATGGTTGAAAGAGAAATGTGCAGGTATAGAAAATTGTCTGAAATTAGGAAAAGTAGACTCAGTTTATCGAAGGATTAAGAATACTTTGGGGGAAAAGAAGACTAAGTGCTGTAATATTAAGGACACAAATGGAAAGCCTCTAACAGATAGGGAAGAAAAGGTTGAGAGATGGAAAGCTTACATAGAGTGTTTGTATAAGGGAAAGGAGATTGAGAATCTTGTAATGGAAAGGGAGGAGGAAATTGATGAGGATGCAAAAGGATATTTAATATTGAGTTCAGAATTTGACAGAGCATTGGAAGACTTAAGCAGGAACAAAGCGCCAGGCATATATGATATACCGATTGAGTTGCTACGCTGCATAGGAGATGAAGGTCTGATCAGGTTATTTCACTTGGTGTGTAGGATCTATGAGACAGGTGAGGTACCCTCCGATTTTAAGAAGAATGTTACCATCCCTATACCGAAGAAAGTGGGAGCTGACAGATGTGAAGATTACCGTACTATCAGCTTGATTACTCATGCTTCAAAGATCCTGTCAAGAATAATTTACAAGAGGATGGAAAGCCAGATAGAAACGGAGTTGAGTGAAGACCAGTTTGGTTTCAGGAGAACTGATTTTGGAAAATATAGAATAAGGGAAGATAAGAGAACGTTCATGGCATTTGTAGACTTAGAAAAGGCTTTTGATAACGTTGATTGGACTAAATTGTTTGACATTTTCAAAAAAGGTTGTAATAAAGTACAGAGATAGGAGGGTGATCTACAATCTTTACAGAAACCAGACAGAAGTCATTCCAGCTGAAGGACATGAGAGAGAAGCTGGTATTCAGAAATATGTGAGGCAAGGCTGCAACTTATCACAAATACTTTTCAATCTTTACATTGAACAAGCAATGAAGGAAATTGTAGAAACTTTTAAAGTGAAAGTGAAGATTCAAGGAGAAGTAATTTCAACTCTGAGATTTGCCGATGACATAGTCATCTTGGCCGACATGCCTGAGGATTTGAATGAGTTTTTGAATGGTATGGACTCCGTCCTGAGGAAAGAATTCATGCTGAAAATTAATAAATATAAAACAAAAATATTGGAATGCAACCGAAATAAATCAGAATCCTCTATGGACATCAAATTGGCAGGTGGAAAACTAAAGGAAGTAGGAGACTTCTGTTACTTAGGAAGCAAAATAACCAGTAATGGACGAAGCAAAGCGGATATAAAAAGTAGGTTAGCTCAGGCAAGGAAGGCATTTCTACAGAAAAGGAATCTGTTGTCATCGAATATAGATTGAGGTGTTAGGAAGTCATTTTTGAGGGCCTTTGTCTGGAGCGTGGCACTCTACGGAAGTGAAACTTGGACTATTGGTGCAGCAGAAAAGAGGAGAATTGAAACGTTTGACATGTGGTGTTACAGGAGAATGATGATCAGATGGGTAGATAGGGTTACAAACGAAGAGGTATTAAGACTAGTGGGAGAGGAGATATGTTTCTGGCGACTGCTAATGATGAGAAGAGATAGGTTGGTAGGACACATACTAAGACACCCAGGAATAGCAAGCTTAGTTATGGAAGGAAGGGTCGAGGACAAGAACTGTAGGGGTAGACCAAGGTTAGAATATGTTAAACAGATTGCCTCGGACGTAGGGTGTGGTAGCTATGTAGAGATGAAGCGATTGGATCAGGACAGGGAGGCATGGGTAGCTGCATCAAACCAATCAAATGACTGAAGACTCAAACAACAACAACAACATAGAAGCCCCCCTTGAACGGGTTGTTTTTGAAGATCCTTGTGAGGATAGATAATTGGATCGTTGATCTTAACTTGATCGATGCGAAAGAGCTCTGTGCTCCCGTTGGGCTCCTTTAACAAAGGAGGACTTGTGGATGCTGATTTGCACAGAGCCACCAGGATGAAAACGTTGATGGTTAGCATTCTTGTCTGTCACCCCCTGAGGTCCGGGTTCGATGCTCGGCTATGCCAAGGAACTTAAGTCTGGTCTGAGGGCTGGACACTATAATAACACAGGTCATCAGACAAATTCTTCACATGCGCCCAAGTACATGGAGCTAAATGACCACGATGTCCAAACCACTCAAATGAAACAACGAAAACATTGATGTTGAGGTTCTTCACCTTGATAGCGAGATAAATGATATCTAGAAGTGGGGTGTATTTGGTGACGGGACGAGGCTTTGTACCAATAGTGCGATGCAGTTTGTCATAGTACATGATGAGTGACTATACACAATGAATCCAACGGTGAGGCTCTCAAACAATGAACTCGCACTGCCTGCGTGTCTTGAGTGTGCGATTAAACAAGTCCTCCACACTGGCCTTGATGTTGCTATATGTTGAAAATGGCAAGGTAGGATGAGAATTCCACCAAAGTTAAATTTGGAATAAACATCGATGACTGTGTGCAAGTACTGGTAGTCTTTGCTACTACTGGCATAAGTGATCATTTCCACCAAATCAGTATGCCAGAGTTCTTCCTAGTCCCTAGTAACCACACGTCTACGGTGGTTGGTACGCGGAGTCGGTTTATGAAGCTCGTGAACAATGGCCACCTTGATGGGGATGTCATGTTACCTGGAGAAGCCATTACATGACAATACTTGCATGACCTAATTCTTCCTCAATTTCTAGCATCTCAGCCGCCTTCTATGGTCTCGGGGTACGTATTGAGACCTCGGTTCCAAAGGCCCTGGGTTCGATTTCCTGCTCTGCCAAGAAATCAAACTCGGGTCTGTGGGTTGGAACGAGGTGCAGTCAGCCTTGTGAGGCAGAACTGAGAAGAAATGGTTAGATTACCACGTTAGCCATTCTAGAAGTGGTCTTCCGTGGTTTATCACTTCTACTCCAGGCAAATGCCAGGATGGTTCCTAATTTAAAGTCACGGCCGCCTCATTCCCAATCCTAGTCTTGATTACAAACACACGCACTCTCTGTTTCTACTAAAGGCAACACAATGATATGTTATCAGACAAATGTTAACTGACACCCAAGTACATGGAGCTGAAGTACCACGATATCGCAAACCCTTGAATGAATCAGCAACAATATGAGCGTGTGACCAATATGTTGCAGGAGCAGTAGACGTTCCACCAATTTGTTAGGCTTGTTTTAATACTTCCCGTCCACATACGACAGCACGGATTTGTCATCGAGACCTCGTGTGACAGAGGGAGACATTTCAGAAATGATTTCCCGATACGTCATACGTGTAACTATCATTGGCATTCAACGCCTTCTTCTGAGCGACCGCAATCACTCGTGTAGGCTTGAGTAACACAAGTGGAGGTATATTTGTTAAGATGATGTTGGGTGCAGATAGTGAGGTCAGGAATATGTGAAAATTGTAGTTCGAAAAGGCCTAGAGTGATTTTTTAAGTAAGCTATGTTTGTGATTTTGATAGTGGCGTTGCCAATATGAAGGCATATTCCCTCGTAGTGAACGTTTTTGGGAGTATCCGGGGTATTTCTTTTTCGGGAGGTGTGTAGACAGTCATTTAAATAGGAACTGGTAAGTGGCCCATACTCTGAATTTAGGAATGCTGTTAATTGACTGTCATACTGTGGTGTCGACAAAATTTCGGTAAAGAAGGTTACTTTGATGTTGGTGGGGTTCCTGCAATAACCTGTGTGGGTCCAAACGGAAGCTACTTTTCATTTGGAGTAAAGACTTCAGCAGTTTTTTCTTCCTCCTCATCATCTTCTTTCACCACCTCTTCCTCATTAATATGTTTAGGCGCTTGCATGCCAACAAAATGGGTTACAATCTTCAGTGATGTTGATGATGATGATGATGATGATGATGATGATGATGATGATGATGATGATGATGATGATGATGATGAACTCAAAACATTCTGCAGTGGTGTAGTCAGATGGGTTTTAAAAATAAATCACTATCAGCACGCATTCGTTTGAGTCCACGAAACGTTTCTCTAATGCTGTCGCGTGCTTCAATAATGCTTTGCATGAGTGGACACGATGCGATGGGAATCACTTATGTGTTTCGCTCGGGAGGGGAGGTCACTTCTGGACGAAAGGCTGTGGCTATCTTATACGAATGCATCGGGCTTACGTTCAAGTGAAATGGTTTGCTTTACCTCGTTGTCATTGTATTCTCTCATTCCTTTTCTTTCGGTCAGAGTTCAAATGTGTGTTACCCTCTGTGCCAATTAACCAATTCGCTATTCGAACAAACATTGAAAGACTTGAATGCTTCAAGACATCCCTGTGTGATAGTGATTGTGTGTGCATGAACGCTAATGCAGCGCCGACTTCCTCCTACACCATACTGTTATGTTAGTATGTACAAATTTTATGCGCCACCCCTGTCATGACGTGACAAACATTTTGGGGCAAAGTGAGGGGACTTTGAATCATCCTATAATTAATTTTGGGGTGATTTTTAATTATTTTGTGGTCTCTATGTATTTATTTTCAAACGACCACAACACTTGTCATTTTATTTCATATAGACCACTTACATCATCTTTTCTGCCCTGTATCCTATTGGTCAGAATAACGAGGCAGTTCAGTGATCAGTCTTAATACTTTAATTTGATTCTACTGTACGGGTGTACGCTGACATTGGTGTTTATCATAATTGATATTATGTGCTACTGCCTGCGTACCTCACCCTGCCTGGTTTTGACGCGTCTTTAACTCGTTCTATTTCCCTTTAGCCGCCTGGTGAGACAGACGGGTGTACTCTGGGGGTGGCCACCCCCCACGTGAGAGGGTGCATGCACATTATCAGTGTTCGTTCAAGTCTTAATACATTTCTCCTTGAGAAGATACGGCATACCTACGGTTTCAACTATGCAATCGTTTACATGCAATAGTTTAATCGTTTGCGAGTGTTTTTCGCTTCTGGAAGTGGAGATATTTGAAGCGTATGCGGGAGCAAACGTCTATGTTACATTTTGTGTAATTTGAGATATTCACGGAACAAACTTCTAAGATGTTCTCTGAATACGTATTTGCAAGTAGTACGGGTATATCTCAAAAGGTGGCTTTAGTATTCCCGAAATTGTGAAGCGAAATGCACTTTAAAAATAACGTAACATCATTTCCTGCTCGAACACGGCAATAATATTATGAAGTGAATGGCTATAATGAACACATTCTCTTCAAGAGGCTATTCTGGTGTTATCAGCTGTGTATTGCTAAGCTTATTAGTGCAAATGATTGTGTTGAAACCAAGAGGAAAAGCACCATAGTTGTATTTTGAAACTTAATAACACCATGACCACGGAAAAGAAACGAGTTCATTCGCGATTTACATTTAAAGGATAATTATTTTCACGGACTAATAAATTATAAGTAGGTTCAAACAATTACATTAAACTCAAAATAACACTATTCTATTTTGTACGCTTCCATTATGAGCGAGTGAGTGAGCGTGCGCACTGTAGTGTGTTGGTTTACGAAACAAAAGTCTATGTTACGTCTTACCACGTAGCTCTGTCATGGAAGTGAGTTATTGAATCTTATTTTTACTTATTCTACTTTTGGTGTAATTTGAGTGAGGTCTACTGCGTGCCAATTGTGCGAGTAGTTCTGACACTATGTTCACGCTTTCTGTTTCTGGTTCTCTTTATTTCTGTTCGGGTGCAGTTCATTTCTCAGTGCTCCTATCTTATGCCTTTGAGGTTTGTGGCTAGTGTGTGCCTGATCTTCGTGCATAGGCCTATATGTGGATTGGAAGTCCAGTGGTGTCCCTGGGGCATATCTCATCTATTCGTCCGATCGGTCGCTCGTATATCTCAGTGATGCCTGCCCTATCCTCCCCGTGGTTACAATAATTTCGCTGGTCGTCACGTATTAGCTGCGTTGGTGACGTGCCCGGAATTACAAACGGGATTGATTTAGGTACTTCACCTTCTTCTTCCTTTCTACCTTGCTCTAGCAATGCTCTAGGTGTTTTACACCTGCTCATATATTTCTCAAAGGCCTTTGTATCCCTTTGCTGGACTTTTTTTTAAATGTGTGTGGTTGCGTGGCTTTCGCAAGTCATTAACATACCGTACTGTAGTTACCCCTTTGATTCTCCTTACTGCACTCCATCTGTTCCATAGTTCACGCCGCATGTATTTCGATACTTCGTTTCTATTTTCTACTGAGTTTAATATATCTGGCTTGGCTTCCTCCACGTGCAGTTTGGTGTTTGCTTGCCGGCGAACTCCTGCACAGTTCCGTTTAATGTACTTAAACGGTATGTCGGCATCCCCTCAATTTTAATGTTACCATTTTCTAACTGGATTTTATTCATTTAAGCTGTGGGACTCCTTTTATGGTCCGTTGCTCGCTACTTTGACAGCGTACCGTCTGTCCCCACGACTTAGTACCAAGTCACTGAAATCTTTCTTTTCACAATTCATCTTAATGCTAGCCTTCTTTGAAGGATTGCTTCCTTCCACTCTAATGTATGTATTTTATTCTACTCTATTTAGTCCAGTTTAATATTTATGTTGTACGTATGTCCTCGTCGTTGGAGTAGCATATTTCATTCAATACATTCTCAAGATTTTCATTACACGATATGCCTCGTATTTGTGTGTCTTTCTCGAATAATTAATTCATGCCCGCGTACCTAATCGTTCCCTTACCCTACCATCTTAGTCTCATGTTTAGCTCATGTGTAACTTGCTCTATCCTAATCTTGGAAACGTTCATCTTGGCCTCTGGTAATTTTCTTCTTTTTCGGCTTCTTGGCTCCTTCCATTCAGATCAGTTTTCGTTACCCGTTGGGCACAGCACGATACTAAACCTGCTTCCACTTGTTACCAACTTGCTGATGGAGACCTAGAAGACAGGAGCTGAGGTCTCTCATATGGAATGGTTAGTATTATTTTACTCCATTCTATCTATTGTATCGGGATGGGGTAGAGGATGCACTAAACAAGGAGACTTCTTACCGATTTCATTTGCAGGACTTGCCGTTCTAGGTTCACGGCTGGGTGGTGCGAGTGCAGTAGCAAAAGGCTGTCGAAGCGAAACGAAAGGTAGAGGAAAGAAAGCGTCATACAGGGCCCTGCGTAGCTAGTGCCTGTAGTATGTTCTATCCTGCTGCTCCCTTACGGGCAGTCTAAGAAGTAAGCCACAGGCGCGTGACGTCATGTCCTTGCCTCTCCCCACCTGCCGCTCGCTACATGTGCGAGCGAGCTGTGTATAGTATGGCTTAGTGCCCTGCAAGCCTGGCAAGTGCTTTTAGGGTCGTATGACCTAGCCTCACACTGTCAGCACTGTCTACGCTGGAACTCGTCAGTTCAGGCGCGCACGGCCAGCCCGTACCAACATGGTTTCGTAAAGCCATTCTTATCTTCCCTTCATATTATTATTATTATTATTAGTATTATTATTATTATTATTATTATACTATTAATATTAGCAATAACATGATATTGGGTACCAATAGACTACGTCACACACTGTTCCCGAGTACATTGAAAATGAATTATCTATTATTGAATGGATTCATTGATAGCAAAATTAGGTCATTTATACTTAGGCATACCCAAACTTGATGAGTGATTTAAAAATGTTGATGTTGATCCTCTCGCTTAATCGAAACGTAGCCTACCACAAGCTTTCACTTCTCTTTGAAGCCTATCGTTATCTCTAAACGACCTGTTTTGTTATGCCGAAGGTTACTTCACATCTGATGGTGGGGTCCAGCATAAATCTTGTATCCTTCTTATGGCCAATAACAATTATTATGCCCATTGTATTTTTGCTTCTAACACGAGAAAGACACGAAAACAGGGATCGCGTAACATTTCTGAAATGTTACAGCTGCATCTTAGATCTATTTCGGTGATTCCTAACGTTTGTAGTAAATCCCCTTCTTAATTATGTTTTTTGAACGTGAGCTGGGGTATCAGGCACTCCACAGTGTTTGCAGTATACATAGTCCTGGCTACGCCCATGGAGGTCTCACACAAGAGCATCCTTTGCTTCCACCTATTTGTACTAGGCTACTCCCTTTCATGTCTACTTCTGGATTAGTCAATCTCCATAAAATATGGTGATTGGATAGTTTCTGTACTTTCGCAATCAACCTGAAATTTCATTTTGTGTTTACAATAGATCCGCTTCAGTCTTGAGTATCGGTTATTTATATTCCCTTGGTTCCTAATTAATTAATCACCGTCTTCATCGTTATCACCATTTTCATCATCATCACCGTCCTGACAACCTCCTTCGTTGTACGAGCACAAATTACGCACTATGTCATCATGTCTTCAAGCAATGCATGCTCTCTCTGGTACAGTCTCCCTACATGATGCTTACTATACTTTGGATGTTCATTCACTGAAAATTGCAAAATTAGCTTCGAGGTTTTCCTATGCTCAGAACTTAGAATGCAATAAAAATCAAATGTCTTAAATACCATATCTGGATTAGCCTAGATATACATATGTAATTGGATTAACTCATGAGGCTTTCAGGGGCCGATAACCTAGATGTTAGGCCCCTTAAAATGATGGTATATTGGCTTTCACGGCCGGTGAATTAAAACTCAGCTGAGTTTTACTAACGCATGTTTCTCGAACTCACATATCCCTGAAGAGCATCAATCTAGTCATTTGGTGAATTCAGAATCTTGTTATTGAAATACAGTTTTATAGTCCCAATGTAGTTTTTTTGGTTCTACCCCATAATTATTCCAGTTGCTATGAGGTAGGGGATGTGGTGAGACAGTTTCCTTGTGTGAATGATTTCACGGATAGATGCCTTCATGACGCCAACCTCATGAGAGGAGTCAATGACAAATGAAATTAATGAGGTAATGTATGGAGTGGCTGTGTGTGGTCTTTCGAGTTTGGAGTAGTCTGACCATGCACGTTAACGTGTTTAGCTACCTCGGCTTGTTTGTGACATTATGTCAACAAATTAAAAAATGTATTTTAACTCTCCTGATTCCATACCGGCCCCTGATTCTATTTTAGGACTATTATATCTCGCTGCACCTGCTACATCACCCAAAAAGTATGCAAATTTCTGTATCCTTGCTGCAGATCTGGTTCATGTGCGTCCAAATATCATGTCTTATATGTCTATGGTTTGATTCATTAATGTGTGACTCTCGCACTATGCTATTTTTGTCCTCCCCACGTTATGAGCACGGCAGACCACACGCATATGCCACAATGTTGGCTCTAGTGCGCCTAGTGTCCAGGCTCCGCGCTCAGTACTAAACGTACTTCAGTACCCGGTCAAATGGACAGTGCTTGTGCGACTAAGCGCTGCAGTGCTAGTGTGCTGTCGTGCTGCACTGCTCAGAACTGGACCGAGTAGGGCTGCGCTCGGCCGGCACGAGTAAATTTCTCGCTAGCACTGCTTCACCTTGCCCATTGCACGGCCCTGGCGTCATAGCTAAACAAGGAATACTATAGAGCTTCCGCGATTCAAAATTGCACCGAGCACTATGCATATCGAACTTTCTCTCCTTGAGTCTCCATTTGGTTATGACTGACATTGAATCGACCGCTAATACATTCTTCATTATATCTGTTTGGTAGTTCTGTTTCTGGATGTTCAACCTATGAAATAAGGATAGAGGCTTAAACTTTCATTGATATGTCAAAGACACGTGCCTCCTCAAAGAATGGTTAATTAAAGTTCGCAACAGAAATGATCCAAACAAATACAGTATAGCATTATCACTGTACACATATACGAATTGTTTAAATATTGGTGGATTTTACAACTTTCATTTTTCTTTAGAACAACACATTGTTGAGTTACTGGCAAGGAAAAGTGTACCGTAGTACACAGTTTCGATTGCTTTCATTACCTGACTATTAAACCGGAAATTCGTTACGCATAGGGAAGCAAAAGTGGCGCGTTACACAGCAAGTGAACGAACGAAAAAAAGTGAAAGCTCTATAGCATTTTGTGGGAAAAGTGAGAATATGAAGCTAGCACCCAGCAAACAACGACTTGGGATTTACATATCTCCAACATCTTCATGGCGTGTTTGTGTGTAACCAATTACTGTGCATCCATAGGGCAATAAAACTGCTGTCATCAGTCATGGGCCTGGGATACACTATGTTGCCTACGTGGTACTTTGACAGCTATGGAAAACTTCCTCACTCCGTAGAATTCGTACGCTATTTCGGGAGCAGTCCAGAACTGGAGTAAAACAGGCGACTTGATCAGAATTTAATACATGCACATGTTGTCGACACTGAGGTAGCCTAATGGTATCAGTGTGTGCATGATGTTCAATGTTGCAAGTTCATTTATAGTACCGGGTGTCCACAATTAAAGTTATGGTATTCAGCGCGTTAAAGCACGGGCTGTAATGTTTGCAGAAGTCATAAATTGCGTAGATATGCTAACTAAGCAATGCGCTCGCGAAGTATGCCACAAAAAATATTAGTTCCAAGTTTTGCCACCAGGCGAAAATATGGCGCGGCAAGCAATGGTAGGGGTCACAGAAAAAGGCAGGAACGATCAAACACATGATAACGGTGGTTCTGGGAGGTTTATTAGAATTTATGGTTACAAACACTGTTCAATATGGTCTCCCAACTCAGCAACATGCATCCGTAACATGACATGGTCGACAGTTGCCCGCAGCATATCGGGTGAAATCAGAGCGACATGTCGTCGTATACTAGCCTTTAGATCAGGCAGAGATCGGACATGTCAAATATCCCCACAACCAAAACTCACACAGAGTTAGGTCGAGGGACCTCAAAGGCCACGCATATGGAAAATGCCTTACCTTACCCATCGGCGCTACAGCTCTTGTCGAGCCCGGGCCTTCTCAATCACACCAGTTCACGCTTTACGGTCCAAGGCGAGCCGTCTCCACCCACGAACTCTTAGTTGGCGTAGATCATCCTCTACTTCGTCCAGCCATCATTTACGTGGTCGACCCTGCCGTCTCCTTCCCTCCAGTTGTCGATGAAATATCTGGCTAGCCGCCCGTTTCTCCTCCATTCTTTCTAGGTGTCCTGCCCATCGTAGTCTTCCTTTTCTTACTTCCGCTGATAGTCGAGGTTCCACATACAGGCTATATATCTCTTTATTATATCGTGCTCGACAGTTTCCATTTTCCTGGACGGGTCCATATATTCTTCTAAGAATTTTTCTTTCCCACGTATCCAATGCTTCCTCTCCTCTTTTGGTGAGTACCCTCGTTTCACTACCATGGGTAAAAACTCGCCTAATTATTGTACGATATATTCTCTTTTTGATCTTTCGAAAGATCATGCGTGTCTTAAGTACTTTCAGGAGGCTGAAATAACATTGATTTCCTTGTGCTAATCTCCCCTTTATTTCTGCCATTGTGTTATTATCCTCCATGAGTCTAGATCCCAAGTATTTGAAATTGGTGACTTTTTCAAATTCTTTCCCGTTGATCACTAGGTTGTCTCCGTTTCTCATTTCTCGGGATAATAACATGTACGGTACTTTGTTTTTCCCACATTGACATTTAGGCCAGCTTTCCCCGATCCTTCTTCCAGTTCTTTGTATCATCTGGAAAATGCCGAGAGATAATGCGGTCGTTACTGAAGGTGTCTCGAAGCAATTCTTTCACCTGGTGAGCGATATGTGCTTGCATGAAAATACCGGTGTGGTCACAGTTGCGTTCCTGCAAAGCTGGAATCACGTGTTGCACAAGGAAGATCCTATAACTTGCACATGCCACTGTACACCTAACAGGCCCACGAGGGGGTCATCTCCTCAAAGAAAAACGGATCGAGAATGAAAGAGCTCGTAAAACCACAACAAACAGTCTCGTAAGGTGCAATGGTTGTTCCTGCATAACGTTTGGAGGAGTCGAACCCCATAATGTGACAGTTCTGTGCATTCACTGCACCCTCCAGAGTAAAATGCGCCTCAACAGTCCACATAATATTCAACGGCCACATGTTGTCCACTTCCACGCGCGCCAGAAACTGAAGGGCAAAGTCACGGCGTTATGCAACATCTTAGGGTTTCAATTTGTGAACAGTATGAAGTTTGTAGGGATAGAAAAAAAAGTACCCGCAAGAAGAGCGCAGAGACCAATATCAATCGGCGTAGTTTAATGCTCATTGCCGGGCTCCTGCATGTCCCCCGAATGCTCACTGCTCACGGCGGACTCAAGCGTAGAATGCAAGGAAGCAGCAAACAATATAGGCTAATTAGGATATATGTTACTGTGTCCTGGCTCAGGTAATAACTACTGTGTAAGGCATTACATACACGCGCTGAGATCTCACTTCAACCCCAGTCACAGTTTAGCATGCCAAGTTTCCTGCTGGGCAGACGATCCATTCAGAACTGCTCCCAGCGAGCTATTGAAGCGAAGTGGGAGGGGCGTGTTCTGCCACTACCGAGCCCACCCGAACATTGCCGAAGATCTGAGCAGGATTCTGTGGCAAGCTCTTCTTGCGCGTGTAAAATGCGCCATACAATCTTGTGAACTCTTGACCGGGGTAGCGACAAGTCACGTGACACAGTTCAAGCACTGGGTACAGAATTGGGAGAATGTGCTGCACGGTCTGCTACAGCTACAACAACAACAACAACAACAACAACAAATGGGGATGGGCCGCCATCCTGTCCGTGGTGCGATACCTAAATCACCTGTTTCCTCGAATTTCTTAATCATATTCTTTAGCCCATTACTTGTCATGGGACCTCTTCTCAGCTGTTTCTGTCGGTTATATTCCCGTAATGCAACGTTGCTATCGCTGCCATTCTGATAAAACAACTTCACTAGTAGTGCACGGTCTCTCTTCCCAATCGATATTGCGTTTCACACGGAAAAGTTCAACTTGCTTGCGTTACAACGAAGATTCACTCCACAAAAGGAATCAACTTGCGTCACTAAGCAACAACCAAGGAACTGACCCAACACACTTCTACCGGAAGAACATTTTGACGTTGTTGTTGTTGCTGTTTGAGTCTTAAGTCTGTTGATTGGTTTGATGCAGCAATCCATGCTTCCCTATCCTGAGCTAATCGTTTCATTGCTACATAGCTACCACACCCTACATCCGACGCAATCTGTTTAACATATTCTAATCTTGGTCTACCCCTACAGTTCTTATCCTCGACCCTTCCTTCCATAACTAACTTTGCTATTCCTTGGTGTCTTAGTATGTGTCCTATCAACCTATCTCTTCTCTTCATTAGCAGTCTCCACAAACATCTCTCCTCTCCCAATCGTCATAATACATCTTCATCTGTAAAACTATCTACTCATCTGATCTTCATCATTCTCCTGTAACACCACATTTCAAACGCTTCAATTCACCTCTCTTCTGCTGCTCCAACAGTCCAAGTTTCACTTGCATAGAGTGCCACGCTCCAGACAAAGGCTTTCGAAAATGACTTCCTAATACCTAAATCTATATTACATGTGAACAGATTCCTTTTCTGTATAAATACTTTCCTTTTTGACGTCAGAGTTAACGGAATATTACATGTTCTGACCACTTACAGCGCCATATTTTCGCCTGGTGGCAAAACTTGGAACTAATATTTTTTGTGGCATACTTCACGAGCTCATTACTTAGTTAGCATATCTACAAAATTTCAGACTCATACGATCATTATAGCCCATGATATACCGCGCTGAATACCATAACTTTAATTGTGGACATCCAGTGCATGTGGAGGGATCTGAAGTGACTGTGTACATCAATCCACCCATTGAACGAGGACATTAACCTAATGCTCTTGGACTGGTTACGTCCGAGAGTTGTAATAAACTGTATGTGCTAGAGGGTCCAACCAGTTATACCATGACGAATACCTTACCATACCTCCTGGTACGCAATTGGTGGAAGATATTAGTGATTAATCAAAACAGATTCGACAATTTGAAATAGACTTTAAATCTCATTCTAATTCCATTGATCCCCAGAAGCGGAGATCGTTAACTTGAACGATACATATGCCATGAGTGTGATGAAGCAATGAAGCTTTTGGATGATAACCATGCAACCATTACGGTACCACATGCAATATTACATCGTCTTTCTTTGTTCTTTTTGTTATCGTAACTTTTGCAACATTAGTATTTGTACTCTCACGTCATAAAACTGTTTGATCCAGTTTTTATTAAAAAATAGTAATATGTTTAGCTTGCAGAGAAGGCGTGGCCTACTGACAGCTGTCAGGATGCTTCATCTTATTTTACTCAGCCAGGGGCGGGTACTTTGTCTCATAGAAATAATGTGCATGTGGTACCTAACTTCAGGCCACAGCCGCCTCCTATCCAATATCCTACCCAATTACACACACTAGTACAGCCATCACAATGACACAGGTTACCCGACAGATCCAACACACACCCAAGTACACGATGTCACAAAGCCCCTCAATTAAACAACAACAACGCCAGTCGGGCGAGGCTGACGAGTCACGTGCACGTGCTTTATTTGGGGGGCGTGTGACTTATCGAAGCGAACCATTGTATAATCATGATATTATTATTCGTTTCTACAAAAAATACGCCGGTGTTGTTATGAATACGCGATCTTACCAAGTGCACCATTAATAATCACATCATAGTACATTATGCAACGAGCCTATAATGGCTATAATTAAGACACGAGTATGTTTATAAAACGAGCTTTAGCGAGTTTTATAATTTCCATACGAGTGTCTTAATTACCATTATAGGCGAGTTGCATACGACTGTTTATGTTCGACGATAATTACAATTTTATTACATGTTTTAACATAAATATTCATAAATATCTGTTCAGTAACTAGAATTTTGTGATCGGGTGGTGCGCTAGGTAGCGTATCTCCGTGTTCCAAGCTCTCTGGCCGACCGACGCATGCACTCTGTGTGCTTCAATGCCATATGTGCAGATCGTGAACCAGTATTCAGTAAAACTGTCACCGTAGTCGTTTGAAATCAACGCGCTGTGTAGAAATTGGATTTGGGTATATTAAGGTACAGTGCTATTTCTTGTCTCATATTCACCTGTTTATTTACGCGAACATATGGACGGTGCACTTTCGGTAATTTATATAGACATGTTGGATTTTGAGCGCATGCGCGAAGGTATCCTTATCTAATTGGTCAAACAACTGTTTCTTGAGTTGTGATTGGTGGGAGAAACTGTTTCATAATGAAAAATAGTGTTTATAATTTCCATACGAGTGTCTTAATTACCATTATAGGCGAGTTGCATACGACTGTTTATGTTCGACGATAATTATAACTTTATTATATGTTTTAACATAAATATTCATAAATATCTGTTCAGTCACTAGAATGTTGTGATCGGGTGCTGCGGTGGGTAGTATATCTCTGTTCTCCAAGCTCTCTGGACAACCGACGCATGCGCTCTGTGTGCTTCAATGCCATATGTTCAGATTGTGCTCCAGTATTCAGTAAAACTGTCACCGAAGTCGTTTCAAAACCACGCGCTGTGTAGAAATTGATTTGGGGGATATTAAGGTACAGTGCCATTTCTTGTCTCATATTCACCAGTTTATTTACGCGAACATATGGAAGGTGCAATTTCGGTAATTTATATAGACATGTTGGATTTTGAGCGCATGCGCGAAGGTATCCTTATCTAATTGGTCACACAACTGTTTCTTGAGCTCTGATTGGTGGGAGAAACTGTTTCATAATGAAAAATATTGTTATAATGATCCTCATTATAATACAGTTTTCTGACACATAATAGTTAGGGTCGAACATAAAGCATATTACAGTCCCCAATTACCACGTGCGACACCAAGGCATTGCTATAATACAACAGAAGCCAGTATTATACAATGGTCGTGCAATTAATGAGAAGTACCTACGTAACATATTGTAAACATTTGCATTCGTACCTCTGTTGCGTATACCACTACTAACTTCACCAACCACGGTGGAGTGGTTGGTAACAAACCAAACCGCTTTGACTTTTACGTCATACAAAGAACTTGCTATGTTATGAAATCTGGGCAAAACAAATGTCAGTCTAGGAGGCCATGTTATTATCTGTATTGTAGACATTGCTGATGTTGACCTTGAGAATAAAAGTGAGTGAATCAGAGCTAGTAAAAGTAGTGTATGTATTTTATAAAAAAAAGACTAGCAGTAGTGCCCGGCTTCGCTCGGTGGATTTATTTGGTTATGGGTGATAATGAATACTACTACAGAACTGGAGCACTCAAGGATAAGGATCGGAATAAATGAAAGTAAATTTGAAATCACCAACGCTTATTGCATCTGATAACCTCAATATACTGCACCAACACCATCGCCCTTATACATAGGCATACTATTGTCATGATGATAACTGTTTTAAGGGGCCTAAGTAATCTTTTTGCCCTAATTATTCCCCGTGACTGCAATTTATAAGCAGCTCGCAATTCTGCACCAGAACACTGGTAGGGGCGACGTGATGCAGCCCGCATTGCCAGGCAACAATAGACTTAGGTATTGTTCTGGAGCGCTTGTTCTTCCGACTTATTGAACAAAAATCAATATTTAAGGTTACCTGAGATATGTAGCCTAATGCTACAAAGCCTAAACTATTACTCTTGGATCAGGCTATCATATACAAAAAGAATTTTTCGAATCCGACTGATAGTTCCAGAGATTAGCGCGTTTAAACACACAAACAAACAAACTCTTCAGCTTTATTATATTAGTATTGATTGTGAAGGGAACATTGACCGGGTAAGTTGAGAGTGTCTTCCACATCAACCATCCAGGTACGTTAGGTGTATTAATAAATTAATGGATTGTAATTACAGCGAAGTGTTTTCTGGCATGGAATGGAGAAGGGTCCTAAAGTCACTAAACTACCTCCTTTCGGAATCTGCGGCACCTTAAACCCTGGCGGTGTTGCGAGCGTGTGCCGTATTGTGGAACCGGTTCCTCGCATGCGAGTCGATTCCAGCGCTGAGTGTCGCCGGAATCGATTGCCCCCGTTCCAGGCATCATTCGCGCCCACCACTACATCGAGGAGCGAACGCCTTCACATGTGACTGATCGCTATGTGATCAATTTGATTTTGCGTCCTACCATTTGACGAGACCAACGTAAACTTGTGACATAGTTTATGCGGGAATATCGTTTCTCCAATTACCAGACTGTTGTTCAGGCAGGTGTCAATAAATCGTTCCCCGTTATCATTTTGTACCTCAGCACCATGCTTCCAAGTACTCTCTCTAGTCCTTTATTTACACTACCCATCTTGGCATTAAGGTCTCCCATCACTATTTGTATCTCTTTCTTTTTAATGCTAGAAAGTACCCCCTCCAATTGCCCACAGAAGTTATCCCAGTCTTTGCGGTCAGCTAGTTCCGTAGGCTCATAGCACTGCACAAGATGTACTGTATATTTCTCACCCGGGCCTTGAACCGCGCTGTAATGATACGATCTGAGACTAGTATCCAAACCAGTAGGCTTCTCCTCGCTTCCCTTGTCAGTAAAATGTTCACTCCATTTTAATGGTCTTCTTCTTCGCTACCCGATTATGGCAGCGTTTTGCCATCTCTCAACCTGTGTTCTCCGAAGCCTTTCCATCGTGTTTCACTCAATCCAAGTAACACCAACTTGTATCGTTCCATCTCCCTCGAGATTTGCTCCAACTTTCGCGCCTCCATCATTGTCCTTACATTCCAACATCCCACTCGTGTCCATGTTTTCAAGCCAAAGGTTGTCAACAAGGCATCCGTCCGGTTTTCTCTCGTGTGTGATTTAGTAACGTTTGTATTTTGTTCTACGGTAGGGTTATTGGTCCCACGCCCAACCCCCAACCTGGAGGACCAGGGACCCTCCTGTCAGGGTTACCATACCTTAGCCGAGATACCTCGCTTTAAGGCACCAGGTTTTCGCCCTCACCCCTTCCCTCTGTATGAGGGGTAGGCGTAGGTAGGCTATCCTACCAACTTGAGCATTTCCCGGTACTTGTAAGAGTCGCCTTCTCGGCATTGGCGACTCCACTGAGACTCCTAACCAGCCATTCTAACTAACTAACCCCGTGGCACTACAGCCCATGAAGGGCCTAGGCCTATCAAGCGACCGCTGTCCAGCCATTTGGCCTGCAGATATTGAGGTGACACGTGGTCAGCGCGTCGGGTCCCCTCGGCCGTTAATCTTGGTTTTCGTGACCGGGGCGCTGCCTCACTGTCAGACAGCTACTCAATTGTCCTCACGAGGCTGAATGCCCCCCGCTCCAGCCCTCAGGTCAGTCTCTAAAATCCTTGACGGAGCCGGGGATCGAACCCGGGGCCTCCGGTGAGAGGCAGGCGCGCTACCCCAACACCACGGGGCCGGCTTAACCAGCCATTCACCCTCCCCATTTGTCCGGGCTTGGGACCGGCATCGGGTTGAGCTGGATTGCTCCCCCCGATGACTGGGTCAGAGTCATATAGTGACGTTTCGTAAAACTTTCTGTCCAAACATCAGTCGTAGCAGCAACATGTGTATCATCATGGTCAGCATTCAAAACTTCTGTCATAATTTTGTCATAAGCAGCCTTAACACGTACAGCAACTGCGCGAGATATCGTTGTGGGATCACTTATTAAGCCGGCTGTTTCAAAATGTCCGTACTTCGCTCCTACGTCTACACACAACTGTACTAGTTCCGTAAAATGGGGACCAGTGAAGGTGGTGAACAGCCGAATGTGGCCAGTGCTCATGATGACACAAACATCCCAAAATTTCTTCCTCATTTCAGATGTAACGCAGGTGGCTATATGACTAATATTTGCTTTCTCTCTCACAGCACAGCCGCATGCAAGGCCATCGTTTGGGCAACCACTTGCAGCCCTCCAGGGCAGTGGTCTGCCTCCTGGTGTCATACGGACATGACCCATGGGTCAGCTGTGGAAGGCTGGGTTGATAAAGACCTAACTGCGCTGTATTTCTGTACTCTAGGTGCTGTGGCTCTACTCCTATTCACAGCACCAAAGTAGTGAAATCAATGACGATCTCTGATGATTAGAGCAGTGTTGTATGGTCAAGTAATGGCTAACACTCTCCTTCGAATCACAGAACCCATACGTGTTTACTCGATCCTCACAAACATATGTCTACCCCTTTATTTCCATATCTATAGGGTCAGGGATTGGTTTCTTTGTGGCAGATGATTTTTGCGGTCTGATGCCAACTTCATCACAGGAGTCGATGAGACATTAAAAAAACATTCTATCCTTACAAAGGCTATGATGTATAGTCTGTATTATGAAAGAAGAACGCTGACAGCTGTCATCAACTCGTAAGGGTAGGTGTGTCGAGAAGGTCAGCGGGGTAACGGTTTCCATGGCAACAATGAGCAGTGTTACATTGTACTCATGGACAGCGGCAAGTACATGGCCTGACTCAGTGTCGTTGTCTCATCAATCACTGTCAGTATTATCCTGCGTACCTACCGACGTGTATTTCATTATTCTTTCACGGGATAGAAGATCCTACAGTTAACAGCGAAAACTGCATAAAATAGGCGCGGAGGTTCACTTGTTTCACGTAAATATAACAACAGATGTTGAGTTAATCTGTCACAGTGGCAATGCGTCATTTCCTCATGAGCTGGCTTTGACAGCTGTCAGCATTCTTCTTTCGTAATACAGACTATAATTGTCAACGAATAAGGTTGTAAATATAATAAGGATTGTTTATAAGAAAAACAAAGCTGGCAACATTGCAATTCACATGTAAATAGTTGATGGGGTGGCCGTAAGTGGCATAGCATGGCTTGACATGTGTTGTAACAGCAGTTTGCGTCATGTAGAGTAGAGGAATAGCTGAAGCAACAGTGGTATATAAAGGACGAGTAATATGGAGTGTGATGCAATGTAGAGAAGGTGTTTTCAGAAGTGAAATCATTAGTTGATTGCTTGTGTCAAACAAAGCACAGTGTCCAAGTTTTGTGTCAAGTTTCAAGGTGGGCAGGGATGCACACTGGATCTGGATCTCCCAGATCTCTCTCCTTACAACTATCATGTGTTTGATCCATTGAACCATTCATCAAGAGGCTCATGATGCTGTGGAAGAGTGGTCATAACCGATTATGTCTGGTTGAGTAATGCAACACATAAAGCCTTGTGGAAGTAGCATGTTCCAGCAGCAAATATGCCTAAAAGAGCAGGTTTGTATGCGCTATTCCTCCAAAAGTACGATACTTGCCTGGCTTTTTAAATATTTAAACCTCTGAATTTGCCTAATAGACTCGTCAGGACGTGTGCTGAGTAAATTTTACCTGAACAGTTTATCACTATGAAACACCATATGTAATCACTCTCCTTTCTTTTCAAGAAGCAAAATGCCATATTTGTTACCAGAATCTAATAATGTATTGTGGGTAGAAAATGAAAATTTGTGCACAGCTAATTCCTTCGTACTACATATGAATCTATAGAAATGTAGGTTTATTGTAATATATCTCCATTTTTATAATGAGTACTAAATTAGGTATTATATTTAAAAAGTCAACATGAAACATGATATTCAGTTACTGTATATGACTAACGTACTTATATAGTATAGGCACTAGTAGGGAGTGATAAGAGGAGTAACACCTCTTTAAAAAACCTTGGTCCAGCTGGCCAGGCTGGTAGTACCTTGTTAGGGTCCCTTGCCAGGGTTACGGTGAAGTCCTCAATGGTACCTGCAGTGGAAGAGGTGAACTCTGGCACAGTGTGGTTGGCGGAAGGGGCAGCCTATTGCTCAGATTTATTAGGGCAAACTATTGTCCATATTTATGATGGGCAGATTTTGGCCCAACGGCAAAATGAGCGGAGGAGGAGCCAATCACCCTTATGGCTCCCAACGGTCATAGAGGCGGAAGAGGTCAGGCCAGACGGACTGGCTGTAAAGGCGCACCTCAGTAGTACTTGAGTATGCGGCAGTTCGTTGCAGTCTCTGTGTTCGGTCCTGCATGTCTCATTCTGTGTGAGCCGTGGGATAAGGCTCAGAGATCATAGTGTGTGGGTCTCGTCCTGGCAAGCTGAGATCCACCCTAAACAAATTCACGCCAGTGGCACTTCTTCCATACGTAACTTACTTTCAAAGTCCAACGACGATGGGATAAGAATGGTGGGGACAGGTTATGGGTGTAACTGGAAGCCCCTAGTTCGGACCTGCACGTTGGCAGCAGATGTGTGATGGTCGTCTTCCGGAGACTCTGTGACTACTCAGGAATTCGGTCCTGCATCTGTGTTTGGGCAGGCCTATTTAGGATCACCGCTGCCCACCCCACATGGGGAAGGCCCTAGAAAAGGTGGGCTAAACATCGGAAGTCACAATCTTGGTCCGGCTGGGCAACCGCACTCAGCAGGTCACCCCTCATGCGGTCGAAACTCAAAAACAGTAACGAATCACAAATTGATTATCGGATCATGGAACGTCAGAACTTTGCTTGATATAGACAATAACGTTAGACCTGAGAGAAGGTCAGCTCTTGTAACCCATGAATTATCAAGACTCATCGTTGACATTGCTGCTCTCAGTGAAACTAGGATGTCTTCTGAAGGCAAGATTACTGAATCTGGAATAGGATATACCATCTTCTGGAAAGGAAAGGAGGAGGGTGAATGTCGTATTCATGGTGTGGGCTTCGCTGTGAAGACCAAACTGGTAAATTATCACCAACTTACGCCCATTGCAATCAGCGAAAGGCTCATGACCCTCCGCATACCACTCTCTGGAGGTTCCTTTATTACGCTCATCTCTGCCTATGCTCCTACCTTAGATACCGATGATGAAGTAAAGGCTCAATTCTATGATCAGCTAAGTGAAATCATCTCCAAGGTACCATCTGCAGATAAACTCTTGCTCCTCGGTGATTTCAATGCCAGATCACAGGCTATGGAATCATGTGATGGGCAAACAGGGACTTGGAAAATGTAATCCCAATGGACTATTGCTTCTTGGTCTTTGTGGAGAACACGAACTTTTCATTACCAACACGCAGTTCCGGCTACCTAACCGCTTCAAATCCACGTGGATGCATCCTCGTTCCAAACATTGGCACATTCTTGACTATGTCATTACCCGGCAATGTGATAAGAAGGACACTCTTATTACCAGAACAGCAAGGAATATAGACGATTGTTGGACAGATCATCATCATCTTCCTAGCGTTTGTCCCGCTTTGGAGCAGGGTCCGCTACTTTACATGTCAATCTCCATTTCTGTCGGTCAAGGGCATCATGCCGACACAGATTAACTTGTCTCATGTCTTCTCTAAGGCGATCAAGCCACCTCTTCTTTGGTCGCCCACGAGGACGTTTGCCATCCGGGTTGAGGCACAAGGCAGTTTTAGCCACTGATTGTTCGTGACTGCGTATGATGTGGCCGTACCAGCGTAGACGAGCCTCCCGCATTTTATCCTGTATGGGCGCAACTTCCATCCTCCCTAGGACATCGCAATTCTTGATATGGTCAAGTCGCGTCAGACCAAGCACCGAACGCAGCATGCGCATCTCCATAACATGCAGGGCTTGCTCGTGTTTAACAGAGGCCGGCCAGCATTCAGAACCGTAGAGGGCGACTGGGCGCACGACGGTCTTGTAAATCTTGACCTTAAGATAGGTGGGTATCTTGCGGTCAAAGAGGACTCCAGTTACCTCCCTCCATTTGAACCAACTGGCACTCACACGAGCTCGGGCATCAGGGAGGGTGTCACCATCTGAACGAATCAAGGAGCCAAGATACCTGAATTGGTCGACTCTTTGAAGATCTTGACTACCTACAAGGATGGTGCCAGGCGTCGGTGACCCACACTCCATATACACGGTTGTCTGGACATTCAGCTTCAGTCCATTCTCAGCCAGACTCGTATTCCACTCCTGCAGTTTCTCTTCAAGGACGTTGCGTTCTTCTGCAGCCAATAAGACATCATCAGCATACAGAAGCGTCCATGGATGTTGCGATTGGATATCTGATGTTATTGTATCCATGCATAGAATAAACAGAAGTGGTGACAGGGCTGATCCTTGATGGACACCGACTTGAATGGGGAAAGGAGATGTGATTCCCGCGGGACATCGCACAACACTACTGCACTTACGATACAGAAGTTGTGTCCAGCGGACGTATTCTTCAGGAACACAATGTGAACGGAGTGCATGCCAAATCAGTTCATGTGGAACCCGATCAAATGCCTTCTCGAGATCTAAAAAGGCGATATGAATAGATCTGTTCTTCTCACGGTATCTCTCAATGAGGAGCCGTGCAGCGTGAATAGCATCAGTTGTTCCACATCCTTTCACGAATCCACACTGGTTGCTAGTGATCTGGAAAATGTCACGCAGTCGACTGTCAAGGATTCGCTCAAAGATCTTCATCGTGTGGCAGAGGAGGCGAATAGGTCTATAGGTGCCTCATTCACTGACATCGCCCTTGCCTTTCCAAATAGGCACCGTGGTACTCGTGGTCCAAATTTGAGGCACTACACCTTCTTCCAAAATCTGGTTGAACAGAGATGTCAGTAGTTCAATACCATTCTGACCAAGTAATTTCCACAGTTCGGCTGGAATGTCATCAGGACCTGTAGCCTTCCCGTTCTTCATCTTTCTGACTGCCTGTGCAACCTCTGCCGTAGTTATTAGCGGTACTGGTCCAAGGACATTTACCGCACTGTGGATAAGTGGATGAGGGAACTCTTCGTTACTTATTTCTGAGAAGTGTCTTTCTCAACGACTCAGAATAGCAGATGGGTCTCTGAGAATTTGGTGGTCTTCATCTTTGATGTGCATAACGTGACCAATGTCTTGCGAGGACCGATGACGTGCGTTTGCAAGCCGGAATATCTTGTTGGCTCCTTCAGGTGAGCCCAGCTGGTTGTACACATCTGCATAATGTTGGGCCTTAGCTGCGACAGATCATAAACTTCTTATATGTAAGCTCAGGATATCCATCAGACCTAAACCACCTAGGATCATCAAAAAATTTGCCAAGAAGGAAGTTTAATACATCCAAACTTCAGGATGAATCCATCCATAAACATTTTTGAAACAGGATCGTCACCCAGATATCAGAAAACCCAGTAACGAATGACATTCAGCAAGAATGGGCCACACTACAGAAGATTATCACACAGTCAGCTGAGGAAACCATTGGTTTTATAGTGCGGAAAAGACAAGACTGGTTTGATGACAACAATGAGGAAATTCTGTCTCTCATCAATGCCAAAAGGAATGCCTATCTTGCCCATCTTCAAGACCCAACTTCCAACACAAAGAGAGACTAACTACTGGAACTCAAGGGTAAATGTCAGACGCAGATAAGGCAGATTAAAAATACTTGGTGGCAACAGAAGGCTCAGGAACTGCAGAGACTATCGGATGCTCGAGACTTGAAGAACTTCTATGCAGTACTCAAGAAAATATATGGACCATCTCGCTCGTCATCAGGCACACTGAAAAGCGCTGATAATTCTACTACCTTTACTGATAGTCAAGCAATCTTGGAACGCTGGAAGGAGCACTTCTCCAATCTCCTAAATCATCCATCAGCAGCTGCTGAAGACTTCCTTTGTGATGTGCCGCAGCAACCTGAACAACTGTAGTTGGCAGTACCTCCTACTTATCATGAATTCATTGCACAATTGAAACCCAGAAAGGCACCTGGCCCAGATAACATTCCTCTGGAACTAATTCAAGCCGGAGGTAATTCCCTCAAAACAAGGATTTTCACCCTTATCCTCAGAATATGGGAATCAAGAAAGGTACCTGGATACCTAAAGAATGCCACTATCATCACTATCTTTAAAAAGGATGATCGCAGTGTTTGTGGCAACTACCGTGGTATAACACTGCTATCAATTGTGGGGAAGTTTCTTGCAAGAATTCTACTTAACCGCCTCAAGGTTATCTCTGAGAAGATCCTCCCAGAGTCACAATGCGGATTTAGAGCTTCCAGAAGCACAATTGACTTGATCTTCTGTGTGAGACAGCTACAAGAAAAATGTAGAGAACAACAGAATCCACTCTTCTTAGTCCTTTATGACTTGGAAAAGGCATTTGATTCGGTTCCAAGACCAGCCATGTGGGCGGTGCTGAAGCAGTTTGGTTGCCCTCAGCGTTTTGTAGATCTTATCAAGGCTCTCAATGATGGCATGACAGGTCAGGTTTGCTATCAGAATAAAATGTCCTATGAATTTCCTATTACCCATGGACTGAAACAAGGGTGTGTACTGGCTCCAACGCTTTTGCGCTGTACTTGGCTGCAATGCTTTATGATTCACCCATAAACATCCCAGGTTTGGAGGTCAAGTGTCGTTTTGATGGAGGGCTATTCAACCCAACTGGTCTCCGCTCCTTGAGGAAAACTCACGTTATTAATGTTACTTATATGCTGAATGCAGATGATGCTGCGTCGCCAACTCTCACACCAGAACTGCAAGAGTCAGTTAATTGTTACAAAAGTGCATGTGATCGCTTTGGTCTTACCTTAAATGTCAATAAGACTAAAGTCTCGGCACAACCTTCACCATGCACACCACTTCCTCAGTTCAATATCTCCATCTCAAATTTGCCATTAGAACAGGTAGACCACTTCTCGTACCTGGGCAGTACCATTTCTGTGAGCTGTACCTGTGAGCAGGATGTGGATAAGAGAATTAGCGCAGCTCATGCAGCATATGGACGATTAGCGCACCGGGTCTTCATGAATAAAGATCTGTCCATGAGTACAAAGCTTATGGTGTACAAAGCAGTAGTCATTTCTACATTGTTGTATGGCCGTGAAACGTGGACCCTTTACCGACGTGATCTTAGGAAGCCTGAGCGCTTCCACCTGCAAAACCTTCGATCAATCCTAAGGATTAAATGGGAAGACCGCATTACCAATATTGCTGTTCTTGAAAAGGCTCAAATCAACAGAATAGAATCATCCATAATAGGTCACCAATTAAGATGGATTGGTCATGTCCATCGGATGGATGATGTGAGATTACCTCGTCAAATGCTATGGTGAGCTATGCTATGGCACCAGACCACATGGTGGTCCTAAGAGGCGCTACAAGGACCAATTTAAGCAGATCCTGAAATTGACAGGTCTTGATTCACAACCCTGGGACACGCTAGCTGAAGACCGCCCAACTTGGCGCCGTACCATCTCGGATACTGTAAAACGTTTGAAAGGGATCGACGCACACATGGAGAGGCCAAACGTCAAGCTAGGAAACTTCGAGCAGCCCAACCTCGTCCTCCTCTAGCAATACTATGTGACTTGTGTGGACGCTTGTTCCATGCCAGGATTGGACTCTTTAGTCACCGTAAACACATCCATAAACTGGACTGAAGGAAGAAGATTTATACTCGGATTCGAATTAAAGCCGATGATGATGACTAACGTACTTTACTTGCAATAGATATAATAAAAAAAAGCTACTATTGATGTGACAATGACAAAGGCGGACAAATATTGTTCAGATATATTCATTGATTTCCATGTTACTACTGGATGTCTCGCACCCACTGCTGAAGTGAGGCCTGACTTTTTGGTTGCATATGCCTGGTGTTGATGGTAAACTTTGCTCAAGCCGCATGGTGCGCTCGTTGAAAGGATGATTACACAAGCTAAACATGCTAATTCTGAAAGGAAATTGGCATCATAACTTATTATAAATTAGAAAGAAGGCACTGGGTGTATACTAAGTCATTCCACTACATTTCCTTCTTTTGAAATATGCGGTAATATTTATAGGAAAGTAAATGCGATGCATATCCGGATTAGTAATTATTTACATGTGTCCTAGGGTCAAGAGAGCACAGTAAATTTCCCTATCATGCAAAATATAGTCTACACTTGTTGGATAATAAGCTCATAGCTGTTTTGCTTTTTAACCTTTTAGGTGGATGAACACTTGAGCAAGTATCATGTTTTCTTTGCTGTAGGCCTAAGCCTATATAAAAACACAGTATGTACTGTACCCGAATGTGGAATATGATGCTGGTGAGACCCATGCTAAATTTAACCATAGAGTTTTGAAAGTTAGTAAGGCCTGGTAAGTGGTCATGAATCCAGTTTAGCAGCGAGAGACAGTGGAGAAAAGGTGTTGTCCAATGAGGAAATAGCTGGCTGGGTGTACGGCGACCAGATGAAAGAATTAATCTGATTGGATGCCCGGGAAAGTAGACTACCCGCTATACAGAAATTGGTATCTATAGGAGAAGGCTTGTTGCTATTACGAGGTCACGTGATGGCAGAAGCCAATGAAATATTTTCCGAAGTAATATTTTATTTGAGTGAAAATTGTATTTTGGCTTTATATATCATTTTTGGAACTCGGGAAAATTAGCGTAATTTATTTGGTGAATTACCATGTTGAGAATTATGTAAAGATTTGCTCCAATTTTATGATATTTCGATATAAGCAGATTCGCGCGAAAGGGTGTTTGCTATGCTGAATTCAGAGGGAATAAGGAGGTGAAGCGGCCATTGTGAGTTGACTCTGATAGCGACTTTCGAATGGGATAGATGTGTCGAGCGCGTGACCCGCGTGGGACAGAGACATGTTGTGCAGTCATGAAAAATGCTAAGAAACGTGTAAATTTTGATCATAAATGCAAGTAAGTTCACTAGTAAGGGACGTGAATGAATTACAAAAAGTTTGAGCAAGTTTATAGAGATATTAAGACATTTAATGTGGAACAGATTGTCGCGTGCAGAACAAAGGCATCCATTGTGTGGTGGAGAGCAATTGAATCTTAACTAAGGAAGGTTTAAAACTAACGCAAGTGCGTTGTAGGAAGAGACAGTGTATGGAAATAATTGTTGACAAACCGTATGCAGAAGAATCGTGTGAATTGTAGAATTATTCATATTTGAGCACAATTTTTGTGAACATGGAAAACGCAGTAGAAATGTGGATAATTGGGACATGTGACTTAGCTACGTGGGAGATGAGTTCGTGCTAAATATGCAAAGGGGAAACGTAGTCTAAATTATGCCACAGGAGTGTTCATGGGTGACTCATTTCTTTACACCAAGAACAGAGGCACGATGTGGTCATGGAAATTTAAAAAGAAGACTACATTAGTAACATGAACTGAATGATAGAATATCTATAAACATGGACGGAATCAAACAGAACTTCGAGAGGCCAAGATCAGAAGAGCGGAACGAGAAGAAGCTCAAGAGCCGAGAAGACGCCAGGACTCGAACCAGTGAAACCCATGGAGGCGAACGAGGTCTTGCGAGGGCTAGACGATGCGGCCGGGCGAACCTTTCGTTGGAGCAGCTTGCCAGGCGATCAGCGGGCCGGACGAGGAGAGCCAGCTCGGGGTCGACGCATCGCGGGAACAGCAGAACCAGACTCAAGCAAGAGTCCCTAGTTCAATCTTCAAAGCGTGGTGCTACACGCTAAGTTCATCGTTGATACACCATGAAGCCTACATAAAGTAAGATGAAAAGTCCATTTATATTATCTGTTCTGTACTTACTTAGATATTTGAAGCATGCCTGGAGGACCAATTCTCATTGTGAGATTTCACAGTATTCCCATTATTTGAACGTCATTTGGAAACGCGTTACAGCTTCGAGTGTGGATATTTTTGTTCGAAGTTAACACTTATTGGGATTGGAGAACTACACTTTCATTATAGTTTGATCGTCGAACGATTTGATAGTGGAACTATGCAAGTTCTTATTTCTGGATTATTGAATTATTAGAAATTTTAATGATGATTTATTTTCACGATTACGATTTCATGGAAGGATTTTCACGACGACAGATGACATTGATTTTAACAACGAAATTTCACAAGATTGATTTCACGCCAAGGATTAAGGACTTTCAAGGATGACATTGTTATAAATATAGGAGTGGACCTTATTTACGGATTATTTTCACGAAGGATCTTCATTATTGATTTTCATATTTAAGGAGTTTGCCTATTTTAAATTTACTGAAGATCGAGATTATTTTCAATTCGAATTATTGAGGATTTTGGATAATCCTATTTTTAGGATTAAGGATTTTTATAATCCAAGGATTAGGATTTCGAGTCTGAATTGTTAAATTTTATTTTATTTCTAATCGGATTTGATATTCTCCGATATCAAAATATTTTCATTGCATTTTAATTTTGAAATTTTGAAGTTGAGTTTTGATATCAGACATTTGGATTTTCAGATGAGAGTTTCGAATCAGCTGTTGATGTTCCTTAAAGAATCCTTGACATTGTCGAAAGTTATTGGAAACTTAGACAGTCATTATTACGATTTCATGGAGATATTGTGACTAATTAACAGGGATTATTCCTATTTAAGGAATAAACCGACAGTAGTGGCTACGCTGGCTAAAGCGCAGCATTAGGTCATGGGGTCAAGCTCTCTGCTGACTCGGTAGACGCGTGGGTTCGAGCCCCACCGTTGGCCGTCCTTGAAATGGTTTTCCGTGGTTTCCCATTTTCAACACCAGGCAAATGCTGGGACGGTACCTTCTGACAGGCCACGGCCGCTTCCTTCCACATCTTTGCCCAGTTTCATTCACAATCATTCATTTCATCTCTCATTAACTCCTCTCATGAGGTTGGCGTCAGGAAGGGCATCCGGCCGTAAAAACCATCGCCATGGGACTTCCATCGCATCTCATCCCCGAACCCGTTGGAAAAACGGGAATAATAAGGGGTAGACGTACACACATTCCTATTTAAGGAATAACATTTTGATGTCATTAAAGCAAATTATTTGTGGAATGGAAAGACGGAAGTATGTAACAGCTGTTGTTTACGTTGTGAAGAAAGCATTGGTGCTTTAGAACAGAAGCTAATGAATTATTAATTATTATAAACGATACCAGTAATTTATTCGGAAGGTAGGAACGACGTTTGATTTGTAGTATGAAGCCAGCTGATATTATTATTGAGGTGAGATACTAGGACGGACATAGTTCTGAAGCAGGAGCTGCAATATGCAGGCAGAAATGAAAAGAGATGTTGGTTGGGAGTGTGATTTGAGCACGCTATTATTGGCAGGCCTAAGCGATCAGCTGTGTGGAATGTAGTGATTACAGTATGCACCGCAAGCGACGATCCTGGTATCTTATGAAAGTTCTATCTGTTATTATTATTATTATATTTATTAATGTAGTAGAGACTAGTAAGGAGTTCTCATACCTTAGTCGAGTGGACTATTGATCCCTACTGTGACAGTGAACATAATTACGATAGACAACAAATATTAGTGGAAGATTATTTAATTATTATTGTGTCATTTTATCACAACTTGCAAATGACCTAGGAGCGATAAACATTTATGGTAGAAGATGTTTAGGGGTGTACATAGTATACATAGTATTTTTCGTCATTTATTTAATTAATATTTAGATTTATTGGTTTATTAGGAGGTGATCGCAGGTTTCAGGATCCATTCATTTAATTAACACTTTTTATTACCGACGATCCTGAAGACCTGGGGCATAGAAGGTTGATGCTGATTGCGATAGTTTATTTGCCAGTGGAGGCATTTATAGTGTCTATTGACACGTTGATGGAATCATAATGGTATTGTTAATTATTTGTGTTGTATACGAAATCTGTGGAGACAGATGGGATGATTTTAGTTAAATAAATGATGGCACGTCTTTACTGCTAGTTGGGAACTCCTGGTTTAAGAAAAGAGAGAGCTACACAATCACATGGTACAGTGATGACTTGACCAGGAAGTCGGTGGTCGACTATATACTGTATGAGAAAGAACTAAATAAGAACATCACGGACATCAAGGTTAGACCATCGGAGAACCTGGATAGCGACCATCGATTGCTGGTAATGAACCTGAGAGGGAGTAAGGAGAAGAAAGGGACTGAGAACCAGGAAAGACGTATAAGGATATGGAAACTGAAAGAAGGGGATAGAAGGGTCGAGTACCTCAAAATGGTAAAGGAAGGAATTCCAACAGATGAAGAAAGAGGGGTGGAAGAGGAATGGGCTAGATTTAAGAAGACACCAGTAGGTGCAGCAGAAGCAGTATGTGGGAGGACAAGTAGTCAGAAGAGGTGGAAGGAAACACCATGGTGGAATGAGAAGACAAAAGATATAGTAAGGGAAAAGAGTAGAGCCTTTAGGAGGTGGTATCAAAATAGGACGGTAGAGACAAGGGAAGAGTACCAGGAAAGAAAGAAGGAGGCGAAGAGAGTAGTGGCTGAGGAGAGAAGAAAGTGGATGGAAGAGTGGAAAAAGATGATGAAGGAGGATAGTGAAGGTACAAAAAAAGGTCCTGTATGGGATGGTAAAAAATAAGAGGCGGAAGGATCCTACGGATTATGTTAGAATGGTGAACAAAAGGGGACAAGAGATAGAAAATAGGGAAGAACTGAAGAAAATGTGGAAAGAATATTTTGAAGAACTTCTGAACCCAAATGGAAAAGATGGTGAGGAGGAAGAAATCGGGGAAGAGGAAGATGAACTGCAAACAGAAAAGGACTTAACATGGAAAGAAGTGGAAGATGCAGTGAACAAGATGAAAGGAGGGAAGGCACCGGGTGTGGATGAGTTGAGTGTGGAGATGGTGAGAGCAGCAGGAGAGGTGGGGATACAGTGGTTGTACCGAGTGATGAGGACAGCTTGGAAGGAAAGGAAGACCCCAGAGGACTGGAAAAAAGGAATAATTGTCCCGATCTTCAAGAAAGGTAGTAAAACAGATTGCAGAAACTATCAGGGAATAACACTGATGAGTCATTGTGCAAAGATCTTCGAGAAAGTTTTGGAAAAGAGAATTAGGACCAGGATAGAAGGAGGGATGAGGGAAGAACAACATGGCTTCAGAGCAAGAAGGTCCACAGTGGATTTGATTTTTGCTGTAAGGCAGTTACAAGAACAGCACTATGAGTATGGAACAGATCTACTGATGGCCTTCCTGGACATTGAGAAAGCATATGACAGTGTATGCAGAAACAAAGTATGGAAGTCCCTGGAGGATAGAGGAGTAGAGAAATGGACTATAAAGAGAATAAAGGAGATGTACAAGGGAAGCGTGAGCTGTGTGAAAGTGGGAGGAGAGAGATCAGGCTGGTTGGAACAGAGAAACGGCCTGAAACAAGGAAGTGCACTGTCACCGTTACTTTGCATTGTGGGGATGGATGACTTAATGACCCGAGTGGCACAAGTAATTGGGGAAGGACAGATGAAAGCAATGGTGTTTGCAGATGATTTGATGATTTGGGGAAACAAGGAGGAGGAGGTACAGGAACAGTTGGACGTGTGGGAAGGAATAATACAAGGATGTGGGATGAAATTTAGCATAAATAAGAGTGAGATGGTGATCACAACAAGGAAGAAGGAAAGAACCACAATGGGAATAACAATTGGTGGGGAACAGCTGAAGAAAGTGGAGAGTTTCAAGTGACTGGGAAGCCTGATACAAGATAATGGAAGAAACGATAGAGAAATAAATGAGCGGGGGAGGCAGGCAGAAGCATTTCGGAGGAGTGTGAGAAGCATGTTATGGAGCAAGGATGTCCCTCAGAGCAGCAAAAAGATCATACATCGGACGTACTATGTCCCTATCCTGACGTATGCCTCGGAGACCTGGGTTATGAAAGGAAGGGAGAAGAGCAAAATACAGGCCTGTGAGATGAGGTTCTTGAGAAGCAGTATTGGAGCTACAAAGATGGACAGAATAAGAAATGAGAGGACCAGAGAATTAATGAAGGAGGAACCATTACAGGATGGTATAGAGAAATCTAGACTTAGATGGTATGGACATGTAAAACGAATGGAGGACAAGAGGATACCCAGGAGAGTACACGAGACGAAGTGGGAAGGAAAGAGACCGAGAGACAGGTGGCTGAAGGGGGAGGAATAAAGCGTGAAGAAGAGAGGAGAAGACTAGACAAGGGTGGAGGCTGAGAGATGGTGGGAAGACAGAACAAGTTGGAGAGGCTTGTGTTCCAATCAGACCCGGCCAGTGGCTGGAAACTGTGCAAGATGATGATGATGATGACGTCTTTACGATTGCTAGCAATGTTTTTATAGAATTTGTCGTTATGATTTATCTTAGTATAAATTTTATGGTCAAGATATTGAAGCAATGCCTATTTACCCACTCCATATTCCATATTACCCGAGATTATAGAGCTCTCTAGCTCTTTTTGTTTGATTAGGTGATTTTGGTCCTAGGAGGACAGATCATAGTATTTATTTATTTATAGATTCAACCATATATGTTCCTAATTTGCAGTGTGTGATGTGCCAGCTGTGACGGTAAGTATTTTAGCCGGGGTACTGCTGTTTGCATTGATCCATTGTCATCTTGGGGATTCTGGCTGTCACATCACTGGTAAAAACAGCACAGTACCTTATAACCATTTTTCTACATAAATACCTGTGCATTAGTAAACCAATAAGAGGATCATTTCCTTCATAGACATACATAATAATAATAACAATCTTGGAAATTGACACCACTTGGGTGACTAGTATCTCAATGATTCAATTATTATTATTATTATTGGATGATGATGATGATGATTGTTGTCTTAAGGAGCCTAACATCTAGGTTATTAGGAGTAAATTTTGCATATTCAGCTGGTAATGACCCGAGTGGCACAAGTAATTGGGGAAGGAAAGGTGAAAGCAATGGTGTTTGCAGATAATTTGGGGAAACAAGGAGGAGGAGGTACAGGAACAGTTGGACGTGTGGGAAGGAATAATACAAGGATATGGGATGAAATTTAGCATAAATAAGAGTGAGATGGTGATCACAACAAGGAAGAAGGAAAGAACCACAACGGGAATAACAATTGGTGGGGAACAGCTGAAGAAAGTGGAGAGTTTCAATTATCTGGGAAGCCTGATACAAGATAATGGAAGAAACGATAGAGAAATAAATGAGCGGGGGAGGCAGGCAGAAGCATTTCGGAGGAGTGTGAGAAGCATGTTATGGAGCAAGGATGTCCCTCAGAACAGCAAAAAGATCATATATCGGACGTACTATGTCTCTATCCTAACGTATGCCTCGGAGACCTGGGTTATGAAAGGAAGGGAGAAGAGCAAAATACAGGCCAGTGAGATGAGGTTCTTGAGAAGCAGTACTGGAGCTACAAAGATGGACAGAATAAGAAGTGAGAGGACCAGAGAATTAATGAAGGAGGAACCATTACAGGATGGTATAGAAAAATCTACACTAAGATGGTATGGACATGTAAAACGAATGGAGGAGATGAGGATACCCAGGAGAATATACGAGACGAAGTGGGAAGGAAAGAGACCGAGAGGAAGAACCGAGAGACAGGTGGCTGAAGTGGGTGCAAGAAAGCATGAAGAAGAGAGGAGAAGACTGGACAAGGGTGGAGGCTGAGAGATGGTGGGAAGACAGAAGACGTTGGAGAGGCTTGTGTTCCGAACAGACCCGGTCAGTGGCTGGAAACTGTGCAAGATTATGATGATGATGATGATGATGAGATGGTGGTGTTATGAAGTATGTGGACAACAGTTATTTTTTCCACTTTAGATAATCACACATCATCATCACAGCATCATAGTCGTCATTACTGATAAAATGTGCTTGTTGCAACCAAAAATACTCTTATAAGGAATTGTGACTTGTTATCAAAATATTGAACACAAGCTGACATCACTACGTTCTGTGAAGTTAGTACAACAGGAAGCAGAAGATATTCTAATAAAGAAGTACGATGTGCTTTATATATAGGATGTAGTGCAAGGTCCACTATCCCAGTGGGGTCCAGGCAGGGTGATGAGCCTAACTCGGTACACAGAGGTGAGAACCTACTACAGTCGCGGCAAAAACCTAGAATAATTACTGGATTTTAAGTAAGTTATAGAGATTTCAGCCCTGTACGTGAAAGCAAGAGACGTATAACATAAGTTACTGACTATGAATGCTATTCTTTATACTGTGAATAGTCAAGTGAACTCGTGTCCCACTGACCTGGTGCTCGTCCTAAAAAATTAACACCACTTGGGTGACTTGCATATCAATGATACCATTCCAGTACTGTAATGCAAACTAGAATTACATTTCGTCACAGAGTCGGGAATCAAACCTGGAGCCTCAGGGGTGGGAGCTATCCATTACACCACGAGATGGTCTTGCATCTACATAATTGCAGCAACAGAAGTATGGTTAAGAGTATTCATGAATAATGATACATATACTCTTTTAATAGTACACCTTGTGGTGTAGTGGTTAGCAACTTTCTTGAAATGCTGGCTGTACAAAAAGCTATGTTTTGTGAGGTTCCAATTTTTTTCTAATCGAAACAATCCAATAATATTGGTTGAACTTTCAGATCTACTGAAGTGGTACTTATAGAATTGAAATTGACTGCTGGCACACTCACGAACCAATTGTCCATGGTTGTGTTCCTACCAGTGTGATCAATTGGAAATAATAGCCACTTCACTATAGCATGTGCACTATTATCCTAACGAAATGGTCCTTCCTGTTGCTGGCCAACGTAAACCTCTAAGTTACTAGTGTAGAATGTATGAGCATCTGCTAATAAAAATATCTTGATGCCATATTTGGCTAGCTTCTTTGGCATACACTATCTAAAACAGTAGTGACCATGAAAAGGCTCTAGTTTCTAGTCAATGGTAGCATATTGAAGTGATAGAAGCCATTTTTTCAGTGTTGCCTAGTTCTATTAACCCTTCGTCGGGCACACCTCCGCGATCCCAAGTTCGGGCTCAGTGTGCCTGTTGCAAAGTCGTTATTAGAACCCAATTAACGCAATTATTTCTTTAGAATGATAAGTGGCATTCATTAGGATATACAAAGGGAATATATTCAACATCAGGTTATTAAAAACTTACCATAATTTATTAACCGCAAACAAATAAAACAAACAATTGCTCAACCCACCACCAAATTGCGTTCAGTTCAGTTAGAAATATTCAAACAAAAATTGAAATAAGGGACAAAGCTTAAATTATGTTACAATTACCAATTACAGTAACAATAGGGACAGTCTTCCTCGGAATCATTGTTGAAATGTTGATCAGTAGAGGTGCATTGCCCCAGTAGAGTGCAAGTTTGGCAAGTCATACTGTATTTGCATGAGGCAGACAGATTGCTTTATGACATTTATAACATCCATAGTTGGACATCCTTTTGTGACCAGTTTCGGCAGCACATGTGATGCATCGTGCCTTCTTGGAGGTGGGAGTGGGGATTTCTCTTGATCATCGGTGGGGTGAAATCGTTTCAAGCGACTTTGAAGGCTGGAGGGGATACCAGATATTTTCAAACTTCTTCGTCTTAGCTCTCCAATCACCAGTTCATGAGACAACCTTCTCAGGTACACTCTTCTACACAATGGTTCAGTTCATTGCCGAGGTAAATGATTTGCGAGTTAATGCCACCCACATTGAGCATTAGGAAGATGACCATCGGCCAGCGCTTGATGTTTCAGCTTAAGTCATAAGTTATGCCACAATTCGAGGAAAAACTCCGTCAATCAATACCTTTTATTTTTTTTAAAACAGTTAGATAGGGGACATGTTTCGAGCTACTCTTCTTAGCCCTTCATCAGCCCTGATTTTAGTATTAAGACAATCAATCCTTGTACATCTCATCATCAAATATAAAACATGCAAACATACTGCAAACAAACATGTTAAAAAACACTATAAAACATTAAAACACACTAAAAAACACTGAAATAACTCTGTAAAAGCTGCGTCAAGTTTGAGGAAGCTTGTTTCAAAAATTGCTTGTTGTTACAATGTGAGCAAATTGTATATTGTGTGATTGATTAAGCCATTTCCTGTGTGACATCTTCTTGATGGGGCAGTTTTGCCACGTAAAAATATTAAAATATTAATAGCACTATAAAACATCTATTTTGACTATTGCGTCATGTGAGTTCATGCAGATTGTCGTTCTGTTCATCTCAATGCGAGCTTGATTATATAAACTGATCTTCATTGACAGAGGTTAATTTAACGGAGGTTTTCTTCATAATTGGGACAGCCTGTGAAATAATTTGTGCTCTCCTTGTGCCCCAAGTCTGTCCAAAAATGAAAAAGGAACAGAAATTAGACAACAGAACGATGATCTAAAATCTCAAAAAACGGAACCCATAATGTGTATTGACTAATTTGGCTTACGTTCAAGCTAGGGAGAAGAAGGAACCGGGCCTGATGACCAATCCCAATTCGTCTTAAGATTCCTGCCTGTAAAACCATGAAAGAAAAATATATAGAACGTTACGGACAAACCGAGGATATTAATTAACGAAACTAAGCTCGAGAACCGTCCGAACAACGTGCTGATCTTACCTTGCAGTGCGGTGTGGACTGTGCGGAGGTCACTGACTAGATGGAAACATATGTGACAGCGCTGGCTCGTAAAGTGAACACGGAGCGCGCGGCGGGGAACAACTGTAGTATAAGGGGAAAGAGGGGCGGGGAAGGAGGGAGGGTCTGGTAGAAGGTGGGCCGGGAGGGAGGAAGGAAGTAGCTGCTACTGTGTGCCCGTAATCTGTGCGGGAAAAAAAGGTCTTTGGGATAGATGTTCTAAGGTGGTTTCTTGAGTTTGGTTCTTATTATATGGTCTGCTAACGTATCGTAAAGAACGTTAGCGTCCCAATATATCTCATTAAGATTTTCGGCTGGGTTGGATCTCTGTGCTATATTAATTTCAATTTGTTCTAGTGCATTCATTGTTGAACCTTTGCTGTCGTAATGGAGAATGTGCATATCCTTGTTTATGTCTGAAAAATTGTGGCCCGTTTCCTGCATGTGGTTTGCCATTGCCGAATTTTTTTAATGTTTAATGGCGTTAAAATGCTCAGCGTATCTGGTGAAAAAAGCTCTCCCCGTTTGACCGATGTAATCTGAATTGCACTGTTGGCATTTTAATTTGTAAATGCCTGATCTATTAAATTTATTTCCTTGATTAATTTTTGTAGAATTAAAGAATTTTTTTCTGATTGGTGTTGACTGTTTTGTAGGCTATTTTGCAATTGTTCTTCTTGAAAATGTTGGTGATGTTATAGGTTAATTTGTTGTGGTAGGTAAACAATGCAAAATTCGATTTGCTTCTGTTATCAGGTTGCAGTTTAGTGACTGGTTTATTTCTAATTCTACGGATAATACTGTCAACATCCTTCCTACAGAAACCATTTGCCTGGGCTATTTGATAAATGATTGAAATTTCTGCTTTAAAGTTATTCTCTGACATGGGTGTGTTAAGCGCCCTGTTGACAAAACTTATAAGAGCGGCTCATTTGTGAGCTTCTGGGTGGTGCGAATCCTTCCTGATTATAGTATTTGTTTGGGTTGGCTTTCTATATATTTGGTACTCCAAATGATTGTTGTTTCTACTTATTGTGATGTCTAAATAATTAATAAGATTATTGTTTTCCGATTCTATTGTGCACTTTATATTGGAGTCTAGATTGTTGAGCTCTTTGAAAATGTGGTCTATTTTGGCTTCCGCTTCGTCAATTATGATGAACACGTCATCCACATACCTGCCCCAGAAAAACAAGCCTTTGACCTTGTTAATAATTTTGCTATGCTCTAAATCGTCCATGTAGATATTAGCGAGAATACCCGACATGGGGAACCCATTGCTAAACCTTTTGTTTGCGAAAAAAAAACTTATTATTTAACTTGAAATGATTATTGCCTAAAACAAACTTTAAGATTTCCATGAAGTCGTTAATTTCAACTACTGATAATTTGCTGATGGTTTTTAAATTGTTTTCAATAATTTTTATGGTATCTGGGACCAGGATGTTGGTGTACATATCTTTTATGTCAACTGTGTGCATTGAATGTGAATCTTAGCAGACCATATAATAAGAACCAAACTCAAAAAACCACCTTAGTTAGAACATCTATCCCAAGAACCTTTTTTTTCCCGCACAGATTACGGTCACACAGTAGCAGCTACTTCCTTCCTCCCTCCCGGCCCACCTACAACCAGACCCTCCCTCCCCGCCCCTCTTTCCCCTTATACTACAGTTGTTCCCCGCCGCGCGCTCCGTATTCACTTTACGAGCCAGCGCTGTCACATATGTTTCCATCTAGTCAGTGACCTCCGCACAGTCCACACCGCACTGCAAGGTAAGATCAGCACGTTGTTCGGACGGTTCTCGAGCTTAGTTTCGTTAATTAATATCCTCGGTTTGTCCGTAGCGTTCTATATATTTTTCTTTCATGGTTTTACAGGCAGGAATCTTAAGACGAATTGGGATTGGTCATCAGGCCCGGTTCCTTCTTCTCCCTAGCTTGAACGTAAGCCAAATTAGTCAATACACATTATGGGTTCCGTTTTTTGAGATTTTAGATCATCGTTCTGTTGTCTAATTTCTGTTCCTTTTTCATTTTTGGACAGACTTGGGGCACAAGGAGAGCACAAATTATTTCACAGGCTGTCCCAATTATGAAGAAAACCTCCGTTAAATTAACCTCTGTCAATGAAGATCAGTTTAAAGAATCAAGCTCGCATTGAGATGAACAGAACGACAATCTGCATAAACTCACATGACGCAATAGTCAAAATAGATGTTTTATAGTGCTATTAATATTTTAATATTTTTACGTGGCAAAACTGCCCCATCAAGAAGATGTCACACAGGAAATGGCTTAATCAATCACACAATATACAATTTGCTCACATTGTAACAACAAGCAATTTTTGAAACAAGCTTCCTCAAACTTGACGCAGCTTTTACAGAGTTATTTCAGTGCTTTTTAGTGTGTTTTAATGTTTTATAGTGCTTTTTAACATGTTTGTTTGCAGTATGTTTGCAAGTTTTTTATTTGATGATGAGATGTACAAGGATTGATTGTCTAATACTAAAATCAGGGCTGATGAAGGGCTAAGAAGAGTAGCTCGAAACATGTCCCCTATCTAACTGTTGAAAAAAAAAAAAAAAAGGTATTGATTGACGGAGTTTTTCCTCGAATTGTGGCATAACATTTCTTGTCAATACGGACCTAATGGATTCCATTATGGAGTCGAATAAAGCTGAGATTAAGTCATAAGTGGTGCACATTTGATCAGCAGTTATAGACCGTGATCATCTCTGGTTTAATTTGCTCCCCAGCATCAGGATCAATGGCGTTGTCATTGTGAAGTGAAGATATAAGGATGACGTTCCTCATCTCATGTGGGACATACGAAACCAGAACCTTCCCTTTATTGAAACCGAACATACTACTATATTTCGTGTTTCCTTTCACATTAACAAAACTTGGTGGCAACTCTTTTTAATTTTTCCTAATAGTTCCAATGTAGGTCAGTTTTTCGTTTTTCAAATCATCGATGAGATCCATGGAAGTAAACCAATTATCAGCTGTGATGTTATGACCAGATCCTCAAATGGGCTCGACTATTCTCTTCATCACATCACATGGCTTGTTGCTGATACAAAAAGGTCCTGCTGGTTGCTTTCCAGCATAAATTTCCATGTTGCATGTGTAAGTCACCCTGGCATCAACGAGAGCAAAACATTTTATTCCGTATTTACTTGGTTTTGAGGGTATGTATTGCCGGAAGGAACATCTACCTTGAAAACCAGGAAGCATTTCATCGATAGTGATGTACTCCTCAACGCAGTAGCTCTTCTGGCAATTTTCCACAAATGTTTCAAAGACGTCACGAATTGGAGTAAGCTGGTCGAATTCTTTTCGTTGGGTTCGGGTAGTTTGGTAGTCAAAACGAAGGTACCGTATAAGGGTCTTGAACCGTTTCAGATTAATCACCAGACTAAATTTTTCAACGCCGTCACCTTCACTCCCCCAAAGTTCCTCCAGACTTTGACAATTTCCTCTGTATGCTCCTGCTAGGTACAACAAGCCAATCGATGCCCTTACCTCAATGGCATCCGTGGTCCTGATGTCCCGCTCTCTGGCAAATCGGTCCTTGGTAGTGTCAATGTACTGGTTTGTGTACCTAACAACTGAGTCAAGGATTACGTCAGTGAATAAATTATGCCAACATTCGATTGCAGTTTGAGCATTCTTAGCATTTCCTTCGACTCCAGGAAGATTTTTGATAATGTTGTGAGCTCCTTTACGTCCAACTTTCCTGGGCCAATTGGTCTTCCTATCTTTTCCCAAAAAAGAAGTTTTTATCTTTATCTTCATCATCACTTGACTCCCCACAATCTTGCTCCATATCTGTATCACTTTCAGGTTCCTCCGCCCCATCATGAGAATCGACGACACTCTCTTCCCCCATATCCTCGGTCACTAAAGGGTCTTCCTAGTCATCATTCTGTAGCAAATTTTGAATTTCTTCAATGTGACTCTTGTTTGTCAAGTCATAGGTTTTACGAGCCACTTTAGCGTAAAATCTGGAGCAAAAAATAGAAAGCATGAACATTAGTACACGTTCAGGCGCAATGTGCTTATGAGGCCACCTTCGACAAACTTACTTTATTCCACGAAATAACCACAATGTATGTATTTTTTATTCATAAAATTAGTAAAATAAACAATTGCGAGGGAATAACAAGGAAATAAGAACCTTCCAAAGTCGAACGAGTTTGGGTGCAATGTGCCACACAGACCTGGAGGGTAATAGCTGCACTTTATGGAGATGGCGGAAAAACTAACTGGCAGCATTTGAAACAGCAACTAGAGATAGGAAAATACTAAGAGAGACAGGCGCCTGCGCGCCCTCGAAGAGGAGGGGGTGCAACAATAGCTTTGCGGCGCCTGTCAGGCCAGCTGTGCCTGACAGAGGGTTAAAGAAAGCTTTCCAGTCGGTCAACACAAATTGTGCTCAATTACATTAGGTGGGAAAACAAGTATTTATAGGCCCTTACGTGAAAAATATTACATAAGATATTTAAAACAAAATAACATGCTTTTATGTACAAAAATAGGGGGTAAGTGTATGACATGTTTCTAACGTCAAGCGTTCATCTTCAAATCCTCTTCACTTAGGCTTAATTAGTGTACGTGTTTATAACGTGTTAAAATGTATTTACAGACAGTATAGTTCACTTCTATGGTTATTATTATTATTAATGTAGTTGAAGTATGTTGCCTGTGATCTATTGAATTATTATTGTGAACAAATTCAGAAATGATTATGTTATATGTCATATAGTGAATACCATGTTTCAAAGAAATAAAGAAACTGTGTTCATGAAGCCCACACACAAGTTTATCTTATGTGGGATTCACACTGTATTTTGATACAACATCTGTATATACAGCAGGGTGTCGAGCGATGGCCCTTTTTAAATTCCCGTATAATTCCCGTATTTCCCGTACGAAAATCCACCAAATTCCCGTATATTTTAGAACCCTCTAAGACTAGAGTTCGCATACCGAATGGCTGAAAAATGAATCTTAAAGCGCGAATCAAGATTTTCTGGCGTAAGTGTAACTGCATTTTTGGAGACACTTCTGCAGCTCACGGGTGATGGCGATATTTAGGCCTAGCCCGTAGCGTGAGCAAAGCGCGCGCCCGCGCACGCGAGTGAACTCTCTCGCAGATGGGATGGGATGCTACGAACACAAATAAAATACCGTTTACCTGAGGAGAGCTGATATAAATGACTGTTTTACTGAGGAGTAGTGATGTGCGCGAGTGACGCTTGGACTCGCGAGAATCGAGTCAAGCAGTTCCGAGTCTGAACGAGTAACCCATGCGAAGGACTCGAGTCTCCACGGTGACGTCACGATCCGTACTTACGATATAGGACAGAATGCGGCCAAATTCCCAACACTCGCTAAACTTGCAAACGACTTTTCTACTAGTGATTTACAAGAGAAATCGTTTGCAAAATGCACACTATGCTTTATATTATAACGACTCTAGTTACCTAGAGGTAATGATAAAGAAAGAAATGTAATTTAAAAAATCAAGTTTAAAAAAACCTCCTCGCCGGGAATCGGACCCCAGCACGCTGCGTGAAAGTTAGCACCGTTAACCACTCAACCAGAGATATCGATAAGACTACTGGCGTTATCAAAAGCGATATATACTACTACTTAGCAAATTATCACGTTGAAGGAAATTTCTATTTACTGTATTGCGTTCTTTCTTTCCGTCATCCGTCCACTGCTTGCCGGTTTCCAATTTTGAATATTCTATTGTATCACTGTGCATTGATGGGAAACGAATACAATACTTGGCCAAGGCGTACCGACATTACTATATATCGTGTAGTTTCCATATATGGCTCACGGATAACGCTGACAGCGTCCTCGGCCTCGATTCCGGACTCGAGTATCTCGAGTTTTACGGTTCCAGACTCGATTCTTCGCGAGTCGACGCGCAGCCCATCACTACTGAAGAGGGTTGAGAGTGTAGAGAATAGGAGTGTCACATCTTCATATATATATTATTTCAGTAGTATGCATCCCTCCTGCGGCGCTCACAAGCGACCGATCGTGACAAATGAGCATTCAAATGAAAGAGAATAGACATTAGCAGTGACTTATTGCACGGACTTTAAAAAAATTGTACGAAGTGTGCGATTTGCAATCACCGTTGATGTAGGATAATACGCTCCATACTAGCTGTCCACGGGCCAATGAGACGCCTGTTTCATGTCATATTAACATTCTGAGGTCTTTCCTTTATCCTGAAATGTTAATAGTGTTCTATAATCATTTCATTGAAATGAAAACATAACCTTTCTCCTTAAGTCTCTCATAATAAACCTATCGGAGAAAGTGTGGTTTATGAACATGCGAGATTTCTCGCCCGGGTCCGCTAGTAATAAATATTTACTGGAAGTGATTGAATTGTATGGTACCGTAACCTTATAGAGCTTCCACGAGTTAAAATGGCATCGAAGCTTATGCATAACGAACTTCCGGTCCGCGAATCTCCATTTGATTTCCATTGGCAGTGAAACGTTCGTTCGTGATTATCTTCGTTATTATTTCGGATTGTGGTTTTGTTTTTATGCGTTCAACTTATGAAATAATAACTAGAGGGTTGGCCTTTCATGAATATTCCAAAGACAAGTGTCTCCAAAAAGAGTAATTAGTAGAACTTCGAATCAGAGACGACCATAACAAACACCTTGCCTACAAAGTGTGCGATTTGCACATTTCAAACGGCATTGGTCTAACATATCTTAGACTGCAATAATTAAGTTGGTGCAAATTATATATGTAATATATGAGAATATTATTATAATTTGCTATCCGGTTGTTATTGTTATATTGGCATATTATGCATTAACGTGACCCGTTTAAATGTTAAATTGTGACGTAAGCTACGAGTTGTAGGCTATTCGCCGTACCGGTAGGCCTAATATTTACTAACAACGCATCGTTTCTTCTTTAATATTTATTTAATCATTATAATTATAATAGCCTATCTATTAACACTTATTTAACCAATAATCATTTTATAATTCGATACATATTCCAGGTATTGCAAGAAAGCGATTTGATAGCACATGCGGCTCTACCTTAAAATCCAACCATGCCCAGTTTTCATTACCTATGTATGATATTACCGCAAGTTAATAAACCAAACAACTGGCAACATATTTTTATTTTAATGCTCATTTACAACTTCACCCTAGTCTACGTTAAGTACCGTACGGTAATCACTGAAAGGGTAGAGGGGGTTATGACCCCAATTTCACAAATGAACGGACCTCATTTTGCATGAATTATGGAACTCGAATCCTAGTGGAGGTATGGATTGTCTGCATATAGAAATATGTTAGTCAATAATTTAAAACAAGATGCCAGAAAACTAAATACAAAAAGCTGCGTGCCTACTACGGTGATAAGTTGCTCCGTGAAAAAAATACACTTCGCCAAGATTATAGGACGTGCATACAGTTAAATACAATCATCCAATTGGAGGAACACTTTCTTTGTCACGATCTTATAAGCAATTAAAACATAAACTGCTGCAATTTACGGGAAAATGTGCAACATTTAGAGACTACGAGTGTTGTATGTGGCACAACGTTAGCTGACATTTCGCATCATTAATACATAAGGAATGAACACATGCAGAGCCTTCTCACTGCACACAGCTGAAGACCATATCATTTTACGTTCTCTTAACAACAATAAGTTGCTTAGTTACATGCAAGGAAAATTGTAGTACACACTTCCCATTGCTTCCATTACCTGACTACTAAACCAGAAGCTGGTAATGCATAACCATACGCCGGTGACGCGTCCTATGGCAAATGAAAGATCGAAAGAAAATGCAAGCTCTATAGGAGCCCGGAAGAAGGCGATACAATCATCTACACTACTGAAAATAGTCAAAATACCCTTTGTAATAATGAATAATAATTTTGGGGGTCATGTAATAATAATATTATTATTATTATTATTATTACCCACTATCCCTTTTTAGATCACGACTTTTATAGTAAAATTGGAGGTGTGTCCGCTATTGCACGCGTAAATTATGGGACAAATACAGTATTGTTAAACCCGCGCATTCGGTACTGACAGCCTTCCTGTCACTTTGCCCCGCTTTTCCTCTCCGCAACCTACGGTCGCCACATAACAAGACCCTACGACCAACCGCCACACGGCAAGAATTCTGAGCATGCTTCTCACCTACACCCTGTATTTCGAAGGAAACAACGCGAAGGATATGTCGGGAGCTTGGAACAGCTGAGCTGAGTTGCTAAGTTTTTAGAGTTGTTGTAAATCAACTGATTTGAATAATACACAGCGCTATATACTTCAGACATTATTTCTGTACAATTATACGTAATATATTTTAAAAAACGGTCCTGAGTCAACGCCGAGGACATTCAAACAGAGAAATACGATACTTTTAGATGAATAAATGAATTACACACCGAAGCTATGATACCTTTATCATCGGTATTCAATTCAATAAATACGACAAAGAGGGCAAATACTCTACAGCTAATGAATATAAAAACACTCACCATGCAATGATTATCCTTTAACATGAAACAAGAGTCTGAGTGGAGTTCGTTCACAGCTTACTGCAGTAGTTGACAGATAACACCATGCACACTCACTTATTCGCGACTCTCTACGTTTAATATTAGCTTTCGTGATAATACAAAAGTAAAGTTAAGGTAAATACATATTTAGCACTGAGCACTCAAACAAGCCCCTCTGTGGCGATATTATTGCCGTGGTTTTATATTTTCGAGTTGTAGGCTATTGAATGACGGACGGTATTTTGAGCACTATGAAGGGAAACAATAGCCTGTGGTCTATTATCGATTGACGCAAGCGAACTGACACCAATAATAAATTATCCTCAGTCACTTGGCAAGGGTTTCTTTGACACCCTCCATTCCTTCACTGTCCCTATCATCATCACCACCATCATTGTCTTTGTCAGAGCTTGATGAATTGCCAAGGTTAATAATTATTTCGTCCACCGCGATATCCAGACCACCTTCAGTATTTCATTCTGTACATGCTGTACGGGATGTGTCCAGTCCTCGGGTCGAACTTCGGTGAAGTAAAAGTAACGAAACAATGACAATGAAAGGAAATCCGACACAGACAGTGGTTAACAAGCGACTGAAACAATGCCTGCCCATACGAGAAGAATTCTGTCACTCGTGTGGTGTATTTTGTAGCCACATGTTGGTAACGGGTGTTTGATAGTAAAATGTCGAGAGCTGTGAGATATTGTTTGTAGTTTTTGAAATGTATGCATGTGTAACGCATTTGCATTGAGTGTTTACACGGACTTAAATAAGTCACTTTGACAAATACAAGATTGTTACTAGGAACTTCAGTTATACAAAGCACAAAATTAAATACTTTTGACAGTACTTTTTTTTCCTTCCTGGAGACCTTCCGTGGTTTTTCTTTCGACTTCCACCTTAGCCGTCGCTTCGCACCTGTTTTGTTTCCTTGAAGACGGCGTAGAGTTTCATGCAGTATGGACTCTTGCTCACGGTTATCTTTTCTACTGCACCAGCTGCCATCACAGCGTCCTGAACAGTAGGCTATGCATGCCAATCAGACTTGCTTCTTTGAGATTGACGATCATGCACTCCTTGTTCAGGGAGAAACCTCTGTCTAGAGCTGCATTGTTGTGATACAAAATCAGTATCATTTTAACGAAACTTGTGAGATCGTTTTTGGCAGGAACTGAGGAAGGTGCTGAAGCCACTAATTCAGACCACAGCACGTCCAGCCGTGGCTCTTTTCCGTCGAACTGCTTCAAACACGCAGTAACGGAGAGCAGTCTCAGAAGTGCGGAGTAGCTGCTCGTGATGCGGTCAGCCATTGCGCCAGTAAGCAAATTCTCCTGATTACAAAGAATTTCCAGGGCAATGACGATCGTAACTTCTTCCAACTTAGGAGTCTCAGCGACCCCTATAGTGTCTAGGCAGGAAATAGCACGGGTCTCTCGTGAGCAAGAGTTGACCACTCCTTGATTTTTTCAGCCATAGGATACGATGTACAATTTTCGGCAGTTGGTGCGAAATTGCAGCACATCCGCGTCTGGAATTTTCTGATATCTTGATCTGTTAGCTTCATTAAGGGCTGCTCTTGTCGAGAAACCCAGGTCTCCTCTGTGAATAACAATGCGGACTGATTCCTGTATGTCATTGTCAGCAACGAGCGCGGCGCGCGTAGCCCCACGCGTAGAGGGTACGGCCGGCGGTCGGCCAGGCAAAGTATGCATTCGTCGTTGGCTGGGTTCTCATCCCGCTTAGCGCTCTATCGGTGGCGCAAATTACGTGTGGCAGCGCGGTCTGCAGGCGAAATAGAAGATTGAGCGGGAGGACCCTACCGAGCGTTCGGGGGCTAAGAAGTCAGGCATTATGAGACTTTTCAAGATTTCCCGTATCAAGTGCGAATTTCCCGTATAATTCCCGTATTTTTCCCGGGTCACTAAAATTCCCGTATAATTCCCGTATTTCCCGTATCGCTCGACACCCTGAATACATGATTTTTGTCAGTGAATGAAAATATATTCTCGTAAAAATTTAAAAAAATTAAAAAATCTACATTAACCGTTCCTATTTAAACACAAAATATACACTGCACCATAATGTAATAAGGTGATTTAAACTTATTTGTTGGTCGAAAACCTGAGTCATAAGGCGTCCGATCCTGCTCACTGTTCACCTCAGACCGAGTCTGTGAAATCTGGTACCTGCTACTCACTATGGTCCTGCGCTCTACGTGTAGTTCTGTGGACTGTGTTAATAATCGCTACGCCTAAGTGTTGTCCACTCCATCTGTTGTTACTTTGAAACCTTGTTTAGTTGTCATGAGCCAGCAATGATCTGACCTCACACCTCACAGTAAATTTACACAACAACGCGTGCTGGGTACAAAATACCCAAGACTGACATTGGCATACAAACGTGCCAACAGGACGAACAATAACAACATTACAATACGCTGCCGAAGTCAACGTCACTTCCGCTCCGTTGCTAAGCAACTGGAGCAATACAACATGGCTCCCTTATAGCTTGCTTCAGTCTTTGAGCCGTCATTATTTCCTATTTGTATCGTATAAAACTGTACATGCATGGATGTCCAGAGGCAAGAAAGCATAGAAAAGTATATTTTCTACAGTAATTTAGCATAGTTGTCCAGTAAAGTTGTAAAATATTGCGTACGAGATGCACATTAAGTCTTAGAACGTAAGTCATAGAGATGTGGCGTACGATATTTACCTTAAATTAAGTGAAAACATGAAAATATAACATTTTTGGATATTGTGAATCACGTCCCGTATGAATGACCAATACTACGGAAAATAAAGTACCGTAGGCCCTACCAGTAAGTGACGAATAAAATGAACTTAAGGTCTATCAATGCATAAGGGAACAGTTTAAAATATTTGGATGAGAGTTTAGGCCAAATCTCATCAACAGCTATAGAAGAAACAAAAACTGCATTTCAATACAATTTGTGTGTTTACCACAACGCCGCGTTTGTCTGAAAACGAATCAATTAACAAAGCCTAACCTGTGTGCTCACTTACTGGTTAGAGAAGTCTACAATTAAGGCCTATCGTCCTACGTCATTCTAAATAATGGGGCACTTTTCGTATCCTAGCTCTAAATATAATCACAACAAGACTTGCCACTCCATCACTTCAGAAATAAGCAGTATTCATTGGCTTGAATAATGTCACTATACGCTACTGTAACTTTGTTGCAGGGTGTAGGCCTAGGCTACTGGTAGGCCTACATTATAATTGTTTTCTGAAAGTGCAAAAAATAAAATATTTAGGCAGAAATTTTCATTCTGGGATAGGCCTAATTGTTATTTGGAAACACAATTCACTGCTTAAATAAATTAAGTGAAAAATCACCACTCAGAAAAGTTGTAGGATTACATTTATTGGTGTTAGTGAATCAGCTGTAAGGTTATGTACGTTGTCGTTTATAATACTTATAGTACAAACCATATTTAATTACAACTACACTCCCCACATGAACCAAAAACCCCTTTATGTGACATATATGTCCTAAATATCTCTCTATATTAGATATACTCTATCCACTAAATGATAAATATGTATCATTTGTAGTACCCGCCATGCAATTCTTGCCTCAGGAGTGAGGTCAACTTGATTCATACTATCTCGCAAAATTCTCGTACTTTATCCATAAAATTTCACTTCTATTTTGTAGCTCCAACACTGTAGATGATCTTCACGGGAGGCGTTTGCCTTATATCACGCGTATTACACATTTTTATCCACAAAATCCAAGACTCTGCGCAGCGTTAATGCAGCTTCCTATGTATAAAAAACCTAGCAACCAGTTGTTTGGGTCCAATGTGGCTGCGCCCATGCGGTTGCTAGGCGCGTCACTTCGGCAGCGTATAGCAACCAATAAGGCAGCATGGGAAGAGTCCATTGGTAAAGTAGCGAGGGGTGGAAGGCAGAATACCCGTTACACCAAGAATTATTAACAATTCAGTTCGCCCTGGAAAAGAAATACCCATGCGCCTGTTCGAACAGGTTAAAAACTACCATACTGGTGTCTTAATTCTATAATAAAAAAACAAATTGTAGTCATAACACAGTGATTAACTAATGCCATGGGATAATGTTCATTGTTCTTTTGAATGCAATTTACCTTAAACACTTTTTTATAAAATTTTATATAGGCCTACTGTATTGCTTGGTAATACATTTTATATAGGCCTACTGTATTGCTTGGTAATACATTTTATATAGGCCTACTGTATTGCTTGGTAATACATTTTATATAGGCCTACTGTATTGCTTGGTAATACATTTTATATAGGCCTACTGTATTGCTTGGTAATACATTTTATATAGGCCTACTGTATTGCTTGGTAATACATTTTATATAGGCCTACTGTATTGCTTGGTAATACATTTTTAGCCCATTTTCATTTCTGAAAAAATAGGTTTAAGAGATCACCTTTTGTCAGTGTGTTTGTCCCCACCTAATAAAATTTAAATGGATGGAGCGATTTCAATGAAACTCGGTAAGGTCATAGTACTATTTTGTCCAAATCCGACCGTGCCCTTCAAAACTTATTACGTCTCACCAATCCAACATGGCGGCTGTGCAAAATATTTCACCATAATTCTATATCTCCGAAACTATTACCGATATCACACTGAAATTTTGTACAGTGATAGAGAGCACTACTAGAAGTTCACACATGTGACTTTCAAAAGCCTGTTAAGTATGAAACGTACATGGCGGCCAAGCAAAGTTGAAACATTTAAATATACTTTTCCGGCGATTTAACCATCCGAGCGCTGTGAAACATGGTACAGAAAATGTTTATTCACATTGTAATGCACCGACATATAATTTAGTTCAATTGTTTACAAAACCTCAAGATGGCTGCTGTGCGAAATTTTAAAATTAAGTTTTTGTTTCTTGTGTCCTAATCATGCGATCAAAGACAACGTTTGAATAATGAACCTACACAATAATTGTCATCCAATAATACATAACTCTATGGCCTATATATATAAAAACCCAACATAGCGACCATCCAAAATATTTAGACGGTTCTCAATATCTATTAATCTATGACAGCAATCAAACTGAAATTTTGTATGTTGATTAAGACTATTAACATAAGATCACCTATGGGACTTTCAATAACCTGGTGGGCACAAATCCAACATGGCGGCGATGCGAAATTTAAATATTTAAACGGGCGTTTCTCGCGATTAAACCATCCGAGCGCAGTGAAACTTGGTCCGGTAAATGCTTATACAAATTTTAATCCACTGATACCTAATTTATTTTGATTGTTTTCATAACCAGAAGATGGCGACTGTGCAAAATTTTAAAATCTCGCTTTTATTTCTTGTGTCCTAATCATGCGATTGAAGTTTGAATAATTAACCTATGCAATAATCTTCTAATAGAACATAACTATGGCCTACATTTATAAAAATCCAACATGGTGACCATCTGTAATATTTAGACGGTTCTCAATATCTATGAATAGCCTATATTACAGCAATCAAACTGACATTTTTTATGTTGATAGAGGCAATTAACATAAGTAGCATATATGAAAACAGGCTATTTAGTTCTTCACGAAACTACTTGTTTAGTACACTCATAGGCATAAAAAGCAAAACACTACGAATTTCAGACAAAACACAATGTTGGATCGCTTCAAACCAGGTACAAATTGAATATTGTGACATTGCAGTGATATGGCAATGTATTATGAGTTAATTAGCCAATTTGAGAAGTTGCAGCGCAATAATTGATAAACATTGTTGATCGTGGCAATCACAGCACCAATATTACAGTTTCCCACCTTTGGACAAGAATAACCACAGACGGCTGTCTTTAAGGTTTATTGCAGTGAATTCTCGTGCGACTTATTTTTATTGACATTACGGCTAGTCTACAATAGTTGTTCTTGCTCCCAAGTCAGATCATAATGGCTCTTTCTCCTGAAAATGCAGCAAGGGCAGTGGCATTAGTGGAGGATGGGCGCAGTATAAGCTATGTGGCAAACGTTATAGGCACATCTTGTTCTAACGTGTACAGGACTGTTAAAAAGGTACAGAGAGGACAATATCTACTCCATGAGGCCCAGTTCTGGTCGTAGGCAAAGCACTACTGAGCACGATGATCGCTTTCTTGCAATGCAAGTTCTTGGTGGTTGACACACAACAGATGTGGAGGCCAGAAATCGTTTGCAGCAAGTACGGGGCACGAACATCAGTGAAAGGACAGTAATAAGGAGGTTGTATGAAGTGGGTTTACAGTCCAAGAGGCCCGTCACAAGACCTCTCCTTAGACGTGAGCACCATGTCGCTCGTATGAAATTTGCCAACGCCCATCGAAACTGGACTGTGGAGCAGTGGAGCTCAGTGCTGTTTACGGATGAATCCCGATTCTGTTTGAGGGCACCGGATGGGAGGCAGAGAGAATGGAGAAGGCCTGGGGAACGTTATTCATCCTGTACCTTCTCTGCAAGGACACCGTTCAATAGAGGCTCTGTGATTGTCTGGGCTGGGATAACCTCGGATATGCGCACGGAGCTTGTGTTCGTTGACAATGGAAGCCTGACAGCCCACCGGTACATCGAGGAGATTTTAGTACATCACGTCGTACCTTTATCACCTGTCATCGGAGAGAACTTTGCCCTAATGGATGACAACGCTCGCCCACACGTTGCTGTCTGTGTACGGGAGTACCTGGATGAAGTCGGAATTGAGCGCATGGTGTGGCCTGCTTGTAATCCCGACCTAAACCCGATAGAGCATGTCTGGGATATGCTTGAGAGATGTGCTGGGAGTCGTTCTCCTGAAACATTAGCTCAACTTTGAGCTGCGCCCGAGGAAGAATGGGAGCTCATACAGAGATTGCATCCTGAGCATGTCTGATCAAATCACAGCTGTAACTGCGACTAGAGGGGGTAATAACCGTTATTGAGCCAATGGAAATATGGTGCAAACATGTGGACAAACGGACTATGTCATAGAGTAATCATTCATAATCATACAGTGTAACAGGTGTGAGGACAGTACGATGGATTGCAGGTTTCGACATTTCCTAATTCGTGTTTCTGAACTGTTGTGATTGTTATGATGAATAATGTCTATCAATTATTGTGCTAATTAGGGTAATTAACTTATGATTCATTGCCATGTTGTTGTAATGTCATGAAATTTGATTAATACAAGGTTTGAAGCGGTCCAACATTGAATTTTTTGTGAAAATCGTAATGTTTTGCTTTTTTTTTTGGCGATGAGTGTACTGTATATGCCACCTTTAACAGTTCACTGCATTTCTGTCTAGATACTTAATACTTCATTTGTTATTCCTGTACCCTGGTATCTTACTTCTTGGTTGTACTTTGTTAATTAAATTTATTTTTATGTAAACTTAACCTTTTTTTTTTTAAGGTTATAATGGGTATAGAAGTGACCAAGAGTGCATATAAGGTCATTATGAAAAATTCACCCAACTTACACAAATTCTGTAAACATAATTTCTTATTTACAACACTTAATAATTTGACTATTACGGGTTGTAAATAGGAATGGTACTACAACACTCCTCAGGAAAGAAGAACATTCTTTGAATGTCTCCTATAACTAGTTGAATGCACGTCCCTACAACACTGCTCACGATATACCCAGAATATGTCTTCTATCCCTAGTTGAATGCTTCTCCCTACAACACTGCTGAAGATATACCTAGAATATGCCCTCTGTCTCCAGCTAGGTCCCTCGTTTCAATTAGATAGAAGACACAAAGGAAACCCTTTTTTTTTTATCATTGAATGTCATGTTAATTAATGTCCTTCTTTCAGAGATGTTTAGATTGAGTAAAGAAACAAAACGTTCATTCACTCAAGATGCTCAAACTTGTGCCAGCCAACATGATTACATGCACGACAACCAGTGGCGTAGCCAGGGAGTGTTACTGGGGGTTCCTTTATGGAATTTTTACAAAAATAAAACAGTAACTGATGATAAGTTAAACAGACATTTCTTAAATTAAATAATGACACTTGCAGATGATTCTATAACTCATGGTTTCTGGGAAATCGGTATGTTTGCGTTTTGTGTCGGCATCACTGCTTGGTGATGTATTGTTGTTGCCTTTTGGTCCGGTTCCCCATTGAGGCTAGGCACGTCTTGATGAGAACACACAGCTCCTTCCTCCCAGGGTTGCCAATCTAGCTTTTTCCCTGTTAAATATAGCTTTTTTTCAAACTGAACCTAGCCCCACATAGGCGTAATTTTAAATCCCGGCTAACGGGGCAATTAGCTTGCTTTCTTTTCTTAGCAAGGGGGAAGTTTTATACACATTAATTTTAGTCTTCGTCGTAATGTATGCCCAATCCATTTCCATTTCCTACGACGCATCTCAATATAAATGGGTGTTTGCTGTGTTCTTCTCCATAGCTCTTCATTGGAGATAACTTGTGGCCACCATATCCTCAGGATATTCCTCAAGCATCTATTCACAAATATTTGGAGTCTGTTAATCAGTTGTTTGTCGGTCTTCCAAGTTTCACACCCATAGAGCAATATTGACTTGACATTTAAATGGAAGATGCCAAGTTTGGTATAGGTGTTAAGTTCCCTTGCTTTCCAAATTGGTCTTAACATAGAAAGACAACCCTGGAATGGAATCCACAAGGTAGTAGGCGAAGAGGCAGACCAAGGAACACCTGGAGGAGGAGTGTAATAACAGAAGGAATGGAGAAAGGAGGGAAGACCTGGAATGAGATTAGGAGGATGGCGCAGAACAGAGTCCGATGGCGGAAATTCATCGATGCCCTATAGGCCTACTTGTAAGAGGATATAAGGAAACCAGAGATATATAAGCAAAGCGAACAGATGTGAGTTTAATAATAATAACGAACTGATTTACATGGATTGGCAATAGCGGAACCGCTCAAACTAAACATGTACGAACATGGCGAGAGTTTTAGACAAACTGAAGCATAAAAGGGCAGGTGGCAGCACCTTATATATGTCGTAGGCAGATAGTGAAATCCGTCATTTCATGAAGATCCTAGGCACTTCATGAAAAGCCGGCATATGATGTAAAATGAGATAGTTACACTATCTGACGCGTGGTTTCATGAAATGACTAAATTTAGCCGTCACATAGTGTAATTCTTTTTTACACTATCTGACGGCAAGTCCCGCCCGTCACTTCATGAAGAAGCTGTAGCGTTGTCCTCGTGGTGAGATAAGTGTTCTTTCCAAGAATAAATAGTGGCAATATACGATATGGAAGATACCGTGGAAGTACAGAGACAGTTGTTTCTTCAGAAAGTTAATATGTATTATGAAAAAAAAAAACACTCATAAAAAACCTTGGTCTCAAGAAGAAATGGATAAGGTAAGAAAGACTTGTTTGGTATATTTTAGGTTATGTCACTTGTAGCCTGCCTGTTTTAATCATTTACAAGTGTTATATTCATCTCATTCGGATGAGCATGATACTGGTGGCTGATTAACAGAGAATTAATGGGTTTTTATGCAAATACCAGTAGCATCACAAGTCCGAGAATGAACGGTATATGTCCAGACGAAATATTACACTTTCTGTTACATGGGGTTAGTTAAAAGGCGGGATGTCATTAGAACAATGCGATGTTTATATTAATGACATTATTAGAAAATTTTAGGACATAGCCTACACAATAGTCAGCTTATTTCGTGTTTCTGTAGTCTTACCGCAATGAAGAAATCAGGGCTGTACCCAGAAAATAATTTCAGGAGGGTTTCTGTATTTCATTTTTTTCAGTCCGCACATTTTAATATAATTGTAGTTGTTTTATTGTTGTAAAAACGGGCTAGGTACATCTTGGTCATCAGCCCAGTATACTAGGTGTATGTTGTCTGATAACGTCATCAGCCCAGCATATTAGGGTGTACAGTACGTTGTCTGATAAGGTCATCAGCCCAGTACATTAGGGTGTACAGTATGTTGTCTGATAAGGTCATCAGCCCAGTATATTAGGATGTAGAGTATGTTGTCTGATAAGGTCATCATTCCAGTACATTAGGGTGTACAGTATGTTGTCTGATAAGGTCATCAGCCCAGTACATTAGGGTGTACAGTATGTTGTCTGATAAGGTCATCAGCCCAGTACATTAGGGTGTACAGTATGTTGTCTGATAAGGTCATCAGCCCAGTATATTAGGATGTACAGTATGTTGTCTGATAAGGTCATCAGCCCAGTACATTAGGGTGTACAGTATGTTGTCTGATAAGGTCATCAGCCCAGTACATTAGGGTGCACAGTATGTCGTCTGATAAGGTTAGCAGCCCAGTACATTAGGGTGTACAATATGTTGTCTGATAAGGTCATCAGCCCAGTACATTAGGGTGTACAGTATGTTGTCTGATAAGGTCATCAGCCCAGTACATTAGGGTGTACAGTATGTTGTCTGATATGGTCATCAGCCCAGTACATTAGGGTGTACAGTATGTTGTCTGATAAGGTAATCAGCCCAGTACATTAGGGTGTACAGTATGTTGTCTGATAAGGTCATCAGCCCAGTACATTAGGGTGTACAGTATGTTGTCTGATAAGGTCATCAGCCCAATACATTAGGGTGTACAGTATGTTGTCTGATAAGGTCATCAGCCCAGTACATTAGGGTGTACAGTATGTTGTCTGATAAGGTCATCAGCCCAGTACATTAGGGTGTACAGTATGTTGTCTGATAAGGTCATCAGCCCAGTACATTAGGGTGTACAGTATGTTGTCTGATAAGGTCGTCAGCTCAGTATATTAGGGTGTACAGTGTGTTGTCTGATAAGGTCATCAGCTCAGTATATTAGGATGTACAGTATGTTGTCTGATAAGGTCATCAGCCCAGTACATTAGGGTGTACAGTATGTTGTCTGATAAGGTCATCAGCCCAGTACATTAGGGTGTACAGTATGTTGTCTGATAAGGTCATCAGCTCAGTACATTAGGGTGTACAGTATGTTGTCTGATAAGGTCATCAGCCCAGTACATTAGGGTGTACAGTGTCTGATAAGGTCATCAGCTCAGTACATTAGGGTGTACAGTATGTTGTCTGATAAGGTCATCAGCCCAGTACATTAGGGTGTACAGTATGTTGTCTGATAAGGTCATCAGGACGGTTAAGGAAAGGAATTTTGGAAGGAAATCGGCCGTGAACCTATTGAAAAGAACCGTCCCGGCATTTGCCTGGTGGTGAAAATGGGAAACCACGAAAACCATTTTCAGGACGGCTCTCCCGATGCCAGAGAGACACGAGGTAGCGCGTTATCGCTCTCGACCACCGCGGGCGATAAGCAAAGACCTTATGACTCACCTTCAGACAAAGAAGTGAAGCCGTTACCATCTTTACAACCAACAGAAATCCCTCGACAAAGATTTTACAGTACACCTGGAACTGAGGGCTATGGGACGGGCTATTGGGCAGGGTGACTTGGTATTCCTGTTAGTAAGATGGAGACAGGCGTCACGTTTTGATTGATTTATATTTTCATTATTTTTTCATATATATTTAATGCTTTATTTAATAATACTAAGGTACAGGAATAAGCTCAATTACGTTCCTTCTTGACATTTTAAGTTCAAAAATACAAAATACATCAATGAGGAAAATGAAGAGAGAGAAAGATATAAAAAGAAAGGGTACACATTTTAGGAAATAAAGAAAAAAACACAAAATAAATTATGAAAATATTCATTAAGAAAAAGTATATTGCACAAATTGGGAAAAATATAAGCTTCTACAAAGAGAAGAAAGTGTACCTAGTATTCCACGATTTGGTTTTCAGTCTTACGTGGAAATTAATTACGAACATCATAATAAACGATCATCAATTTATTTCTCGGAATAATTCGTGTATGACACAGAAAAATAATGTACAACTCCACTGCGGCAGTCATTTAATTCTGATTAGAAAAGGATTAATGCAGGTCTACAAATAGAAAAAAATTAACATATACAGAAGAAAAAAACAAGAGAAAAGCTTACCCAGTGTTCCAGGATTAGATTTTAGGTTGTACGTGGAAATTGATTTCGAACGCCATAGTAAACAAGCATTAATTTATTTCTTGGAATAGAACAATTAAAGGAATTAATGTACGACTTCGTCGCGTCAGTCTTTTCATGAAGAGCCGAATCAAAATATGCCGGATCTTCATGAAGTGCCTCGGCTGATAATGTAAAATGATTTCTTACACCATCTGCCTAAGGCAGCCCGTCACTTCATGAAGAAACGCGTCAGATTGTGCAACTATCCCATTTTACATCATATGCCGGCTTTTCATGAAGTGCCTAGGATCTTCATGAAATGACGGATTTCACTATCTGACTACGACATATATACAGAACCGCATACTTGATAAACAAGGTATAAAACTAACGAAGTTACAACACTTCCCCTCAAGTAGAGGTTCATACAATCTTTACACTCTCCAAACCAGCAAACTTCAAGCAACGTTCTTGTTTCATTCGACTTAAACTCTTCGTGAGAAAGTCAGCAAATTGATCGTTCGTAGAGATATACTTCAAAACAAAAAATTTACACTCAAAGACTTTGGAAATATCGGCGATCGTCTTTTTGCATTTTGACAGCACCATCATGTCGTCAACATAAACGGCAATCAAAGTTATGTTATTTCCGGAACCAATTTGGAATAGACACGGATCCGATGCAGTTGGTTTGGCACCGCACTTCCTCAAGACCTCATGCAGCTTGGCATACCAGTTTCTCCCGGCCTGTTTCAATCCGTACAGTGATTTTTGTAGTAAGCAGACCTTGTCGTCTCCCTGCAACTGGCGAAGCATGTTCTTGGCCTTCTCCTTGGTTTCGTCGTCAGTTCCAGACATCGCAATGCTGTCTAACATCTCCCTGAAGTTCTTCGGTTGTTTCATGAATATTTCCTCGTCTAGGTCACCATACAGATAAGCCGTTATGATATCGTACTGTCTGATTTTTACACCGAGCTTGGCAGCGAGACAAACCATGAATCGAATTGATTCCATTCGCGCCACCGGTGCGAATGTGTTAAAGTTTGAGCGGTTCCGCTATTGCCAATCCATGTACATCAGTTCGGGCCCATAACCTGTAAGAGGATATAAGGAAACCGGAGATATATAAGCAAAGCGAACTGATGTGAGTTTAATAATAATAACGAACTGATGTACACGGATTGGCAATAGCGGAACCGCTCAAACTAAACATGTGCGAACATGGCGCGAGTTTTAGACAAACTGAAGCATAAAAGGGCAGGTGGCAGCACCTTACATATACAGAACCGCATACTTGATAAACAAAGTATAAAACTAACAAAGTTACAACACTACTCTTCTTAGGAGATAAAGGAAATACAGTAAGTCATGTAAGTCAATTTTAGTCTTAATAAAAAATAATAATAATAATGAACTAGAAAATTCTATGGTTACATTTACTAATTTGAAGATCATTGTTAACTTGTTGAATGTGAGATAGCAGAGTTGCTTCATATTACTATGTCCTGCAATTCCCCAAATTACGATTATCCTTCAGTTACTATAACCCCTCCCATTGGTTGATCTTGCCTACGCTACTGACGACAACATTGCTTGTTCAGTAGGAAAATTACACACCATGTCATCAGACATAAGAGTATAGTACATTGACAACATAAAATATTTGCATTAGTGTTCCTTATCTACCATAAAAAAGTGTACACGGAGCATATACCTAATGCTGGTTACTTCACAACTGTCCTAGTATGAATAATGCCAGTTATCGTAAAGCAGAGGAAGGTAAAGCAGAAAGGAAGTAAATCTATTAAGGACTACACTTTTTAAATGCTATTTAATTTCTTTCCTTGTTATAACAATCATCACTGTGCAGCCAATTCTCAAACTGGTGAAAAAGAAAAAAATATTTTTATCAGTATTGTGTACATTTTAAGTTAAGTTACTACACTTACTACATTTTTATTCAGGTCTTTGATCAGAAAACAGTACAACAATAAAACAATACAGTGACATGTGCAAAGATACACCTTGCCTTTCCTTTTTCGGCATGCTTCACTGTAAAGAGTGGAGCAGAAGTGTTCAGAGGGAATTTCCAAGTTTATATATCTCTCAATATTTGTATCTCAGGAGATTTGCAGTTTTAACATTTATAATAAAATTATGTTGAATGTATTTACAGACAGTTCTAGTCGGGGTTCCATGCCCATAAAGCAATTACAGACTCTCTAACAATTTTGTCAGAACAGGCAAGAGTAGATACATTCATTTTCATCTTCATATTCTACAAATTAATTTAATTTATGCCACAGGCACTTGAGAGGGCTATACATAATGAATATAATTCCTCAAAAAATAAGTAAATGTACTGTAGTATTAAGAACAGAATACAGAAACATTTTGATTCATCTTCTTTTCAATCTTTGTTTCATCATATTAGTAGAGCACCCTTTGAACTTCACTGCCACACTCCTCGATAAGTTTAGGCCATAGTGCAAATGTGTAACTTGTGAAACATTTCTATACATTACCAGAATGTAGAAAATAAATTCTCTAAGAGAAACAACAAACATAAAAGTTATAATTAATCTCCTATAATCTTGACAAAAGAACATCTGAGAAACACAGAAGCATAATTATTTCTTATATAATATATTGGGGGAAGAAGATAACATTTTATCTAAGATGTCTGTTAGTTGAATGGTCCAGCCTCTTTAAAGAAGATATAAGTATTTTATTTCAACAGCTCATCTATGATATTTTAAAAAACTCTAAATTAAAACAATGCCTAGTCCATTATCTCTCCAGTTCATTACATAATACTTTCCAAGTAAAAGGTATAAACTAGTTGAAGATGAAACAAGTGATGCAAGTAGGGTGGGGAAATCATAAAATAAAACACAGTACAACTCACTTCATGGTGTGTCAAATCTTTTTTAAAACATGCAAAATTTAAGAATGCATTTAAAAAGCATCCAGGAACAACAAAAATAAACAGACTACAGGAAATAGTCCTCAACATTCATTGCAATACAGTCTGCACATGTATTATCTCATTGTGAACAGGCAACCTAACATATTCAACATTTGTCCATATTCTTTTAGATCAACTCTGTATCCTCTCCAATCATTTCATAAAATATGTTGCATGAACACTATAATTAATTCAACATCATTATATTCAGATTCAATATAAAAATAACATAGGTTATCATAACAAGCATTCACAATGGAATCTTCAAGGGTATGATTATATGCTTGTAACAGTTGAGAGTCCCTTCATGAAGTTAACAGCTTATACTCCCTGTATCTTAAAATTAAGGCACACACTCCTCAGTAAGCTTAGGACAGCATCTCATATGGTCCAGTACTGCTGATCTAGTTTCTTGCAGGCCAATATAGCCAACGTACAACACCACAAGATCACAGTTAACGTAGTCTAACAATGTGACAAAACTTCATATTCATAATTTCCATTATGGAGGGAAACCAACCCACAAAAGTACTGCCGTATATCTGCAATGTTGTTTCTACATTTTATCAGATCAAATATTTATTAGCAAATAATTAGGACAAGAGTATATTCAATTCATTACCAGTTGGAAAGATTACAATATTGATGCTGCCCTATCTTATTCAAACAGTACTTCTAAGCAGAAAATACAAACTCTCACCTCCTAATTATCACCCACAACAAGGAAAATCCAACTGGACAAACCTTAGGAAGACTGATTCATTCATGATATTGCACTATCCACTACATACTATGTTAAGTATTTTTCATAAAAAAATAAAGAGCATAGTCATGTTGCCATGACTTAATTTCATCTCTAACCACTTCCACAGCCTACCATCCATCTTCGGAGAACTCTTGTAAGAGCAACTGTGATAGGAAACAACATGGAGGATCCCCCCTGGACTGACTCTTCAGCACAATAACTTAACAGTTCTCGTAATAACAATTAGTCCTTTCTGGGACACAGGACAAGAAATATATTCAATAACAATATGCATCTCATTCATTCCTGGTGTAAAACACACCTAACAAACATTTTGGACATAAGTCTATTGTCAAGTCTGTTCTCTCAGCAGGCAGACCTCATTAGCACTTGTATTGTGGCCAAAGTATGATAAAAAAATAACCTTTATCATCTTAGAGCATTGTACATCATGTAGCCTAAAATTTTAATGCAAACAAAATTGTCTATGTCCCTGGTCGGCCAGATAATGTCATGTCTATATCACCCACCAGTGAATCCTCGTCATCTTCATCTTCATCGATGTGATGATCGGTTGGACTGGGTATTTGAGGTGAGGACAGCATGGGGTCCCCATTCACAGGATGGTCATCATCCATCAGGTCCTCCACTTGTGAAGCACTGAGAGTAGCAGCCTCTGTTACCACATCTGGCATCTAGTAAACAGAAAAGCCCAAGTTCAGAACATAAAACATAAACATAAAAAAGTCACCCTCCCTCATTCCTCCCTTTACTCTTCTCTTTCAACAGAGAAGAACTGCTGCATGACTAGAAACTAAGACATCTACAGCAATGTTTACTAAATAGGAAAATACCACAGGCAGACATACACTCATTGGGTAGGAAATGAAGAATGAAAGCATGGAGAATGGATAAAAAGACAGGCAGGCAGATGGGGAAAGGGGTGGGGATAGTCACTCTGCCCCACCTGCCTGAAATGCCCATGTTTCTAGCCTTTTTCTGTCCAATGATCGTACAACAGGATGAGAACACTGTTTTATGGATTCAGTGCTTTAAGCTCACACTATCTCTATTGTGAATTGTATGGCGGGAAGATGACATTGAAATGAGTATAGAAATAATTGTAGCTTTTCAGTTCTATGCAACCATACAGCAAGGATATCATCAACACAATGAAGTCAGATTTTTAGTTTATTTTGCAGTAATCAATAGCTCGAGATTAGTGATCAGAGGTGAGAGAGGTGTTGATGAGCTTGTAAAACTCAGCACTGAAGACAAAACAGCTGGATGCTAGGCAGTGTCAAAAAGGGTGTCAACAAGATGAACTGGAACATTTCAAGTAGAACAGAGCATTTCAAGTAGAACAGAGTCAAAAACTCTCCTTGTTATATATTTCAAAATATGGCAAACATAACCAGGTGTTATAAACTAAAGGAAACTCACAACTGAAAGGAATATTGGGCAGAGCCCCAAGAAATTCATTGGCCAGAGCCTCGCAGTGTTGCCCAGTTCATGAACAGTAAGGTCAGGCAGCACACACATTGAAAGTATTATCTGTCTGACGAATCCTTGCCAGTGGCCGATGTCAGCCGTGTGAAGCAATCTGTTTTCCTGAAGATATCGGTACAGTTTGCAATGTATGTCACTGTAGCACAAGCTCTGAATATGGCGAGTTGGATATTTCAAATTTGTGTTATGTGGACAGTTTTATTACAGTAGAACTAGTATTATCTATACTATTATATAAAAGTGCCTATCTGCTACTCTTTCACGCAAAAACTAGTCTACCGATTTATCTGAAATTTTGCACAAACATATTTTTTATGCCTGGAAAGAGCATAGGACTATAGCTGTTTTGAAATGTTTCACCATTTTAATATGGTGGCAAAATTTGTGTTTCATTTCAGTATCATTGTTGCATCAAGCCCGGTGAGCAGGTATCCATGGCAGGTTGCATATATTCACCATTGCCCACGCTTCTCACTGCTGAATTTTTGCTTTAGTTAGTTATTGTTGTTTTAAGGGGCAGACCTACGAGGTCATCTACCACTAATTTTTGCTTTGATTCAAAGTTTATTTACTTATGTTAGAACAAAGTGTTCGGGGTGTAATACACAAGTACGAAGAATGGAAAACCAGCTAGATATTAGCACCAGCAGCAGAACAGCATGCAATCTGCTAGTGTCAATAATGCTTGTTGCAGAGTGTACGTACCTTCCCTCCTGACGTGACGATAAGACAGATGCAAACAGTTCAGTTGACAGAGCATGCACTACAGAATAGCTCATCAAACGGGTAATACAAGAATGAGTTTGCCATTTGCTTATATTCAAGGAGAGGAAATAGGTCAATCTGCTTGAGAATTATGTTCAGAATTACCGTATTAGCCCGAAAATAAGACTCACTTTTTATTAAAATTATTTGGGTGCAGCTTATATTCGCTATCTTCACTGTAATATGTCATGTACTGTTTAAAAAAGAATACTCATTAGCAAGAACACAGCAGAAAAGCAACAATACAGTTTGTAAGAGAAACTAGCGGCATTTAATAATAACAATGCGAACTTTTGTTTTTGTGGTGACATTGTTATTCGGTAACACAGTATTGTTTTGTAAGCTTGGATAATCTACAGTAGCTAAGTCTCAGTAAAATCTGTAAGAAAGCCTGTTTAACGCAAAAATGAGCGATCATTTACCGGTAGAGGAGAAAAGTTTCATCAAGCAAAGGAATTCGGCGTGCTTATGATGCAGCCTTTAAACCTGCAGTTGTGCGTTATGCCAAAAGCACAACCAACAGAGAGCCTGGAAGAATACAGAGATTTCAGAAAAAATGTTTATATGTTGGTAAGTACAAGAAAATAAATGCGTCTTCCCTTAATCCGGATGCGGCTTATTTTCGGGCCTAAACTTGTTTTCCTTCTTCCTCTTCAAATATTAAGGGTGCTGCTTATTTTCTGGCAGGCATAAGATGAAAATTTGTGGTCACTTTAGATGGAGGTTGTGTCTGTCTACATCAAACCCTGTAGGATTTACTACCTTACAAGAGGTGAAACAAGTTTTCAACAAGATGTTCAGTAAAGAACCTATAGCCTACTTTTTCCTAAATGCATGGGTATACCGTAGTTATAACTCTTTGTCCTTCTCAAGGAGTAAAACTCTTTGGAGTATAATTGAATGCTGGTTGCAGTAGCTTGTTGAAATACAACGTGCTATACTGATATTATACTTTGATTGATTGAATCCTCACCTGAATTATATATACATGCACTTATCATCATCATCGGCTTTAACTCAAATCCGAGTATAAATCTTCTACCTTCAGTCCAGTTTGTGGATGTGTTTACGGTGACTAAAAGAGTCCAATCCTGGCATGGAACAAGCGACCACACAAGTCACATAGTATTGCTGGAGGAGGACGTGGTTGGGCTGCTCGAAGTTTCCTAGCTTGACGCTTGGCCTCTTCATGTGTGCGTCGATCCCCTTCAAACGTCTTTACAGTACCCGAGATGGTACGGCGCCAAGTTGAGCGGTCTTCAGCCAGCCTGTCCCAGGTTTGTGAATCAAGACCTGTCAATTTCAGGGTCTGCTTAAATTGGTCCTTGTAGCGCCTCTTAGGACCACCATGAGGTCTGGTGCCATAGCATAACTCACCATATAGCATTTGACGAGGTAATCTCACATCATCCATCCGATGGACATGACCAATCCATCTAAATTGGTGACCTATTATGGATGATTCTATGCTGTTGATTTGAGCCTTTTCCAGAACAGCAATATTGGTAATGCGGTCTTCCCATTTAATCCTCAGGATTGATCGAAGTTTTTGTAGGTGGAAACGCTCAAGCTTCCTAAGATCACGTCGGTAAAGGGTCCACGTTTCACAACCATACAACAATGTAGAAATGACTCCTGCTTTGTACACCATAAGCTTTGTACTCATAGACAGATCTTTATTCATGAAGACCCGGTGCGCTAATCGTCCATACGCTGCGTGGGCTGCGCCAATTCTCTTATCCACATCCTGCTCACAGGTACAGCTTACAGAAATGCTACTGCCCAGGTACGAGAAGTGGTCAACCTGTTCTAATGGCAAATTTGAGATGGAGATATTGAACTGAGGAAGAGGTGTGCCTGGTGAAGGTTGTGCCAAGACATTAGTCTTATTGACATTTATGGTAAGACCAAAGCGATCACATGCACTTTTGTAACAATTAACTGACTCTTGCAGCTCTTCTGGTGTGAGAGATGGTGACGCAGCATCATCTGCATACAACATGTTAGTAACCTTAGTAACCTGAGTCTTCCTCAAGGAGCGGAGACGAGTTAGGTTGAAAAGCCCTCCATCAAAACGATACTTGACCTCCACACCTGGGATGTTTGTGGGTGAATCATAAAGCATTGCAGCCAAGTACAGCGCAAAAAGCGTTGGAGCCAGTACACATCCTTGTTTCAGTCCATGGGTAATGGGAAATTCATCGGACATCTTATTCTGATGGCAAACCTGACCTGTCATGCCATCATGGAGAGCCTTGATTAGATCTACAAAAAGCTGAGGGCAACCAAACCGCTTCAGCACTGCCCACATGGCTGGTCTTGGAACCGAATCAAATGCCTTTTCCAAGTCATAAAAGACTAAGAAGAGTGGATTCTGTTGTTCTCTACATTTTTCTTGTAGCTGTCTCACACAGAAAATCAAGTCAATTGTGCTTCTGGAAGTTCTAAATCCGCATTGTGACTCTGGGAGGATCTTCTCAGAGATAACCTTGAGGCGGTTAAGTAGAATTCTTGCAAGAATCTTCCCCACAATTGATAGCAGTGATATACCACGGTAGTTGCCTCAAACACTGCGATCACCCTTTTTAAAGATAGTGACGATAGTGGCATTCTTTAGGTCTCCAGGTACCTTTCTTGATTCCCATATTCTGAGGATAAGGATGAAAATTCTTGTTTTGAGGGAATGACCTCCAGCTTGAATTAGTTCCAGAGGGATGTTATCTGGGCCAGGTGGTTTTCTGGGTTTCAATTGGGTGAGAGCTGCACTGAATTCATGATAAGTAGGAGGTACTGCCAACCACAGTTGTTCAGGTTGTTGCGGCACATCACAGAGGAAGTCTTCAGCAGCTTCTGATGGACGATTTAGGAGATTGGAGAAGTGCTCCTTCCAGCGTTCCAAGATTTCTTGACTATCAGTAAAGGTAGTAGAATTATCAGCGCTTTTCAGTGTACCTGATGATGAGCGAGATGGTCCATATATTTCCTTGAGTACGGCATAGATGTTCCTCAAGTCTCGAGCATCCGATAGTCTCTGCAGTTCCTGAGCCTTCTGTTGCCACCAAGTATTTTTAATCTGCCTTATCTGCGTCTGGCATTTACCCTTGAGTTCCAGTAGTTTATCTCTCTTTGTGTTGGAAGTTGGGTCTTGAAGATGGGCAAGATAGGCATTCCTTTTGGCATTGATGAGAGACAGAATTTCCTCATTGTTGTCATCAAACCAGTCTTGTCTTTTCCGCACTATAAAACCAATGGTTTCCTCAGCTGACTGTGTGATAATCTTCTGTAATGTGGCCCATTCTTGCTGAATATCATTTGTTACTGGGTTTTCTGATAACTGGGTGACGATCCTGTTTCCAAAATGTTTGTACATGGATTCATCCTGAAGTTTGGATGTATTAAACTTCTTTCTTGACAAATTTTTGATGTTCCTAGGTGGTTTAGGTCTGATGGATATCCTGAGCTTACATATAAGAAGTTTATGAAGTGTCCAACAATCGTCTATATTCCTTGCTGTTCTGGTAATAAGAGTGTCCTTCTTATCACATTGCCGGGTAATGATATAATCAAGAATGTGCCAATGTTTGAAACGAGGATGCATCCACGTGGTTTTGAAGCGGTCAGGTAGCCGGAACTGCGTGTTGGTAATGAAAAGTTCGTGTTCTGCACAAAGACCAAGAAGCAACAGTCCATTGGGATTACATTTTCCAAGTCCCTGTTTGCCCATCACATTATTCCATAGCCTGTGATCTTTCCCAACTCTGGCATTGAAGTCACCGAGGAGCAAGAGTTTATCTGCAGATGGTACCTTGGAGATGATTTCAATTAGCTGATTATAGAACTGAGCCTTTACTTCATCATCAGAATCTAAGGTAGGAGCATAGGCAGAGATGAGTGTCATAAAGGAACCTCCTGAGAGTGGTATGCGGAGAGTCATGAGCCTTTCGCTGATTGCAATGGGCGTAAGTTGGTGATAATTTACCAGTTTGGTCTTCACAGCGATGCCCACACCATGAATACGACATTCACCCTCCTCCTTTCCTTTCCAGAAGATGGTATATCCTGTTCCAGATTCAGTAATCTTGCCTTCAGAAGACAGCCTAGTTTCACTGAGAGCAGCAATGTCAACGTTGAGTCTTGATAACTCATGGGTTACGAGAGCTGACCTTCTCTCAGGTCTAATGTTATTGTCCAAATCAAGCAAGGTTCTGATGTTCCATGATCCAATAATCAATTTGTGATTCTTTACTGTTTTTGAGTTTCGACCGCATGAGGGGTGACCTGCTGAGTGCGGTTGCCCAGCCGGACCAAGATTGTGACTTCCGATGTTTAGCCCCCCTTTTCTAGGGCCTTCCCCATGTGGGGTGGGCAGCGGTGATCCTAAATAGGCCTGCCCAAACACAGATGCAGGACCGAATTCCTGAGTAGTCACAGAGTCTCCGGAAGACGACCATCACACATCTGCTGCCAACGTGCAGGTCCGAACTAGGGGCTTCCAGTTACACCCATAACCTGTCCCCACCATTCTTATCCCATCGTCGTTGGACTTTGAAAGTAAGTTACGTATGGAAGAAGTGCCACTGGCGTGAATTTGTTTAGGGTGGATCTCAGCTTGCCAGGACGAGACCCACACACTATGATCTCTGAGCCTTATCCTACGGCTCACAAAGAATGAGACATGCAGGACCGAACACAGAGACTGCAACGAACTGCTGCATACTCAAGTACTACTGAGGTGCTCCTTTACAGCCAGTCCGTCTGGCGTGGCCTCTTCCGCCTCTATGACCGTTGGGAGCCATGAGAGTGATTGGCTCCTCCTCCGCTCATTTTGCCGTTGGGCCAAAACCTGCCCATCATAACTATGGACAATAGTTTGCCCTATTAAACCTGAGCAATAGGCTGCCCCTTCCGCCAACCACACTGTGCCAGAGTGCACTTATACAGCCATCACAATAACACAGGTTATCAGACAAAATTCAACACTCACCCAGTACACGGGGCTAAATGACCATGATGTCCATGCATCTCAAATGAAACAACAACAGCTTCTTAACCAATCATTCCTCGTATAAAAGTACACACAGTAGTATGCCTACAGACATCACAGAGACACAGGTTATCAGACAACTTCTACACACACCCAAGTACACGGGGCTACATGGCCGCGATGCCGCAAAGCCACTAAAGAATCAACAGCAAAAGCAACAACAACAATAGACTCTACCGCGGATCAAGGCCGACGAATTGTAATCGCTGTAGTCAAGTGTTGAAATATATGGTGTTATAAATATATACTGTATATGATATTTTCGATTTCAAATACACACTATATATGCTTAACATTATAATGTGTGAGTAGTTATAAATCAATAAATTAAAAAAAAAACGAAGATAAAAACAAACCTCCAGACTATGAGTCCAGGTCTCTACCACTACGCCAAAGATGTCGTACACTAAGGCTTGGTTAACGACTGGTTTAGTATAACTCCGTGATATTATGTCTTGCAATCAACGATTTCATTAGCGTTTTCTGCCTTTTCTATAAACCATTTGATACTAAGTATGTATTATTTTGTTCCGTACATTACTAAAAGAATATAAACTTACGATGTTATGGAAATATATGGATTTACGAGCAAACAATGGCGGCCGTTTTGATCCAACGGGACGGCACAGACAAGCACGATAGGGCACGGTCAGCAAGAACTGTTAATCACTACTGCAGTTACATATTCTATTCTAAAATGCTAATATCCTACCGGTCACCTCCTTGAGTTATGCAATGCAACACAATCGTTTCCGCCCAGTCAATACTGTTTATTCAAAATTGAGCAAGTTATTCACTCGTCATAATAGAAAAAGTTAGGTTCCAGACTAATAAAGAAGTTCAAAAAATTATTAACACTAGCAAACAGTGCAAAGTAGATTCGAATTTAACTAAACTAAAAAAGAAAATAAACAATAGCAAAGTAATTGTCACCAAAGCGGACAAGGGCAACACTGTCGTGCTGCCGGATAAGGAGGTTTACATTAACAGCACCTACAAATTCCTCAGCAGCCCAAATTTTGAGGAGGTTAAAAAGGACCCCACCCAATCCATCCAGAAAAAATTGAAAAGTATTTTGAAAAATTCCTTTGATGAAAAGCAAGCCAGCAAACTAATTAATATGAACCCAGGACTTCCGACATTGAAATCCCTACCCAAAATACATAAGGAGGGAGTTCCAATAAGGCCGGTAATTAATTTCAGAAACAGTCCTCTGTACAAAACTGCAAAGTTCTGTCAGCAGTTCCTTGATAAGCATTACACCTTTAAAGCGAATACATTTCTCAAAAATACTCTCCATTTTTGCGAAGAAACCATGAATTTGACTTTGTCGAATAAACACTCAGTGCACAGCGTTGATATCAAGGACATGTACACCAACATCCCTATCATGCCATCTGTCAAGGTCATCAAACAGAATCTTTTTAACAATAGCACATTGTCAGATGTCGAAATTAATGAATTCATAGCCTTATTGGAATTTACCCTCACAAACAACTTTTTCACTTTTAACAGTAAAATCTTTGAACAGAAAGGACTTTCAATGGGATCCCCGCTTTCCGGCATGATAGCTAATATTTATCTCGACCATCTAGAGCATAAGGAAATAGTGAACAAAATTGGAGGTTTGGAATATTGAGGAAGATACGTGGATGACGTATTCGTGATCATTGATGACAATGCCTTGAATATAGAAGGGCTTCTAAATAAATTAAATAACTTGGATAACAACATACAATTTAGCTCCGAATCAGCTGTCAACAATGAGATTGATTTCCTAGACACTACAGTCTCTAAGATAAATAATGATTTCCTAGGTACTACAGTCTCTAAGATAAATAATAAGTTAACCTACAGAATATTCAGAAAGCCTGCCCAAACCCATACAACCATAAAAAGGGATTCTAAACACCCGGGTAATCAAATGAAAGCTGCCTTCTTCAGCATGGTAAACAGGGCCTTCAGCCTTCCTCTATCCAAAACAGATTTAAATAGAGAAATCAGTACCATTTACCAAATCGCCAGGGTCAACGGATTTACGTCCTTGTTTGTCAAAAATATCATCAATAAAGTAAAAAATATACCAGTCACTCGCCTAATGCCTGAACGAAAAGAACAACCCAACTATGCAGTATTCACCTATTTCAGTGCCAAAACATACGGTGTCTTGAACATCTTCAAAAACTGTGGTTTAAGAATAGCTTACAGAACATCCAACAATAATGCTAATATTTTGTTCAACCCCAACAAATTGAACCCTAAGGCCATGGCTCCACTGGCAGTATTTTGCTGCTGTTACGAGCAGTATTGTACTGCATATTTTCTGCAGTAAAACAGAGTGGCTACATTTACTGCATGTTTAAACAACTGCCAAGACAGATGTCTCTGGCTACACTGCAGTAGGAGGCAGTGTGCAGTAAAGTGGGAGCCGATAAAAACAAGATTGTATTGATATTTTATTCGCTGTTTGAGGCATATCGTACAAATGACAAGATTGTCCTTTTTTGTAACTGTCATTATGTGTGTAATTTTGATGATTCGACGTAAAAGATTGCATCAGAGAAAATGGTGGATACATCCGTTACTAAGTAATAGAAAACGTGAAGGAATATTCTTCACTTTACACCACAAACTTCGAAAGTACCCTGACAAGTTTTTAGAGTATTATAGGATGTCCGAAACTTCGTTTGATTATCTCTTGTCAGTTGTGTCCGACAGTATTAAGAAGAAGAACACCCAGTTAAGAGACTGTATAGGAGCTGAAGAAAAACTCTGTTACATTAAGGTAAGTTTATTCATAATCAATGCCTGAGATACAAATTTAAACAGTATTTCTGTGTCCGTTCACAAACTACCATTGGTAAAATGAGAGCACTGAGTCTTCAGAATTTAACGTAGTGTCATCAGTTGGAGATAACGCTACATCATTTACTGGAGATACCACTGATTGACTTGCTGACTGTGAAGAAGATGTTTGAACAAGCAGTGGGTTTAAACTTGTTCTTTCTTGTTCAGGAGGAATTGAAATGAAAATCCACAGCCTGTTTCCAGTCATCAATCGGGTCAGGAATAGAATGAATGAAGCCCCCATCTAGCGGCGAGGATATGAACTGTGCCGGCTGCCGAGGCCTGACGCACTCCTCTGGGGCAATGATTAAATGAATGACAGATGAAATGAAATGATAGTGGAGAGTGTTGCTGGAATGAATTGTTGACAGGGAAAACCGGATTAACCGGAGAAAAACCTGTCTGCCTCCGTTTTGTCCAGCACAGATCTCACATGGAGTGACCGGGAGTTGAACCACGGACCCAGCGGTGAGAGGCCGGCGTGCTGCCGCCTAAGCCACGGAGGCTTTCAGGAGGAATTGACTGATTTAAATTTCGTGCGCTTGATAGAAGGTTCAGTAATCCACAGAAATTAGAAGGCTGTCGTGTGGTAGATGGCTGGTTACGTAAATTGTTGCAATCTGACAGATAACCTTGCAGTAACTGCATAACTTTTATCTGGAAATCAAATGAAGCACATTCATTTAAAGTTTTAATTTTTGGCAGGAGTGATAACATAAAATTTTGTCGGCGTCATTGTCTATGGGAGGCAATGACATTTCATTCGATGATGCTTGTTTCTCCTTTAGCAAGTTGATAAGTTGTGTCTCAAACCCCTCCTTTTTCTTCTTGGCACATGGAACTCTCGGTATTACTACAGGTGAGGAACCCTCTTCTGAAACGTGTTCGTCATCATCATTTCTTTCAGCATGTGTATTTCCTTCCCCTGACCCAGTGGTCCTAGAAAAATACAGACAACACCTCTGTAAATGATAATAATAATAGTAATAATAATAATACATAGAAGAATGTTGTCTTAAAGTTCTTTTCCTAAAATTTATTTTATTAATATTTGTAGAAAGTTACCTCCAATTTTCAACTGTAGGTCGAAGAAATGACATCTGGAGGTGATAAACGTATGGCCTTTTGGAAGCTCCGCTCCCAGTTTTCCAAACCTGAGTTTTTAAGGATCTCAAATACGTATCTTTCATGGTTTTCCATCTTTTTTGAACTTCTTTACCTAAAAAGACAAACAACTAAATACAGTATTTTGATGGGCACATATTAATCCTGTTTAATTACGTACTTGCAGTTATCTGGCTACAGGATGTTCTTTTCGATCACTGCACTTCCAATACCTCATGGGCCGTAAAACAATACGAAACATTGTTAAAGACACATGTGAAGCATTATGGAACAGATTGGTCAGTGATTACATGAAACAACCAACAGAAGAGGACTGGATTGAAATATAAGAAATGTTCAAAACAAAGGCAAATTTTCCGCATTGCTTGGGCGCAATCGATGGCAAGCATATTCGGATAGTGAAACCATCATTAAGTGGAAGCAATTTTTTCAATTACAAACATTTTTTTCTCTGGTGTTAATGGCTGTAGCAGATGCAGGGTACTGTTTTACTTATATAAATGTTGGATCATACGGAAGGTTAAATGACTCAAATGTGCTAAAAACTACAATTTTCGGGCAACAATTATATTTGGGTAATTTAAACATACCTAAGCCAAAGCCACTATCGACTAATTCAGTAGCCCCTTGCCCTTTTGTTTTTGTGGCGGACGAAGCTTTTGCACTGAGCACAAATATATTGAGACCATTTCCTAAAAAAGCACTTACTGCAGAAAAGAAAATTTTTAATTACAGACTTTCCAGAGCCAGACGTTATGTAGAGTGTGCATTTGGGATTATGTCTAATAAATGGAGGATTGTGCATCGTCCAATAGATGTTGACATTGAATTTGCTGATTGTATTGTAAAAGCGTGCTGCATTTTGCACAACTTTGTTAGACAAAGAGATGGATATATTTTTCAAGAAAGTTTGACGTGTGACATGGAAAGTATCCCCGCACAAGGTTTAGAGCTACAAAAGATGGTGTTGAAGTAAGAGACATGTTTATGAATTACTTTTCTTCTGATGAGGGGTCAGTTCCTTGGCAAAACAAGTATGCTTAAGTTAACGATTAGAGGTACATAAACATTAATGGAAATGTTTTATACATTGATGTACGAATGAACAAGATGTAATCTCTAAGTAAATTTCCAAGAATAATATGCAATGTTCTTTTATTTACTTACCTATGTCATTTTGTTGCTTCTCATCTAATGTCTGGTACAGCCTCGGTGACTTTCTTCCAAGCTTCAATTTTTGCATTCCTGTTCTTATAATTGTCATCCATAGGATTGTAGAGAACCGGATATTTCTCCACTTCCATAATAATTCGCTCACCATCAAACTCCATTTCAACAAACGAACAAAAACAACGAAACGAAACAATTCCAACAATTCAACATAACTGAAGACGAAGGCAATTATTGCGCTGTGTTCTACCAAGCGGCAAACAGTAAACTACTGCCAGTGGAGCCAGAGCACGCACAGTAAACTACTGCAAGAAAATAGAACCCGGCCTATTCTCAGCAGTACGGCCTTGAACCTGCCGCCACAATTCATACCGTCACAGTAAAATACTGCCCATGTAGCCGCACCCAGGAAAAAGCATGCTTCTCATTTTCAGGCAGTACAATACTGCTCGTAAAAGCAGCAAAATACTGCCAGTGGAGCCGTGGCCTAAGAATAAATTCAGCAAGACGGACATATATAGGTTGAAATGTATGGAATGCAATGTTAACTATTTGGGACCAACAGGTAGGTCATTTGCCACAAGATATGGGGAGTATTTTAACGCCATTAAACATAACAAATTTTTCCGCCATGGCAACTCACATGAAAGAAACTAAACATAGCTTCAGAAACATCAGCAACGACATGGACATTGTACATTTCACAAATAAGGGAACTATCATGAACATTCTCGAGGATATTGAAATCGATTTTGTTCTAAGAACCTCCCCCCTAATGAACCTTAATGAAATCAATTTTGAAATGTACTTTACAACACTCTTAACGAATTACAGATTGAACAACAAACCACCTAGAGCCCCCTCCCACCCTTAGTTCCATTCTTCCCCTTCCCCCTCCCTCCCTCCCTCCTGGCTGTCTCATCATTCACTCACTCCACCCATCCCTACTTCCTTCTCAGCTGGCTTGCTTATCGCTTTTACGCAAGCACACTGACCCAGTTGTGCCCCGCTCCTGACCTGAACAGCACGGCTCTGTAACGCTTTGCTGCATTGAACGGAAGTTTTCTCTCATTTTTCAACTTCAGGGATCTTTAGTTTTCCCCTTTTTTGGTTCATATTTTTCATACTTAGTTTTCCTTTTTCCAGTTGGGAATTGGAACCCTTCCCAGACAAATTGCTGTTAATGGGACGCCCACTTCTAATCTGGATTACCAACAAGTTTCCAATGTTTCATCTCCGCTCGTGTCATTAACCACATCTTATGTGTTCACTAGTTCATGTTATGACTACAGAAAGTGTTCTAATATGCAATAGGTGTAATGTACAACGTTGCAATCATCCTCAAGAATCATGTTGGACTGATCAAAGAAAGACTGATTAAGCCCATTTGAGACTTTTTAGACTTGGTTTTATCAACAAAGTATTTTATGGATTTCTACGTTTTTTTATGTGCATGATGTATTTCTTTTTGTGTGTGTTTTTCATCTTCTTATGTCACATTCAATTTCTTCATGTATAAATATATTAGTGCTGCCCAATACTCATGGCTGATGATGACACCAATGAGCATTACTAGGTGTCGAAACAAGTACCATTTTCTATTATGACGAGTGAATAACTTGCTCAATTTTGAATAAACAGTATTGACTGGGCGGAAACGATTGTGTTGCATTGCGTAATTAAATTTGTCAATACGGATAAAATGTATGACCGTCAGAGTTCAATATAGGCTACATTTCCTTAAGGACAGTTTAAACCTCCCTATGTATGATAAGCTGAATTTTTGAGGCCAGGCCTTGTTGAATTGTAAGTTACGGTTTGGCTATAATACTTGCATTATTCATACATCCGCCATCTTTAAACTATTTGGCTGATGACCTTGTAGTATGGGCAAATGACTCTTCCCACATTAAGGTATATTCTTCTAAACCGTGGTCGAGATCGGATGATTAGATTAGTCGTAATTTGATTTAAGCTCAGAACATTTGGGTTGCCATTTCTTTTTTGTTATGATGGTGGCAATGACACTGAGTTGTCCCTTGCTAGTGCTACCTCTGTACCAACGGTGGTTCCATTTGGTTTCGTTGTTTGAAATGATAGGGGGGATCGATTTGCACACATACACTGCCATCATTTGCAAACTATTGGGATGATGACCTTGTAGTTCGGTCAAAAGACACTTCCCACATTAAGGTATGTTGTTGCAAAATTTGGTGGAGATCAGATGATTAGGTTAGTCGTAATTTGATTTATGCTTTGAACATTTGGGTGGCCGCCATTACGTTTCCATCAAGATGGCGGCGATATAAAACATGACACTGAGGTGCCCCTTGCTAGTGCTACATCTGTACCAAATTTCGTTCAATTCGGTTTCCCCATGTTTGGATTGATGGGGGGGGGGCAGACATGCAGAGTACACACACACACACACACACACACACACACACACACACACACACACACACACAGACACACAATTTTTGGCCCTGTGTAGATCTCATTATTCTACTTTAATTTTTTGCAAAAATCGAAAGTAGGCTAAAAATGGTACTTGGAGTGGAAGGAACCTTTCTCTAAAGGATTCAAGATTATCACAGGATACTCTCGTAATGGGGAGTTACATTTTTGCTGTGGTGCTAAAAGGCCAAGTCAGCTTCCTGTACTAACAAATGACATCCCAGGGGCGGCCCGTGAGGTAGTGCCGGTGTGCCATGGCACCACCAATGTACCCTCTCAATAACAGTTTATAAAATGTAAACTTCAAGGAAATGGCAAGCATACCTTTTTGTGCATTCATCTGAAAGAGCGCGCGAACTGACATACGCTCTAGGGGCGGCTTTCCTGAATGAGTGAGCCAGGCCACACGGGCTTCACCTCCGAAAATAAGACTCGGCACCAATAAAGGCTAGTGTGCCTTGGCTTTGCATGTGTTGTATTGTGTTGGGCCACAGATTACTCTAGGTAGAGCCAACAGCTACGTGGCTCATTCACCCGAGTGCAGAATGCAAGGGCATGATAGAATTGCTTGAAATTTATTTCAACCACCATATGGCAGCACAATGCAGAGGATGCAGCTCTAAGGTTCCCAATTTCATGGTTTGTCACTATATCATAGTAGCGTCGTTAAATTATTTTTGTGTTTAAATATATAGAGTGCAGCGGATATCCTTACCAAGTTTAGGCTATATCTGTATGTACGGTACGGCATCTTGTTCATTTTGTTTTACCTGTTTATTTCGCAGTGGCATCTGAAATTGTGTCAAAGTTGTATTGTGGGTCTTGTACAATTACACAGTTAAATACTGGGATTCTGAAACTTAAAGACATATAGCATAAAATATGCAGTGTCTATACTTGCAACGTTTGAAGGATTTGATTGCAAATTTTGAATTTGCTGGCAAAATATTTGACTGGTGAGAAACGGATTGAACAGAAAATAATGTAACGGCTTGCTGGTAGAGCCGCCGCATGATGGTTGGCCAAAAATATGAGGACTGGTGAAAAACAAATTCATCGGAAATGGTAAATTCGTCGATCGCGGGCATCGAAAAATGATTTTTTCGGTTGAGCAAAATATTTGACTGATGAGAAACGGACTGAACAGAAAATGATGTAACGGCTAACTGGTAGAGCCGCCGCATGATGGTTGGCCAAAAATATGAGGACTGATGCTTCTCCCATGGACTTTCATGCATTTGGACTTGTGGAAAGGGCATTGGGAAACAGGTGTCCTTGTATTATAGTAGGTCTATGGAAAGCCTATAAGGAGGCGTAGGAACAGATGGACTTGGCTATGCTTCATAGAAGTCTTCGTCAGTAGAAATTGAGGTGCAGAGCTATAGCTCGTATGAAGGGACATCAACTAGAACATGATAGGTGGTCAAGATATGGCTTTTCGTACGGTAGAACCCAGGTGCAATTCATTTCCAGATGTGGGAAACAATCCTCTGAATAATGGCATTACATACCACTAGTTCCATTTCTGTTTGTATGGCTTCAAGCTAGGAAGGGAACAAGAGTAAGGTGGAGTGATGTTATGGTGGCTGTTTCATTTAAGTGTTTGGATTATAGTTGTGATCAACTCGTAGGTTTGAAAGTAACAAGGACAGAAAACCCTCTGTAACTACTGGGTCACTGCAATAAAGCATGAGGACAGGAGTGGGTAGATCCAAAGTCAACCTAACAAGATGGGGTTATATCGATGCCAGCAACATCAAATGGTACTAATGTGCCCATCTTCCTGCACCAATGATGATCTTTATCATGCAACACAAAATGCGCTGATGTTGCTAGGTTCTGGTCGACAAGGTGTGAAGTGCTTTTCATTTTATTTGTGTTGTAGTATGTTATGTAGTTTACCAAGCATAATTGAACTGTCTAAATGGTATTTCTGATTCGATAATAATAATAATAATAATAAAGCAAGACTTCTGATTAGAATCAATAATTCACCATGAAATAAACGTAAAATTTCAAAACTCGGCGAGAAGGTAGCATTGTTCAAGAGCTTCGCTCCGCTGAAAGGACATGTTCCTTAATTTACACTTATAAGATGGCAGCCATTTGTACTATTAAAACTTTATTGATAGAGTATTACATAATTGAGCAATGACAAATCAAATTTTCTGAAAGGATAGTAGACCATCACATTGAATACAGTATTACACACAACCATCATCTTGAATAATCTTCTTCTTCATTTCCCGGTACCAGTGATCTGGGTCGGGGTGTGAATCAAGGATCTCCATACTTTTCTGTCTCTCCACCACTCTCGTCCCTCCTCCAGTACATCCTCCACTTTCACTCCTCTTTTCTAAACGCTCTCCCTCACTGCATCCATCCACCTCATCCTCGGCCTTCCCCTTAGTCACCTTCCCTTGACTTTCTCAGTAAATAATCGCTTCGGGATTCTTGTCTTCTCCCATTCGCATCATATGTCCATACCATTTTAGCTTACTGATCTCGATCTTGTTTCGTAACCTTGGGAATCCGGTTTCTCCCTAATTTCCTAGTTTCTGATTTTGTCTCTGTGAGTCTTTCCAATTATACCTGTAAGGAACCTCATCTCTACTGCCTGGATTCTACTTCCCTCCCGTTTAGTTGTTGTCCACGTGCCTGCTGCATACGTCAATATAGGTGTGTAATATGTTGAATGCAAGATTTTTTTACATTTCTCGGGAACTTCCTGGTTCCACACCAGACCACTCACACACTAGTAAAACCCATTTGCTTGTTGGATCCTCTTACCAATTTCCTCACTTATCCCCCATAAGTATTTGAAGCTTTTCACAACTTGTAATGGTTTTCCATCTACTGCAATATTCCCCCTACCATCTCGCACATTTCTTGTCATCAGTATCGTCTGACTCTTCTCCACACTGATTTTCATTCCATGCTCTTCTATCTCCTGGTTCCAAACAATAACTTGTTCTTGGACTTCCAATTCATTGTCCCCCCGTATCACTATGTCATCAGCAAAGAGTAAGGCCTTCGCCCCTTTACTTTCCATTTTACGTTTCACTCGTTCATGGATTCCATCCATGACAGTGAGGAAACGTATGGGGGCAATACACTCCCTTGTCTGAGACCTGTTTCTACATTGAACCAGTTATTTGTCCAATCTTGGTCTTCACGCTACTGACACACTGACCATACATGGCTTTAATCATTTCCACTTCAGCTCTATCTACTTTCTTCCTTATCAATGCATCCCAATCCAGTTGTCTTGGCACATTATCATATGCCTTCACACTATCTATAAAGGTCATCACCAAATCCTTCCCGTATTCCCACCTTTTCTCCATCGCGTTCCTCATCGTAAAAATAAGATCAAAAGTTTATCTGTCTCTTCGAAATCCATATTGTTCTTCGTCCATTTCCTTTTCCACTACCATCCTCAGTCGACCCTCGAGTATCCGTTCAAATACCTTCACCACATGTGGGATGAGGGTGATTCCTCTGTAGTTGTTACAGTCTTTTTTATCTCCCTTCTTGAAGACCGGAATTATTAGACCTTTACACAGTTCTTCTGGTACTTCCTTATTTTTCCATAGCACCTGAAACAGTCTGTACAACCATTGCATCCCTATGGGTCCAGCTGCCTTAATCATCTCTATAGCTACCTCATCCACTCCTGTTGCTTTCCCACTCCATCTTCTTTATGGCACATTGTTAAAATTTCACCTTGATTTTCTACAGTCCTTTCAACCTCCTTTCTCTTCTCTATCAATGCTTCAGATTTGACGTTCAGTAATTTGTCAAAATAGTTTTCCCATTGTTTCAGTTTTTCTTCTTTTTGTGTCAAAACCCGTCCTGTCTCAGTCTTCACAAATTTTGTTTCTTCTCTGCTTTTCACTTTGTTTCTAACCAATCCATACAACACCTTCTGGCTACCTTTAGCATCTTCCGGCATTTTCCCAGCACTTCTTTTTCTCTTCTTGCACCACTTTCTGGCATTTTCTTTCTATTTTTGCCACTTGGTACTTTTCTTTATTCTCAATATTGTTGCCTACTAAGCTGAACCAACCTGCAGTAGGAAACTGCTCTAGTTGATGATGATGATGATGATGTTGTTGCCTACTATCCACTTCCTCCAGGCCTTTTGTTTTTCTTTCACTGCCTCTTTTACTCTGTTATTCCACCAAGGAGTCTCCTTGTCCTTCCTTTTACCGGACACCCTACCACATTTATATTCAGCACAGTGGACAATTCTTTCTTTGAACTTTGCCTTTTTTCTTCCACATTTCCTACCTCGTCTAAAGCGAGCAGGTTTTTCAGATTGTCTTGGAAATTTTCCTGTATTTCCTTCTCTTTTAATAGCCATACTTTTATTTTACTTTCTCTTGTCTCCTTTAACTGGACGATTTTTCAAAGCCTTAATTTAGCTACTACAATTTTATGATCACCTTCAAAATCCTCTCTAGGCATAGCTGTGACATCAATTAGTTGCCAGCGATTTTCTTTCTCAATGAGAAAGAGATCTATCATGGTTTTCGTTTTGCGTTCTCCCCTCCATATTCAGTTATTTTTTGGCTATTTTTCTTTCTGAACCATTTCCTACAATTAATCCATTTCTCTCACAAAATGCTATTAAAAGCCCTCCTTCAGCATTTTTGTTTCCATAACTGAAAGGACCAATTATTTCATCCAATCCTTGTCTGTCTGTTCCAATGTGGGTATTTAGATCTCCCATTATCGCCACTTCCTTTTCTTCAATGCACCCCCCTAGTTCCTCCAAGAATTCCTCTAGACTCTCTTCCACATTCCCTGTCTGGGGTGCATAAACCTGAATGATATCTTTAACCCCACATTTGAGGCCAAGTCTGATTTTTATTATTCGATCATTAACCTGACTTACATTCTCAACATACCGGACAAGATCATTCCTTAGAATCATGGCTACACCATTTTTACTATTACTACCACCACTAAGGCTCAAGATATTTATGGTCGCAATCTTTGTGACGGTCATAATAATCTCTGGAACCCCACTTCTCACAGCTCTCCCAGGACGCCAAGAGCTGTGCGTCGCCTCCGGGAGATGCCCTAGCCGTTTCCGAGGCATCGACTCACACACTATCATATTTAGGCTATTTGTACGATGGGTTTGCGACACCCAGAGGTGCTTAGTTAACTATTTAATACATTTACAATATTTAAATCTTGTCAAGAGTTTCGCTCTGCTGAAAGCACTCGTCCATCAATTTAATACATTCAAAATAGTGGCTGTGCATATTTTTAAAAATTTTTAGATAGTCGATCAGGATTTAACTAAGCAATTGATATGAAACTTGGTAAGCAAGAAAGCTTTTGCTTTCACAAAACTCGTAATGATGTAAATTATACACAACTGACATATTGCACAAAATTGCACCTTTAGAGCAGTAAGCCTCTTACAATTACTGCTTTCTTGTCATTATTATTATTCTTATTGTTCTTGTTCTCTTGATTCTTCATTATCCTTCAACACGACATTATGAAATGAAGAATAATGACGAGCATAGTATTTGTATTTTAAGTACCTGGTCAACATTTATTAATTCCTTAATTTAGTTATTTAGGCCAATCCTTGAATATCAAAAAGGAAATAACTAACGAATTATTTTAGCATTCTGAAGAAATTCTGTTTGAGAGTATTTCAAAAGAGACTGTCTCAAAAATTGAATTGATGAAATTTTGGATGCCTACAGCCCATAATACTGTGCAGTATTGTAAAAATTTAGTATGGAACATCATTCAGTATCACTGTATTGTGAGTTGAGTTATGTGGCACATTAGAGCTTCCCATGTCTCTCCTTCACCTATGTCGACTTTACGGGCTTCTTACGTTTCTCAGGGTATTGTCATTGTGGATACCGAAAGCTTCATTATTCTAGTTTTACTAATTTTAACTGCATAGTTGGGGATTGAGTTTCTAAGTAAAGTGGGTGTTATTTTCTCTTTTTTTTTAACAAATTGTTAAGATTTAATTTGTTTGCATGGTCGCCATCTTGCAGGATACTTTTCATGATACTATCTTCTTGCCAAGTTTCGAAATTGTAAGATTATTTGTGGTGAACTTTTATCAGTATAATGATGATATGACTTGTGCAAATAAAGTTTCTTGAACAAGACTCCTCTTTCACATAGTTGTGTGGTCATTGCTCAATTATACTGTATCATGCCGTATTAATTTTCAAGTTTTTGTAGTTTTTAATTGAGTTGTTGATATTAACATCTGATATAATCAAGATGGTGAATGTGCAGATATTCAAAATGATATATCCATAAATTTGAAAATTACTTTTCCCCCTTGCGTTTTTTTAGCCTTCAGTATCAATATGTTACATTTTGTATAGTTGCGATGAAAGGTTTTGGAGCTATATCCCTAAGGAGGACTTATGTGCACCAATTTTTTGTAGAATTCTCTACAAGTGTTCAGAAGTTATTGGTGGGGTGGGGGCACATGCTGATGGACACACAAAAAGCCCCTGATTGATCTCAGAATCCTACTTTTACATATTTTTTTTAAATGTAAGAAGAAGAAGAAGGTTCTTGTGCACTGTTCTGAAATGTGACTATCATACACATTATGAATCCTGTCTTTGTGACGTTTCTCCAAATTCAAATCCCAGTTGATGACAGTGTTAACAGTTTGTTCATTTCTTTTCATTTTCATAAACAATTCCATGCATGCCTTCTCCATCTTGTTCAAGATACAGCTGATCTGTTTTTAATATTTATTTATTTTTCGACACTGTAAAATTCCACCTCTTACATGTTTCAATAACAGCAGAATTGCTTTAGTTGGCATAAGAAAGTACCTTCCTCGTAGTACTCAATTTGCTTTTGCATCGTTGCAGCTACATGCTCGAGAATGCTATATCGACAACATCTCATTTGGTTTAGTCATCGACATTAGCACGCAAAATACAGCGCTACAGTGACCTCTGAAAGTTGTAACCAGAGATCGGCAATAACCCCCTGTATTACATGAACTGCGTTTCTGATCATGCACAGATATAACTTTCATTTATATAATGCTTATGATTTTAATAAAGTTATGTCACATTCACTGCTGTGGATTTAGACACAGAGGGGTGTCGGAATTTAGCCACGGAGAGGTTCTTAATGTGCCGACAAATCTAGACATAAGGTTGTTGCATTTGAACACCCTTAAATGCCTTGGACCATGCCAGAAACTAACCTCTTATCTGGGATTTTGGAGGTCAACACACACCCATCTGCAACACTCAACCCAAGTAAATAGCCTTACCATAAACAATGTGATGAAGTTTTTAACAAATCAGTAAGTGATGCCGAGGGGTATTTCAAAATCCCAACAATGTATATCATTAACACAAATCACTGTCTGTATTTTTCAAGGACATAATCCACAAGTCTCAGCTGCATAATTCAGAGAATTATTATAAAAATCGAAGTAACACTCAAAGTCATAAATACCTTTCTCATAGGATCGTGTAACATATGATTGTTCTTGACGTAAGTGTTAATCACCATCTTCGATGTGGTTGGTTGCCATGTGAATTCAGACACTGGTAAACCATGGGCCTTTGCCTGCAGCTCTAGCTCCTGAAAATAATGTTCAATATGTAAATATTATACCTAGAACATTTTGCACAGCATATTTTGATATTTGTGTGTTTTCCAGAAAGAGACAGGGAGAAAACTTTTGAAGGAATTGCAAAGGAACACTTGTAAGAGGAAGAGTAAACCTTAGAAAGTCTGTGCTGTACAAGGAAAATTAAAAAAGTAACATCTCCCCAGAAACTTTTACTGAGGTACGATGCAGAACAACTTGTGCAACGTTTCAACATAGTCACTTGACTTGTTTAAAAACTTACCTGAACATGGGAACATTCAATTTAATGATAGAAATATGTTCCTTAGTCATGGGGTGCCTAGGTAATAATACCTGTTATCTGTCCAGGAAGGAAGGAGAGAACTGAGAAAAGGCTATAGACTGTACTGGAGTGGGAACGAAGAGGGAAAGAGGAATGGAGTGGGAGTAGTAGTACGAGATGGTTTAAAAGAAGAAGTGAGGAGAATAAGTGATAGGATGATGAAAGTGAAAGTAGCACTGAGGGGAGAGACTGTAGAAATAGTGCAAGTGTATGCTCCACAAGTAGGCTGCGCCTCTGAAGAGAAGGAGGACTTTGAAGAGGAATTGCAGAAGCAGCTGGTAGGAAGAAATATGATTGTTATGGGGGATCTCAATGCCCATGTAGGAAGAGAAAGACAAGGTTATGAGAGTGTTCTAGGACCGGAGGGTTGGGGCGGAAGAAATGAGGAAGGAAAGAGACTGTTGGACTTCTGCCAGAGGAACAGCCTGCTAGTTGGGAACTCCTGGTTTAAGAAAAGAGAGAGCCACACAATCACATGGTACAGTGATGACTTGACCAGGAAGTCGGTGGTCGACTATATACTGTATGAGAAAGAACTAAATAAGAACATCACGGACATCAAGGTTATATACCATTGGAGAACCTGGATAGCGACTATCGATTGCTGGTAATGAACCTGAGAGGGAGTAAGGAGAAGAAAGGGACTGAGAACCAGGAAAGACGTATAAGGATATGGAAACTGAAAGAAGGGGATAGAAGGGTCGAGTACCACAAAATGCTAAAGGAAGGAATTCCAACAGATGAAGAAAGAGGGGTGGAAGAGGAATGGGCTAGATTTAAGAAGACACCAGTAGGTGCAGCAGAAGCAGTATGTGGGAGGACAAGTAGTAAGAAGAGGTGGAAGGAAACACCATGGTGGAATGAGAAGACAAAAGATATAGTAAGGGAAAAGAGTAGAGCCTTTAGGAGGTGGTATCAAAATAGGACGGTAGAGACAAGGGAAGAGTACCAGGAAAGAAAGAAGGAGGCGAAGAGAGTAGTGGCTGAGGAGAGAAGAAAGTGGATGGAAGAGTGGACAAAGATGATGAAGGAGGATAGTGAAGGTACAAAAAAAGGTCCTGTATGGGATGGTAAAAAATAAGAGGTGGAAGGATCCTACGGAATATGTTAGAATGGTGAACAAAAGGGGACAAGAGATAGAAAATAGGGAAGAACTGAAGAAAATGTGGAAAGAATATTTTGAAGAACTTCTGAACCCAAATGGAAAAGATGGTGAGGAGGAAGAAATCGGGGAAGAGGAAGATGAACTGCAAACAGAAAAGGACTTAACATGGAAAGAAGTGGAAGATGCAGTGAACAAGATGAAAGGAGGGAAGGCACCGGGTGTGGATGAGTTGAGTGTGGAGATGGTGAGAGCAGCAGGAGAGGTGGGGATACAGTGGTTGTACCGAGTGATGAGGACAGCTTGGAAGGAAAGGAAGACCCCAGAGGACTGGAAAAAAGGAATAATTGTCCCGATCTTCAAGAAAGGTAGTAAAACAGATTGCAGAAACTATCAGGGAATAACACTGATGAGTCATTGTGCAAAGATCTTCGAGAAAGTTTTGGAAAAGAGAATTAGGACCAGGATAGAAGGAGGGATGAGGGAAGAACAACATGGCTTCAGAGCAGGAAGGTCGACAGTGGATTTGATTTTTGCTGTAAGGCAGTTACAAGAACAACACTATGAGTATGGAACAGATCTACTGATGGCCTTCCTGGACATTGAGAAAGCATATGACAGTGTATGCAGAAACAAAGTATGGAAGTCCCTGGAGGATAGAGGAGTAGAGAAATGGACTATAAAGAGAATAAAGGAGATGTACAAGGGAAGCGTGAGCTGTGTGAAAGTGGGAGGAGAGAGATCAGACTGATTGGAACAGAGAAACGGCCTGAAACAAGGAAGTGCACTGTCACCGTTACTTTGCATTGTGGGGATGGATGACATAATGACCCGAGTGGCACAAGTAATTGGGGAAGGACAGATGAAAGCAATGGTGTTTGCAGATGATTTGATGATTTGGGGAAACAAGGAGGAGGAGGTACAGGAACAGTTGGACGTGTGGGAAGGAATATTACAAGGATGTGGGATGAAATTTAGCATAAATAAGAGTGAGATGGTGATCACAACAAGGAAGAAGGAAAGAACCGCAACGGGAATAACAATTGGTGGGGAACAGCTGAAGAAAGTGGAGAGTTTCAAGTATCTGCGAAGCCTGATACAAGATAAGGGAAGAAACAATAGAGAAATAAATGAGCGGGGGAGGCAGGCAGAAGCATTTCGGAGGAGTGTGAGAAGCATGTTATGGAGCAAGGATGTCCCTCAGAACAGCAAAAAGATCATATATTGGACATACTACGTCCCTATCCTGACATATGCCTCGGAGACCTGGGTTATGAAAGGAAGGGAGAAGAGCAAAATACAGGCCAGTGAGATGAGGTTCTTGAGAAGCAGTATTGGAGCTACAAAGATGGACAGAATAAGAAATGAGAGGACCAGAGAATTAATGAAGGAGGAACCATTACAGGATGGTATAGAGAAATCTAGACTTAGATGGTATGGACATGTAAAACGAATGGAGGAGAAGAGGATACCCAGGAGAGTACACGAGACGAAGTGGGAAGGAAAGAGACCGAGAGGAAGACAGAGAGGAAGACCGAGAGACAGTTGGCTGAAGGGGGTGGAAGAAAGCGTGAAGAAGAGAGGAGAAGACTGGACAAGGGTGGAGGCTGAGAGATGGTGGGAAGACAGAAGACGTTGGAGAGGCTTGTGTTCCAAACAGACCCGGCCAGTGGCTGGAAACTGTGCAAGATGATGATGATCTGTCCAGATGTCCCTTCAGCTTGTTGAATAGCATAGCCACAAGGCATATGTGGTCAATGCTGTCATACCCCTCATTAAAATGTGTGTCATTTGTTGTGAATAAGAAAAAGCACATGTTTAATTTTCCATCCCTCTTGTTTACTGATGATTTTGAGCAAATACGTTACTGTCAACCAAAATATTATGTGCACTCGAGTTTGAAAGTTGTTTGTGAATAGGGTTACCAACTGAAAATTTCCAAATGCAGGACATTGCACAGGAAAAAGCAGGACATCATCATCATCATCATCATCATCTTTTACAGTTTCCAGCCCCAGGCTGGGTCTGTTTGGAACATAAGCCTCGCCACTTAGTCCTTTCTTCCCACCACCTCTCCGCTGTCCTCGCCTCTCTTCTTGACACATTCCTCCACTCCTTTCAGCCATCTATCTCTTGGTAAAAGCAGGACATTTAAGAAAAATGCCTGACAAGTTCAATCGATAACAAAATGATTCATATATTACACATAACTTTCTACAAATGGAAATACCTTACTTAAATGATCAGTCCTTTCTACAGTTCTTTTCCTTGAAGCTGTATTTTTTAACAGAACCTACCTTTGAAAGAAGATGCGAATTATTTTCATTACCAGTGCACGAGACAGGAACCTCACTTTCACAGTTTCAGTTACATGGTAAGTAACCTTTTCAGGGGTTCCAGGGGACAATACCTATTGAAATTGCCGTTCATTATGACTAATATACTGGAAATATGTGCTAAATTACATAATTATAGGCCTATGTGTTTCTTTCTTGTTGAATTTGAACTACGGCGGCCATATTGCTAACTCCAGCTGGGCGAGACATGACGAGATATGACGAGACATGACGTGACATTGATGTCACGGCAGTGTGCCCAACATGTAAGATATAAAATACACCACCACTAGGAGAATCTGGACGCGTTAGGCTGTAATCATTGTAAGAACCATTATCAAAACCAATAATCTGGCCGCGTTAGGCTTTAACCATTGTCAGAAACCATTGGTTGGGACAAAACGAAGGTTAGAATGGTCGGGTGTAGGTGTGCCTTTGGCCGCGGGAAGCTAGTGGGGCACTGTTGACCCAAAAACCATTGGATTGGACGTGTTAGCCAGTAACCATTGTCAAAGTTATTGGTCTAGGCAAATGTAACTTTTACTAAAACACATTTAGTACCGTATGCATGGCGTTGTCAATACTTTTCCAATGCCGAAAATGGCTGACACAGCTGGAATTTTTACTATATAAGTAGTGTTATGGTTTGGGATGGTGGGTATGTTATAGAAAGACGAGGAGTGAACTACATCATTCCCCGATCAATTTTGAATCATTAGAAAAGGTATTTATTGCAAATTTCAGAAGTTTCCCCCCCCCCCTAGGTTCATGTCTCATGCACTGTTACCTTATTTTCTTGAAGCACGTATCTATTAAATTCTTCACACGACGTGTCTTTGAAGGGGCAGATGCCCTCGTTGTTCCGCCCCTTAAAACAACAATAACTAACTGACGTGTCTTTGAAATTGAACTTCACAATTACCGGTAACATTCCTTTCACTGATTCTACCAACAAACGGTTCCTTTCTTTTGTCCATGGACCATTTATGAATGAAAACACATGTTCAGTGGAGGTATTGCTGCCTGGTATGGCAAAGAAAAACTGGCAAATGTTCAAAAGTTCAGTTGTTTGAGTCTTCAGTCTTTTGACTGGTTTGATAATTTCAAATAATTTCAACTTTGAGATTTGCTGATGACATCGTCATCTTGGCCGACATGCCTGAGGATTTGAATGAGTTTTTGAATGGTATTGACTCTGTCTTGAGGAAAGAACTCATGGTGAAAATCAATAAATGTAAAACAAAAATATGGAATGCAGCCCAAAAAAATCAGAAACCTCTAAGGACATCAAATTGGCAGGTGAAAAGCTACTGGAAGTAGGAGACTTCTGTCACTTAGGAAGCAAAATAACTCGTGATGGATGAAGTAAAGAGGATATAAAAAATAAGTTGGCTCAGGCAAGGAAAGCATTTCTACAGAAGAGGATTCTGTTGACATCGAATATAGATTTAGGTATTAGGAAGTCATTTTTGAAAGCCTTTGTCTGGAGTATGGCGCTCTATGTAAGTAAAACTGGGACTGTTAGTGCGGCAGAAAAGAGAAGAATAGAAGCGCTTGAAATGTGGTGTTACAGGAGAGTGATGAAGATCAGATGGGTAGATAGGGTAACAAATGAAGAGGTATTAAGACGAGTGGGAGAGGATAGATGTTTCAGCCGACTGCTAATGAAGAGAAGAGATAGGTTGGTAGGACACATACTAAGACACCCAGAAATAGCAAGCTTAGTTATAGAAGGAAGGGTCGAGGACAAGAACTGTAGGGGTAGACCAATGTTAGAATATGTTAAACGGATTGATTCGGATGTAGGTTGTGGTAGCTATGTAGAGATGAAACGATTAGCTCAGGATAGGGAGGCATGGAAAGCTGCATCAAACCAGTCAAAAGTTCAGAAAATGCCTCAATGTTCTGGCACTTAACTTATTAAAGAAAACATACCATTGTTGGTCTGGCGTTGTGTCTGTATCCAAAGTAGAACTTTTAGAATAAGCCCTTACATTGCAGAACTGGTCGAATAATTTTGAATCATCTATTTCTACACCATTTGACTGTAAATATTGAATACATGGTACAATATCCTCAAAGCTGGGGCCCTTAATGTTTTGAAGTCTCAACAGGTTGTAACACTTGAATTCCTCCATGGGATGCATTTATTTATCCAAGTACTCAGTGTAGGTTACAAAGAAACAACATACATTTCTCATAAACACCTTACATTCTTTAAGCAAACCATCTTCAGAAAATGTATTTAACATCTGTCCGACTTTAAAGGGAAAACCTAAATCTTGTAACAAAATATGCCGGATATTTTCGGTAAATTAGAAATGCCGGCCGGACATAACCAAAATGAATAAAAAGCAGGACATGTCCTGCTGCCGGACGGTTGGTAACCCTATTTGTGAAGTAACCAATAAGTCTACATAAAATCTAATAACATTATCATAATTGTCGTTCTATTTTACGTTAGGTCATGTAAGTTTGGAATTTTTCATTTATACTTAAATATTTTTTATCGCAGTTGGAACACAAACAATGCCCGTTTTTAAGCGTGTTTCAACCATGTGTCACCTTTAAGAATTAGTTTCTCAAAAACCCGTCATCGGATCGAATCCAAATTTTAACACAATGTACATTGGAATGTTCTATAACTCGTTTATTAAATTCAAAATGTTGTGTGTCCAAGGAAAGAAGTTATCATTTTTGAAGGTAACTTTTTCTCGGTTCGGGGTGGCTGGAAAATTGCGTTGTCGCGTTGTAATCCTTATATATCAAAGGGATATGATGTATGACTGTCTAATATGTACAGAATGAATTCACTTATTTTATATCGGTTTGTACTTGTACAGGATAAAACGACATGATTGAGCAGCTCGCCGATATGGGGACAGCTGTACAGTGTTGCCGATATGGAGCAATCTCACGTGTCATGCCGCGCCTCGCTTGGAATTGCATGGGCACTTTCCTTGGCTATTTAAAATTAACTTATGTTTAACTTCATTAATTCAAGCAAATGGTATTAAGAAGACGTGAAAAACATTTCCCATCAGCTTTTCTCATGAGGGCTTTGGACCTCCAATAGCAGCTCTATTTTTTTGGTCATTTTTAGATTATTGATAAGTTTTTTAAATTATTATTTGCATTTATCTATTTACAATATATACTGTACATTGGGGTTCTGACCCCTGTTGGAAAGACAGATTGGTTTAGGAACAAGACTGGACTAAGACAGGGGAGTGTGCTGTCACCTCTTTTATTCATAATGGTAATGGATGAAATTGTAAAGGAAACAAAGGAAGCATATGGACATAAAGAAATGAAGTTACTATTATTTGCAGACGATATTGTGGTCTGGGGAAGGAACACCGAAGAAGTGCAAAAACAACTAGATGCACTGAACGAAAATATTCAGAAGTATGGCCTGAAAATCAGTATAGAGAAAAGCAAGACCATGGTGATGACAAGAGGGGAAAGACAAGGAAAGGGCATTGTGAAAATTGGAAGTCAGAGTTTGGAAATTGTGGACACGTTCAAATACCTAGGAAGTGAATTGATGCAAACTGGTAGGTTGGACATGGAGATTGGCAGGAGGGTACAGCAGAGCAATGCATTCTATCAAAGTGTAAGAAAACTTGTTTGGGATAAGGAAGTACCAAGGAAAAGCAAGGAGGTAATGTATAAAATGTACTATGTACCCATATTAACGTATGCAGCTGAGACTTGGACCCTGACGAGCAGGCAAGAGAGTAGAATCCAAGCCAGTGAAATGAAATTCCTAAGAAGTATGATAGGTAAGACAAGGAAAGACAGAGTGAGGAATGAAGATGTTAGGAAGGAAGTTGGGATGGGAAAACTAAATGAGAGAATTGAGAAGAATAAACTAAGGTGGTTTGGACATGTAAAGAGGATGGAGGAAAATAGAATACCAAGACAGATGCTGGAGGCAAAGTGCAAGGGTAAGAGAGCAAGGGGAAGACCTAGAACAAGGTGGATTGATTCAGTGAAGAACAGCGTGAGAAAAAGAAATCGGGACTGGGACAAGATCGTGGAAGAAGAATGGTGGAAGGAAAGAGGAAAGTGGAGAAGTGCCATAAATACCCCGACCCGGCAGGAGCTGGATAAGGGGAAATGATGATGATGATGATGATGATGACTGTACATTGGTTCAAGTCACCGACACCGTTAGCTACACTCGCTAACGCGCAGTGCTAGGCCATGGTGCCAAAATATCTGCGTACTCGATAGACGTAGGTTCGAGCCCCACCGTCAGCCGTCCTTGAAATGGTTTTCCGTGGTTTCCCATTTTCAACTCCAGGTAAATGCTGTGATAGGCCACGACCGCTTCCTTCCACATCCTTGCCCAGTTTCATTCATTTCATCTCTTAATATGGCCGTAAAAACCACCCGCCACATAGACTTTCATCGCATCTCATCCCGACACCGTTGAAAATGGGATTATTAAGGGATAGACATACAAACACATCGGTTTAAGTCACCTTACAGTTCAACGCGTGTCTAGAGGCTGCGATTGTTTCAGTCTTTTAAATCAAAATCGGATGCTGTGAACAATTTGCCGAAGATTTTCAAGGGACATTTCTGGAAAGACTTTCATTGAATTTTCAAGTCTCTCCTCTAATTTTGAAATTGTGGGAAACACCTTCTCCAAAAAAAAAGTTGTGAATGGTACGCCTAATAACTACCATAGTAAATTGATCTATTACAATGTGCGGTCATCCTGCTGACAGTCGTCTCTCCTTTGCTGCAGGAGATTCTTCTCTGTTTTCTTTGCTGTCATTTCCTTTATTCTTCTTCACTGCATTTTTACGGACTGAGTGGTATTCCAAGGCAATCAGCTGTTTGTTGATATATAGGAAACTGCCTTTCATGAAGCTTTTCGGCCTCTAGAGTAAAGAAAACGGCACTCACGATAATCTGAAGCTCAAATAGAGTAAATGCAAGTCTTGGAGGCATCTTGCAGGAGTCTGCACTTACAACACACTAAACAAGACTGAACTGAACTGATCTGATAAGAAGACGGAAATTTTGTGTTTTTTTTTAGGGTGGAACACCGCCACATCTGAATTCCAGTAGGTTACAGTGGTGAGGTCTAGCTCGGTACTAAACAGGAAGCATTGCGTGTGCCACGATCTACCACATTACCTCCTAATACCGTTTGTTTCAATAAAAACTGACATCTGTACATTTATGACCTAACGTTACGTTTTCGCGTACTGTGCCCAAGGTTGCATGATCGAATCTTGGCGCAATCAGTTGGCATTTCAGGGTGCTTAAGTAAGACGAAACAGTGTCAGTAAATTTAATGGCACGTTAAAGATTCCCTTCGGGCATAATTCAGGCAACCCTGCGTCTCTAAAAGTCACAGTACTTAAAAGGGATGTAAAACCATTACTGTACTCCCTCTGTAATCCGGCATCTCAGCTCTCCGGCGCTCCCAGTAATCCGGCGTTTTGTAATAGAGTACGAGCTCAACACTTGATTTGATAATGCGTCCCCAATACTGTACAATGTTTCCCACGCAGCGACAAGACTAGTGTCTGAGTAAACAATGCTTTGGCGCCAAGAGCGATGACTCACGCAAGCCCCCCCTCAGGTGCTTAGTGTAGGACAGTTGTACTGTAGTAGTGTTGTGTTGAAGATGGCATCCGTGCAGAAAAAACGTAAACAGAAAACTCTATCTTTGTTAGATAAACATGAAATCATAAAGCGGCTTGAAAAGGGCGAAACGTTAACTAGTGTTGCTAACGAATACGGTGTTGGTCGAGCTACATTTCATGACATTAGAAAAAACAGTGATAAAATAAAGTCGTTTTTAAGAGGAATGAAAATTTAAAAAAGTAAACGACAGACATTGATAACTGTTGAAAATCCTAAAGTTGATGATAAGTCTCTATGCTTGGTTTTTACAAGAACGTGGTAAGCAAAAGACAATCGCTGCATATTTCCAGCCGTCTTCTTCCAAGGAATAACTTGAGTTATATGATGTATATTCATACATTTTACTTTGTATAGTACAATGTAATTAAAACTGATTTTCAAATGATATCTGCGTTTTTCTCAATATTTTCCAATAATCTGGCGTTTTTGGTAATCCGGCAATGCTCTGGTCCGATATCTGCCGGATTACCGAGAGAGCACTGTATTATTATTGTTATTATCATCATTGCCGGCCCCGTGATTTTGGGGTAGTGCGTCTGCCTCGCACCCGGTAGTCCCACGTTCGATTCCCGGCTCCCTCAGGGATTTCAGAAACTGACACGAGGGCTGGAACAGGGTGCACTCAGCCTCGTGCTGACAGTGAGACAGTTCCCTGGTCACGGAGACCAAGATTAACGGCTGAATGGACCTGACGCGCTGGGCAGAGGTCACTTGGTAGGCCTAGGCCCTTCTTGGGGGTTTGGTTTTTATTGTTATTACTATTATTGACCTAACGTTAAATAGAACGAGGGCAACGATACTGTTATTGGATTATCTGTAGGCCTACTGGCTATTTCATAAACAACCTCCAAACTCAAGTGCACATAATAATACTGAAGACTCAATCATCATCATCATCATCATCATCATCAGACAGTAGCATGCAGTTGTCCCGAAACACGTCGATGCTTTATACATCTCGGCCTAATACACTCGAAGCCATGTTATGGATTTAAATGGTCGTAAACGTTTGTCACAGCATAACTTACCGATGAATTAACTGAGCAATATGATTAAAATAAATATTCAGAGCAGAACTCTACTACTTTAAGTAGCCAGCCGACAGGAAAATCTGTAAAATTTACTATACGATGGTCACTACGAAAGTTTTGAGATACACCAAAAGTATTTTTATTTAAATTATTCAGATTGTTGCACTTTCTCAAAGTATTCACCACCACACTGTATACACTTTTGCATTCGCTGAAACCACTTCTGGAAGCACTCCTGCCACACATTTTCTTCGATGGCTGCAAGCTCATCTTCGTAGGTCGTAACAGCTTCTTCAGGGGTTGAAAATCTCTTTCCACGCACGCAATTTTTTACAATTGGGAAGAGAAAAAAATCACACGGAGACAGGTCAGGACTGTAAGGTGGATGAGTCATTAGTTTGACCTCCGTAGAATCCAGGAACTGAATTGTCATGTTGGCCGTGTGTGCAGACGCGTTGTCGTGATGGAGAAGGATGCCACGCAGTCCCGTGCGTGGCCGCCGTTCTTGAAGTTTGGCAAAAACTTTTGGCAGGCAAACCGTGGTGTACCAATTAGCGGTAACTGTCCTTTGTTCCTCCAGAGGAATGGTTGCCACATGACCACTCTTCGAGAAGAATGAAGCCACCATTTTCTTGCCAACACTTCGGGGGCGTTTCACTTTTGTCGGTGTCTTGTCATTAGGAAAGATCCACACTGCTGATTGACGCTTGGTCTCTGGATCAGATTGATAAATCCAGGTTTCGTCACCCGTGACGATGTCAGAAACCCGTCTTGAGTCCCCTCCTTTGAATCTAGTCAGCATTTACTCACACCATTCAACACGGGCGTGTTTTTGTTCTTCTGTCAAATTGTGAGGCACCCATCGGGATGAGACCTTCCTCACACGAAGGGATTCATGCAGGATTTTGAAAACTGCTGGCGAACCAATCTGCAATGCTGCCTCGATTTCTTTAAATGTTAGACGATTATTTTCGCGAAGCATTTTCTCCACGGTTGTGATGTTTTCCTCAGTCACCGCCGTTGCCGGACGCCCGCTTCTCTCTTCATCTTTCAAAAAATTTTCGGCCCCTTTTGAATTCCTGAAACCACCGGACAACTGTGGCACGGGAAGGAGCTATCTCCACAAAAGCCTGTTGCAAACGCTCAAAATATTGAGACTGGTTTAACCCACTTTTAAAATCGTAGAAAATCATTGCACGAAAGTGCTCTCTTTCCAGCTCCATTGCAGCAACTGACTACCTGCACGCTGCGGCTTGTTCGACCTTGCACTGCGGGACTTCCCGGAGCGGGAGGTCACTTCCTGCTACCAGGTTACTCACAAAGGATGGGGCTTCCGCACCCTGCGTTCCATTCAAGTGGGTCAACCTCCACTTTCTCACATCTCAAAATTTTCGTAGTGACCTCCGTAAGAATAGGTAATCCGGCAAAGCAGAATACAAGGAAAAAAGACGTATACATTTGGCAAGAAACCTTATGTTCCGTAACGCTTGAGCTCTGAAGAAGAAAGGTGTATAACATACCATACAAATTGAAAGAAAAAAAAATATTGGGAAAAAGGCCACCTTCCAGAAGATATTAAAGTACAAGTTGTAATCAGTCTTGAAACTTCTGATTCATTAAACATTGATGACGATATTTCTGGTGATAAATTGTAAGTGACTTAAATCAATGTATGTTTATATCTACACCTTATTATTCCCGATTTCAACAGGGTCGGGGATGAGATGAGATGTGGCGAGTGGATTTTACAGCCGAATGTCCTTGCCAATGCCAACCTCATGAGAGGAGTTATTGAGGGATGAAATGAATGAAACTGGGCAAGGAAGTGGAAGGAAGCGGCCGTGGCCTATCACTGCATGTACAGGGAGATTCTTTTGCTGGGGCGGGGCCGGCGGCCAGCTACCAGGCACGCACGCCTTCCGCCAGCCAACTGAACTCGGACCGCAGTGCGCGCAGGTAAAGACCGGAACATAGTACATTAATTAATGGTAAATTTACCAGCAAATCATGATTAAAGAACTTACCTTTTCGCAGAAGATACTGAAAATGTTCTCCTCCAGCTTACAGACAGGCGTTGCGCCGTGTAAATAAATTAACTTTTACACGTTGTAATTCCCTTGTGTTGTGAGGGATATCTGCTGCCGTATATTGTTCTCCAGCCCCACTAGAGTACGAGTAATTGATTTTTACATCTTATGTTATGAATTTTTCCACAATTTAACATCAAACGGGCTTAGGTCCCTGCTTCGATTAATTACAGTAAATATGCAGGGTGGTACTGGATTAGCTACATAATGTAACTATGTAACTTCCAAAGATTTAAAATTCAAGTGTTGAGGAATGTTGGCTATTGCCATTCGTCAGCTGATAATCTAGGCTTTATTTTTATTTTCTGCATTTCGTTTGAGCCCACCCAATTAGTCCGGCTGCTTGGAGTGGCAAGCCAATCTCTTAAGTACAGGCAACGACAGATACAGACCAGTAGGTGTGCATGCTTGCTGCAACAGCCACGAACAGTTGGGAATGGTTAGTTTTTATCTAGCCATACACAAGTATGGCTGCGAGGTTCACCACATAACAAAGAATTTTCATTTGCTGTACTTTTATTAAGAAAGAGTCTGTTAGGGTTACTCGCAGAACATTTCAACAGGAATTTCCTGGTGTTAAGGTGCCTTCGGAGACCGCAGTTCGGAAGGTTGTGATGAAGTTCAAGTCTACGGGGTCAGTTTTAAATTTAAAAAACTAAACGAAGAAGTCATGTTTTGACAGAAGGGAAATTAGAGGACATTACTGCTCGATTAAAATGGTCACCGAGAAAATCTTTGCGAAAACTTTCTCAACAAGCCGGCGTGTCATATTCAACGGCTCAGAGGGCCACAAAACTAATTAAGTATCGACCATACAAAACTACTCAGGTTCAAACCTTAAGTTCAAGAGACCTAGTGGCAAGAACCAACTACTGTAATTGGTTTTCCCAGTCTGTGCATGATGGAATTTTAGATCCACAGTTAGTGTTTTTCAGTGACGAGGCGTGGTTTTATTTATATGGACGTGTGAATTCACAAAACAATCAATACTGGTCACCTGAGAACCTAAGACTGATCCGCCAAAACTCCCTGCATGACCCAAAAATCGGTGTGTGCTGCGCAGTAACTGCAAAAAGAATTATAGGCCCAATTTTTTTCCGTGAATCTATTAATTCTGCTCGATACGCTCCGGTTATTTTGAGTAACTTCTTTGTCCAGTTAACAGACAGGGAAAGATTGTACGTTTTTTCCAGCCGCGGCTCGTGGTGTTGGAGCTGGAGAAGGCTCAGCACGTAGTGGCAAAATGCTGGTATAACGCATTATACGACACCCACATACACGGCTGCAGGGTTTTTAATTTCACGGTGAAAGGTGGGGGAGCTCAGAACAGACTTACAGATTGGCACCATTATGTTATTTTATAAAGCATTTTTTTCCCTAATTAAAATGAATGTACTTACCTAGTTTCAACATTCAGGAAGAGGCAATGCATTCCGTTTCTAATTTAACCTACTCCCCATTCTAATTAGTCCCGATCAGAGGAGTCTGTTTCACGGTTGTACACTACCAAACAATCGCAATTTACTTAGAAAATACTGTGTTTACCAGCTAGAACTGTAAGGGAATTGATCTGTAACATAGTCCGAAAGTGAACCCGATCTTGAGGGATAAATGGAAACAAATAAATAAACACAATTGTAGATATTAAGAGCAGTGAAGCTACTTGCTATTACTTTATATAAACACATGACCTTTAATTCATAGGTTTGTAAGTGAAGTCTGCCCTCCTCTCCTTTAGAGCTGCAAAGTGGTCAATGACAAGCTCATTGAAGTTCGGTGACTCCAACAATTCCTTTTCTGTGGAACACATTGCAAGTGCACAGTCGGCCTTCCTTCATTGTGTTTCGTAAAAATGTTTTCACTCGTTTTAGGGTATAGAAACACCGCTATGCCTCTCCTGTGACCCTTCACAATCAGCCTAGTTTCGTGGTCGAGATTTTTGCCCGATACGCTACTAACTGAATTCATTGTCTTGTTGACATACACTTACCACTACTGTAGCTGGGGCTGCCAGACGTTCCGTTTTACCCGGAACAATTCCGTTGTTTCTTGTTTTGTTCCGCGTTCTGTTTTAATCTTTAACGGAACGCCAAATGTTCCGTTTTTTTGGTTCATTTGATAGTATATTCAATTTTGCACCAATTTTCAAATGTCCCGCTTCAGAATTGATTCTAATATCTAGCTTGTTTTCTGGTGATACAGGTGCAAGTTTGAAAGAGAAAATGACTTCTATGTCTGTGTTAGATATATGGATACATGTTATAGATATATTAGGGGCAACAACATTAAGGAGTATCGTAGTCCTTGTGAAGTTAATACTCAGCATTTCCCCCTCCAATGCATTTACGGAGAGAATATCAATTGGAGAGATTATACAAACAAACTCCATTGTTCACATATTACAATTATGACGAAAATTGTAGTGAATTTTATCAGAAGGTACTTACAAATAAAAGATGTTTGCAAAGGTTTGTTCAAATGAAAAGCATTTGTAAGTTGCTGGTATGTGTATTTGATTATGCAATGCTTATTTAATACATGAAAATGAAAATCCACAGCCTGCTTCCAGTCTCCGACCGGGTCAGGAATGGAATGAATGAAGCCCCCCCATCGGTAGGATATAGACTGTGCCGGCTGCCGAGGCCTGACGCACTCCTCGGGGCAATGATGAAATGAATGACAGATGAAATTAAATGATAGTGGAGAGTGTTGCTGGAATGAAATTTAGACAGGGAAAACCGGAGTATCCGGAGAAAAACCTGTCTGTCTCCGTTTTGTCCAGCACAGATCTCACATGGAGTGACCGGGATTTGAACCACGGACTCAGCGGTGAGAGACCGTTGTGCTGCCGCCTAGGCCACGGAGGCTTGCTTTATGTGTATTATTTATTACAACGTTTGACGACCTTGATTAAAAAAATGCAATGGCAACCCTAACTGTAGTCCATAACACGCAAATTAAGACTTGCCACTGACAAACAACATGATTAATGAACTAATTAAGTTACACCAACGATTTTAACGCGCGAACACTTGTTTACGAATACGCAGCATGGGCGGTGGCATATTTTAAACAGAATACTTTCCTTAAGTCGCGGTAGATGGCTCTGCTAACCCTTGCCACCTCATGGTGCTATCTGGCGGAAATATTTTAGTTATTATACATTAAGGGATACCATTTGAGTTCTCAATAATGATTATCACTTATTAGTCATATCTAACTGTTTCTGGTAACTTGTCATTATTAATCGTTCGAAGAGTGAAAGAGGGAAAAGATAAACTTTCATGAGAGTGGTTTCAGTCTCCTTGAACAACTTTGAATGCATTCCACAGAATAAGAATATCTTGTCGTCGTTGGCAAGCCTGGCTTAGGCTGTAGTCGCCTGAGCCTTAAGCGATACAATTGAAACGAATGGAGCTTTCATAACCACGCCTCCCGTCCCTGTTACATAGGAAGGAATGGGACATCGAAGGCGCAGCCTAACGGCGCTACTATCCATCTGAAAAACATTCTTTATCAACAGTTCCAAATATATTGACTCGTGACTGAATGAATTGAGTGAAATTTATAAATGTTTCCAATCAATATAAATTATAAATTCCTCAATTAAATACGGTATGTATATTTATAGAATCTTTCAGGAGAGGCTCCGCCTAAGAGCCTTTAATGACCAGCCGCGCCTGGTTTTTTCCCAGCAAGATGGTGCAACTGTGCATACTGTGCACAATTCATTGGACGCAATAAGTGCTGTGTCTGATGACAGGGTGATTAGTGCTGGATTGTGGCCGCCTCGAAGCCCGGATTTAACACTGTGTGATTTTTATTTACAGGGTAGCTTAAAAGACAAAGTATATCGGTCTAATCCCGTAACCTACAGGAGCTGGAGAACAATATACGGCAGTAGATATCTCTCATTACGGAAGGAGAATTACAATGTGTAAACGCTAATTTATTTACACGGTGCAACACCTGTCGGTCAGCTGAAGGAGAACATTTTCAGCATCTTCTGTGAAAAGGTAAGTTCTTTAATCATGATTTGCTGGTAAATTTACCATTAATTAATGTACTATGTTACGGTTTTTACTTGCACACACTGCAGCCCGAGTTCGGTTGGCTGGCGGAAAACGAGCGCGCCTGGTAGCTGGCGGTTGGCCGTTGGCCCCGCTCCAGCTAAAGAATCTCACTGTACCTGGAGTTGACAATGGGAAACCACGGAAAACCATTTCAAGGACGGCCGATGATGGGGCTCGAACAAACATCTACCAAGTTCGCAGACAGCTTGGCCCCATGGACTAGTGCTGCGCGTTAGTGAGTGTAGCTACTGCTGTCGGTGACTTAAACTAATGTATATACTGATAATAAACGCAAACAATTTACAAAAAACATTAAAAAGAAGTACACAATAATTTAAAAAAAATATAGAGCTGCTATTGGAGGTCCAATGCCCTCATGAGAAAAGCTGATGGGAAATGTTTTTCACGTCTTCTTAATACCATTTGCTTGAATTAATGAAGTTAAACACAAGTTAATTTTAAATAGCCAAGGAAAGTATCCATGCAATTCCAAGCGAGGCGCGGCATGTCACAACTTTGTTCCTTAGACACACAACATTTTGAAATGAATAAACGAGTTAGAGAACATTCCAATGTACATTGTGTTAAAATTTGAATTCGATCCAATGATGGGATTTTGAGAAACTAATTCCCAAAGCTGGTGCATGGTTGAAACACTGTTAAAAGCGCGGACACTTTTCGTGCTCCAACTGCGATAAAAAATATTAAAATATAAATGAAAAAACTCAAACTTATATGACATAACGTAAAATAGAACAACGAAAATGATGATGTTATTGGATTTTATTTACTTACTATTGGCTACTTCACAAACCACTTTCAAACTTGAGTGCACATAATATTTTGGTCGACAGTAGGGTTTGGCATCCCCTTTCCATAACTATGGTGTGAACTAGTCCACAGTCTAAGAAAACAATGGCCATTATCTTTCAGTCTGATATTGCAACTTTGAACTATTACTTCACAGAAATAAATAAAAACCTCCCAGTCAACAGTTTAGTTACCTGTACTTAAAAAGGAAGCAAGTTTCCAAAGACATGTTTTGACTTTGGTGAAGTTTTCTTCAGTGAATAGATTTGATGTTAACTTTTGGTTTATTTACATTTAAATACACATATCAAAAAAAGTGTTGTATCATGAATGGCTTATAGGCCTATACAGTAGTGCATGACTCAGAACATCACAAATGGCCCTGCTCACATATTCCTGCTTAGCAAATTTAAAAGGACAACATTTCCATACCATACAACAGCCGTGGTTTTTCATTGGGAGGGTTTGTGTATTTTAGGTAGGCCTGATGTGCCTCTGAGGCCTATAGTTAGAGCCATAGCGTCCCCAACTCACACTCTGGCTAAATATTTGAACCCCGTCCTGCAGTCATTATTCACTCCGCCAGCCTCTTATGTGAAAAACTCACAGCAGTTTATAGAGATCTTAGCGTGTATAAACCTGAGTGACGGTGATCGAATGGCAAGCTTCGATGTTGAGTCCCTATTTACAGGGTTCCTGTACCTGACGCCACACAGTTAATCAGGGAAAAACTTACAGCCACAGGAGGCCCAACGGACTTAGTGGACTTGGCTGAACACTACGTTAACTCCACAGTCTTCGTATTCAATGGGCAGAAGTTTCAGCAAAGGAGGGAGCAGTCATGGGAACCCTCCCCCTCTCTCACCACTATTGGCTAACATGTTCTTGGCAAACTTTGAAGAAGAAGCGATAAAGGAGAGCCCATTGAAGCCTAAGTGTTGGTTCAGATACGTAGACGACGTCTTTTTGATATGGGAACATGGACGCACCACACTTCAGGACTTTCTAGACTTCATGTGCTCTAGACATTCGAGCATCAACTTTACAATGGAAGTAGAAGAAAATAATCAGCTGGCCTTCTTAGACGTTCTGCTCTATAAACTAACAGATAACATGCTTGGACACAGGGTCTATAGGAAAGATACTCACACAGATCGGTACCTACATGCAAACTCAAGTCATCCTCCGTCGCAGAAGGGAATGGTAGCTAGGACACTCCTCACCAGAGCCAACCACATTTGAGATAAGGATAGCGTAAATCAAGAGAAGAAACAAATTTGGAACACGCTCCTCGCTAATGGTTACAGCAAAGGACAGATAAATAGGGCCACATGGAATGTAGAACAAAGCCGAAGAACTGGCAAAAGAACAAAGATAGGCCCTACCATAAAGCCTTTCTGCCATACGTACAGGGGTTGACAGATCAAATCGCCAGGCTGCTAAAGAAACACAATGTGACAACTGTGGTGCATCCAATAAACAAGCTGACGCAAGTGCTGCGTAAATCAACCGAGATAAAGCAGCCAAACCAGTACGCAGGAGTTTACAAAGTGCCTTGCTCCTTTGGACAGGTTTACATAGGGCAAACAAAAAGACGCGTTTCCATTAGGATTTCAGAGCGCATTCGAGACACGAAACATATGAACTATAATTCTGCAATAGCTGAATATGCTGACATCACGAGACACGCCATCAAATTTGATAAGGGCGAAACTGTTGCTAAAAATTCCCGGATATCAAAACAGGTTAATTAGAGAGACAATAGAGGTCGTGAAGCATCCCAATAATTTCAATCGTGAAGATGGTTTCAAACTTGCAACACTTGGAAAGTTCTCCTAGCGAGTGACTGCCAGGGACGCGGACCAATCAGGGAGCAGCGTGATGTCAATGCAGGGCAAGCAAGCACCTCTGGCTGGCAATAACCGTCAGTTTGAGTACGGACACCAAATCGTACCTACCCATGATTAAGGCTGCTGCAATGACTGCCGAAACGTCGGGAAACAATCAGCGATATACGACGCGGCTCCATCCTACGATCTAAATATGGAGATGAAGTTGAAAGATCTTGAAGGAGAGGCTGCCAAGGTTGGGCAAGAATCTGAACATGATGGAGTTAAGACTTGGGGAACAGGTCATCGAGAAAGTGGACAAGTTCTGTTACTTTGGTAGTATCATTACTACTGATGGAGGGACCACCGAGGATATCATGAGCCTCATCAACAAAGCAAAGGGAGCCTTTGCAACTCGACGTCCAATATCGAGGTCCAAAGAATTGAGAATGAAGACCAAACTACAGATTTTTGAGAGCAATGTAAAGTCTGACTTGCTCTATGGATGTGCAACTTCGAAAGTGACAAAATACCTGACCCACTTACTACAGACATTCATTAACCAATGACAAGACAAAAGTTTGGTGCTTTTCAGTCGATCAACACGAATGTACCCAAAAGAGTTGGGTTATACCCCAATCCTGAAAGAAATTACATGAGATTAATAGATTTATTTATTTATTTATTTATTTATCGTATGGCTTTTAGTGCCGGGAGTGTCCGAGGACATGTTCGGCTCACCTGAGTCTGTAGCTGCTTCCAGCAGAAACCCTAAAGGGTGAGCTACAAGTTCCGTTCAATTTCAAGTAGTTCCAACTTTCGCCACCAGATATCAATGATACCTAGTGGCGAACGTTGGAACTTTGATAGAGCGTTCTGACGAAATCTAACCTAACAAATTTTGCTTTACACAAGTTTAGTCTGTGAAAGGATCTTTTACATGCCATAAATCTATGACATGGGACCGCCGGCTTTACTTCCCTCCGAAGGAAGGCATACTGAAGGATTTTTAACGCTCTTAAAAAATCCGACGACTTCGGCCGGGTTTGAACCCGCTATCTTGGGCATAGCAGTTCAGCATGCTACCGACTACGCCACCACATGAGATTAATGAATACACTAGGATGACCAGTTTCGATCGTCAAGCGATCATCATCAGATCCATTACACTTAGGCTATAAAATCTAAATTTGGCAATACGGCTGATCATCCTAGTGTATTTATTAATATCATGTAATTTCTTTCAGGATTAGGGTATAACCCAACTCTTTTGGGTACATTCGTGTTGACCGAATGAAAAACACCAATCTTTTGTTTACTAAGGCAACACTGAATAATGGCTTCAAACCCCATAACATTAACCAATGCTTGAGGAACATCTTGGGGATATGGTGACCAAATGTCATCACCAACACTATGCTTTGGGAAAGAATCAATCAAGTGCATATTGAATTAGAAATAAGGCGGCAGAAATGGAGACGGAAGGGACATGCACTGAGGAGTCCGGAAGGCAACATTGCAAAGGAGCCACTTGACTGGCACCTGCAAAGGAAACTGAGAAGAGGGAGGCCCAGGATGACACGGCGACGGACAGAAGAAGAGGAAGGTCAACAACAGGGAAAAAGCTGCGGAGATATCGAAGGCTTGGCTAGGAACAGAACGAGTTGGCACTCCTTTGTTGCAGCCCTATGCTCCCAAAAAAAAGTTCCAAAAACTTAAGTCAAGTAAGTCAAGGTCAACAGCAAAGCCATTCCATTCATACAAAATATATCTCATCATGTAGCACAAGCATTATTCTCAGCAAAGCTATTTCAATCATACAAAATATACCTGATCATAAAGTGTAAGTATTATTGTGAACTGGAGTTAGATGCCAGGGAACCATTAATAAAAACTAACTAAGAATTTAACTGTCATAATCAATGATTCAAGTAATAGCAATTTAGATTACCTGAATCCTTAAAAGCAATCTCCTATTTTGAGCTTCTAATTGTTTCTGTCTAGCTTCGCTAAGCTTCATCCGCTGCACTTCATTTTTCAGAACTTTGATGTAGTCCACAGAGGATTTCAGGATGGTACCTTTATTAGGTCGCACATCACGTACTATCTCATAATACCTGGAATAGAAAGAAGTCAAAATTCAGACCATTAAATGAAGAAAAAAATGCATTGACAATTCTTCAGCTTTTAAGAAAAAAATGCTGTTGAAATCTCTCCCTCACAGTTCATTTTGATAGCTTACAAGGAGACCACCATCTTCTGGCTCGTAATAGAACAAGTTTGAGAGATGAAACTATGTTCAATATTACGAAGAGGACCCAAAAATAACCGGACACCATTTTTAAAAACTACAGAATTTACTTTTTCGAGTTACAAACATTGGTCACCTTCGAAGTACTCTCCATTAGCACTGATACATTGATTCAAAGTCTTTCCACTACGCAAAACACCATTTGTACACGTCCTTTCCGATTCCTTGGAGTCCTTTTATTCTCTTTCTACCTCCAGAATGTCTGCAAAACATTTCCCTTTCAACTCCCTTTTCATCCAGGGGATCAAAAAGAAATCACAGGTGCAAGATCCAGTGAGTAGGGGAGTAAGGAAGCATTGTCATGAGTTTTTTTCACCAAAGAAACTCACACACCGCAATGCCACTCCAACGAATTTAGTCCGGTTAATGGCAATGGCAAGAGGGTACTTGTAATGAAGAGATAAAAGCTAAGTTCGAAATGAACATGCTAGATGAAACTGTTTGTATAAGCAGACTCGGATGGTGGGGACATGTGAAGAGAATAGGGAGGAGAGATTATCAAAGAGATTAATGAGAGAAGCAGAGGTAGCCATAGGAGGCAATGGTTAGATTCAGTATTGAACGATTTCAAAGTGTGAGGTGTATAAGCAGAGGAGGCTGCTGTGCTACCTGCTAATAGGGGATCTATGAGAGGCAAAGAGAGGCTTGCAGACTAGATTGGATGCTGAAAGGCAAAACAGTCTCAAATGAAAATGTATGTATGTTTATATGTAATAGAAATTAAATAAGAATCAGGGAGTTGCTTTTTTCGCTCCTTTGCCCATAACCTTGCAGTGAAATAATCAGCTGGTGGTGTGGCTGTGCAGAATACGGTGGCCACACTGTATACAATATAGTCACTGTAGCCAAGTCTATTTCACATTAAAAAAATAATGTTATCCTGATAATCCTTCATATTTATTGGTTTACTTTTTTGAGAACTATTACCACCCTACTTATAGCCACATGCTCTGGCTTAAGGTTGTTCAATCTTTTGCTGTTGTTTCATACATTAATTTTCTCATATTCCAAGTCAGAATTATTCCTTCAAAGTAAGACTATCTGATATTTACAAACATACAAAATTTCTACACAGCAGCTTAGTCGAGAAGCCTCTACAGTCCTCCTTGTTGCTGAATTATGCCATCTGCGGTGCTATTATGTGCTCAAAGTTGCCACTGTGTGACAAACACAGCCCTCTGATGGTAGTGGAAGTGTGATATTGGTTTTCACACGAGTGTTGCCTACTAGATTCCTATAAGAGAATTAATAATAATAATGTTATTGGTTTTTCGTCCCTTTTAACTACCGTGGCTTTTAGAGATGCAAGGATGCCGTAATTCTGCCCCAAAGGAATCTTTAACGTGCCAGTAAATCTACTGACACAGCTCCTTGGCATTTGTGCACCCTCAAATGCCAGCTGACTGCGACAGGATTTAATTCTGCAACCGTGAGCACAGAAGATGACCTATAATTGGAGGCCTTGTCCCAGCGGATCTGAGAGGTGAATTCTCATTTAGTAGGTTGCGCAGCAAGAGAAAAGGGCAATAGAACCTGAATCTTGACTGACACTATCTGAGTATTAAACTTTGCTTGGCAAAGCGTTGTGTAATCTAGTAGTTAATGGTAAGACTGCTGAATTCAATGCCATCTCAGCTAAAGAGGCTGCAGTATAAGAAAGCAGAAATTGGAACAGAAAAATACAGAGGGGTATTGATGAGGAACAACTTACGGATCATTATTCTTCGGCAACAGGGTACCAAGCTCCTTAATTCGATCATTGATGTTGAACCTGCGCCGTCTCTCAACTGAAACAAACAATTAAGAAGGAACTGTAACAGCAAGACTTCTACAGAGATATTCATATTCAACTACAAAGGCGGATCAACAAAGACTGAGACTGATTTTTTTTTTTCACAGATGTGATGTTTCGATGTTTACATGATATTTTTCAAAGTAGTCCCCTCCTACTTCAATGCACTCTGCCAGTCCTTGAACACATGTTGCAGACCATTCTTTGTCAGGACCTTGAGAATTGCCTCACTTTTCTTGACCACTGCTTCAGAGTTCTCAAATCAAATGTCCCAAAGCTTTGCCTTTAGTGATGAGAATAAAAAAATAAAATAAAATCACAGGGTGCAAGATAAGGATTATAAGGTGGATGCGGTACAAAAGTAATGTTGAATCGAGTCAGAAACTACAGGACTTGATTCGCGACGTGAGGTCATGCATTGTCATGATGAAGTCGCACGTGGCACCCAACGGGCACAAATTCGGGTCATATGGAGATGATCGTGCATAATCGTTAAGACACTGCCATATGAAATTCCCAACACTGCACTAAGGTTAAGTAATGTTATCCGCCGATCCTCGTGGACAATCACAGCAGCTGTGTTGATGTTGACTTCAGTCACAGCAGAAGCCGAAACACCTGGCCCACCTTGCTTAACACAGACAAGTCGGCCTTCTTTGAAGTCCTTGAACCACCTAAACACTGTTGCATGAGGTAGTGCATCTACACCGTACGCTTGCTTCAGCTATTCGTAAGTTTCAGTGGTTGTATGGTTTAAACGAAAACAGAATTTGATTGCACTGTACTGTTCCTCTGCCATCACCTCCATTGTCTGGTATGCGAAATACACGGAGCGTCTACAAAATACAGCATTACTACTAACCTACCGACACGAGAGTGCTGCCGCCTATGGACATTATAAATAACAACACGCTCTTTTCAAATATTTATGTTACAGAATGGAAACTATCACGGAAGCTACAGGAAAAAAATCAGTCTCAGTCTCTGTTCATCAACCCTCGTATATAATTTCAATAATACAATTTAACTTAATATGCAATAATCTCAACAAATTTTGAAGTACACACTATTACTGTTTAAGTTTAAAAGAAGGAAATTATAACAAGAGCACAGAATGTTAATTTATCTTGAAGTTTTCTGAACACTGGTGACAATGTCTAAAGGAGAATAGTGGGCAATTAACATACTGTACAAGAAAATAAAACACGGGTATCTTAAATATTGGCCTTTTGGCACCTCCAAATTCCAAATATTTTTGGGCAATATTTTGTCAGACTTTTCAGAAGTACCATATCAATCAAGGTTTATGGACCATAAATAGTTCCTGTAGCAGCTATATTTCTGCTGTTTCCAAGAAACACTTTTTCTACTAGAGACCCTGAGAACACAAAGCAACATTTTATTACTTCTGACCTGTTTAAAAGGTTTAAGAAGGAGAAGGAGGAATTGGAACCTATTTTATGATGTACCACAAAATGTCTTCTTAAAATTATCTGTGAGGTCTTACTTCTCTGCCGACACTGAAGTTAAAACATGTTAGTATCTAGAGTTGTGGCAGTGTTGTGGAGCAGAAAGAAGAGAACATGATGGCTTGGTCGTCACATGTCAGTAAATTCAATTTCTTAAAATCGGATATAAAGTATGCACAGGTGGAAAAATAATACAGAGCAGATGCAGTTCTGCAGCGAACTTATGAAAGCATTTGCAGGTAAGACATCGGTAATTCGATAACTTGATATTATTATTATTCCTGTATTATTATTATTATTATTGTTCTGGTCACAAAATATTTTATAGTTTAACTGCATATTATTCGCTTTTCAAGAATTAAATTTTTCTAAAGGCATAAGGTGTGCTACCACACGATGAGTGCCAGTTTTGTGATAGTTTATTTGGTTTTTCCATATTACTGGAATCAACTATTCCGTTCAAATCAAGTAAATTATAGTACTGGGGAAAATGTTAAGCAACTGTATTTTTTATACAAAAGTAACGATTCGTTATGTAGATATTTGTAACTGTAATATCATTACTATTTTACTATTACATTACTATTACTATTAACGGTAACAAAGCAACTTTCCCTACCCTGCCGTAGATATAGATATATACAGGGTTAATCACCTAGGATATCCCTCCGGAATATCTGCCAAACCATTAAAGATATGTTTTCTGTTTTCACTTTTGTTAATGGTATTATGGGGCTCATAGAACTCTCATGTCTTTTCTGTTGCTTTGTTAATCACTGAGATATAGGTCCCAAAGCGGCTCCGGTGGCGTAGTTAGTAGCATGCTGAACTGCTGTGCCCAAAATCGTGGGTCCAAACCCGGCCAAAGTAGTCGGATTTTATTAAGAACGTTAAAATCCTCCAGTATGCCTTCCTTCGGAGGGGAAGTAAAGCCGGCAGTCCTATGTCATAGATTTATGGCATGTAAAAGATCCTTCCACTAACTGAACTTATGTGAAGCTAAATTTCTGGGTTAGATTTCGCTGAAACGCTCTATCAAAGTTCCAACGTTCACCACTAGATGTCGGTGACATCTGGTAGCGAAAGTTGGAACTACTTGAAATTGAGCTGAACTTGTAGCTCACCCCATGGGTGTCCGCTTGAGCGGAACATGTCCTCGGACACTCCCGGCACTAAAAACTATACGCTAAATAAATAAATAAATAAATAAAATTGGTCCCAACTATGATGTTTTAAATGGAATGGTACTGCATTCTCTAATGAGCATAATGAATTTTTTTTGTAAATAAATTCAGTAGTGTAATTATTTTTTAAATTAGACCAGTACTTTTTGAGAAATCCTGTATTCAAAAATTGCGCTAAGCCGCCTTCTTTTCTGGCTGTGTCAAGGGCAGAAATTGAGATGGGTAAGTGTTAGTCATGGCTTGACGACACATGTGCATGTCATAGTCTCACTCACAGGTATAGTCTGCTTCAAAATGGAACTTTATTATCAATCTATTGTAATACACAGATCTAATTCAGTATGCCTTAACTGAAACATTTCTCAATAATAAGAACTATACATTCATAGAATAGTAATGCCAAGCCATGGCTGTTTGCGAATAATATTGTACATGATTAACAGCTACGAGTTAGTAACAATAAATGATAACTTTTATATATAATTAAACATATTAACTTAACTCGGACCTGAAGTTATTTGCGTACTAACTAATTATGGTAAGTCATTCCTCTAATTATTTCAAGTAGTAAGTATACAATTTATAAGTGTGTCCTTTATTTCAGGTACTTGTGTAGAACATATTAACACTAACCACCCAAGATAATTAGACTCTCTATATTTGTTGACCGACTGAAGAACATTTACACAGAATCACTACTTTCAAAACAAGGATGATACAACTTAGCCCACCAGGGGTATCTCCGGTTGTTATATAGGTCCCCTGAAAAGTTCACACAAATCAGCTCAGTAATTCAGGGAGCAAGATCAGACAAAGGGAGAAATAAGACTTTCAATTTTATACAGATACGGTAGTTTTAAACAAATTGGGATTTTTCCTGACAAGAAGCCAGCAGAAACATCTTTCTTCATACAGGTAACAAAACAGTAAAAAAAATGTATAATTTTCTTGCACATATTGTACATATTACAGAAAAAAAAACATAATTATAGTCTTTAAAAAGCAACGAGTGTGTATGCACGCGCCTGCATGATGTTTCCACCCCGATTTTTGCACTCGGGGTTGTAGCTGTGTTCAGGTGTAAGAAAAAAGATGTACACCATATGATAGCCTACATATCAGAGCACTTTCAACTTACGTGACCTTTTTGTCTTCTTCAGAACTATCTTGTATGCGTACAATCAACACCTGGTGGAGCCCCGGGTAAGCACTTTGGAGATTTGTGGCTATTTTAGTGGCACATTTACTCGCATATTTTCCCCCATTGTGTATTTGCCTCTATCCCCTGTTCGGAACTAACATTTTGAAATATTAGAAGCCATTTTCAATGTTGCCTAATTTATCTATTTTTATAAACCCCCATTCCGTTAATGTTGTTATACCTCCTAAAGCAATTCCTATATGAACGATGGAAGAAGTCTTTCGGTCGGTCAACACGAGTGTGCCCAAATTACATCGGACCCGGGTGGGGAATCGATTTCCTAGTGCTTGAAATAAATTACATGAATTATTTACACACTTAATAAAACACTTCTCACAAAATGGTAGTCTAACAGTTGGTTAGTTAGTCATGGTTCTTTTAAGGGGCAAAACAGCAAGGTCATCTTCCCCTATTATAAATTAGATGACTTCATTTAGCTAGTCATGCGAACATCATCAGATCCAGCTCACTTAGGCTTAATTTAGGTTCAGTGGGTATGTATATAACAGTTATGTACAACAGTATTTACTATTAGCAAGCTACAGAAGTTTTTAATGAAATTTGGTAATGAAATACACGGAATTTGAAAGAAAATTAATAAGTAGCCTATATATTTGATTAAAAAATCAGATTTGTTAAAAAGTTTAATGAAAAACTTTTGTACCTTAATAATTGTAAATACTGTTGTACCCAGTGACATACGCAGGGTATCCTTCTGGGGGTGTAATTGTGTACACTATTAACCTTGCTGTTCCGCCCCTTAAAACTCCGATCATCATCATTACCAAAATTATATTTTGATTAATATTCATAAAAACAATAATTAAATAAACATTCTCATGGCAAAAAAAAAAAAAAATTTTTGGCCTCATTTTTTTAACACAATAAAAAATGATTTTTTTTTTCATCATGGAAAACAGTAACTAAATTTTAAAACTGAAATGACGCAGTAGTAACTTCACGTGACTGCTTATAATATTGATATTAAGTGAAAGAGAAATGATGTATTGCTCTCCATGTTGTTACTACTACAGTATTACTATTGACACTCAAAATCTGCCTTTCTTAATGGCTTTATCTGCATCATTCAAAGGAATAAATTGCAGAAACTCCTCATGTACCGAATTATCATTAACGAAAAAGACACACACATGCAACCCGAACCGACGTGAAAAAAGTTACCGATCACACACTTCAACAGCAAAACTAATCCATGGCTAGCTCCAACTCTGAAAGAGTCGTATCCCTGCGAGTAGAGTGCAAGACATTAGCCAAGTGACGAACATGGCAACTTTTAAAATACGGTAGGCTTATATACAGGAGTTAAGACGCCTCATTAGCGGTAGTGTAAAACAGGTGATAGATGGGACAAAATAAAGATTCAAGTAAACAAATGTCTCTGGAGGGGGTTTCCCCCCGTCGGTACACCACTGGTTGTACATAAGTGTTATATACACATCCACTGAACCTAAATTAAGCCAAAGTGAGCAGGATCTGATGATGTTCGCGTGACTAGCAAAACTAGTCGTCCAATTTAGCCCCCATTTTGTAAGAAATGTTTCATTGAGAGTATAATAATTCGTGGAAGTTATTTCAGGCACTAGGAAATTCATTGTAATTCCCTGCCCAATCTACACTGTGACTGTCTTTTATAATCATTTCCCGTGTTGACGTTACAAATCTAATGCTTGTTATTCCCACTTTACAACACAATTTACTTTGTATGAGGTGCTATATCCTCTTCAGGGACATGGTTCTGACCAACAGGGGTCCTTCTTCAGCCAAGTTCAATAAGGTCTCAGTCTATAATATTCACCATACTGGTGAAAGTCAAACACGTTAAAATACATAAAAAAGAAGATGAAATGACAATGGGAGGACGGATGATATTAATTTTAAAAAATGAAAGTAGTTAAAAAGTTTAAAATTATGTCGGCCTAATTGTTCGGTGCAACTCTAAATTTGATGATAGGATGTTGTTTTAGGTGAGCGTGGTGAGGTACGAGCAGTTCGCTTTCGTGTAGGCGACTAATTTAATCTGGGCACACTCGTGTTGACCGACTGAAAAGCTTCTAATAATAGATGACGAACTTTTCTCAAAAATTGAAAATCCTCACGTAATTGTCCCGTCTCTGAGGGAATCAGTAGAGCTAAGTGCGAGTATTTATCTAAGATACTTAGGGACCATTTTGTAGATTTATTGGCACTACAAGAAACACACACTGAAGATGGTACTCAGCTGTCAAACAGGGAGAAAATTCCTGGATACAAAATAGCGACCGAACTTTATCATCCAAAATATGGTATTGCCATCTATGTGACATTGAAGACTATACAATCTTGCCTTCTGATATATACCCAAATGCTTACTCAGTTTCTATCAGGATCCAAGGTGTTACCATCACGAACATCTATAAGCCCCCATCAGTCTGCTGGACAGATCAAATTGCACCAGTTTCTGCAGAAGATAGTATAATACTTGATGATTTCAACAGCCAACATACTTCCTGGGGGTATGTGAAAAATGATGATAATGGTGACAAGTTATTTCAATGGATAGATGTAAATAATCTCACACTGATGTATGATGCTAAAGATCGAGGCACCTTCCATTCTGCTTGATGGAACCAGGATTACTCTCCTGATCTATGTTTTGTCTCCAATAGCCTAATGATTCCAACACCACGAATATAAAGGCACGTTCTGAATGACTTTCCGCGTAGTCAGCATAGACCCATAATTTATAGCATTGGTATTAATATCCCTGTTATAAGATCTACACCCCACCCTCGATGGAACTTCCAGAGAGCTGACTGGAATTTGTACGCCAGTTACACCGATGCCAACATTCGATGGGCGCAACCAATCCCTGAGAACTATGACCGGTTTGTTGGATTAATCAAGTCTGCTGCTAAACGAAGCATTCCTAGAGGTTTCCGCAAAGATTATATCCCCGGCTGGAATGAAGAAACAACTCGCTTATACAATGAATTTGAACGGAGCAGTAGTCATGAGAAAGCTGTTGAATTACTAACATCCTTGGACAATGCTAGAAGAAAGAAATAGTACAAGACTGTTGAAAACTTGAACTTCACCCACTCAAGCAGGAAAGCATGGTCACTAATAGGAAAACTGGATTTAACATCCGTACCCACAAGAAAGCATTCCGCTATCAACGTGGAATCCATAGCTTATTTCTACATCCAGGACAGAGAGAGACAAGAGGTTTAGCAGACAGGTCCTATTGGAATTCAACAAGTTACAACGTGAAGTCCAACCTAACTTGTTTTATTGGCGACCATTCACATTAGAAGAGATACGACATGGTTTGGATGCCCTCCAGACTGGAAAAGCAGCGAGATTTGATGGTGTGTATCCGGAGTTTCTCAAGAAATGTGGTCCATCTACCAAATGATGGCTTGCAAACTTTTTCAGTACCATTCTACAATCAGGACATCTTCCACTGTCTTTCAAGAAGACCAAAATCATTGCAATACTGAAGCCAGGAAAAGATCCAAAGCTACCCCAAAGTTACAGGCCAATTGCCTTACTCAGTGTCACCTACAAATTACTTGAAAGACTGTTACTGAATAGAATTGCTCCTGCAATTGAGCAAGAGATTCCTGTTGAACAAGCTCTATTCCACCCAAAACGAGACTGCTCTGATCAAGTCCTTGCCTTAACTACATATCTAGAAACTGGCTTTGAGAAGAAACTTATAAGTGTTTCTGCCTTTCTGGACCTCTCAGCGGCGTATGATATTGTCTGGAGGAAAGGACTTCTCCTCAAACTCATTGTCAGTCCCTTGTCTTAAAACAGTCACTCTCATCAGCAGCATGTTAAGTAATAGACTATTCCAAGTTCACAATGAAAGTGCAAGGAGCAGGTTCCATACACTCAATAATGGTCTACCTCAGGGTTCAGTTTTATTCCCTATGCTATTTAACTTATACATTCATGATCTGCCAGAAAGGGTATCCCGTAAATTCATCTATGCAGACGATATAAATCTTACAGTCCAGTGCACCTCTTTTGATGAAGCAGAGGATTTGCTGAGTGAAGACCTCAAGAAGATGAATGTTTATTTCAGAAAGTGGCAGCTTCATCCAAGTCCTTCTAAATCTGAGGTAACCACATTTCACCTTAACAACCTACCTTAACAGCCTGGCAAACTACCAACCTAGTGAAGTTCGGGAACCAATATCTGAAGTACAACAGCTCCCCTAAGTATTTAGGAGTGATATTGGACAGAGCATTAACTTTCAGACAGCATATTGCAAAAACGGCAGCAAAATTAAAAATCCGTAATAACCTACTAACGAGGGAACGAAGCCGCTCGAACGGCTAAAATCGACTGGCAGTGCGCCTAACATACGAAGATATGTCTGTTCTACTACCCATCACGGGCATTTATCTGTAAAACCCCGCATTAGTGTACACTCAATGTTTGGAAGTTACGGCGTCCAAAGATTGCTGAAACACAATTCTCAGCAGTAACTACCGTACAACAGGCAATTCGGACAATTATATTAGGGAGAATACATTCCTAGCAATTGGTTAGAACTTAAGCATATATGTGGTAACATTACAAAAAGATTGCAAAAACACAATTTGCAGCAGAAACTACCGTGCAACAGGCAATTCGGACCATTATTTTAACAAGAAACAGATGTGATGCAGTATCATCTGGCAAAAGGTTGAACACTTGCTTGCAACAAGAAATCTTAACACATGCAGTACCGTGTTGACATAGTCATCTTTCCCACAATAGAAGATACTGTGTTGTCCGTCATTCGACGTCGAAGTGTAAATGTGGAGATGCAATGGAGTTATTAAAAAACAGCGGAATGGAACAGTACGCACCCTTAATAGGGGCAACATGTAGACATACTCCATTATTTACAATGTTCCCACATTGCAATAGGCAAAACTCAAATGCCAAGGTGATCACATACTCAGATTGAAACGTTTTGCTAGCCCCTAACTGTTGGGTGAGAAATGTAACTGTTTACCTTTGCCTAAGCTATGTTGTTTTAATGGGCGCCAAGACCTCAACGCAATGTTGAAATCTAAATTTGTATTTAACAACGTCTAGCTCTGGGAGAACACCTTCAAAAATCTATTCACTCAGATCGTGGTATGATTTGATCATTAACCCAACAAACAATTGTAGCAGGAGAAGGAATTGGTCTATATCTAATGCTACCTACTGAAAGCAAAGATTGCATTGTAAAAGAAATGAATTTATTATATAAAACAAGTATAGCAAAATTAATAATAATAATAATAAGTATAAAATTTAAATTGGAGCGTTGTGATTTGAATATTACCTATAGAAAATTACGTGAAAACGGAGTCTGATAAATTATTGATTTTACTCTTATTCCCAAGCTATGAAGTTACTGAAATATGAAATATAAAACCAAGAGAAATGAGAGATTGCGTATTTCTGCGCCATTAGCGCTTACCACTGGAAATGCCCGAAGCCTTTCTGAGCTTCACACAGTCTCCTGGATGTCGTCATCTTCGTCGATGTTTGATGAGATTCTGGTAGATTAGATAATTCTATGGTCCGTACCTCGGACCCAAACGCTCGTACAACCGCACTGGTTAAGTTTTACAACAGTTAGTCCTCCAATCCACGGAACATCGGAGCGATTTCCGCGTACAACCGTACTCGTTAAATTCTATACAGATCGTCGCTAACTCCACCGAACATCGGAGCCACTCGCACGCGCACCCATACTCGTCAAGTATTTCACAGATTGTCCTCGTACCACGGCGCGTCGAACGATATATGCATACGTCGGCTCCCCCACCATGGTACCGACTTCCAGCTTACGTGGTCTCCCTGATTGGCTGAGCACGCCGCTACTTCCCCCCCCCTCTGGTTCATTACACACGGCGCGCGAATGAAGAAGTTGATTTCCGTTCCATATATTCGCCTTTTCTTGACGATGCGACCCAGCCTTGCGTAATACTTCCTGACAAGATTAAGCTTGTATTTGAATTCCCCGTGACTCATCTCTCTCAAATACCCTAACTGACAAAACTCCGTAAAATTCCGTAATCAGATAATTTTCTATGATATCGTCGTTCGTAATAATTTGCTTGATAGCGTTTTCTAAGACATAGAAAACCTATCTGTATGCTTATAATTTTTATAAAATGCTCCGAAAATATCTTAATAATAATTATAATAAATTAATAATAATAATAAATTAACATGAAAAATTCTCTTGGCTGAACAATTTGCCGCGTAAATAAATATAGAATGGCTTCCTACTGACTTATGCCAGTTGCATAAAAAAACCTCGAAAAACACGTTACATATTCGCCTCGGATCATCGGATGATTTACCGTGACGACGGTCCATTATCCGATTATCCCAGACACGTTAATAAACCCCATCCAAAATACATATTACATAAATGAAATCACCCTAAATTACAGATATATACACTCATAATTTTTCTTCACGCACTTTGCGTCAAAGTTTCGTTGTCACTATGGATTGCACTTTGCAACCAGTCCAATGTTTCTCATATAAAATAGTGTTCCACGGATATTTCCGCCTCTCAAATTCCTCTATGTTGGAGAAATAGACATAATTAATGTGTGAGCACTATGTATTTATGATGTCATATCACACGCATTGAAGGTGTTCTGATATATTTATATCACCATAAATAAATAAATAAATACATAAATATAGCCTAGATAATCCCATAAGGGCAAAGGCCTCCTGCGAACAGGGACGTGCTCTGGTTTAAACTCGTTAGGCGAGCAAGTCCTAAGGAGTTGTGTAGAAGTTTTTACTCCACTTGCTACACTTCACTGTATTTCACTTCACTAACACTACATTTCACTTCGCTTTACGTGCGTTGTTTGGCTTGTTACAGGTTGCAGAAGTGTATCTTTCAAGTCATAGGTGTGCTGTCTACCAGGATCTTTCATTGTTGAAGCTCTCCTTCTCTTCCCTTCTTATAGTTCCATACGTCTCCATTCTTGTCTCTCCCGTGCTATCCTCGTCCAGTGTTTGCCTGTCTTCCTTACGATTGAGTCATCCCAGCGGGTCTTCTGTCTACCCACGTTCCTTCTTCCCGTTCTGGGGTCCCATACCGTTAGTTTGTGCGTCCATCGATCGTCTTTCATTCTGGCCACGTGGCCTCCCCACTTCCATTTTAGCCTGTCAGCTGTTGTCACGGCATCTTTCATGGCAGTTCTTCTTCTTATCTCCTCGTTTCGTAATCTGTCCCTTAAGGAAACTTGAAGGATCTTCCGTTCCATTTTGCGTTGACATACCCGGATTGTTTGCCATTGCTTCTCTGTTAACGCCCAGGTTTGACAGCCGTATAGCAGTACCATAGAACTTCCTAATTTCACTGGAGGTCCCTTCCTTATGGTGAAATTTAATCTCACTTATCACTGAGCACACGATCACACTATTGTGGCAGCGCCTCGTGACCATAATACTTAATCTCTCTTTAAAGTAGATTAAATTAATATTGACTTCTGAAGAAAAAAACAGTAAATGCGCATTACATATAACACCAAATATTTCTGTGCCGTAATCGCCCTGTCTTGTTAAGTTCCCGTAGACCATATTCTACTTAATACTAGTTCTCAACACAGACCAGTTCTCCTGACACAAATAATACCTATGTACAAATTACCTTAAATTACACACTTACAAATCTTACATGGCGAGGCCGTAAACAGAAATCACGTGTGCTGTTATGTATGAGTTTCATGAAGGACTGTCTCGCATTCTGATGGCCCATCTTTTACCTCGTGGACGCCTTAAGCAAAAATACCCTGTTCAAGCGCTCACCCATCTCTTGGAGGCAAATGGGAATTCACCAGCGCTACCAAATTCTGGCCTTGGTGTATCGAGACATTTTAGTGCTCAAGAGCATCCGACAATCCCGTCATATTTCCCTGTACCTTAAAAACTCTCATTTACTTACATACTACCCCCCTGTGTGACTTCTGATACGCCTGCCTGGAAGACCATCTCCTCCCAAGCACCAAATACCACACTTACTCATTTGATAGGCTGGCTCGCCAGCTAAACACACACACTTTATGACACATATTTTCGTAGACTATGTATATTATACGTCCCGTATAATCTGTTTCCCTTACTATCCTCCAGCACATATGCTGTTTTGCCAATACGTTTGGAAACTATAAATGTTTCTGCGTCACCTGCTTCCAGCCTTGCAAGTGGCTCCCTTAAATGAACGTCATCACGTTGCTCTGCCTACCTATTTCTCAGTGTCTGTAACGATGCCCTGTTGCTACTGTCCACACATGCTAACCCTACTTTCCTCTGGTGTAACACCTCTACTTGACACTCTATGACGTAAAAATGTCACTTCTGACTGACAGAATGACGACTTAGACAGCTTCAAAGTGAACCCTGCCTGATCTAACTTCTGAAAAACTATATCTAAATGACGTAGATGCTCCTCAAAACTGCGTGAACTAATTACCATATCATCTATGTAAATGGTTACAAACTCTCCTGTGTCATCCCCTAATGCGATGTTTAAAGCCCTAATTAAAGCTGCTGAACTACTCTTTAACCCATAAGGTGTTCTACAAAATTGATAAAGGTTATATTTATGACTAAAAGCTGTAAATGGTCTATCTTCGTACATAAGTGGCACTTGCCAAAAACTGGAACTCAAATCTACACAAGTGAAATACTTCTTCCCCTCAAATGTTTGCATTAATTCCTCTATTGGCATAGATTTCAGCTGATCTGAACTAATTCTACTGTTAACCAAACGAGCGTCTAAACAAATACGAACAGTGCCGTCGGTCTTGGGTACCGTGATCAAAGAATTAACATATGGACTGTTAGAGTGCTCAATAATCCCATCTTCAAGCATCTGGTTAATTTGTGCCTCAACTGCACTCTGATAAGCGAAAGGTACAGGATATCTATGTCCTGTGAATACTGACCTATCAATAACGTTCAATGAATGTGTATAGCAATTGGCCATACCAATGCGATCCTCAAAAATTCTCCTATTACACAATAACACATCATAGAGCCGAACACATAGTTCCACCTCTATATTTCCCTGAAATGCAGCATCACGTAACGAGTCCTCTAGACTACCGTTCGTAATCACACTGCCCACAAAACATGGAGAACCCCGCTCTACGGCTGGCGATATCTCCTTTAAAGTACAAATCACACCTACAACACTACTTCTCTGAATATGGTCATTGAACGCTACTTCTACTTCAGAATCTCCCCCATTTAAATTTCAAACTCCCTACATCATAACATAAGTTACCAGACACTCTACTTAGCCACTCTGAACCCAAGATAACACTGAATACTAAATTTGGAATTACAAGACAAATCTGCTTCTCTACATGATTATTAATTTTAATGTCTACTAAAACTTGCTTAGAAATTACTTTAGACCTCTTCCCAACAGCTGTGATAACAAAAGTGCTTTTAATTGGCATCTCCTCAAAATTTACTCCAGTTCCTTTCATTTTATCATAAAATGCACTACTTATGCAACTCTTCATACAACCACTATCAATTAAAACATCTGTGTACGCCTCGGACACGTTAAATTTAACTATAGTGCTCTTACTAACCACCTCCTGAATAATACCTTCATCATTTAGTTCACGTAATAATTCATTTCTTACATTTAGGTCATAGGGTTCCTGTATAATTGTATGGACAGGGCATGCTACAGACTGAGATTCTGACCTTACTTCGCAGCCTGGTTCGCGTTTAAAGAACCGCTACAGCTGGCCGTAGTACTAGTTACTACTGCACTGGTCTGGTTGTTCTGGGCTGTGTTGTCATTGTTTGGCTGTATATTACTACCACTAGGCTGTCCTCTTCCTGGACCCCTATTCTGGTTGTAATTATTGTCATTATAATTTCTCCCTTGATTTCCCCTGAAATCATTGTTTCTCCCTTGATTTCCCCTGTAATCATTGTTCCTCCCTTGATTTCCCCTGAAATCATTGTTCCTTCCTTGATACTGATTACCATAGCCATTTCCTCTGTTCTGATTTAGCTGATTATTATTATTTCTATTTTGAGCGTTGGCCCCTTCGCCACCGTTCCCTTGAACTTCTTGATGCCTGGCTTCATTAGGTCTGTTATTATTATTACCCTGGTTCCTATTGAAATTGTCCTCATAACCCCCTCTCCCTAGTGCATCAAATGTGCTTAACTAATTTTCTACTTGTGATATAGTCTTTACATTCTGGATACAAGCAGCCTCCTTGATCGTATAGGGAAAGTGCCTAAGTAGCAACCTCACCACATCACTTTCCTCCTTCAAGCCATCCAGATATTTTCACACTAATACCTGCCCTAAAAAGTATTCGGTCATGGTGGAGCTTCCTTTAGGGTTATATTTACCACACACTACTCCCTCACGATGCTGCGACTGAATAACCTCATTCCAGAACTTTTCACAGAATTTCATTTTAAAGTCATTAATATCAGTAAATTTGTCTCTGTAGACAGCAAACCAATTCCTCGTTTCCCCCACAAACACTTGTTCTAAAATTTCAACTACCTGGCACCACTCAATACTACCATTTTCCAACCTCTCCCCGAATTTATTTTCTATAGTGTTCATGAACTCCATTGGGCACCCCTGTCGATTGCTGAACTTACCCAGTTCTACCTCCCTGTGTGTGCTATTCACAAAAACTGGCCTATTCTGACTATTTTCTTGCCTGATCCTAGCTTTTAATTTTAACTCTAATTCTGCGATTTTCTCCTCAGCCTTCCTCTCAATACTGTTGACTGTTAATTTAATGTTTCCTTCTGATTCTTCTACTTTATCATATAGCTTTGCTTGTTTCTCCTCAATCTTGCTAATGCTGTCTTTATTACTCTCTCTTAAATCATTTACTTCTGCAACTATTTGTGAGTGGACTTTCTCAATTCTACCCCCCAGCTGTTCCCTAACCTCTTTAGTAGCTACCTGAATTTTGTCAATTTCTCCCCCCAATTGCTTTTTGAGCTGCTGTGTTTCCAGTTGCACTAGTTCTTTTAAATTTTCAGCCTGTGTACTGATTCTAATTTCCAACTCCTCCTGTACTTTTCCTAATTTTCTGTCTACATCTGCAATAATCTCTTTAGCCTTTTCTTCCATCACCCCCCTGATCTCACCTCTAATCAGTTCGAATTTGTCACTCATTTCCCTACTGTTTTGTTCTAATTTAGCATTTAAAGTTTCAGTACTCTCTCTATTTTCCTTACTGTTTTGTTCTAATCTGGCATTTAAAGTTTCATTACTCTCTCTATTTTCCCTACTGTTTTGTTCTAATTTAGCATTTAAGGCATCTGTACTTTCTTTATTTTCCCTACTGTTTTGTTCTAATTTAGCGTTGTTTTGTTCTAATTTTGCATTATTCTGTTCTAATTTTGCATTTAAGGCATCACTACTAACTTTGTTCTGATACATGAACTCGAGAAGTAAAGTTTTTAATTCTGGTTGGCCGCCTACACTCCCTGTTTCAGTATCGGGATTTACCTCCGCTACCCCGGTACTACCATCACTCGACATACTGCTCGTATCATCACTCTCCCGTTGATGACCACTACGTAACCTCATCTGTCTTTCTTTCTCATCCCCCATAATGATATACACTGATACAGACAAATAACCCCCAAAATACAGGCACAGAAATATATACCCTTCTCCTTCCACAAATGTTATTAGGTTTTCAGCCCCAAGTTGTCGGCGACAAATGAAACGTTTTGCTAGCCTCTAACTGTTGGGTGAGAAATGTAACTGTTTACCTTTGCCTAAGCTATGTTGTTTTAATGGGCGCCAAGACCTCAACGCAATGTTGAAATCTAAATTTGTATTTAACAACGTCTAGCTCTGGGAGAACACCTTCAAGAATCTATTCACTCAGATCGTGGTATGATTTGATCATTAACCCAACAAACAATTGTATCAGGAGAAGGAATTGGTCTATATCTAATGCTACCTACTGAAAGCAAAGATTGCATTGTAAAAGAAATGAATTTATTATATAAAACAAGTATAGCAAAATTAATAATAATAATAAGTATAAAATTTAAATTGGAGCGTTGTGATTTGAATATTACCTATAGAAAATTACGTGAAAACGGAGTCTGATAAATTATTGATTTTACTCTTATTCCCAAGCTATGAAGTTACTGAAATATGAAATATAAAACCAAGAGAAATGAGAGATTGCGTATTTCTGCGTCATTAGCGCTTACCACTGGAAATGCCCGAAGCCTTTCTGAGCTTCCCACAGTCTCCTGGATGTCGTCATCTTCGTCGATGTTTGATGAGATTCTGGTAGATTAGATAATTCTATGGTCCGTACCTCGGACCCAAACGCTCGTACAACCGCACTGGTTAAGTTTTACAACAGTTAGTCCTCCAATCCACGGAACATCGGAGCGATTCCCGCGTACAACCGTACTCGTTAAATTCTATACAGATCGTCGCTAACTCCACCGAACATCGGAGCCACTCGCACGCGCACCCATACTCGTCAAGTATTTCACAGATTGTCCTCGTACCACGGCGCGTCGAACGATATATGCACACGTCGGCTCCCCCACCATGGTACCGACTTCCAGCTTACGTGGTCTCCCTGATTGGCTGAGCACGCCGCTACTTCCCCTCCTCTGGTTCATTACACACGGCGCGCGAATGAAGAAGTTGATTTCCGTTCCATATATTCGCCTTTTCTTGACGATGCGACCCAGCCTTGCGTAATACTTCCTGACAAGATTAAGCTTGTATTTGAATTCCCCGTGACTCATCTCTCTCAAATACCCTAACTGACAAAACTCCGTAAAATTCCGTAATCAGATAATTTTCTATGATATCGTCGTTCGTAATAATTTGCTTGATAGCGTTTTCTAAGACATAGAAAACCTATCTGTATGCTTATAATTTTTATAAAATGCTCCGAAAATATCTTAATAATAATTATAATAAATTAATAATAATAATAAATTAACATGAAAAATTCTCTTGGCTGAACAATTTGCCGCGTAAATAAATATAGAATGGCTTCCTACTGACTTATGCCAGTTGCATAAAAAAACCTCGAAAAACACGTTACAAGATGGCGCTGGCGACCGAATACGTACTTTTACAGATGAATGGCATTGATAACTATTGACATAGGTACAACTGTATACTTTAAACCCACTTTCAGTTGGTTTTCGTCGTTCGAGCTGGAATACTTCCCTCGTAAGTAGGTTAGCTGGATCATCATGGGGCGCTGATTCCAACACTCTCAGGACTATTGCTTTGGCTGTCGTATATTCTCCAGCTCAATACTGTGCAGGCGTATGGTTGAACAGCTACCATTGCCAACTAGTTGATATTCAACTCCGCCAGACAATGCGGATTATCTCTGGCAGTCTACATTGCACTCGGGGCAGAATTATGGATAATGAAGTTCTCCCAATCCACCAAGACGTCATCAACCTTCTACATCCAGGTTGAAATCACGGAAATCATCCTACAAGATGGCTATGAAACTTAATTCAGCTCCGTTTGACCCCTGAAATACATGGTAAGTCAAATGGTCTACCTCTCCATCTCGTGGCCTATTTGAAGTACTTGATCCTACCATCAAACTACCTGGATTCCATCTCCCTCGAGCTGTCTGGTCCCATCTCAACAGAATTCGATGTGACACTGCTCGAACTAGAGCAGCCTTACATCACTGGGGTTGGATAGACTCGCCTCGTTGGCAATGTGGATATGAAGTGCAAATCATCAAGCACATCGTGCAGGAATGCCCTCTATACATGTACTCTGGAACCCTAGAAGAGCTCCATGCAGCCACTTCACAAGCTCTTGAATGGATTCAAGACCTGGCAGCCCATATATGAAGGGTCCTAATGCTGAAAATTGTTTATTTTGTAAATTTATATATATTAATTACTGGCTTGTATGAATCATATGCTAAATAATAAATGGCTGAATTACAGTATTATGAAAATAAGTCATAAGTTGCAGTAACGTGTGAATTTGTACACCCCTGCATCTGATGCAAACAGTAGTGGCATCAACATAAATGCCACTTTCTATTCCATTGAGTCACCACTCCAGCTACCTGACCAGCTATTCTCTGCCTGTAACAACCCTCCTCTGGTCCAGTTTGGAGTGTTCTAACCAAAGTACTCTTGCACAATTTATATGTTTTCTTATTGCACAAAACAAAGCATTCCAGTTAGGCCTTTTGGTAGAGCTATTAGCACTTACTCATATTATGGTTGTCCTTCTTCTGTCTGTCCTTGGCAAGGGCATGTATTTCTGCATCAGAGAGTAGCAGGGGCTCTGGCTTGACCAGAGGTAAGTCAGGAGGGCAGGAATTACTTGTCTTCGTTACATCACCATTCCCCAAAGCTACCAGCTGGTCATACAAACTTGCAGCAGTACCACCCTAAAAGATTGCACAAATTAGTGGCTGAATGACAAAAATAAGAAGGAAACTTGGCTAGCAAAGTCAAAGTAAGAGATGGGCGATGGGTAAGATTTTCCATTACAGTTAGTCTAAACCAGTATCAGATCATTCAGAGAGAGCTCTTAAGATGTACGGTATACGAATTGCTTGATATTTTCTCTAATATTCTACTTACTGAGTAAGCAACAGGACAATTCACAGTGAGAAATAAGAGTAGAATTTTTCCATATATTACTGAGCATGTCTTCATTTGCTTTAAAATTCTCAAATTTTGTTTTTCCTTTAATCCTAAGACAACACAGGAATAGAAGTAGTAGTGGCCATTGAGGAGTTGTGAAGTTTTCCACAGGGACATGTTGTATATAGGAAGAGAAAATAGAAGGAAAATGCGAGTGAGTGCCGATAGTAGTTTTTGCAGAAGGAAAGTCATAGGTTTGCTATTAATAGGCCTATTGCTTTACACAATTTCCAGAAGACAATGCTATTCTGTTCCATTCATTTTCAAATGACTGGTACAAACCTCCTGCCACATGTGAAAATATAAATCCACAGAAAAATTTGCTCTCAAGATTGGTTTCCTCTACTTCTTGCATAGTATCACACAATCTGACTAGATGACCAATACTTCTGTGGTAGAAGTCCTGAATTTGGTTACAGAGCCCGGTTGTACCTGTTGTACAGCCTCATCCTTCATCCCGGATTGGTACCTAAATCAAGTCCACAGCTGCCTCCCACCCAAATCTCAGCTCCAATTACAAACACACACATTAGTATAGCCATCAAAATGACAAGCTATCTGACAGATTCCACACACAGCTACACGGGGCTACATGACCATGATGTTGCAAACCCCTCAACGAAACAACAAAACGTCAAGTTATGAACTCATTATAGGCAAACAATATGGCAGTGACACGATGAGAAGTCAGGCAGGCAGTTCCATGTGGCCCCTGCTGTTGAGGCCTGTCTTTATTATAAAGTGGAATCACAACATTCAGTAACAAACTACTGTCGACCAAAGTATTTGTGCACTCGAGTTTGAAGGTTGTTTGTGAAGTAATCCATAGACCTACATAAAATCCAATAACATCATCATTTTCGTCGTTCTATTTTACGTTAGTTCATGTAGGTTTGAAATTTTTAATTTATATTTTAATATTTTTTATCGCAGTTGGAACACAAAAAGTGCACGTTTTTAAGCGTGTTTCAACCATGCGTCACATTTAAGAATTATTATCTCAAAAACCCGTCATCAGATCGAATCCAAATTTTATCACAATATACACTGGAATGTTGTATAACTGGTTTATTAATTTCAAAATTGTGTGTGTCCAAGAAACAAAGTTGTTATCATTTTTGTAAGGTAACCTTTTTTCGGCTCGGGGTGGTTGGAAAATGTAGTTATTGGTCGCGTTGTAATCCTTATACATTGAAAAGTTATGTTGTATGACTGTGAAATACGTAAATTAATTCACTTATTTTATATCAGTTTGTATTTGCAGGGGGGGGGGGGGGGAGTTCACCAGCTAGCCGCTCCGGGGAAAGCTGTACAGCGTTGCCGAAATGGAGCCCACACGCATCATGGCGTGCCTCGCTCGGAAGTGATGGGCTCCATCTCAGCAATATTCACATGCTTCCTTCCTCCCATTTCATACCACTCCAACACATGCCCACCATATGAAAGCACAGCCTACTCAGTGCTCACCACATGTCTACAAGAGTCTTTGTCACCTTCTTGCACTACTCTCAAGAGTCACAGCTACACCACGTGATATAGCATATCACATTTGATCTATTTGGGTAGGAAAGATGGAACTTTAATTCCATACTCAATCAGTGACCAAGCGTGATGAATGTACACCTGCAAGTGAAGGATTTAACTCGTTGTGGCAGGACCTTTATATTGTGAAGAAAGTTATGGACAATAAGGTACTATCTATGCATGATTTGTCATACCACTCTATCGGTAACGACGTCCAACATGCCACAACAATATGTATGTTGGTCATTAAAGAATAGCATTGAATTTGATGCTGAAAAAGGAAACGACGTCGATGAGATAAATACACGGTGAATCTCTTGTTGGAGTACAAGCTGTATAGCGCAGCGGTAACGTTCTCGCCCGCTGTGCCCAAGGTTACAGGACCGAATCCTGGCATAGTCAGTTGGCATTTGAGGGTTCGCAAATGCAAGGGAGCAGTGTCAGTAGATTTACTGGCCTGTTAAAATTCCCCTTCCGGGCAAACTTCCGGCACCCTGGCGTCTCTAAAAGCCTCAGTAGTTAAAAGGGACGTAAAAACAATAACATTATTATTATTTTGTCAGTGTGCATGGCTGCCTGCTAGCCAGGTACATCCAGGGTTTCCGCTAGCCAAGACAGCTCAAGTCCCTGATTGTGCGACTATAACCAAGGTGTCTTGGTTAGTGGTAGTCGAGCACACACCTGGCTAACCAGCAGCTGTGTTCCAGGAAAACTATCACCCTATATAAGATTAGTTTAAATAAAACAGATTGGTGTCTAGAAATGAAAATAATATGTATTTGACAATATACAGTAAATTATATTACAATGACAGCATACAGTTCCAGGGAGTATACAAATATCAACTCACCTCAACTGTTCAGGCACGTCCCAAATCTGAACTAGTTTCCCTATACACTCCATGAAGAAGGATACAGCATCACCAACTACTTAATCAGGGGTGAACTACTTCAAAGGGCAAAACACGTGATAATTGTCTATGCTGTGATAGTGCATTCAGCATTGGAGCAAGTGCCTGCCTAATATTCAATCTGTTTGCTGTTGTGATAATGTGTTCGTTTCTAGACATCAGTCTACGTTTCATTTGTACAACTCTTATGTTGCTTTTCTTGTTAATTCATTTTAGGGGCTTGGGACATCTTGGTCATTAGCCACGTGTAGTTGGGTGTGTGTTGAACTTGTCTGATAACCTGTATTTATGTGATGACTATCGTAGTGTGTGTAACTGTATTAGGGACAAGGATGGGATAGGTGTCCCGGGACTTGAAGTAAGGTACTATCCCAGCATTTGCCTGGAGGAAGAGTGGAAAAAATCTGGGGGAAATACCACACTCAGCATAGCCACCATCAGTGTTTGTATTCGAACCTACAAGCTGCAGCTGACCTCATGGCCTTGGTGCACGATTTAATGAGCACAGCTATGCCACGGGATATACAACCCTTAGTAAGACTGTTTGCTGTTATAGAAAGTTATGAATTTTCTTTTCATTAGGGTGTGTTTAAAAATATTATATTTTTAATTGCAGGTACTGATCGAAAAAATCCCAAAGCTGTTGTATGTGTGAGCTACAACATTGATAAACAGCACTGGGCCACAGAACATCAGCCTGCCCATAATTGTTTACCCAAGGAGGTGGGTTGATGCACGAGGCACACATCACATTAGAGCAGCTGTAGTGATGAGCTGTATAACTCAGCAATGACTTGTCTCAACTGATCTCCTTTCTGTTCTGAAATGAACCCATGCTTACAACTCCTTACAATTTAGTACTGTATGGCCAAGAACATGGTTAAATTCATGTCTTTATATACAACTCCTAACCCATGCAGCAACTATAACGAAAGGGTGGAACAAAAAGGAAGGAAGCTTGTAGTTTTAAGTGACCGTTGATCTCATGATCATGAGCCACGGGACCTGCAATTTTACGTGGAGTTCGAACCACAGGACGTGATGTTTCACTTTATAAATTTCGATGTATTGATCGGGATCGAACCCAGTTCATCTTGGAGAGAGGCAAGTAGCTTGACCACTGAACCATCATGCCCCGGTGGAACAACATAAGGGGGAGGTGTGTGTGGAATGGGGATTTGGCAGAATAAATCAAAATATCAGAAACTGTCCCAGTAATGTTGATTATCTACAGGGTCAAACATGACAAGAGGGACAGTGGTGAAGTAGAAGCTTAACAGTGATGCAATGTACTGTATGCAAGTTATTGAAGGAGGATATAATAATGTCAACAACGTTTGAGATTGGCTAGTTGTGAGACGCACTTAAAACTTAGTTGTTCCATTTAGGTGCTTGGGACATCTTCGGTATCAGCCCCATGTATTTGAGTATATATGAAATTTTATTATTCTGTTAGCCTGTCTTTTTGAAGCAGTGTGTGCAACTGGAATTATTATGGTCTAGGATTAAGATAGGAGCCTTGGGGCTTGAAATAAAGCATTTGCCTGAAGTGAATGTGGAAATATTGGGGCAAAAAACACTCGAAAACTGCCATCATTTCAAAACCTCAAATCTCGTGCGCCAGCTACCCAATTCAGCCATAGGCATTCTTTAGACTGCTTGACTATGACGGTGGATATTTAAAAAAAAGTTTTTTATTTAGAGATTGTGACACTGTTGTCATCAGCTCCATGTACTTGGGTGTAATGAAAAGCTTTTCAGTTGGTCAACACCAATTGTGCCCTATAACCTTGGTTAGGAAAACAAGTAAGGTGAGTTGGAGCAAGAGCATTTTTGGGGTAAGTGCATCTCGGGTCCATAATATATTTGTCCGTTTGAAACTCGTTGTGCCATCTCTTGGGGAGTTCAGGGAAGTTGTCTTGCGTTCATTTAACACTAGATGTCGCGGATGAAGTCTATTAAAAAGCAGATGTATAGGCCAGTTCCGGAAATAATGCTGTCAACTAACCATCAGAGTTCACCGTGATTTCCGAATCCACGTTGTATCTGGACCATCTTTCATTGTAATAACTTCATTTATGGTAAGTTTAGAAGCTAAAAGTATACCGGTACTCTTTTCATTAACATATTTAATCGTAGAAATACCACGTAACTAATTACGAAAACATGAGGGGTTGCTCTTGCCCTGTCAGAACAAGTATGCGGGGTAAGTTCGTTCGTTATTGATAAGTTAATAAATTGCTTTGAAACCTAAGCAACTTACCAACTAATAAATGTAAGTAAACGCCAGTTTTTGTCTTTAATTTTCATATTCTAGTGATGTTTTTCCAATGGCTGTAATTTTGCATCTTATACACCCCAACATACTAAGTTGAAGAATTTAATAGAAAACATAACTTTATAAATTTTGAAATATGCATGTAATAGCTTAATAAGTAGAGAAAACGAACTTATCCCACGATTATGTGTTATACATTTAATGGAAGAATATAGGCTAGAAATGCGCTTGTCCCATATCACAGGGCAAGTACGTATCCTGGACATTATAGTGGTATTTAATTTCCTTATGGAATATTCATTCTCGAAGCATACATTCAAGATGCAGTAGTCACACACAATTAGTCAATATGCAGAAGAAGTCTTGTTTTGGCATTGCAATTAGTTTAGATGGATTTAAAATTCAAAGTTGCACTTCCATTTTTAGGGTATGCACTTACCCCAATTCACCTTATTTAAATGCCCTAACCTGGAAGAAATAATACAAGAGATGTTTATCACAAAATAACACTCTTTTATGTATAAAAAGTGTGTGTGTGTGGGGGGGGAGTTCATTGTTGTTGTTATTATTATTATTATTATTATTATTAATGTTTGTGTTGTTGTATATAAAACATGTTTTTTGTGATAAATATCTCATGTAATATTTCTTTGATGTTAGAGCGTTTAAATACTTGTTTTACCACCTAAAGTAATTGGGCACAATTTGTGTTGACCAACTGAAAAGCTTTCTAAACTAGGCAAAAGTGAAAATTGGCTTCTATTAGTTCAATATGTACTTGGGTGAGTATAGAATCTGTCTGATAACCTGTATTTTCAAGGTGTTTATACTATTTTGTGTATTTGTAATTGTAGGTAGAATTTGGAACGAGGCGGCCGTGGCCTTACATTAGGTACCAACCCAGCATTTGCCTGGAGTAGAAATGAGAAAGCAAAGGTGTGAATCGAACCCACCTCCTGCACAGTGAACAAAAATCAATTTGATCAGTTTCATAGAAATGGAAAATTCAGCACACACTCAGAAACCAAAAAGCTACTATGTAGCACACCAGATTTGCAATGCATGTATAGTGAGAGAGGGCATTAGGTATTACTTTGGTATTTTGTCTAGACAGTCATTAATACAGTCATCTCATCACGGAGGACCACAGTTTAATCTCAGATTCATGTATCTCCGAGTTCAACTCGTTCAACACTACCGTGCCTATAATAGCTTTAAGTTGTTCAGCTACTGCTTTAGCAACAGGTGAGGGAGTGACTTTGACTAGAGAAAAGCCCTTATGTACAATGCTGGTCTGTGTATGGTACAAACCCACGTATTATCATATGCCGCTGGCCTTTGTATGCAGTACAGACTTAAGCCGTCATAGTTCAAATCTCCTCCATCCATTATGGGAAGTACACTTACACTCATTTTATATCTTCTGGATCAGGGAAGGGCTAATACAAACCTAAGTTTCCTCCCTTTTTCATCCAGCTCTATACCAGCATTGTTCTAAGCTTTGCTATATTAGCAAACATACAGAGTAGAATCACACTATGAAGAGCCCATACACTTATTAATGGAAGTTTTATTTCTAAAAAGCTTTGTTGGGATCACAATATAAGTAACAGTAATAACTAGTGTACTGAAGCTATTAGAATTATAGCCAAATCATTTGATCTGTTAGCAATGAGGAAACAAGATCTTCTAATGCAAGGCTTATTTACCCAATTTGCAGAAGAGGCAGATGACCTCGCTGTTTCACCCCTTAAAACTCCAATAACTAACCAATTTGCAGAGCAATATCTAGGCAAAACCATCACAGGACCAGGATTATCAAATTCGCGTGATGCAACTATACATGGTTAAAACAGGTTTTTCAGTTCTGATTTGACTTGTTTTTCCTTTTTATAGTCACCAGAAGAGCAGGCCAAATATATTATTTCTTTGTTTCTCCTATGCTTTTTGTTTTGTGGTGGTCTCATATATTTTTTCCACCACTTAGAAAAAGAAGATGGATGAGAGGATAAACAATAAGACTATGTACTCTACATGTGAAGTTACACAGCCAATTATCAATAAGTAAGGCCCCTCAAAACAATATGGTACTGTGAGAAGGGGATAATATACATGATAAAGATGAGTCAAACCCACCAGCTTTCATGAAGTTTTATTGGAATTCAGCTATGCAATCTTTAAAGAAACTTATGGGAATAAAAAACGGATTTTCTGTATCATTTTACTAGGGGAAGGAGGGTGGGTTGCCAGATATCTAAAATGTTACGGGACAGTCCTGTAGTTATTTATGTAACCAGTCCTGTGGTATTCTATCCTGTAATGGTTGTATTCACATTCTTGAATGGATATGGTACATGTTGGAATGATTGGAACATCTTTCAAATATTTTTAAAATAATGATACATGCTGATAAATAAACAAATAGTGAAATTCAAATGTAGATAAAAGATATTTTTGATTAAAAATTATCTACTGAACAATTTATATATATACCTGAATATTTCAAAATTCAGTTTATATTCTCATTGCTGCTTCTAATGATTATGTGCATTTTATTCCTACAATCAATAATTGCGAAAGGCACACATATTGTTTTCTATTTTTTGAACAGGGTGGTGATTTATTGTAACAATTTTCAAAGAACTGAAAATTTGATCCAGCCATCTGAATAGTTTTGCCAATGTTTCATCTCAGTGAACCATGGGGCTTGTCAGTTGGTATGGTATACCTCACCAAGATGTGGCAAGTATACACTGAGATGGCTACTTCAAGGTTCTTATGAACCATAAGCAGTGCCAATGTACGAGTGCTGTGCTCACTTATTGCAAGAATTATCTGCCTGGTAGATCAAACTGAAATAACTTTTTCCTGAAGGATGACAATGTTTGTTGTTTTAAGGGGCTGTCTGCCTCTAGATAATCTGCGACCTAAGTTCATGTGTGATGCCTATCCAAAATATGACAGGTTTGCCTCATGCTGGACTCGTGAAGTGATGTGTTCGAGTCTCACAGCAACATCCGATTCCCTCTATGTCCGATTCCCATAATTATCAGATGTCGTCCTGTACCTGGCACCACGACGTCAGGCATGTGTTCCATGTTGTCAGTTGGTACTGTTGGACTATGCGTGACCTCTGCCAGACACGTCTTCAATGTTTTGTGCAACACGATAAAGATGTAATGTATAGAGAGCTTTGAAGCCATTTTTTCAGAGTTGCCTTATTGAGAATTGATATTATTTTTCAGCCGGTCAACACAATGTAATCCCAATTACTGGGACATGCGAAAAATAACCTGAAAAAAATTTCCATGTGATTAAAATATCTACGGTATAGAATTGTTCTGGACTACCTATGAGTACTCTGCTGATATGATGGTAAAAATCTAGAACTAAGGTAATAAGTAGGCTACTATCAGTGACTTGTGAGTGACTCTACACAGAGTTTTTTCTTTACATCAGAAAAGTCGTTGTCAGAGCAGCTCGTAGACATTCCAGAATTTCAGTTATGTCTCCACAGATCACTCAACACATTATTAGTAGACAAGCACGGTGTTTGTATGTTGCAGCTCTAGGTCATTTCTGTATTAATTTACAATTCTACAGTAGTTTATGACTTATTGTTTAAGTATATTGAAGCAATAGTAGCTACAACTTCATAGATTAGTTGGTGGAGTAAGACTGTTTGTTGATGGAATTGTCATTTCTCAGTCTTGCAACACAGTAGGTATCATAATATATAAATTGTTCTTATTTTGGACATTTAATACTTTAGTATTTTACCAGTAATTATTGCCACACTTTCTACGGTTTTGATGGATTTTTGTTTTTGGAGGGCAGTGACCGTTAGTGGGTGACATTGTACATTTGGTAGTGTTTTGTCACGGTATTTTGTCTTGTATATGTTTGGATCTGATGATGCTCGCTTGATGAGCGAAACATGTCATCCCTTAGTTTTCTCCCTCTTCTGTAGTCCAAAACAAATACACACATCAAAAAAAGTTTTGCATCACCTCGGTTCCCAGATCTCCGGCATATAGACGTTGACTGTGTATATTGTATCCAAGATACAGTCCCCTTGACTGTTCATAGATGTCACTAAAACTGCTCAAAGATGTAAACAACCATGCATGAGCAGGGCCTATTAGACGGAGGGGGTACGACAGCCGATCAGTTCCAGTCATTCCACCAGGACGAAGGTACGCTGCTCATGTTGTCTGTAGTTCTACCATGCCTAGAAGGTCAATACCGCAGTTCGATCGCGTCCGCATTGTTACTTTGTGTCAAGAAGGGCTCTCAACAAGGGAAGTTTCCAGGCGTCTCAGAGTGAACCAAAGCGATGTTGTTCGGACATGGAGGAGGTACAGAGATACAGGAACTGTCGATGACAGGCCTCGCTCAGGCCGCCCAAGGGCTACTACTGTAGTGGATGACCGCTACTTACGGATTGCCGCTCGGAGGAACCCTGACAGCAATGCCACCATGTTGAATAATGCGTTTCGTTCAGCCACAGGACGTCGTGTTTCAACTCAAACTGTGCGCAATAGGCTGCATGATGCGCAACTTCACTCCCGACGTCCATGGCGAGGTCCAGCTTTGCAACCCCGACACCATGCAGCGCGGTACAGATGGGCCCAACAACATGCTGAATGGACCCCACGGAATTGGCATCACGTTCTCTTCACCGATGAGTGTCGCATATGCCTTCACCCAGACAATCGTCGGAGACGTGTTTGGAGGCACCCTGGTCAGGCTGAACGTCTTAGACACACTGTCCAGCGAGTGCAGCAAGGTGGTGGTTCCCTGATGTTTTGGGGTGGCATTATGTGGGGCCGACGTACGCCACTGGTGGTCATGGAAGGCTCCGAAACGGCTTTACGATACCTGAATGACATCCTCCGACCCATAGTGCAACCATATCGGCAGAATATTGGAGAGGCATTTGTCTTCATGGACGACAATTCTCGACCTCATCGTGCACATCTTGTGAATGCGTTCCTTCAAGATAACGACATCGCTCGACTACAGTGGCCAGCATGTTCGCCAGACATGAACCCTATCGAACATGCCTGGGATATGTTGAAAAGGGCTGTTTATGGACGTCTTGACCCACCAACCACTCTGAGAGATTTACGCCGAATTGTCGTTGAGGAGTGGGACAATTTGGACCAACAGTGTCTTGATGAACTTGTGGATAGTATGCCACGGCGAATACAGGCATGCATCAATGCAAGAGGACGTGCTACTGGGTATTAGAGGTAGTGGTGTGTACTGCAATCTGGACCACAAATGCTGAAAGTCTAGCTGTATGATGGTACAACATGCAATGTGTGGGTCTCATGAGCAATAAAACGAGCTGAAATGTTGTTTGTGTTGATCTCTATTCCCTTTGTATTTAACGGTTCCGGAACTCTTGGAACCGAGGTGATGCAAAACTTTTTTTGATGTGTGTATATAGGCTATACACTATATATATATTTTAATCTCATATACATTTTTTTCAGGTTATTTTATGCATGCCTCAGTAATTACCAGTGGCGGCCGGTGGTATATAAAGCTGGGTGCACCAACATTTCTGATGTCGCAATTTTATATGGGAAGTTTACACATGTAACAAAAATGAATTAACGTTAGATAAACTACAGTTCTATAAAACTGAAATACATGGGTTTTCAAAAATAACTGTATGTTCGACAAATAGACAAATTGGCTCTTTTGGGCTTCTTCCTATAGGAATCCATAAACAATCAGATGCATGTATTTAAGCCCTATGCCTGAGTTAATGGGAAGAATTTTAAACACAGCAGGTTGTCTAAAGTTGGATCTCAATCTCCGGGATAATAAACATTCTCAACATAAAAGCATGGCAACCAAAAAGTTTGTACGTTAACGAAAATGGTATTACTAACAAAGACGGGCACATATTCTGCATAAGGATAGGATTTTTATCATTTTAAATGATCTTGTCGACTTCGTAATTACGCTGGGGACTGGTGTTACGTTACGGTGACGGGACGAAATGTACCGAGAATGCACTGAGGTATGTGACGTCACAGTACTGGTTGAGCTTTTTCCTTTCCCCGCGCGCTCCGGTGAGCGTGACGTCATCTAGCCAGCTACCTACTTTGACCTTGGTTTTCACTTGCTAACAGAATTTGAGTTCACGCAGCATTTGTAGCATTTAAAATGATATAAAGTCTAGTCTTGCAGACTGACTATCAGTCTTTTTTTTTACTATAGCTTGAACCCCATCAGAGGAACCAGCCACGAAGAGCGCTCTGTCATACGTCTGCGCAATTCATTTTTGCTGAGTTTTATTCAATTTCTGCTTCTTTAATTCATCCAGTAAACACGCTGCTAATGTGTGTGCATCATGTTTTGTTTGCCTCTTACTACGTATCGGTACACAACAGCCTTCTGAAATATGTTTGAAATATCACTAGTTTCATCTGCTATAATGGCTAATATTTCCGATTCCTTTATTTGCTTTGATACTTCTTCTTCTTGGCAAACCTCCAACATAATCTGTAAAAGTTAATTTTGAATTGTTTTGGACGTTCCTTTGAAAACAGTTGCCCTTACCAAATGACCTTTAACACAGCATCCAACTCAGCGCTAAAATTCATTAGTTCTCTCAAAACACCTGGATTTGTTGATGTTACACTTTCATCATGATCACGCAAGGTCAGTTCGAAAGAGCCACAGAAACGAATACAGTTTATTACAATATTTAACACATACCTATTGTGCCTAACTTCTTCGTTATATTCCACAATTTACCTTCTATAGGCACTGTCCAATTGTGCAGCTTCGTTAACAGTTCCAAAAAGTGTCAATTTCAAACAGCTGAAGATTGGTTGGTTGGTTCCTCAGTTTAGGAGCTGCGACAACGCAGTCATGTAGCCCCCTGTACTTTGGGTGTGTGGAGAAACTGTCTGATAACCAGTGTTAATTGTGATGGCTGTATTAGTGAGTGTTATCTGTTTTTAATTCAAGTGAGGACTGCAGGCATTGAATTTCAAGCAGTTCCTACTTTTGCCGCCAAAGGCTACCGTAAACGACTACTAGTTTAGAACTTGGTTACTAGACGCCACCGCAGTAGGCTCCTGGCGACGAACGTTGGAACCTAAGAGCATTGTTCAAATTTTTAACCTATAATTTAGCTTCACACAGGTGTAATAAGTGGAAGGTTCTTTAACGTGTCACAAATCTATGACATGGGACCGCCGGCTTTACTTCCCCTCCGAAAGAATGCATACCGAGGGATTTTTAACGCTCTTAAAAATCCGACGACTTTGGCCGGGTTTGAACCCGCGATCTTGGGCATAGAGGCTCAGCATGCTACCAACTACGCCACCGAAGCCGCTCAGCTGAAGATTCATGTTTCTTTATTTTAGGGATTAGTTTCCGTAACTCCTTTGGTCCACGTGGATTCTCCACCAACAAACATGGAAAACAGAATAAAGCGTTTTTAAATATCGCATTCACATAACCAATTATTATTGCCTTAAATATCTCCTTTAAACGCCCTCGTATACTTATATTTTGTACAATACTTATCCGGTAATGGTCTTCCGAGTGTTTTTAGTGTAAGTTTATCGTCATCAGAAAGCTGGGAAAACTGCCTAACTAGTAAATTACTTACTCTATTAATTTTCACTCACACTCCACAATACAAATAATGTTTCAAACTAAACATTCCGTTAAAATAAAATACTAACTTACAAGATGCACAGATGATAAATCGGGGTGCTATATCGAAAAGTGGCGCGAAAGGCAAACTAACAAAACACTGAATTTGGTAGCCTAGAAATTTCGTGGTGAATGTATAGGTCTACTCACAATCAACCAAACAATTATAATAATACTACTACTAATAATAATGCAGTTATGTATCTGCCTGGAACCAAAATACTCAAATCAACTAAATACAGAACTAATCGCAACCCAAATCCCGCAAGAACAAGAGTGGTAAAAGCAAACATAAACCGCTACAGTACACCAACAATACGTCGCAAAATAGTTCAGCCAATTATCTACTGTAATTATAGCAATGGTGGCGTTCTTAGGCTCGCTTCGCAGAACAATTGACAAAAATATTAAAAGAAGTTATGATGAGAAAACATCTAAAAATAATTGTGTGTGAACCAACTAATGTCTCCCTATGAAATTCCGATATTTGTACTGTTGTGGGTGGTGTAGCATTCCCTAGTGGTGTGGGAAAGAAACTACCCTTCAGGGGCAGATGACCTCGTAGTTCCGCCCCTTAAAACAACAATAACTAACTAACTAACTAACTAACTAACTAACTAAACTACCCTTCGCGGGGTAAGAGAAATCGAGGGTGTTGTCATTTCCAAAGAGTGGTGTAGTCTAACGGTGCCATTTGGAACTGAGTGTTGCCAGGGGGCAGCTCGTCTGCAACTCCCTACTACCCATGCTGGCCAGCAAGCTACAGTATGTACAAGCTTGGCCTCGTCCCTGCCGGCCGCGCTGTCTACTTGGGAGTCGCCACAAGAGAGCTAACCCCCTGGAGTTTGATTTGAAGGCGGGAGCTTTTATAGGTACAGTGTGAAGCATTAGGATAAATAATATCAGAATATCGATGATTTTAACACATTTTTGAGTGCATTAGATCTATAAAACTAAAACATTAAAGGAAAAGAAACGACGAATTAGGTGTAAAATTATTGGGAGTTGTGCAACGCTGCAACAATGTCACCAGCCGCCACTGGTAATTACGATTACTTTGTGGTGGCCAACTGAAAAATAATACAGCATCAAAGATGTAGAAAAATACTATCAAAGATGTAATGTTCTAACAATGTTGTATGGTGGAAATTGTCAATAAGAGAGACTCTTCACACTGACAACTACTACTGATGCCAAATGACAATACATATGCAATCAAACAGTGGAATAATATGTTAAGGCATCATTTCTCTACCTTAGTTCATGGACTCCTGGGGTTTGTGGGAGTGACAAAAGGCACCAACAAATGTTCATATTCTCCGTTTCTCTCAAATTTTCATGAATTTAATCTCAGACTCAACTGAGAAGAGGGACCCTGCAAGTACTGTTAGCTGGTTGAAGAACAAGTACGGAAACAGATTCGAGTCATATTTATGCGTGTCTGCATTCGAGTCCAATCACAACAAACAAACAAGTTCAATACAGACCCAGCCTATCACAAGGACAGTTTCAAGTAGGTTGAACATATTTTCATATAAGTTTGTTTCTATGAGAAGGGTTTTATGGTGTTTTAGAAACAAAATTACAATTTCAGCAACATGAATGGCCCTGGGGGTTCTCTCAACTTGCAACAGAAATGAGCATTAAGGTAATTCTTGGTAGCAACAACGGCCAGGCATTGAGCTCATCACTCCATCCCATCTAGTGCCAATATCACAAAAAGTGGAAGCTTCTACCTTCTGCTACTCCATGGGCCTCCATGACCTGTATTTGAGACTCGCTTTGCTTAGTATTTTTAAAGATTATACAAGTATGATATATTGGTTTTAGGGGTACGGTACCTTACAAAACATTAATTTAATACTGCAATCACTTTGTGCAAGGCAAAACACAATGGTCAAAATTAAGCAAATATTTTATGGGGGGGGTCTACCGAAACATAAGAAGATATTTTTTGTGTGTGTGTGTGTGTCTGTGGGTGGGGGAGGGGGAGGGGGTGGGGGAGGAGGGGGAGGGGAGGGGGCGGCGGCTCTGAATCTTTAAAGGTTGAGAGCTACTGCGTCAGGGCATATTCATAGGGAACACATCTGCAATTTTTATGTGAGATATGTCAGGAAGGAGGCCCAGCAAACACTCAGCAGTGGTGGGGCTGACATACATTAAATACATCCAAGATTTATGTGTTATCGTTGATTACAATAAAAAGTTAACTCATGTAGTCTACTGGCCTGGTGCAAGTCTTCAAAAGGCTTACAAAGCTAGCTTGTTAACAATGTAGTTCCACTACCTCATACCAGAATCATATAATGATAATGATAATTGTTACCTTAAGGGGCCTAACATCTAGGTTATCAGCCCCTAATGAAATGTGAATATTATAATGGTTGTTTCAAGGGGCCTAACATCTAGGTTATCGGCCCCTTATCGAAAGAGGAGATGATGATGATGACGATGATAATTGTTGTTTTAAGGGGCCTAACATCGAGGTTATCGGCCCCTAATGATCTGGGTGATAGCGAAAATGATAATGAAATGGAAACCAGAACAAAATTATCTGAGACGGAAAATACGTACAAAAAGGAACTCAGATGGAAACAACTCACAATATGGTCTTACAGAAGGGAAGTTAGAACGAAAAGTTGCACAAAAAGAATAGATTAAAAAAGACCCACGAAACGTAGGCTAGATTCAAAATACGTACAAAATGCAATGTAGCGTCGAAATACTTACAAAATGCAACTGAAATTCAAAATACTTACAAAATGCAAATGAGATCGAAAATACGTACAAAATGCAATTGAGGTTCAAAATACTTACAAAATGCAATTGAAATTGAAAATACACAATGCAATTCAGATTGAAATAGGCCCTATCCCAGTTCCAATCCAAATCATTCACAAAGTGCAATTGAAATTGAAAATGCTTACAAAATATACGGTAGATTCAAAGGACTCATGTGGATTGACAATACTTACAAAAAGCAATTTGACAAAACGTAATTTAGATTCAAAATACCCACAAAATGCAATTGAGAATCAAAATACGTGCAAAAAGCCCGCCAAACAAAATGCAATTTACATTCAAAATTCGTGCGAAATGCGGTTTTGGTTGAAAATACTTACAAAATGCAATTGAAATTCAAAATACTCACAAAGGTCTCTCCGCCATATTGAAAGACTTACTAAAAAGCAATTTAGATTGTCAATCTTTACAAAATGCAATTGAGGTTGAAAACAATCGCGAGATGTAATTTAGATCGAAAAAACATGCAAAAAGCAACGTAGATTAAAAATGCCTTAAAAATCGCTAGAAGGGAATTTAGATACACGGTGAACGAAGTAACAAAAACAGTGCGGGAATCTTAGAGAGAAAAGTAAATATAAGGTAATGAAAAGAGGAGAGGAGAGGGGAGAGAGGAGAAGGTCCGCCCCAAAGGTAAGGGACAAAAGGGGAAAACGGACCCAGCTCAGGAATCCCTTGAGGTCGCCAACTCCCGAACTCACCAGCCGTGAGCCCCTGAGGGTGTAGCATTATCTACGGTGCACCAGAAGAGGTGGGGCTACATACACCCTGCCTCCTTAAGGGCCTTGAGCACAAGGCAGGAGGTAAAAGGAAAAGAAAAAGAAGGCTGACCCCTCACAGAAGGAGGGTATCAGGAAAGATAAGACAAGGGCCAATTGAGGCGGGAAAGTGAAAGACTCCCTAGGCCTCGGATAACCATACCAGAATCAAACCCAGGACCTTTGGATCTGGAGTCTCAATATGTAACTGAGACCACAGAAGTTGACCTTTGGTTTACTATAGTGCATGAACATGAGCACAAGTAATTTTATTAGTTGTCTCTGACCGGGAGTAGGAACGATCAACTCTCTTCAGACCCATTTTACATTTATTGCTGTTTCACCCAAACTCCGCTGGTTTGTTCTCGACGAAGGATGTGCTAACATTGATTTCTTGCTGCATATTTGAATGACAACAAGTACTTATTAGTTAGTGAGTTATTGTTGTTTTAAGGGTGAAACAGTGAGGTCATCTGCTACTTTATTCTTTACAGAACGTCGAGCAAGTACAATTTACTCCCACCATTAGAGATTTAGAGGGCTTTTCTCCTTCTTTTCTTCGGAGACGGGGATATGACCTAGAAGTTGTCCGTTACTCTATGAACCAGACAGTGACAGACTATGAACGTGACAGTAGTATAATGTAGTTTGATGTTTTTCAGTCGGTCAACACGATTGTACCCAATTGTGGGTTATTACCTAATCCTGAAAAAAAAACAAAAAAAAAACCATGAGATTAATAAATAATGAAAAACATCAAACTACGTTTACTAAGGCAACACTGAAAAATGGCTTCGAACACCATAACAGCAGTATAACATATTCACAACCTCCATATAATCAGCTCTGATTACATTACCATGTTCGGTATGTCATAACTTTGCTTCTTATATTTTTGGACAAGATTTATGAGATTAATTTGCCTCATGATGTCAATGTTCACTATTCATACTCCACCCACAACCAAATGGTCGAAGATAAACTCTAAACCATTCATACAAGTACTGTAGAGTAAGTACAACATACACTAGCAAACAAATGTTGAGTCTGGCCTGGGAAAGGCTCGTACCACTGCCTTTGTGTGGATTCTAATAAGTCCTCAAGGTCAAGTACATCTCTTATTAGTGTAACGAATGACCCCTGTACATCAGCCCTACACAATGTAAGGAAAGGAAATTACACATGGAAGGAGAGGAGGCCAGACACAGTGTTTCTTCAGACGAGTAGAAGTGTTCGATGAAACCTGACAGATTTTCAAGCTCTTTGCACATCCAATGATTTAAGAGCAACCCCAAGCATACAAAAAATGAAGTCTGCAAGGAAACTACAGTATCACTAGAAAACAGGCTGTCATACAAGTGGATACTTTCACAAGAGCCACTTCCAGGAGTACGTAATGCGACTGATGACCCAAAGGTCATAGGTTCAATTCCTTACTCAAACAAGAAATTTAATTCTGGTCTGGGCGAGGTTTCAGCTAACCCAGTTTTTAAGGGACAATCCCATATTTATGTAAACAGGCCTGCATATATACTTCATGTCTGCATCATGTTTTAGGAGTATCAGAAATAAAGTAGGTACTTAATTAAGAAGATAAAAAAAATGAAGGTGGCAGTGGAGTACTCGCCTTCCGTGAGTAAACCTGCAAAAAGCAATACAGCTCTGCTGTGGGGGGCTGCTGTCACTGCGCGGTGGATACATCAAGACTGGCTGGAAGCGCATTGACTTGTGTTATGACCTTCGCCCAGTGACGTATTGGCTATCACCCCCAGTCCCTCTCCAACAGTGCTCCGAGCATCACTGCTAAGTACTCGCGTGTACTCAAACTCATGGATTTGGAACAGCCTGTTATAGATTATAAGTCTCTTGGCCTGAGTTTGAAATTCAGCTTTTCCTCCATTTAGAGAAAGTAGGCCTCTTCACAGAATAACCAACTCTGCATAAAAAATTACATGTAAGATTATTGATCTTCCCTATCCTTGTCTTGAGATTTTGATTTTATATTTACATCGTGATCACCACACAACCCTGGAAATGAGGGCTGGAATGGGGTTCACACCCGAGAACAACTGAGAAGAGATGGGTTCTATTTCCATCTCAGCCATCCTAAATGTGAATTTCCATGGTATTCCACTTCTACTCCAGGCAAACGATCAGGATGGTACCCAACTTAAAAGCCCAGGCTTCCCAAAAACACATGCACAAATCTAGCACATGGGGCTGATGACCATGATGTTCAAGCTCCTAAATGATATATTATCATGAGACTTCAGTTATTATTTGGTTTTTAAATAGATCTCTCTCCAAGTACATCTGATTAAAACTTACCTGGATATCTGAAGAAATGTTAAATGTCTGATCAGCTATTTTGGCACTGTCTGAAGCAAATGAACCAATGGAGAGGAAATCTTCCATCAATTCTTCAGCCTGCAATAAGAGAAGAAAGATACAAATTGAGAAATGTCAAAGAAAGTACAATATTATTACTTTTAAATCTACTTAAGGATCTTACATTCGCCAGGACATACTAAGCATTGCCACACCCTGGAATTGTAGACTCATTGTTGACCTTTAGAGACAATGAAGCAAGAAAAGTTTCTAGAAAAATGGATTGCTGAGAGGCCTATTTGTCACATAACATGTACCCATTTCTCCACATGGCACCAAAAGACTTTGAACGTACAGTACAGTTAACTCTCCCACTAGATTGTATTCCTCACATTACCGTAAGTTTTAAAACATGAACAGAAGAGATTCAAGAAATTTATGGTGCTACCCAAGGCTAATATCAACACACCTAATTTTAAATGAATGGTATCTTTCAGTCAGCAAGGAATACCATTCAAAGTTTCCAGTATTCTACAGCTTATGTTGGGTATGTTGTAAGATGTGTAAAATGTTTCCTCTGTTCCTTAGCCACCCACCATACAGTACACTAGGATAGGCCAAGAATTCATCACATGCACAAAACCACTGCAGTTATTTTTAACAAAAGTTACTCACGGGACCTCATCCTCAACATTTTCCTCCGACCTCAGAATGATATGGCAGCTGGAGATATATACTGTATATAAGGTATATTTACTTCTCTACCATTTCAATTAAAAATATGGCGATTTTGAAACTGTCAACATGGAAACCTAACAAATCAAGATATTGGGAATTAACAAACATTGTCAATTTTATTTGACATTCCGTTTTTGCAGAACAAGTTATGTCATACGGAAACAATTAATATTGTTTTTTTAAATGATCATTATTTTAGTAGCTCAGGCACCGTTGTATTATTTGCGCGCCAGGAGAAGTCAGCAGTAGAACTTGACATTACCGACTACTTGGGGGAAAAAATTATAGAAGTACAGTACTGAAATTAGCCAAAATACCTGTGCTAATGGTTAGGAAAAAATCTGGAGATGATGTAGTAATAGATGTTTACTCCTCCGCAGTCGATAGCTTGCCCGCCCTCCCCTTTTCTGACCACGACTTATAGTCTATAGATGAAATTCCAGCTGAGGCCGCCATTATACGCCTGGTTTAGTAACAAGTAGCCTACAGTATTGCCAACACCACACATTCGGCACTATTTCATATCCGGTATCGAAAAGCAAAAAAGTGCCGTTCTAGCCCAATATTTTCATTCAGACCAATGGCTAGACCCATGGTTTTTGTCACGCACGGTGGAGGTAGACACGCATCAATAATTTTCATCCAAACCAATGGTTTTTGCCTAGTTCAATATTTTCATCTAGACCAATGGTTCTTGCCTAGACCAATAATTGTTAGGCGTTGGCCAATATAAGCACCTCTGGTTTTTGTCACGCACATTGGAGGTAGTCAACGCATCAATAATCTTTATCCAGGCCAATGATTTATATTTTCACATGTGTCGTGTAGTGTATTTTGTGTCGGACATGTTGGCAAGTGATAGGACGTGATGTGTAGTAATAGATGTTCACTCCTCCGCTGTCCATAGCTCGCCCGCTCTCCCCTTTTCTGACCACGACTTATACAAATGAAATTCCACCTGAGGCCGCTCCTCAAACATGGCTGCCGTCGTTGAATGAGCAAGAAATAAAAATGTTTATTTCCGGTGCAGCAGTGATAACTGACAGTAATTTTATTTCCTTACGACTCCCAGGTAGGTAAGCATAGTCTACTCCGTACCGGCCATGGAGGCCCTGGGAGTAGTGGAAGGTAGAGGCTTTCACATTTTGTGACATCGGCACTAGATGGGATGGAGTTGTCAGCTCCATGCCCAGTCGTCTTTGCTTCCAGGAATTACCCTGGTATTCATTTCTGGTGTAGGCTAAGTGAACCCCAGGGCTATTTGCGTTTCCGAAAGTGTTAGGTTTGTTTCTAAAATCCACTAAGTTACCTGGAGAACCCACTCCCTTTCAGTTAGAAGCTCAGCGCCTCTACCGACTGCGCCACGCAGCCCCCTAAGGTATGTATATATTTTAAATACGGTAATCTGCCAGGTAAAAGTGTAAAAGCCAGGAGTAGGAACCGGCAAGAATTAATAAGTCAGCTGGGTTTGAACTGCAGATGCCTTACCGCGTACTGCGTACTGCGTACTGCGCATGCCAAAAACATCAAGTCGGTCACTGTCAGCTTTACAGATCCAGAGCACTTATTTTCTATTTCTTTGTACTCTGCAAACGGGAAAAAATATTGAAGGGGCCTTCAGTGACAGATTACACTGCATACTTAAAGCCAGATAAACAACGAGCACCATATGGGAGGTACCGTAGCAGCAACTAACTGCCGATAGAGTTAGGTCAGGAATAGACGTGCGTATAGCCAAATCCGCTCCCCGTCACAGTGTGTCGAATGGACTTACCCTGGCGAGCAGATATTACAGTATTACCGGGTGAGTTAGCCGTGGTCGTTACGGCATGACTGCTGGCAGTCGCTCACATCCGGGAGGCGAGGAGGTTCGAATCCCCCCGCCGGCAACCTTGAAGATGGTCTTCTGTGGTTTCCCATCTTCCTTCCAGGCAAATGCCGGGGTTGGTCCCTAACTATAGGCCACAGCCGCTACCTTCCAACTCCTCGTCCTTACATCCAAACTTTCCTCCCCAACGGTACATGTAGCTCACCCATCGGGTGTCCGTCTCGAAGAAGCTACAAAACTGGCGAGCCGAACATGTCCTTGGACACTCCCGGCACTAACAGCCATACGCTAAAAAAGTATTACGGCTCAATTAAAATATAAGCTAGGCCAGATCTGCCCAGGTTAGCTAGCAGTAGCTCTATACCACAGAGCACTTTCCTCTGCTCCACAGGCATTTATTGTTCACACACGCAACCTCTAGACATAACAGTAACAGTGAAGGTGACTAGAAGCTACGAAAATTCTTTTAAACTACTGAAATTAGCCATAAATACCTTTTGTAATGATTCAAAATTGACCTGGAAATTATGTAGTTCACTCCTTCGCTGTCTATAACCCGCCCGCCGTCCCTTTTAATATCACGACTTATAGTAAAATTCCAGCTGTGTCGGCCATTAAATGCGTGAATTATGCACAAGTACCGTACAGTATTGCCAACCCCACGCATACGGTACTAATTGTATAGGCGGTTTTGTAAGGGTTTTGCCTAGACGAATAATTACTAGGTAGCGCGGCGCAGGCCATATACAGTATGTAGGCCTACCCCTAGTTTTTGTCACGCACAGTGGAAATAGTCACGCATAATCTTTCTGTAGACCAATGGGTTTTGCCCAGCGTTGGTGTATTTTATATCATATATGTTGGCACAGTCAGTGCCTGTGAATGCTGTGAAAGGTTCAACTCATAGGGTTAGGACTACTGTTCTGACTCAGTGAGGAAAGCAATGGCAAACTACCTCACTCCTCTTCTTGCCTAGAACGCCTCAAAATAGCGCTGCCTTGGGTTTTTGTGGGTATCTACTCACATAACGTAACGGCGGTGCTTTTTGAGGATCCAACCAGCCTTCGGGCTGACTACCTAACAGACACAGACAGGCAACACTACCGTGACGTCAATGTGACGCCACTACCATGACGTCAATGTGTCTGTCTAGATAACAGTTGAACAAACCACATGCGCTTGAAGAACATGGCTGCCGTCGTTCAATGAGCAAGAAACAAAGACACATATTTACGCAATTAAGCACATATTTCCAGTACACTAGTCACAATGGATGGAAATTTCAATTGGTATTGTCCCCTGGAAAGGTATGAAAATCATATATTACCCAAGTGGAAGTGTAAAAGTCAGGTGGGTTGGAACTGCAGATGTCTTCCCGCTCACTGCGTATCACGCATTCCAAAATCATGAAGTTGGTCACTACTTGTTTCACTCACTCAGCACATTCCTTCTTTCACTGGCTACGTGTCGTCTGTTGCGATAACAACCATTGGCATGCGGGAAGCCGATATATTTAGTTTGGAATAGGCGGACCGCGCATGCGTATTACAAGAACACCCCCCCCCCCCCCACACACACACTTCGTCACAGCGTGTTGAACTGCTATCTCCTGGCGCGATGACAATACATATAAACATACTAGCAACCCGCCCCGACTTCGTCCGGTATCTTAAACGGTTTACCTAGCGTAAGCTTAAAAGGCACACGGACGGCAGGTTTTCTTCGATTCTTTCCACTGAAATCGTTACTGAGCGGCTTTCTTTATACCAAACACAGAACAACCGAGCATGAGGGAAGAGCCAGATTCGCTCGCTCATCCCGCCAGCGAACAGAATAGCGCGGCGTTGCCTAGATAACCGTAAGCCCTCGGCTCGCATTGCCGTAAGAAATCTCTCTCTCCGCGCACGAAAATCACTATATATATATATTTCCTGAAGGACATCCGCCCGGCATTCCGGGAGACCATAAAGATCCAGAATACAGTGTAGGTACATTGTTGGCTCTACAGTACAGAAGTCATTACGATATACCATATAAATGGTTATGTAGCATGTTCAATTATTTTGATGATCATATGTAACAGAGCTTAAAATTTTGAAGCTGACTGTCCAAACCCCGTTACGCTACGACCAGCCGTTTGGGAGATAACATCTGCCCTTGAACTAAAGGGATAATTAGAGAGAGAATGATTTACTGTCCCCGCGCCAGCTCTGAGGACGTTGGGTATGAGGTAAGGGGGAGGTAAGGGGAGCGGGAACAATGAGTGAGCGAGGGAATTCCGGACCATTCTTATGCTTATACTACCTCAGTGGAAACATGGACTTGACTGTGTGGTTCTCATAGTGTTATGTCGGTGTGAAAGAAAAATATAGTTGTGCATTCTGAGGGTCGTGGTATCATAAGTAACTTTATTGTAAAATGTCATGAAGAGGCTGAAAACAAACATTTTGCTTTCACAGTAAACCAGGCGACACGAAGAGCTACTCACTATGCTGGTGAGTCCGAATCTTTTATTAAAAAGATACGGAAGGAAACGAGGGAATTGGCTGAAAGTGGCGAGGGTAGTGTGCTGTCCACTCCGGGTAAGAGACGAAATACTAGGCCATCACACACTGAGGTGAACATTGATGATTTTAATAAATGTGTAATTCGTCGTGCTATTCAAGCGTTTTATGTGGAAGAAAAACGTGTTCCTACCATTCCAAAACTCCTGCCTGTGACACAAGGCAAAATAACTTTCCCTTGGTCACACACTTCACTGCGAAAAGTAGTAAAACAAATCGGTTTCCGGTGGGAAAAATCTCAAAATCCGAGGAAGATTTTAATTGAAAGACCTCACATCGTATCGTTGCGGCACGACTATCTAGTGCGAACAAAACAACTCAGGCAAAGTGGGCAACAGATAATTTATCTTGACGAAACTTGGATGGATAGCAATTTAACTTTTGGAAAGTGCTGGCTGGCAAAGTGAGGAAGTATTTGGAGTACAAGCTAACGTGAATTCAGGTAATAGGTTAATAGTGGTTCACGCTGGGGGTATAAACGGATTCATAGAAAATGCTCTCCTCATCTATAAAGCCCGTACGGCAAGTGGGGATTGTCACGGGCAGATGAACAGTGTGAATTTCATTAAGTGGGCCACCGAGAAGCTTGCACCCAATCTACCACCTTCATCTGTAGTTGTGTTAGATAACGCACCCTATCACTGGACACAGATAGAAAAACCACCCACAAAGTACTCTGTGAAATCAGATATGATATCGTGGTTACGCAACAAAGGAGTTACTTGCGACGAGTCTATGAGGAAAGAGGCACTATATAAATTAGTATAATAATAATATCGTACGGCCTCGGGTGCCGGGTGCAAGCTTTGTTATTCGACACCCAAAGGGTAGCTTGCATGTCAAATTTCGTTGTTCCTTGAAGCACTATGAAAGTCAAGGAGGTTAGCTATCTAAGCTCTTTGAACACTATAGCGCTTTCTAGTAGAGAAATGAGGAACTTAGTGTTGGCGGAAACTCCCGAGATTAATTTTGCCATTATAAACACGGCCTACTGAATTCAAATGGGTCCTTTGACATGCCAACATCGTATGATATGGTGTCGTAATTTTTGCCGCCTTTCAAGAATCACTTACCACGGCCAGGAGCGAACCTGCAAGCTTGGGGTTAGTAGACCGACACGTTGACCACTCACCCGCCGTTGCAAGCATAAATTAGTAGAAGTGGTTAAACCAAAAGAGAAATTGTTTAAAATTGACTTATTTGCAATCCTTGGGACATACCGTGGTCCGCCTTTCCCCTTACATGTGTGATCTGAATGCCATCGAACTAGCTTGGAATAAGGTGAAACGTGTGGTGTGCGAAGGAAATGTTACCGGGTATTTATCCCTTCAGAAACTGAGAGATAACATCTGTAACCAATACTGACTGGGAAGGGTACTGGAGGAGTGTCCAGAAAGTAGAGGATGAATATTGGGAGAAGGACGGCATTGTCGCTGATGTCATTGATAGCATAGTGATACACCTGGATGTTGACAGTGATGATAGTGATTCCTCCAGTGGATGTGAGGATTCGAGTTCCGAAAGTGAGGCAGAAGAAGAAGACCAGGATTCTCCATTAGCAACACCGCTATTCTAAGGTGAGTACATGTTTATGCATTACTACGTCATCACTGGCTTACTCACTCCACTCCACATTCCTGCCAGGTTCTCAGAGCTGGCGCGGGGACAGTAGGTGTTGAAATATTTAGGTTCGCCGGGGAAGGAAACGAAGAGTGACAGTATTACTGTAGCAATTCAGTAGTTGAGCTTATAAAGACATAGCTACCTATAACCAGGCCTTGGCCACACCGAATTGCAACACCGCTTCGTTAGCGTCATACGTCCGGGTCCGGCCGTGTGCCTAGGGCAGAGAAGACATTGCTATCTCTCAATATTCTAATTTGAAATCGGGTTATTGGAAAGAAGTTCACTAATATGTATGGCCGTGGAAGGCGCGTATACTGTAGATGACAAAAAGAGTTTCTGATGTAAGTTATTTAATAATTAGTCAATAAAGCTATAAAACTGGTAAAATTACTTCACATAAATTTAACTTTACTAAAACATGACAATAATCAAATAAATACCTCATATAAGTGTTAACAATTTTCGTTTCTTACTTTCACTTGAGGTAGGCCTATTCAATGAGTCTGTCATCATTTTGGAGTAATTGTTCAGAAGAATGTTCGATGCAATTGTAATTATTAGCTTAACAGTATCACCATTTTCGTGTTTCCTCGTCCTTTGGGAACGTATCATTGCACATACCCTTCACTCTTAGTGCTGTCATAATTGGACTTACACCCTGGAGCTACTCATCATCTGTCCGGCATCTAAAGGTACCAGGAAAGACAGAATTCTTATTATTTATATTGATACGTTGCTGGGAAACAATTTACCTTAGAAAGCTAAAGTGAGGACTGGGAAAATCGAAATGAGTACACTGTCTATAAATAATAATAATAATATCGACTGGGGTAGCTACTCACGTGAGGAGCAAGGCCCTGGGACCCGACTATCTCTGGACTCGGAAGACCAGTGGGTTCGAACCCCATCGTCAACCGTTCTTTAATGGTTTTCCGTGGTTTCCTATTTTTAGCTCCAGGCAAATGCCAGCCACTGACGCTTCCATCCAATTCTTTGCCCAGTTTCAGTAATTGTAACTCTTATTAACTATTCTGGTGCGGTCGGTGTCAGGAAGAACACCCGGCCGTAAAAACCATTCGCCACATTTTAAAAAAAATCGTCTTAGTTCAACGCCAACCCCGTAGAAACGGCAATAATATGGAAATAATAATAATAATAATAATAATAATAATAATGATGATGATGATGATGATGATGATGATGACAAAGCACCATTAGACTTCTGAGAAATCTCTTGCCTCTGCTAATTACAGTAGGTAGCTAGGTAGGCTGCCTCCCCGTCATTAATATCTCATTTCCAGCAAGCAATCATATTCTGACATACGAAACAGAAATAGACGAAGGTAACTCCCTCGTGCAAAAATCGCTATCTATGTTTTAGAAACTAATTGGTACGCCCATATCAATGATGTATGTGTATCTGTTTTACTTACACTGCTTGAATGCCAACGAGGACATGAGAAAAGTAGCTATCGTAGGTCATGGTCGATCGAAATTACTGAATATTGACGAGAATTGTCAGACTCCGCTAGTACCAACGCACGATTGTTGTTCCAGGGTTAAGTTACGATAGAAAACACATTTAAATGTTAAAAAGTGTATGAAGCTTAAAAAATCATAATGCATGAAGCTTTAGAACAATGCAGAAGAGCAACCATGTGTGATAGAGTTCGAGAGATTACTATCATTTACACACATAGACCTGAGTGCTGAAGTTTTGAACTCATAATAATGTCCCTTAGCAAGCCGGGTGACAGTCTAACAGTTTTACACAGCCAGGCAAGAAATATAATTTCCAGTCTGTATGGTTTTTAGCCTACTTTTCACATTTTGCAAAAATGAGGAAAAAGTAGACTTATGAGATCGATCCGGGAAAATGTGTGTGTGTCTGTCTGTCCTTCTGTCTGTCTGGCTGTGTGTGTCCCCCACCCCCCTATCAACTCCTAAACGGCTGCAGCAATCAAAACCAAATTTAGTATGAGTAAAGATGGTCACCGGAATATCTCACGTCCATATTTGAAAATGATGTCAGTGCTACCAACTGCTGAAAAAACGCACTAGAAATTTGAGCTCCATGTTGGATATCTTGCAAGGTATGCATGGGAGCTATTCCAAAATTGGCACACATGTAGATAAGACTACTTCAGTTTAATTTCGAGGAGGCCAACCATGACAGTGTTGCCAAAATTATTTTAAGCCTTCCGATAGGTCCAATGTTTAAATGCATATAACTTCTACACTATCAACTGGATTTCAACCAAATTTTGTATGTAATATCTGTACATAAACATATATGACTGAGCGTATTCTTAAGAGCCACCAGGGCTGCCAACTATTAATAATTGCTCTCTCTATTTATTTATTTTATCCAAATACCAATATCAGAAAGTATGCAAGCCAACAGCTTTAAACTATGCACACGTATATTCTGACATTTTAGATTAATTTGGAGTAACTTATATACGTCAGTTCTACCAACATGATTATAAGCCTGCTGATAGCACCAATTTTTAAATACATGTAACTTCTATACTATCAGTTGGATTTCAACCAAATTTCGTATGTGCTATGTGTACCATAACAGATATGACTAAAGTATTGTTAAGAGCAATCAGGGCTGCCAACTGTTAATAAATGCTGTCTATATTTTTTACCCTAATATCAATATATCAGAAAGTATGCAAGCCAACAGCTCTATACTTTGCACACGTATAGCACCTGACATTCTAGATTAATTTGGAGTAATTAATACAAGGCAGTGCTGCCAACATGATTCTATGCCTGTTGATATGTCCAATTTTAAAATACATGTAACTTCTATACTAACAAATGGATTTCATCCAAAATTGGCACAACAAGATATCATAATATTTCAGATAATTTCTGACCAGCACACGCATGACATTGTTGGCAACATGCTTTTACGCGTGCTGATAGATCCACTGTCTAACTGCATGTAACGTCCATTGGACTTCAACCAAATTTTGTATTCTGTACCTTAAGAGATGGAACTAAGAATATATTCAGTCACCAGGGCTGCCAACTGTAGTGCTCTATTAGGCTACATTATACCAGGTATATTTTGAACTAATTAGATATTTCGATATTACCAACTTAATTTCGTCATTATTCTAGATAGGTTCATATTCTGTAGAATAATCATTGGCATGAAAAGTAGGCTGTATAGTTCTTCACGGAACTTCTTGTTTAAAGAAGCTTTCGAATACAGAAGTACGTGATAACATACATTTCACTGACAACCTGTGTTATTATTGTGCCTGCAATTGTGTGTGTGTGTGTGTGTGTGTGTGTGTGTGTATTTGAGGCGAGGAAACTCTCCTCTTCTCAGTTTTACCTCACGAGGCATAGTATGCTCCGTTCTCGCCCTGAGACAAGAACTAAATTTGTTGACTAAGTCGTGAATCGAATCCGGACCTTATGGGCGACAGCTAAGTATGCTGGCCACTACAACACAAGGTGGTCCCCGAAAAACGGACACTGATCCTATTTAATTGTTTTCTGTAATTCCTTTTCTTATAATGAATCCACAAGCAATATTACTCAAAATGACATGCGGTGTGGATTTGGTCATGTAAAAGAAGGTAATGTTGTTGTTTCATTTGAGGGGCTGGACATCTTGGGTCATTTAGCCCCGAGTATTTGAATGTGTAAAGGAAAAAAAGGAAGCTTGTAGTTTAACGTGACCGTTAATCATGTGATCATGAGCCACGGGACCTCCTTTTTACGTGGAATTCGAACCACAGGACATAGCATTGACCTGGAATCACTTGTGTGTGTGTATGTACGTATATATATAATATAGCCTATATATAATTGGTCTGATAATCTGTGTTATTGTGGTGTCTGTATTCGAGTGTGTGCACTTTTAATTCAAGGGAGGATTGGGAAGGAGGTGGCCGTGGCCTTAAGTTACGAATCACCCCGGCATTTGCCTAGAGCAGAAATTGGAAATTACTTCCAGGCTAGCTAAGGTGGGAATCGAACTCTCACCTCTTCTCAGTTTTGCCTCACGAGGTTAAGTGTACCCCATTCAAGCCCTCAGACCAGAATTACATTTCTTGGCAGAGTTGGGAATCAAACCCGGACCTCAGGAGCGTCAGATAAGAATGCTAGTCACTACACAATGAGAAGGACGCATGCACTAATAACTTTTGTGTGGCATCTTATGTACTATTATCTGCCTCATACCGTAATTGGAAGAATGTGCGGACTTCGTAAGCATGGATATTCGTAGGACTAGTAAGCCCTCATATCGTACGTGCATTTAGATTCGGAGCGCCTTGTGTGCAGGGGTAAGGTCGTGTCGTGAGTATACTGCGAGCGTAGAACCGTCTCTATACGGTACAGTACTGTTTGTAGAAAGTGAAAACCCAGTAGAAATGGTCGGAGACACTTCCAGAAAAGGGGGCGTGTACGCCTGCGGTACCATACTAAGTGATTGAAATCGCTGAGAGATGGCGTGCACATTGGCCCACCAGTGCCCTCTGTCGTGGAACCGAACAGGTCAGTGTTCCGCACAGCTCTGTCGGCGTGGGGCCGTCGTACCAAGTGAAAACGTGTAAGCAAGTGAAACGATGCCTCGCCGACAACACAGGGCGGACTATCAGCGGTTAAACGGGGCAGAATGCTCGGGCTCCGGGAGGCGGGTCTGTCGTTTCGGGACATTGCGGCTCGTACAGGGCACGCTGCGTCAACAGTAAGACGTATGTGGATCCAGCGGAGAGAGGAGGGCCGTAAACATTGACGACAGGGTACAGGACGACGCAATGAGACCACAGCGCGAGACGACCGCCATCTTCTCCGCATGGCCGTATCGGACCGAACAGCGTCGTCCTCTGTGTTGGCTCGACGTTGGAGCACTGCAACAGGGGTGGACATGTCTGCGTCGACGGTGCGGCGCCGTCTTTTGAGGGCTGGACTGGTAGCACGCATGCCACTGCGTCGGCTTCCATTGACTGAGAACCACAGACGCCTCCAACTACAATGGGCACGTGCACGCCGACACTGGCAGGCTGAGTGGCGAAATTAGTGTTTTCGGACGAGTCCCGCTTCAACCTGTCCTACAGTGATGGCCGCATACGCGTTCGACGCCGCCGTGGAGAACGCAATCAGGCAGACTGTATTGTTGAGCGGCATAGCGGACAAACACCAGGTGTTATAGTTTGGGGCGCAATTGCCTATAACAGGCGATCGCGCCTCGTACGTCATGCGGGCAATCTGAACAGTGACCTTTACATCAGGGAAGTTTTACAGTCCGCGGCACTGCCCCTTTTGCAGGCCGTTCCACAGGCCATATTTTAGCAGGACAATGGCCACCCACATGTGGCAAGGAATGTGCAAGCCTTCTTCGCAGAACGACGGATACCTCTGCTTCCCTGGCCTGCCCGTTCGCCTGACATGTCGCCCATCGAACATGTCTGGGATATGGTCGGTCGGTAACTTATTCGTTCAGGTCCACCTGCCGCCGCTGTTGATGCTTTGTAGACGCGCCTACAAACCGCGTGGGACGGTATTCCCCAGCAGCTTATTCAAGGGCTGTATGATTCCATGCCACGACGTCTAGTGGCTCTGAGTGTAGCACGTGGTGGCGCGACGGCGTACTGAAGATCGACCGTCAACGTGCATGAACCGGACTGTCCTTCTAATCAGTAATGTATTGCCATGTCCCTAATCTGTGGTATAAAGTGTCATGTGTTCACATGTCTTGTTCTTGGTGTTTCACTTTCTACAAACAGTAGTGTATGTTCGGTTCGACATATGTGTCCGAACAATTATTTTCTATTATGAAACTGGCTAAGTCTAAATCTCGAAGTACCTTGTCAGATCACAACCTAATACTGTATGCAGCCTCCGATTACAACGACCTAACATTGATAGACTAGTTCAAGAAAAACGAATCAGAAAGTGTCAGAAAATGCAAAGGAGTTTGCAAAGTGCAGGGAAAATGGCACGATGTTCAGTTCTATTTACGTTATAGCATGACTGCCCTTCACATTAACTACTTTTGTTACATATTTTTTGATAGGAGAGAGCCGAAATGTCATTGGTTATAATCTGTGATGAATTGTGTAATTGCAACAAGGAACATTAACATTACGAGATCCAAGGCGCTCAGTTCGTTGCGTTATTAACACCCGATATGTTTCCTACATTGCTGCATCTCGCATGCCTCAAACTAAATTCTCGTCCTCTGCGACAGCCGTACAAAGCGCGCTGAAGCCACACCAGCACCGCCTGGCCGCCTCTGCGCTAAGATGAGTGGTTTCCTTGCCCCGTATGGCACAAGATGCTGCAGCCTTACTTTCAGGGGTAAAGACCCTGACTTCCCTGAGTTAGGCAGTTGCGGAAGAAGCCATGTCTTCCACTTGTTCAGTTCAACTATTAAAATCATCGACCAACCTTTTCTAACTCTTTCCTTTGTACTATCCTGTTTCGTCCCATGCACATTTAAATTTATTGTGCAAACTTTAGTTGATGAAAGAGTAGTTTAGACTTGTTCTAAATGTGATGGGAAGCCAGATAAAACATACAACTGAGCCCTCATGATTATTTTTTATTTACCATACTGATCCGTTTAAATCATACTTCAATATGAACAGTAGAAGCCCGATATAACGCGGTTGTCGGGGGACATGTTTTACCCCCGCGTTATAGCGTACCCGCGGTATATCGAGAGTGAGCCGTATAATGAATAACTACGCATGGTAAGAACATTAAAAGTACATACTGTAAAACATTTCAGAAACTTGCCAAACAGGGTACAGCAATTAGACAAACTTAACTCAAACGTCGACCAAAGAATAACCTCGCGTGATAAACTTCCTTTCGTTTCGCCATTCTTCACACGATCAATAAGTTTTAGTTCATCATACACAAAATACGCTTTCCGTTTCTGAGACATCGCAACAAGCACACAGAAATCTAGACAATGAATGAATAATTTGATCTACATGATAGTTGTGCTCGTTTCGATTATTGCCAAGCACTGTTGCATAGTCACTTTGTTGACTGCGTCACAATGTTAACCGTGAGATGTGTAACATATTCAAAGCTTCTGTCTAGCAACTATCTTGATACAGTATGTATGTCAAGACCAACCAATGGTTGAGTTTAATTACGTCCATCTCATTTGGTTATTGTACAGAGAGCTTGACGTTTGCAGCAGTAAATTATACTGCAGAAACGCTACATGCAGACTATTAAGTTTTTGATGTGTAACATCTTTCCGCTCGGTTGCTGGATAGTTTTGTGGGAGTGATTTTGAAAATTGGGGACGGAAGTATATCGGAACGATCGAGCTGGCAGTGGTGGAAAACGGAAGTATGCACTGCCCGCTCGATCGAACGGAAGTGTACTAGCTGGCAGTGGTGGAAAACGGAAGTATGCACTGCCCGCTCGATCGATCGGAAGTGTACTAGCTGGCAGTGGTGGAAAACCGAAGTATGCACTGCCCGCTCGATCAATCGATCCAGCGGGCAGTGGTAAGACACAACTGGCAGTGGTACGAGAAAATATGAGCGCGCGGTGTCGGAAATTGATACCATAACGTACTCTCGGCCATGTGGAATGTATATGACATACTGAACAGAAAACGCTCATGCGAACTCTGGTGTCAAGTGATTGAAACAAATGACATGGTACATGTTCGAAGTCTTCGTATCAGTATTTAAATGGTAAAATGCCTTAATATCAAACATTGTAAGTAGTCGGCATTGCCGGTATTATGTTTCTGCACAATGACTATTCAAATATTAACCCACATAACGGTAGTGCAGTCATCAATATAATATAATCGTTGTGGTTATACGAGAATTGAGCAAGCCTTCATGAACTATTACTGAATACATTCTCTTTACTCACAAGAGGGCCTATTCATAAGGCATTTTAAACTCAATTTCACGCAGGAACATTATCGAAACAAGAAAAATATAAATGAAACTTAATTCCGTAATGCAGTATTATTGGAACGTGGCTATAAGTCACCATCTTGTGCACAAAATTTGCGTAGTCGAAATAGCCGTGGGGTTAGTGCTTATGACTGTGAATCTAGAGATCTTGGGTTCGAATCCCGGACGGGGTAGATATTTTTGCTACCAGATTATCATTTTAAACGATATTTATCATATCAATATGACTCATGTTAACAGAATCCATATGAAATTACGTGTTGGTCTGTGAATGAAGAGGACCTGTTTATAAGGAATTTAAGGTTATGAGCGGTGTCGCGTCTATTAATCTAGTTGATCCATATCGTATTCTTTATTTAGGCTAGTGCTGGTGGAAGCTACAAATCATCTAATAAAATGAGTTCCGTATTATAAACTACAATATCTGTAAAACACTCCCTTTTACAATAGATTAATATTTGAGCCAATGATAGTATAAATACCGGTGTATCAACAATTTCACGTGAGGTTACTTCTATGTCAGATGCTACACATCATATGAGACTACTGTAAGGCTCGTAATTTTTTTTCTTTAAGTTTATAAAATACCACGGAGAGTGCAAAAATCATTCATAAATTATATAGTATTTTATTTTGGGAGACATAGTTCATCCGCGTTATATACGAATCCACGGTATATCGGACCGCGGTGTATCGGGCTTCTTTTGCAGCACATTGGGTGTGACTGCACCACCCTCATCCCCACTACTGAAGAGCCTTAATCTCCATCTCCCCCATTGCCACAAACCCAGGGTTGATACATTACGAATTAATCAAAATATGAGTTAAATATTTTTGTATTTGCCTGTTGTCACAGACTAGTGCGAAATATGGCTTTTCACCGATGTTTACGTCTCATTTATGTTTTCTCGTTTTACCGCCAGACGACATCGTGATCATCTGCGCTGGTCGAGCCTGTCTGATAACCTGTGTTATTGTGCCGCCGTAAAAGTGGAGGCAGGATTCGGAAGTAGATAGCCGTGATATTGTGTTAGGTACTGCCCCCGTAAAATGAATTATAAGGGATGAAAATGGAAATAATACATTTTTTTCGAAGCCCATGATAAAATTTAACCAAGGAATATGATGGCTGGAACTTGGCAGAAACCAGTCGTGAGGCGACGTCGAGCAAGGAGGGAAATTCCGTCACGTGATTGTATTGCGCAATGGAAGTTTCTAGAAGCTTGAAATCGACCTAGCAACAGCGAATATTCCCAGGATTTGTTTAAATATTGTTATAAATTATCCCATTGGATATGAGCTTACAGCCAATAGGAAGAAGTTTTAGAGAAGACGGGAGTTCCAGCAACTAAATTTTTATGGATATTTAATTCATTTAAGCCCTTTGAGAGTGAATTTATATATTGGAAAAGAGAAGAATATGATAACAAAATATTGGAAATATTTTATAAGTCAATAGCAGGTCGCTATTGGAAGAAATAAGCGATTTGCTAGAGCCCGCGCGAATTCGAGAGGGAACTCGAAAAGGCGGCTAGAATCGGTAGACTTGGAGGGGAGACGCCAAGCACCGGAGCTCTTGTGTATCTGAACGTCGAAGAGGTCAGACGTGTGCGATTGAAAGAGAAAGGAGTTCCGAGTGTTTCACCGGTCTAGTAGAAGGTGACTCGTGGAGACAAGGCATGAGCAAGGGCGGAATTAGGAGACGACCGCGCCTTGAATCTAGGTGAAGTTGCGAGGATCGCATATACCGCAATCACTTCGGTCTGATCGGCTTCAGAGAATTTATTTCAACTACATATTGTAGCTGACTAGCTGATATTGTATATTACGAACTTTCAGAAGTTTAAGAGAAGTATTTCAGCAATTATAAGCAGTTTTGTGAAGCGCGAGAAAAGTGTTTCTTTCCAGCGCGATACGACACTTTGTCCGAGCGACTGCAGCTCAGGCGACAGCCACAAGTGAGTACGAGTGCATATTAATATTGCTTGTGTGCAACTGTATTACAACACTTAGGATGGAGATGTATTCCATAGTGAAGAAGAATATTCAGTCTAGTATTATGAAGATTATTATGGACTAAATTATTATGTGCGCCAGGAGTATAAGCAGATAGAAGCAATATAGTCAACGATGGAGCTTCGTTAGAGGAGACTGTTCGTGAATATCCACTTAGTGAGCGATCATGAGACTTGATGCACAACTCTATTCTAGTGTATTCTTGTCAAACATGAGCTCAACATTAACATCAGAGACTACAGAACGATGTTCAGATTCCATCTACATGAATGTTCGTTATCCGAGTGAGGTCCAAGACTTTCTCTTCAAATGCCTTTTGATATGGAAAGCAGAACTTTCGACGCTACTCACCGTTATGATGAGACTGTGCTGTGACGGAGATAGAAGAAACATCAAGATTATCAAGAGGTCCAGGGTTATCCCGGTCAAAATGAAGATGATGATTGGAGGCCCGCAGTTCGATTCCGGTCGGAGCTTGCTGTTTCCAGTGGGGGAATTCGTTCCATTCCTCAGGTCACGAGTTCGTGGAGACGAGCTAGGATCCAGCCCAGATCTTTGGGAGATGTAACATCAGAGTATTTTGTTATACTCTATCTTGATCTTCTAGACTTCTAGACCAGGTAGCAGTGTTCACTAACCTTGTAGTCAGAGCTTGTAGTGACATTTTCTGAGCAAATCCTTTATCCATTTTTCGACACTGTATTTATGTACTCCATGTATAGCATTTTTATTCTTCGAAATTTATTATAGTGATCGTCTTGCGATGCTATTAACTTCGTTCGTTAGCAATCCAGTTTCTGAACTGAGATTATTTACTTGTTCGAGGAACAAGCTTTTGTCATTTCCTTTAAGGAACAGAAATTTTATTTTCGACGTTTTTGTATTCATTCTGAATGCAGGTGATAGACATTTTCGTCTATGTTACCCATTAAATTAATTTTTATTAGTTTAATTTGGGCATTTTATTCGTCGAGAAGAAACGTCAAGAAAGAAGATCCTGGTAGTGATATATTGTGAAATATCATGTCACATTGTGGAAAAGAAACATTTAACGTGGACACGATTATTATCATCAGAACTCATAGACATTCGTTCTGAATGAAGAGAATACGAATATGACTAACTGTATGTTTTTATTGAAGAAAGCTATGAACTTTCAGTCATTTAATTTATTTGTAGCTAGAATCTTCTTGGAAGATTAATTATCATCCGACGTTAGGGTAGTTATCGTTTGATATCCTCGTCGTGATAGATATGATTTTGTGATTAAATATTTACGAGGAGAAATATCATGTCACGTTGTAGACATAATATTCCTTCCTCGATTAAAGTCGAACCCAGATGTGTGAAGATGAGATTAGTATTTTTATTAAATATATGCACGACAGTTTATACTTGTCAGAGTATCGTTTCAAGAGTATTAAGTGAGGAGGTCAGTATCGTAAATTCCAGAGGTCGTTAAGATGTATAAATTAATAATTTAACAATTGTTGTTATTGTTTATGAGACCAGCGATTGTGGTGACGACGCTGAGAAATTATGCCCTTTTGTAAGGAATGCCAGGTTGAAAGAAGTGGAATTGATAACCCTTTGATAGTGTTTTTTTATTTATTTCCGTATGTAGTTGGCATACGAGGTTATTGCGAAGGTGTGTTCCGCATGTTATAGTACAGTCATTGCGTGGGCATGACTAGGTTTGGGCAAGGCAATAAAGTGTGAGTAGAGAGTACTCCTTATTTTGTTATACACGGCCTGGGATTTAGAGAGGACAGGAAAGGTCACGGTTGAAATTGGAACGGGAATTGATGATGGCAGCTGTTATGCTATACTTTTATCGAGATTATGAAACCAGACATGTAACGGCATATGTTTCACCTTAAGTGGTCGAATGTATTTAAACTATTTTGACACCAGATCAGAGAGGAGAGACTGGTGGTGGTTATTTCTGGTGATGTGGAAGATTTTAAGGATCACAGTTCACTGTATTTGACATAACTGCTAGATCAGAGCGCAGGCTCGAGAGTATTTAGACGCTATTACTTTGAAAGGACTATAGCTGGAGCTATAAGCGTCATTATAAATTCATTTAGTGTTAACCTTTATTATTTGCCAATCGAGTGGATAACATGTTAGGAATAGGAAGTTTATAGTTTGTTTAACGTAGAGGTTAGAGTATGAATGAGTATGTGACTGTATGTGGTTTGTTTCTTGTTCAGTGCGAATGAAATGAACTCCATTGGGACGTCACAATGCGAGAGTATGAATGAGAGTGTGTGTAGAAGTTTTATGTCAGTAGCATGTAGGATTTGCGTGTAGTTCACGTATTTGTCTGACGTGAATCTGCTCCATTTTAACACAGCTTTTATTGTTATGGAGAGCACATTTGTGGACCAGGCGGGAATAGCGAGGACTTCTTTAAAACTCGTTTCTAGCCAAGGCCATAGTTCGGCCAGGCCGCACAAATGGGGAGAATTGTTGTGAACCGCACGGCTCGCGCTTTTTCTTTTTTTTAAACCAGCTAGACTGGGAATGCAACGGTGAATGTTATGTCATCGGACACGTGGCAAGGGTCGCGTGCGCCGAGCGCCCATATGTTCTTGGGAGCGGGCCAGAAGAATGTAAATACACAGAGGTGTGTAACCATTGTACAGCTTGATGTATGGACACAAGCTACACCAAATTTTGTCATAATGTTCATAGAACGCAGTTCTTTCAGTGGCGTTAGTGTAGAGATGAGCGAATGGGAGTGTGTATTTTATTTTGTTGTGTGAATGTTTAGCCTTAGTTTACATTTTGTTATTAAATCGTTTAGCTTTATTAGAAGCCGTGTCGTCATGAATTATTTTAGATATAAGGAGATGCAACTGTGAAACCCATTTTAGGTCCAGTGAGGCTGACCACGAGATCCCCGAGAATAAGGTAGGTGTTTTACCGCGAGCTAAGTGTATTTTTCATGTAATTCACAGTTGTATTGCAATTTCCAACCACGTATATTCGCGAGGGTCTAGTTGGACGTAGATCCTTGACTTGTATTTTGCGCCGGAGCAGTCGGGGTCTACGAATCCAGCCGTTGCTTCGGATATCCAACAGACCGCCTCTAGAATATACGGGGACAGTACCATCCCGGTATATGCCTGGAGTAGAAGCGGGAAACTACGGAAAACCAGGCTGTAAATTGTTCCTCTAGCTCAACAATTAAACCTATCACTTCGATGGATGTCAGATACTTTAGACAGAATAGGGCATGGTGGGTTCTCTCCGTACACCTTGACTGGTTGGTGCTCACTCGTTCCCATTGGGTCGATAATGAAGCAACTTTCTGAGCCAGCTGGGATGACGATCATGATCATTCATTGCCAAACCGTGGACCTCCTTTCCCACTCGAGTTTCGTTTCTCGCAGGACAGACGCTATTGAGAGTCTACATCATGGTCCCGAGCACCAAATATGCTAGAGACCAAAGCCAGTAGGTTAACTGGCACATTATTCAACCCCTTTAAGGCAAATCAGCGTCTGTAAAACTACACCAATACATCCAATATAGAAGGTAACTTCCTGGGAATCGAACGCGGGACCTCAGGTACGGCTACCAAATAAAGCTAGCCACCGTGCCACGATGCGGCAGTCTCATTTATGAGTAGGAAGCGGCCGTGGCCTTAAGTTAGGTACCTTCCCGGCATTTACCTGGAGTAGAAGTTGGAAACCACGGAAAACCACTTCCAGGATGGTTGAGGTAGGAATCAAACCCACAACTTCTCAGTTTTGTCTCACGAGGCTGAGTGTATCCAGTTCCAGCTCTCCAGACCAGAATTAAATTTCTTGGCAGAGCCGGGAATCGAACTTGGACCTCCGCGGTGACAGCCAAGAATGCTAGCCACTACGCAACCTCAATTACAAATACACACACTAGTACAGATATCACAGTGACACAGGTTATCAGACAAATTCCACATACACCCAAGTACCTGCATATGCTGTGGAAGGCGCTGCTGCACTGGCTCAATGTGGGAAGCCATGACTAATTACGACATCTCTCACCTTGACTAGTAGTCTATGCCTCATTATAGTGTGTCTTGGGTTTTCACCCACATAACCAACCTGCCTCCAGACGGACAACCTAACACACAGACGCAAATTCATATCTGTTAACGGCAGTGGACGTGACGGCACAGCGGTCAAGCGGCTTGCCTCTCACCAAGGCATTCCTGGTTGATGCAAATTAGATTTTTAAGGTGAAATATCACATCCGGTGGTTTGGACTCCCAACTTCCTTTCTTCTTTTTGTTACAACAATGCATAATGAAACTTCATAATTACATTTTCATACATAATCACGACGAACGATGGGTTGTTACAGCATAATACGTGCATGTTATGATAGTTAGTGCATATTTCGTATGTTAAAGCACATTAAAATACGTTTATGTCCTTTCAGTAATCGCTGTATTTCATAATTTTTCGGCTTTACTACAGTGAGGTAATGCATTCAAAGTGCAGCAAGTGCCTAACGGCGGGTATAATACCTGAAAAATATTGAGTAGGCCTATTTGCCCAATAATAATATCACTTGAATAAATCTCAAACAATAAAAAAGGATTTTGAATTTCGCTCAGTCACCATCTTTAATTTCTGTTTTATTTGTAGCCATAGAATTATACGAGTATACCAGCAGATGAGAAACAAAAATTATTATTGTAATGATATTATTATGGTTCATAATGCGAATCACTTGAATAGGATGCAACATAGAAAAAACAAATTTCGAACTGACGCCTTCTGGAATTTTTAGCCTATTTTCATTTATGAAAAAAAAAATAGGCTAATGACATCACCTATTGTCCGAGTGTGTATGTGTGTCCCCCTATTAACTTCTAAATGGCTGGAGCGATTTCAATGAAACTCGGTAAGGTCATAGCACAATTTTGGCCGACCCCGACCTTCAAACTTTATTACGTCTCACCAATCCAACATGGCGGCTGTGCGAAATATTTCACCGGCATTCTATATCTCCGAAACTATTACCGATATCACCGTGAAATTGTGTACGGTGATAAAGGTCACCACTAAAAGTTCACCTATGAGGCTTTCAAAAACCTGTTGACTACAAAACGAACATGGCGGCCAAGCGAAGTTGAAACTTTTAAATAGACTTTTCTCGCGATTTCACCATCCAAACGCAATGAAACTTGGTACAGCAAATGTTTACACACACTATAACGCATTGGCATCTAATTTAGTTCTATTGAGTACATGACTTCTAGATGGCGGCTGTGCGAAATATTTCACCGGCATTGTATATCTCCGAAACTATTACTCATATCACCCTGAAAATTTGTACGGTTATAAAAGGCACTACTACACGTTCATCTATGTACCTTTCAAAAACCTGTTAACTGCAAAACGAACATGGCGGCCAAGCGAAGTTGAGTCATTTTAATTGACTTTTCTCGCGATTTAACCATCTGAGCGCAGTGAAATATCGTACAGTTAATGTTTATACACATTGTAATGCACTGGCAACTAATTTAGTTCAATTGTTTACATAACCTCAAGATGGTGGCTGTACGAAATTTTAAAATTAAGTTTTTATTTCTTGTGTATTAATCATGCGATCGAAGCGAAAGTTTGAATAATGAACCTACGCAATAATTTTCATTTAAATGGTACATAACTATATGGCCTATACACATAACAATCCAACATGGCGACCATACGAAATATTTAGACGGTTCTCAATATCTACGAATCTACTGTATTACAGCAATCAAACTGAAATGTTCATAGCCTTCATAGAGGCTATGAACATAAGTTCACATATGAGACTTCCAATAACCTGGTGAGCACAAATCCAACATGGCGGCGACGCGAAATATTTAAATGGACGCTTCTCGCGATTTAACCATCCGAGTGCAGTGTAGCTTAGTACGGTAAATGCTTATATAAATTTTAATCCACTGGCATCTAATTCATTTCAATTGTTTTCATAACCACAAGATGGCAGCTGTGCGAAATTGTAAAATCTCGCTATGTTTCTTGTGTCCTAATCATGCGATTGAAGTTTGGATACTACACCTACACAATAATCTTCATGTAATAGTACATAACTTTAAGACCTACATATATAAAAATCCAACCTGGCGACCATCCGAAATACAGTATTTAGGCGGATCTCAATATCTACGAATCTATTACAGCAATCACACTGAAATTTTGTATGTTGATAGAGGCAAATAACATAAGTCGGATATATGAAAATAGGCTGTATAGTTCTTTACGGAACTACTTGATGAAAACAACATTAGTTGCATGAGTACTAACAAGGGAACGGATTGCAGTGTAAAATTCTTATCTGATTGAAATTTAGTACACAATATTCCTACAAAGTTGTACAATGACGTAGTGAAAACCGCACGGGCACCTTTCAATTTTGAACGCCAAAAACCTACCGGGCGACGGCATGAGCGAGGAGGTGGGAAGGGGTAAAGCTGACCTTGAATCCTAGCAGCAGGCGATGGCTCCCGGCCACCAGGCAGCGACCTGCCGTGCTGCGTTGCATTCCCCACCTTCCACTCATCCCGTCACTCCCTTATCAGTTCGGTAGGGCTACGGAAAACAAAAGTGATGTTTGGGATGAACAGGTCCCAAATCGTTCCGTCATCAAGCCATGTAAGTGTGATACTTTTATTTAGTCTGTTTTTAATTCTATTGGCACAGGCAACAATTAATGTTAAAAACTTTACTTTACAATAAGTTATGTACTTGTCCACTATACAATACAAAATATCTTTTTATTTATACATTTTGATACATGTTTCGGCCCTGTGAGCCTTCTTCAGTCAAAATCAAAAAAATCTCCTAGATCATTCTAAAGGTTTGTCTCTCATAAAAAATTTTTGTAAATCAAATTTTACATCGTCAGGATGCTTAAAATACATGAATATAAAATGCTTAAAGACATTAAAAGATTTAAAAATGCACGAAATTTTGAAACGTGGGCTCCATTCTTGTTAATCTATTTCCAAAACAAGGGACCCCATTGTACAAGCATCTTTAAAAAGGAAAGTAGAAATAGGAATCGAACGTTGTTTATTTAGAGCTTGGTCAAAATGTTTTCAACAATCGCAGTTTGGAGACCATAAACTGTCACCTCACAACTTGAAAGAGCTACTACAAATGTGTCCGTCTTGTTGTTCACCTTGATCACATGTTGACATTCTTTTTATGAGAGACAAACCTTTAGAATGATCTAGGAGAATTTTTTGATTTTGACTGAAGAAGGCTCACAGGGCCGAAACATGTATCAAAATGTATAAATAAAAAGATATTTTGTATTGTATAGTGGACAAGTACATAACTTATCAAAATCAATACGGAAAAACTTGAAAAAATGACTAAAGTCATAGATATTCATCTTTACTTTACAGTCAGAATATTTACAAATGTCAGAAAGTGACAATGACGATGTTCAATTGGAGCACCTTCCAAATTTTAATCTTTGGAATGTGGTAGTTTGTCTACAACGCTGCTTTGCTGAAGATGATCGCCATGAAGCTGGTGGGCGGGAGCCATCGCGTGCTTCTAGGATTCAAGGTCAGCTTTACCTCTTCCCACTTCCTCGCTCATGCCGTCACCCGGCAGGTTTTTTGGCGTTCAAAATTGAAAGTGGCCCGTGCGGTTTTCATTACGTCATTGTACAGCACTTAAGAAATATTGTGTACTAAATTTCAACCAGACTAGAATTTTACACCGCAATCCGTTCCCTTGTAAGCTATGAATGAAGATTTACTATGTCAAGTTTCACTGCTCGCAGATAATTAGATCGCCAGAAAAGTGATTTTAATTATTTGTAATTATTTGAATACCACATGGCAGTCATGTTGTGTTTATCAGGTTTTTGAAAGCTACATCTATGAACTTAATTAATAGTCTTTTATCACCATAAAAATGTCAGTTTGATTGCTGTAATAGTTTCGAAGATATTGAGAACTGGTGAAATATTTCATGGCTGGCGTGAGTAGCCATAGAAATATATACCCGCAGTTCATTATATAAACTTTCACTTTAATCACTTGAATAATACCCAAAAAATAAAAACGTGATTTCTAAGCCTACTTTTCGCATTTTTCAAAAATGATGAAAAAGTAGACTTATAAGATCACCCGGGCAGGTGTGTGTGCCTTTCTGTCTGTGTATGTGCCCACCACTATCAACTACTAAACGGCTGCAGCTATTAAAACCAAATTTGGTATGAGCAAATATCTATACAAGGACATCACACGGCCATATTTAAAAATTACGTCAGTGATACCAACTGCTGAAAAATCACAATTGAAATTTGAGCTCTATGTTGAATATCTCAGAAAGCATGCTAGGTACTGTTACAAAATTGCCACACATATAGGTAATAATACACTGTATAACAACAACAAGAATGACGCACCAGGAAGGAATTGTCCGATGGCGATAAAAATCGGTGGATGCGAGGAACTGACATAGAACAACAAACGATAAAAACGGCAGAACAATCGAATGATTTATTGCAGAGTTACAGCGTTACAAAGTTAGGACGTCAATAAGGTGTTGGTCCACCCCTGGCCTGGATGCAAGCTGTCACTCGACGTGGCATGGACTGATAAAGTTCCCGGATGGTGTCCTGCGGAATTTCGTGCCAAATGGTCTCCAACTGTTGGGCTAAATCGGCGACATTCCGGGATGTTCGCAATCGCCTTCCCATGGCGTCCCGAATGTGCTCTATGGGAGAGAGATCACGCGTCCGAGCTGGCCAAGGAAGGATAGGGCAAGCTTGAAGACAGTCCATAGCAACAAGTGCCATGTGCGGCCGGGCATTATCCTGTTGGAAAGTAAGCCCAGGATGTCGCTGAAGGAACGGTAACACAACCGGCCGTAGAATGTCAGCAACATACCGATGTGCTGTCAGTGTGCCAGAAATGACTACCAGAGGGGTCCGGCTATCAAAGGAGATGGCACCCAAGACCATCACCCCCTGTTGTGGGGCTGTGTGGCGTGCGATAGTCAAGGCAGGAACCTCACGCTGGCCTGGACGTCTCCAAACAGGTCTGCGGTTGTCGTCAGGGCACCGTTGGAAACGGGACTCGTCACTAAAGATTATACGTCCCCAGTCAGCGCAGTTCCACGTTGCTCGAGCGCGGCACCACTGTAATCTAACTTGACGATGAACAGGCGTGAGTGGTAAGCGGCGTAACGGGCGCAAATTCCTGTCGCTCAGGCGTCTGTTGATGATCATGGTGGACACATCTGTGCGGGTCACCTGCTGGATCGTTGATAACGACGACTCCGGTGCTATGACAGCTGTTCTGTCAGTCGCTCTGTCTTCCCGTGCTGTTGTGGCCCTCGGTCGACCACTGCCGTCCTGACGCTGATGCCTGTCGTTGCTGACCCACGCTTGCCAGCATCGTCTGATCGCCGCATCACTTCGACCCAAATGTCCAGCGACAGCTCGATTCGACCAACCAGCTTCTTTCAATCCAATCGCACGACCTCTTTCAAACTCTGACATCTGTTCGTAATGATCACGAATCCTTCGGCGTGGCATTCTTACAGCCAACGTTCAGATATCGCAGACAAATGAAAACAGCTACTTTGAGCATACGCTTCAGAATCGCGCCTGATATATACCTGATACATACGCAGTTCGGATGCGCGGGAGCTCCCGCTATTCATTCCTTGGACACGAAGCTTTAATCAGTTGCATGTTCGGTCCGAACGTCTTTGCATACGTAATTTCCTTATAATCGGACAATGCCTTCCCGGTGCGTCGTTTTTTCTTTTTGCTATACAGTGGAATTCAGATTGATTTTTAGGAACCCATTCATGAAAGTGCTGCCTACATGATTCTACGCCTGCTGATAAGTCCATTTTTAAACGCTCGTAACTTTCATACTATCAATTGGATTTCAACCAAACTTCGTATGTGCTATGTGTACATTAACAGATATAACTATGCGCATTCATTAGAGTCACTAGGGCTGACAACTGCTGATAAATAATTGCCATAATGTTTACCATAATATCAATATATCAGAAAGTATGCAAGCCAACAGTTCTGAAATTTTCTGACGTCTAATATCTGAAATTGTTGATAAATTTTGAGTAACCTATATTTATGATAGTGCTGTGAACATGTTTCTACGCGTGCTGATAGGTTCAATGTTTAATTGAACGAAATTTCTATACTAACGAATGGATTTTATCCGTATGTTGTACGTGCAATGTGTGCTTTAGGACATAAATTGTGCTTAATATAAGAGTGGGTATAGATATCTCATGTCTTATGAACTCTAGCTTCAATATCTCGGAATATGTGTACGGACAAATTTAGCAAACTGTAAACCCAATATGTTTTAGACATAACAGTTTTTAGATAAAATCGTCGAGAAAGTGCTATACCCCACATCAGGTCAAGACCTGAGGAAAATATCCCTCCGCGCATCTTCTCTCTCTGTCCCTCCGCGCATCTTCTCTCTCTGTCCCGTCTTGTGTTTCCAACATGGCGCGCATCTGATCGAGTGTTTGAATCTACCTTAGCCACAGAGACTTTATTGCGTTCGGACCTTTGATTCACTTCAATTACGAATTTATCTACGGCATATTCACTGAACCAAATGTGTTTTCCTATCGTGTCGAAACCCGAGGCTCTGTGTTAATAAAAAAAGGATGCTTGTAGTTTTATGTTATCGTGCGATTATTTAAAACATTATAACATTGTGTTGGCGAGGAATGACACATGAACGATGAGTGATATAAGAAGACGAAATGACGTGTGTCCTTGAACCCTATGAACCAACTAATTGCTTATTTGTCATCCGTCACCATCGTATCTTGCAAAAGATCGAAAGTTGACGGGGAGAAACAGCTGCTTCCTTGAAGGGTTACGACACGTACTCTTGAGAATCAGAAGGCAGAATGATCTACTGTTAGTACAAAGACTTAACGTGAACTGTAACGTGAAGTGGAGGGTAATTATAAAACAAAATAATAATTATACCGCGCATAGGAAAATAATACTGTCAGGTGTATATGCGTATTAGCCATCATCAAAATGTCATTACAAAACATGGCGAGTAGGCTATATATTTTCGGTTGAGCTGACATAGGCTACTAAGAAGTAAACAATCTCCTATAAATAAGATTAAATGTTAGGATACAACATGTGTATATAACTTACAGATGTTGTCGCTAATCTTCCTCCATTGCTTCTATTCCACTGAGACCGCCGTCAGATGATTCACTACTATTACTATCACCATTAACTTTCACTGTCACTTTCGTCACAGTTGGAATTTCATTCTTGAGAAAAAGAAGAAAGCACTTTCCTACGAATTCCACACAGAACAAAATTCTAAATACTGTGACACATGAACCCCCTTTCCTTGTGACGCCGTCCGACTTCTCGCCGGAGACTCACCATGAGCTTTGAATTCAGCGCGCACCGAGTCAACACTGTATGTCGAAACGCCAGTCAAGTATGCAGTCTTCTTCATCAACTCTTCTACTGTCCACTCTGGATTGTCATCCCTCAACCTACTACAGTATATACATTTAAAATCATTTGTTTGCACCTTTTACTGAACTTCTCCCCACTTTTATTATTTTTGAAGTAATTTGTTTGTGATTCAAGTTTTACAGCTGCAGTTTGAACACGTTGTCTACTTGAAGGAGCCATCTTGAAGTCCGTGCAATCATAACAGTATTGCCAACGTTTGAACCTGATTTGCCACAACATTGAATGAGTCGGTTACTCTTTTGCAGCTCAAACAAGGTTTATACAGAACGAAATATAATATAATATCAAATTCGTACCGAATTACTCTGCCTATCGTATAAAATACCACTACAAGCAATATTCGCGCACACAGTTAATCACATGAAAAGCAAGGTTGGTGCAGCTCCCAGTTAACGAGAAAATGATTAATTTATTCATAGATTTATACCAAGGAATTTCTTAAAAGTAATCTAGCCAGTTAATCGAAACATAGCAACATGCGCTGAAACATCTTGTACTGCAAAAACAAGCAGAACAATTGGGAACTATTTCCTTGCGCGTTAGCCTTTTCACAGGCCAGAACATCAAAGGGACTACTTAGGTCTTGACCTGACGTTCGGTTATACCAACATAGTTCTGTGCTAGCGTATAGGATCAAAGTTGAACAGCATGTAATTTCCATACTAACAAATGTATTTCAACCAAATTTCGTTATGTCCCAATAGATGTAACTCAGCATATTTTTGGAGGCATCAGGGCTACCAACTGTTGATAAATACTCTCCATAATTTTGAACTCTAGTCTCAATGTATGCAGACAAACAGTTCGAAATTTGGCACATGTGTATAGACGAAAATTTTCCAGATTAATTTCGAGAAACCCATCCGTTACAGTGTTAGCGACATAATTCTACGCGTCTTTGTAGGTTCAAAGTTTAATTTCGTCTAATTTCCATAACATTTAATGGATAACTATTTTGTATAGGCTATATATTGTGTGTGTGCCGTAAGGGATATATTTGTGCGCATTTTCAAATGCAGCAGACCTACCAACCAACTGTCTAAGAGCATTTGACACGTAGACTCAATATCTCAGAATCCATGGAAGGAAACTATTTGAAACAAACTGTAGTTATCTATTCGGCTACAGTATTTCATGTATATTTCGAAAGAAAAAAAACATAAACATAAACCAACTTAATTTCGTAATTATTCCATATAAGTATATATATTTAAGAAAAGTAGGCTCTTTAGTTCATCAAGGAACTACTTGTTGAATTTGGCTGAGCTATTTAAACAGACATTAGATGCAGAAATTATTATGAACACATCTCAATTTCTCAAAGCATGAATGCAAGTAACTTTTCCTTGAAGGTATTGATGAAATTAGTACGCAACTACGTTAGAAAGACTATTAGAACATAATATTCACCAATAGCACTCTTATCAGCGAAACATGACGTACAAAATGGAAAAAGTGAGGTGGTATTCCAAGAGCTACACTGCGGAAGAGATTAAAACTAAATCAAGACTACGAGGTAGGCCTGGGCAAATTTAAGCAACTTTTAGTGCCAGTCAAGAGGAAAACCTGGTGGCTCATATTCTGAAAATGGATGTTTTATTCCGCGCGCTTAATAGTACGACAGTTCGAAGATTAGCTTACGATTTTGTCGAACTAACTTAAATAATATTCCTCACCGATTCTGCACTGCCAGTAAAACAGCAGTTAAGGATTGGATTCAAGGCCTGTTCAAAAGGCATTCAGAAATAGCACTAAGTAAGTCAGAACCTACCAGTATGTGTCGAATCGGAGGATTTAACAAAAGGGAAGTGCAAATATTTTACAAAAATCTGAATGGTCTCTTACAGCTGCATAATTTTCCTGATGAAAGAATATTCAATGTTGGTGAGTCTGGAATAAGCAATATCCATACACCAGAAAACAATAATTAGCTTGAAAGGGAAGCGGCATGTAGGAAGGCTTTCTAGTGCAGAAAGAGTAAAGATTACTACTGGTGTTTGTGTTTATAGTGCTGCTGGACAATACATCCACCCCTATGATAATTTTTTCCCAGGAAGGGGATGAACGAGATACTAATGAGAGGTGCTCCACCTGATGCTATCTTCCATCTCACTGACAGCGGTTGGATTAAGATGGATTTCTTGCCTACATTGACCACTTTTCCCGTCATGCGTACGCAAGTCTACAAAACCCTGTCCTCCTGCTACTCGATGGTAATGCAAGACACACATCTTTGCCAGTGATTCTGAAGGCAAGAGGAGTTGGAATTCACCGCCTTACATTCCCACCACACACACAGCATTATGTTGCAACCCTTAGACAGAACATAATATCTTCTCCACTGAAGTCCTGTTAAGTATAACCAGGAGTACTCAACTTAGTAAACGAGGAGCCTTGAAAAATGTTACTTCAGCACTAGTCACAAGAATATCAAACAAATTTTTATGCAAGCATCATCTCGAAAAGGTTAAAATCGGAAACGTACTGCGCCCGAAATTTGGATGATTTATGATGAAAATGATGTTATTATCCAAGCCCATGATAAAATTTAACATTGGAATATAAATCTTGGAAGTTGGCTCAAGGCGAGGTTTGTTAGCGAACGCAAGCTTTGGGAGAACCCCATCACGTGATCAGAGACGCCCAGAATATTCTCGATCATTGGAAAGTGCATAGCAACAAGGAAATTGCGCGAAATATTACCAGTTAATTGTTATAAAATATATCATTGGATATATGCTATCAGCCAATGAGAGGAGGGTTTATGGAAGCAGACATGGATTTTTACCTAGTTTATGTGATTAACTATGCCATTTAAGCCTATGTAACAATTTTACTCCATTGAAAACATGAAGAAAATTAAAAGAAGATATTACTACTACTTTGAATGACGTTAAACGGAAGAATTTCACTGTAATAAGGATTATTAAAAGTACGCGCCACTAACTGCGTGAGATGAGCAATGGCGCGAATTTCAGACGAGTTGAAGAGGGAACGACAGCCAAGAGCGTTCTTCTCTCGACTGACTTCATAGCGACAAGACGTATCGTCCGGAGGTAATTCATTCCCGTAGACGTGATACTATAGGCAACACTATAGGCAGCGGTGTTACCGGCCAACATTTTTCGAGAGTCCCGCTTCAATCTAGGTGAAGTTGAGCGGCGGATAATTTGCTTAATAGCGGACAAGTGTTCGACTTTGTCGAAATATAAGAGTTATCAGTTTACTTATCCAGTGATAAGGCTTCACCAAAAGAAGATTCAGTAAAATCCATCCATTATTTTACGAGATATTTGAGGCTTTGTGGTGTCAGACAAAGTTATTCAACTCCGAGCGGAGAATATCATTTTAGTGCAGTGCGACTTCAACACAAGCAAATTCACGTTGCAGCTCGAAGTAAGTGCAATGATATTTTATACACATTGTGACTTTATTGTGTATGAACATTAAGATGGCTACAGACAATTATGAAGAGGAAATAGTTTTATGACTTTTTAAGTATGTGTGTGATGATTTATTTAACTATTACGCGTTTGGGATATATCAAGGCATAGTTGTGATAGCAACAATGGAAGAACGTTAAGAAACAGTGAGAATATCTATAACATCTAGATAAATAGAATGCCGAGACAACATGATACATTCTGTACACTTCCATCCAGTATATTTAATGTATTTCCATGTACATTCATTCTCGACTATGAGCAGATATAATATTTCATTGACCAACCAAATGAACTTTACCATCTACGATAGTGAATCGACATTCAACTTACGAATTTATTTTGTAACGATGATGCCATCCAGAATATATTGCTCAATGATAATGGACGAACTTCTCGAGATGTCGGCGATTGAAGAAGCAGAGATGTCGGCGATTGAAGAAGCATCAACGGAGGACAGAATATATCAGCCCGATGATTGTTTGAGATGGAACTCTAGTCCGAAGAACGAAGTTCGATACCAGGAGGAGACGAATATGCCGAGAAGGAATCCTTTCCATTCTCGAGGAAGCAGATCGTATCCGATGGAGGGGACTGGGTTTGATTTCAACAAATCATACCTGGATGACGATCCAGTTGGGTATTTTCTGATACCCGACAATGAACTTCAATTTTCTACAAGATCAAGGTAGACGTTTTCCATTATTATTCTTGTTTGAGTGTGTTAATGGCATTTCGGAACAACAATTCTCCATATTTGTTTCATGTATTTTCACTTCGATGTTTAGTAAATTTTATTCTTCAAGTTTGTATAAGATGAAAGTCAGTTATCATCTATGCTTGTTAAAATATTTCTGATTCAGTTTCTGAACTGAAGTTATGGTTTGAGAAATTTATTTCCCATTGGGATAATCTATAAGGAAGTCATTATTCTACGATTTCGATTTGTATTCAAGACTTCAGACATTTAGTCTAGGACATTCATTAAATTCATTTTGTTTAAAATGAACTTGGGTGTTCTTTTTGTAAGAAGAAATATATAATTAGAAGAAGAAACCGACGAGTGGTATAATGTGAAATATCACTATGATTAGAAACAATTCGACGATCTAAGCAAGTTACAATCGTTATGAATACAACGTGAAAGTGAACAGTTATGAACATTCTTTGTGTAGAATGAAGTTATATTCAGCTAATGACAAACTTATATTGCATTGAAGGAAGACTTTGCTCTTCATTAAATATAAATGATTTGAGACATATTTTGAAAGATAATTTATTCGATCTTAGGAAAGGTTAGTTAAAACTTTTTCCGGTTATGATCGATCCTTATTGAGCGATAAGGCACACGTGTAACACTACGTTATGTGTCAATGTAGTTTTACAACCGTGCACTTTTGAAATGACCAGTAAGAGGAAACATGTATATTTTTATTAAATATTTGGAGACATGGTGTTTTATGTCTGAGTAATTTTGTTTAGAAAACCACGACCATCGTTTGAAAACGATCAATGTTATTGTAGAACAGATATCGCTGTTCATTGATATGTTGTATTGTTGCAACAACAATAAGATCTAAGCTAGGAAAGTTATACCAGTACAGTGGAACCATTGTTGAGAACAAGAGTGTTAGTGACATTTTTATAGTGGAGTTATGGAGGTTTTTGCCATAAATAGTTGTTTGTAATACGAAGGGGATTACCGTATTTATTTTCAGGAAGTACTGAGGATTGTATAAAAGTAGCGCTGTTGTATTTTAAGGAGAGTCAGTGAAGACTTCTCATGTGATTAGATCTGCGACACAAATGTCGTTTATTGGCGGAACTCCATTAGGAAAAGATATAATATCCCTGTTCTCTAAATCATTATTAACTTTATTAAACTGGAATTGTAACGACAATGTACTCATCTTGAATGATCGGTCATTGAGATACCGATAATGTATTTTAACTTGATTTGACAAAAAAGTGGTCTACTATTGTGAATGGAAGGCTATAGTAAATTAATACTATCACGAGAAAGGAGCGTTGATAATGAAACCGACGCGGTCGTATCGCTCAAGAACAAGTCTTAGAGGCGATAGCCACTTGTATATAGTGTGTAAATATTTTATTTTGTTAATATTAAGGGTTGTTTATTTTCGATAATAAAAATGTTTAAAATGTTTTTGACTTAGGTTATAGCTAGAAGGAGTGAATGTTTTTTTAATGAGTGTTTGATCTTTAATGTGAAAACAGTGTGCATGCCAGCATCGTTGGTCATGAACAACGATCGCAATTGTAAGAATGAGTGTTCGAAGTATGAATGAATATCAACTAAAATTAGCCGAGATACTACAGTTTTTGTAAAGTCTATTTTATCAAACGCAAGAGCTGCGTTTAGCGTTCATTGCTAGCATTGTGAGTCCAGTATCGACCACAACAGCTGACAAGCAAGTAGACCCGTTATTGTGTGAGGGTCAAGAAACAAATGAATGAAAGTCTCGCACCTGTGGTGTGGAAGGACAGGCGAGAAGGCTATGACATAACAGGTCCAGATGCGTTCTCAGACACGCGACTGAAGTATGTCAATTATTTAAATGGAATGTTCGCTGCATAGGAGCAGCAGTATAATGTTTAGATTTATTTTTAACACTTTTAGACTACAAAGCGTCTTTAAATTTCAACAGTTTATGCATATATAAATGTAGGGAATTTTTATTTGAATGTCAGTGGCGTAAATGAATATTTAAATTTAGGGTATTATGTAGTTTTTGAATTGTTATTTAGTTTTATTAATAAATTTATATTTTTCTACACGTTTGTTCGGAGTTCCTTTATTTCTATAAATGAGACATGTTATGGAACAGCCTAAAATAGATAGGATGTCTTTTTCCCTTTCAACAAAGCCCAGAGAAAAGCAGGTAAGTTTGCACACTTACGTATAAAAGCTAGTTGTTTTATCCATAACATATTTTCAAGCTTGCTATGCATAATCTTGGAGAACTCACTGGCGGGACTGTGATATGATCATTAGCCGGGACGTTCGCTTTTCAAAAATCCATTGACGCTTTGAATGACCAGCGAACACCTCCTTGATTTTTACGGGTACAGTACCATGTAAAGCACTTACACTTACCTCAGCAGTAAACTCGTATACGACGCCTTCACTGAAAAGGGACAAAATACAGTGAATTCACGTATTCAAGGTGTCATTATGCAAGCGTGTGTTATGCGGTCGGGGCAGATTTTCAATCCTTACTCTTTAACCATTCGGGAGAGTTTTACTTTACTGAGTGCGCTATTTGTACATGGCGTTAATAGCTAGTTGACAACCCTGATTCTACAAAATGATACTGCATTAAAAGGGATAGAGATACCAGTATACTCACGAATTTAAGAGAAATTATCAACTGTATGTTCTTTACTGAACATAAATTTTTAAATCGCTTATCCTCCAGGCTCGGCATCACCCACGGACTCTGCGAGGGATCATTCTTCAACCACCACAAGGACAGTGTCTTGGAGTTGGACACACTTCATCAGCAGATACAACTGGGGATGGTGACAGGCCCAGGTAACCGCTAACTTGGGTCTAATGAAGGAAAGGTCAGGGAAGGGAGTGGGGAGGAAGTCAGCTGTGGGCCTGTTGAAAGGAACCGTACCGGCATTTGCCTGGGGGTGAAACTAGGAAGCCACGGAAAACAATTTTCAAGACGGCCGAGGTGGGATTCGAACACACGCACTCCCGATACCAGCGAGGCACGATCGGCCAGTCTTGTCTGAACATATTGTCCATATAATTATTTGGAACGTCTTTGAGGGGGTGGGGGCGATAGCCCTCGTCACCCTCTTCAAATCACCCATGCCTTTGTCGGGGATCTCTAACATTTTCTCGTAAAGTACGGGAGTAAGATATGTGAGCAACTCCAGTAGAACATAATAAAGTAAGTTAATACCGCAGCAGGCTTCTTATCTTTCCGCATCCTCAAAGTCTGTTGTACACAAGTCGTGGAGATAATGGAGGGAGAAAAATATGTCTTTAGATTGCATTCCCCTCTAATACACGTCACTGATAAGACAGTTTAGACAAATATTATCCTCCTCCGTAAGGATCTTCACAGTAAAGGCCTCAGCCATCAACCCCGTAAGACAAAGTTACATGATTTCGTTATTAAAGTGATCTATACAAAATTATATCAGGGTGGGATGATATACTCCACCCTCCTACTCCGTTTAGCGTAGGTTAATATTTTGTAGTTTCATTTCGGAGCTTGGGTCATCGTAGCCAAAAGCCCTGTGTGCCTACGGTGTATGTCTGCATGAAATCGACCTCTCAACCTGTATTATTGAGGTGTATGTATTAGTGCCAATAGCGTTAGAAGAGCTCACTTGTTTGCGGGAGCAGGGTGAGGTAGAGAGCGGGAGTAACCGAGTAAGGGGCTTCCCTCTGCACAGTGTTCCTTCCGTAGCCATGGCAACCTGCTTTCTACTCGGAAGAATATATCAGCCCGTTGCGCAGACACTCAGGAGACACTGAGCGGTTTTCTTGGTGTACGAATCTGCGCTCTTATTGTCTCATAAAACCGTTAGCATCACTCACTGTTTTCTTTGTTCCTTTTCTCTAGTGACTTACGAAGAAGTTTCTTTGTGAAAGAGTTATGTCGCAATGGTTTGGAAAGGCAGATATCGCTAAGCCTCAGTCAGACTACAAGACGTGGGTCTCGGCGACTACATTCCTCTGACTAGCATTGAAGTGAGCCCCCATTAGTACTTAAGCTAGAATTGGGAAGGAGGCAACCGTGGTCGTAAGTAGGTAGCCTACCATTTCGATATTTGCCTACAGGAGCAGATGTTGGAAACCAAGGATAAACAATTCTAGATAGGCCGAGGGGGGCAGGAGTTTTATTAAAATTAGGAGGATATTGATTAGGCCTATTACTATTCTCAGGTAACTTCACGACGTTGAATGCACCCCAACAAACGCACATATCAGAGGGTAAATTCTTGACAGAGCTGGGAATCAAAGCCTGGACTATCAAGACAGGAGTCTCAATTCGTACCACAACGACGGCCTACCAATAAAAACTTAGGAGAATTCGGATTATATACAGCAAAATACGTCGAATCTTACTTCCAGGATTCTCTGGTCCTGAACATTCAATTCGGTTTCGTAATATTTAAATTGATAGAGGGGGGGGGGGGGGCAGACAGATATACACACAGAGACCCGAAAATTTGGCCCAGGTAGATCTCAAGAGTTTACTTCCATTTATGTTTTTACAAAAATGAAAGATACCAGGAATATCGAAGAAGTTAAGTGGATAACTCACTGGACTGTGGTCCTAAAGGCCTCTGGGTCGATTCCCGGTTAGGTCGCGCATTTTTAACCTTGTAAGGTTTATTCCCTTGTCTCCGAGACTGGGTGTTTGTAACAATATTATGAGGTTTACGTCCCTTTCCACTACTGCGGCTTTATTTTACCCCGAAGGGGTATATTAAGCGTGCCAGGAAATCTACTGACACGGGTCTCTCATATTCAATAATCTTCAAGTGCCAACTGACTGCGTCGGGATTTGATTCCGCAACCTTGCGCATAACAGGTCAGAACATTGCCACTGCACCACGCAGCCAGACTCTGGGTGTTTGTGTGTGGTGCCATCATTAGTTTCATCCTAATCACAATGTAACGGTTATCAACTAGAATTATCTGCACCAGGCCTCTCCAGGGGCCACATACCGTGTTAATTATCTCTAGCCCGTCTGGATGATTAATTTGGCCGACTGGGGACAGTGACCTGAGGGATATTTGGCGCAATTAAGAACGAAATGCCATGGGACACCGGGACGTAATTACAGAAACAAGCCGTGTTCAGAAATAGTGTTGTTGTTATTGTTGTTTCACATGAGAGGCTTGGACATCGTGGTCATTTAGCCCCGTGCACTTGGGTGTATGTAATATTTGTCGGGTGTATGTACAATCTGTCTGATAAATGTGTAATTGTGGTGTCTGCAGTAGTAGTATGTGTATTTGAAATTTAGGCGAGGATTGGGAAGGTGGCGGTCGTGGCTTTAAGTCAGGAACCATCCTGGCAATTGCCTGGAGTGGAAGTGGGAAAATACGGAAAACCACTATCAGGATGGCTGAGATGGGAATGAACCCACCTGTTCTCAGTTTTGCCTCACAAGGCTGAATGTACTCCGTTCCAGCCCTCAGACCAGAATTACATTCCTTGGCAGAGCCGGGAATAGAGATCAGGCCTCCGCGGTGACAGCCAAGAATGCTAGCCACTACGCAACAAGGCGGACTCAGAAATAATATATTTCCTCTCCTGAATTTCCATTCTTTACAGTTATTGATAAAATATTGTAGGGGAGAGCACAACCCCTATGGGAAGTTGACTGGATTTGGAAAATTTAAAAATCATTTTTCTTTATTTCTCTAGTGTTACCATGCTAAGATTCTGTGAGAAATATTTTTCTTCGGTCGGTGAACACGTATAGGCGAACCGATTATCTAGGATGGTAAACGTTAATATAATTACACAAATACTGAAAAATACACAATACATACTATTACATTCCGTACACTTCACTACATCAGAAATAAAAATAACAAGTAGTTCCGTGAAGAATTATATATTTTCATATATCCTACTTATGTTAATTGCCTCTATCAATATACAAAATTTCAGTTTGATTGCTGTAATAGATTCGTAGATATCGAGAACCGTCTAAATATTTCGGATGGTCGCCAAGTTGGATTTTTATATATATGCCTTAGAGTTGTGTACTATTACATGAAGATTATTGCGTAGGTGTTTTATTCAAACTTCAATCGCATGATTAGGACACAAGAAATAAAAAAAATTGCTTTTAAAATTTCGCACAGCCGCCATCTTGAGGTTATGTAAAAAATTGAAATAAATTAGATGTCAGTGCATTGAAATTTTTATAGTAACTTACTGTACCAGCTTTCACTGCGTTCGGAGGAATAGCCTAAATCGCGAGAAAAGTCTATTTAAATGTTTCAACTTCACTTGGCCGCCATGTTCGTTTTCTTGTTAACAGGTTTTGGAAAGTCACATAGGTGAACGTCTAGTAGCGCTCTTTATCGCCGTACAAAATTTCCGGGTAATATGAGTAATAGTTTCGGAGATATAGAATGCCGGTGAAATATTTCGCACTGCCGCCATGTTAGGTTGGTGAGACGTAATAAAATTTGAAGGACACTGTCGGGGTTGGCCAAAATAGAACTATGCCCTTACAGAGTTTCATTGAAATCGCTCCAGCCGTTTAGAAGTTATTAAGAGAGGGGGAGGCACACGCACGGACGCACACACACACACACACACACACACACACACACACACACACACACACATACATACATACGGACGGACAAACGGTGATCTCATAAGACAATTTTTTTCATAAATGAAAATATGCTACAAATGAACAGTCTTGTGACCAAGGAATACAGCCAGGGAAACATTGCCCTGCAATGAAGTGTACAATTTGTAAGTGTATCTTGTGTGTATCTCAGCCTCGTGAAGACAATTGAGTAGCTGTCGGACAGTGAGACAACGCCCCGGTCAGGTAAACGAAGATTAACGGCCGACGCGCTAACCACGCGACATCCTGCAATCTGCAGGCCAAATGGCTGGGCAGTAGTCGCTTGATAGGCCAAGGCCCTGCAAGGGCTGTGGTGCTACGGATCTTTTTAATTGTGTATATTATATTAACATTAAAAAACGCCCAAGATAACTAGGCTCTTCAAACACCACAATCTTTTTAACGTGTTGATCAACTGAACAACAATATTTTAGACAGTTAACTTGGGTCATTTAGTTTCAAGTTTCCACGTATAGGAAGGAAGGGTGTAAGCTCCGCCGTAAATGGAGCATACCGGAGCTGGAAGAGAAGTGACCCTTGTTATCTTTGATATTACGACACTACAGAAGGCCCCGTTCGTTCACCCAGTTTGTTCGTAATGAACCATTGAGGAAAAGGGTGTTACGTAATGGCCTCCATAAGAAATTAACTTTTCTCGTAAGCAGCCACTTGAGCAGTTGGTCGTCACGATGAATTTACAATCGAGTCGGCGAGGGTCATTTCCAAGAAACCCTGATAAACATCCGTGGAAGGAAGACACAACCTCCTGCTCTGAAGTTTATTCCCAAACTGTTTAGTCCGCGTTCAGTAACTAAGTGACGGTGTTACCGCAACTTACCAAAAGTAGCAACGAAGTTACAGTAATTCTGTGCGAAAAGTGCTGAAAACATTTCAATAAAGTAAAATGTGATTTAAAAATAAATATTCAAAATACACAGAGTATTTTATAAAAACATTATTACAATATTTGTATTGAAATTCAAGCAATAATGGGATAACTAAATAGCTCTAGCGCTGAATTACGCCACTGAAAACACAAGTCAACAAACAAAACATTCTGTGTTGAGTCTATTATTTAATGCATACATTCTGACTGTCTACATCGAACAGAAACCAAAAAAATCCATTCGTAAATAATAAAGTTTGCTTTTTTTTTACTTTCTGCAATGCTCATGTGTTGATGCCACCATTGTATATAAAATTAGGCTTCATGAAGCAGTTTGTAAGACTCTTCGTCAAGATTCTGAAGGTTTTCAATATTAAAAAAAACTTATTTTCATAAATTGTCAGAAGCTAAAATTAAAGCTGACATTTCCGTCGGTCGTCAAATAAAGAAACTAATGGCCAGTGAAGAATTTCCACAATTTCTCAACACCCACGAAAAACAAGCATGGTACAGTCTTAAAGCAGTGATTCATGGCTTCCTTGGAAATAAGCTGAGAATTACAGCTTCTTTCCACTATGCTTGAGAACTTTAAACTCATGGGTTGCAGAATGTTCCTTAAGGAACACACTTGGACCAATTTGAAGAACTTGGGGGCATATTCAGAAGAGCAAGGGGAACGTTTTCTCCAAGACGTGATGGACTTTGAACAACGTTATGAAGGACAATATAATGAGAATATGATGGGTGAAAACATTTGGGGGCTAATACAAGAAAAAACGTACTCATACAGAATAAGAATCAAAAATATTCATTTTTAAAGCTTGTTTGTACCGTTTTTTTGATTTGTAGATTAATGTTAACTATGTTTTGTAAATAAACGTGATGTAAATATAGTCTATAAGTTAACGTTTGTTTTCGTTTGAACATATAAAAATAGAGAATTTCTTTCAAATTTGAACTTTCGTTGTGGTAGCTAACAAAGTAAACTTTATTAGGCAAAACTATTTCTTCTTTCATTAGATAGACATGACAAATCAAAATCAGACATACAGAATCCAGACTCTTAAATTCGCATAGACTTGTGTAATCCAACAACTTCATCTCCATCGCAGAGGAAGCACCAGGATTTTTTTTCGAAATATCATTTACTCAGAAAATAAAACCAAATTCGCAATAATCCTTCAGAATATTACAATAAACAAAATCCATAAAACAAGTGCTTTCAAGCTATCGAATTGCTTATGTTTTACCTGTACATACTTCTTCACGTTTGCTGCGGTACTGAAACTGCTCTATATTTGGTTTCCACGTATACACACGCTAGATCTGGAGGTGTCATTCCTCACGCAAGATTTCAAGAATCAAATATATCTGTGTATGCCGACCAACATTTTGTGGCACTCAAGAATGCTTCATAAACCCTAATTGAAGGCTGGGTCTTATCTCTTCCGGACCTTCCAACAGGCCGGAAATGCATCATAGAAGATTGTGGGATGTTTTCTATTCCTAGACCACCTATAGTAGTACCTAGGTATAGGTCTACACAGAGATATGTCAGAATTATTGCGGCGCAAAGAGAATTTGGAACGTTTATGGTACCAGTGCGGTCCTTACAGTAAAGAAACAGGTACTCTAACCCTTCAAATCGGTACAAATTCACCAAAAAAGGTTCGTGCTAAATATAGAGATGGACTGAATCATGATGGAATGTTGTTGGTTTCATTCCCACGCGCTGTTTGCAAATATGGTTTGCTAAGTGTTCTACACACATCAAAAAAAGTTTTGCATCACCTCGGTTCCAAGAGTTCCGGAACCGTTAAATACAAAGGGAATAGAGATCAACACAAACAACATTTCAGCTCGTTTTATTGCTCATGAGACCCACACATTGCATGTTGTACCATCATACAGCTAGACTTTCAGCATTTGTGGTCCAGATTGCAGTACACACCACTACCTCTAATACCCAGTAGCACGTCCTCTTGCATTGATGCATGCCTGTATTCGCCGTGGCATACTATCCACAAGTTCATCAAGACACTGTTGGTCCAAATTGTCCCACTCCTCAACGACAATTCGGCGTAAATCTCTCAGAGTGGTTGGTGGGTCAAGACGTCCATAAACAGCCCTTTTCAACATATCCCAGGCATGTTCGATAGGGTTCATGTCTGGCGAACATGCTGGCCACTGTAGTCGAGCGATGTCGTTATCTTGAAGGAACGCATTCACAAGATGTGCACGATGAGGTCGAGAATTGTCGTCCATGAAGACAAATGCCTCTCCAATATTCTGCCGATATGGTTGCACTATGGGTCGGAGGATGTCATTCAGGTATCGTAAAGCCGTTTCGGAGCCTTCCATGACCACCAGTGGCGTACGTCGGCCCCACATAATGCCACCCCAAAACATCAGGGAACCACCACCTTGCTGCACTCGCTGGACAGTGTGTCTAAGACGTTCAGCCTGACCAGGGTGCCTCCAAACACGTCTCCGACGATTGTCTGGTTGAAGGCATATGCGACACTCATCGGTGAAGAGAACGTGATGCCAATTCCGTGGGGTCCATTCAGCATGTTGTTGGGCCCATCTGTACCGCGCTGCATGGTGTCGGGGTTGCAAAGCTGGACCTCGCCATGGACGTCGGGAGTGAAGTTGCGCATCTTGCAGCCTATTGCGCACAGTTTGAGTTGAAACACGACGTCCTGTGGCTGAACGAAACGCATTATTCAACATGGTGGCATTGCTGTCAGGGTTCCTCCGAGCGGCAATCCGTAAGTAGCGGTCATCCACTACAGTAGTAGCCCTTGGGCGGCCTGAGCGAGGCCTGTCATCGACAGTTCCTGTATCTCTGTACCTCCTCCATGTCCGAACAACATCGCTTTGGTTCACTCTGAGACGCCTGGAAACTTCCCTTGTTGAGAGCCCTTCTTGACACAAAGTAACAATGCGGACGCGATCGAACTGCGGTATTGACCTTCTAGGCATGGTAGAACTACAGACAACATGAGCAGCGTACCTTCGTCCTGGTGGAATGACTGGAACTGATCGGCTGTCGTACCCCCTCCGTCTAATAGGCCCTGCTCATGCATGGTTGTTTACATCTTTGAGGAGTTTTAGTGACATCTATGAACAGTCCAAGGGACTGTATCTTGGATACAATATACAGTCAACGTCTATATGCCGGAGATCTGGGAACCGAGGTGATGCAAAACTTTTTTTGATGTGTGTATTAGTGTAAATTGTTAGGGACGTAGTTCCCTGAATCCCTTCCTTAAGAATACCATACATTTCACTGCATGTTGAGTATAACAGCCGGTCCCATGGTGTATGGATAGCACACTTACCTCTTAATTAGGTGACTCCAGGTTCGATTGAGCCAGATTTTTAAGATCTGGTGCAAAAAGTCTGTAACTACTCAGCTTCGCAAGGACAACCGATCAGTTGCTTAACATGATAAGTAGCGCCCCAAGGCCTTAAACCACGGCAATGGGGCTGAGGGTATCATAGTACTGGCCACAAGCCCCTCCCTTAATCTTTAGCCTATGAGTGGCAGTCTTTGGATACGGCAATATATACATGCAGTAAAATAAAAACGCTCACTTAAAATAAACGTGGTAATTGTTCGGTATTGACTAGATAGTCGCTAACTCGTTGCCATGTCTCTTATTTCAAACATAGGATCATAATAGCTCGCTAAGGCTAACAGATTTCCACGATGGCCTGGTTTCGATTCTGTCATGAGGTTGGTCGGCTTCTAGAGGACAACTGAGAAGAGTGGTGAATGGTGGGTTCGTGTCCCACTCTCTGCCATCGTGGAAGTGGTTTTCCGTAGTTTCCCAAAGTAAATTCAGATCGCGGCTGCCTACTTTCATATCTTAGCCCCTAGTTGCAAGCACAAGCATTAGTTCAATTTATACAATAACACACTTCATCACTAGTACGGCCGCGACAATAACACATGTTATCAGACTCTCCACACACAAGTACCAGAGCTGATGTATATAAATATTGTTGTTTATTCATTTTAGGCGCTTGGGACCCTTTGGTCATCAGTCCCATGTAGTTGGGCGTGTGTTTAACATTTCTGATAACCTGTATTTATGTGATGACTGTAGTAGTGTGTGTGTGTGTGTGTGTGTGTGTAACTGTATGAGGGACAGGGATTGAGTAGGTGTCTGGGACTTGAAGGAAGGTCATATCCCGGCATTTACCTGGAGGGAGTGTGGAAAAACCGCACTCAGGATAGCCGCTGTCAGCGTCGGGATACAAACTTACTACCTCCGGACTTGCTGCAGCGGCCTTTGCGGCCATGGTGCACGATTAAACGATCACGGCTACACCACGGACCTGTTCATAAAGAGGCGCAAGCACTAAATAAAATAAATAGTTCGGACCAGCTTTGTTTAAAGGTCATTCACCACTGCCGTATCAGGTAAATGTGTGTTCAGTGTCTATAGGTTTCATACATCCAGGATAATCCTCAAACTGCTCCATCTTGAAAAAGTAACGCACATTTTGGTGAATGGTAGCGACGTTACTCCCCCAGCCCTGATGAAATCATTGAAACGCGCAAGGCATACCCGTCAAAAACTGGAGGTTGATAAGCCTACTTCTTGATCCGTTGAAGATACCTATATTCTGTGTGCACCCTAATAAGAGGTAGCGAAGTGAAAAGTTATCCCCGGGCTTAATAATAGTGAAAAATGGTGCCAATGGGACTAAACTGATTTCTGCTACCAATAGGCTATACAGTACTATTGCAATAGTTTACTCAGCGGTACATTATTGAAAATCAGACGTTTGAAGAAAAATCGCTCTTATCAAGAGTGGTCGCGTCTGGTCGAATGAAGCACCACTGGAAAATAATGAAATTCGCTAGGAAATACAGCAACACCGTCTGAAACTTGCAAGTTTGGATGCTCCTCATCCCCAAAGTACTCGCCAGATTTTAGAAATATTTACAAACAAACAAAAACAAACGCTGAATTTGTTCAATTACAACCTATAACGAAGGCGGCTGAAATCAATATAGTTCTATTTAAAAATATAGTATGCTATGTTGTTGTTTGAGTCTTCAGTCTTTTGACTGATGCAGATCTCCATGCCTCCCTGTCCAGAGTTAATCGCTTCATCTCTACATAGCTACCACACCCTACATCCAAGGCAATCTGTTTATTATATTCTAACCTTGGTCTACCCCTACAGTTCTTGTCCTCGACCCTTCCTCCCATAACTAAGCTTGCTATTCATGGGTGTCTTAATGTGTGTCCTACCAACCTATCTCTTCTCTTCATTAGCAGTCGCCAGAAACATCTCTCTTCTCCCACTCATCGTAATACCTCTTCATTTGTTACACTATCTACCCATCTGATGTTCATCATTCTCCTGTAACACCACATTTCAAACGCTTCAATTCTCCTCTTTTCTGCTGCACCAATAGTCCCAAGTTTCACTTCCATTTAGTGCCACGCTCCAGACAAAGGCTTTCAAAAATGACTTCCTAATACCTAAATTTATATTGCATGTCAACAAATTCCTTTTCTGTAGAAATGCTTTCCTTGTCTGAGCCAACCTAATCTTTATATCCTCTTTGCTTCGTCCATCACTGATTATTTTGCTTCCAAAGTAACAAGTCTCCTACTTCCTTTAGCCTTTCACCTGCCAATTCGATGTCCATAGAGGTTTCTGATTTATTTCGGCTGCATTCCAATATTTTTGTTTTACATTTATAGCTTTTCATCATGAATTATTTCCTCAAGACGGATCCATACCATTCTAAAACTCATTCAAATCCTCAGGCGTGTCGGCCAAGATGACGATGCCATTAGCATATCATAGCGTTGAAATTATTTCTCCTTGAATCATCACTCCCACTTTATTTTTTTCTCCGATTTACTTCATTGCTTGTTCACTGTATAGATTGAAAAGTATGGGTGATAAGTTGCAGCCTTGCCTTACATCTTTCTGAATACCAGCTTCTCTCTCATGTCCTTCAGCTCGAATGACTGCTGTCTGGTTTCTGTATAGATTGTAGATCACCCTCCAATCCCTGTACTTTATTCCAATCGTTTTCAAAATGTGAAACAATTTAGCCTAATCAACGTTATCAAAAGCCTTTTCTAAGTCTACAAATGCCATGAACGTTCTCTTATCTTACCTTATTCTACCTTCCAAAATCAGCATAAGACTTAGTGAAAAATGAAAATCCACAGCCTGCTTCCAGTCTCCGACCGGGTCAGGAATGGAATGAATGAAGCCCCCATCTAGCACAGTACAGCTTCAAATGTTCCTACATTTCTCCCGAAACCAAACTGGTCTTAACCCAACTCCGTTTCTATCTGGCTTTCCATCCTCTTGCAAATTATTCTCGACAGGATCTTTGAAGCATGAGTAATCAACCTGATTGTACGGTATTCTTCACATCTGTCAAATCCTACTTTCTTTGGTATAGGGATGATAACATTCATCTAGAAATCAGAGGATACCTCACCTGTCTCATAAATCCTACACACCAAGTGAAATAACCTGACCAGACCATCATCACCTATGCAGCGTAGCAACTCAATCGGTATATCATCTATGCCTGGTGCTTTGTTCCTGCTTAAGTCTTTCAATGCTTTGTGAAATTCTGATCTCAATATTAAATCTCCTTTCGTATCCTCATCAATCTCCTCTTCCCTCTCCATTACATGATCCTCAATCTCGTTCCCTTATATAAAAACACATTCTTGTGTCCGCCTTCCATCCATCAATTATAGTATAACCTGAGTGATCCACGGTTTTCTACCTATTCTTTCTTTATTTCTTTCTTTCTTTCTTTCTTTCTTTCTTTCTTACCAATGTTTTCTTCCGCAGATTTTGTTATTTCATTCTTCAAAAGTGCCAATTCGTCTGCATTAGTCCTTCTTTTATACAAACACTCTATGTAAGATTTCCATCTCTCGACCTTTTCTTCCCTATATGTTGGAGGCTTTCCATCTGTGTCCTTAATACATTACAGCACTTCGTCTTCTTTTCCCCAAAAGTATTCTTAATCATTCGATAAGTTGTATCTACTTTTCCTAATTTCAGACTATTTTCTATACCTGCACATTTCTCTTTCAACCATTTTTCTTTCGCTTCCTTGCACTTCTTGTTAACCTCATTTCTCAGACGTCTGTATTCTACTTTCCCCTTTTCATCTCTTACATTCTTGTGTTTCAGCCTTCCATCCATTAATTCTAGTATATCCTGAGTGATCCACGGTTTTCTACCTATTCTTTCTTTCCTATCAATGTTTTCTTCCGCAGATTTTGTTATTTCACTCTTCAAAAGTGCCTATTCGTCTGCAAATGAAGTTTTTTAGGGGTTTTCATTAGTCCTTCCTTTATACTCTTCTTGAATCTTTAGTTTACATCATCCTCTTTCAGCCTGTCTATTGCCCACCTTTTTGGCTTTTGACTTTTCTTCAATTTTAATCTGCATTTCATAACAACCAGATTGTGCTCAGAAATTATGTCAGCACCGGGATATGTTTAGCAATCCAAAATCTGGTTTCGAAATCTCTGCTTGACCATAATGAAGTCGATTTGGTAACGCCCTGTATCTCCTGGTCACATCCATGTGTATATTCTTCTATTGTGGTTATTGAATAAGGTGTTAGCTATAACCAACTCACGCTATCTCATTTATTAATAATGTCACGGGAATGACCTTCACGTTGTTCTATGAGCTCCTTGTTACCATTTAATAGGTGCGTTGTTGTCGATTCATTTAGGGGCATTGTGACATCGTGGTCATGTAGCCTCGTGTACTTAGATGTGTGTGTGTAGTTTGTCTGATGATAACCTATGTCCCTGTGATGACTGTACTAGTGCATTTGTAATTGGGCTTAGGATTGGGTAGAAGGCAGCCGTGGTCTTAATTTAGGTACTATTTCAGCATTGGCCTGGAGTAGAAGTACGGAAACCACAGAAAGCCAATTCCAGGATGGCTGAGGTAAGAACCGAACCCACCTTTTCTCAGTTCTCCTTCACGAGGCGGAGTGTACACCGTTCTAGCCCTCAAACCAGAATTAAATTTCTTGGCAGAGCCGGGAATCAAATCCGGACCCCATGATGAATGCCAAAAATGTTAGTCACTACACCAAGAGGTAGACATTTATTGGGTGCAAACATATTATAGGTATCTTCAATGGATCAGAAATATGTTTACCAATCGTCCAGGTTTTGACGGAGATGTCCTGCGCATGTCATTTTATTTATGTCTGGCGTTTGAGGACTACCCCGTATCTCCTATGTCTGCTACTTTGCAATCTAAAGATGCGCGTACAGTATATTCCGAATTATACGCCCAGTCGAAATTTATGTTAAATGTTCCAGCTAAATGTCGGAGTCTTTCTCGACCATTATCAATGGAATTGAAGGTTTTGGGGGTTTATGCTGTCAAGCTTATTAACTAGCTAGTTTCAGTAATAAACTTATCGCAGCGTAGGCCTAACATCCCCCAAGGTTTCAGATTTTAACGATACCACGATCTATCGTTTTTCTTTTACAACTGCTAGACCATTGAAACCGTTTCTGAATTTCTGAATATTAGTTAGTTCTTTTTGGCCATATTAGGCAGCAATACCTGCACTGAACGTATATTTCCTTTCACAAGTGTTCAATGGATAAATTATGGGAACGGTTTAATAACAGAAAACCGAATGTTAGCCTCCTAGGAAAGATAAGTTTCAAGATATATTGTGTGAAGAATTTTCCAAATATATACGACTCCACGAAAGCAATTCATATCTGCTTTCCAGAATAGGTTCGGTCGACAAATACAGCTTAAAACAAGCAGTTCCTTGACTAACTAAAGAGCCTACTTATCTATAGGCCTACAGACCTAGAATATTAATTTAAATACGAAATTAGATTGGCAATAGTGGCATTAATGATTTGTTCGATATATACCTGAAATGTTGTAGCTTAATAGAGTACTACAGTTTGTTTGAAATAGTTTCCTTCTATGGGCTCTGAGATACTTAGAGCCTAGGGCTCAAATGCTCAGAGAGTGCTATTAAGTGTTAATTGCGCACAATTATATCTCTTACGGTATCATCATCATCATCATCATCATCATCGATTCTCCACTCCAGCAGGCCGGGTGTGGGAATGAACAAGCCCCCTCCATAGCTGTCTGTCCTGCCACCATTTTTCTTCTTACGGCATGAAATGTATAAATAAAATTTGTTAGTTATCCATTAAATGTAATGAAGTTACATGCAGTAAAACAATGAACCTGCGTAGATTTATGTTGGTAACATTTTCACGTACGGGTTGCTTGAAATATATCTGCAAAATTATCGTCTACACACACGTGCCAAATTTTGAATTGTTCGCCTGCCCACATTGAGACTGGGATCAAAATTATGAAGCATTTATCACCAGTTGTTAGCTCCAATGACTCCAAAAATAGCTTGCCACGGTGGGTGAGTGGTTATAGTGTCGGACTACCAACCCCAAGATTGCAGGTTCGCTCCTGACCATGGTAAGTGATTTTTGAAAGGCGACAAAAATCACGACACTCATGTCATACGTTGTTGGCATGTTAAAGAACCCATTTGAATTCAGTAGGCCGTGTTCAATGGCAAAATTAATCTCGGGATTTTCCGCCAACACAAAGTTCCTCCATTCTCTACTTGAAAGCGCTGTAGTGTCAAGGAGTTTAGATATCTAACCTCCTTGACTTTCATAGCGTTCAAAGGAACGACGAAATTCGACATGCAAGCTACCCTCTGGGTGTCAATTAACAAAGCTTGCACCAGGCACCGAGGCCATACGATATTATTATTATTACTCCAAAAATATGCCAAGACATATGTTGAGACATACATTACACATACGAAATTTGGTGTAAATCCATTTGTTTCTACGGAAGTTACATGCAGTTCAACATTAATCCTATATTCTAGCATATAATTATGATGGCAGCACTTACTTTGACTATTTATTCTAAATATATCTATAACATCTTCAGTTTGCTAAATTTGAAGTGTATTCCGTACACATGTTACTAGATATTGAATCTAGAGTTCAAAAGACTTGACTCATATCATAAGCACAGTTATACAGTGAGCCAATCGAGCTGGGGCCGCATGTTGCGCGAGGCGGAGGCGGGCTAACCAGGGTCATTAAAGTCATTATGTCACTAAACTTTCATCGACTAGGGTGTGTAGTGTCAGCGCACAGATTAGAAGGTGACATAAACAACATCTGCAAGATTTAAATAAAGAAGCACAGATTTTTATTTATTTCTTGGGAATCTGGATGACCTCAAGTCACCAGTTTCTTTTCACAGAATATACGAAAAATATTCTCCATCAGATGACAAACAGTAACTTTGGAAGTTATATCGTTACATTATGTAGCTACTCCTGCACCCCCCTGCGTGTCTACTGTAATTAATCGAAGCACGGACCTACGCCCGTTTGATGTTCAATTGTGGGTTAATTTAAAATACAAAGTGTACAGATCAATTACCCGTACGCTAGTGGAGCTGGAGAACAATATACGGCAGCAGATATCCCTCACAACAGAAGGGAATTACAACGTGTAAACGCTAATTTATTTACACGGTACAACCCGCCTATCTGTCAGCTTAAGTAGAACACTCTCAGATTCTCCTGTGGTTAGGTAAGTTCTTAATCATGATTTGCTGGTGAATTTACCATTAATTAATGTACTTTGTTACGGTTTCCACCAGCGCGCAATCCGCAAAGCGAGCTCGGTTGGCTGGCGGAAGGCGCGCGCACCCGGTAGGCGGTCGCCGGCCCCGCTCCAGCAAAAGAATATCCCTGTATATGCTAAAGCATACACTCCACGTATAAAGTAAGGATGAAATCCATTCGTTAGTGTGGAAATTTCGTGCAGTTAAACATTGAGCCTATCAGTAAAGCCATGCGCGGATGCGGATCTAGTTTGCATGGCTGTGCGGATAGCGGATAAACTGTGGATGTTTGGAGTAAATGTGCGGATAGACTCTAAAATCCGATCCGAACTTGTTGCATATCATTACTAGGACGTAGGACGGATGTTTATGACATAGCCGATCATAATTTTCCATTATATATTTTTCATGACAAATGCAAGATGATGATTTAAGTTAATCTCATTCAAATTATGTCATTAAGCTTAATTAACACTCCGAAGTGAAAAGGGTTGAAATTCTGGCTTTATAACATTCATTTTAAACATAGCCTAGCACATCCATAGTCTAAGGGAGCGACTTTCTCCTCAAATGTCTAAATGTGTTACTTTAATACTTTATACTTTATCTAAAATAGTATTGTAATGACAGTAGATTCGGATAACAGTCGTGCGGATGCGGGGCGGGTGCGGATAATAGGCGTGCGGATGCGGATAGCAGTCGTGCCGATGCGGATAACGTTTTGTTTATCCTAGCAGGGCTCCACCTAACAGTATAGTAGAATCATGTTGGCAACATTGCCATGTCTGGATTACTCAAAATTAATCTGAAGTATTATGTGCCGGTACTATAAGTTTGTAACATTTAAATATGTTGGCTTGCATTTTTTCTGATCTACTGAGACTAGGGTTCAAAATCAAAGATGGAATTTAACAGTTGGCAGCCCTGGCTACTCCGGATATATTCTCAGTTCTATCTCTTAATTTACATAATGCGCATACAAAATTTGATTGAAGTCCAATATATAGTATGGACGTTACGTGTAGTTAAACATTGAATTTATCAGCATGCGTAAAATTATGTTGGCAATCTTGCCATGTATGTGTAACTCAGAATTATTCTGAAATACATTATTATCTATATATTTGCCAATCTTTGAAGAAATCCATTTGTTAGTATATAAATTAGATGCAGTTACACATTAAACCTATCAGCACGCGTAGAATCATGTTGGCAGCACTGTCATAGGTATCTCCAAATTAATCTACAATTTCAGAACTATACCGGTAAGTGAGCGAAAGTCGGCCCCGCGGCGTTGGGGTAGCGCGCCTGCCTCACACCCTGAGGCCCCAGGTTCGATTTCCGGCTCCATCAAGGATTTTAGAAACTGACGTGAGGGCTGGAACGGGGAGCACTCAGCCTCGTGAGGACAATTGAGTAGCTGTCCGACAGTGAGACAGCGCCCCGGTCACGGAGACCAAGATTAACGGTCAAGGGGATCCAACGCGCTGACCACGCGTACTCCATAATCTGCAGGACGCATGGCTGGGCAGCGATCGCTTGGTAGGTCTAGGCTCTTCATGGGCTATAGCGCCACGGGGGGGGGGGGGGGGGGGGGGGAATAAGTGAGCAAACTTGAGAACTGTAGACCTGCATACTTTTTGATATATTGAGATGATAAAAATTATGGCGAGCATTTATCAATACGAGAAAATTAATTTGAATTATTATTACCTGTATGTGTGTCAATTTTGCATGAGCCTCCGTGGCTTAGGCGGCAGCACGCCGGCCTCTCACCGCTGGGTCCGTGGTTCAAATCCCGGTCACTCCATGTGAGATCTGTGCTGGACAAAACGGAGGCAGACAGGTTTTTCTCCGGGTACTCCGGTTTTCCCTGTCAAAATTTCATTCCAGCAACACTCTCCACTATCATTTCATTTCATCTGTCATTCATTTAATCATTGCCCCAGAGGAGTGCGTCAGGCCTCGGCAGCCGGCACAGTTCATATCCTCGCCGCTAGATGGGGGCTTCATTCATTCCATTCCTGACCCGGTCGGAGACTGGAAGCAGGCTGTGGATTTTCATTTTCATGTGTGTCAATTTTGCAACAGTTCCCGTGCATACTTTCAGAGATATCCAACATAGAGCTCAAATTTCAATTGTGATCTTTAATCAGTTAGTAACACTGCGTAATTTAAAATATGGCCATGAGATGTCCTAGCATAGATATTTACTCATACCAAATTTGGGTTTGATAGCTGCAGCCATTTAGGAGTTGGTAGGACACACAGACAGACAGACAGACAGACATTTGTCCGGATTTATATCGTAAGTCTAATAAATCATTTCTGAAAAATTGGAAAAGTAGGCAAAAAATACCTGCAGCAAGGTACTTGAATGCGTAAAACAAGTTATGCGCAGGCCTAAATAGTATTTGATTTTGGTAGCCAATGAAGTTGCCCGAAAATGTTTAATTTTTATTTAGTAGAGACCTTCTGAAACAGTCATTATGTGGTTACAGGGAAAGTGAATTTGTAATTCAGTTCTAGGATTTGTGGACGGTATACTGACACGGTACAGTACACCTGCCATGGATTCACGGTGACCTTGTGCTACAACCTACCTGACTGAACACGACACGAGAGAAAACTGGATTTAAATAATCGCGAGAATAAAAAGTAGTTCCATGAAGAACTAACTAGCCTTTTATCATAATTATATTCTACTGGCCTTTTCCATTAATAACACTCCCTCCTATTTAACGGATTTTCCGTGTGATGTACTAAAGAGCGTTTGGTACACAATCTACATTGTGATAAAGTATAGAGCAAGAAAATCATATCCAAAACTCAATATCCATAAGTTGTAGTAATTTCAGACAAGAAACAAAAATATATCTTAAGGAAGCACAATCATCTTACTATGGACCTAGTACATTCCCTGTCTTAAATCAAAGCATTCATCGTTCTTCAGGATACACTTTAACACACCTCACGCACAGGGAAAATGTGTGTCCAAAGTTACACGATGAGGTTTATAATGCTTAGGAAATGTGTACTGGTGTATCAACTTACAGGGAACCGGGTGAGTTAGCCGAGGTCGTTGCGGCATGACTGTTGGCAGTCGCTCACATCCGGGAGGCGAGGAGGTTCGAATCCCCCCGCCGGCAACCTTGAAGATGGTCTTCTGTGGTTTCCCATCTTCCTTCCAGGCAAATGCCGGGGTTGGTCCCTAACTATAGGCCACAGCCGCTACCTTCCAACTCCTCGACCCTCCCTTCCAACTTTCCTCCCCAACGGCACTTGTAGCTCACCCATTGGGTGTCCGTCCCGAAGCAGCTACAAAACTGGCGAGCCGAACATGTCCTCGGACACTCCCGGCACAAAAAGCCATACGCTTAAAAAAAACTTACAGGGAGGTAGGTTTAATAGAACACAGTAAAACATTTTCCTCTTCATATAGGAACATGCTTATAACCCATAATTTACGATGTCTGCAATAGAAAATCGGGGTAGTTGACCTTGGTGTTTTACCCCTTAAACCCATCTCCACCAACACTACATTGAGAAAGTATGTGCTAGAATGTGTAACTTCAGTATCGGTAATTATGACGGCTTTTTTCTGTAACGGGAGTTAATTTTTAGAAAAACCAAATGCGCAGCTTCTATGATTTACGAAAAGTAAGCTATAAAATTTAGTGTCATTAGATAATTATTATCATAGCCCATCATACGAATCTTCTTTTCAATCGCCTGGATAAGATACGAGAAATAAAAAAATAGGTTTATAAAATTTCGAACTGATTGAATCTTGAATTTTCGAAAACTATTGAACATCATTAGATGTCCCTATATTAAGCTCTGAATTAAAATTCGCTGTGCTAGGTTTCATTGCACTAGGGTGATTGGATCACCAGAAACGTTATTTTAAATATTTGATAATCACTTGGCCGCCATGTTGTTATTGTCTTTCTCAGGATTTTGAAAGTTACATACATGTACTTACTTAACAGTCTTCTAACACCATTCGTCTCTAAAAGTCAGAGTAGTTAAAAGGGACGTAAAACCAATAACATTATTATTATATTATCTAACACCATTCGAAATTTCAGTTTAATTGCTTAAATAGTTTCGGAGACATTGAGAACCAGTGAAATATATGGCATGAATGCCAAGTTGAATTGTTTTATATACTGTATAGGCTATAGAATTATATGCCAGCATGTGAATATTATAATCGCGGCTCATTATAACAACCTACATTTCTATCGCTTGTTTAGGACACGAGAAATAGAAAAGTGATTTTAAACATTTTGCACAGCCGCCATTTTGAAGTGATGAAAATTAAATTAGACGTCAATATATTAAACCTTGTATGAAGATTTACCGTGCTAACTTTCACTGCAATAGGATAATTGAGTCGACAGTAAAAACCATATAAATATTTAAATTTCACGTCGCCGTCAAGTTGCCTTTGTGCTCACCAGGTTATTGGAAGTCCCATAAGTGAACTTACGTTAACAGCTTCTGTCAATGTAAAAGTTTCAGTTTAATTCCTGTAATATGTTCGTAGATATTGTGAACAGTCTAAATATTATGGAAGATCACCATGTTGGATTTTTCTATATGTAGGCCATAGCGTTATTGCGGAAGTTCATAATTCGAACGTTCACTTCGATCGCATGATTAGCAAGCAAAAAATAAAAACTTAACTTAATTTTAAAATTTCGCACTAGTTTATGAGGACAATTGAATTATATTAGATGCCAGTAGATTAAATCGTGTATAGATATGTAGGGTGTTAAGAAGTTTCACTGCGCTCGGTTGATTGAATCACGAGAAAATTCAATTTAGGTATTTTAACTTGGTTTTGTACTTAACAGGTTTTGAAGCGTCAGATAGTTGGACTTACCTTAGTAGGCCTATTAAAACGTATTGCAATTTGAAAGGCACGGTCTAGGTACGATCGAGGTAGTAGTTTGTCCTTACCAGAAATGATGAAATAGGCTAAAAACTGTCTCATATGAGTGAGTACATGAGTGAAAAGAAATCCCACTAATTCGATCAGAGTATTACCGGTCGATCGCGATCATTTTAAATTCCCTGAAGTCGACATGTTATATTCTTGAGGATCGACGCTTCTCTTGATTATGAGATTAACATGGGGTGTGATAAGTTTATCCGAGAAATGCTTCTTTCCTCTTTTGCTCCAACGCGATTGTGTTAATTTACATTACCATTCGTTGAATCTGCTCCAGTTTAATAGATCTGAAATTGAGAGGTTGCATGAATTCGTCTGATTTTAGGAACATGGTAGAAGTAGAAAGTAGAATATACTTCATTCGTAACGACCCCGTCATTGCTTCCACTGACCAAACACACATTTTATGGTCTTTTCAAACAATTCAATGTTTCTGTTCGTCAACCTCAATCTCTACTTAGGTATCAGTGAGTCTTGTATGCTTATGTTGTATTTTTCGGGTAGGGGAAGGGGGATGTAGTCGAACGCATCACATATTATTTTTGTTATTATTATGAAAACAACGTTATGTTTTTTTTTCGTCTCCTAACTGCTGTAGCTTTAGAGACAAGTACCTCAAATGCCAACCGAATGTGCCGAGATTTGATTCCACAACCTTGGGAACAGCAGGCAAAAACCTCAACGTCAGGCCGCAAAAGAAGTGATAGAGTAACGTGTCATACAATATTTATTTTATAAGGAAATAAAATCTCATCTTGTTTTTAGGAGCTAAGCCTTTGAGTCCAGAAGTTCTCCTAAAGAACTTTCATGGATTCTAGCATGTCGTGGTACTGTATTACCTACGAAAAGGTAGGTATTTTCAGGACTATATAAAACTGCTGTTTGCATAAACCAATATTGGTAGGGGCTGCAGATTCACCTGATACACTATAAAGCGCTGAGGTGCGTAATTCACAAAACCCCAACTCGCAAGTCAGCGAGATTTAGGGGAAGAGGTTTGCGCCAAAATCTTTTAAATTGTCAGAAGAGTATAAAAAATCACTCATTAATGGAATACGATAGGGATGAGGACACAGAGGGTATCTTAATGTGGAAGAGAGGCAATTTCCCTTGTCAGTAATGTGTCTCGTCAAGACCACAACATATTCAAACCAAACGGTTTGGCACACATCAGTCTTGATCATCCGTAACGCAACACGCAGTGATGTTACTAGCTTTTATTTCATGTTCAGATATTCAGACGGAGATAAGGGAGGGGGCTTGAATAGCGCTTTGAGTCCATAACTGACCTGGGATTGGCGTACAGACTGGTGTTCTGATGACGATGAACATTTTTGGATCGTTATATCTTCTTTCATGGCACAGGGAATGTGATATTTATTCAAAAATACTTATCGGGGGCAGGGGTCGGGCCAATGAGTGCTGTTAATTTGATCAATTAAGCATTTAAGGATGCGAATATGGTTCGTCGTATGAAAGGTCGAAACTAGTTTTATGCGGGAATAAATGTATTTATATCTTCTAACGAAATTGAAATGCTTTTTTTGTTAACCGACTGAAAACCATTTAAATTTAGTTTACCAAGGCAACACTGAAAAATGGCTTTCAACGATAATAATTTATTTTTTTGTTTTTGTGGAACAGGGGGCCAAATATTTATTTAAGTCCCAATTATTGACCCACTATACTTACAATTTTCGACGTCATTGAAATTTGTATTCGCCATCAGAGTGAAGTCTAAATTCTACCATGGCAAGATAGTCTACTGATTGGGAGATTCGGGGAGTCATAGCTGTGACCAAGAGTGGCGTCTGAACGGCTGTTCAGAGTTTAATTAAAATTTGAGGATAGTTAAATTATTTTTCAATTGAATTATTAGAAGCAATTTTTCAGTGTTGCCTAGTTCTATTAAAGCATGCTTTTCAGTCGGTCAACACAAATTGTGCCCAATTATATTAGACGGGAAAACTAGTATTTATACACCCTTACCCAAAAGAAAAATTACATAAGATATTTATCACAAAATAACCCGCTTTTATGTTCAAAAATTGGGGGGGGGGGGGTGTACTTAATTGGATAACATGTTTCGATCTTCAAGCGGTCATCATCAGATCCTGCTCACTTAGGCTTAGTTTATGTACGATGTTTTTGTATTACACTCGTGCACAAATACACACTGAAGAAAATGGGAATTGCAACACCATGAAGGCATTGGTCGTTTGTGTTGATTTTCAAGATATGGAACGATGCCATGTAGGTATGTTAAAGATCAAAGTTTCAGACCCATTGGATTGTTGCTACAGGCCTCCCCACGTGATTGGTCGCGGAGGAATCAACACCAGTATACGGACTCTGGTGTAGCGTAGTTGACTTGCAGTCTGTGCAGTGAAGTGTTCCCCGTCAAACATGCCTCGACGACAGAGAAGAGCACGCTATCAACAACTGTCGCCGTTTGGGAGGGCTCGGAAAATTGGGCTGTGTGAGGCTGGATTATCGCTAAGGACTGTCGCTGCACGTGTTGGCCGACAGGTATCTACGGTACAACGTGTATGACAGCAGTGGTCAAATGAAGGTACCCACACTCGTAGACCTGGCACAGGCCTAGAGAGACAGACAACTGTGAGGGAGGATCACCGCATCATTCGGATGGCCCGGATGGAACCCCGTGCAACAGCAGCGCAAATTCGAGCAGCTGTGGCACCCCACGTTACACAACAAACAGTTGGTAATCGCCTGCGTGCGGCTGGCTTACGATCCCGTGTCCCTGCAGAAGGTGTTCCATTGACCCCACTACAGCGACGTGTAAGGCTGGCCTGGTGTCGAGAACGATCGACGTGGGTCGACGAATGGCATAGGGTCGTATTTAGTGATCGCGCATCTGTCTTGCCCGCAGTGATCGCCGGAATCGTGTGCGCCGACGTACCGGGGAGAGGGGCCGCCCAGACCTTATTGTCGAGAGGCACACATGGCCAACACCAAGCACTATGGTCTGGGGACTATTGGCTTTAATGTGAAATCACAATTAGTGCTTGTTGAGGGCACTATGACTGCTCGACAGTACGTTGATAGGGTACTCAATCCAGTGATTGTTCCTATGATGGCGAACATTGCTAATGAGATGTTTCAGCAGGACAATGCCCGGGTTCACACTGCACGCATCTCCAGAGAAGCTCTCCACGACATCACAACCTTAGAATGGCCCGCCAGACCCCCGGACCTCAGTCCTATTGAGCATGTGTGGGACATGATGGGTCGACAACTGGCCAACCGTCCTCAGCCACCCACAACTCTGGAACAACTGACCCGTGCAGTGCAGCAAGCATGGGCCACAATTCCTCAAGAAGCGATCCAGGGCCTTATTGACTCCATGCCTCGACGAATTCATCAATGTATTGCAGCTCGTGGTGGGCACACCCTGTATTGATTGTTGTCCAAACTTGCGCACAGTGGGACCTGCAAGTGTAAACATCGAATCACAACCGAACAGTCGTCCTGCATGTTCAATTGCAGCAATGTAGCACCACTCCTTCTGGGTGTTGCAATTTCCATTTTCGTCAGTGTATATACAATATTTAGATTACAAAGGTTTGTAAAAACACTACTATAGCTGTTGTGTTATAATAAATGTAGTCCAAGTATGTTAAGCTGTGATCCATTGAATTATTATTGTGACGAACTTCAGGAATGATGTTGTCTACACTATTTTGTTATTTATTATTCCAATTAAACAGTTCATATTTAAACTGGTGGCCTATTGTAATGTAGTTATCTTGCCAATGTGGCGAATACACAAATGATACAATACACTAGAGTGGAATAAGGTTATGTAAACTTAGCTGGTATTTGAATCCCGAGTCCTATATGGCGTCCGTTCTCGGTCACTGAGGTGTTTTCCCGCCTAATGTAATTGGGTACAATGCGTGTCGGCCGAATGGAAAGGTTTCTTTAATAATTCTTTTTCAGGGCACAGGATAGACTATATTTACAAACAAAAACAAAAAACAAAAAAACTTGGGATGACTAAATTAATAAGTGATACACAGTTTGAAAAGTCTAACCTAGAGGAAAATATGCCCCCATTTTTGTCGTTTCGAGGGGACACGGGGATACGTGAGAATTAGATATAGGCCTAACTTATATATATTATACAGTATAAGTTAGGCCTATATCTAGTCCCCACGTATTTCTGCGATACATTTATAACCTACAATAATATTTTTCGATGTTCGTATGAAATTTTGTTTTAGTAACTCCAAGCATAACCTTAATTCTATTTCAAATCCAAAAGCTGAGTGGGAAACTGGGGATGACTTTCAGGGTGAAATTAATCTAATTGGGATTGGTGTCTATGCGGCGTTTTCAGGGCATAGGATAGGCTAGTATTAATTTAACAAAATATAGAGGAGTGAGGGGTAGATACACCTTTAAATTAATTAGAGCACTAAAATAATAGGTACGACACGTCGTTTTAAAGGTATACGAGAGTTTTAAATGGAAAAATATGTTTTTGATTTGATTGTTTACTTTGAGGGACAGAGGGTCCACTACCTATTTAATCACAAATTATTTACCGGCTTTTTTTTAATACAATAGTTTTTTTTCTTATGGCAAATTAACAAGCTCTCCGGTCAATTAAAAAAAAAGTTGTTTCATGTGAGGGGCTTGGACATCGCAGTCATTCAGTCCCGTGTTATTGTGAAGGCTGTAGTAGTGTGTATTTGTGATTCAGGTGAGTGTTAAGAAAATGGTGGCCGTGGCCTTAAGTCAGGAACTATTCCAGCATTTACCTGGAGCAGAAGTGGGAAACCATGGAAACCCACTTCCAGGATGGCTAAGGTGGGAATCGAAACCACTTCTTTTCAGTTTTGCCTCACGAGGCTAAGTGTTCCCCGTTCCAGTCCTCAGACCAGATTTAAATTTATTGGCAGAGTCGGAATCAAACCCGGACCTCCGGAGCGACAGCCAAGAATGCAGCCGCTACACCACGAGGTTCAGTGTGTATTGACTTTGGCATATTCTGTAACACGATTGCTCTCCTTATCCACATTCTTAATCCAGTCACCGCCAGGAATAATAATAATAATAATAATAATAATAACAATAATAATGCCTCAGCTTGAAATGTTGAACTATGCCATCCAGGTAATGAATGTAAATACATGGGCGCTTTTTTGTTCACGGCCGTCTAGCAGAGAAAACAAGAATGCTAAGCATTATTGTTTTGGGGAGACTGTTGTACTGTTATCACCGAATGTGATACAAAAGATAATTCGCGAGTTCCGTAGATTTTCTCCGGCCTTGTCCTTCGTTTGTAACTTCCAGTAAGGGTGTGGGAAGTTCCATCGATATGCAGTGGACAAATGAAGTCCACTTCAAGATCCCTAACTCGTGGCTTCAATTCCCGGCGAAGGAAGTCGAACTTCTAAGCACACACACACGTCAGCTGCCTGTCTTTTTCCTCTTTCCTCTTTAATGCATGTGAGATTTTCGATTAGAAGAATCACGCCCTGTGTTTCGAATTCTGTGAAAATATAAAACGGCCACGCAAATTACAAGCCTGCATTGACTCACTGCTCAGCCCATAGCTGTCAAGGATTTGAAGGATAATCGACGATTTACCTTGTCGCTAGAAAGAGAATTAGGAGGAAAATAAAGTTGTGTTCTGATCTACCTCATCTCAACTTCAACACCGGTTAGTGTGAATCTGCGTCCAAGCAATCTGTTAGTTCTTCAATTAACACTGTTGCCTTCAATCACTGGTGGAGTCCAAGTTGCCAGGAAGAGGTCTGGGTGTACATGCCTTCTTATTGTTGCATTTGATATCGTATTTATTTAACCCTGTGTACTTGTGTGAGTAATTTTGTCTGATAATCTGTGTTATTGTGATGGCTGTATTAGTGTGTGTATTTGTAATTCAGGTGAGGATTGGGAAGGAGGCGGCCATGCTATTTGCTTGGAGTAGAAGTGGGAAACCACTTCTAGGATTGCTGAAGTGGGAATAGAACTCCACCTCTTCTCAGTTTTGCCTCACGAGGCGCAGTGTACCCGGTTCCAGCCCTCAGGTCACATTTGAATTTCTTGGCAGAGCCGGGAATCGAACCCAGACCTCCGGGGGAACAGCCAAGAATGCTAGCCGCTACACCACGAGGTGGTCACGTCCCATTTGCAACTACTGCGACTTTTAGAGACGCTAGAATTTTGCCTCGAAGGGAATCTTTAACGTGCCAGTAAATCTACTGACATGGCACCCTAAAATGCCAACTGACTCGCGGCAGGATTCGATCCTGCAACCTTGATCACAGCAGCCACGCACAATAAACCTCAGGCTCAAACAATGTATTCTAAACTCCGTGCCGGTTGAGTTCATCAGCGGACTATCGATACGCCGTGACAGGACCCTTCTGGGATAGATTATCAATCTCAAAGTATTTCAAGTTCGTCGGTCGGTGGTTCATGTGAAATGTTCATAGGACAAAGCGGAGAAAGAGCAGATTTCTACAGTATTGTAAGTTTGTCCTGTCATCTTCATTGCAACAATTCCTCATTTCAAGCAAGTGGAACTACGATAAATGTTCTGATGCACGGGAAGCACTATGCAGAATCTGATAATGATGAAGGTAATATTGTTACACCTTTAATGAACTACTAGTGAAGTTTTAGAGATTTCGGGATGCTAGGATTTTGCCCTGGGAGAGGTGAACGGTGGTGATGGTGATTTTTTAAGCGGTGGAACAGCGATGTTATTTAACGTATCGGTAAATTTATCGACACGAGGCTGTCGTTTTAAATAACCTTACATACCATCAGACTGAACCAGAATCGAACCCGCAATTAACCAGCTGTCTGTCAGCATGACACTCTGAAGATATACGTAATTCGTTTTATTTTTAATGTGTGCATCTTACAAATGAATTAAAGTCACCGTTAGAGGAAATTCCACTCATAATGAACATGAGGAATGGTCATGTAGGGAGTACTACAGTCGTTGCTTCATTCTTGGCCATCAATCCCGTATATTTGGACGCGTATGGCATTAGTCTCACCTGTGTTACTGTGGTAACTTTAGAAGTGCGTGGTACGTGTCCCGAGTATTGAAATAAGGATCATAGGGTAAGCGTAAAAATACCTGGAGAAACTACACTGAGGATGGCCACTGCCGAACCTCGAATCTCCGAACGCGCGGCTATCCAGTATATTCGTAGAGCTTCCCTTAGATGCTACGTAGGTGTATATGGACAATATCCTACACAGGGATTCTATGTTCCTAGTTCTCATCACTCTTGTATTCCTTTATACATACTTCAGAAGTGTGCTTGGGGTCCTAATAATTTACACACACTCCTAATTTACCAAGAGATTCCTCAAGCCTGTTTGTTGGCTGCGGTGAAATATAATTTTACACAGCGGAACACGCGCAGGTTTGGAGAGAGCTGGTGTGGCAACTCGACGTCAATATGCCAGTCATGTCAAACTCACTAGCATGTCACGGCCGATGAGCAAATATAGATTTCACTAACCAGCGGCGATGGGAATGCAGTATCTGGCTTGTCGACTTACCTATATCTGGCAATGCCGTGTCAGTCAATGATTAATCTAATTCTTAACCAGCCAAGTAGGTTCTTAACAATGGTAAGGCCTTTTAACTATTCTGGCCTAAAAAGACCTCATAGTGCCGGGATTCTGGTCTGAATGGGATGCTTATCTATTGAAACTGGTCTCTCTCATTTGACCACCTAAAAAGACAAACTGTGCTGGGGATTCGATCCTGCATCTTCGGGCTCACAACAGTAAACGAACTTCACAACACTACCGGCCAACCATCCAGTGAATTCATTTTAGCACACAACAGCATGACATTAACGAAAATATTCATATTTAATTAATAATTGTGTTTGTATGGATGTGTGTGCGCTCGCGCATGCAATATTACCTTAAAATTGGCAACGCCATGTAAAGCAACGGCATTTTTCTCCAGTGTTTGTCCCGGTGAGTAGCATGTCCTAGGTACAGTATTCCTCTGACAGTCCAATAGCAACCCCCAGGGCTTTGGGTATTTTACTTTATTTAGAATACCATACAATACCAACCTTCGAAACTTCCGATCATCGAAGCAGTTTCATGGCTTGGAAACTTCGAAGCATAAACAAAAATTCCATGTTTTGAGGCATCAGCAAAATATTTAATGCAATGAAAACTCTGAAATTCCCAATCAGCTACTTCGAATTGTACCAAGAACCCTAATTAAAGCATGATTCCTAACAATGAGACGACACCACTTAGCAACGAAATATAGGCCTACACGAGAAAAAAGCTCAGATGACGTTCAGCTTTCTCCATCTAGGTCCTAGATCAAGCACAGATCTAATTTTTTTAAACTGCTGTTGAGGGCTACACACTATTTCAAACTTTAATATCCTCCAAATTTGAAAGTGAATGTTTAAACAGTGAAAGTCTAGGGATATTTTCATAAACCTACTGCAAATGAAAATTATGTTTGTTAACCATTATGACAAGTTAGTTAGTTATTGTTGTTTTAAGGGGCGGAACTACGAGGTCATCTGCCCCACATTATGACAAGTGTAAGTGTAGTGTAGAACTAGCGAGTGGTGTTAGAAAGGTGTGCCACATTGTGAGAATTCTTTTTGGGAATAATTATTCTAAAATTCTTAATAACAACATTGTTTGGTTCAACAAACGGAATACAATGACATTTATGGCACACTAATCCTTCCTGGCGGGTCTGAAAGCGAGGTGAGCAGGCCCAATTAGGTTTTGTTTCTAATAAAAGGATATTGAATTTAACTTACTCTACATTTCGACTTCAAAAATTCGGCAAATTGTATCTTAACCATGTGATCTTTCACGTGATTGTGCCTTGCATTTCAGTGCATATGTCTTCCTATTTGTTGATTTTAAAACCATTGTGCACTGGATTTCTCTTAACTTTATTTTCTTGGTGTAGCTTAATGCTTGGTGATTCGAGAACAAGCACTGTTTAGTGTCCAGTGTTGAACTGCATATTTCTTCTAATGCTGCGTCTCTAGCATCTCTGTTCTTGTGTGCTTCGGAATTTACTTTCCACAAACATTCCTTTTCGCGGTACAACTTGACAAACTTCACCACCTGCGCACTATTCATATAATACATAGACATGTTGTCACCCCTTCGGCAAGAATACGACTGAAGTGGTCGTGCTTACACCAACCTGTCGGAAATTTCACGCCCTACCTTTTCGAGGGCGGACACGACCCCCACTTCCACTTACGCTGGTTCACAACAGTCTGGCTAATGGGTAGTGCTCTCGCCCGCTTCACGACTCTGTGTCCTCCTCGATATAAGTTCAATAATTCTGAGTTCCTGTCATCCTGAAGGCCTTCCGTTGCCGATTCTTTTCTTGAGGAAAAGCAAATGTTGAGATGGTTCCCTCTTTACTAGATATGCATCCCGGACTCTACACGTTGGTCCAAGTAATTAGTTCATACACTGCTCAAAAAGTTAGAGGGACAACATTTGAAACACCTGCATTATTTTTCCAGGAATGGGTGGAGTGAAACAGCCATGTTATCTGGGAAATGAAACCTTTATTTAACGGAAATGTACCTATCCTGTGCATGTCGTAGCACACATGTTGGTGCTAAGACCAGAAACGGAACACAATGTCGTTAACCAAAGTAGAGAGTCATTCCATGAATACACAGAGTGCAAAAAAAGAAAGAGTTCAATATCTGCTAGACCCTCCATGCGCCCGTATAACTTCCTCACATCTTCGTGACATGTTCCTGACAAGTCTGCGAACAGTTTCTTGTGGAATTTTGTTCCACTCCTCCATACAGGCCTCTGCAAATTGTTCTAGAGTCTAAGGCTCTACAGGAGGGGTCCGAAGTTGTCTGTCCAGCATATCCCATAAATGCCCAATGGGATTGAGGTCAGAACTCATCGCAGGCCAGTCGAATGTTTGAATCGCGATGTCCTGTAGAGTTTCCATGGTGGCTGCTGCTGAATGAGTTCTTGCATTGTCGAGTTGCAGGGTAAACTGGGCATAACATGACCTAGTACAATCTCGTTGATGTATCTCTGAGCATTAAGTCAGCCTCTGGTTATCTGAAGGTCCGATGGGCCGTCAATTGTGATGCCACCCCAGACCATCACAGGGCCGCTGCCAAAGCTGTCCCTTTCTTGGACTGCTAGGCCTACTCCATAATAACGTTGACCACGACGCCGATGGGCAGGTATACGCCCGTCCCACCATGTTAGACGAAAGCGGGACTCGTCCGTAAACAATACATTGAGTCAGTAACGCAGCTGCCAGTCCCTATGGTCCTCAGCGAATCGAAGTCGCTCTATCTTGTGGTGAGCAGTTAATCGAGGGACCTGATGAGGTCTTCTTGGTCTTAAACCTGCCTCCGAGTCTGTTGCGCATTGTTTGGTCACTGACACTGCTACCAGTTGCTGCTCTTAGATCATTTTGCAGGTCCCGGGCGGTCGCCGAACGCCACATATCGGCCGTCTCTGGCCGATTATTTTTGTTTTTTCCCCTGCCCTGGCTTTCGTGTGTATGAAGCAGTTTCACAAAATCGTTTCCAAACCCTCCCACAACAGATGAAGCCACATTAAGCTCTGTAGACACTCTACGAATAGTCCAACCTTACTGCAATATTGTCATTGCCCGAACACATTCTGTCTCATTCAGATGTCTCATTTCGACTAATGCAACGTACACCAAGTGGATAGTAACGTTTTCTTCACTTACACGCACTCGAGGACAGAGTGCGACATTGCTCGTCCATTTCACTCTGCGGCATAGCACGATACATTTGTCTACTGCCACAAAGCCATGGCTTTCCAATGACATGTGGAGGTGTCCTCGCATTCTAAAAACATGTCGGAAGAATACGAGCAACAGTATATATCGTAATCACGGACTACGTACATGGTACACGCGATCAAATTCCTGTCCCTCTAATTGTTTTGAGCAGTGTAGTTTTCAATGGTTAAAACTCACTACAAAAGGAAGGAAGGAAGCTTGCAGTTTAACGTGACCGTTAATCTTGAGATCATGAGCCACGGGACCTCCTTTTTACGTGGAATCCGAACCACAGGACATGGCGTTTCACTTCGAAAATCTCACATGCATTGACCGGGAATCGAACCCGGACCGCCTTGATGAGAGGCATACAGCTAGACCGCTGAGCCACCACGCCCCCAAACTCACTACAAACACTGAATATCGTTTTGATAGTACATACCCAAGTACACGAGGCTACATGACCACGATGTCACTAAGGCCCTAAATGAATCAATAACGTTATTAGGACTGACATGTTAACTTAAACAAGATTTTTCTTACAGGTTTGCAATGTTTGTGGCTCTACCGTTGTAAGCGTTTATACAGTCACCTATGCCTTAAAGCACGGATTGTGCGATATCTTACTTAACAGGTGTTCCGTCAAGTTATTCATAACTCAATACATATTATTATTATTTTCTCACATTTGAGTATTATTATCAGTCACTGTAACATATTGAAGCTCGTATCAAGAGATACATGTCGAATGGAGGAAATTATTATTTTTATCGGTTTTCTATAGTATATCGTATATTATTTTCAATTATATATATTAACATCTCATATGGCTCGAGGAATATACGTGGGTTAGCAAGATGCCATTACGTGACTTGAGGAAAGTAGACTTGGCGACTACGAGCCGGGCTTAACGAGGTATTGCAGCAGGGTGCCACTGAAAATAGCAGCGAGACAACGACGGTTGCTCGACTTCTTAGAATTGGGCCAGGGTGAACGGCACAAAGCTAGGTCAACGGTCACTCAACCCCATCGAGGATACAAAGGGCGTGACGTATGAGCATCATGAAGCCGTTTTGAATCTGGTGACGTCAGGCCAGGCGCGGCAAGATGGAAGAGCCCGCATGGGATGAGTCTATAAAAACTCTGAGGTAATTCAGTCCCCCAATCTTGTAGAGAAATTTTGTTTTAAAAGTCTACGGTACGGTGCTCATCCATGAAAACGATTGTAATTTAATATCGGTTAAAGATGATAGGCGAATTCACGTCTGACTCCTTAATGGTGCAAGTTTGATCTGGCCTTTCACCATAAAATGTGATTCAAGGAATTAGATTCCATCACAACCAATAATAAGACAGCGGACACATCTCGCCTCTGTTTGTTTAACTTCATTAAATTGCGAGGAAGGAAGATAAACGTCTTCAAAGGAAACCAACGCCACATCGCCAAGTCAAACCAGATGGTCCAGAGTTCGACTACGGTGAGCCAAGATCTCTATATTGGATTAATTCATCGGCACGTAAATCCAAACTTTTCCAGTAACTTAATATTTAGGATCATCTCCACCTTAGTATCTTTGCCGAGCCATAGTAGAGTCAGTAAATTCATTCTTTTATTATTATTATCATTATCTTTTGTCGCAATTTTCCTGTTTTTTTTGTTAATATAATTAAATTCTATCTTTTGCCTGATGCAGTCCTTTTCATTCTTCGTAGTTAGAGATAGCTTTAGGTCATCCCTTATTCATAAAGCAAGTACCATCCCGTTTAAAGACGGAGAATTACCACGACTTGAGAGGCAGAGGTCTCAGGTACTCTACCAGCGGTGTAAGTGATAAATTTTGATAATTTGAGTATATCATGACCATGGCGCCCAACACACAATCAATATAATCACATGTCGATCAATCTAATCAGGTAGTAATTTCATCTATAAAGCTTACATTTCATTTGTCACACTAGAGTAGGACTTCTTGTGGTTTTCCTCACTCCCGTCAGGACATCATCTTACTTATTACAACCACGGTGAGAAACATCTTACACAGTGTGATGACAATCCTCTGCTGCGACAATGACCTGATGACAAAAATGCTCTTTTTATTTTAAAAAATGTGGAATTTATATCTGTAAAAAATAGAAGAGCAGAATATATATATAGGGTGTAACTAAATATGTGGGAAAGCTCCAGGGATTCGATAGAGGACCTGACAACAAGCAAAACATGTCCTATAAACATATGGTGTATGTGCGTTCGTTGCCGTGTTACAAGCATTGTTTGTGGTGTGCATAACACAGACGGCGGCACGATGCTAGTTGGTCAATTGTAGAGGGCACACAGGCCACTTGTACGATTCGTGCTATTCAAGTCTGTGTGCATTTGTTTTGCATTCAGGGACCGACATAGTGGCTTGCTCGTTCTCCCGATCCCGACCCATTAGACTTCTACTGATGGGGTTATTTAAAGGCCATTGTGTATGCCACACCTATTCATAATTTGGACTTGCTGCGTCAGCGAATAGAGCAAGAATGTCAGCAGATACGACAGGCGCCGGGAACATGGGAGCGTGTGAGATAGTCAATGATGCGGCGCATCGACGCCTGCATTACAGCTCGTGGTAGATATTTTGAGCACCTTCTGTAGAGAACTGTCAGTAGTAACGTACACTAGAACAACACAAATGACCAACCTGCATAGTGAAGCGGTCTGTGTTATGTACACCACAAACAATGCTTGTAACACGGAAACGAAAGCAAATACACCATATGTTTACAGGACATGTTTGCTTGTTGCAAGTCCTCTATCGAATCCCCGGAGCTTTCCCACATATTTAGTTACACCCTGTATATAGCACAACATATGAATGTATTGTTCTCATTTAATTCTTTCAAATTTCCTTATTTACATTCTGATATCCTTTCAGTATATTTCTTTCAATAGCAGTTAATTATTTTATAATTTGTAGGGTATGTGCAGTTTGTATTGGTGATGAGTGACTTTATTGCAATCTCATCAGTCTGTTGCGCTCCTTTCTTGATCTGCAGATAATGTAGTGCATTAATTTTAAAGTCTGGTCCACATCTGAGGTGACGTATGTCCTGCTGTATCAAGGTATTACATGTCTTATAGCACTGCCAACATTGGTGGCATGTTATCTACTCTTCTACCTGTTTGGTATTATAACACAATAACTCATTGTTTGATTATAATACAGAAAATCAGAGTGGATGAAAAATAAGAAATTATATTCACAGAAAATATTATTGTGGAGTAGATGAGCGACTTACTTGCAACTAGTGTTACGAGGCCAAGCGTTCCAAGCTCGTCCTCAGCTTAGACTTATGAAATGAAGGAAACCAATTCAACTTGTGTAAGATTCATCCCAAAAGCTATCTCATACGCATGGATAAAAATCCAACCTTCATGTAAAAAAGGTAAATACAGCACATAACACTGGAAAAGTGAAGAGGGACACAGGGAAGAGGGGGAGGGGGGTGTACCACAAGGCTGTAGCGGTACATATTTCAGATCGTCAGCCGTTAAACTTTAGCACGCTGCACAAACGCCAGCTAGTGCGCTGGGCTGGTGGATGCCGTAATTCTGCCGGTTGTAATCGGAAATGATTTTGAAGCCTCAGTTATCGTTCTGTCCCATATTTTTTCGTTCCATATGCACTGAAAATGCGTTCTAGCTATTGCTTCACCAAATAAAAGTAGAATTTATAAATCCTGTCATCTGCTGGCCGGCAAGAGTGAGATAAAAACCAAACAACTCCCCGAACAACTTTTTCCTCATCTAGGACAACTGCCAATGGCCACATACGATGAACTCGAGGGCACGAACTATGGAGTTGGAACTCATGGTTGAAGAAAGAGGAGGGGATTTTCAACTGGAAACTACTTATAAAGCAGTGGATAGGTTACATCCACCGTCTGCCTCCAAGAAAGTTGGCGAACCCGTTAATTATCGCTAGTTACTTCGTGTGTACCGTAATGTGCGTTATGTAAATTCCTGACCACTTGCCTAGATAAGACGAGACATTTTAAGGTTATACACACACAGTTGTGTTTCTTCTTGATTTACGATTGTTTGCTAACTACCGCAAGGCAAAGTCAATCTTCAACCGCTCGTGCACGAATACTACCGGAGATAAGAGGATGTCACTCGCAAGCGTTAACTTGATATTCATCTAGTTTCTGAAACGCGGGCTTTGTAGGTCTCAGAAATAAGCGAAAACAGAAACCAGCATAAATTAGTTCCAGGCGAGTTTCATAAAGTAGCCACGTATATGATCATAAAGAAAAAGATGATGATGATGATAATTGTTGTTTTAAGGGGCCTAACATCTAGGTTATCGGCCCCTAATGATCTGGGTGATAGCGAAAATGTTAATGAAATGGAAACCAGAACGAAAATTAAGTGAGACGGAAAATACTTACAAAAGGGAACTCAGATTGAAACAACTCACAAAATGTTCTTACAAAAGGGAATTTAGAACGAAAAGATTCACAAAAAGAATAGATTGAAAAACACCCACAAAATGTAGGCTAGGTTCAAAATACGTACAAAATGCAATGTAGAGTCGAAATACTTACAAAATGCAAATGTGATCGAAAATACGTACAAAATGCAATTGAGGTTCAAAATACTTACAAAATGAAATTGAAAATCCACAATGCAATTCAGATTGAAATATACCAGTTCCAATCCAAATTACTCACAAAGTGCAATTGAAATTCGAAATACTTACAAAATGCAATTGAAATTGAAAATGCTTGCAAAATGTACGGTAGATTCAAACGACTCATGTGGATTGACTATACTTACAAAATGCAATTTAGATTGAAAATACTTGACAAAATGTAATTTAGATTCATAATACCCACAAAATGCAATTGAGAATCAAAATATTTGCAAAATGCCCACCAAACAAAATGCAATTTAGATTTAAAATTCTTGCGAAATGCGGTTTTGGTTGAAAATACTTACAAAATGCAACTGAAATTCAAAATACTCATTAAAATGCCCTGAACCTACATTGAAAGAATTACTAAAAAGCAATTTAGATTGTCAATCTTTACAAAATGCAATTGAGGTTGAAAACAATCGCGAGAGGTAATTTAGATCGAAAAAACTTACAAAATGCAACGTAGATTAAAAATACCTACAACAAAAATCGCTAAATGGAATTTAGATACACGGGGAACCAATTAAAAAAAACAGTGCGGGAATCTTAAAGAGAAAAGGAAATATATTGAAAAGAAAACAAGAGGTCTGACCCCTCGAAGAAGGAATGATCAGGAAAGATGAGATGAGGGCCAATTAAGGCGGGAAAGTGAAAGACTCCCTAGGCCTCGGATACCCTAATACCGTCGGGGTCGGAAAAGAACAAGAGTTGACCAAGGGAGGTCGACAGGAAAGAAGGCAGAGAGGAACCAGGCACAAGTAAGTGGAAGCAATGCCGGAGTCAGGGGTCCCGTGGTCGCCAACCCACGTCCCGCAAGATGTGAGCTCCTGGAGGATAAAGAAAAATAACAACCTTAGCCGAAAATATTTGTCATATACAAATCAAAGGAGTTTCGTGGAAGTCGGGAATGTTGAACATCATGTTGGTCAAGAAACGCATATAGAAAGGCTATTGAAATGTTAAACCGTAGAAACCAAACTGTAAGGTAAAGACTGCAGAATAATCACCAGAACAACAAGTTATTCAATGAAAATTGAATCGCAGTCTGTTTTGAAATCCTTGGGGTTGAATCAATCTTGGGATATTTTGTCATGCTTTTGTTGGTTTAAGGGGAGATATGTCGAGATTGTTCGCCTTTTGCTGTATAGTACAAATGAGGAAGAGAGGGGGAATGTTCTTTTCAACATATACAGGTACAGTACATTCTTACGGAGTTACTAATAGTCCAGTCAAATTAGACCAAAAATGATGGGTTTGCTGCATTAAATCATGTAGTTCAAAATGTTGCAGGAATGTGTAGGGGGAAGTCCCCTGAACAACACCTAATAAAGTCCCGTCGATTTCAGGTGCCGCGGGAGAGGGGGGGGGGGGGGGTCGAAGGTCCCCTGTTTTTAGTATAGGCGCATAACTTTAAAACGATGCGTCGCACAGAAATTTTTATAAGTTTCAAACTACAGAGGTAATTAAATGCCCTACAAAATGGTGTATTCATATTTACATCTCTGTGTTACCGTCTCTGAAATATGAGCCGGTGAACATGAAATATTTGCAGAAAAAATATGTAGCGCCTCACGTTTCTCGTCAAACGTGTCCTTCCAATCTGTTTGCCTTCCATTTGACAGGAAATACGCGAGAAGGGAAGTTGTATATATATAGTTATAGTTATATATAGAATATATATACTTACGCTAATAAGATTTATCTTCGATCAGTCAAACGTCAGAGCGCTTTGACGTATCGGGGTCGGTTTCGAGATTTTGCTAGCGAACTGCTCATTATTATACTTCCATTTTCAACGGCTTTAACACTCTATATTACGTTATTTATTATTTATTGATTATGCAAACATAAATGGCATTTATTACCCATATAACTAATATATATATATATATGTGTATATATGAAATTATGCGAGTCAACTGTTTATTTGGAACACTAATAAACACTAAAAATCTAGCTTAGGCCTTTCAAACAACGAATTTTTTTCATAGCCTTTTAATATGTATAAGACCCCTCCCCGTCTGAATTTCTGAGCATGAAATACAATGTACTTAATGCACTGTCTACTTAAGTTTATTATGATATTGCATCCTATGATATCCCACAAATAAGAATTTAAGATAGAAGTAGGAGAAATAATTGATACTGGGAGATAGTGAAGACCAAGACGGCGAAACATCGAATTAAAAACCGTCAAGCGTACACAACAGACCTAAGCAGAATGAACAATAATATCCCAGGATAGCTGACGACCCAGGAAAGTAAATGATCTTCTGGAATATGAGATACCATGGGATAGGCCTAAGTGACTGATCCCCTTCCCAATCCGGGACGGTTTATAATTTCAGAGGTTTTCATAGATCGTGGCTATTTCACTGTAAACAATTCGCACACCAACGGCTGGAGTGTGGTCTGATATGGCGATTGAAGTGACACTGATGTGTGACGTGAAAAGTGAAGGGGGACTAACACGAGGGAGAGGCATGAGTAATTCTGTGTTGGTGAAATGGGTTTGAGGGGCACGCACAGGTCTTCACTAAACTTAGAGCAGTTTGCCGGCGTCCATTCTGTAAGTGGGGAACAGCATGTCGACTTTCGGGCATCATGAATAAGCAGAGATGACCAAAACAGAAGAAAGCATGCTCGTTTACCCGGCTTTTGCTGTACGTGATTCTTTGATGTCCCTTTCAACCAGAGTAATAGGACCCAGCAACATCAACTGTTACCAAGCATTGGAAATCGGAACCCGTACGATGGGGTACTTTTGTTGGAATAAACTTTGCAGAAATTAAGCAGTGTAAGAAGAACGCAGTAGTCCCTTTGGCTGCTATAAGCAACACTATCAAACTGGACAACGAAGAAGTGATGGTCGATCCTTTAATGATTTTCCAGAGAACCGTAATTAACAAGAGAACTGAAGGGAATGTAGAGGCGCCGTTGAAGTGCGACTTAAGACCCATATCCCATGACTCCTTTTGACGAAGGGATCATAAGGAAAACGAAAAAGTCCGAACTCTACGATGCCTTTCCTTCATGCAGTCAAATAATCACCCTGAAGAACTGTTTCACGGTAATCGATGATGGCTTTCTCCATAGAGTAAAGTGGAACAACACGACCAAGATCGTCTCCATCTGCAATCAATATGTGGCTTACGTTATCAGCCATTACTGCTACAACTCTGCTGTTTTGTTTGACTTTGACGAAGGAACGAGTTTCACGAAATATGCGAACATCGGAGAGCATGAAGTAAACATCAGTGGATCTAGACTTTGATGATAACATGGTGACTACTGTTCAGCAGGCAAACTTCCTTTCCAACGAATGGAACAAAATTAGGCTGATTAGTATGTTAGCGCAGGCCTTGGGTGCACAATGTATACAGTTCACCACAGTCAAAGGAGACGCTGACTGTAGCATTGTCAGGTGTGGATTAAAAATACTCCTCTTTTCAACTGTGGTGGTAATGAGGACGTAGATCTGCTCGTCTTACTCGTGGCACTCACACCATGAGACACGAATGTCCTTTTCATGAAGCCTGGACTAGGCAACACAGATGACCGACTGTACTCCTCCCAACTGTACATGGGCCTTGCCATCTGCCAGTACATTCTATTTATCCAAGGCTTCACTGGATGTGATACCACTTCTGCCATTTTTAGGAAAAGTAAAGCAGCCATTATCAAATGTTTCGAGCGGTATCCTAACGAAACTAAAAACATCGCTGACGTTTTTATGGCTCCACATCCACGCCAGGAGACATTGATGAATCTGCGGAACAAATGTTCCTAGGCACCATTCCACGAGCTTGACCTCAGTTATCACAGGTACATTTCATTTTGTATGGCATGTATTACGTTGAAGCATGCTGTTTGATAAATAAATATTCTATTATGTTCTATTCACACGTACATGTGCTTCGTTAAATCTTCAGCCAAGATGAAAGCAAACTTGTCTTCATTCCCGCCTACAAAAGATGCTGCTCTATATCACTCTTGCAGTGTGTGTCTACAGGTTCAGCAGTGGTTTGGAAATGAATCACTCGAACCCGAACGTTGGGGTTGTACAAGAGGAGATGGGGGATATCTGACTCCTATTAAGACCAAGGCACCTATTGCACCCCACAGCGTGCTCAATTCCATATTTTTTCGTTGTTCCACAGGCTGCGGTATGAGATGTGGATGCCGGAAAGCCGGCATCCACTGCTCACCTTGTCTGTGGCAATTGCCACGGCGCTTACACCAACAGTGCCCCCATGCAATTAGAGTCGGAAGAGTTGAACGGTGAGGAGTATGAAATGTTTGATAGTACATAAAAAACAATTGTAATGAAATTTGTGTTTGGGTTGTTACTTATTCCTCTGTACGTCTCATTCCTAGGTGGTCATTTTTTTAACTAGTGGTCTTCTTGTACCTTGGTATATAGGTTCCGACATACATTTCCAATGGACACCGCCATTTGGGGACACGTCAGGTGAAACCCTTGATATCCAGGTGACCAATTTTACCCGCTAACACGTACAAAACGTGGTAGGTATACTGTTTGACACTAACTTCTCACCCACATTACTTCTGGCAGAAAAATTTAGGCATTTCAAACATATACAGTATATACAGCCCCCCCCCCCCTCCTAAATCGGTCAGTAATTTATGCAAATTTTAACCAAATGATTAACATATTCTATTTTTTTAAATTTGTATTATAAGAGGGTAACCGTGGCTCGAATTATAAAAAGAAAAGATCACTAAAAACTTTTTTTAAAGAATATATAAAACGAAAAATAACGAACTTTTCAGAACATATACACTCCGACGGGCAGGACTGTAAATTATTAGATCTTGATCATGTTTTCATTCCCATAAAAACGAAATTGTTTTCCGAAAACTTGGGCTCCCCCCGAAACATAATCCTATATACGCTACTGCATTCATGTATATTTATACAATACTGTTTGTAGAAAGTGAAACACCCGGAAGAAATGGTGGGAGACACTCCAAGAACAGGGGCCGTGTAGGCCCGCGGTACCATACTAAGTGATTGAAATCGCAGAGAGATGGCGTGCACATTGGCCCACCAGCGCCCTCTGTCGTGAGACCGGACAGGTCAGTGTTCCGCACAGCTGTCGGCGTGGGGCCGTCATACACGTAGAAACGTGTAAGCAAGTGCAACGATGCCTCGCCGAAATCACAGGGTGGACTATCAGCATGTAAGTACGGTTGTACGGGGCAGAATGCTTCGGCTCCGGGAGGCGGGTCTGTCGTTCCGGGACATTGCGGCTCGTGCAGGGCACGCTGCGTCAACAGTAAGGCGTATGTGGATCCAGTGGAGATAGGAGGAGCGTACACAGCCAGGACAGGGTACAGGACGACGCAATGTGACCACAGCGCGAGACGACCGCCATCTTCTCCGCATGGCCGTGTCGGACAGAACAGCGTCGTCCTCTGTGTTGGCTCGACGTTGGAGCACTGCAACGGGGGTGGACATGCCTGCATCGACGGTGCGGCGCCGTCTTTTCAGGGCTGGACTAGTAGCACGCATGCCACTGCGTCGGCTTCCATTGACTGGGAACCACCGACGCGTCCGACTACAATGGGCACGTGCACGCCGACACTGGCAAGCGGAGTGGCGAAATGTAGTGTTTTCGGACGAGTCCCGCTTCAACCTGTCCTACAATGATGGCCGCATACGCGTTCGAAGCCGCCGTGGAGAACGCGATCAGGCAGACTGTATTGCTAAGCTGCATAGCGGACAAACACCAGGTCTAATGGTTTGGGGCGCAATTGCCTATAACAGGCGATCGCGCCTCGTACATCTTGCGGGCAATCTGAACAGTGACCGCTACATCAGGGAAGTTTTACAGTTCGCGGCACGGCCCCTCTTGCAGGCCGTTCCACAGGCCATATTTCAGCAGGAGAATGCCCGCCCGCATGTGGCGAGGAATGTGCAAGCCTTCTTCGCAGAACGACGGATGCCTCTACTTCCCTGGCGGTCACTTTTCGTGATATTTTCAATGTATTGCTTTTGGCCCATTTTCCGGTCAAATTGTTCCTTTTGTATTCCGAGATCCTCGAATGATAATTATTTTTCTATGGAAGTGTTGTAATTGTTAATTGATATGCATCATTGTAATTTACCACCCTTTTATACAAGATATTAAAGTTACTCACCTAAGTGTTAAAGGTTACCGCGCCATATCACTGCGTGAACAACACTGAGCTCTGTCTGCTACGTGCATCTTGCCACCTCCTGCTCGTGACGTCACTTTCCTTGGCCAGCCAATAACCGCTGTACTACTGATCACCTGTCCTCACGGCGGGATTCTGCCCCGATATAACTCCGAGCAGCCGCAGCCACAGACACAGCTCTCTCTTCTCATGGTTGCTCCGCTGACTCTGCGTCTACTCATCGGCCAAGATGCCTAGGCCACTACTCTGCCGACCTTCTGCGGCCACTACTCTTCGATTTTCTCAGGAAGTCTCCGCCAGAAACATCGTCTATGTCATCATGTGTGACTTTTAAAATCAACTTCAGAAATACTTCACTACAGAAAGGAATCTTGGCAAAGTATGTCAACAAAAGCTACTCCGCACCGCTATGATACAGTGTTAGTCAACAAACCCAGCCGTGTAAACCATCTCAAGAGTGTTGAGTGGGTTGCCTATTGAGGCTGCCCCTTGGAAACATACTACTGTGCTTTGGCTGCATTCCTTCTTATGAGGAAGGATTCCTGGTGGGCATACTCTCCGCATAAAAGTGATACCAAAGATAAGTTAAGTGTTTCATCATTCATTTAAGACATTTTAATTAAAACTTCATTTCTAAAGTGGATAAAGTTGAACTTTACAAAGAACTCTTTTTAACAAGAATTTAAAGTACTTTATGGTGGTTATTTAGGCAAATCATTTATTGTGGTTAATTTTCAGATTGTTTATTGGAATAAATTATACACACATCAAAAAAAGTTTTGCATCACCTCGGTTCCAAGAGTTCCGGAACCGTTAAATACAAAGGGAATAGAGATCAACACAAACAACATTTCAGCTCGTTTTATTGCTCATGAGACCCACACATTGCATGTTGTACCATCATACAGCTAGACTTTCAGCATTTGTGGTCCAGATTGCAGTACACACCACTACCTCTAATACCCAGTAGCACGTCCTCTTGCATTGATGCATGCCTGTATTCGCCGTGGCATACTATCCACAAGTTCATCAAGACACTGTTGGTCCAAATTGTCCCACTCCTCAACGACAATTCGGCGTAAATCTCTCAGAGTGGTTGGTGGGTCAAGACGTCCATAAACAGCCCTTTTCAACATATCCCAGGCATGTTCGATAGGGTTCATGTCTGGCGAACATGCTGGCCACTGTAGTCGAGCGATGTCGTTATCTTGAAGGAACGCATTCACAAGATGTGCACGATGAGGTCGAGAATTGTCGTCCATGAAGACAAATGCCTCTCCAATATTCTGCCGATATGGTTGCACTATGGGTCGGAGGATGTCATTCAGGTATCGTAAAGCCGTTTCGGAGCCTTCCATGACCACCAGTGGCGTACGTCGGCCCCACATAATGCCACCCCAAAACATCAGGGAACCACCACCTTGCTGCACTCGCTGGACAGTGTTTCTAAGACGTTCAGCCTGACCAGGGTGCCTCCAAACACGTCTCCGACGATTGTCTGGTTGAAGGCATATGCGACACTCATCGGTGAAGAGAACGTGATGCCAATTCCGTGGGGTCCATTCAGCATGTTGTTGGGCCCATCTGTACCGCGCTGCATGGTGTCGAGGTTGCAAAGCTGGACCTCGCCATGGACGTCGGGAGTGAAGTTGCGCATCATGCAGCCTATTGCGCACAGTTTGAGTTGAAACACGACGTCCTGTGGCTGAACGAAACGCATTATTCAACATGGTGGCATTGCTGTCAGGGTTCCTCCGAGCGGCAATCCGTAAGTAGCGGTCATCCACTACAGTAGTAGCCCTTGGGCGGCCTGAGCGAGGCCTGTCATCGACAGTTCCTGTATCTCTGTACCTCCTCCATGTCCGAACAACATCGCTTTGGTTCACTCTGAGACGCCTGGAAACTTCCCTTGTTGAGAGCCCTTCTCGACACAAAGTAACAATGCGGACGCGATCGAACTGCGGTATTGACCTTCTAGGCATGGTAGAACTACAGACAACATGAGCAGCGTACCTTCGTCCTGGTGGAATGACTGGAACTGATCGGCTGTCGTACCCCCTCCGTCTAATAGGCCCTGCTCATGCATGGTTGTTTACATCTTTGAGCAGTTTTAGTGACATCTATGAACAGTCAAAGGGACTGTATCTTGGATACAATATACACAGTCAACGTCTATATGCCGGAGATCTGGGAACCGAGGTGATGCAAAACTTTTTTTGATGTGTGTATATTGTTATCAAGCGCATGTTCAAGTGTGAAATCCTTCAGCCCCAATATTGAGATATCCTTCAGTCTCAAGGCTTCCCCATGAAAATCCACTGCCTGCTTCCAGTCTCCGACCGGGTCAGGAATGGAATGAATGAAGCCCCCATCTAGCGGCGAGGATATGAACTGTGCCGGCTGCCGAGGCCTGACGCACTCCTCTGGGGCAATGATTAAATGAATGACAGATGAAATGAAATGATAGTGGAGAGAGTTGCTGGAATGAAATTTTGACAGGAAAAACCGGAGTACCCGGAGAAAAACCTGTCTGCCTCCGTTTTGTCCAGCACAGATCTCACATGGAGTGACCGGGATTTGAACCACGGACCCAGCGGTGCGAGGCCGGCGTGCTGCCGCCTAAGCCACGGAGGCTTTTCAAGGCTTCCCCATAATGCTATTAAATCCAAAGTAAGGCTTGATGCTGTTCTCCCTCTATGAGTTGGAGTTTCTGGGGCAAACTCCACCACCTGGCCTGCCCGTTCGCCTGACATGTCTGGGATATGGTCGGTCGGCAACTTGTTCGTTCTGGTCCACCTGCCGCCACTGTTGATGCTTTGTGGACGCGCCTACAAACCGCGTAGGACAGTATTCCCCAGCAGCGTATTCAAGAGCTGTATGATTCCATGCCACGACGTCTAGCGGCTCTGAGTGCAGCACGTGGTGGCGCGACGCCGTACTGAAGATCCACCGTCAACGTGGATGTACCCGACTGTCCTTCTAATCAGTAATGTATTGGAATGTCCCTAATCTGTGGTATAAAGTGCAATGTGGTCACATCTCTTGTTCTTGGTGTTTCACTTTCTACGAACAGTAGTGTACTTACATATATGTTATTAGTTATATGGTTAATGAATACAATTTATGTTTACATAATCAATAAATAACGTGAAACAGATAGTTAAAGCCGTTGAAAACGAAAGTAACATAGCCTAATGAGCAGTTTACTAGCGAAATCTCGAAACCGACCCCGATACGTCAAAACGCTCTAACGTTTGACTGATCGAATATAGATTATAAAGTTTGAAAAGTATAAGAATTTCTGTGCGACGCACCGTTTTAGAGTTATGCGCCAAAACCTAAAAAAAGGGGCGTTCGAGCCCCCCCCCAAATACAGCCAAAAAAACGTAATTTGACTGGACTATAAGCTTAAAACATTATATCGCGTCGGAACTAAACTTTTGAGCTTCGTGCTAGGCAAGCAATGGGGAGAGATACGCGTAATACCGAGCTGCTCTAATGAGGTCTCTCCACGGGGGTCGACTAGGAAAATCCAAAAAGGGGAAAATGACTGACGTATGCTTCACTGTCCCTCAATCTAAACCGGCCGTGAAGATAAACAGTGTAGGGATGGGCCAAGTTGAGCAGCTGGGTTTAAAAACATTGTTAGTTAAAATTGAAAGTTAGTTTCCACTATCTACTCTCGGTTATCTCAAAGACGTATTCAATCCAACTCATTAGGAAGTTCTTGAAATTTTCCTTGGAATTCCTTAACTTTGCTCTTAAAGTCCAAGTCCAATTCTTTTCTTTGTGTTTCACGGTTGCTTTTTATACCATACTTCCTAATTGTACCTGAATTTATAATTTTCCATCGCGAATTTATGTTGTAGCTTCGTAAAAATAGCATCATGGAAGATTACTTCGTATGCCTGCATTATAAACCTTAAAAAGATATCATGGAAACCAAACTGCTTAAATGTATACTGCCATAAAAAATGTGTAAAAGTGCTGGTATAACTTTACTTCGAATTACAGAATACACACACTACTACAGGGACAGTAAATTAACGACTTAGTTACGTCACACTTTTCATTTTTTTTAATCAGTATATGTCCTTAATTCACAATCAAATCATTAATACTGAGCACTTTTACGGGAATTGAGATCAATAAAAATCTAACCCAAGAACATTAAGGGAAATTCGAAGATATTCCGGGAACAGATTTATTGTTCGACTATGACAGAAGTTTGACTGGTTCCGTATTCGTGATGGAAAATTATAAATTCGGCTAGAATTAGGAAATATTAAGTGCTAAATTGCTGTGCCGGGACCCGGACTCTGACCTGAATCCACAACCTTGGGAATAGGAGACAAGTTCTCTACCTACTGATCCAAATGAGTACAAAACATCGTACATGGACTTTCAGTCATTTTGGCCCAAAGTTTTTGGAACAATCTTGAGCAATACTGACTCGTAGTCACCTCTTCTAGCCACGTCCTTGTTGAATAGGAAAAAACACGAACAATTCTTCCTGGACTACAGTAAGACAGTAGTTCCAACTGGTTTCGTATTCTTGATTTTAAAAAAATATATCACGAGAAAAAAAAGGATATACAATTATTATTATTATTAGTCTATTATTATTATAATAGCCTATTAGTGTAGAAAGATGATTAGTTGAACGGTCTCGCCGCGCTCCGAGGCCTAAAATAGGGCTCCCACAGGCTAATCAAACTTAGTGGACTGTTATTCTCGTTTGCGTAAACCTCGTTGACCATTCGACATCCCTTCACGACGCATTCGAAGTGCATTTAACAGAGCATGAGAGGGGATGCATTGTTGGGATGCGCAAGGTTGGATGATCAAATCAGCGAATTACCCGCCATTTATGCCGCTCTGGCAAGACTGTTCGCGCGTGTTGGGACCAATGGATGCGTAAGGACGCTCTCGACAGACCACCAGGAGAGACAATGGTCGGATCATCCGAGAAGCACTTGCAGATCCAACTGCGCCCATTGACATCCGTCCACCATCGCCTCAGTTTGTCGTTTTGTCGGGACCAAAAAACCTGACTACTACAGACCGGAACAGGGTTGTCTTTAGTGACGACTCCGGGTTCCCTTTGTGCTTCAACGACGGCCGTGTTCGTGTCGAGACCTCGTGGTATGCGCCTCTATCCAGCGTTTTCTGTGGAGCGTCACACTGCCCTCTCTGCTGGCTTGATGGTCTAGGTGGCCATCAAATACGACAGCCGATCACTCTTAGTAGTGCTACGAGGGTCAATGACGGTACAGTGATATGTGTAGCATAACCTTCGGGCACATGTCTTGCGACTCCTGGCTGGGCGTCCCGACTGTCTCTTCCACATGATCTCGAGATTCAGTTGCAGAAAAATGGACAGATATGTCGCAGGATACCATATGGACCCCTGTGCAGCCTGTATCCAGTCTAGATCCAAGCTATGGGTGTACCCACAGGGTACTGGAGTCCGTCCCTCACCTCAAGGCCATTACGCCAACATTCAGAAGCTTCATTAAGGGTCATTCATAAAATACATTCGCAAAAATGTCATAAAATTTACCTAACCCCCCTTCCCCTACATTGTAAAACGTAACAATTCTTGTTAAATGTACTGCGCAACTCAGCGCATTGAAAAAAAATCCATTTTACAGTCCCGTGCTACAGCACCAGAAGTAGGAAATATATATGTACATCTGAAATCGCGAGAATGCCATAGACCTACAGAATGAATTTTCCCATCCACAAATCAACCTAAAAAATAAGTTGTTTTATAATATCATTAATAATAATAATAATAATAATAATAATGTTATTTGCTTTTACGTCCCTTTTCACTACGGAGGCTTTAAGACGCCGGATAGGGGCAGATGACGTCGATGACCTCGCTGTTTCGTCCCTTAAAACAATAACAATAACACAGAGATTCCAGGGTGCCGGAATTTTGCCTCGAAGGCAATCTTTAACGTGCCAGCAAATCTACTGACACAGCTCCGACGCATTTGCGCACCCTCAAATGCCAGCTGATTGCGCCAAGATTCGATGCTGCAACCTTGGACACAGTAGATGAGAACGTTATAGCTCGCGCTGCGCCACGCAGTTGTTTTATCAAAAACGTAGGCCTATATGGAGTGTTCCAAAAAGAAAGTTCATTTGAATTTTGCAAATCGAGTAATAGAAACAAAACTGACGAACATACATGTTTTCGTAAGGATTCCTATTTTATCCCTTAACTGACCTTGTGTGGTCCCTGGGACCTGAGACGTTTTTCTTATCTTCGTAAATGGAGTACTTTACCACCGATCGACTCCCCCCTCCCAGTACCTTCCTGCAGTCGCGCCAGTCAGGCTGTGGTGAAATGACGTGAACGTGCGGTCTTTCGGTATGTAGGTATTTAGTTGGACCACACGAGGTCAGCTACGTAACTTTTTTTAAAAATTCTGACTGAGTTTAATCTGTCTTTATTCTGATAAATCTTGGCATAATGGACCATTATAAACCTGCCCAGTTGGCATAATGTGCAGTCCACGAATTTTGAGAATGTTGTTACCGACTGGCTGCAAGTGGATGAAGAGATACAACAAAATGTGGCAGACTCCTAAGAGCGTATGATTACCCATCTACAGCATGCTTCAGAGGAAGAATATTCAGATCAAGATGATGCCGAATATACACCTAGTGATCAGGACACAGCTCCAGAAGTAAGCGCATCAGAAAATGAAGGCGCCGAGGCTGAAGGTGAGGAGCGGGAACTGCCTGTTTTTCTACTATAGCGCTCGGGATTGCCCGCAATCTAAAACAAAATCTAGATCCCAACAATAAGTCGGAGGAAAAACATTGACCGCCACAAACGAAAATGTTGCCAAGTGTGTCCAGAGAAGAAGAGAACTATTATCAGCCCACCTGCATTACGAATGAAAGCTACCAATCTGCTTAGTGCACAGCAAGAAAGTTTGCAATGGCTGCGTCAGTGACAAGAATTAGAGCATCTGGACCCCTTGCAGGATTCTTTTCTTTATGTTTGGAACCAGTTTGAATTTTACTGTTATTTAGATGATATATTTGTGAGTTAAAGGACATTACATTTACTTGCCAAACTTGAAAGTTGGTCTTTTTTCTTAAGCAAAGACTGAAGCCTTACAATAATGGTAATAATTTTATTTTTTTGCGTTTAAAAGTCTCAATATACTATATTTACGTCTGTATCTTGTCTTATTTGCATTAATATGAATGTAAATACCCTGTTATTTAAATCAGTAAAAATAAAACAAAATCGTTTTCAAAATATATTTTCTTAAATTCCGTGGTCCATGGGAGCACACGAGGTTATTAGTGTGAGTATTTTCCACGAGCTCAATTAAGGGTTAAAGAAGGCTTCTTATGAGCAGCTCACTTTAGCATTAAATGTGAACAGGACCCTGAAGTTTAAGATTTAGTTAGCTTCAGAACCTGAAACGATGCTACTCACCGAGTTTCATCAAACTCGGTCGATTTTCTGAGTGATCCTTAACAGTCACTACAGCCTTCCGTGTCCAGGAGAACTCTTGCCCTTCAAAACACTCATTCAACGTGTAATCAGTTCAGAGAAGTGCGTCATTAAGGTTTGACCTATTGTCCTTGTCTAAACAGAACATTGGAAGATTCTGAAAGTTTTAAATGACTTCATTTACATTTGGGACATTTCCTTCTTACTCCCTTATCTTTCCCGGCTAATTAGAAAAAACACCGTTATATGTTTAGATGACTTTAAACCTTACCATCATACGCAACGGGACCTACATTAAACTTTGAATCCGAACAACTGGACGTGGCTTTTCGTGTGAAAAGCTCACATGCGCTAACCAGGAATTGGACTAACCACATTCGTGAGATCGCAGCTGATGTGATTCTTCCAAATCCAGTGGGCAATAATCCAAAACGCACTCCTCACTTGTCTTTTAAGACTGTTATAACGTCGTGATCAATGAATACGGTATATAGTAATATTATTTATAGAAGTAGACAACGCATCTAAAATATTATCGCCACTGTTAATGAAATGCCCAGAATGTATCAGGAATATACTGTATATAGAGAGAAAGAAAAAACAACATGTATCTGATAACCTGTATTATTGTGATGTCTATAGTAGTGTAACTTACTTTAAATTGAGGCTAGGATTGGGAAAGGGGGTGGCCGTGACCGTAAGTTGCGAATCATCCCGGCATTTGCCTGAAGTAAGAGTGGGAAATCACAGAAATCAACTTCTAGGATGGTTGACATGGAAATTGAGCCCACCACTTTTTGGTTCTGCTTCACGGGACTGAGTGCAACCGCATTCGAAACCTCAGGAGAGGATTACTTTTTTTTTTGGCAGAGCCGGGAATCGAACCCGAGACCAATGGAACCTTAGTCTCGTTACGTATCCCGAGACAACAGAAAGCGGTGGAGTAAGTGGTTCAAACACACACAAAAAGAAAAATACTATCAGAACATGAAACAACTGACCAAAACAAAATATTTACTACTCTTTAGACAACAGATTGACACATGCTAAATTCTTTTTCTAGGAAGGAGAATTTAATTCGGCATGGCACTGCTCCGGAATGCAGTACTACCCGTGGTTCTCAACCACTACAGTCTGGGAGCCCGACGAAAACCCTCAGTACTACCGTACCATTTCACCGAAACAGATATAAGTTAACTCGAAATGTATTGAATTTACCGAGTGAGTCAGTTGCCCTTTATTATTCCGGAAGTGATGTAATCAGTGAAGGCGGAAATAACACAATGGCCAATATTGCTCTGCATATCTCCTATATTGTAACAACGTGATGTTCGCAGAATATTGAATTAAGACTTAAAACGCATGGTGAAGTAATATGAAAGTGACATGAGGCTGCGAACTGAGAAGTGAGAGAGAGGGTGGGAAGTTAACGCTTTATACGAGCCTCGTGAACTGTGCTTGGCCTGATAGTTCGAATCACGACCGCCCGCAAGGTGTGGACAGTGGCTGAAGTTTCAACCACTACTATTTTCGGCTGGTTGGCATTGTTCATAAACCACTTGGTTGTTAATTCATTTTAGGGGCTAGGGGCAACTTAAACATCATCCCCGTGTACCTTCGTGTGCGTTTGGTATGTCTGCTATAAAAGGTTCCGAGAAAAGCCGATTTAAATTTGAAGATTCGCGCGGGCACCATGTTTTCGTGCTTGTGACTGTTGGTAAAGTCATATCAGTGAACTTGTTTAAGTCCCACTGTAGAAATAGCTATAGAGTTCAGAAAGCTTACTTTGTTGATTGCTTTAGGAGCTTTGAGACATCATGGTCATGTAGCCTCGTGTACTTGGGTGTGTGGGGAATTTGTTTGATAACTTGTGTTTTTGTGATGACTGTATAAGTGTGTGTATTTGTAATTCAGATGACGATTGGAAAGGAGGCGGTCGTGGCCTTCAGTTAGGTACCATCCCATCATTTGCCTGGAGTAGAAGTAGGAAACCACGGAAAACCACTTAAAAGTTGGCTGAGATGGGAATTGAACCCAACTCTTCTCTGTTTTGCCTCATGAGGCTGAGTATACCCCGTTCAAGCCCTAAGACCAGAATTGAAATTTCTTGGCACAGCCGGGAATCGAACTTAGACCTTCGAGGCGACAGCCAGGAATGCTAGCCACTGCACCACGAGGTGGTCTAAGAAAGCTTACGCAATTGTTGATGGAAGAACAGTAAAAAAAACTAAGTTATACATTCTGAGAGATAGTACGATTAAAAAGATTCCAAAGGAGGCGAAACTATTAACGATATGATCAAGTTCTTGGTTTTACGTCCCTACTCTACTACTCTGACTTTTAGAGACGCCGGGGTGCTGGAATTTCGCCCGAAAGGGATCTTTAACGTGCCAGTAAATATACTGACATGGCTCCCTCACATTTGCGCACCCTCAAATGCCAGCTGACTGCGCCAGGATACGAACCTGCAACCTTGTGCCCAGCAAGCGAGAACGTTACCGCTGAGCCACACAGCCAGCCTATTAATGATATGGCCCACGTACTTTGGTGTATGCTGAATTTTTCTTACAACCTGCACCTGCTAGCGTAACCTAGCGGTCCAAGAACTGGGTAACCCGAAATCCGAGGTTAAAATTTTAGTGCTGACAGCGGCCATCCTGAGTTTCGCTTTTCCACAATCACTCTAGGTAAGTGCCGGGATGGTACCTTATTTGAAGGCCCAGGACATCAACCTCAATCCTACACCCTAACAATTGCTACAGTCATCGCAGTAACACAGGATATCAGACAAATTTCACACACGCTGAAATATGACCAGGGTACCCCAAGTCCCTAAATGAAGAAACAATATCAATGCGTGACCGTACCAGTGAGAGCGAGTCCCCAGCTTCGTGTGCAGCGAGAAACAGACCGTCAACGCGGAAAAAGACCTTCAGAACTCAAACCAATGAAGGAGAAATACGGTATTATGAAACACTAAGCCGGACTGGTTTCTGGGACGACTGTAGTAGTGTAACTGTAATTACAAGGGTCTGGAATGGTGTGGGTACTCTAGGATCTGAAATAAGGTAGCAACGCGGCATTTGTCTAGGAGAGTCTGGAGAAAACCACACGCAGTCAGCGCCGGAATTCCAACCTCCTATTTACGGACTTGCTGCAGCCCCCCATCACGGTTGCGGTGAGCGCGGTATAGTTTCGTTTAAGATAACCCAGTTTACAACAAAAATATAATAATTATATCTATGCCTACCCCTTATTAATCCCGTTTCAAACGGGGTCGGGGATGAGATGCGATGAAATTCCACGCGGCTGATGGTTTCTACGGCAAGATGCCCTAACTGACGCCAATCTCACGAGAGGAGTTAATAAGATATGAAATGAATGAAGATGAATGAAAATTCAATTTCAAGTAGTTCCAACTTTGTCTGCCAGACGCCACTGTCACCCAGCGGCGAACTTTGGAACTTGATAGAGCGTTTCTCACCAAATACCGTAAACTACAAATTTAGGTACACACTACCAATTGTAGTGGTAGGTTCTTCAATCTATAAAATTATGACATGGGCCCGCCGGCTTTACTTCCCCTCCGAAGGAAGGCAAACTGAAAGATTTTAACACTCCTAAAAATCCGACGACTTCAGCCGGGTTTGAACCCACGATCTTGGGCATAGCAGTTCAGCATGCTACCGACTACGCCACCGAAGCCGCTTAAAAAAATGTAATAATGAATAATGTTATTCGCCTTACGTCCCTTTTAACTACTACGGCATTTAGAGGCGCCAAGGTGCCGGAATTATTCCCTGAAGGGTATCCTTAACGTGCTAGTAAATCTACTGACACGGCAACATCTAAGCACTCTCGAATGTCAACTGACTGCGCCGGGATTCAATCTCGCTATCTTGGGCTCAACAGAAGAGAATGTTACCGCTGCGTCATGCAACCAGTCTTCAACAACAACAAAAGCTAGGAAACTAAACAGGTAAACGTATCGCAACAGAAGAATTTATCGCCCACATTAAAGCTATTATATTAACAGTCGGTAGAAATAATGTGTGTGTAGGCTACAACAATGACCAGAGCGGCTTTAATCTAGAAATCACATCCGGTCGATTTCTTGCGAGAAAATGCCAACGGCATCTGCAGATGGGCACTTGCAGTCGCCTCAGTTCATAGTTTTAGGGCGTGGTTGCACAATGGTAAGGCTGTTTACCTAACACCAAGGCGGAGCGGGTTCAGTTCCCGGTCAATGCATGTGAGATTTTCGAAGTGGAATGTCACGTCCTGTGGTTCAGATTCCACGTAAAAACCAGATGTTCAGTAAAGATCATTCAGCCTACTTTCTCCTAAATGCATGGGTATAGTTATAACTTTTTGTCCTTTTCAAGGAGTATAATTGAATGCTGATTGTAGTAGCTTGTTGAAATACAACGTGCTATACAGATATTATACGTTGATTGATTGAATCCTCACCTGCATTGCATATACACACACTAATACAGCCATCACAATAACACAGGTTATCAGACAAGATTCAACACTCGTCCAAGTACACGGGGCTAAATGACCTTGACGTCAATGCATCTCAAATGAAACAACAACAGCTTCCTACCAAAACCCTTCCTCGTATAAAAGTGCACACATTAGTAAGCCTACAGCCATCACACTGACACAGGTTATCAGACAACTTCTACACTCACCCAAGTACACGGGGCTACAAGACCATCATACCGCAAAACCCCTAAATAATCAACAACAACAACAACAACAACAGACTATACCGCGGATCAAGGACAACGAATTTTAATCGATGTAGTCGAGTGTTGAAAAAGGTGTTATAAGTATTAGCCCAGTAAAATTATACAAATAAGAGGCCAATCGAAGGAAAAACATCCCGGAGTTTTGAAAATTGTTAAAGTTGTTCTTTGGTATCCAAGTTTCAAGAAAATAAGAAGTCCTTATGGGTGGAGGGTGAGCTCGAGGCAGGGGGGCCCTTTATAGGGGCCATATTTCAGTATTTCGCTTTTATCTCAGTACCTATCACTCGTAGCGAAACGTTGTATGAATAAAACTTAAAGGTAATAAAATGTACTACAAAAATGGCCCTATGCTTGTTTTACGTAGGACTAATACTTTCTGAGTTATGGGGCCGAGGAAGTACCAACATTTCAAAAAATCTTCATTTATTCACATTCTCATTGTTATACGCAATGCTTATGAGTATTTCAGATATAATATTAAGGCTGCCTGTCACCAACGATTCTTAAAAAATAACTGGTGGTTAATTCACAAGAAACGGCCATTTTGCAGTGAGTAGATCAGATTCTCCTGGATCAGGAAACTGGTCTGATATGACTATAGAGCTGATTCTAATGTGCGGCATGAAGACTCATGGAGGGCTGACAAGCGGGTGAGGAATCACAGATGTCGTGTTGGCAAGGTGGGTTTTTGGGGCATCCGCAGCAACCTCAATTTGCTCTGCATTGGAGGACTTCGCTGGCTTGCTCTTATCAACAGGGGAGCAGCATGTGGATTACCGTGCGTCACGGCAAACAAGAAATGATGTAGACAGGAAAAAGATCTTTGAGTGGTTTGCTCAGCACCCTCTCTTTACAGAATCACCTATACTAGTATCTCTGGCAACAGTATTGTTGCAAACTGTGATGTAAATTGCCACAATGCTCTCGAAGAAGGAAAGAACCAAAGGAGGAAGTTGTTAGGGCAAAGGTTCGGAGAGATCAAACAGGTTCGAAAAGACAAAGTCCTATCTTTAGCCTCCACGAGCAGCACAATCAAAATTAATAATGAACTGAGAGGTTGTGGATCCACTTCTTATTTTCCAAAGAGTTGCTATTTCCAAGCAGAATGAGGATCTACAAGACCTTCTGTGTTACGAGTTGACGCCTTTCCCCTTAGCTCTCTTCGATGACAGCGGAATGAGAAAGACGAAAAAGTCGGCTTTATATGAACTGTTCCCAGTTCATGAAAACACTTCAGATCTCAAGCTTGCTGTAAATGTAATCGATGGTGGCTTTCTGTTACATCGCGAAGTGGAGTACAGGATCAACTTTCTCTGTTGTCTTCAACCAGTACCTCACTTACATAAAGAGGCACTACGGTGAACAAACCACTGTTGTGTTTGATGGCTACACAGTCACCGTCAACTCCACAAAACGTTTTGAACAACAACGTCGAAGTAACACAATGACGTCGGTTGACATTGATTTCACCGAAGGAATGACAGTGACGTTTCAGCAAAACACTTCCTTAGTATTGAGAGAAACAAGGCCACGTTCATCAGTATGGTGTCAGAGAAATCAATCACCCAGGGAATTGAAGTGAGACAGGCTCAGGCTGAGGCTGATGCTGACGCAATGATTGTGTGGTGTGTAATTGAAAAAGCAGCATCAAATGTAAATGTAACTGTCATAGGCAAAGACGTAGATTTGCTGGACTTGATAGCATTAGCTCCACCTGAAAGCAACATTCCGTTTGTCAAACCTGGAAGAGGAAAAGTGGAAAGCAGAACGTATCCTTCCTTGGAGTTGCAAAAACGTGACTTCGCTGAAAGCAACCTGTTCATTCATGGGTTCAGTGGGTGTGACACAACCTCACCTATCTTCATGAAAGGCAAGTCATCAATCGTCAAATTGTTCAACAAGATCAGCAGCGTCAAAGCCATAGCAAACGTGTCTTACAGGTCCTCTTCAACGCCACAGGAGGTCACTGCATGTTCCTCGCATTGTACAATGCCCGCGAACAAGATCTCAATGCCCACAGAAACAATGCTTTCCTCAAATCAACCACAAAGGTCAAGCCAAACCTGTCGTCCTTGCCACCCACAAGAGGCTCTGCCCAGCAACACCCTCACAGAGTGTATCTGCAGGTTCAAAACAGGTTGGGCAACCAACTGCCACCTACAGATTGGGGTTGGGTGAGGGGCGTCGATGGCAATCTTCGACCAGTTATGACAATCGGGTTATGACAATTTTCTGCAAATGTGCGACAGGTTGTGTGACGCGTTGTGGTTGTCGCAAGGCAAAAATCCACTGCACAACAGTGTGGAAACTGTGAGGGAGCCTGCACCAATCGCCTTCCATTTGTAGATGACGCAAGCATGGACGAAGACGAGATTGACGACCCTGACACTTTATTGTTTCATTATAATAAATAAATAATGATTTTTTGAAATGTTGGTTCTTTCTCTGCCCCTTAACTCCGAAAGTATTAGTCCTACGTAAATAAAGCATAGGACCATGTTTGTAGTACATTTTATTAACTTTAAGTTTTATTCAAACAACTTTTCCCTACGTGTGTTAGTTACTGAGATACAAGTCAAAACCTAACAAAGAGCTCACCCTCCACCCATAAGGACTCATTATTTTCTTGAAATTTAGATACCAAGGAACAACTGTACACATTTTCAAAACTTCGGGATTTTTTTTCCTTCGATTTGTCTAATTTTATCGGGCTATATATTACACTGAAGAAAATGGAAATTGCAATACCCAGAAGGAGTGGTGCTACATTGCTGCAATTGAACATGCAGGACGAGTGTTCGGTTGTGATTCGATGATTACAGTTTCAGGTCCCTTTGACTGCAAGTTTGGACAACAATCAATACAGGATGTGCCCACCACGAGCTGCAATACATTGATGAATTCGGCGAGGCATGGAGTCAATAAGGCCCTGGATCGCTTCCTGAGGAATTGTGGCCCATGCTTGCTGCACTGCACGGGTCAGTTTTTCCAGAGTTGTAGGTGGCTGAGGACGGTTGGTCAGTTGTCGACCCATCATGTCCCACACATGCTCAATAGGACGGAGGTCCGGGGATCTGGCGGGCCATTCTAAGGTTGTGATGTCAAGGAGAGCTTGTCTGGAGATGCGAGCAGTGTGAACCCGGGCATTGTCCTGCTGAAACATCCCATTAGCAATGTTCGCCATCATAGGGACAACCACTGGATTGAGTACCCTATCAACGTACTGTCGAGCAGTCATAGTGCCCTCAACAAGCACTAATTGTGATTTCACATTAAAGCCAATCTCACTCCAGACCATAATGCTTGGTGTTGGCCATGTGTGCCTCTCGACAATAAGGTCTGGGCGGCCCCTCTCCCCAGTACGTCGGCGCACACGATTACGGCGATCACTGCGGGCAAGATAGAAGCGCGATCCATCACTAAAGACGACCCTATGCCATTCGTCGACCCACGTCGATCGTTCTCGACACCAGGCCAGCCTTACACGTCGCTGTAGTGGGGTCAATGGAACACCTTCTGCAGGGACACGGGATCGTAAGCCAGCCGCACGCAGGCGATTACCAACTGTTTGTTGTGTAACGTGGGGTGCCACAGCTGCTCGAATGTGCACTGCTGTTGCACGGGGTTCCATCAGGGCCATCCGAATGATGCGGCGACCCTCCCTCACAGTTGTCTGTCGCGCTGGGCCTGTGCCAGGTCTACGAATGTGGGTGCCTTCATTTGACCACTGCTGCCATACACGTTGTACCGTAGATGCCTGTCGGCCAACACATGCAGCGACAGTCCTTAGCGATAATCAAGCCTCACACAGCCCAATTATCCGACAATATATGCTTGACATTATAACGTGTGAGTAGTTATAAATCAATAAATACAAAAAAAAAAGAACCTGTTGGGATTTGAACCAGGAACCTCAGTGCTAAGAGTCAGAGACTGCTCTAAAATCGCTCAATGCTAACATTGCTCTAATAGCAGGTTTAGTATAACTGCCTAGATAATTTTGTCTTGCAATTAACTATTTCATTAGCGTTTTTTGCCGTTTTTATAAACCATTTCATACGAAATATGTATTATTTTGTTCAGTACATTACTAAAAGGATATATAATTACTAAGTTACGGAAATATATGCATTTACGAGCAGAAAATGGCCGCCATTTTGACAACAGGACGGCACGGAATAGCACGGTACGGCACGATCAGCCTGAACTATTAATCACTACTGCGGATTAATATTCTATTTTAAAATGCTAATATCCTACCGGTCACCTCCTTGAGGACAGTTTAAACCTCCCTATATACGATGAGCGTATTTGGTAAGGCCACGCCTTGTTGAATCGTAAGTTACGGTTTGGCTATAATACTTGCATGATTCATACATCCACCATCTTGAAAATATTTTTCGGATGACCTTGTAGTTTGGGCATAAGACGCTTCCCACTTTACGGTATATTGGTGCAAAATTTGGCAGAGATCGGATGATTAGCTTAGTCGTAATTTGATTTAAGCTCGGAACATTTGGGTGGGCGCCATCTCTTTTTTGTTATGATGGCGGCGATATACAACATGACACTGGGTTGCCCCTTACTAGTACTACCTCTGTATCAAAGGTGGTTCGATTTGGTTTCGTTGTGTTTGAATTGATGGGGGGAAGAAGGGGGATCGATTTGCACACATACACGGCCACCATCTTCAAACTATTGGTCACAAGACACTTCCCATATGAAGGTATGTTGTTGCAAAATTTGGTAGAGATCAGTTGAGCTTGGAACATTTGGGTGGACGCTATTACGTTTCCGTCAAGATGGCGGCGATATAAAACATGACGTTGAGGAGCCCTTTGCTAGTGCTACTTCTGTACCAAATTTCGTTCAATTCTGTTTCACCGTTTTTGAATTGATGAGGGGAGGGGAGACAGAGTACACACATATACACACACACAGACACATAATTTCTTGGCCCTGTGTTGATCTCATAAGTCTACTTTCATATTTTGCAAAAATCGAAAGTAGGGTAAACATGGAGGTCCCGTGGCTCATGATCGCGAGATTGACAGTGACATAAAACTATACACTTACAGACATGGTGAAAGGAGGTGTTGGCTAAAAGCCAGCACGGTGACAGCAGAGCAGTTTTAATTGTCGACTCGCTTTCCGGCCACAAAACCTTGATCACGCATGAAGAGCACGGAGCAGAAGGTACCGTAGTTTCCGCACTGATGATAAGTCCAGGTGGAACAAGATACTGTCAACCTCTGTGTTCATTTAGCTTCCGTATATTGAAGGGTTTTGTCCGCCTAAGGTGAAATCACTGGGTTATATTGTAAAAAAAAAAAAGAGTTAGGCTTTCTAGGGTTGAACTCTTGCCTTGGTTTACATCACTCAGACCCTGTCCTTTGGCTCACTTGCCTGACAAACCATGGATCCTCTTTCTATGAATATTCGATTTATTTAATGAACTATTTTCTTCTCGATAGCTCAAAACACTGTTGGGTTGAGTCAATTTATAATTTCACCAATTCACGTGAAGATATTTTCCTTACTTACTTAGGACAGTACAAGCTCTCAATATCGAAAGCTTACTTACCCATTATGTTATGCTGTCATGACTTTAGGGCAAATTGAAAAAATACACCGCATGGGTGATTTGTACGAGGTTCACTTTGAGTGACTGTACCTAGTCTTGCCAATGATTTGTATACGTTATAAATTCATTTCACGGACTTGGAACATATTGGTTATCAGCCCCGTATATATGGGTGTAAGTTGGATTTCTCTGATATCCTGCGTTTCTGCTGGTGACTGTAGTGTGTGTAACTGTAATTATTAGGGTGAGGCCAGTGTAAATGTTCAATTCCGAGAGGAATATAATTAAGTTCAATGCATTTAATTTAATTTAATTTCCGTCAAAATAGAATTAAACTTATATGTTTCAATCAGGGTTTCATTAATATAATTACATACTATGGATTTAACTTCCTTCCCGCCGGCGGATTAAAATTGAATGTTTCATTCAGAGTTGCATTCTGAGAGGAATAGAATTAAATGTTTGATTCCCAATTTTATTCTTTGTCAGAAGGAAATTAAACGTAAAATTTCACTCCAGTGTACATCCCTGACGCGTATTAAGGAGCAAAGTCATGGGGCAGGCTTCTTTAGAACTTGGTAGACAAGTGAGTACAGATCCAAAGATCGGATGTCTTAGAAATGGATTACCGTGGTTGCTGATTCTTCACTGCAGGTACCTTCTAATAGACCACGGCGTCTTCCTTATTACAGCTCCCTGCCAAATCAACAACTTACCCAATAGAAAACTTATCTCAGCTCATCCCCAACCCCGAAGAAACAGGAATAATAATAATAATAATAATAATAATAATAATAATGTACACATATTTACTTGAATGCTTAAAAGTTCTGATCAATGATAATAGGATTTACATTTAAAAGTTACTATTATTCAGAAAAATCTATGAAATAGCAAAGGGGATTTTTTCGTTCGCTTTTAAAGGATATAAAAGTTGTATTTTTTAAACAAAATAGGCCTAATTACAAATTTCAAGACTAACTTTCTCCTCAGTCAATGTCTGCTACAAAAATGTTATATTTGCACAGAGTTAATGAGGAAATAATTTCGAGTCTGTGTTACTGTTCAATACAGCTCACAATCAATTAATTACTTGGGTTCGCGATGTAAGGGGTTGGGAAAATCAATATACAATACAATCATCAGAATTGAATTCAGCGAGAAATTACCAATTTTAATTCATTTTATATGATGTATTATAATGGCATATTAAGGTTACGAAACGAATACAATTAATAATAAAAATAACAATAATAATAATAATATAAATAATAATAATAATAATAATAATAATAATAATAATAATAATAATAATAATAATAATAAAGAGAATTCTACTACTCTTCCACAGGTTCTCAATAGGAATATTAATGTACTATGGACCAAAAGAGGACCTATAGAAAGTTAGTTGCCTTGGTGCCGTTTGCTCTGCCAGTAAATAAATTTGGGGCATTTTATATCGATATTGTAATAATCAATTCCACAATACCCATTCTTGAGTGTGCAAGGTTATTGAAGTTGTAAGGGACATACAATGAGAGACAAATAGCAGGATTCGCAAATCAACAACACAAAGCCTGCTGAGGAGGAAAATACGAAACATTTGACCGCATGCAGAGGAATTTAATTGGAAAGTATAGTTTGGTAGAGAGAAATCAGTCCATGCAACTTGTTCACATCTAGTATAGACAGTAGCGATCGACGCCCCGTTTAATAATATGATCTAGCACGTGACATAGAGGAACTGCAACTTCCGTGGTCCGTGATTATACCAGCGCACTACGAGCTTACGTCAAAACCACTGATTAAGTTACGCCTCATAGAAGTTAGAAATTGATCTGGTGGCTAGCATTCACTTATGACGATGTCTCGGAATAAGTATCGGTTGAAAACTGACATCCGTGGGATTATTGAAGTATGAGAAGCCATTTTTCAGTGTTGCCTAGTTCTATTATAGAAAGCTTTTCAGTCGGTCAACACAAATTGTGCCCAATTACATCAGGCGAGAAGACAAGTATTTTAACACCCTAACCTGAAAGAAATATTATATGAGATATTTATCACAAAATAACACGTGGTAATGTTTATAAAAGGCAGGGGGGAAGGATACCTAATTGGATGACATGTTTCGATCGTCACGCGATCATCATCAGATCATGCTCACTTAGGCTCAGATAAGGTACGATGTTTATGTAATACACTTATGTACAATGAGTGTCCAATAAGTAGCGGGACTAAGGTCATAACTTATAGTACATATTGCAGTGATACGTACAAAATAGGACCCTCCTGCATCAATACATCGCTGCCAGCGCTGTGTCCATTGTTTATACGCGGCCTGAAAGTCGGCAACAGCAGGGCTGTCCAGGTACCTCGTCGAAGTCGTTTGGACGGCCACAGTTGTCCCGTAATACCCCATTTAGACGTCCGAGATCCCGATTACTTCTGATCTGGATAATGTCCAATCGCAATCAATGGCATTTGTCATTTGTACGTGTTTAAACGTCCCATCATGAAACAACAGGATAATCGAGTAAAACAGCTACGTTCTGCCAACTTTTGAATTCCAAGTGTTAAAGCAGAAATTTACAGTAGTTCGTTTTCTCCAGTTTTGAAGTATTTCAGTTATTCCTTTTACAGAATTCAACTTGCTAATGTATATTCTTCATTTTAAACAAATCCTGAGGAGATGTGTAGGCAAGGCCTACTTTTTTTTTTTTAATATTTACGCACAGGTTTAGGATATGTATAGCATAAATACTTCTTCATTCGTCCAGAGTCATTTGGTCATATCGGAATATCTTCTATAAGGGGCGTTCAAAAAGTAACGAGCCGGAGGCTGGAATGCGCAAACCGGCGACGACATTGGCTAATCGTGGCGTGTGTAACGAGGTGTGGTTCCGACCAGACCGTGGAAGGTCACAGCCCGTCGCTAGAGGGCACGCGTGCACGTCACGTAACGATACAAAGCGAGCAGCAGCATGCATCAATCGTCCAACCAAGACCAAGACAGTAGGCCATTCGACATGCTTCCTGGTGTGTTTGAAGACTGTGGGGCACTTTCCGCAAGTGCAGTCGTTCCTTCATGATGGTGTGCACACTTCCGACGCTCAATCCGACCACGGCGGCTATGGCGTTCACTGTCACTCGGCGGTCCTGGGTAACGAGTGCATCAACCAGTTGGACGTTGTCATCGGTAATGCAGGGGGGGGGGGGGGGGGGGAGGTGCCCCAGACCGGGCATCATCGGCTAACGACACCCGTGCCACGCCTTGACCCTTGCAACGGACATGCAGTGATCGCCGTACACTTGTGACATTCGGCGATGAATGTCCGTTCCCCCTACTCCTTTCGCTGTCAGGAACCGAACAACACCTCTTTGCTCTTCGTTTGACGCCTCCATGTCACTGTTTGCAATGCGACTGGCATCACTGGACGATTGATGCATGCTGCTGCTCGCTTTGTATCGTCACGTGACGTGCATGCGTGCCCTCTAGCGACGGGCTGTGACCTTCCACGCTCTGGTAGGAACCACAACTCGTTATACATGCCACGATTAGCCGATGTCGTCACCGGTTTAAGCATTACAGCCTCCGACTCGTTACTTTTTGAACGCACCTTATATGTCCATGCTAATATATTTATGTCTTTATTATTCGTCTTCAAAGACTTTCCTCGACGTTATAAGAATTTTTCTGAGATTAAATAGGCTACTGGTATGTTTGTTCACCTTCCATCATTTCGTGTCTCTCAATCTTCATATATCTGGATATCAACCAACATAAATGCAACCATCACGGCCAACAGTACATACTTCTCGCTTTCAAAACACAAGACAATCCAAAATGGCCATCATTTCCACTGCCTACTTCCCTCAAAAAGCAGAGGAATAAAACACACCGACGATCGCAATGACCACGAATGCGATTATCAAGATGTGGGAACAGGATTGGGCTGATGGGGCTGATCCTGTTGGAGGGAAAGTTAATCGATATAATGTTGCGTTTAGACGTCCCAACTTAATCTGGATTGGTGCCTGATCCGGATCGCGACCGGGATGTTTAAACGGGGTATAACGATGTCCTTTCAGACTGCTCTTGATCCGAGGGACGGTAGGGTGGTTGGAGCAGAGTTGCCACGTTGTGTTTGGTCAGTGCCTTCCTCACAATTAGCAACGTGTGACTGGGGGCATTGTCGTTAAGGGGCATCCAGGTATCGGCGGTGTTTCCTTCGGAAGCGACGGACTCGTTTAGGCCTCAAACGATCAAGCACTTCTGCGTGAAATGTAAAATGTTGACTCGACGCAAACACTCTGCACACTGTCACTTCACGCACGATCTACACACTCAACAGGCTTGGGAGGAACTAAGCCGGCTCTCAGGGTGCATGTGACATGCCCCACCACCATCCCCGCCCACCACCCTGCTTATTAACTGGAAAAATTCAGTCCCGGTACTAATTGGACCAACTCTGTATAATATAAGAATTCATAAATAAGTAAATAAACACTCCTGAAAAAAATTACATGAATTGGTTATAATCTTTAATAGTAAATGGGCAATTTGGGATTAAGCGTTTCGAACGTCAAGCGGTCATCATCAGATTAGTTTGTTCTATAACGTTATACAACGAGATTCAAACTGCGAATCGTAATATAAACATCAATTAGACTCATTATACCAAGTAGCTTATATTGATAATATTTAAGATTATTATTTGTATATACATTTAAACGTCAGCCCCAGTGATCAGGATCTGATGATGACCGCTTGACATTCGAAACGCGTAATCCTGAAGTGATTATAACTAACACACGTACATTTTTCAGGAGTGTTTATTTACTTGTTTATTTATTTCTTGTTTATTTACTTGTTTATTTATTTCTATATTATATACATTTGGACAAACTTGTGTTGACCGACTGAAGAGTTATAACTAACGGATAGTTATAGTTACACTATTGCAGTCACCACAATAACACAAGTTATCAAAAAATATACGCCCAAGTATACAAGCCCCTAACTGAAACAAAAACAAATTCATTCGTAGTACCTTCTATAGAAAACATTGAAATATGTATGCCACACTTCAGGCGACGAAACGTGCAGGAATAAAATGCGAACTAAAATACAGAAATTCCAGTTTCGAATCAAGTGTGCATACAAACTGTCATATGCCCTAGGGTGCCGCTGTTTGATAATGAAACTTCATACTGCTCACAAACGACCGCGACTTGTGAACATGAGAAAGGAGGTCGTGTGGTCTACAGGTCTGCTTGTGGCTTGACTAATCCCAGAACTCAACGACAAGCTGTTGGTGAAGACAGGTTTAACAACTCTTTATGCTAACCACCATAGAGGAGCGTAACATAATATACGAGAAGTTTTCACACCACACATCGCGTGGCGCTTCCGTGATTGTCTAGAACTAGGAATCTTCAAAGCGAACACAGGAATCTAACGGACTTAAAAAAACATCCTGGTAGTACCGGGCACTCCATACTGTGAATAATTGGGAACTAGAGGGTCTAATAATACGAAAAAGCGAATTCACATGTCCTTGAATGTCAAATTCAAGAATTAACAGACAAGTGATCCCTAGTCAGGAATGATAGTACATCAAAAAAAGTAATACATATTTTCCAGCATTTAGATACTGTACTTCGATTGAATTTCGAAAGATCAATCCGCAGTTTTTTCATAGCAGGCCCAACTGCAAATGGTATTCCTTTACACCTTAACGGATGTTAAGGTAATAATTTTATGTTAAAAACAATCTTCAAAGAATACTGAATTCAAATTCTATTGTTGCTATAGATCCATCGATAGGCTTGAAAATCCAATCATCAGTTCTGTGTAGAATTTGTTTGATAACCTGTGGCATTGTGAGTGTGTGCATTTGCAATTGAGGCTAGGATTGGGAAGGGGGCAGCCACGACCTCAAGTTGGAAGCCATCCTGGAATTGTCTGGCGTAGAAGTGGACCACATCCAGGATGGCCAAATGGGAATTGAATTCACATCATCTCAGTTTTCACCATGATTACAAGCATGTACCTCGTTCTAGCCCTCAGACCGGAAATAAATTTCTCGGTAGAACCGGGAATCCGACCCGGACGTCAGAGATGACAGCCAAGAATGTTTACCTCTATACCCTGAAGTGGTCCGGAAATGTTGAACTATTCTTAAACTTAGGCAATTAAAAAGAAATACTTGCAAATTTTGTCTGCGTACAACTGTGCTGGCATGGAGGAGCCAAAAAATATATGGAGAATTATTTGACAGCGTTGAAACACAGCATTTGAAATGTGAATCCACCGAAGAATACTACGGGTTCCGTGGAGCAATTTATTAACCAACGAAGAAGTTCTGAGACGAGCTATAATAGGAAGACAGTAACAAAAAATAAAATGCTGCAAAATTGCTTTTCTCGGACAAGTATTGCACGCTGGAAAGTGCAGTCTCCTTCAACTGATTTTGAAGGGAAAAAACAAGAGGTCGAAGGCAGATATCGTGGCTAAGAAATATAAGAGCGCGTACAGACATTCAAATGGCTGGCGATCTCATCAGAAGAAGATAGAAGAACTCTGAGTAGAATTCGTCTGACAATCTGTGTCATTGTGAGTGTGGGCATTTATAATGAGGCTAGGATTGGGAAGGGGGCAGCCGCCACGTTTGTGAGGGATCATAGCAGACGAAGGAGGACGTAAACTACATGACTGAATAGTGGATAAGATTGCAGACTGTTTTAAATGATAATGCAGAATTTCAGAAATAAATTTAACATTTCAAAACGTGGCAAAACGGTAGTATCGTTCAAGAACTTCACTCTGCCAAAAGGACATATCTCGAATTGCCACGTTTAATATGGTGGCCATGAGTACCATTACAACTTATGTACAGATAGCATAGTGTACGGATATGATGAATAACACCTATGGTGTACCGTGAAGGGCAGGATATAACTGAGCAATAACCACAATACTATGTGAAATAGGAGTCGTGGATAAGAGGGTTTACTTGCGCAAGTCTCAAGACTATCACACTGAATATTACGCACATTTGCCATCTTGAATATATAAAACATTAACACGATAATTCACCATCGAATGAACTTAACATTTCAAAACTTGGCAAAACTGTAGAATCGTTAAAGAACTTCACTCTGCAAAAGAGACGAGTATCTCTAACTCACATGTGCAAGATGGCCATGTGTACTAGTAATTCACATCCACACTGAATATTACACAGAGCCACACACCATCTTCAATAAAAAGCATACTAAAATGAATGATTCACAATCTAATAAACTTTCAATTTCGAGACTTTACAATAAGGTAACATCGTGCAGGAGATTCATCCTGCTGACAGCATAAGTCCATAGACTTTATACGAGATAGCGGCCTTGAGTGCTCCCAAATTTTAAATTTGGTCAATCAGAAAATAAAAAGCTGTTGGAAATAAATTCTGCAAAAATTAAAATTAAAAACAACACCTATGTACGAGACTACGCTTATAAACGACTATCTGATGATTTTACACACAACTACAACATTGAATATATAAAGATTAATGCAACACACGTTGCAATCGTGTGATAATGGAATTTTACTTAAAAGTAGAATTTGTGAGACACTCATTCCTCTTAAGGTGCAATTTCCTGTAAGACACTGGTCAACATTTATTGCTTTAGTGATATAAGCCATTTTTACTATTAAAATGTAAGTACACAACTGACGAGCTATTTTAGCATTCTGATGAAATTCTCACAGAGGGCTAATTTACTAGACACATCAGTTGTCTCAAAAATTTAGTTCTAGACATTTCATATCACAAAGTCCATAATACTGCACTTCAAAAATTAAGTAGGTGGGAGTTCCGTGGCACAGTAGGGCTGCCCTCGTTTTTTCCCCACCTGTATGAACCGTACGTATTACGATTCTCATTGTATGATGCAAAACAATAAAAAAAATACACAAGTTCTAATGAATTTTAACTGGATGACAACCGGGGAATTGAATCTCAAAACAACAGTAGACGATCTGTTCTTTAAGGAACAAATTGTCAAGAGTCGTGACAAAGATTTCTGTGTTCCACACAACCATACCCAAGTCAGGACTAAAACCAGCAGCAGACTCATAGCACAGTCAAAGACTTGCACACGTTGGCCCCAAGCTACGCCATTCGACAGCTCCCAAGTAATATATGCAATGCGTGACGTTCGAAAGGGTGGTTTTCCGACGTCCCTGTGTTGATGCGTAAAATTGCTATATCAGAGTGTAGTCTAAATACACGTGTCGTATGTTCAAGTGATAGAACATTTCTCCGAGACTTACGCAGCTGGAAGTCGCCTTTCAACGCCGATGTTCTGGTCCTAGCCTCGTTGGATGCAAATTAATATATACAGTAACTATGTTCTCTATTTTTGAACATCTTTATTTCACAACTCTGGCTGTCGAGCCTAAAATGATAAGACGTGCTATTCTATTCCAAAGCCTATAAAACAACACCCAAAGCTTTGGATGAGAAACGTTATGTCACTGCTTTGTTATCTGTATAGTAAGATCGTCCTGACAATGTTCCTGGAAGGAACCCTGAATCGGCCACAATTATCAAGCGTGTATCACGAAAAGGGAAATGAGTGTAATTGCAATAGAAACACCTTGGAACCAAGGACGAGCCAACGATGAGAAACCTGTAAACAATACGGAGGGCTGTATCAGTCTCTCATTCTCTCAAATGTTAACGTCTGCCCGAGAGCAACTCATGCGGGAAGATGAGAAATTTGATAGTGTGCCTTAGCCATGCAATTAGTATGTAAACAAATTGAACACTGACACAATATTACAAAAAATAATTTACAGGCTTATAACATCGTGGTAATCAGCCCCATGTACTTGAATGTGTGTGTGTGTGTGGAATCTGTCTGATAACCTGTGTTATTGTGATGACTGTATTAGTGCGTGTTTACTTACAGTATAGCTGGGGCTAGGATTGAGAAGAAGGCGGCCGTGGCTGTAAGTTAGGTATTAACCTGGCATTTGCCTTGGGTGGAAACCACGTAAAACCACTTTTAGGCTGAGGGAGGAACTACGACTCGGCGATAACTTTCTCATCTGCAGTGCCCAAGGTTGCAGGATCGAATCCTGGCGCAGTTAGTCTGTATTTGAGGATGCTCAGATGCGAAGGAGCCGTGTCAGATTTACAAGCACGTTAAAGATAACCTTCGGGGCGAAATTCCGGCACCCCAACGTCTCTAAATGCCGCAATAGGTAAAAGGGACATAAAAACAACAACATTATTATTCTTATTGTACCATCTGTACGCTTAGCACACCCTATTTCTGTTATCAGACGAGAATTTCATTTCTTGTGTCGTCGTTTGAGTCTTAAGTCTTTTGATTGGTTTGCAGATCTCCATGCCTCCCTGTCCGGAGTAATAGTTTCATCTCTACATAGCTACCACACCCTACATCCGAGGCAATCTCTTTAACATCTTCAAATCTTGGTCGACCTCTACAGTTTTTGTCCTCGACCCTTCCTTCCATAACTTACTTTGCTATTCCTGGGTGTCTTAGTAAGTGTCCTACCAACCAATCTCTTCTCTTCATTAGCAGTCGCCAGAAACATCGCTCGACTCCCATTCCTCTTAATACCTCTTCATTTGTAACCCTATATACCCATCTGATCTTCATCATTCTCCTGTAACACCGCATTCCAAACGCTTCAATTCTCCTCTTTTCTGCTGCACCAACAGTTCGAGTTTCAATTCCATACCGTGCCACGCTCGAGACAAAGACTTTCAAAAATTACTTCCTAATACCTAAATCTATATTCGATGTCAACAGATTCATTTTCTGTAGAAATGCTTTCCTTGCCTGAGCACACCTTTCTTTTTACATCCTCTTTGCTTCGTCCGTCACTGGTTATTTCGCTAGCTAAGTAACAGAAGTCTCCTACTTCCTTTAGCTTTTCACCTGCCAAATTGACGTCCATAGGGGTTTCTGATTTATTTCTGCTGCATTCTAATATTTTTGTTTTGCAATTATTAATTTTCGTCATGAATTCTTTCCTTAAGACAAAGTCCATACCATTTAAAAACTCATTCAAATCCTCTGGTGTGTCGGCATAGATGACGATGTCATCAGCATATCTCAGAGGTGAAATTATTTTTCCTTGAATCTTTACTGCTACTTTGAAATTTTCTATTTCCTTCATTGCTTGTTCAATGTATAAATTGAAAAGTATGGGTGATAAGTTGCAGCCTTGCCTTACACCTTTCTGAATACTAGCTTCTCTCTCATGTCCTTCAGCTCAAATAACTGTTGTCTGATTTCTGTATAGATTGTAGACCACCTGTACTTTATTCCAATAGCATCCAAAATGTCAAAAATCTTACTCCAATTAACGTTATCAAAAGCTCTTTCTAAGTCTACAAATGCCATGAACGTTCTCTTATCTTTCCTTAATCTAACTTCCAAAATCAGCCTTGTTCCTACGTTCCTCCTGAAACCAAACTGGTCTTGACCCAACTCTGTTTCTATCTGTCTCTTATTAAGTATTCTAGTCAGGATCTTTGAAGCATGAGTGATCAATCTGAGTGTACGATACTCTTCACATCTGTCAGCTTCTGTTTCTTCGGTATAGGGATGATAACATTCTTCTTGAAAACAGAGGGTACCTCACCTGTCTCCTAAATCCTACACACCAAGTGAAATAACCTGATCAGACCATCACCTACGCAGCGTAGCATCTCTATCGGTATATCATTTCCTGACAAAGCCAATCATCGAACGCAATATATTTCAGACAGGAGTTTCAATACGTAACCCAAGACCATGGAAGGCAGCAGAAAGGAAGATAATTAAGAAATTTAGCAAGGAACACTTCACTCTTTTCAGCTGTAAAACAGCTACTGACAAATTTAATAATTCAGAACATTACGCAAGACGGCTGAGTGATGGGGAGGGCCAAGCATTTTGTGCACAGTTGTCAGCATAGACGAGCCTATGCTGATGCTCCCCAAGCCATGCGCTGTAGTGGGAAATTATTAGTCATGAGCAGGTGGACGTTACTTTATACGGGGGGCGTGGTGGCTCAGCGGTCTAGCTGTATGCCTCTCACCAAGGCGGTCCGGGTTCGATTCCCGGTCAATGCATGTGAGATTTTCGAAGTGAAATGCCATGTCCTGTGGTTCGGATTCCACGTAAAAAGGAGGTCCCGTGGCTCATAATCACAAGATTCACGGTCACGTAAAACTACAATCTTCCTTCCTTTTTACTTTATACGGAGTGCCCAGAGCGCTGTAAAGCTGTATTCTAGCATTACTGTCTACAAATGAAGGGGTAACCACAGCATTTAATGTTGGCGGCTGCATTCACCAAAACTCTCGCCGAAAAGTGTCGGACGTTGTTTGTTTTGCTACATTCTTTGAATTGTGCTTTGAAGTGGAGTTAGCGACCTCATGTTTTTGTGGCTCCGTCTTCTCATTTTCTTTCAATCAAAACACATTTCATACGTTACAAAAACAGTCTGCGTTATTGTGACCGGTTATTGGTACAATACTTATTTGTGCTCTGGTGGTTTTTCAACTGTTGGTGAGATGTAACGATTCAGCAACACTGACTCCCTGGTTGATGCATTATCCCACAGTTATGCTTGAATAAAAATAAAGTTTGCGATTCAATGCCTGGTTCCCCTTTGTCCAATCGATTCTATTTCAATGAAATATTGTTGCTTAGCCATGGGTAGTAGTGAAACCGGGGGAGAGGCAATCTTGGAGGATAAGTGAGGCGTTATGGATGTCAATGAAAGTAGTGGGCATATTGATAAATGAACTTCACAGCATTTGCACAAATAGGTCAATATTTAATTGATATAAGGCTACATTAAGGTGTTAGATCCGTGAGAGAACTAATATTAACAAGTCTGTTACCAACATTGAATTAACTGGTAGTCATGTATCTTTTTAAAACCACCAAGTATGTGTGATGTATTTAATTGGATACATACATATCTATTACATTTACTACAATAATTTCCACTTTCGCAGGCAATAAGGTTGGTGTGCGTGCAATATAGTGAGCAGGCGGCCTTATCTCTTGGCACGTTTAATATGCAGTGCACTGACCGCCAATAAAATTCCATCACTTGACGAAAGCGATATTTAATTTGTTTACAAATTCAACTTTTGGTGAAATATTGATTTATTTACTTTAAAATGTTTGTTTGAGATAATTAGCGGAAATATTAATTTCTTGTTTCAATGCTTTAAAAAGTTGAACAAAAGTTCAAAATTTTATAAATTTCACGAGAATTACTTTTAATGCACTGCTTGTCTGTTACTGATGTACAGTATAACTGAAACATCATCATCTTTCACACACAATAAAAACACCTCCCCAAGCGTTAGTATAAACTTCAAGGCGTCGAGGCAAACTGAGCAGAAGTTCCCTGATCGATTCTTCAAGAAAGGCATCCCATTCTTGACCTCTCAGCTGTTCCATGGTGTTAAAATCACTGCGTAGTGGGTGAATGTCGCTCTCCTGGCCTCCAAACGTTTTCACGCCTATCTGGGGACCTTAGGCAGAAACGGCTGTCATCTGTAAAAAGCACAGATCTACACTGTCCAGCAGTCCAGAGTTGATGCTGCCTTACCAACTGCTACTCTGAGATGTCGCTCAAGCTGTGGTCCTGTTGCAGGTAATCTTGAGGACGATTGGCTTCATCCAACCTTCTCCGACTGCCCTTTAACTGACACTCATATTTCTTACGATTAGAAGTCGAGTCCTGGCCTGAACGGCGGTTGTATGGCAGCAACGGAACACTTGGAAGGGCGCTTAATCTACCATTTTGGGCCGATCTTGACCTCTTACGACCTGATCAGGGTTTTCTGCTGTAGGTGGCACACTCACCATATCGTTCTTTAGCTCTTTGGACATTTCCACTTGAAGCTCCAATAGCATTAGCCAAATAACGAAGACCAGCGTAATGGCTCTCGCCATATCTTTTCGGCTTCAAGACATCTTCACTAAAAGAATCTTCCACAAAGTGCGTATCATTGGTAACAAACCTCAAGCAACCATAAGGCAGTGATCTCTTATCACTATCCTGACACAAAACTCAAAAGCTTACATTGTGGGAAGGGGCACATCACCAAAGTAGAAAATACATTAAAGCTGCCCGGAGACGATAACAAACAAGACAACATTATTTATGGCCATCTTTTCATCATTGGATGTGTGGAGTATCAAAAATAATAATATTCCTTTAAATAAATAAATAAATAAACCCAAGCAATTACCCAGGGATCTCATTACTCTCGGTAACTTACACAATTTTGTCCAAAGCCCTTATGAACCGTGCCTATCTTCAACTGGATCCGCAGATTGGTGAATACCAAGGTGGGTTCCGGAAAGGCCGATCGTGTACAGAGCAAATTATCAATTTGAAAAACTCAATGTCTTTCTTCCGTAAAATGTCAAACAAAAATTATGTAATTACTTTTGTTGACTTTGCAAAGGCCTATGACAGCATTGACCGTGAATCCCTTGTTGCTGTACTCTCAGAATTTGGATTAGATCGCAAGACAACATCAATCATCAAAGATACCCTCTTGAATATAAGTTCAAAGGTTAAATTTATGGGAGGACTGAGCGCAGAATTTTCAATTGATACAGGGGTGCGTCAAGGAGATGGATTATCTCCATTGTTGTTTAATTGTGCGCTCGAAAAAGTTGTCCGAGAATGAAGACGAGCTGGTGCACCATCCCATAGACTAGGACCAAAACTCAAAGGAATAACACTGTTTGGCATTTGCGGATGACATGGCGTTAATTGCTCCAAGCATTTCTGATGCCCAGAAACAACTTTAATTACTCCAAGAACAAGCAGCAAAAATCGGCTTACGGATTTCTTTTGACAAAACGAAATTTATGACGTATATTAAAACTGCTCCGAATACACTCGCATCGGTAAATGTCAGGTCTTCCGAGTGAAAGACTTCAAGTATTTAGGTGAATGGATCAATGAAACTGGTAACGAAAGAAAAGCTATAGAAGCAAGACTACAGAAAATGGAAACTGCTTTCCATTTGACAAAACAAGTTTATAACAAAAAATGCCTCTCTTGGAATTGTAAAATTCAACATTATAAAACAGTAGTCTTGCCTGCAGCCCTTCATGCAGCCGAGACACTTAATCTACAACATAAAACACTGAGAAATCAATTGGAGATTAAGGAACGTAAAATCATGCGAACATTTTTGGGACCAAGAATTAAAGATGGAATTCACCTTCCGAAACCTAATGCTGACATCTATTTAAAAATTACTAAAATCACAGACACAATCCGTATGAGAAGGATCCAATTCATGGGACATTTGGACAGAAGGGACCCAACTAGGTTAACAAATAAAATCTATACGTTTTTGCAGAAAAAGGCAACAAGGACCAATTGGTACAAACAGGCTGAATTAGGTTTTCCCAATCTCAAGGATCGAGAGGAAATTAGGAAAATTACTAATACACGGGGTTTTGAGGCAGACGAGAGAAGACCTACCAGACACGTCTGGTCGCAGCAACGAAGACTAGCTCAATCGTTGCGCATGAAGAGTTATTGGGCAAACATCAAGGCCAAGAAGTGTTGATTCCGCGTGGTCCTAGGAGACCCATTCGCGCAGAAGAAGAAGAAAGCCTGTGTACCATCTCTTGACAAATGCAGTACATTTGCATTTGTCTGTTGGCACAGGCTAGAGTAAAATGTGTATTTTCACCGGTCTCAGTCTCATTCATGGCTGTGATTATATGGAAGCTACTGAGGTATGGGTGGTGCTGAGTAATGGCCTCAGGGCACAGTCAGTGCCTGTGGATGTTGTGAAAGGTTCTGCTCATAGGCTTAGTACAGCTCTACTGACTCAGTGAGGAAAGCAATGGCAAACTACCTCATTCCTCACCTTGCCTAGTACGCCTCATTATAGTTCTGCCTCGGCTTTGTGGGTTTCTACCACATAACATATGATGGTGCTTTTTGAGGATCCAATCAGCCTCCAAGCTGACTACCTAACAGACAGAAATAATGCCTTATATACAGAACAGAATACTACACCAGAATCGAATTAGGCACTGAAATGTTATTTATGTCAAGTGATCCACATTATTATTATTATTATTATAGTGTACAAGAGTAACCGATCTAATAGTTGCATGATCCTTGGTCGTGAGGGACCCTCCAACCGTGTAATTACTGCGTCCTCTCGACTAGTGTACTGAATTGTTATTATCTCTGTAAATAGGCTTAGTTATTTTACGGGACATAGGGTCTAAATGTAGGATAAGAAACAATAGAGCTGAATTATTAGAAAGACACCTATGATTGAGCACTGCGTGCGACGTATTTACGGGCAATACACTACTCCAAAAGGAGGGTAGGGAAACAAGGCCAATATTATTTATGGGCGAAAACTTATGCCCACCGCAGCCATACAAGACCGAAAACCGGAGTGATGATACCACGTCTATTCGTTGTCCCTTCAATCCAATCAAAAATCGGGAGACTAGCATCAGGAGATGAACGCTGAGGATTTTAAGAATTCTAGCAAGTGATTACCAAAATGCCCCCTCCAAATCAGTATTTATTCCCCGTATCAAAACGTACAATTGAATAGAGTTCCAAAAAGATTCAGATGCATAAATGGCTTAAAGAAAATAACAATCGTTTTGATGAAACCTTGCTAACATCGAAATCCACAACCTCGTAACATCCCATAATCCTCAGCACAAAACATATCTTATCGATACCTTACATGGCCATGTTGTTCTCGGATTACCCAACTTATGCACCCGAATTAAATCCAATAACTTACATCTCATTTGAGCGGATATTAAACATTAGTAGCCGCTGAAAGCACACTATTTAAACTGGAAGCTGTAATGAAATTATGCCAATAAAAATGCCGAAAAGTGGGGGGAAAATGTGTGTAAACATGTCGAGGCAACAGAACGTGACTATAATGATCAGGAGGGAATCGTAGAAGACGTAGGCCTAAGTGAAGAACTATTAATTCAAGACTGGATAGTGATACGGAGAGTGAAGACAGCAACAGTTCCGGTATCGCTTGTGATAGCATGGAGTGTTCATCTGATTCCCCAAGTAGCCTACAGCACTTCCTTCAAGCAGTCTACAGCATAGCAGGATATTTGCATGCCAATTGTCAATCATTAAATTATCCTATTGTGTGTGTTTAGTGCGATGAGATTCTCATGTACACTTGTACTGCACAGTGGTTGCTATTGTATTGTCGCCCACGGTAAATACGAGAAGACGGATTTGATAAATACTGTACTGTAATGTAATGTTAAAATGGGTTTACGAGATTGTTAATTCAGTTAAAGGGCTTGAGACATCTTGATCATCAGCCTCGTGTCTGATAACCTGTGTTTCTGTGATGTCTGTAGTAGTGTGTGGAACTGTATCAGGGACAGGGATGGGGCAGGAGCCCCGGGACGTGAAAGAGGTACTCTCCCGGCATTTGCCTGGAGGGAGCGTGGGAAACCCACACAGAGGATAGCCGCTGTCAGCGCCAGGATTCGAACCTGCCATATCCAGACTATCTGCAGCTGACCTCACGGCCATGGTGCACGATTTAACGAGCACGGCTATGCCGCGGAGTATAATAAGCATTACGTAATCCGTACACGTTGGCGCGGCAAACATTTGAGCTGCGGTGTTAGGTAGTGTCACTCGCCCCGCTGCGCGGCTAGTTAGCTCCACCGGCACCTGGCTGTACTAAAGGAGCGAGGTAGAGACAGAGAAAGAGGGATTTAGACCACCCTTCTTTGGACACAAATGAGTAATATTTTAGGAAAGTTCAAGTTGGACGAATCTGCTCTTGACACTCGAACTGCATACGGTCAATCGACCACTCAGAAGCTCGTACGATTCAGTTCTACAAGTCAGTGAACAAGAGCGATGACCAATCCTCTCGATCTCACGTTGTTTTTCTCTTGATTGATCCGCTATTTTACTTCTATTTCATTAATTTATTAACTTCCAGGCAAGTACGCTAAGAGTGCTGACAGTTTCATCAAAGATACCAGATACCAAAGTGAATCTGTAACAATGTTGGAACGGTTCTATTTATTGTTTTCGATCAGTTAATATGCTTAAAATTGAAATACCAGATAGCAGTAACAAAAAGTAACCACACTTTATTTATTGTATGTTTACTTTCACATATAAAAGTGAAACTGTCCAAGAAATTTGCTGTGTGCAGTAGTCTAATGAGCACACTCTTGGCAACTGCACAGTTTTCTTTCTTGTTTACTTCTCGAACCCATAGTCAAATCTCCAAGGAGTGAGAAATCACGCTGCTATAAAGGTTCTCGAGTAAACCCGCCGTTCACACATGGCCAAAACAGTTTCCACGAGTGCACTCATTCTCTGTTTTACTTCGCCCCGTGAAAGCTGAAGCGGATTTGATGGACACAGAAGGAACGGATTCCAAAATCTTGAATCTTACTCTGTCCAACCGTTATAGGCTATTACGAGACCTAAATGCGCATTCCAACATTTCGAAAGTTAAAATGAGTCCCACTTAGAATCAAAGAAACGAGCTAGTAAAATTGCAACCCCGAATTCTTTAACGACGCTATACTGTAAATACAGTATATTACTCCAGGGATACCATGTCTTGTTCTGAATGAAGGGGAGGATTGAATTAACAATGCATAAAGGCAACAGAAGAAAAAAGTTTAGATGCTGCAGGAAAACTGCTGAATTTGCTGCGTGATACCAATGAAGCAGAACATAGGCCTATTTGATCTTTCCATTTTGTAATGAATGTTTTTCTGCATCGCCGGGTTCTGAAACTTTGAGAGGAAAAGCTTCTGTGTTTTTGAACGAGGCATTTTGAGACAGTTCTATTTTGGGGAGACTCAAAATCAAAGTACTGTGCAGACCAAACTTAGAATTGGACAGTTTTACAGTGGGTTAAAAACATATCCATACACTAAATTTTACCCAGTTGGTGTCTATTAGTTTTGCAGCATTATGGTATTCCATAGGGTTGTGTAAGGACCTTATGGCACTATATTACACATACACATATTCTAGTAACGTGAACACGTTAGTTAATAACTGAACAAAAGGCATATTGGTAGACAAAGAAAGTATTCATACGCGTCCAATGTTTGTAGCCATTGGACTGTTACACGCCCTTCCCATGTCTTAGGGCGTGACGACGACAAGTGAGGGCTGACTCACCGTGATGAGACTGTTTACTTTATGTCTGACAGTGGTTCAAAATGGTTCGTAAATCACAAGAGTTGAGTGTCGCCTGCAAAAACCACATAGTTCCATTATTTAAACAAGGATTCAGCTATCGGAAGATTGGGAAACTGGTGAAACGAACTCGTGCGACTGTCCAGTATATTATTAACAAGTTCAAGATGAGATCAACCGATAATGCAAAGAGACAGGGACGACCAAGGGTCATTTCATAACGTGAATCTCGCCAATTGGTTCGTGAAGCCTAAAGCTGGGTTTTCCTAGGCGCGGAAGCGGAGAGCGGAGTCGGCTCTCCTCTGGTCATACAGTATGTAATTTTAATGGTACTGTTTTCCTAGAAGCCGAGCGGACCGCCGCAGGACGAGCGGAACTCGCTCCTCCGCATTCCTCTGCTCCAAGAGCAGACGAGTCCGCTGTCGGCTGGCGGAGTGGCTGGACGTCAGTACAAGTTGTGTGTAGTTTTATTCAATTGTGTCCCTTGTGTGTTTAGTATAAAGTGTGTGCACCATGAGTGTGTGTCGGTATACTAATTTCGTCATCAATTAAATGGTTATTTATAAGAATTTTAAACACTCCCTCATTTTCACGCGTTTTGAATATGTCACTTGCACATTTTCGATCCTTCACTAAATGCAGTAGTAAGTCTTCCTCCTTCTCCTCTTCCAAGTGTAATAAAATAGAAAATCTAGATTCCACGTCCATATTGACTTCACCTTATCACTCCTAGTATATGGGGTGTAAGGGATAGGCTTTCTACTCAAATGTCAACCTCACCTGCACGTGGTGCACCCTGCTTTAGACTAACGAGGCTCTGACGACCGAGTGACTCCCGGGATAAGGAGTCCCCCCACTATCATGCCACCGGCTCCCTAGGGAGGCGAATGAGCTGGTAGTGGTTAGGGCTCTCTCTTGCCCTTGGGACAGGAAACTTTCCCTAAAGGCGGATGAACCACCTGTGGTCAACGGCATAGAAAGTCCTCAACGGCGGACCAGGCATAAGGGCAATGAGACCCTCCTTGGCTGGAATGGCGGATGAAGGCTGCAGTGACTGGGATTTATTCAATCGTCTTGCATTTGCTTGCCATTGAACATCTTTCCAAAGTCATCAAGGAATGTGCGTTTGTTGATGTGCAGCAACATTCTCACGTTAAAAGATTTCACGCACAGCAGTCTTCCAACAACATTTGACTTTCTTCAAAGTCCTGCGGCGATCAAGAAGTTGCGACGGGGGCAGGATTGTGATGTCTGGGAGCCTCTAGTGATAACTTGGCACGTAGGCGGTAGATGTGTGATCGGTCGTCTTGCTCAGGGTTGTGGCTGTAGAGCAATTCGGCTGCTGCAACTACGACTGAGCAGTCCTATTTAGGGTCCACTCTGCTCACCCCACATGGGGAAGGGGCTAGAAAAGGTGCCCTAAACATAGTCAGCCACTTATACTACCGATTGGATAGCCGCGTCCAAAGGTGTCACCTCCATGCGGTCGAAAATGTATAAGTAACAAATTTTATTTTGCAACCTGGAATGTAAGAACACTCACTGATGACCCCGCAAATGAGAGACCTGAAAGGAGAACAGCTATTGTGGGTAGAGAGCTACGGAGATATGACGTTGACATAGCAGCACTTCAGGAGACCCGTCTTGCTGAGGAAGGTCAGTTGAATGAGCAAGGTGCAGGGTACAGCTTCTTTTGGAAGGGTAAACGTGAGGACGAACACAGAATACATGGAGTTGGCTTTGCCATTAAGAGCAAGCTTATCAAGGATCTGTCAGAGCTTCCAACTGGGTATAATGAACGCCTCATGACACTAAGACTTCGGTTATATAACAACCAGCATGCCACGGTGATCAGTGCATACGCCCCCACACTAGATGCTGATGATAACATTAAGGAAAGGTTCTATTCAGATCTGGATACCGTCCTATCAAACATCAACCGTGAAGATAGGATCTTCTTACTCGGAGATTTTAACGCTAGAGTGGGCAGGGACTACAATGTTTGGAATGGTGTCATTGATAAGGAGGGAGTTGGGAGCGAAAACTCCAATGGTATCAGACTGCTCTCCAAATGCACTGAACATGAATTGGTAATCACCAATACTATCTTTCGCCAAAAGAATCGCTTTAAAACATCATGGCAGCACCCTAGATCGAAGCACTGGCATCTTATTGACTATGTGATTGTACGCAAGAAAGATTTACGAGATGTTCTTATCACCAAAGCAATGACAGGAGCCGATGACTGTTGGACAGATCACCGGCTTATCAGATCAGTTATGCGTATACCATTATCCACACAGAGGAGGAAGCAACAGAAAAGCTGTTGGCATATTTTTGATACCGAGAAGTTTGGTAAGTCAGAGCATATCTCCCAATATAAAGAGTTGCTTAGCCAGACACTGCCACAGGAATACCATCCAGATGTAACACTGCACTGGGAGAGTCTGAAGACCGCTATTCAGAATGCTTGCAAGGAAACGCTGGGATATAAGACCAGGAAACATCAAGACTGGTTTGATGAAAATGATGAAGAAATTGAAGCATTAATCTCAGAAAAGAGAAAAGCCTTGCAAACTTGGAGAAAAGATATGAACTCCCGTACTAAGAAAGAAGCATTTTGTCTTGCGAAGGCAAATGTCCAAAGAGGATCTCGTGCGCTCAAAAATGCATGGTGGACATCCAAAGCTAAAGAGCTGCAATATCTAGCAGACAAAGATTCGCGACAGTTCTTCCAAGCCACAAAAGCGATTTATGGCCCCTCCACGTTTGGTAGAAATCCACTTTGGTCCAGTGACAAAAGTACACTTCTAAAAGATCAATACTCCATCATGAATAGGTGGAAGGAGCATTTTGAAGACCTCTTGAACCAGGACTCAGTTATTGATGAGCAGGTGTATGATATATTAGAACAAGCACCCATCAAGGAAGAACTCGGTACCCTGCCAACACTAGATGAGGTTCAGTGTGCTATTAATCAAGCAAAGCGACACAAAGCCACTGGATGTGATGGAATACCAGCGGAAGCTCTCAAAGAAGGAGGTGAGGAACTCATAAGCCACATACATGATCTTATCATTAAAATTTGGAGAACTGAAAAAATGCCTGCTGATTTCAGAGATAGTCTGATAGTTCCCATATTTAAGAAAGGTGATCGTGCAGACTGCAACAACTATCGTGGTATATCTTTGTTATCATGCCTTGGAAAGCTTATTGCTCGTATTTTGGCGAATCGTATTCTATCCCTGGTGGAGAAAATACTCCCAGAGAGCCAATGTGGTTTCAGGCCTTCTAGAGGAACTGCAGATATGATATTCACTGTTCGTCAGCTTCAGGAGAAATGTAGAGAGCAAAATAGACCTCTTTATATTGCCTTTATAGACCTCAGTAAGGCATTTGACTCGGTAAACCGTGAAGCCTTGTGGAAGATTTTAGCATTGTATGGTTTTCCACTGAAATTTATTACCATCTTAAGACTACTCCACACTGATATGAAGGCAAATGTCATTGGTAACGACTCTATTGGAGAACCATTTCATATAAATACCGGTGTTAAACAAGGCTGTGCGATTGCCCCTACATTGTTTTCTCAGTACGTTGCCACTGTCATGCAGTTAGTCAAGGATGATCTTCCTACAGGCATACAGATAACTTACAGGATGGATGGGAAGATCTTTAATTTGAGCCGTCTAAAGGCAAGGACTCGAACATCTCCTGCTGCATTGGTTGAGTTACAGTACGGTGATGATAATGCAGTAGTAGCTCAATCAGAGGACGAACTTAGAAAAATCCTGAATGCTTTTTCTTCAGCATACAAAAAGATTGGGCTGAAACTTAACACCAGTAAAACCCAAGTCCTCTACCAACCAGCCCCTGGACAAGGACAAAGAAACATCAATGTCACCATCGACGGAGCGAAGCTTCAAGAAGTTAACACCTTTTCTTATCTTGGCAGCACCCTGTCATCAAGTGCAAATATAGATTCCGAAATCCAACTCAGGATTAACCGTGCTGGGGCATCCTTTTCAAGATTGAGGTCTCGAGTTTTTGACAACCATGATATCAATGCTGCAACGAAGATCCTTGTGTACAACTCGGTTGTAGTTCCCACCTTACTTTACGGATCTGAATCCTGGACATGCTACAGACGTCATTTTAAAAAGCTGGAGCAATATCACCAGCGTTGTTTGAGGAGAATTCTTCGTGTGACATGGCAAGACAAACGCACAAACACCAGCATTCTCGAAGAAGCACAGACTACCAGTGTTGAAGCCATGCTTTTAAAACGTCAGCTGCGATGGACAGGACACGTAATCCGCATGCCCAATAATCGCATTCTCAAACAAGTGTTTTGCTCTGAACTAACTGAGGGTAAGCGCTGTGTGGGAGGTCCGAGGAAGCGATTCAAAGACGTACTAAAGGCTAATATGCAAATGTGCCATATTGATATCAACAACTGGGAGACCTTAGCTCTTGATCGCTCATCCTGGAGATCAATTGTTCATCGTGGTGCGATACTTTTTGAAGAAAACCGCCGACGTATGTTAGAAGATCGGAGGCAGCGTAAAAAGAACAGAGTGTTCATTATAAAACAGGGAATGAATGCGGATGTCTCACCTGGACCTGATACTACCTGTCATCACTGCGGGAAACTATGTCTCTCCCGCATTGGGCTTTTTAGTCACCTCCGGACTCATCGATGAAGAGTCATTTAGCATTGGAAGGCCAACCTACTCGAGACGAGTGTTTGCTATCACTCCTAGTATACAAATGAGCAACCGTTTCGCTCTCCGCCAGAGGACAAGTCCGCGTCTAGGAAAACACAATTCAGCTAGCTGATGACTCACGAGCGGAGAGCCAACTCCGCTCTCCGCGTTCCGCTCTCCGCTTCCGCGCCTAGGAAACCCCAGCTTTAGAGAACCCTAGAATTAGTGCAGCTGAACTATTTGAACCCTTTATCCAAAAATATGTGCACTCGAGTTTGAAGGTTGTTTGTGAAGTAACCAATAGACCTACATAAAATCCAATATCATAATTTTCGTCGTTCTATTGTACGTTATTTCATGTAGGATTGGAATTTGTAATTTATATTTTAATATTTTTTTTATCACAGTTGGAACTCAAAAACTGCCCATATTTAAGCGTGTTTCAACCATCATTTAAGAATTATTATCTCAAAAACCCGTCATCAGATCGAATCCAAATTCTATCACCATATACATTGGAATGTTTTATAACTGGTTTATTAATTTCAAAATTTTGTGTGTCTAAGAAACTAAGTTGTTATCATTTTTGTAAGGTAACTTTTTCTCGGCTCGGGGTGGTTGGAAAATATAGTTCTTGGTCGCGTTTTAATCCTTATAAGTTACATCAAAAGGTTATGCTGTATGACTGTGAAATACGTAAATTAATTCACTTATTTTATATCGGTTTGTATTTGTACGGGAAAATAAGACGTGGGTCCGCAGCTAGCCGATAGGGGTAAAGCTGTACAGCGTTGCCGAGATGCAGCCCATCACTTTCGAGTGAGGCGCGCCATGACGCGTGATGGGCTACATCCTTGCAACGCTGTACAGCATTCTCCGAAAATGATGATGTTATTGAATTTTATGTACAGTAGGTCTATGGGTTACTTAACAAACAACCTTCAAACTCGAGTGCACATAATATTTTGGTCGACAGCAGGAAAACAGCTTGCTTCACGTTCCGGGAAGATTGTTACACCTCAAACTATCTGGAATCGGCTCCATGAACAGCAGAGCAGCGCGATAGAAGCCTTTTATAAGTGAGATAAACCGAGGGAAGAGGTTCGCATTCACTAAGGAACATATAAACATGGGAAAAGACTTCTGGAAGACTATTTTATTTTCGGCCGAAAGTAAATTTAACATGTTTGGATCTGATAGTCGACAAAACTGGAAAGCAACAATGTACTACCAACAGTGAAGCTTGGAGGAAGCCACGCCATGATATGGGGCTGCACGAGTGCTGCAGGAGTTGGTGAACTGGACGAAATTGAAGGTAGCGTGATTGCTCAGGGCTAGAGTGGCTGTTGTACAACACCCGAAAAGTATTTCCCACACCACCGTTATCTCTGGACGTTAACCCCATTCAAAATTTATGGGCCTCTTTCGAAAATAAAATACGAAAATTAAAGTGTTCCTCCAAAACGCACCTAGTAGACAATTTGCGAAAATATTGGTCTGAAATTACACCGGACTTCACGAACAAACTTGTTAAATCCATGCCAAGGAGGCTTCAGGCCATTATAAATCCAAAAGGTTGGCATACGAAATATTAATTGCGGTTGTATACTGTAGAAAGTCTATTTCTCGTGTGTATGAATACCTCGTTGGTACCCCCCAAAATGGTTTTTGTTTCAAATTGTAATACGTGTTGTGTTTGAAAGGTTTTCCTTTATCGGTAATGAATAATTGGTACTTTACGTTCTACATAATGCAAGCATGATATTCTCCGGCCATATATTCAACCAACATTCAAAAACAACATGGTGTATGATTACTTTTTTTTACCAACTTTATGTCCAGGTCAGACGATATGAATATCATCATTGACTGCTAAGCTACAGAATAGACCAATATAACTACTGTATCGAGGCAAAATATGGACAGAGAACAAAATACATCGGCCTCAAAGAGCGCGGATGATTATTTTAAATACAGTAAGTGATTATGGTAGAAGATACCACAAAATATTCCCCAACCAGGCCAGATAAAATTAAGGAAATGTGGAGATAGTACAAACCAGTTCTCAAGCAGCGATATGTTCAGTATTATCACACAAGAACCACAGGTTTTCTACGAGTCAAAGAACGATGGTACAATGAAGAAGTAACCATGGATTATAACAGACGAGATGACCTTAAGTCGAAAAAGCAGCAAGTGAGTGATAAATACGGCTTCTCAATTAGAAATTAAATGAGGGAACAATCTTCAGTGCTATATACTGTATATTTATGTAATCCAATACGTATAAAACTATAGGGCCCAATCGACTCTATGGCCTAGTTGCCATGATCCACGAGAGGCAGGAGATTGGTTATCGAATGCGAATCAATGAGGATAAATTCTTAGTTCTACAATGTATTATTTTACATAATGAATAAATAGCGAAACCACTGCGTTCCATAGACAGAAACAGAGGGATTCCTTACAGCAATACCAGTAGGCCTACCAGTTAAGTTCAACTATAACTTTAAATTGCGCTGTCAATGAGTCAGGATCACTAAGAAACATGAGAAATCGTTCACTATACAGCACATTAGATCTAAACTAATGCCTTGAAAGGCATGGCCTACTATAATTGAAACAGTTCTGTATCAGAAACTAGTCTTCGAAACCAATCAAATAAAGATTCTTCGCCTTACTTCCAACAGTGAACCAAATGCAGCAGTGGTGGAACTACAAGCAGATAAAATATGCGTCACAAAAGAATGGATAATGCACTGGTAATTTTAGCCTATTTTCATTTATGAAAAATAGGCCTATGTGATCACCTTTTGTCCGTGTGTATGTGCGTCCCTGTAAACCCCCCGAATAACTTCTAAACGGCTAGACCGATTTCAATGAAACTCGGTAAGGTCATAGTACTATTTTGGCCGACCCCGACCGTGCCCTTCAAATTTTATTACGTCTGACCAATCCAACATGGCGGCTGTGCGAAATATATCACCGGCATTCTATATCTCCGAAACTATTACTCATATCACCCTGAAATTTTGTACGGTCATAAAGGGCACCACTAGACGTTTACTTATGTGACTTTCAAAAAACTGTTAACTACAAAACGAACATGGCGGCCAAGCGAAGTTGAAACAAATAGACTTTTATCGCGATTTAACCACCCGAACGCAATGGAACTTGGTACAGCAAATGACTATACAAATTGCAATGCACTGGCAACTAATTTAGATCAATTGTTTACATAACCTCAAGTTGGCGGCTGTGCGCAATTTTAAAATTAAGTTTTTATTTCTTGTGTTCTAATCATGCGATCGAAATCAACGTTTGAATAATGAACGTACACAATAATCCTCATCTAATAGTACATAACTCTATGGCCTACATATATTAAAATCCAACATGGCGACCATCCGAAATATTTAGACTGTTCTCAATATCTATTAATCTATGACAACAATCAAACTGAAATTTTGTATGTATATAGAGGCTATAAACATAAGTTCACATATGGGACGTTCAATAACCTAGTGAGCACAAATCCAACATGGCGGCGACACGAAATTTAAATATTCAAATGGACGTTTCTCGCGATTTAACCATCCGAGCACAGTGAAACTTGGTACGGTATATGCTTATATAAACTTTAATCCACTAGCATCTAATTCATTTAAATTATTTTATAACCACAAGATGGCGGCTGAGTGAAATTTAAAAATCTCGTTTTTATTTCATGTGTCCTAATCATGCGATTGAAGTTCGAATAAAACACTTGCACAATAATCTGCATGTAATAGTACATAACTATAAGGCCTATATATAAAAATCCAACATGGTGACCATCCGAAATATTTAGACGGTTCTCAATATCTACGAATCTATTACAGCAATCAAACTGAAAATTTGTATGTTGATAGAGGCAATTAATATAAGTAGGATATATGAAAATAGGCTAATTAGTTCTTTACGGAACTACATCTTTTAAAACCTGATACGTGTAACAGTACCGTTGGACAAGTTCGGAGAAAATATTCTTAAGCCAAGGAAGCTGGATGCAGAGCCAAAGGATGCATCAAACCAAAATATAGTCTTGACCACCTCTATCTGCCAACGGAGTAATACTGTAAAAGTGTTAGAAAGTCTACAAAAATGAAAACTATCCTTTCATACAAATCAACATACAGAAGGCAACAGGTGTAGGTAGAGTACATGCTCACTCACCCTTCGTAAACAATCGAGTGCAACTTGCTGATGGTAACCTAGTTAGGCCTATACCGGAAGTGTATCAGCGAGAGAGACTCGGCACAATAAAATGGAGCGTAGAATGGCAGTGAAAGACCGACCTATAACCGTCCAATTCACTTAACCCAGCGATTGTGAACATGTTTTATCAACGCATTGTGAGCGCATTACGTACTCAGTGTAGCTGCCCATTAGAGATAAGAGGTGCTGTTAGCTAGGAATAGGAGCCAAGTGGCGTGTTTCAGTCGTGGGGATTGACTGACTTCAGTTCACCGTTCATTGCTCTACAGGGCGAAACAACATTTTAGGGACACAGATTTATTCCCAGCGAATAACATAAAATGGTTCTACCCCTGCCGCTTTGACATTGTGGTTTATTAACCACCCTCTCTACTTCCTCAACAGTGATCCTGTTGCCGTCCTCATTCTCCATCTGCTTAATCTCAAAAACTGCCACATTGCGAGATAAGTCTCCATTAGCATTTAGCAAGCTTTCGAAGTATTCCTGCCATCTTCCCAGTGCTTCCTTGGTATCAACAATGAGGTTCCCTGTATTATCCAGAACACTGCTCATTTCTCCTTTTCCTCCATATCTAAGATTTTTTATAACACTCCAAAAGGTTTTCCTGCCACTTGACCTAACTTTTCTAATGTATCTCCAAATTCCCATCAAGGTTTCCATTTGGACTCTGCTATTATTCGTTTGGTGTTGTTCCTTTCCAGTACAGCTTGCCGGATTCCTTGTTTGGAGCCTATTTTGTAAGCCTTTTTACTTTTACAACCAGGCTTTTTCCTGTCTTTATACACTGTTGTACCAATACATGCCTTTACTACTTCTTGTACTGTATCTCTGTATCCTAACCACTCAGTTTCATTATTTCCTATTTTTTACGTCTTGTTTTCTTAAATGTTATTTGGTGCTTCATTCAAAGTGATTTTAAAGTGAAATGTGTTTAAGTTAAATAGTTTCAAAGAAAGCATGTGCAAAATGATGACAAATATTGAGCTGAAGAAGGGCCCGAAATATGTACTATCTTCTAAAACTACAGATGTATTGACAGGGGCGATCATCCTTTCAAAGTTAAGGGCCGACAACAGCGAACAAATTATGGTAAATATTCTTTCGTAAACCGTGCCATTGATAATTGGAACTCTCTACCTGCCGCAGTCTTAGAGCCTTTTCCCAAACATATAGGTGCGTTTAAGAAAAGACTGACTATTTGTGTAAATACTCCAGTTTAATTGTTAGTGAATTGTTATGTACAATTATTTATTTGTTATGTATATCGAATTTGCCACCGGCGGACACATCCCCAATTGCAAATGAACGAATGAATGAATGAATGCCTCTTCATCTCGGGTTCCAGACATCGCTTGGCAGGCCCCCTGCCCCCTCCTCTGTTTACTGGGCATTCGTTAGCTCTACTCTACTCGTCTTGCTAGCTCTCTCTTCGCCTACTTCAGCTCCGAGCTGGTAAGCGAGCAGGCTTCCTGTTCAAGCCACCTGTAGACAACGCGCTCCAATAAGGCAATAAAGCGTTTTCTTATGCGACGTGTCGCTGGTATATCTCGCAGCGAAGAGCTGTCCCGAATAAACTCTAGCTCTAGGACATGCTAGCCAGAACATCAAACGCAGATTACCAGCGCCAAACCGCGTGCTCTGTTTTCCGGTATCACTTTAGCGGTGGTCGATTAACTATTAGCGCTGCTAGGAATTGTTGATTTATAGAAATCAAAATATATTTAAAAATGGCACCAACATCAAATATTTTAATAGCCAACCACTTCGATTTATAAAAATAACCCCAGGCACTACAGCCCATGAAGGGCCTAGGCCTACCCAAGCGACCGCTGCCCAGCCATTTGACCTGCAGATATTGGGGTGACGCGTGATCAGCGCATCGGGTCCCCTCGATCGTTAATCTTGGTTTTCGTGATCAGGGCGCTGCCTCACTGTCAGACAGCTACTCAATTGTCCCCACGAGGCTGAATGCACCCCGTTCCAGCCCTCACATCCGTTTCTAAAATCCCTGACTGAGCCGGGAATCGAACCCGGCCTCCGGGTGAGAGGTAGGCGCGCTACCCCAACACCACGGGGCCGGTACTTCGATTTATACTATGTATAATTTTCCCCTTTTGAACGGGGTGGGGAAAGAGAGTGAATCTCCTGAATGTTTTAGCACGCGTAGTTACTGATAAGCGTACAGGACGCTATCGGAGTCGTCGCCTCACAGCAACTCGAGGCCAAACCCCTCCCATGACGAGAATCCAAAACCTCAATCTCGAAGTTTCTGTAAGCTCGTTGTAAAGGTTGGACACGAACTCATATATTGTATAGGCATTACAATAAGGAAAAGAATCATTCTAATCTCGGAATGTGATATTCCTTATAAATTGGTACGGAACAGCCTTGGTTAACCTCTTATATGCTGCTCAAAAAAATTAAAGCGCCACTTTTTTAATAGGCCACCAAATTTTGAAAAGTTGACCGCACAAGCTCGAAATCACAGTATGACGTTTGTCCTGACGCCTACCAAGCATATGCTTCAGCACAACTCCCCAACTTGAGTAGTTTTGGGGTAGCGCCCCGAAAACCAGCCCATTTTCGAAAACCGCAAATTGAAGTTTGCGAAAAACGCTGTAGAACTTGACGCAGGTTGCCAAAGCAGTCAAAAATGAATGAGTCTTGCTCTTAAAGGTTCCACAAACACGTTGAAATCGTTAGATTTGACGTTTGAGTATTTTCAACCCCCTTCATCATCCCCTAAACATGGACTACCATTGGGGTGTCTGAGAAGGTACCGGGTGTGTTTAACCACCTGAAAACCTGCACACCGTCCTCAGTTGCTGATTGCAGTAAGTTCTTAAGGCCTCCGGCAATGTTCACCCCCTCTAACACCCTCAACTGGCATGGGACCAAACCACCCCCTCTCGATTCACCCCTAAGGAAGGCTTCAATCGAGATGTTTATCAGTGTTGTGAATGGGGGGGGGGGGGTTTCCCCTAACGTTTCAAAAAAGGAGCTGTGCCTGTGTCACCACCCCTTCCCCTGCTACCCCCGTTTGTATGATTTTTCGAATCAGGCCCTTTGTAAGGGCTGAAACGAGGTCTTAATCGCTGAAAGGGCTGTAAATGTCCTTAGAAGTAGTGGTGACACGAAATCAACCCCTTCCGATCGTTGATAGACATTCCGTCCCCCAAACTTGAAATTTTTGCACCCCCAACCCTCCCTGTCTGGACGCGTAACCCGTCATGGCAGAGTTTTCAGAGTAGGATGAAAATGAGGCTTATGGCCTGCAATCGAGCCCAAAACAGCAGGTTGGATGGAAATTCATCGGTAGGGTGGGAAACGGGACCAAAAATTTTCAAAAAAGTTAACAGCCTCTAGTAAGTACACCCATGCATAGGCAACCCACATCACGTCATTTTCTCCCTTTTCCAACCTTTGTAACCCATTGCCGATCATAGGCAACCCGCACGCAAGGGCGTGATGTGGGTTGCCTATGCATGGGTGTACTTACTATAGACTGTTAACATTTTTGAAAAATTTTGGTCCCGTTTCCCACCCTACCGATGAATTTCCATCCAACCTGCTGTTTTGGGCTCGATTGCAGGCCATAAGGTTCATTTTCATCCAACTCTGAAAACTCTGCCATGACGGGTTACGCGTCCAGACAGGGAGGGTTGGGGGTGCAAACATTTCAAGTTTGGGGGACGGAATGTCAATCAACGATCGGAAGGGGTTGATTTCGTGTCATCACTACTTCTAAGGACATTTACAGCCCTTTCAGCGATTAAGACCTCGTTTCAGCCCTTACAAAGGGCCTGATTCGAAAAATCATACGAACGGGGGTAGCAGGGCAAGGGGTGGTGACACAGGCACAGCTCCTTTTTTGAAACGTTAGGGGAAGACACCCCCATTCACGGCACTAATAAACATCTCGATTAAAACCTTCCTTAGGGGTGAATCGAGAGGGGGTGGTTTGGTCCCATGCCAGTTGAGGGTGTTAGAGGGGGTGAACATTGCCGGAGGCCTTAAGAACTTACTGCAATCAGCAACTGAGGACGGTGTGCAGGTTTTCAGGTGGTTAAACACACCCGGTACCTTCTCAGACACCCCAATGGTAGTCCATGTTTAGGGGATGATGAAGGGGGTTGAAAATACTCAAACGTCAAATCTAACGATTTCAACGTGTTTGTGGAACCTTTAAGAGCAAGATTCATTCATTTTTGACTGCTTTGGCAACCTGCGACAAGTCCTGGAGCGTTTTTCGCAAACTTCTATTTGCGGTGTTCGAAAATGGGCTGGTTTTCGTGGCGCTACCCCGAAACTACTCAAGTTGGGGGGTTTTGCTGAATCATATGCTTGGTAGACGTCAGGACAAACGTCATACTGAGATTTCGAGCTTGTGCGGTCAACTTTTCAAAATTTGGTGGCCCATGAAAAAGTGGTGCTTTAATTTTTTTGAGCAGTTTATTAACTCCCATCGGTGGATCAGTGATAGAGGATCCGACACATGATGTCAAGGTCGCGCTTAGGGATCCCAGGCAAGGAAGCTTGATTGTTTGAAGGGCGGGGAAATTCCACGGCAGTCATGCGTTGTTGGCTCGCAACTCTTGTATCATATTTAGTGCTGACAAGACAAAAATTAAATCTCAGCCACAGGTCTCTCAATAAATTACAGTTTCTCTGAGAGATTCAAGTGCAAACGAAATGTCGAAATTGCTGAGGAGATCGCCTAGATGGCACCAATTCAGAAGATATACTGTACTCCAGGTAGCTAAAACCATACAGTTATTATTATTACGATATTATGTCTCATTAAATCTTTACAGCTAACTCTGTTTCAAGAACATCACGCGGTGTGGCCATGAGTCTTAAGTCACGTACCACGACTGCGATGGGCAGCTGGAAGTTTGAGAATCGAAGGTTCGAATCTCAAGGCTGACAGTGACCATCCCATGTGTTTCCTGGGGTTTACCACACACTCTCCTAGAAAATCCCCGGGCATACAGCCCAACCCTAGATCCAAATAATTACAGCTTAGTGACAGTTTCAGACTGCTAGGACCAAATACCTTGCCCACAGGTCACGGATTAGGCATTGAAAATGTAAATAAGTGACCCGTCTGCAAGTACTTGCGAATTCACACGTGAAGCAACTGTAGTCTTTTGATTTAGAGTGTGGGTAGCAAAATGTGGTAGCAAGTATGTTAAATCACGGCCGACTGAATGCGCTCATACCGGCCTAGACAATGAGACCTTTTTCATGAAATCTTGTTAGTTACTCAACTGCTCACACAGCGCTGTTCACCAAGCATTGCACGACTAAGACTTATCTCTACTTAGTGTAAAACAAAGTCCCCGATTCTTGGATATCACGGGTAATCTCGAGAACCACTGGATGGATTTTGATGCGGCTTTCACCATTCTGTACAGGTAATATCGAGGAAGATTTCTGTAGAAAATAATTTATTTATGATCAAAGGGAGCCAAGCAGTAACGATTTTAGATTTCAGTGAATAGGTCGAAGAAAGAACTTGACGTCCGTGCGCTTTTTAAGCTTACGCTGGACAAACCGTTAAAAATATCAATATACTATGAGTGTAAGAATTGTTCAGCATGAAAAATTGTACAAAAAAGTCCGCGTGAGCATATCTCTATCTTCGATACATCGCCCACTATAAGTGTTTTTAGTTTGGACGGGAGGGGGATTTGGCTTGCATCTCGCCATTCTTAAATTACGTCTGACAGGAATTCCTTGCACATTCATAACTGTTCCCGGGCGAAGCCGGGGCGGGTTGCTAGTGACACTCTTATATTATCATTATAATTCCCACAATATCAAAATGCAAATTATATCACAAAATAAAATAGCGTGCTAATAAATCTAAGAGAAATTAGACATACCTTGCACCTCGTTACAGTTGAATTCAATCAGAATCACTCGGTTTTCATTCAAGTTTATGCATTTTTCTGCGGAACGGTTTGGAAGTTCGGCAACAGGAAACTAGGACTGTTATTTACTTAAAATATTCATTTTTGTATTTTTGTACTATTTGTGTTCATGATTTCATTACATTGTCAGAATTACCGACAGTAGTGGCAACGCTGGCTAAAGCGCAGCGTTAGGCCATGGGGCCAAGCTCTCTGCTGACTCGGTAGACGCGTGTGTTCGAGCCCCACCGTCGGCCGTCCTTGAAATGATTTTTCGTGGTTTCCCATTTTTCAACACCAGGCAAATGCTGGGACGGTACCTTCTAACAGGCCACGGCCGCTTCCTTCCACATCCTTGCCCAGTTTCATTCATCTTCATCCATTCCATCTCTCATCCTGACGCGCAGGTCGCCCACGGGCGTCGACTAGAAAGACCTGCACTCGGCCTCTCAGGAGGCCACACGAAAAAAAATGTCAGAATTAATGCTTTAATTAGTAGGGTATACTATTCAGTGTACCTATTATAAATAAAAACCGTGAGGTTTCTCACCTCCCCATATTACGAAACCCGGTTGCCTAATACGAGGAAAGTGCACTTTTAAAGTTAACAATAATATCAGAGGGTATTACAACACCAAACGTGCCCATATTTGTAATATACATAGTATATCGCCTGAGGTTAACATTGGTGAGAAAACCAAAATTATTCCGTTCCTTTTTATGTCTAATGCGAGCCCTATAAAAAAACTCCCCATATTTGGCGACTTTCCTCTACCCATTTTTAGAAGATACCTTATGCACTGGACAGCTGAATCCGTGATTAATTGTATAGGTAGCTTCGTAAGTCTCAGAACTCAGGAAGTCCTTTCTAGCAGCGTTACTAGCAGCTTTCAAAGTTTCAAGGTAAGAAAGAAAATATTCCTCTAGCCAGTTTAGGCGACTGACATTTAATGAGAAAAAATGCCCTTTATCTGGATTTCTAGACTGAATATGATGATATGTGATGCTTACGTCATGCATAGCGAACCATTTATTAACGTTTTTCAAAAAAAATGGTTGCTTCTGCGTCCATGAATGTGTACGCTTCCGGGTGCAAGCCTATATTTTCTTTTAGTGTACTAATGGCACCAATAACTTCTGACGAGAACACTTCCTTGGCACGCCGAACATTCATTTTTTCAAATTTAGTGGGTTCGATGTGTTTTTTAGTGAGGTGTCTGACCGGTTTGACGATCTCACCCTTTTGCATTGTGTATAGTAATGACAAGTATTTCCCTGAAATTATTCCAGTACCATCAGTCATCTCTCGTTACAGAAACTGCGTTCTAATGTTTCTTTTTAGAATGTGACAATGATCAAAACTAGGGAATACATTCCTAGACTCGTCGTATGGGTGATTGACCATTGGTTGCAAATTCCCTCCCCCTAAATGCCTCATCATTGTAGTGTTAGTTTTGTGATTATCAGGGACAGTTATTATAATTATGAAACCGCATTGTTCAACCTCGAGAATAACGTCCAGCAGGAGTTTATGTAAGTCCCGTCCTGACAGCTGCTTCGTGAAAAAGAAGGCACACGGTATCTGATAATTTGTCGAAAGATCTCTTAGCACAAAACACAACACACGATTAGCTGCTACTTGTTCCCGGCTGTAATTTTGATCCTCTCTTTCCTTTTAATGAGACGGTGTTGGAGTAGTGTCCTTGTACCCGAAGAAGGTGCAAGGTATGTCTAATTTCTCTTAGATTTATTAGCACGCTATTTTATTTTGTGATATAATTTTAATTTTGATAATGCGGAAATTATAATGATAATAATTATATAGTGTCACTAGCAACCCGCCCCGGCTTCGCCCGGGAACAGTTATGAATGTGCAAGGAATTCCTGTCAGACGTAATTTAAGAATGGCGAGGTGCAAGCCAAATGCCCCTCCCGTCCAAACTAAAAACACTTATAGTGGGCGATGTATCGAAGATAGAGATATGCTCTCGCGGACTTTTTTGTAGAATTTCTCACGCTGAACAATTCTTACACTCATAATATAATGATATTTTTAACGGTTTGCCCAGCGTAAGTTTAAAAAGCGCACGGACGCCAGGCTATTTTTTCGACCTTTTCACTGAAATCGTTACTGCTTGGCTCCCTTTGGTCATAAAAAATTATTTTCTACACAAATCTTCCTCGAGATCACCTTTACAGAATGGTGAAAGCAGCATCAAAATCCATCCAGTGGTTCTTGAGATTACACATTTAATATACGTACTGTTCAGCTTATTCCTTATCGCGCCTATAATGGGAGGGGAGTGCGCTCTACCGGCAACGAGTAGAAACTTTCCAATTAAGTTACATGTTATACATGGGTTCTGACTGGGAATGTCAAGGCCGGTATAGAGCGCAGCTCGTATTCAGTCGGCCGTGGTTAAATTCATCAATATTTTGGTCAAGCTGTGAAGTGTACTTAATTTGATTGAAGGGTGGTACAACTTGCTACAAAACGTATAAATTTCGTAGTTAGTTTCTAAGATTATCCTCCACTAACAAAAACAAGGCAGAATCAAGGGATCCTGTGATTCTGTGTTGGTATGCACACGATTAGAAACATGTACAAGCTATTCCCGACGTCTTCTCTTCTTTACAACATGCAAGCACTCACAAAATCTTTGCGGGAACGATAATAATCGGAGATCTGGGATAAAGCCTGCCAATCCGTATTTACAGTCTTTATTAATTTTAATGGAAAGAGAATTAAAACCTGCTAAAAGAAGAAGCTTCTTGAGACTCGACTCGACGTTCACAGTGTTCGACTTCAGTAGTTTACTTTAGAGACAGTGACAACATTCTTTCACCCTGGAATCCCCACGGCTGGCTGTGTGGCATAGTCCGCGAGGAAACCACCCTGAAAATCCCAAAAGCATTAACCGGCAATCCAACCCCCTACATCTTAGAGGGAGGCAAGCAGCTTAATAGCTGCGCATTCACCCCCTTCCCCTCTGTCGATAACGCTCCCCTTCCTTGCCCAAGTCTGCGAGATCGAATCAAGGCACAGTCGGTTGGAATTTACGGGCGTTTAAACGGGAGAGATCCAAGCCGCAAGATTTACTAGCGCTAAACTTGTAACATCAATGTTAGAATCAGATCTCTAGTGGTTGCAAATCGATATGTTTCGGTCCAATCTCATCCTCATTCCTAGGACCTCTTTTGAAGCAAAATATGTAAGAAATTCAGTTTAGAACCGACGGCCCTAATTATCGTGCATCAAGAGTCGTACAATTCTACGAGGGAAATGTTATGTTACCCTCGATTATTCGGGCACCTAAGCAGTGAAACGGCACTACGGGGAAAGTAGGCCTGCACTTCCCATTAAAGTGTTTCCCTAATGCAGCGTTTTAATGAAAACTTATTTTGCTTGTAATAATAGGGATTAATCATAACTTTCATATAATGTTGAACCATTTTGTATTGTCACTTTCCAAATATTACATACGAATCCTTGCCCTGTTCATAAATGTCTTCTATTGTTGCTTCATTTTAGGGTCATTGCCGTGGTAATTTCAGACCCATGTTCTTGGGTGTATCTATATTTAAAAAAAATTGTCTGACATGTGTTATTGTGGTGTCTATTAGTAATTGTAGGTGTGGATTGCCGTGGCCTAAGTTAGGAAGCATCCCGGCATTTGCCTGGAGTTAAAGTGGAAAATAACGTAAAACCACTTCTAGGATGGCTGCTAAGGTGGGAATCGAACCCGTCTCTTCTCAGTTTTGCATCATGTCGCTGTGTACCCTATTTCAGCCCTCAAAACAGAATGAAATTTCTTAGCATGGCCGGGAATCGAACCCGGGCCTCCGGGGCGACAGCCAAGAATGCTAGCCAAGCTTGAGAAAGGGAGGTGAGGCGTAACTAAGCACGTGGAAAAATTCACCACCACCTAGACGTAAAAACTGATCGTGCATCGAAGCAAAACATATAAGCGACTGAAGGATCTAGAGGTTTCTACTGAGTGCCTTTGCCAACATATGCGATTAAAGTAACATTCATCGACTTGGATTACCACGTTTAATTGATATCGATTGTGTTAAGTCAGTGGATTTGGTACCGTATTTAACAACGAAATACTAGAGTGTGTTGAATTTAGGAGGCAATGTGTCAACGGAAATTGAAGTCTGTTTACTTGTTTTGTTCTACAACGTTTGTGTGTTTTCTACTAGAGGGTGGACCAGTTGCGGTTTTACTTTCTCAATGTTAAGTTATAGAGTTCAGGGGAGTACACGAGAACGTTTTCGTAATGCTCCAAACTTTTAAAATAATACATGGCAAACTGATATTGAAATTTGGAACATTAAACCTCCAAAGGTTCGAGCCCCCTTTCCCTACCCAGTTCTCACATAAAATGTGTATTTGGCAAGAATATTATTTAAAAACAGTCAAGTTGCACTCATAGTTAGAATGAACCACGAAGAAGTCATCAAAACGCTGAATCCATAGGACGGGTTGAGGACTGCCTTTAAATAGATATGAAAAAGTGCATATCTAAGGTTGGCAATGAAAGCGTCCACATGGTTACAAACAGTTTTACACTATTTACCGAAACAAAAATAACTGATCAATTTTCACATTTACTATCCTTGCCCCTGGCTGAATGCACTCTGTGCTAGGATTTAGCTGTATGGGCGTGAAGCACGGCGAACAACACACAACCGTTCTGATTACTCATGTACAGCATATCTAAACAATTCTTGTTATGCCAGAAGGAAAGTACCCACTGCCAAGTTCCCAGAACGAACCATAATGAACAGAGTCCAACATCTGCAGACGTCACAAATCTAAAACAAGTTTATGAAATTCGACGCCATCGATCACTTTCCGCGCAACAGCGTATATAATGTACGGCGATGTGAATGTCGTAACATTCGAATGCATGAAATAGCACACAAAAAACTTATTCCAGACCAATGGGTCAGGTGCTTACTGCTACAGCTATTTCTTGTACTGCCCTCCTTTATTTACAGACAGCGGGTATTATTGTACAGGTTTTTCTTTCATTTTTAAGGAAATTCCCAAAACAGTTGCTTAAACTCATAGTTATAAGCGTAATCCGAGCCATAGGACGAGACATTTCACCTACAAAAATCTCACATGTAATAACCGGGAGCGAGGCAGGCGGCTTGATTGCTGCGCCATCACGGCCCTTGAATTTTCCGGAAAACAATAAATAAAGTACCAGAGAAGTAAGGCAACATGTCTATGAACTGTAGATTTAGATATTCAGGGCTCATTTTCCGATGAACTTCGTACCTTCTCAGTTACACAATACGTCTAGTATACAAGTGTGTCCATTATGCAGCAGACAGTAAACCACAGGCTTGCCGGTAAATGCGGTAAATGCGTCTAGAACAATTGAAAACCTGACATAGAATGGACATGGGAGATTAATATTCTTTCAAAGGTTGTCATATTTATGCAAAAATTATATCTAATAAGTGCTTTTCGTGGACGAGTACAGTCTTATTTCGATGCAAAGGTCAAGAAAAATGTATTTGGTGAAGTGGTGATTGGATGCAATATTCCTTGAAAGCTATTCACGCTTAAATTCTGTTCAGAATCATGGTTTAATTTAGGTGCCGGCGGTATCGTGGTCATCAGCCCCCTGTAATTATGCGAGAACTAATTCACAAGTATGTGACAATTGCATACAGGGATACGACAATCGTGCACAGTTCCACAAGTACAACATTTTTAGTCCGACCCTTCTCTAACCTATCGCTGACCAACAAGCATACCTAATACAGAGCGTGTCACGCTGGTTGCTTCCCACTGAGGCAGTCCAGATTCGATTCCCAGATCATATATGTAGGACATTAAAAGTCACGTCCAGTGGTTCAAACTCTACGTAGAAAGCAGGCCCCGTGACATGATTAAGAGATTAACTGTCGCGTACAACTAGGAACTTACTTTCTTTTACCGATATACACACAAATGCTCTCCAGAACAACAAGGACCGATAAACACGCCCAAGGCTCCCAAGATAATCATGCATAACATTTATCAATACACAAATTCACAAGAAATACAGTAACTCACCTGTCGAGTCACATGGAAAAAGCGAACAAATCCAAAACCACAACATTTCAGCAGATACAAATAACGTAAGACACTATAAGACTTGAATTTTCGTAACACGACATCTATGCACGTAGGCTACTGTAAGAGTTGAAAACAAGTTGTATTTTACAGAAAGTATAGAGCAGTTACTTCTCTATACTTAGACTTATTAATTTGACTTTTTCACTTTTCTACCTCTCGCCCTAGAATTGTCACTATTCAAGAGCAGTGAAGAATCCATGGTAGTTGCTAGAATTCGAATCCAGACAGTGATATATTACACATTCGTTTGATATTTCACATCGATTCTCTTCATGCTAGATTTAATAAACCATAATTTGGAGTGATATTCTGCTGCAACAACGATAAAATGCAAACCCACTATATCGCTTGTGCTTTCAAAACCAGTAAAGCCATTTTAATGTGCTTTGAATGCGCAATACTCAAAATGTGCACCAAAATACTATTTCATCCCTGAAGTTAGATAGTATTGCTCAGTTCATCGAAATACGCCTTCCTCGCTATTTTTCGTTTGTTGCCATTGTCTCTCCTTGAACAAGACTAGTGCAGGTACCCTGCTTCAAGACGGTTACACCTTGAAGTCAGCGATAGCGAAATCCTTGAATGCTTCGATTTTCAAAAATATATGTTTAGGAACAAATGCAAATGACTGGGACAAAAATGTGATCACTTGGCCGAAAAGAGTTTGAGCTCAAGTCTACTTGGCTAGCACATACTACTTTCAAAGGGTATATATAAATTGCTCTCGTGGCTCAGCGGTAACATTCTCGCCTGCTATTCCCAAGGTTGCAGGATCGAATCCTGGCACAGTCATCTGGTATTTGAGGGTGCGGAAATGCAAGGGAGCCGTGTCAGTAGATTAACTGGAACGTTAAAGATCCCCTTCGGGGAAAAATTCTGGCACCCCGGCGTCTCTAAAAGCCGCAGTAGTTAAGAGGGACGTAAAACCAATAACATTATTTATAAATTGTCCCATTTGTCTGAAATAATTAGAATTCCATGTAATCTCTCAATAAGCTACAAGATGCCGAATGTAGAGATGTTATAAAAACTTAATTAAATCAAATCGCTGAATTTCAAATTGCTAAGTGAAACATCACTGATGTTTTTACCACTCGTCACGTATAATTATTTGGGGCGTGGTGGCGCAGCGTTCAAGCTGTTGGTCTCTCACCAAGGTGGACTGGGTTCGATTCCCGGTCAATGCATGTGAGATTTTCGAAGTGAAATGCCTTGTCCTGTGGTTCGGATTCCACGTAAAATGGAGGTCCCGTGGCTCATAATCACAAGACTCACGGTCACGTAAAACTATAATCTTCCTTCCTTTTTCCGTATAATTACCATCGAGTAAACAAAGACCACACGCGTGCCGGATGAACACACAGATTACCCACCACCCATCAACAACATGCACTCTCAATTCATTACGATACGGCAGAGTCGATAAAATCTTACTATCGTACCTAATTCTACAACGGACAGGGAACTTGCTATGGAGGTAACTTACTACAATGTCAAGATTACACACCACCCTCAAATAAATGAGCACAACTTAGTAAATCAGTAAAATTGACTCCACAGCCATGACCGTGACTTTGTTCTCCGTTAAATTAATACACAAGACAATCACCATCCATAACACAAACTCAAACCGATCTCTTTAAAACTTCGAAATGGGCAGTTCGCATCAGCAAGTCACGAAACCCGTTATCCTCGAAGAAAAAAGTATAACACATCCAGTGTGGTAAGAGCCAATCCCACTCCTTCGAACATAGGTCAGGACTGAAGAACTAATTAGGTTACCTTGCAACGACGAGCTATAATGCTGAACACGGGCATTTTGGCCACCAAGCGAGGCACGTGCATTTCTTCACGAGATCAGTACCACCTTCACGTGCACATCCATCCCCACGGCTCTTCCGCAGTAAAGCCAGCGAAGAATTAAAAAAAAAAAAAAAAAGACAAACGCGCACTTTGCGCTCCGACCCGCCAGCAGCCTGATAGAACTACAAACATGAACTGGCTGCCAGTCACAAACAAGCAGATTGGCCTAAGCAAGCAGCAGTTGCATAACGAGAGCCGCAGTACGCCCCCTTCCCACTCCCCACTACAATGAGATCTACTAGCTTTCCCCACCAAATCCCACAGCTTAATTATCAACCAGATAACAGGCGATAACGAAGAGGTGGAGGAGTAGGAGACTATTTCCACCTATCTATCGCTACTGAGCATGCGAGACGTCCTGAACCAAGCGAAACTTAGGATTTCATACAGAGCGCACGATACTGAAGTACAGTACTACAAAAATAATTTTCACTAGAATTAGGTTATTTCCTTCCCAGCACTACTGACCAAGTATGGCAATAGGGAGGAAGAGCTAAACGGACAGGAAGGAAATGCTGATGATCACACGCAAGTCTCTCCATCTCCGTCGCACACACATACACCTGTAGACCAGGTCACAATCTCAGCCAAGCATTGCAGAAACGACCGGCCTTGTGAATTACATGCTTGTCCTGCTTCCCAGGGAGCAATGGCTTCTCCCCTACTTTCCCCTCCACAACATTACATTACTACACGTGCTTGTTCAAGGGCTCTGGTTCGAATCCGGCTGACACTAATCAAGCATTACTGTGCTTTTGTAATGTTATTCAGCATAATGAACGCTGACTTTCTGGGCTATTAGTTGGTATTCTAACATGGGACTGTTTTGGAAAAAGAAACTTACGAAGAACGGTCACAAAGTTATTGGTTATAATTAGGCTATTTCAACACTTCTCGGCATCGGGTCGGGGATCACTTCCAGCCGTGGATGTTGCAGGCCTTTACTAATCTGGAGGTGAAGGCGTTACAGCCAGATTCAACCAGCACACTGTTACTCAAAGTTGCGGGTTCTAACAAGACTTCGGATTCAAGTTTGAATATGTTAGCGATTAAGATCAATAATTAAATGCATAGGCAACTCTTACCTTAATCGTTACATTTTAAATTAATTACTTTGAACTTTTAATCGTTAACACATTCCGTAAAGATTAGTTTCGTAGGTGTCTTCGGTGTCAGAAGGCACTGGGAAATGTGAGTCACTGTGATTAGATTTAATTCCATTTAATTCAAGGTATTGCTAGGACCTATTCCACTTACATTATTTTAAAATGTTGATTTTATTTTAGCCTTAAATGAAATATTGACAACGAATTATTTTAATTGGGAATTTTGGTTAAATTTGTTTTAACTTAAACCAGTTAATTGTACAGAAGTTTCAATTTTAACTTTGATTAGTTAATAATTTTAACCGTTGGCTTTAAGTTAATATTGTGGTAAACGTTCCCAAATCTGGTTCTAAACCAAGTGATGTCATTTGACCCCGGAATAAAGTATGCATACGTTTCATGTTTTGTCTTTCAGCGTTCAGTCTAGTCTGCAAGCCTCTTCTTGCGAGCAAGTCGCCTCCATGGTACCCTATTAGCAGTTAGCACTGCGGACTCTTCTGCTTCATCTCTCACTTTGGAATCGTTCAATACTGACCCTAACCATCGCCTTCTCACCATCAACAGTCGAACTCATTAACCTCTTGGGTAATCTCTCCTCCCCATTCTCTTCACATGACTCCACCATCTGAGTCGGCTCATACGAATAGCTTCATCTACAGTGTTCATTACTAACTTAACCGTTCTCTCTTCGTTATCAGTACCTTCCTGCCATTGCTCTCATCTAATTGTCTCCGCAATCATTCGTTCTACCCTCTTATCAGTTATATCTATAGCTTATGTATCATACATATCCTGATTCTACCCAACTATCATTTCCATACAGCCAGGTCGGTCTAAATACTCAGTTTCGTCGCTACGCTTACTTCTTTCTTGCAGAATACTGTAGATCGCAACTGAGAACTGGCTTTTCTTGCCCCATACTACCATCCAGAGAGAATACATAGCCTATGTAGGCCTACTTAAAATGGTCCACCTGCTCCAAATTAGTTCCCCTTCCTGGAATGGCACCAGTACATTATCCTATTCTTGATGGGTAGACGAGTAGTTGAATTCTATTTTAATATCAATAAAATGTTGTCTAGGAGAATTTTGCTTTTGTAGGATTGTATGTCTATAAATATGATTCCGATTGGGAGCGCGATGGCGCAATTGCATAGCATTTTGTATTTTATCTGGACAGTCGGTGTTCGAATTAAGTTTTGAAACATTTTCTTAAGTAATGGCTATTCATTAAAAAAATGCTCCCATAATTTTAAGAGAGTTTGCAAGTCATCAGCTGGTTAAAAAAAAAAAAAAAAAACACACACATTCCCGAAATGTCAGACAGGTCCTTCTGGAAACGGCACATTCTACTATCAACAACTATCATTTTACCCTTTTAGCTGCTCATACCGGTAATTATGCAAGTTTGTTCATAGGCACATTATACATGACTGTGAGCCTGGAAGGAAATCTTTTAAACAAAAATGTCCACGACAATAAGCATAACTAACAATTGAATCACTTGTGCAATTGGAAGCGGAGCAACTCGAATCTACAGTATTCCAGAAAACACTGTCAGGAGCATCAAAAACATCACATTCAACTAGATGCATGATATAATGTACAGTATACTTATATATACAGGGTGATTCTTATTAACGTTTAAAACTCTATGTAGCAACGTAGAAGGCATTGAGACAAGTAATTTGATATAGGACACTCAGGGTCGCAAGTGTCCGGAAATACCTTAAAAGTGAACCACAACTGTTAAACATATGACGTCATCACGTGACGGCTCAGCTCGAGCGGTCAGGCCGTGAACTCTTACGCACACCAAAGCATCCAAAGCAAACGTTGAATATCATATCACTCTGGCTCCGTGTCTGAGAGTGCGACTTGGGCGCGTGGGGTGCGAGGTTCGAATCCATCATCTTCTTTTGTTCTCTCTCTTCTCCTTTCAAGTGGAAGCAGATTGTTAGTTGACATTAAGAACGCTTTGTATTACGAATGTGATCGTAAGCGTTCGGGAATTTTACACTGGATTCGGTAGGATGGGACAAAATTCGTCATGCCCCATCCTACCGAATCCAGTGTAAAATTCCCGAACGCTTACGATCAAATTCGTAATACAAAGCGTTCTTAATGTCAACTAACAATCTGCTTCCACTTGAAAGGAGAAGAGAGAGAACAGAAAAAGATGATGGATAGGCCCCGGATTTGAACCTCGAACCCCACGCGCCCGAGTCGCGCACGCAGACGCGGAGCCAGAGTGATATGATAATCAATGTTTGCTTTGGATGCTTTGGTGTGCGTCAGAGTGCACGGACCTGACCGCTCGAGCTGAGCCGTCAATAGATGACGTCATATCTTTAACAGTTGTCGTTCACTTTTAAGGTATTTCTGGACACTTGCGATCCTAAGTGTCATATATCAAATTACTTGTCTCAATGCCATCTACATCACTACAGAGAGTTTTAAACGTTAATAAGAATCACCCTGTATATAGGCTAAATGTATAATTATCGCCATGGGCAGCTAAAGTGGCAAGATATACATTGTTACATGCGAACTTTCTGTCTTCTGTACCAATATCTGTCTCAAACTTAACGAGTGTTCCTTGTTAGGTGCAGTATATCTGATGACCATTGTATGGTTCGTAGAGCGTGTAACTCTAATTATTTGACTCTGGAATTGTGAAAGATGCCACGAGACTTGAAATAACGTACTATCACAGCATTTTCCAGAAAAATGAGAGAGAAAAATTCGGAAAAAGTACCCTCAGCCAACGTTTGTTCTGCCAATATGAAACAACCCACGCCTCAACGATGTAACTTGAAGATAGCTTTGAATCCATTTTCCGAGTTGCCTTACTGACAATTGATATTGTATCTTTCAGTCGGTCAACACAAAATAATTACAATTACTGAAATATGAGATTAATATATATATATATATATATATATATATATATATATATATTATATTATATTATATTATTATATTATATTTTGCATATTATGGCTTTCACGGCCCGGATTATTATATAAATAATTCATGCTTTTGGGCTAATGCCGTGTGTATTTTGATTTGAACCATACGTTTCGGAGAAACCTTGCCTCCTTTCTCAACGGCATTAAAAAGGAGGCAAGGTTTCTCCGAAACGTATGGTTCAAATCAAAATACACACGGCATTAGCCCAAAAGCATGAATAATTTATATATTATATTTATTATATATATTTTGTTATGCGTTTCAACACATTAATAGTAGACAAACACTATTTCGTATAATGTAGTTATATAACAAAAGTTTGGTGCTTTTCAGTCGGTCAACACGAATGTACCCAAACGAGTTGGGTTATTCCCTAATCTTGAAAAAAATTACATGAGATTAATAAACACAATAGGATGACCAGTTTCGATCGTCAAGCGATCATCATCAGATCCATTACACTTTTATGTCTACCCCTCATTATTCCCGTTTTCCTACGAGGTCGGGGACGAGATGCGATGGAAGTCTTTGTGGCGGATGGTTTTTACGGCCGGATGCCCTTCCTGACACCAACCTCATGAGAGGAGTTAATGAGAGATGAAATGAATGATGGTGAATGAAACTGGGCAAGAATGTGGAAGGACGGTACCTGTCAGAAGGTACCGTCCCAGCATTTTCCTGGAGTTGAAAATGGGAAACCACGGAAAACCATTTCAAGGACGGCCGACGGTGGGGCTCGAACCCACGCGTCTACCGAGTCAGCAGAGAGCTTGGCTCAATGACCTAACGCAGCGCTTTAGCGAGCGCAGCCACTACTGTCGGTCATCAGATCCATTGCACTAAAGCTATAAAATCTATGTTTGAAAATACGGGTGAAAATATTTACAATATGCAATAGATGCAGTATTGGTAATGCAACTTGTCGGTACATGTTAGTTGTGATCTATATGACGTTTGGAGACATGCTAAAATAGTGATAGAACTCCGGAAATTTGTCTGTTTGGGGTGACTATATGGTTGACCATTTTCAACCTAAACGAGTTGGGTTATAGCCTAATCTGAATTTTCTATTGTATTTATTAATCGCATGTAATTTATTTCAGGATTAGGCTATAACCCAACTCGTTTGGGTACATTAGTGCTGACGAACTGAAAATCACCAAACTTTTGCTTACTAAGGCAACACTGAAAAATAGCTTCAACCCCCATAATGTTGTAGTTATATGTTAGCTTTTTACAGTCAGCACAGCAGAGTACTTGCAGGTCATTTCCGATTATTAGTTTACAATTCCACAGTAGTTTAGCGCTTACTGCTTAAGAGTATCACAGCAATAGTAGCTACACCTTCATAGATAAGTTGGGGGAGGAAGACTGTTCTGTTGATGGGATCGTCATTTCTAAGTTATGAAACATTAAAATGAATAGTTCTTTTTTGGGGGTGTTTAATGCCTTAATATGCCTTAAGTTTTCTGACGTTTTTTGTTTTGTTTTGTTTTTTGTTATTGGAGGACAGAGACTTTTTGTGAATATCACTCCCCCAGTGGAAGTGTTTTGTCAAGCTATTGGTCTTGTAGATTTGGATCTGATGATGCTCGCTTAACGAGCGAAACATGTCATTACTTAGTTTTCTACTTCTTTAATAGAATTTAGAGTACGGACGGTATGTGGTGAGGTTTCAAGGTCGCGGTACAGTATGAGTGGCGGGGAACTGGAGCGCTGGAGGAGAAACCCCTCTTAGCTGCACCGAGCTCAAGATGAGTGCATGCACAGACTTTAAGCATTAACACGCGATGTCGACAGCACGGCGGGCAACGAGTGACTGCTGTCACTGTTCCCCACCACTGAAACGAGGCTGGAGATCTGTCTGCCCAGTGCGGTCAGCTTCACCTTGAAGTCTCACCATATACCGTCCGTACTCTAACAATATATATATCTTAATCACATGTAATTTCAGATTATTTTTTCGCACATTCCAATAATTGGAATTATCTTATGTTGACCGACTGAAACTTACAATATCAATTGCTGTAACTTAATGCACTCAACTACAGAGGTCAGTGGTGTATGTTTGGCTATAAGACTAGATGCTCACTCCCGTCCTTAGGACTGCAGGTTGATAATTTAGTATTTATAAATTAAGAAATCAATATAAAATACAAGTACTGTAGTCCACAATGGATCATTTCCTTCTATTACAAGATACCTTCAGAAAAAAAAACCTCAGCCAATCAGCCCCTATACTCTGAAGACTACTAAAAAGCCATAAACATATCGAGTTAAATAAATTCATGCCGTCGTACGGTATGTGTGCGTGAACGTGCAAGCCCATGGGGCTGTAGATGAATGGGTTCGAAACCCACCGTCAGCAGTTCCTGAAATAGTTTTCTGAGGTTTCGCATTATCAACTCCAGGCAAATGACGGGAAAGTACCTTCAAACCGCAACGGCCGTTATCTTCTAACCCATTGTTGTGTTTCATTCATATCCAATTTGTTTCTTTTTAATTGTCCGAAAGAGGTTGGCGTCAGAAAGGTATCCGAACGTGAAAACCATTCGACCCGTAGAAAGTCATTGCACCTCATCCCCGACCCCGTGGTAACGGGTATAATAAGGCGTAGACATACTTGTGCAGTGGTACGCAAGGGAAGACTATAAGGAAGTGCATGAGATAAGACCGCCACATAGAGAGTATCGATGATTCGAGCTTCGTTTTTTTATTCAGTTTGAAAATTGCAATGAAAGCTTTACTGTCAGATCTATTGTGGTTCCTGTACTGTTCAGTACAACAAAAATGAAAGAAATGTACACCACCGTATTAGTGAAACACGGTGATCTTCTAATTTTGATTTTGTTACATTTTAAATCTAGGAATGTTATGCCAGGGATTCATTCTACCGGACCGGCCAAATTCCGTAGCTCAACCCCGTCCTTCAATATCAAACCGTGTATGGCACTGATCGATCAGATGTGCTGCATCACAACGCCACACTCTTACATACGGGAACTCTAATTGCCCGAGTGGGAAACCGTTCCATGCGTTAGACCACGGTTCTCCAGCTTATCTGTCCTCTGACGAGGGAAAAAACACCTATAATGTGCTGGAGAGGTGTGATGAGATTTTCGAGAGGTCACCATCAGAGCAAGTTAGTCCACCAGGCGAGATAAGGCAGCCAGGTGGTGAAAAAGCACGGAACAGAGCACTGAGCCGTCGCTGTCACCAACAGGGTGTGGGCTGCAGACCCATGGGATAGTCCAATCACAAGCATGTAGGCTCACATGCTGGTCAGCGGCAGAGATTGAGGCACTTCAAAATTGAACGCTATTCAGTTCAATTATTATTATTATTATTATTATTATTATTATTATTACGTAGGTTTAACGTTCCTTGTAACCACTGTGATTTTAGAGACCCCGAGGTGCCGGGAAGAAGAGAATTTTCAGTGTCCTGTTCAGTCAGGAAGAGCTTCGGTGACGGGCAATACGTGTAAGTTCGCCCACTTGTTCAGTGTTGGAACTAATAATTACAGCTACACACACTACTACATTCCCCACAGAAACACAGGTTTATTATCAGACAAATTGAGCACACGCCCACGTACGCGGGCCTGATGATCAAGATGTCCCAAGCCTATGAAAACGAGTTGACAACAAAAGCAACGTACAGTTCACGTAAAATAAGTAATTCGTCATATTGTGCACCTACTGTATATCTGGAGAACAGCTGTAACAATTTCTTCCCAACAGACCGTCTTGCAACAACATTTTCTAGGAGAAAGAAGTACATCATGACTAGATATAACGCATTGCATGATATCACAAATATACGTAATACCCTTAATAGCAGCCAGAAACACAGGGACAAATGGACACACACAAGTTAAACTAGCAGCCACCTCGTCGAGTGGTGGCAAGCGTTATTGGATTCAACCCCTGATTTTCGGTTCTGTCAAGAAATTTAATTTTGGTCTGGAAGCTGGAACGAGATTTACTCAGCAACTGGAAACAAGCGAGTTCGATTCCCAAATCAGACATCCTAGAAGTGTTTTTTCGTGGTTTCCCCACTTCTACTCCGGGCAAATACTGGGATGGTACCGAACGCCACGGCCCTCATTCCCACTCCTAGCCCCCAATACAAATCCACACCTAAGTAGGCCTACATACACCACACTGACATACTGTAGATTCCACACTCAAATACACGGGGATGGCGACCACAATGGCGCAAGTCCCTCAATTAAACCACAACAACAATGTTAATCAAAGCTGAATGAGAACGTATGCATTACTGTGTATCAGGTGCAGGTGATATCAACACTTGAATAGTTGCTGACTGACCGGGACACAGCTACTGCCAGGAGTCTCTTGCATTTAAACACTCTGAAATAACAAGAGACTATTCATTCCCTTAGTAAATTATGCCCACGTAGCAAATTCTCTAGTATAGGGCAGCTAGCCCACTCAAACACGGCTTATCAGAACTGAGCCGGCCAGAGGCCAGTCGAGTTGGAGAGCCATGCCTTGAAACCGGCCGGTATCAAACTGTAACCCTAAACCAATGAAATCGCTTGAACAAAAATAACATAACTATACGACGGAGTGATGACTTTTGTTGTCGATTCATTCAGCGGCTTTGCGAAATCGTTGGTGTTTATGGAATCTGTCCAATAATCCGTGTCATTGTGATGACTGCAGTAGTGAGTATGTTAGTAATTGATTCTAAGATTAGGAGAAAGTTGGCCGTGGCCGTTAGTTAGAGTTACCTAGAGTTAAAATGGGAAACCACGGAAAACCACTTCTAGGACAGTTGATATGGGAACCGAACCATAACTTCTTAGTTTTGCCTCAAGAGACTGGGTGTACCCCGTTCCAACCCTCAGAGCCAGGAATCGAACCCAGGACCTCTGGATCGGGAGTCACGGTACGTATCCCGAGAGCACAGAAGGAGACTAATGCTTTCTGTAGTGAACACCGCAATTTGTCAACACGCGCCGAGAGATGGCTTATTTTGAGCCGTGCCTGGAGAGAACTCAATTCATAACGACCTCCGGATATCTACTACAATGACGGTGTAAACAACTTCTTAAACATTTAAGTCCTTCAGAAAATAAGTCACGGTCGTCAAAGTGTTAATGTGCTAGGCAGTTACAAATAATGTGTTTCTATTGGACAGGCACACACAAAATAATAAATAGTCTACCATAGCACACTTGAGCGTTACGTATCAGCTTGCTCACAAAGCGAGTCCAGTGCATGTGTCCACGTTAGGCAAGTTAATTTCATAGGAATATCGCCGTTGTTGCATATTTTAGTGACTGCGACATCGTGGTCACATAGCCCCGTATATTTGGGTGTGTACGGAATGTAGCCGCTACACCACGAGGTGGTCATAGGAAGATCGACACGCTGTAAGAAAACGCTGAGAATGTAACCACCTGGTGTATTCTTTGGAATACACGGTAGGATAGAGGTAGCTTTTGCTGCTCTTTGCTTTAATTCATTCCTTCCTTTTTCGCAAACACCAACAGTGATTTCTTACCTTTTCTTTTATTTAAGCACCGTGCTTACTTTCTTTGTAAGTTTGTGGTAGATATAACTTCCATGATCAACCTAGCGGCATCTAGCAGCTAACTGCTGAAGTTCCTGAACATCTCTATGCTCAAGAGGACTTCCTTCTTAACCCAGCCACAAGATGTCGCCGCTATCTTCAGCTAACATCTCCATGCTCAAGAGGACTACTACAACATATCCTTCCACCAGGCTTCGCTATTGACGCCTACTATCAACTCCTTGAAGATTACTTTTAGTTTTATTTCTAAAGTTGGTATTTCATATGTATGTCCCTTTGTTCTTCCCCCACCCCCTTCCCTCCTTGGTACCTCCGTGCTTCGTCGAGCTGCTCTCACTTCTGGGTCAGTCGTCAAACCATACAGTTGGAGCCTACTTCAGGCTTGTCTCCTGTCTACATGAGACATTTTTAAATCAGGACGCCATGTCCTAATCTTAACGTCAACCGTCATCCAGATCATCATCGTTCTTCAAAATGAGCTAAGTACTACTTCAATGGTTTTCACTAAGTTTTAAATGGGTTTAACCTGATTTTATAGACAGCGTGAAATTGCTATGTGATGCAAAATCTGCCTTCAAAAGATCTTCATGATTTATTTGTAGCTACTTCAGCTAGCTTTCTAAAATGAAAAGGTAATTCTTGTACTGAGTATCAGGGAATGAGTTCTCACACCGTGGGAGTCTTATTAAACCCACTGTCTATAAAAACTTAGCTTTCACCTCCGCGAGATATTCTGCTCAATTCTACTGTTCTCAACTCTAGAATTTTCTACAGCAAATCATCTTTTTGCAAGCAATGCCGTCAAGTGCCTTCCACCTAAATATGGGAATGCTTGTTCCTCACTGATGAATTTATGTTGAAAATACTTCTGATCAGTATATAATTTGTCTTCCTTCGTTGGAAATTTTCCTCTGCATTCAACTACCATCTATAAACGTCACAACGCAACAAATTTTCTCAAACTAAAATTCAAATAGTGATCTCTACAATTACAATAACTTTTCGTCTGATAAACTTTCCTTGTTGCAATAGTGAATTTTTCAACGGACTACAGTGCATAACAGTGCCCATTCAACGACCATCCGTGTCGCGTTCGAACGAAAGCTATAAATAAGGCCATAAACGTTTTCCTGATTCTCCTATTTCCTCCGCTCATACTCCTCACTAACACATTATAATAATTGTAAAATTTAGGTTCTTTTCAATGAGGTGACACTCTATAGAATTGCCCTCCCAATTTTGTACTGTTTTTCACAAGTAATTCTGCATCATTGGTGTCTAGTACACACCTCAAATCATATTGTTTTTCCTCTTTTCATTAGGGAATTCAATTATTTCTACTCACATGTGAGTTTTCTAACTTTTCTTTCTCCAGGTTTCACGAAAGGGTAACTGGTCCCATTTTCCTCGTGATCCTGTTTAAACATAGAAGTTCTAGAAACTTCTTCTTAATTTTTCTCTTCAGGTTTCACAATAAGTGACCTGCCCTATTTGTATAATTATAATCGTAATTACTGTATAAATATAAGAAGTTATAGAAACTTCTATTTAATTTCTCTCTCTTTTCTGTTATAATTTCAAATTTAACATTTTTTCATACTTTTAGAACTTCCATTAGGAATTCTCAAAGTTCATATATCGTACCTGATTTATTGTTAAACTTTAAATTTGCTAATCTAAGCACTATTTTAAAATCTTATGTAGATTTGGTGCTTTCAAGAGGTTCTAAAACAAATTTTGTTAATCGCCTAGTGCAAACTTCAACAAATTTAGAGGTCTGAGACCTCATAGGTTTAAAATTTAAATTGTACATTTTACAGTTGTTAAAATTATCATATTTTTACGCATTGTTAAATAAATCAAACTATATCCTTTTGCTTCATCATTTTCTATAAAATAACGATTAGGCAGGATCCTACCTCCCCTAACTCTACCCGACAGCTCATTCTCGTTTTAAGAAACTCGAGCATCAAAGTTAAAAAGATTCCACTATTTGTTTTATCCGAACAAAAACTATCCGCAAAAACGTTTTCAAAGTAGCTCCTAGCTTTTATAGCTAATTCTAACTAGCCAGTAAGGCAAGTATATCTAGCTCCGCCAGCTTCCTGCTTGTTGAGACTTTCTCTATAACTTATGGTTGGTTTTCCAAAATTTAAGTTTTTCTTCTTGTCTAAACTTTTAGTCGGCACTTTGCTGGATAGAAGCTTAGCCTTTCTTGAATGCAACAATTGGTGTTCTTACCAAAATTTAAAACCAAAAAGCTTCAAGAACAATCAAATTGTTTTTAAAAGCACGATAACTGCGTCATCGCTACCCTTCCTGGAAGCATTCGGTCGCTCCTTTGAAATTCTACAATTCCAAGAACTAAAAACATCACGGCGAACTTAAATTATTTGCGCCTTTCAAAACCGTTGATTAAACCTCATTCCTTTGAAAGGATATACGACAAACCTGTTATTCTTTGTCTTGCCAGAGTTCCACCCTTCCCCATAGTAGTCAAATATAGGCTCGGAAGGGAAAGCACAAATGCCATTTGCTGGCAAATAGCCCAAGCTCGAGCCGCATTTCCCGTTAGCTACGTCCAGGTCCATACCCACTTTAGGTGTTTCACGGGCTTTGCGGTGACACTCGCCACTAACTCGCTTAAATTTATTTTGTTTGGTGTTGGACTCTCGTCCTATTATCCACACTTGTTCCTTAGTCCGAAACCCACGTCCCTTTACTTCTCTCTTCATCTTCCCTTGGGGGTAGGGTTAATTCCTAGCAAAAACCTACCCAAACTTTGGTCCCAGAAACCCGGGAAAGTCCATTTGTTAATATTTTGCAAATCATTAATATCTACTTTGAATTTTTCAGCTGTATCTTCACTGTGCAAAGCCTGTGAGGGGGAAAGAGGCCGCTCCTGTCTCCTTTGGTGTGTCCCTTTCTTTCAACTTGTTGCTGCTGCCAGTCTGACAGCATTTCCAAGGTTCCACAGTTTCGTAAGTTATACTTTAATTTACCTATTTCGCCATGGCTCCTACAGAAAAGGACAAGGATGGTAAGGATGAAAAACTTACTTCCAAACGAGCTTCTTATAAAGGGCAAATCACCAGATTCAGAAAATACATCCTTCACAAGCTCAAATAGATTTGTTAAAACTTCGCGTAAAGGATTTTGAACGTTCATATGAAAATTATTGCAACATCCAAACTGAAATCGAAACTTTTATGCTCAATCAAACTGATGATCGAGTAGAAGTAGAAAACCAATATTACGAAGGCACAGGTTCTGCTTTTAAAATAATACGACAACTCGAAGAAGAACAGAAAAAGGACGGTTCTGTTCTTGGTCCCCTTCACGAACAACAAAACTCTTTTCGTGAGGGTACTCACAAGCCCAAACCAATTCTACCTAAGATTAATTCACCCCACTTCTCTGGAGACGAATCTACTTGGGATTCTATGAACTATTTTGCTCTCTTGTTCATGACAATGAAGACATTCAAGTCATCTACAAGTTCCATTATTTGCGATCTATTCTCCGCGGTCAAGCCCTGCAGTTGGTTGAAGCACTCCCATTAAGTGCTGAAAACTACTCCATTGCCTTTAACCTGTTGAAAGAAAGATACGGTAATTTACGGTTACGTATTCAACGCCATATGAAGGCTGTATTCAATTTACCTGCGTCACAGCACAATGACGTTACTAGTTTGCGTACTCTTATTGACACGACACAACTTCACGTAAAAGCTTTGTCCCAATTAGATCAACCCACGGACCACTGGGACACTTTCTTAACACATTTAGTGGTTTCTAAAGTCGATGTTGCTACCCTCAAAGCTTGGGAAATGGAACTTTCCTAAGATGACGATTACTCTTACGAGCATATAGTCACTTTCATAAATGCTAGATGCCAACTCTTAACTGCCCTAGCTAATCAAAGTGAACCCTCTTCTCCTAGTTCTAAATTTGAATTACTGTCCTTTGAATCCAAAAATGAACACGTAGCGTCTAGTACCCAAAAACCTGGGTCTAGCTCTTCTAAACTCAAGTCACACGCCACTGGTTACCCAACTAGGTCTAGTGAACGCCGGATTGCTAGTTCCCTCGCTTTAAACACTCAAAGCGAACCCCGTAAGAGTTTAAATGAACCATTAAAGTGCATACTTTGCAAAGATTCCGACGCCTTATATATATGTAAATCTTTTAAACAACTGTCAGTCGACGACAGAAGAAAATTAGTTTCCCAGAATAAACATTGCTTCAACTGCCTTTCACATAAGCATTCTGCTTTTAATTGCAAGTCTACCAGACTTTGTTTTCATTGTGAGAAAGCTCATCACACTTTACTACATCGTCATGATCAAGCAAGGTCATCAACAGCATCTACTTCTCAGAAAAGTGGCAATGCTAGCAGTTCTAATGCTTCATCTTACATTCAAAATGCCAAGTCCATACGTAGTGCCCAAGTACTATTGTCCACTGTCCAAATCGAAGTTCAGGACAATTTTGGCAACTGGGTCCGTGCACGCGGTCTTCTTAATTCGGCGGCAACCCATGATTTCGTTTCTAATTCATTAATCAAAAAACTAGGCCTACCTGTAAACCCTACTTCTATTAATGTATCAGGCATCAACAGCCTAAAATCACAAGCTTTACAGTTTTCTAAACTAACCAAAGAGACACTTGTCACAGAAATAACTTTCTAAAACTTAATTACCTCATCCTCAACAGTATTGGAGAGGATACTCCTAGTCACTCCGTTGATATCTCAGGTCTGAATATTCCTTCTCATTTAAGGTTAGCCGATCCTCTGTTCAATGTACAAGGCCCCATTGACATACTCTTTAGTGCCAATGTTTTCTGGAATTGCCCTCGTAAACAGGTTCGTAAGTTATCTTCAAACGTGGTTGCCAGAGACACTAATTTTGGATGGATCGTTACTGTTCAACTTCCTCATTATTCTCCCCAACCCGTATCGCAATGTTATTTCGCTAATACTGATTTGGAACAGTTCTGGAGGCTGAAAGCGTTGATTCTCCTAACGTAACCTCTTCAGAAAACGAATTCTGTGAGCAACTTTTCTTGAACGCTACCACTCGTTCTCCTGAAGGCCGGTTCATTGTTCAGATGCCAAGATTACTCAATCCCCCCAAACTTATCAATTCTCAACCTAAAACTCGAAAAGCTCTCTTTGCTATCGAGAGCAAATTCAAGAAAGAACCTCTCGTTAAACAACAGTACACTGATTTCATGGATGAGTATGAAAGCTTAGATCATATGGAAGTTGTCAGCAAATCTGATGAAGAATTGCACCCCCCAATTGAACCGGTTTTCTTAAATCATCATCCAGTGTGGAAAAACCCTCTTGTAAAGGATAAAATCCGAGTCGTTTTTAATGGGTCATCACCTGACGTTAATGGCAACAGTCTTAACGATACTCTTTACTCTGGTCCTGCTATTCAGTCAGATTTATCTGCTATACTCTTAAATTTTCGATTATTTCCCATAGCTGTTATAGCGGACATCAAACAGATGTACCGTCAGGTTTTAATTCAGCCCGAACAACAAGATCTCCAAAGAATCTTGTGGCGCGACGAAATCAGCAAGCCCATTAAAATATTTCGCTTAAAGACGGTCACTTATGGCTTAAAACCTTCCGCTTTCCTTGCTATCCGATCCCTACATAGGTTAGCCTCTGAAGATGGTCATTTATTTGATTCTAAAGCTTCTGAAGCACTAAGTACCTCTTTTTATGTAGACGATTATCTCCAGTCCTTCTCGACCCTTGAGGAAGCTTCTTTCGTGTCACTAGAACTTCAGGCATTGTTAAAGAATGGAGGATTCCCACTTCATAAGTGGAATTCCAACTCCCATGAGTTTCTTGCCCAGTTTCCCATAGAAGATGTAGACCCCTCTTCCGTCAAAATCTGCGGAGATTCTGAATCCATAAAAACTCTTGGAGTTCACTGGTGCACTCGCACTGATACTCTCATCTACAAAGTCTCGCTTTCCGAAGAGCTCCCCAACACAATAAGGCAACTTCTCTCTGAAATTGCAAAAATTTTTGATCCGCTTCAATTCCTTGCTCCGGTTATTGTTATAGCCAAGCTTTTCATGCAAGAGCTAGGGTCTCTCAAATGTGAATGGGACGAAGCTGTTCCCCTTTCTTTTCTTAATAGATGGCTCTCCTTTCGTAGCAGTTTACTTGATCTTTCTCTTATTGAAATTCCTAGGAATTTAATTAACGCTCATCCTAACACATCTTTCTTCCTTCATGTGTTTGCCGACAGCTCCGAGAAAGCTTACGGTTGTTGTGCATATTTGGTTTATTGCAATTCGCTAAATGAATCTTCATTGTCCAACCTTATTTGCGCTAAGTCCAAAGTCGCTCCTCTTAAAACTATTACTTTGCCTAGGCTTGAATTGTGTGCTGCACTCATGGTCGCAGAACTTGCCAAAATATTGCACAAAGTCTTAAAGGTCGAATTTACGCAAACCTACTTGTGGAGCGTTTCCATGATTACTCTTTCTTGGATCGCGAAGAACCCCATCCACTGGCAAACCTTTGTGGCTAAAAGAGTTTCTAGGATTCAAACTCTTTCCTATGGATGTCAATGGAAACATGTGCCCAGCGCTGATAACCCCACTGACATCATTTCACGTGGTTGTTTACCGTCTCAATTGGCAGCATCTCAGTTGTACTGGCTTGGGCCCTCGTGGTTAATCGAAGACTCTTCTTGTTGGCCTTCTAAACCTCCGATTACAAACTTCAACTTGCCTGACACTAAAGTATCCAAATCCACGACTTTGTGTCTTATTTCCAATGTTTCACACCCCTTGTTGTCCCGCTATTCTTCCTTTCATAAATTAATTCGAACTTTTGCCTATCTTCTGAGATAGAAATATCTTGTGGTTGACCAACCTCTTCTCCCTAAACCACACCTGAGCAATCACGAATTAAATCTCGCTACTATTAAAGTTTTGCAGCTAACTCAGCAAGAGGCCTTTTCTTCTGACTTGTCTTTGCTCTCAGCTAACAAAGATCTTCATAAATCTAGTCGTCTTCGCGCTTTAGCCCGCTTCCTTGATGACAATGGGTTACTCAGGGTAGGTGATAGGCCTTCGCATTCTTCACTTTCTGAGGACAAAAAGCATCCTGTTATTTTGCCCTCTAAGCATCACGTAACTTTCTTAATCATACGTGACTTTCATTATCGTAACCTGCACGTTGGTACACGCACACTGCTTTGTTCCTTAAGGGAAAAGTACTGAATCATAAATGGAGTTCATGAAGTTTCCTCTGTAATTCACAAATGCATTCCTTGCTTCAAAGCGAAAACTAAAGTTAATACTCAATTAATGAGCGATCTACCCTCTTTCCGCTCTTCCCCTATACGTCCTTTTGCTTTAACTGGTGTGGACTATATGGGTCCTTTTCAATATCAATGCAATTCCCCTGAAGCTAAACGCAAATTGTTTGGAAAACTCTATGTTTCTCTTTTCGTTTGCATGGTTACTGGCGCGATTCATCTGGAACTAGTAACAAATGTCTCTACTTCTTATTTTTGTCAGTCGTCTCTCGCTTCACATCTTAGATGTTCTCCGATAACGCCTCCACTTTTCAAGGCGCAGCTTCCTTGTGGAAGAAAGCTCTTACATCTTCTCCTGCCATGGAACAGATTTCTAATTTTTCCTACTCAAAGGGTTTAAAATGGCGGTTTATACCTCCCTACGCCCCTCATCACGGTGGTAGATGGGAATCCTGTGTCAAGCTGACCAAACGTCGTCTAAAAAAGGTGTTAGGTAATCGTACCCTAACTTATGAGGAATTTAACTCTCTGTCTATTCTGATTGAAGGTGTTGTTAATTCTCGTCCTTTGACACCGCTTTCTACTGACCATGATGATCCTCTTCCATTGACACCTGGTCACTTTCTTATAGGTACTTCTCTTTCCTCCCCTTCCCAACTCTTATAGAGACTCTAACCTGCCTATTGTTTGGCGTAAATTAGAAACTCTTCGCAATGCTTTCTGGAAGAGATGGAAATTGGAATACTTAACTTCCTTGCAACGGAGACAGAAGTGGCTTCTTTCTAATCCTGACATTAAAGTGGGGGACTTGGTCCTTGTTAAAGATGCTTCCCCTCCCTCGGTCTGGATCTCCGGTAGAGTGACCGAGTGTTACCCGGAAAGGGATGGGAGAGTTAGGGTAGCCAAGATCTTGACCACAAATGGGCATATTACAAGACCACTGCCTTCAATTGCCCCCCCTACCTTTAAATCTTTAATATTGTGTGTCTTGTCCTCTGTTGGTGTTTTCCCCTCCCAGCTTGGCGTATTCTTTGGAATACACGGTAAGATAGAGGTAGCTTTTGCTGCTCTTTGCTTTAATTCATTCCTTCCTTTTTCGCAAACACCAACAGTGATTTCTTACCTTTTCTTTTATTTAAGCACCTTGCTTACTTTCTTTGTAAGTTTGTTGCAGATATAACTTCCATGATCAACTTAGCGGCATCTAGCAGCTAACTGCTGAAGTTCCTGAACATCTCTATGCTCAAGAGGACTTCCTTCTTAACCCAGCCACAAGATGTCGTCGCTATCTTCAGCTAACATCTCCATGCTCAAGAGGACTTCTACAACATATCCTTAAAATTAAAACTTACAATTTCCGCCCAGTCAATACTATACTTTTATTTTTATTTTTTTTATTTTTTTTATAAAATATTTCAAGGGTACATGTTTCAGGTCCCAATCTTTCTGGACCCTTCTTCAGCCCATAAAATCACACATGGAGCCCATCAAATCACAAAAACATCGATAAACACAAACTGCACACACACAGTAAATAGATAAAATACTGTAAAAACATCTAAGAGTCTAAAATCTAAAAATAACAAGCATGTTTTACTGTCTTCAGGAACATGTTTTCACTTGTTCTTCATCTAAGTAAAATGTCATTTGACGCTGTGAAACATTGGGCACATATTTTGAAGTCTATGAGTGGCGTGCTGTAAGAACTTGCTGTATATCTTGTACTGTTTTTGTGGCTGAAGATGGGTTGGACATCAATAGCTACATGTTACAAATTCTTGTTTTAAAATTTTTATGCATTTGGCAACTTGTCTTTTATGGATTAAGATAGTATTCTGCCATACGGTATGGAAAAAGTCAGAGAAGATTGGTTGGCGTGTAGCTACATTTGAATCCGAAGTCAGACGAAAACAGCCCCCGCGGCGACAAGTGGAGGTCAAGCTCCGCTCGGCTAGAGCCACTTACTAGTAAGTGGCTAAGTGGCTCCAGGAGACGACAAGTGGAGCTCTAGCCGAGCGGAGCTTGACCTCCACTTGTCGCCGCGGGGGCTGTTTTCGTCTGACTTCGGATTCAAATGTAGCTACACGCCAACCAATCTTCTCTGACTTTTTTCCATACCGTATGGCAGAAGACTATCTTAATCCATAAAAGACAAGCTGCCAAATGCATAAAAATTTTAAAACAAGAATTTGTAACATGTAGCTATTGATGTCCAACCCATCTTCAGCCACAAAAACAGTACAAGATATACAGCAAGTTCTTACAGCACGCCACTCATAGACTTCAAAATATGTGCCCAGTGTTTCACAGCGTCAAATGACATTTTACTTAGATGAAGAACAAGTGAAAACATGTTCCTGAAGACAGTAAAACATGCTTGTTATTTTTAGATTTTAGACTCTTAGATGTTTTTACAGTATTTTATCTATTTACTGTGTGTGTGCAGTTTGTGTTTATCGATGTTTTTGTGATTTGATGGGCTCCATGTGTGATTTTATGGGCTGAAGAAGGGTCCAGAAAGATTGGGACCTGAAACATGTACCCTTGAAATATTTTATAAAAAAAATAAAAGTATAGTATTGACTAGGCGGAAATTGTAAGTTTTAATTTTAATGATTACTGTCAATACGGAACCTGAAATGTATAATATCTCTAATAACAACATATCCTTCCACCAGGCTTCGCTATTGACGCCTACTATCAACTCCTTGAAGATTACTTTTAGTTTTATTTCTAAAGTTGGTATTTCATATGTATGTTCCTTTGTTTTTCCCCCACCCCCTTCCCTCCTTGGTACCTCCGTGCATCGTCGAGCTGCTCTCACTTCTGGGTCAGTCGTCAAAACATACAGTAGCGGCCTACTTCAGGCTTGTCTCCTGTCCACTTGAGACATTTTTAAATCAGGACGCCATGTCCTAATCTTAACGTCAACCGTCATCCAGATCATCATCGTTCTTCAAAATGAGCTAAGTACTACTTCAATGGTTTTCACTAAGTTTTAAATGGTTTTAACCTGATTTTATAGACAGCGTGAAATTGCTATGTGATGCAAAATCTGCCTTCAAAAGATCTTCCTGATTTATTTGTAGCTACTTCAGCTAGCTTTCTAAAATGAAAAGGTACTTCTTGTACTGAGTATCTGGGAACGAGTTCTCACACCGTGGGAGTCTTATTAAACCCATTGTCTATAAAAACTTAGCTTTAACCTCCGCGGGATAATCTGCTCAATTCTACTGTTCTCAACTCTAGAATTTTCTACAGCAAATCATCTTTTTGCAAGTAATGCCGTCAAGTGCCTTCCACCTCAATATGAAAATGCTTGTTCCTCACTGAGGAATTTATGTTGAAAATACTTCTGGATCAGTATATAATTTGTCTTCCTTCGTTGGTAATTTTCCGCTGCATTCAACTACCATCTATAAACGTCACAACGCAATAAACTTTCTCAAACTAAAATTCAAATAGTGATCTTTACAATTACAATAACTTTTCGTCTGATAAACTTTCCTTGTTGGAATAGTGAATTTTTCAACGGACTACAGTGCATAACTGTGCCCATTCAACGACCATCCGTGTCGCGTTCGAACGAAAGCTATAAATACGGCCATAAACGTTTTCCTGATTCTCCAATTTCCTCCGCTCATACTCCTCACTAACACATTATAATAATTGTAAAATTTAGGTTCTTTTCAATGAGGTGACACACTATAGAAGTGCCCTCCCAATTTTGTACTGTTTTGCACAAGTAATTCTGCATCATTGGTGTCTAGTACACACCTCAAATCATATTGTTTTTCCTCTTTTCATTAGGGAATTCAATTATTTCTACTCACAAGTGAGTTTTCTAACTTTTCTTTCTCCAGGTTTCACGAAAGGGTAACTGGCCCCATTTTCCTCGTGATCCTGTTTAAACATAGAAGTTCTAGAAACTTCTTCTTAATTTTTCTCTTCAGGTTTCACAATAAGTGACCTGCCCTATTTGTATAAATTATAATCGTAATTACTGTATAAATATAAGAAGTTATAGAAACTTCTATTTAATTTCTCTCTCTTTTCTGTTATAATTTCAAATTTAACATTTTTTCATATTTTTAGAACTTCCATTAGGAATTCTCAAAGTACATATATCGTACCTGATTTATTGTTAAACTTTAAATTTGCTTATCTCAGCACTATTTTAAAATCTTATGTAGATTTGGTGCTTTCAAGAGGTTCTAAACCAAATTTTATTAATCGCCTAGTGCATACTTCAACAAATTTAGAGGTCTGAGACCTCATAGGTTTAAAATTTAAATTGTACATTTTACAGTTGTTAAAATTATCATATTTTTACGCATTGTTAAATAAATCAAACTATATCCTTTTGCTTCATCATTTTCTATAAAATAACGATTAGGCAGGATCCTACCTCCCCTAACTCTACCCGAAAGCCCATGCTCGTTTTAAGAAACTCGAGCATCAAAGTTAAAAAGGTTCCACTATTTGTTGCATCCGAACAAAAAATCTCCGCAAAAACTTTTTCAAAGTCGCTCTTAGCTTTTATAGCTTATTCTAACTAGCCAGTAAGGCAAGTATAGCTAGCTCCGCCAGCTTCCTGCTTGTTGAGACTTTCTCTATAACTTATGGTTGGTTTTCCAAAATTTAAGTTTTTCTTCTTGTCTAAACTTTTAGTCGGCACTTTGCTGGATAGAAGCTTAGCCTTTCTTGAATGCAACAATTGGTGTTCTTACCAAAATTTAAAACCAAAAAGCTTCAAGAACAATCAAATTGTTTTTAAAAGCACGATAACTGCGTCATCGCTACCCTTCCTGGAAGCATTCGGTCGCTCCTTGGAAATCCTACAATTCCAAGAACTAAAAACATCACGGCGAATTTAAATTATTTTCGCCTTTCAAAACCGTTGATTAAACCTCATTCCTTTGAAAGGATATACGACAAACCTGTCATTCTTTGTCTTACCAGACTTCCACCCTTCCCCATAGTAGTCAAATATAGGCTGGGAAGGGAAAGCACAAATGCCATTTGCTGGCAAATAGCCCAAGCTCCAGCCGCATTTCCCGTTAGCTACGTCCAGGTCCATACCCACTTTAGGTGTTTCACGGGCTTTGCGGTGACACTCGCCACTAACTCGCTTAAATTTATTTTGTTTGGTGTTGGACTCTCGTCCTATTATCCACACTTGTTCCTTAGTCCGAAACCCATTTCCCTTTACTTCTCTCTTCATGTTCCCTTGGGGGGGGGGGGGTAGGGTTAATTCCTGGCGAAAACCTACCCATCACCTCTCAAGCTACATGCCCAGTACAATAATGAGAACTAACACCGTGATTGGGTCCAGCGGACCGCACAAACCTCTTGAGCTTTTGCGAGCACTAATACCATGCGAGGAAGACGTTGTTAGTTAGCCCTTACCTATACCTTGCCTGACCAATGCAACGTAGAGCAACTATTCAAGTTAGCATGTAAGTGCAATTGATTCACTTCTGCAAATATCTAATATAACTAGCAACCCGCCCTGGCATCGCCCGGGAACAGTTATGAATGCATTACATGATAGGCGCTTTTTTTTTTTCGATGTCAATGAACTACGAACTATATCCGTTTTACGTCTCGGCATGATGGGTTAAAATTTCTGACTAGACTAGTAATTATATTTTGTGTATTTTGCGGAACGAAAAGTTTACAAACGAAACGAAGAAAAGCCAAGTTGCACTTCCAGGGAAACTCCAAACACAACCACTCTTCTCTGAAGACAGTTTGCTGCTGACTGTATCAGGGGAAATAGGCTTGCCCGCTAGCTAGGCTGTAACTGGGGTGATAGGTTCGCCTCAATAATAGAATGGAGATTGTTGGAAGAAATGAAAATGTAAAAACACTTTAGTGGGCGATGTATTGAAGATAGAGGTATGCTCTCGCGGACGTTTTTGTACAACATTTCATGCTGAACAATTCTTACACTTTTAGTATATAGATACTTTTAACTATTTGCCCAGCGAATCTTAAAAAGCGCACGGGCAGTAGTGGAGTAGTGAGAGTTCTAACTCGCCCATTTTATTTGTACCAGACTGTACAAGTTAAAATAATTAATATCTCTCGAACGCATGGTCCGATTTTGACAAATGAAGTGTCGTTGGACTCGAGCTAACGTCCTCTTTCCTATGGACCACTCGTTATATATATATATATATATATATTTTTGAAAATATTTGCTTTCGAAAGTAGGTGATAGTTTGAAAACCAAACATGATAGAACGTTGTGCTATGGCTCAAACGAATGGTCTTTATGACCTCTATTTTTTATAATGAAACTTTTTTACTTTTTATGTTTTTTTGAAAACACTCGAATTTTGAACATCCTATATTTTGGAAACTAGGAATTCTACAAAAAAAATGTTTGACATAAATGAAAGGTCCCTACGCCCTCTACCGCCAAAATAAATTTCAAGTCTCTAGGGCAAAAAATTTGTGTTTTGTAAGTAGTGGGATGATGAGAGAGCTGCTCCACTTAGGAAGTTGTGGGCCCCTGCGACCTTGGAATGGAAGGAGTCATGCTAGGAGGGCGTGTTTGGATTCGTTTTTTTCGTCCCGTTGCGCTCTTTACGGGAATGTTGGTGACGAAAAGGTGAAATGCCGGGAACATGTTTTTTTTGGGTAAAACCGTGATTTTAAACTTTTTGCTATATCTCGCGAACCAATTATGCCAGAGGCGTGTACGACCGGTCCAAGGACTCAGGGTGGCGTCCTCTTTGCTATGGACCACTCGTTATATTTTTTAAAAAAATTGGAAACTCGATTTTGGGGTAAACACGTGTTTTTTGTGATTTTTGCTGATATCTCACGAACCAATAACGCTAGAGACGTGTACGAGGTGTCCTAGGACTCGGGCTAACGCCCCCTTTCAAATGTGGTAGATATTTTTTCCAAAAATAATTCACAAAGGGCCTAACGCCATACATGTTGAAAAAACTCTTTTTTCTTTACTTGTTTATAATGTTCATGAAGCGTGGTGGTTGAGAGAGACGATACGGCTGGGTGTGTGTGTTTCAACGAACCTGTCGCTAACCACAAGGACCATGCTTAATAGAACAATCGCTATTTCGGCGGATCGGTGTATGACAGAGTGAGGGTTCGTTTTTCTGATATTTTACCTTTAACGTGTAAACGGTGATGAGAACTTGGTTCTATGTTGGTCGAAGCGAGTAGAGAAAACAAACTTGCCAGGGAGCAGACGAGCAGGAGGTGAATGTCATTTGAGCTTATTGGAATGCGCTGATCTGACTTGGCAACAGGTGCAATGGAAAAATGACAAAGACGCAGAGGACACTTGAAGGTTAAATAATCTGACCATCGTGGTGGCAGGGGAGTGCGAAATGCATGCACACACGTGTGAAACCACATGTACGCTAAACCAGTTACATCCTGTTTTGCTTCGTACGTGACAAAATGCAAGTTCATGTGAAATATGATACAACACAGGTGTTCACTTGGGACGTTAGCTATCCACGTACGCGATTACTGTTAACAAGTTACATCCTGTTTTGCTTCGTACGTGACAAAATGTAATTTGACGTGTAATATGATCCAACACACGTGTTCACCTTGGACGTTAGCTGTCCACGTGCTCGATAACAGAATGTTCAAAGCGTGGGAATAGCTGAATCAGTAAAAAGTATGATGCAACTTGTGGGAATGATGTCACAACCAATAGATAGGCAAGAGCAGCGAACAGCAGTGGTGGGAGGTGGAGGGGGGGAAGGGAGGGGGGGGGGGGTTATGTATGAGAGAACACAGGTGGAAAGAGAAAGAAATATGCGGAGCTGAGGACTGTACACACAGAGCTATAGGTGGTGTACAACATGTGTGAATAAATTAAAAATTGCACAGGTTCACACAACATGTAATTTATTGATCCAAGAATTAAACGTAGAGTTAAACCATAACCATATGACATATAGTTTATTTCCTTTTTGTTTCAACACTTTTTCCACAAGATAATGCTTAGGAAATGCTGTTTTCTGAAGTTCATGGAGATAAAATCTACCTTTTATGGGTTGACGGTTGAGGTCCTCGAGTAAATAGGTGACTGGACTGTCCAAGTTGACTTGACGAATTCGAAATAGTTCAGTCTCTCACTGTGGCGTGTAGCCCTTATTGAAGGCAGACTTAAATTTGCTCACACGAACAAAATCTCCAATTTTCAGTCGGTGACGTTTAGGATCGGCTGTTTTTATGGGGTTAAACAGTTTATCCAATCGCTGAATATTTTTGGTCACGAGGCGTGGCTTGGTCCCAATCGTTCTATGTTTGGTGTCATTGTAACGTGATACTAGCTCAGGTAACATGTCCAACCAGCGATACGTGCCCTGAGCGGTAAACGCTTTCCACATATGGGTTTTCAATGTTCGGTTGAACCGCTCGACCACACGGGCTTTGAGATTGCTGTACGTGGTGTAATGGTGAATATCCTTAGATTTGAGAAAACTGGAGAAATCCTTGTTGAAAAATTATTTCCCCTGGTCGGTTTGTAGCAGCTGAGGTTGACGTTTGGAGTGTTGAATAATATGTTGAAAGGCCTTGGTAACTAGTGGACCAGACTTGCGACGCACAGGTTTAACAAAGGCCATTTTGGAATAGACATCAATGACGGTCAACATATAGCGTACACCGTCGGTAACGCTAGCATAGGGTATCATTTGAACCAAGTCAGCCTGCCAAAGTTCATCCACACCTCGTGAAATCACCTTGAGTCGTGGATAGTGATGCCTAGCTGGGCGATGCAACTCGTGCGCAATACCCATTTTAATGGGTGAGGGCTTAAACAATAATTTTGGCATTTCGAAGTTCTTGTTCAATTTCTTGAATTTCCGAATCGTGACCGGTATGGCCAGCTTGACGTGAAGCATGCAACAACTGTAGCCACTGGACGAGCATATTGGGATTGTGCCAGTAGGTAACATCCACAAGGGGTTTTAATGGTTTAAATGTCACTCCCGAAGCGGATGCTTTACGACAGTACTTTTGACTGGTGGGAAACATTTATGCAATGATGGTTTTATATTTTTGAGATATATTGGCATTCACTTGTTGAGCGGGATCATACTGTCTTTTGTGGGCATGGGTATCCAATAAAATGGATTTATATTTGTCAAGATCCTTTGACGTATAATCATGGGAAGAGGGGGTCCGAGAAAAGAGCAGCTTTAACAGTCCTGGGGGTAATTTATAGTTGATGTTTTTAATGACTGCTTTAGTACGAGCAAATTTAATGGATGAATCGCCAATTTTAAAACTATCATTCTCATAGCGAACACCATACGTGGTATCAGTGTTTCCAATAAATAGATCGGTGAAATAGGGTTCCAATGTTGATCCGTAATATTTTATTAAAATGGTTTTCAGTTGAGCTTTATGTTGAGGGGTGGCCAAGAGTTGTGAAAACAGAGACGCTCTGGACGGGCAAGGTGTTTCGACCATGGCCAAGGATTTCTTTTTTCTCAAAAACTCTGCAAGGGGCGAGGACTTTTTTTGAGGCGTAAACACTTGTTCCTCCTCATCCTCAACTTCGCTAACACCAGTCAAATCTTCCTGTTCCTGTTCATCTTCCTCAGGGTCCTCGTGCAGCGTCTGAGTGGCTTGTGAAACGGTGGGTAGCGTTTCAGATGGCTTGAAAGAGGGTTTCAACATGGCTTTTAGTGGAGGTGCTAAATGTTGTTGAATAAACAAAGCATGATTTGCACGTGATTGTTTCAATTGATGAAACTTTTGGCGAATAGTATTTTTTGCTCTAATAATATGCTTTTTCAATTGACTCTCTGCTAACGCCATGGTGTCTTGACAAATGACATGACGGGGAATTAGACAGGGCCTTAAATAGCAATAACATGATCAAACCCTAAGCGATACCGTCCTTGGTTGAGTTCACTTTGTTTGTCAATCACTAAACATGCATGGCGTTGAGTGTTCCAGCACTTGGCACACAATTCAGTAAACATTTGAAAGGTCATATCCGGATTCACATGTTCATTATAAATGTGACGACTGTTCCTCTCGTCCTGGCGAAATAAAACAATGACATTGGCATTGTCACGAATCAACTGTTTGGACATTTTAAAATACGTTTGTCCAAGATAGAAGCAATCGATATGTTTGTGACGACCCATGCTGAAATAGCTTTGAATGATGCCTTGACGTTCAGTGGATACATCATCGAAAATCATGAGTGAATCTGGCTTTACCTCATCCGGTGAAATCACATTTTCTTGCGTGGAAAATGTGAAATAACCTAGAATCTCTTTTTGTAATCCAGACATGACTTGATCCAGAAACACGTAGAGGGGTTGTAGAGAGATTTTGCAAAAATATAAATATTTTGAAAACGCAGACCATTGGGCGCCGTAATGAGCGTTAGCAAAAGATTGGTCTTTCCACAGCCGGAAGGCCCCACAATGATGCAGCGAATGGAAGACGGAAACAGTGAACCATGGCGTTGTTCACATAATTTGGGACAGAGATGGGAAACCATGTCCCCCACGGGGAATGACTCTTGCTGTTTAATAATCTTCATTTCAACTAAGGCTTAGCCAGGCTAGCAGGCTGTCTATATACAGGACACCGAGCCTTGTCACAGAAACAGTAGACTGGTACTACAGGTTGACGATGGATGTCTTTGGACGTGCGTTAATGACCAAAGCTAGGTGTGTCCCCATACATGATCCTAAACAAGAAACAGATCCTGCTAATAAACACTATGTGGATAGGTCTGTAGTGCCACGCACAAAACAGGGAGATTATGACTTTAAGGGAAAGCGGTTAACCCATGTAAAACATCCTCAAGTGTCTACAGACGTTACTACGAAAAAGTATGTGGATAACAAATTGTATGAGTTTTATGACAAAGTGCCCCAGCTTACGGCGAATGGCTATAGCGCTAATCACCATCGGATTATTCACGTGAAAGACCCGCAAGACGAAGACGATGTCTGTACCAAGCGTTACGTGACCTATGAAATGAAAAGGGAAGGAAAGGAAGGAAGGAACCTTGTAGTTTAACGTGACCGTTAATCTAGAGATCATGAGCCACGGGACCTCCTTTTTACGTGGAATCCGAACCACAGGACATGGCATTTCACTTCGAAAATCTCACATGCATTGACCGGGAATCGAACCCGGACCGCCTTGGTGAGAGGCTTTCAGCTAGACCGATGAGCCACCACGCTTTATAAATTTATCCCATCTGTATTTTTAGTGTATCTGACAAATGATGAACTGTGAATGACAGAAACCATTTACCGCTAGTCCATGATCAGCACTTGACCTATGTGCTTGCTTCGGGTTTAAGCCACTATCGATTACACTATGACGGAACCATTCACATGAAATATGCCATACCTGACGAGAACCATTTACAAATAAAGATAAATGGTCATAGGATGTTGGTCCATAACCATGAAATGGTCAATGCAGGTGACGAATTATCCTTTCATCTCATGTTGACATGGAATGAAAAGCAAGCGGGAAAAACCATAAACGATTTCCCACTTTATGTGGAATTGGAATATACAGCCATGAAATAACAATCTGACGTTAGTTGTGATTTAAACTTTCTTGTGAAAGGTTGTTGGTCATCATCATGGTAAAACAAAGGTATGCGGTGAGAAAGACTAAAAAAAGGACTTTGTCCTTGGCAAAGCCTGGGCTTACGACATTCGTGGACAAGCCCATGCGAAAGAAAAAAAGAAAAAATTATGTATTGACCATAAGGAAAGCCTTTCGAGCAGCACAGAGACATGTTATTCCAAAACGTCGGCGACAGGTTTCAAACCAAGGGCGAGTGATTCCCGTTCCCAAACGAGGCGGATTTTTACCTGCTTTATTTGCCGGTCTGGCTGCTCTAGGTTCACTTTTGGGCGGTGCCAGTGCAGTGGCGAAAACCATTAAAGCCGCGCAGCAGGGCAAGCAACAACTCAAAGAAAGTCAGCGACATAATGAAACGATGGAAGCGATTGCCATGGGGGCTAGAAATGCCAATTTAAAGCCAGCCTTTTATCAACAAGGAATTGGGATTTCACCATTTCGAAATATATATAAAAAAATAACCTCAGCCATAGCAAGACATGCCCTGACGCATCAACAAGTGGAAAGCTATGCTAAACAACTAAAGCTTTCTCATTTTCGAGGTGTGTTTATGCGAAACCAATTACCCCCACGACCCTGGAAACAGGAATGTGCTGTTGTCAATTTGGATGATCACCGAGGACCAGGAACGCATTATGTAGCTTATGTCAAAGAGGGATCCACTGTATGGTACTTTGACAGTTTTGGGAATTTGCCCCCGCCCATGGAACTAGTGACCTATTTTGGAAATAGGATCAAGATATATTATAATGTGAAACGTGAGCAAACGTTTAACAGCCAACAGTGTGGACGTTTGTGTTTAATTTTTTTTATATAAGACGCAGCATAAGCTAAAACGCCACCAGTATGTCGGCAGAAAGTAAAACGTTTACACTGCATGGACGTGGACCCGAAGTCAGCCTAGACTTTAACCCGCCTATCGAATTGAGTGAAAAACCCTATGGTTTAGGACTTGTTTCTCTTGAAACGTACAATCGAATATACAACATACTGTACGTGAAAATGTGAACAACAAGTTTTACAATGATGATTCTGTGCTCACCCTGAACTCTGGTGGATACACGATCGATGACATTTATGAACACATTTATGTGGTGTTGATCAATGAATATGGTTTTAAGTCATTTCTCGATGGAACGCGCAAGTTTGAACTTGTAGGCAATACCAACACTCATCGCTGCAGTATTTTCTCTACATTCAACACTGACTTTAAAACACGCCCCGATTCCATTGGTCCATTACTAGGATTTAAACCACGTGTGTTGGAGCCCAACAAAAAACATGAATCGGACCATGAAGTGAAATTCATTGAGGACCATCATGTGTCGGTGACGTGTAATATTATTAGCCAAGTGTACACCAATCAAGAACCATCGCATTCGCTTTATGACCTTATTGTGACATCGCCCAATGGGTATATTATTCGTGAAAACCCTCCAGAGGTGCTTTTTCATTCTGTGGCTGTCGATAGTATTAGTAATATAACATTAAGACTGATCAATAGATCAACAACTCATTGATCTAGATTCTACCACACCAGTGACTTACAAGTTGGTGCTAAAGCCACTATGAAGTTGGTATATAAAGCAACAACACCGTCTAGGAATGGTGTTAGTTGTTTGCCACGTGAATACACGTTAACATCTCAAGACAAGCAGATTTTACAGCATTTGGGTTACCACGTCAACCGCCATGATGAATTCTATCCTCGAGGTAGCGAACCGCATCGAGGAGCAACCAGGAGTGGTAAGAATTGATCTCCATTCCTATCAAGCTCAAACACCTGGTCTCAATAACAATGATGAAATGCAATTTGTTATCAACAACCAAGATATTTACACCCTACCGCATGAATGTGTCATTCAGATTGAAGGTAAAGCCGACGGCTCTACACCCACCACGTCCAAGTTGGCCAACCATGGTTTGGCATTTCTGTTTTCTGAGGTGCGGTATGTCATTAACGATATCGTGGTGGATAGCACTCGAAATGTGGGCATTTCCAGTGTCATAAAACTATACCCCTCTTATAGTGAGGAAGAAGGTAAAACACTTTGCATGGCAGGTTGGTGCCCTGACTCGACCAATGATTGGATGGTACACATCGATGGCACCTTTACTGGATATTTACCTCTTAAACTGATTTTAGGCTTTGCCGAAGATCACCAACGCATTTTGGTCAACGCAAGGCAAGTGCTTTATCTAGTGAGAGACAGGAGTGATAATAATGCACTCAAGGGAGCCGACAATGCCCCCATAGATTCAAAAAATTCAACTACAACGCTTGCTATGGAAAGTGTCCCATGTGACCCTTGACGATAGCAAAAAACTGGATATACTCAAAATGGTAAAGAGAGATATGCCTCTACCCATGGAATTTAGAAACTGGGCACTCCATGAGTATCCGCTATTGCCCACCACCAACACACACAGTTGGTCTGTAAAAACAGCTCGCTATACAGAGAGACCTCTCTACCTAATCGTGGGTTTTCAAACGAATCGCAAGTATCAACAAACCAAAGATGCCACGCAATTTGATCACCTGCAATTGAGAAATGCACGTCTTTTCCTCAACGGAGCTGTGTTTCCCTATGAAGGACTGGATTTGGATTTTTCAAAAAATAAGTTTGGTCCCCTGTACGACTTGTTTTCTAAATTTCGATGGTCGTATTATCAAAAAGACAACGGCCCCATGCTGGGACCCCAAGCGTTTAAGGCAAGAGCACCACTGATTGTCTTTGACTGTTCTTACCTGGAAGAGCCTGTCAAGCCATCCAATATCGACATTCGACTAGATTTTGAAACGCATGACAATGTACCAGCCAATACGACGGCCTACTGTTTGATTATTCATTACAAACAAGTCAACTGTTATCCACTGTCCAACCAAGTGACGAGTGTATAAATAACAGGTCAACCCACGTCAAGCCGCTCAGTCATGTCTTGCTTTAATGCCTCAAGAGACGTCACATCCATGAATTTAATCTCTGAGGAACAACGTTTCAAGACTTTTGCCACATGGCCGGTGCCTTTCATAAACCCTCAAGCCTTGGCGGCCGCTGGGTTCTACTATTTAAAAATAAGAGATGAAGTGAAATGTGTCTTTTGTCCCATCATCATAGACCAATGGCAGGAGGGTGATGAACCCATGCAGGAACATCAGCGCTGGTCACCCACCTGCCCCTACCTGTGCAAAATGGAAGTCGGAAATATACCCTGTCATTGAAGCTATCCCTCACTCGTGCCTCTGAGTGATGAAAAAACAAGTTACGATACGTGTGGACCGTATGGTGTCCATGGTGCTTCGGTGAGCAGCTCACCATCAAAAACGCCTAGTTTAGAGACATTGGGACATCATCGGTGTTATGGACGTTACAAACACAAAAGACTATATTGTTGTATGAGTTGGTATCGTCCTTATCCCAAAGTGACAAAGGCCTGTAAGACGTGTTATGATAATAACATGATGTAATTCTTAAATTCTTATTTTTCATGTCCCCCTGTCCTACCCTAACCTCAATTTGAAACTAGCATGGCAGGTAAGTCCATGTCATGACTACACCTTAGTCATTGATTGCCAGTCAGTCGTCAGTTGAACTTGGTCCAGGCAAGTGGCAACATGCTGCGCACACTCATTGTGGATTGCCAAGGGTTTAAAATTGGTGACAACAAATTTATATTTAAACAAGTGGCCATGATCGATTGTACCACGTTTTGGATATCGCAAGCTACGCATTTGCTATTTAAACCGCCCCATGCTTTTGATTTGTTGTGTGAAAAAGACCGTAAACAAACCCAGTGGATTGAAAATCATAGGCAACTAGACTGGAATCAGGGAACCATTTCCTATAAATATTTGGACGTGGTTATGAAAGCACACTTGTCCTCGGCTAATGTGGTATTTGTGAAAGGTAATGAAAAACGTCAATGGTTGCAACCATTTTTGGCGTCTTACTGCCAATGTATCGACCTCATGGAGTTGGGCTGCCCCTCCCTGAAAACGCTCATGGATACTTGTTCCTGTGGCAACATTACCCATACAGACCTATCGCATGCGTGGCATCTCTTTCATTGGTTAACCACCCATGCCTGCTGGGAGTTGTTGAACAAAATTATAACTCAAGATTTACCTGTGAAGGACGCCAGTGAGATTTCTACAAGCGACGTGTAAACATCTACAGCACGTGATACCATGGAGAAAGGCAATGCTACGGACAAAGCCATCGGCAAGTTCTTTGTGTGCAAAAAGAAACTAGACAGTTTTACCAAAGAGGAACTCTTGGCGCTCCCCAAGTCGTTCATTTATTATGTGGCCGCCAACGCGGTCAAAAAAATCTGGCAACATGTACCAAAATCATGGACTCAAGACCCTGTGTTGAGTGAATTGCAACCCTGTACGGATTACTATCACCATAAGCAAGTGGCCATGGCAAAAATACCGTCTATGCGTCAGTGTGCGACTTGCCAGCTGGTGAAACTGTATCATGGTCATACAAGTCCGTGTAAAGACTTTGTTGAATCATTCCACGGGTGTCATGGCAAGAAAAAGCAACAACAACAAACACAAACATCGTCCACAGAAGAGGAGGAAGACCAAACCTTTTTACCAACGATGGAAAAGGATATGCCAGATCTGTACTGGCAATGGCGTCATTGACAAAGTGATTCAATACTTACCTTTCGAAATCCATCTTCCAGGTTATCGTTTTTGCAACCCTGGAACTCGTCTCGAAAAACGTTTACAACGTGGTGATGTACCCATTAATCTTTTGGATCAAGCATGCAAGGAACATGACCTTTCGTATCGCCATAGTCATCCTGGTTTAAAAACATGTGGCAGATAAATTGTTATTGAAGAAAGCTAAACAACGTTACACATCCAGTGATGCCTCAGTGGGTGAAAGGATGGCAGCCCTGATTGTCATGAGTGCTATGAAAGGAAAGTTGATGATGCATGGACATAAACATTGAGGAATTGAGGAGTGAGGAATTGGGATTTGTTTGTATTCTATTTTTCTTTTGTCAATTCACTATGACTATGAAATAAAAACAAAGGTTTACCAGAGCAGGATGTTTTGTTATTTTTAATTTTAAGAAATCATGATGTTGATGGCTTATGTTTCATTTTACACATATCAGACATGATGAATTCACACACTGTCATTTGCCAATTTGCAATTTACAGATTTAAAAAAAGTTCGTTTCAAGTTTTGCGTTTTTGATGATATGGATTTTTCCAGTTTGTTGATGACACTTTTTAAACAATGACCGTTTAAAGTTTTTTTGAATTTTCATAATTTACACATGGCCATTTCCAGTTTTTAAAAATGTCCGTTTTAAGTTTTGCGTTTTTGGTGATATGGAAACATGGATTTTCCATTTTGCTGTTTTCACATTTTTCCATTTGGTGTTATGTCGAAAGTTGAGATTTGACAATGATGTTGATGCAAGTGCTTGACCATGGCGATGCCGCAATGGGTTTATGGGATTGCAGAAACGTCGAGGTCTACGACTACTGCAGGTAAGACTGTTTTAACAAAAATAATGTCTTTTGACTGCCACATTTCAATGAAAAAAAATACAACTAATGAAAACAAAATGAGTATAAAAGTGACAATTTTCCCCTCCTCACCCACTCTACCTCACCGTGTTTACTCTGGTCATACATACACAGCAGCTTTCTCTCTCTACTCATACATTCACACCTGTCTTTGGGGACAAACACAACCACTTTATTTATTCCCAAAAGCACATTCTTGACATGCACACTCATCCCGAAAGAACTTTTTAGTTTACCATTTATAATTTACATTACAAAAAATAATTAAATACTAGTTATTAACGTTACTAAATAAATACTATTACTCATTAAATATTTACAAAAAAAACTACAACTTTGTACAGCTTTAAAAGAATCAAACTATTTACCAGACATTTTTCTTAAATAAGGTTGCATAGAACTTTTTTTAAGAGCAAAAGGTCCAAGTGGGTTGCCACTATTTACAAAATCTACTTTTTACAATGGCAGAAACCAATATTTACAAAATACTAAATCTACAAGTTACATAAAGCTATGTCCCATAAACGATTAAACAGTGAAACCACACCTCCTCCTCCTTGCGATCATAACCCCAGGGCAGGCTGGTGAGCAGATCATCAGCCCACACACGTTTGTTATCCATGGAGGCGAGGGTGCGTTTTCTCTGTTCCACATGATACAAATGATGGTTGCTGGATTGTATCCTGCACTGTGTGTGAGACATAGCTTTGCCAGTGCGTAAAACCGCTAAGTAATCGTCTACACGTAGCGATTTTACCACTGCCCTACCTACCCCTTTTGCTCTTTTGGCTTCCTTACAATCTAGTGTGCGGTAAGCATACATTTTCGAAGCCAAACCTACGAATTCTGTCATAACGGAATCACCGCATTCATCTTTTAAAACGCTCATTACCTTCTTGTTTTTTTATGGGCAGGTGAAACACGTTGTCAGCGCTATAGCAAGAAGTGTCGAACCAGTCACTATGCTGCCTCATGACGTCATAGGGGTTGCAGTGGCGAATGTGGTAAATGAATGAGTCCGTGTCCATATACAAAAGAGAGACGTCCTCAAAATGGCGTTTGGCAAACTCATAGTGGAATCGATACATGACCGATTTAGAAAAGTCTAAAATGACTTGGCCCAAGTAAATGGGTTTATCCATGGTCACGCTGGTCTTACTCATATCAATAGTGGCTAAATCCTCATCGATAATGTTGATCGATTTAAAATTTGGCTTGGCAATGTACCGCCGGGCACCCCACCGCCCCTCCCAGACATTGACCAATTTAATGTCACGGTATTTGCGGACATTCTCCATGGATTTGCCATAGATGCAGTTGTTCATTAATTTTTAAAAAAATTCAAACTGCTGTGTTGCCATTTGTCGGTGCTCTGTGTTGAGTCGCATGTATGGCTCAAGCCATGCTTTTTGAGCAAAAGAAATACCCCTGTGGATTTTCTTCAACACCAAGCCTTGGGCGAGGCATTGCACTAACATTTGGATATGTAGCACATACCGATTTTTGTTGTAAAGTGTGCCCATGAGTTTTTCAATTTTCACTTTACTGTCAGGGGGAACCATTTGCTCAAGGCAGAATGTGAAATCGGCAAGTTCATCATACAAGGATGAGGGACATTCAATATCCACTTCTAGCACATATCAACGGCCTGTTTCTTGGCTAGCCATGTTCACATCAAATTCTGACACTTGTTTGTCTGTCAACCAAGCAAACTTCCCATAGGGCAAAGGCTGACTCATGGCGTAACCGTACAAATTATTCCCGTCATAGTACATTAAGTACGATTCTGGTTTGTCTGGTGAATAATCAGGCATGTAGACATTGTTCGCTTCGGCATGGCGTTGGTTAAGCGACACAAAGCCGCCACGAATGCCTTTTTCAAAAAATAGAACCATGTCTACATCAGTCAGTAAATCCAATTCCACTTGAGTGTATTTCAAAGCGGCATCGAACGAGAGCCCAGGACTCGTATAATAGTGAGCCGGGTCAAGACCGTAAATGTATTGACGGAATTTTTGAAACACATAGGTGAGCAGCAATACATCCAGTTTTAGGTAATGCAAAGCATATTCACTTAGCGTCTTAATGCCAAACACTCGCCAAACTTGACATGCATGTGCATAGTCTTCATCTGAAACGGTACTGCGTGTTAGTTTCGAGTAAAATTTCTCTTGTGGTGGGAGTTTTCTTTGCTTTAACACGTCCCAGCTGTTGCAGAAATCATACGGGAATATACCTTTCCAAATGCAGAATTGAAATTGCTCAGGATCATTAAAATGCATTCTAGTATTTTTTAATTCCTCCTCATTCAAGCCATTCACAAGGCTGTCTAGCGAGGATGCCATAAACTTAAAGGAATCCAAAAATCGAATGCTAAAGTCGCTCAACCACCATGTCAGGGCTGTAAAACGCTCATGGTTTTGGGGAATAATGGTAAACGAGCCCTTGTTGACATGACCCAATTCACGAATCAAAAACTGAATGTCATAATTTGCCAGATTTTGGAAAAAGACACTAATGAAACGAGGAGCTGGAAAGTTCAAATTGCATTTACTATGCGCAGCTCCACGAAACTCCCCCGTAAAGTGCGAGTGGTCTCTGACTTCTTCCTCTCTATTTAAAATAGGCTTTTCGCAAATATGGCATGTCGTGGCATGCTCATACCGCTGCTGCTGTTCTGGAGATAGGCTCATGGGTACTGGATTGCCCAGTAATTCCTGTACATCATGAGCCAACTTGACAAGTTCATCCAAGAACCATTTGGCACAATCTGGCCCCTCACGGTATTTATAAACGGATTGCGTGGGGTCATAGGCACACACCACATTAAATCCTATGGCAAAGGGTTCATGTTTTTGAATGGGTGTGGTTGAGCTGCTGGGGGGATCTGGTTCACATCCCGCCATGGGTGTGGTGAGTGCTTCGAAATATGCATATACCACATAGGGGACAGTGTCACGCTTGTGAATGTTGTTAAATTTCAACACAGCCTTGTCCCCTTGTGGCAATATCAATCTCACCGCTTCCTGAGTAACACAATCTACCCTATGACGTTCTAAAAGCGTAGGGGTTGTAAAATATTGAAAGCAACGGTCGCAAATGTACTTCTTACCATTATGCTTGGACACTTGACTGCTTAGCAATCTACTTAAGCTTTTAATGAGGAATAGTGATTCACCTCTCCCTCAGACAGATATAAAAGATGAATGTGGTGTCGTTTTGGTTCTTTTGTGGCATAAAGAGGACCCACAATCTCATCACCATCAAGGCCATACACCATGAACGAAAAGTCCTGGTTGTCTTGTTCAAACATATGGATCTCGGTTAAGTCCATAGGGAACGACACTCGAGTTAAATTTAAAGTTTGTTTCAATTCATCAAACTTGGCCTTGTACTTTCCTGGTCGACAACCATTTTGTTGTACCGGCTGCAAATAGGCAGCCACAGACCACAGAAAGCAATTATTGTCATGGTTCTCAATATTTACCACTGCCTTTTTCGAAGCTATTGCTGGTGGTGTTTCAATAAAGCTAGACCCAGCATTCAACGGGTTGAATTGACAAATGTTGATTTGCAAATGAAGAATTTTGTCTAACGCTAAACCACTGGGTCCTTGTTGCAGTTTATCAAATTTTGATAGCAAGGCATTCACCACATGGCTTTGATACCACTCGTTCAGATTATCGGCTATCAAAAGCTCTTGCATTTTACTGCAAATATAAAATGTCTCTTTATGCTCTACGTCCTTCTTTTTATATATGAAATCGCACACCAGTTCTGTATTCACCTTTAAAGCCGCATGCAACCTTTGCGCTGTACAAATTTCAATTTTAAAAATTTCATACAAGATTCTAAAAATTCTTTGGGAATCAAACTTTTTCTAACATTGACCACGCGGCCAGAGCACACACGCGATTTGAAACAAGACTCAAGTGGCTCCCAAGTTAACGTATCCGCAGCAGTAAAAGACATTATTTTGAAAGAACACTCTCACCTGAGTTTTCAGCTGTAGACTGCTGGACAATGGCCTCAAACACACACGTTCCTGGTTATCAACAGAGGTCAAGCGTTTTCCAACACTCTAAAAAGAAATAAAATAAACCGCCATAAGTATATCCATTCCATATGGTTTATGCATTTCATAAACAAAACAAAATCGAACAGGTTATATATATATACAAAAAATCTCACCTTGACGTGTAATGCTTTGCTTTATTCCCGTCTCGTGGGTTAGTGTGGAAATGGTTTCCTTTTCTAGCTGTCTGTCTTTCTCTCTTTTTCAATCTCTATCCCACAGACACACCACAGTTAGGCTATACACGTTATCTGCAAACAAATAAATAAACATTTATTTATAACTTTAACAATCAATAAATAATTGCTTGTAAATATATATAAATCAATAAATATATAAATGAATGAATAAACACCTACCTCACAACAAGGTTAAGTATTTTCCACCAACACCAAAACTGTTAACAAGACCAAGTGTTTCACGCAATGCAGTGTGTTCAAAGGTAGTTACCTAAGTGAGAGTGGAAATGATAACGACATGTCTTTATAGATGTTACATTGCATGTATAATCATTTTTTCCCACGCTTTGAACATTCTCTTATCGTGCACGTGGACAGATAACGCCCAAGGTGAACACCTGTGCTAGGTCAAATTTCACATGAACTTGCATTTTGTCACGTACGAAGCAAACAGGATGTAACTTGTTTAGCCTACATGTGGTTTCACACGTGTGTGCATGCATTTCGCTCTTCCCTGCCACCACGATGGTCAGATTATTTAACCTTCAAGCGTCTTTGTCATTTTCCATTGCACCTGTTGTCAAGTCAGATCAGCGCATTCCAATAAGCTCAAATGACCTTCACCTCCTGCTCATCTGCTCCTTGGCAAGTTTGTTTTCTCTACTCGCTTCGACCAACATAGAACCAAGTTCTCATCACCGTTTACACGTTAAAGGTAAAATATCAGAAAAACGAACCCTCGCTCTGTCATACACCGACCCGCCGAAATAGCGATTGTTCTATTAAGCATTGTCCTTGTGGTTAGCGACAGGTTCGCTGAAACACACACACCCAGCCGTATCGTCTCTCTCAACCACCACGCTTCATGAACATTATAAACAAGTAAAGAAAAAAAGTTTTTTCAACATGTATGGCGTTAGGCCCTTTGTGAATTATTTTTGGAAAAAATATCTACCACATTTGAAAGGGGGCGTTAGCCCGAGTCCTAGGACACCTCGTACACGTCTCTAGCGTTATTGGTTCGTGAGATATCGGCAAAAACACGTGTTTACCCCAAATTCGAGTTTCCACATTTTTTAAAAAATATAGCGAGTGGTCCATATCAAAGAGGACGCCACCCCGAGTCCTTGGACCCGTCGTACACGCCTCTGGCATAATTGGTTCGCGAGATATAGCAAAAAGTTTAAAATCACGGTTTTACCCCAAAAAAAACCATGATCCCGGTATTTCACCTTTTCGACACCAACATTCCCGTAAAGAGCGCAACGAGACGAAAAAACGAATCCAAACACGCCCTCCTAGCATGACTCCTTCCATTCCAAGGTCGCAGGGGCTCACAACTTCCTAAGTGGAGCAGATCTCTCATCATCCCACTACTTACAAAAAACAAATTTTTGCCCTATAGACTTGAAATTTATTTTGGCGGTAGAGGGCGTAGGGACCTTTCATTTATGTAAAACATTTTTTTTGTAGAATTCCTAGTTTCCAAAATATAGCATTTTCAAAATTCGAGTGTTTTCAAAAAAACATAAACAGTAAAAAAGTTTCATTATAGAAAATAGAGGTCATAAAGACCATTCGTTTGAGCCATAGCACAACGTTCTATCATGTTTGGTTTTCAAACTATCACCTACTTTCGAAAGCAAATATTTTCAAAAATATATATATATAACGAGTGGTCCATAGGAAAGAGGGCGGTAGCTAGAGTCCAAAGACACTTCATTTGTCAAAATCGGACCATGCGTTCGAGAGGTATTAATTATTTTAACTTGTACAGTCTGGTACAAATAAAATGGGTGAGTTAGAACTCTCACTACTCCACTACTACGGGCGCCAGGTATATTTCGACTTTTTCCCTGAAATCGTTACTGCTTGGCTTCCTTTGATCATAAATAAATAATTTTCTACATAAACCTTCCTCGAGATATCCTTTACAGAATGGTGAAAACCGCATCAAAATCGACCTGTGGTTCTCGAGATTACCCGTGACATCCAATAATAGGGGACTTTGTTTTATACTAAGTAGAGATGTATTGATACAGGGGGGGGGGGGAGCGCTTAGGTGAATCACCCGTACGTTAAAGGAAACTTATTTCTGGAGAATGTTATTGATCATAATAGGAACAATCTTCCTAAACACTTCACAAACGAATAATTTTCTATTTCACAAAGTGCTGTTAATTTCTCTCCCACTTACACATTATTATTGCGCTCAGAAAGCACACCGTACGCTGAGCCAGCAAATAGACTGTAGAGGGTTATCTGTGAAGCACCGCGTGACAGTACCTCTCCGGTCTGCAATGATGGCGTGTCTATCCTACCCACACCCCTCCGTGACACTGGTCACCCCGCTTTGGCGGCTATGTGAGTTCAATGTCGATATACATTTGCCCCAAGCGGCCTTGCGCTGGAAGGCAATAACCACACCAAACTCCCACACGTCATCGTTGGGGATGATGATTCCTAGCATTTTGAAAAAAAGAAATTTAGCATTTTGATTGGGGCATTTAGTATTTTGTAGCTTTTATACATTAGCAATTTAACATTTTATAGTATTTTGGTAAAAAAAAAAACACATATAATTTGGGTTAAATCTGACAAATGACTAATAGGGGAAAGTGGGGTAAAACCGGGTGGCTAGACTTCGGCGGCTTCCTGAAGCTATGTTTATTTTCAGATAACTATTAAAACCTGCATACATGACCTTTGAATAGTTTTATTTCATAATATTGAGCCCGCCTAGGCTCATGCATCAAATATTTCTTTGAGAACTTATCTATTTTCCAATACTCAGTTCTGTAGAACACACCCTCAAGCCTCCTCATGAATAATCCACTCTTTTGACTTCAGAGAGGACAGCTTATTTTCCTCCTAGAGAGATATTACTCACTATTTTTATGCCACATATCTCAGGAGCTTGAAACATTTAATTCTGCTTAATTTGCCAATTTCTATGCCTTTTGGAGATGGCAAATCTATTTCAGGTAAAGGTATTTTTCACCGCAGACATGCGGGGGCTTATGAAAGTAGTCACTGTTTTGACCAGACTACTTCCTTGGAATCAGGAAGCCGTGCTATGCACGAACCACACCGTTGTGATAGTCCGTTGAGACTGGACGCTTGTGTCGATTGTCCGTCTAATAGACGAAGGCCATTATAGGCGTACGAAGACACCACCTTTGGGAAGACATTAATCTGCAGCCATCGAGCTGATTTCTACAATTCAAGCAACGCACAGTATTATTTTAGGCTTAGTGAAGCCAGTGCGACGTTATAGTGGAAGTATAAATTTGATTGTGTGAATACTTCAATTTTTCACTAACCACGAGGACCGTCTGAAGGCAGACGAGGGTAACATTTTCCTATAAAGTGAAATATCAATTTGACGACAACGTCGTGTAGCCCAGTGTGTGCCAACGTACAATTGAATTATGATAAACCTAATTATTGCTTGTACGCGACAGTGATTGTCCAGATTCTTAGTGATTTCAACTTTGTAAAATCTGTGAGTGATTTACCACGTGCTGGTAAAGTAGAATCTGTGGCAGGTAAAGCAGAGCATTTGAATAACCTGCAAATATTAGAGCCAGTGAGCATTTTACCCTACTCGTTAATTAGAGTCAGTGTTTTTTTTTTGACAACGATGATTGCCATTATGCACCACGTGCTTACATTTCTGCGACTATACTGTGAGACCGTCATGAAGGAGTAATCTACTATGTGAGGGTAACACCATCGAAATACGCCAACACCATGGAATTGTCCAGCCGACACTACTACGTACAAACCAAGTACGGTTTGCTGACAGAGGACCACGAGGACAGGCTTAAATCCATAGCCTTACCCATTATAAAAATGCTGCTTAACCCCTTCCAATGGGAGTCCTGGAAGGTGATCTACCACATAAAGTAACCGTGAGTCATGTAAACCTTGTACGAAGTTTGTCCAGGTTGAAGTAGTAGTTATTGCATTATATTTTTGAGCCGAAACGTAACGACAGTTGACCACTGAGGTAGGATGTGTGTGTACTTTTCTTCTTTAGTACTGGGACAATATTTCAGTTAGACACCACAAGTCCGTGTATTTTACGGCCGGTGCGATTCTCATGTATTCCAGAGTATTTTATGTCAAGGTAAATTACATCTTCAGCTACAGGAGATGTAGACTTCTGTGAAAGTTAGGGGACACCCCAGAGTTAGGTCCCTTATTTAATTTGAGAGCTTATTCTCGTATTATTTTTCGGCCGACCGTTTCCGTAACGTTTTTGTACTGTTTATTTATCATGTTTGTGTGAATACACTTTACCACATGAAGTTCGAGGGGAACGAACCCGTATACAGTTAAGCTGAGGAGCTAACTAATCTCGTATCATTTTAAAACATCACATCAGAGGTGAGATGTTTAATTTTGTTGTGGAGAATGCTAAACCACACCTATCAAATCCTACATGTACATTGAACGAGTGACATATCTTCGGATATCAGTGCAGACAGAATGCACAAGTGTTATGTCTTAAAATGTCTACTCTTTGAACATTATTCTACATTATATATTTTTAAAGGGAAGGTAATTCCAGGAAACACTATTAGGGAGTGATGAAACATTGTTAGATAATCTGTAGAGCACTACAGGACTTTAATTCGTGCTCCTACAAGATTATAAAATGATCATTTTAAAAGCACTATTCTTTGCCATGCTACACGCTGCATGCGAAGCGGCCAGACTTGCTTGCGCCCAGCTGATAACTGGTTTACCGAGAAACAAAAGAGAGACGACTTTATTGACTTCTTTTTGTGTGCTACATTATGTCACAAGCCTAGGAATTTTGAAGGTCACAGGTATTAATAACCATGCGTTGAGAGCAGCTTTGGGAGCTGTCAACACCTGTTATTATTATGAGGTAATGGAACGCACGCTTATGCGAATTCCTTAAATATTTTAGCCGACGACTTTGATCGCCTGGCGCATTGTAGAAAGGTTTAAAATATCATGTTAATTGACCCAGCTTTGTATAAATTAGGCTAGCCAGTGTAATTGTTGTGTCCATGAACACATTATTCGGTATTTGGCAGAACGGAATGAATGTTCCCCTTACCCTTGGTTTATTCCGGCGTTCTAGAGCTATGCTAAGGCGACCGATGCACCGCGCGCAGTTGGTGTAAGACGCGATAACCTGTGTTATTGAATGACTTGTTGAAGTCAATGTATTTGAGTGAATCTCCAGTGAGATCATCTATTGCAGCCTACGACTGGTGTCTTTAATACAACTAACTAAACCACATTTAAACCTACAACCTAAATCAAGAGCATAATTATCTTAAACCAACGGATTAATTAATTATTATAAATAATTTACAGCTATAATTTTGCAACCATTTGCTTGTTGTTAGCGACACCGTGACTTTAATCCATTCCCATGGGGAAATGACATTAAATGAGCTGATACTACTTGCATCGACGACATTGGATTTCCGGGACCGATAGTCAGTAACTTGCGGCCCGCATGATCTAAAGCTTGTAAGACGCAATTGTAATTGCGCTTTACCAACGTAACTTACATGCGTGAGATGACGATTTACTACAAACAGTATGTCAATTCGCGAAGGTAGGCTAGCATAAGAGTGTTTACTTTATTCCCAAGTGTATTTATCCCATTGTTTCCTTACTAGACATAAGTGTTTTTTTGCAATGTTTTTTTTTTGATAGTTAGTGGTGAAACTATCATTAGCTTTGGTAATAGGCATTTGTTTACGACGCATCTCGTCGTAATACTTTCATTCACATAGGCATTAGATAAAATTTAAATGTTGACGTGGTACCATCCTAACCTAGGGATTGTACTTGCTAGCTGTTAAATGTAAATTCTGCCGAATCATTTATTTGTAAATTTGCTACGCGTTAATTATTCATGTACCACGCGCCTAGTTTGCTTTGCTATTCTTTCCATGTAACTAGGATTCCGCGGGGGTCATTAACGTCAAACTAGAGACGACTCATGATTTGTATTTAGATTAGCGGATTAGTTGATTTCGACCCTCGGAAATAGATAGGGGTCTTACTTGAATAAATTATTCACGAATCTAACTTAAGACTGGATCTCTTTTATTCTTAGCTTTGGTATTTTTCGGATGTATTTCTTTGGGCGTCTTTGACTGTTTCCGTGCCCAATGAACCAGATCCCCTGGATCAAGCCCCTCGTGCTGAGCAAGCCTACAAAGAAATACACCCGATCCTCAGGAGTTTAGGTTCGAAGGACGGGGTCTTTCGAAGTACCATCTTTTCGGCGGATGGTACCCGAAATACCTCCTCTAACGGGCTCAATATAGCCATCATCAATAAACGAGAGAGTCATTCTGTTTATTATTATAAAAATTACACAAAAAATGTCAATTCACCCGGTTTTACCCCACCGGTTGGGTAGAACCGGGTACACATGTTGAGTAAATGGAAAATTAGAAAACACACTTTTTTCTTCATTGTCTACCTTATAATGGTAAACGGAGATAACTAGTCTTATTTATCAACCAAATAGCGTACATATTAAAACATCGTTGTGAACAAAATTATTAATTATGGTAAAAAATTGTAGTTTTTTGTTCCCTTATGTAAAGACATTAAACAATCATTTTAGTTTGCACAAATCACAAACAAAGTCATCGTCCTCCTCATCCAAACCACTACGATCTTCGTGTGCTCATCCCCGGTATCCTGTGCATTGTATCCAACCTTCATTGTCTTTTGAATTAGAATAACAGTCACTGCAAAAAATGAAATTAGCAACACATTTTTTTTTTGTACAAAATAAAAACTTAAAAGTCTAGGGATACACATTGTTAAGTTGTATTTCAAATAATAACACTTATCTCTCTCTCATAGAGTGTGCACTCTCTTTTTTAAAAATCTATTTATTAGCTATTATTGTGGAGTGCTGAATAGATGGGTATATGATATCCAGATTCAAGAGGAATAGTTTAGGCTATGTAGCATTAGGCTACACCTCTCAGGTAACCTTAAAGATTGATATTTGTTCAGTAAGTCGGACGAACAAGCGCTCCCAAACAGCTTCAATAATACCTTAAGACTATTGTTGCCTGGCAATGCTGGCTGCATCACGTCGCCCTTATCAGTGGTCTGGTGCAGAATTGCGAGCTGCTTATAAATTGCAGTCACGGGGAGTAATTAGTGCAAAACGATTTCTTAGGCCCCTTAAAACAGTTATCATCATGACAATAGTATGTCTCTGTATAGGGGCGATGGTGTTGCAGTATACTGAGGTTACCAGCTGCAATTAGCGTTGGTGCTTTCCGATCCTTATCCTTGAGCGCTCCAGTTCTGTAGTAGTATTCATTATCATCCATAAAACAAATAAATCCGCCGGTCGAAGCCGGGCAGTACTGCTAGTAATTACATATAGGCCTAGTGCGTATTTATTAATGGAAAATAAATACGAATTACACAGCACGTTTTATTGCTAGCTTCCACAACAAAGTGGCTAGGCCATTAGTGAAGGATTCCTAGTATATAAAACATACTATTTGGTTTACGTGTCAGAATAGTTGGCTGTAATAGACTCTACCACGCATCAATATGTGGTGCTATAATATTTACATATAAATAATTTTCCACTGCAAAATACACACTATACTGTATACGCTTAATATTATAACCGCTGAGTAGGCTACTTATAAAATAATAAATATAAAAAAACAAGTAAAGAAAGCAACCCCGCTAGGATTTGAACCCCAGCCTTACGGGCGACAGTCTAGCTTGCACACTGGCCCTTCGGCTAACTCAGAACGTTCGATGAGGAATCAATAGCCTTACTAGCCTATACCAGGCAAGCATGTAATATCATGGAATGGACGATTTCTTCAGCGTATTATGCCTTTATTATCAACCATTCCATACTAAATTTATATTATTTCGTTCAGTGCATTCCATTACATAATTTCAAGCTACTTAAATATGGACCAAGCAGAAAAACAATAGCCGACATCATGACGTGTGAGCTCCGTGCTTGGCACGGCACGGCCGCTCTGCGTGAGCGCTCTAGTCACAGTTATACAGTATAATATTCTGATATAAAATTATTAATATCCAGCGGGTCACTTCCTTCAGGAAACCACCCTCTGTTCAATAAGCGGAACTGGTGAAGCCGAGCCTTGTTGGATCATAAGTTGGGGATTAGCCATTATGATTGCATGGCTAATACGGCCGCCATCTTGATATTGTTTCGTTGATGACCTTGTAGTTTGGGCAACAGATGCTTCCCACATGAAGGTATATTTAGATTTAGTAGAGATCGGCGTATTAGTTTAGTCGTAATTTGGTTTTAGCTTTGAACATTTGGGTGGCCGCCATTTCGTTTTTGTTCAGATGGCGGCGATACAAAACATGACACTGAGGAGTCCTCTGTACCAAAATTGGTTCAATTCAGTTCCGTCGCGTTTGAATTGATAGTGAGGGATTGACATACACACATACACGGCCACCATATTAACATTATTTAGCTGATGACCTTTTAGTTTGGACAACAGACGCTACCCTCATAGAGGTACATTTTTCCAAAATTTGGTGGAGTTCAGGTGGTTAGTTTAGTCATAATTTAATTTAAGCTTTGAACATTTGGGTGGTCCCCATTTCGCTTTTGTTAAGATGGCGGCGATATAAAACATGACACTGAGGTGCACTTTGTACAAAATATGGTTCAATTCGGTTTCATCATGTTTAAATTCATTAGGGGGGGGGGGGAGGGGGTGAGACTGACATAGACAGACACACGAACTTCTGACCACTGTAGATTTCGAAAGTCTACTTTCATTTTTTTGCAAAAATAGAAAATAGGTTATAAACGTTATACAGTATTTAGAAAGAAATCATGGATTTCGCATTTTGTCGCTTTTGCAAAACACATTAAAAAGTGGTTTACAGATCGTGAAAAGTGAAAATACAAGAACACAGGCCATTATGAGCATTCAGCGCTTTATCGCATTAGCGAAAAAACACACACCTAATGTCTATTCGCCGAGTCGAGATAGTGGAAGTAAACGCAGCTGTACACGTGACTGCAGGGCTGCCTGCAAGGGGTGCATAGAGCTGAGCCTGTTGAACGTACGCCAACTTCAGTGCTGTGAAAGTTACAGCCTACATGCTACAGCGAGGTTTATTTATTGTTCGTTTATGTATTTAATTAATTAATTAATTAATTAATTAATTAATTCGTTCCTAACTGCTTATGACAGGTGTTCGCATTTGCGAATAATTAATTTGTTCATTTTGCAAGTTTTGTGCAAGTGTCAAAGTCAGACACAAATTTATCTTTCATAACCTAATCTTGTCATCACGTGTACGTGACATTTCATTTTTTGTAAAACGCTTCCATGTTAAATCAAATATGTCGTAAAATGTTTTACTTACTTGTTAGTTCATAAGCCCAGTTCACTTCTCAGAAAATTTTCTAAGTGTTCTAGTATGTACTTCGTTGTTCTGCACGCATTGAGACCTCGTGGTCTTAAAATCTCCATTAGCTACGCGCTCATTGGCCAGCCACCGCGCATCAGCTACGCTTCAGCCAATCAACGCACGTCTTTTCCATTCGTGGCCCGGCTTCTCCAATCTCGTGCCATGGACGTTTCTGGAACGTCAGCTGCTTGGCTATTTAAGCGACCTGCTGGGCTGAGTTGGATAACATTAACATTAGATTAGATTCTTATTTACATTCTAGGACGACCAACTAGGCAGTTGCTAGCTGGAATTAACTAGTTTTAGATGTTATCTTAGATTAGATTAGACTAGGCTAGAAAAAATTTAACGACACAGCCAGGCTTAAAATAAGACAAGGGACACACATCTCACCACACTGACCGGGTGCCATCCACCTACACCTCTGTATATATTTACATATCCCTGCCTGTGCCATTTGTTTGTTCCAGCAGCAGCTAAGGGGAGCACGCCGCTCCCGGCAGACCGCCGGGACCAGGATGAGAGCGAGCGCCCCTGTATTTGCAGGCAGGTACCCTCTCCGGATCGGAGAACTGTTACAGGCAGGGGGTGTCAACCAGATAGGGATTATTTGGTACCATCGGTGTAGTAGCGCGGCCAGACGTAAGGAGCGGATTAAGCGCTGTATATCGTCTTGCCAACATATGCATGATACACGTTTTAATTGAATTGCAAATATATCCCTATATTTAGTCAATAAATATACACATAATTCCTAATTGACATTTCCTTGCAATTATCTTGCTCACCGACGATAATTACGTCACTTATCATTAAATAAACATTATTTCTACTGGGTTGGCGGCATTGACCAACATGGATGCTCTGTTTATGTCGTATTTGATGTAAACAATATTGGCCGTATATTAATATTTTATAATAAGCTAATGTTGTGTTCTTTCTCATCTTTCTTTCATCAAATCGTCTTCTTGGTAATGAGAAGTGAACAGTTCTTCTTCTGATACGCCAAGTAAGTACGCTTATTTTAAGAGTTTAAGTGAAAACTTGTTTCGGTAGTGCCTGTGAAAAATATATCGTACCGGTAGCCTAGTTTTGAATTGATATTAGACGCAGTGTACAGGTGATATTCTACTTGATATATTAATTAACTTTCACTATTATTTATTCCACAGGTAGGCCTACCAAATTCTGTGAACAAACAAATCGTAAATTGCTGTTCTCGAAATAGCAGATGAATGTGGCAATTTGGCCTACTCTCCTGAGAAATGACCCAGGTAAGAGTCTATGTTACCGTAATGTTTTCAACTTGATACATCTTGCAGAGATACATACAGTATCATGAGCCTATTGCATATGTGTACTCAAGTTCTTGAGGAGATCAGTTCTTGCACAGCCATTCCAAAGTAATGGAGGTTACAAGCGTACAACTATATTGTTTAAAAAATTAATGTTAAAAATTATATATTCTGAAACCAAATATGTTGCAAGTATAAGTTTTGTTTTTATTAAGGTTCAAGCATAAATCAATTTCCATTCATCAAGTAACATCCAAAATATCACCTTTAAAAGAGGGTAACGGAGGTTACTCATACATATGGCTAAGTCGTGACTTCTTAACTATTTCTTAAATTTTCTGTGAATAATAATGGTAAAAAAAATATTTTAAATTAATCAAATTCTTAAAAAGTTGGGCTATTTATTTGCAGTACTCCCATGAAAAATAATGTATGGAAATTAATATTAACTATTTTACAAAAAGTAATGGAGGTTACAGCCTGAGTAACGGAAGTTACATGTGCATTTCACGATGTGGTTTCTGGCTGTTTATGGCTCAGATTAGAGTAATTTTTAATAAAGTGTAATAGGAAATGAAATTGCTAGGATCATAAAGAAATGCAATTTAGTTTTGATGGAAGAAACATATATTTAATAGTTTTAAACAATTAGCCTAATTACTACTAGGCTACCTTACAGTATCTTGTCTTTAATGTTGAAAATAATACTGAAAATTATATTATTTGAGAGAAAACTATTACAATATCTTAATAAAGAAATTTCAAATAGTTTTAAGAAATAAAACATGTTGAAAGTAAACAGTTAGCCTATCTATCAATAGTCCCAATGGTACGATGCAATGTCTGACCCAGAAATCGTTAAGCCTCCCACACATCTCCGATAGACTCATGAAAAACATACTGGACACGATTAAGACCACTTATCTTTACTTCTGGAGTTTTCAATATTGTTTTGATTTGTTCAAACTGAATAAATTTAATGTCATTTTCATCCGTTCGAAATACTTTCTTGAAACTGTCGCACGTTCTCATGAACATTACTTGAACCTCCCCTTCTTCTTCACAGACACAACTTTGGCAAACAGCCACATAATTATAGACATTATTTTTTACTTGACCTTTTATTTCCACAAGAACATAGGTACCACACGTGATGTTTTTTGCCGTAAGTTCATATCTGTTTGGTTGAACTGATGATGATGTACCTGGTTCAGCTTTGGTCTCCTCCTCACTGTCTGATGGAAATACATCAGCATATTTAATCCTTTGATGTTGACTCTCCTGTAAGTATTCTCCTTCTTGTTCTGTGTCGGTATCTGAGTCTAAAACCTTAATTTTCTTTAGTTTAGACTTTGCTGTGATACCAGCAAGAACATGGCTGTCATCATGCTTCTCAATATAATGCAGTGAATTGAGACCAATTACTTTTTCCTTCTTGCTCTTCTGTTTTAGCTTGTACTGTACTTTTCTTGCTTTTTTCCATCGAGTGTTAAGCAGGTCTTCATTTTGTTTGATGTCTTCTTTTGGAACAAAGAAAACGTGGGTTTTCTTGCAGGTCATTGTGGCAAGTTCATAATACTCTTTCGCAGAATTAATATTGAGGTTTTCCGCTTTAATCTTGTGCCAAAGTAGATTCTTAACTACGGCTCCGACGCCATCTACAGCACCTTTGCCATGAGATGCAGCAAAAGTTGTCCATTCGACGAACTGACAGTTGAGATCGTCCTCTAGTTTGCAAAGGTTTGAGACTGTATACTTGCTCCGAAATTGACTTGCAGCATTGTCTGAGAATATAATTAGATGGTCAACTTGTGGAAATTCTTCTTTAATGAAATTGCCTATGAGTTTCAAAAATGTCCACACTGCATATTTACTATGGTCTAGGTTGTCACTAATTATTACAAGCGATTCAGTTTTACTTGTGGACCATATAACACAAGTAAAAACAGTGACATGGCGTTCTCTCCAATGCTCACTTTGTATTTGATTCTGTGCGGTCAAAGAAGCGTTTTCCGCAAAATCAACTTGGAGGCCATGGTCAAATACAAGGTATTCTCTGCATCCCATGTGCTCTGTTCAGTATATAAAACTGGTGAAATCTCGACAGATATTTATGAATATTTATGTTCGAACATAAAATAGTTATAATTATCGTCGAACATAAACAGTCGTATGCAACTCGTCTATAATTGTAATTAAGACACTCGTTTGGAAATTATAAAAATTGTGTCTTAATTATTGTCATTATAGGCTCGTTGCATAATGTACTATTAAGTTACAAGGTGCACATATAATAAGCCACTACAACAGAGATCTGAGTGAAATCACATGAAATTTTATTAACTAATAGGTGCAGGCTAGAACTATTACCACTGTGTTGTATTGTTTCTTCCAGTATCACAGTAAACAATTTGTTTTAAAGGACTCTTCACCTTGTATTATGTTATATCGTGGGATAGATAGATACAAGATAAATATAATTCATTTATTATATGCCAATTTAATGGTTGACATACCTATTGGTAGTATTTTATTCCTACACGTTACTTACAATATTTTTCAACACGTAGGATGCTAATGTCTAAGCCAGTCACAGCTCGTGCTCAGTAGCGGCTGGTGTAGAAAATTAGTTGTGTGTAGAGATGGGCAGCAGTCGACTGAAAACAGTCGAATTAGTCGATAGTTAAAACAACTGCTTTTAAAAAACAGTCGAATGAATTCAACGACTACTCACCGTATCATAAACAAGTCGTTTGCAAACGACTGATCTCAAAACAATCGTTGGAAATCATTGGAATGAAACAAGTCGTTGGCAAACGACTAATTCCAAGCGAATGGAATCATTCGAATTGAAGGAGTCGTTGTAAACGACTGATCCCAAAGCAATCGTTGGAAATCATTGGAATGAAACAAGTCGTTGGCAAACGACTAATTCCAAGCGAATGGAATCATTCGAATTTAAGTAGTCGTTCTAATCAAACGACTTCTTCAGGATAACTTCATGCTACAATTCATTGTGCTGTATGTTTATTGTAGAGCTTTAATTAATAAGTTAAGTATACCTGTAGGTGCCTATAGTTTTATACAGTTCGTTGATTCTTTCAATGAAATAGCCTAAATCCAGTTGTCGAAGTTATTGGAAATGTTAAGCATTCAATATTTAGGTTATGCTTGAACTCCCGGTTTTCTGGCCCATCATCCCAGGCAAGCCTCCCAGTCAGATGGATCATTTGGCTGTAATTTTGAATTAGAGTAAGGTTGTAGTATGCGTGGTCAGATTTAGACAATAGCCTACTCCATGAAGGGGTCATGGCTACGCCTTCTATGTTTGTTTATTGAATAGAGTAATGGAAATGAGGGATGTATACTGATTTTAAGATTTGTGGAATGAGTTTATGAATTTTTAATAGAATTTAATAAAGTCTCAGTAAAGTTGAAGGAGACATGATCGTGTTTAGACAATAGCCTACTCCATGAAGGGGTCATGACTATGCTTTCTATGTCTGTTTAAGGTGTAGTGTGGCTGAAATGAGGGAGGTTTACTGATTTTGGTGTTTGTGGAGTAGTCTTTTCGTTTATAATTTAGATTTTGTGAAGCTCGTTGCGGAGTTGTTTTATGGATTTTATTGCTCTGCAAATGAAGTGTATTAGGGGGTTCTGGGTTTGGTTTAGCTGTAGTTTACAGGGTTATGGCTGAGAGTTGTTGTAGCAGGCCTAACAACTGTGTCAGAGCAGTGGCGTGCTGTGTGGGAGGGGGGGTTAGTGGCAAAGACATGAGGGCAGGGATGGAAGAGTTTATGTGTTTCCTCACAGTTGGCGCACTTAGGCTTATCTCGAGGTACCGTACAGATAGAGTGGTGATGGAAATCTCCAGCGGGTACTGTGAGGACAGCTTGACGGCTGTAGGTGCCTATAGTTTTATACAGTTTCTTGTTCGTAGATTCTTTCAATGAAATAGCCTACGTCCAGTTGTCCAAATATATATGTATGTCATTTCATTGGAACTCCTTAACACAGTCTATACACTTTTAATGAGAATTGGGTGCATTCTTGAATTATTACACAACTTGAACATGGGCTTACCAATTATGGCTTAGAGTTCTATTTATTTTATGATTGAATTTCATTCATTTATTCTACCGCGTGATAAATGAATTACAAGAAAATTATTATGAAATTCTCCCCATAGCGTGATGGTAATGATCGATGCAAACATAGAATAGATTTTCCAGGAAAATTAAATCAGAAAATATTTTATATTGGGATCCAATATTAATAGCATTTTAGCAAGTCGGAGGGTGTGTACGCTCAAATTGATTCTGGTTGTCAATTGGTTTGTAGAGATGGGCATCAGCAGTCGACTGACAAAAGTTAAAACCATCGACTTGTTTGACTGCTTTTAGAAAACAGTCGAATGAATTCAACGACTACTCACCGTAACATAAACAAGTCGTTTGCAAACGACTGAACTGATCCCAATTGTTTTAACATGCTCTGAGCGTTGGCATAGTTTTACGTTCTGGTCATAAATTGTTTGTATTCACATGGTTGCCAACATCTCCACTGAAAGTTCGCTCTCGTTACTGTTCTAAAGTGCTCTATTGTCGTGTTTCGTGTGTATTTATTCTAGGCTGTCGTGAAACAAGTAGGGTAGTCGTATTCATTCATTCCTATTCATGAGCTTAAATGGCACTCTGTCAAACGCATACATGTGTCAGAATCCAACACAACACAAAATAACATAATGACTTGATTTTGTCTGCTGTTAATTCATTTTATGGGCTTGGGACATCTTGGTCATCAGCCCCATGCAGTTGGGTGTGGGTAGAATTGCTCCGATAATGTGATGACTGTAGTAGTGTGTGTAGCTTTATAAGGGACAGGCTTGGGGAGGTGCCCCAGGAGTTGAAATAAGGTACTACCGGATTTCCATCAGGAAAGGAATAAAATAAAATAATGTTGAGGCCCACAGGAGAGATCTGCAGAATATCTTGGCTGAGTGGACAGGGAATTTGTAACTGTTCCTGTTGGTATTTCAATTTCATTTTAGTACATATTATTAAAAATTCTTAAAAATAAATGTCCCTAACTATGGCTGCCACCTTTCCAGTCCTCATCTGAATTACAGAAAGTATAGCCTACACACTACTACAGATACCACAATAACAGAGATTATCATATAAATCCTATACACTTCCAAATATATGGGGCTAAATGAATATGTTATCAAAAGCCCTAAAATTAATATCAAAAACACAATGATTCTACAATAAGAGATTCTTTTAAAATATAGTTATAGTAGGTGCAAACATACACATAACAGCAAATTCAAGTTCTCCATTTCAAGCATTACACATTTATTAAGTTAACTGTTTCAACATACAAACTTGCATGTGTTGTAGGAATTTGCGGTTCATCGGTGTCAGCCATGGCGTCAAGGAGGTAATAGGTCCATTATCATGTGCTGTAGCCTACCGTTATACCTTGGCAAGAAAGAAGAACATGCCTCAACACATACTTTTAAAAGGACCAGATTTGATTACTGTATTTTTGCTAAGTTTGATTTTGTCTCTCTCTGTTATTTTTTCTTCGTGACAAACTTTTTAAATAAAACGATGATTTCTAGCAGTATTGAGTGTGTTTCTTGTTTTTCATTGAAAGTCCTATTTCTCCTTTCCCCTTCACAGCATGTCATAGAATTTACTGTATTAGTGTGCCATGAAATTTGTTTATGTACATGTACTTACTGTATTTCACCCTTCAAAATTGGTGGACTGGATATATTTTAAAGGGAATATCAAATGAACTACTGTATATACATTTTGTGATATCCAATTATTTTTCTGAAACTAATGAATTACACTAACAATTTTAGTGTGATGAGGATCAGGTTACACCACCTATTTCCTTAGTATTCTCTCTTAAAATTTTCCTGTAATTGCGAACAGCATCAAGCATTTTAAGATATGAATATTCTCCCTTCCCAGTACTTTTACTTTCTAGTTTTATCTCGGAACTAATCGGTTATAATTGGGCCTACAGTGGTTAATTGGAAGGGACCATTTTTTTAAAATTGAGTAATAATATGCTGCAGACCTTATAGTAGCCTAATTCCTGTCAATGCAATATGCTCCAATTGCAACTGAAAGAAATGTAAACATGTAAATTATTGATGAGGTCATGTCCTAAATGCTGTGATTGCTCATTTCAGAGTTCCGGAATTCACAATTTCCCACTTTGGTATTATAAAAAAAAACTGTTATTGCTATTTTGAATGTGATTTATCTCGTGTAGATCATATTATTATCTCCACACTTAAAAACGTGTGCTATAAGTATTGGGAAGATTGTGATTTTCGGAACATTGAGGTGGGCAGAGCAGTTAGGACGAGAATATTTAGCGGAACGAGGGGAAGGGGTGGGGTAGGCTACCCGCACGGCCGTGCTCAACTAGTACCGCGGTCATACACCAGACAGCGCTGAAGTCTTAGGTGCCAAGAATTAGCATGGCTGTCGGCTATCTGTAGTAGTAGGTAATCTGTGGTTACAGGACGCATGGGCTAGTGGATAGTGCTGCCTTCGGGTGTGGCGATCCGCTACCCATGCGACCGCGCGCTAGCCCCAGCAGTAACAGTAGACCAGATCCCCATATGACAATAAGGCAAGCAAAGGACGCTGCGTTGCGCTGCGCGTGCGTGCATGACACAACTCGACTACTAACAACAACCCAACCAATCCTTCCGCATCCTTGCATGTGGCTATCTCCCATTCGCCAGGTTTTACCTGTAGGCAATCTTTCTTTCTGCCTATGGGTTTTTTCCCTGGCCCTTCGCTCAACCTAAACCCACTTATGTATCCCAATCCAAATGATGATGCCTGGTAGAGTACTTGGTACTGGGACAGGCAGAAAGGCTCGCACGGCTCATCAAACCCCCCTCTGTTTCTCCTACTATCGTAGTTATTAACAGCATGTCGGAGGCAGCAGTAGTAAAGGACGGCTGTCACGCGGGGGGTGCGGGCTTTAACTTTTCGCCCCCCCCCCCCCCCCCCCCTCCCGAAGAAAAAAAAAAAGACCCCTTCGTGATTACTGCAAACTTCAGCACGACAACTAGTCGGTCACCATTGGCAAAACTTGGCTGCACCTGTGACATGCCGTCCAGGAATTAATACTTCAGTGACAACGCGTCATTCGACAAGACAACATGTCTTAGCGTGATTTCTTTGACAGCCAAGGAGCTGACCACCAGTCTTGCAAAACCGGACTTAAAACTTCAACTTTGTCTACATATCATCTTTAATTTCCGCATTTTTCTTAGTGATCAAACCTCGATCACCAGTCACGTGTTTCTACGACATATTAGTGCAACAAACATTTACAGATGTGGACTCTACATCTTTTAGTGTTCTACATCTTTTAGTGTTAAGGAAAACCATTCCTATACAATCTATCTACAAAGTGAATACATTATCACTTAAGTCTTCATCTTCGCATGGCTTATTATAAAGCTCTGCTTTTATGTGAAAGCTATTCAAAGTGACAGAACTATATCATCATTACTGCTCACGCAACTGCTCTACAAGACAGTTATTTTCTTCAAGCATAAAGTTAAGTAATCTGTTGCCTATACATAACCTGTGTTTTGAAAAGTGTAATCTACTGTTCTACTTTATAATGTTACTTCTTTCTGAGGAAAGATTTATACCAGCTTACTTTAGAAGTTTTCTCAATTTTAATATATCTGCTTGCCTTTCCCATTTTTCCTAGGAGGTATAACGTATCTACTTGCTTTAGCAATTTTCCATTTGGGAAAAGTCTCATTAACTTTCATGCATACCTTCGTCTGCCATTGCACTTTTTTTGTGTAACATTTCATGGTTTGCTTCTGTGCATTATGGCAACTAATATCATTCTTTCTTTTCATAAGTTACTGCAGGATTCAGCCCCTGTCAGCCACTAGCCCCTTCTATAGGCTATGTTTTTCCTTTCTTGTTAAAACTAAACTTACCTATAACGAATGTTCGAAGATAAATTAATTTATTTTTTGTTAGTAAAGAAAACCCTTCAAAGCATTAAGAACAATATTAGTCATGCTAACCTATTTAATGATGTATTTTTGAAATGCTATTAGAAGAATATATATACAGTGTGGTCCACCAGCCCCTTATTTTTTGGAGGAAGGCAACCCAACTAACGCGTATATCATAGTCGTCCTAAAACATTAGTACTTGCTCCTTTACGGCCTAGTACAACTTTACGGTTGAGTTCATGCTCGCGAATATAGTTGAAATCATTGGCAGCAGAGTTATTTCAATGCCATCAACTATAACGAATGTGTAAATCGACACATCCGAACAACACTGCCTTACGAAGTACATGAAGTGTCTATGAGGACTACAAATGGACTCAATACGTGACAGTAACCCACCACGGCTTACGGTAGCTAAGATGGTTAAATCGTGCTTCTCTGCTGTAACGTCAGCCATGCTGCAATGTAGCAGGTTCGATCCCAAGGCATATAAGTTGTGTTTTTTTTTTCGTTTGATGCCGTTTACAGTAGCAGTACTAGGGACACATATCTACCTGTTCCAATGAATGAATTTTATTTGGTCCTGAAAAGGACCGTTTTTATTCGATGCTACGTAGGCAGGTTAGACGATGACAATGTTCTGTAGGAAGAAAAGGAAAAAAGCTTGTAGTTTAGCGTGACCGTTAATCTCGCGATCATAAACCACGGGATCTCCATTTTACGTGAATTCGAACCACATGACATAGCGTTGGTGAGAGGCAAAGAGCTTGACCTCTGCGCCACCACACACCCCTGTAGGAATAAAGGAAGGTACTCTGCATATTCAGTGTAGCAAGTGTTCGAAATGTTGACCACCTTGGTTGATGCAGATTTCAGCACGACGTATTACAGACAGTCTTGCACGCTGTAACATCTGAGGTGTAACAGCTTGGCATGCCTCGGTGATTAGTTGCCGAAGGTGGTCAGGATCTTCAGGCTCCTGTGCATATACCACCTGCTTTAAGTGACCCCACAGGAAGAAGTCAAGTGGCGTAAGATCGGGTGATCTGGCAAGGCCAGTGAACGGGTCCTCCTCTTCCTATCCATTTATTTGGATATGCACCATGAAGATGGTTCCTGACGACTAATGATCCGTGAGGTGGGGCCCCATCCTGTTGCCACCACATTCGCAATCGTTCGCGCAGTGGCACGTTTTCCAGCAACTGTGGGAGTTCATTTTGCAGAAAATGAAGGTAGCGTGCTCCCGTAAGATGGCCGTCGTAGAAATATGGTCCGATTAGATTGTCACCCAAGATCCCACACCATACATTTACACCCCACTGCACTTGGAAAGCGCCTAGTCTTACCCAATGGGAATTCTCCACGCTCCAATAGTGCATGTTATGCCGGTTGACGGTGCCATTGTTGTGAAATCGTGATTCGTCTGAAAAGAGAACATTTGACAAAAAGGCTGCATTATTGGTCATACTGCGTAACGTTTATTGACAAAATGTTACTCTAGCATCGAAATAACGTTCGTGGAGCTGCTGGTGTAACTGAAAATGATATGGGTGAAATGTATTGTTATGCAATATTCGGATGAGAGATGACCGGCTGATGTTGGTCTGTTGTGCAAGTGTCTGTGTACTAATATGAGGATTATTAAGGACAGTGCCCAAACCAGCTTCTTCATTTGGACCAGATGATATAAGAGCATCTCTAACAGGAGATACCCTTCCAAGTGTCCCAGTTGACCGCGCTCTTCGTTCAAGATTGCGAAACGAATTGGCAGTCGGTAGTCTTCTGTCACGATAGCGCTCGTGATACAGGCGTTGAGACTGCAATGCGTTCTTCCTTGTTTCTCCATAAATGTGCATCATATCAACGTACTCGTCACTGGAATACATCGTGGGTGAATGCGTGCTGTGATGTGACCTAGTACAAGTAGGTGTGTATTAGAGCCGGAAAAATTAGTTCCAGTTCCGTTTGATATCGTAAGCTGCCATATGGCCAGTATCGTCCCCCACCAAGTGTACTCAAGGTCAGGTCACTCCGCTAAGGGAGTCTTGATAATACTGGAACTACTTTTATGTTCGACGATGTCGAAATGTAATTATTATACGTCAGAAAACCGTATCATAATGAGACTCCTCATACAGTTTCTCCCACCAATCAGAGCTCAAGAAACAGTTGTTTGACCAATTAGGTGAGGATATCATCGCACCTGCACTGAGTTCCAAGGCCTTGTAATTTAAATTTCACTGCCTGGCCTAGTGTCATAGTGGGGTGTCGAGGAGGCCATGATTGAATACAAGGTATTCTCTGCGTCACATGCGCTCTGTTCAGTACATAAAACTGACGAAATCTCGACAGATATTTATGAATATTTATGTTCGAACATAAAATAGTTATAATAATTATCGTCGAACATAAACAGTCGTATGCAACTCGCCTATAATGGTAATTAAGACACTCGTATGGAAATTATAAAACTCGCTTTCGCTCGTTTTATAAACATACTCGTGTCTCAATTATTGCCATTATAGGCTCGTTGCATAATGCACTATTATGTTCGACCATGCCGAAATATAAATATGATATGCTAGAAAACTGCATCATAAAGAGGCTCATTATAGTTCAAGTTTCATTATGATAGAGGTTCTCCAAAAATCAGAGCTCAAGATATTCATTACGGCACAGCTGTTTGACCAATTAGGTAAGGATCGCATCGCACATGCACTGACTTCCAAGACCTCCTATTTTAAATTTCACTGCCTGGGAAGTGTCATAGTGGCGTATTCGAGGAGGCCATGAAAGAATACAAGCGTCCAATGCGCACTGTTCAGTAACGAAACTCGACAGTTATTTATGAATATTTAATTTCCTGCTGAATTAACTCTCAGGTAGGATTATTTTTGTGCAAACAAAATAACGTGTGTTGGCATGCTTGTGGAATTGATTATCAAATCTTTATCGTCTACTCGAGGCCAACTTAAATCATCTAGGAAGTGGTTTCCCGTGGCATCCCACTTCTCACTTTCTATCCTTGTGGTGTATTCTGCACCACCTGTAGTGTAAGCAACAGTGGCCGAAAGGGTAACGCGTTGGACTGCGGATTGAAGGATTCGGGGTTCGATACTAAGTAGAGGGGGAAGATTTATAATTTGTTTTCGGTACGTTTTATCGTCTGTGTCGACAACTTTACCAATGTCTTACGACAGAAATGATACAAGAGGTCACAGTTAACTATTGAGGATGGGGCACTAGTAATATAGCGAGCAGATGCATTTACAGGTTGGATTCCATGAACGTTACGTAGTGTTTGAATTCGGTATTACACGAAACATCTCAATATGTACACGTCAAATAGAGTTTTCTTCTTCTTGCTGGAATTTAATGACAAAATATATTATTTTAGTCGGTTTACCCTCCAGGGTTAGCTTTTCCCTCGGACTCACTGAGGGATCGCACCTTTACCGCCTCCAGGGCAGAGTCCTGGAGCTTGAAACATAGGACGGGAATACAACTGGGGAGGTGGGACGAGCCCCTCGACCAGGCAACCTCGCCTGTAAAGCGAACAGGGGCCTTATGAGGGATGGGGAAATTGGGAGGGATAGACAAGGAGGAGGGAAGGAGGCGGCCGTGGCCATACGTTAGGTAGCATCCCGGCATTTGCCTGGAGACGAAGTGGGAAACCACGGAAAACCACTTCGAGGATGGCTGAAGGGGAAATCGAACCCTCTATACTCATTTGGACCACCCGTGGCTGAGTAGACCCCAACAAAATAATACCACGGGAAATTTTAAGGAATATGTATACTTCGATGCTAGCACTGGCGATCAGAATCTTGTTTCATTCGAGGGGCTAGAACATCGCGGTCATTTAGCCCCGTGTACTTGGGTGTGTGTAGAATTCCTCTGATAACCTGTCTATAGCGGTGTCTGTATAATGTACTTATTAGCAATAAAGGTGAGGATGGGGAAGGAGGCGGCCGGGGCCTTAAGTTAGAAACCGTCCCGGCAATAGCCTGGAGCAGAAGTGGGAAACCACAGAGAACCACTTCCAGGGTGGCTGAGGTGGGAATCGAACCCACCTCTTCTCAGATTTGCTTCACGAAACGAGTGTATCCAATTTCAGCCCTCAGACCAGTATTGAATTTCTTGGCAGAACTGGGAATCGAACCTGGACCTCCAGAGCGACACGTCGATATGTTATGTTAATATCCATGACAGTTTTTTAATTTTCTGCCATTACAGGTCACGTGGCAAAAGCTCTATCAATTCGGTCGTATTCTCTTTACAAATCAGCAAAATTCAACATACTCTTCACAAAAATACATCGTAAGGGAATGAATGTGGCTATGTAGTTACTGATATCGCGCCAGGAGTTGGCAGTCGGGTTTGAACTGCAGAGGTCTTCCCGCTCACTGCGTATCGCGCATTCCAAAAACATTCAGTTGGACAATACTTGCTTCACTCACTCAGCACATTCCTTCTTTCACTGACTAAGTGTCGCCTGCTGCAATGACAACCATTGGCATGCGGGAAGCTGATATATTTAAGTTAGGAATAGACGGACCGCGCATGCGTACTGCAAGACCCCTCGCACTCCGTCGCAGCGTGTTCAACTGCCATCTCCTGCCGCGATGACAGTACATCCCTACAAAAATGGAGCGTGGGCTTTCATTCAAAAAAAGTATGCCTACCACTGGATTCGATGCACTATTCTACCCAATCTCGCCCACCGTCTACGGCCGTGCTTTAACCGAATCAGCCACCAATGCATGGTAGACAGCACGCGCTGCACTTGCAGTTGTTACTGTAGCCGTCCCACCTCAAACGTTGAAGTCCATCTCAAAGTCTTCAAACACGGTTTATGGTGTTGATGTAACTTTCTACTATTACAGATCACGTGGCGTAAGTTATTAATTCGATCGTATTACGTGTATGTGTGTTATTTCAAGGAGCAATACGTCATATGTTAGTAGAATGGGCCATAGTATTTGGCGGGGAAAAGTTTAAGGTCGGTTTTTCTTTGCTAGAAATTACATTGCTGTCACACAGTCAGAGGGCAGAGCAATATTGTCCATCGGGAAAAATGCAGTGTTAGCTGGGTTTCATAAAACTAAATAATAAGGGGCGGGTGGACCACACTGTATATATGTCAAAGCTACCTGCTCTCTCTACTTCTTCTTGTTTCATATATGCAAATATCTATCCCATGTTTCTTAAAGCTCAATATGTACTCGATTCTGAATTCACTCAGAATCCGTCTGAAAATGGAGACTATTAATTGGTCTATCCAATGGTTAGTGATAGTTACTCACACCATGTCTTTTGGTGCAGAAACCCATGGGACTAGTTCTGTTTCAATTTAACTTAACTTATTTCTTGGAGAGCACGTTGCTTCATGATAAACTTTATCTAATACTGTGTCTGACTTTTCACTGCGATAACGGATTCCATCAAGGTGGAACAGGTGTGGGATTCTGACGAGCTGCCGCAGCCCCCTCCTGCTGTCAAGCCTGATGTTTCTTCACTGCCAGCAACTTCACTAGAAGTACGGGTGAGTGATACTCCAGTTTCAACCATGTCCACCACTGAAAAGTTATTAGGCAGTCGTGCCATCCTCAAAAAGCAATTAGCTAGATTTCGCTCCTTTTTGACTGACAAAAGTCTGGATGACCATTCATTAAGCATTTTGGTCGAAAGATTCAAATTATTCCAAAATGACTTTAAATCATATTCCTCTTTCAAAACTGAACTTGAGCGTCTCGACTGAAATCACGAGCGAGATCGAAGTGAGGTGGAGGAAAGCTATTTCGAAGGCTTCGCCGAAGCTGAAAACTTAATTAAAACTTTAACTAAACAACAAAGGGTCCAACCTGTCGTTAATCCCAAACCCATCCTACCTAGGATTTCCCTGCCAAACTTTTCTGGCAGCGAAAAGGAATGGGATTCCTTCGAGGAATTGTTTGTTTCCCTAGTCCACAGCGACTCTTCCATACCTAACATTCAGAAATTTCACTATTTGAAATCTGTACTACAAGGTCCCTCACTTAAGTTAATAGAGACACTCCCTCTCACTGCTGAAAACTATTCTGTCTCTTTCAATTTGCTGCAACAAAGATACGGTAACCATAGGCTTCGTATCCATAGGCACATTACTGCCCTATTTAACCTTCCTTCTTGCCGGCCAGACAATCTTTCTTCTCTACGCCATTTAGGAGATACTGTCGAGCTTCATGTACGTGCACTCGAGCACTTGAAGCAGCCCGTCGAACATTGGGATTTATTTCTGATATATCTCCCAACTTCCAGGTTCGACTTACAAATTTTAAAAGCATGGGAAGCAGATTTAATCGATCAACCTGATCCTACATTTCAAACTTTGGTTACATTCTTAAAAAACCGTTGTCAGGTACTTTCCGCTGTTGCTCAGCAAGCCGAGCTCCCTAGCTCGAGCAAAGGTGCAATCAGTAAGACTTTTCCTAACAAGAAATCTCTCCGCTTTTAGGCGTTTTCTGTTCAAAATACTTCGCAAACCTGCTTTCTTTGCAATAACTTGTATCCTTTATATGCTTGCTCTTTCTTCAAATCTATGTCAGTCGATGATCGTAGAAAAGCTGTTGCCGAACACAAATGTTGTTTCAATTGTCTGTCTGACAAACATGCAGTATCAAGCTGCTCCTCTAAAGGTGTCTGCATACATTGTAAGCTGCGTCACCACTCCTCGTTGCATCGGTTTGTAAACCCTAAATTCAAGCATCCTCAAAACAAACCTTTAGAAAGTGTTGTTTCTTCAACCTCTTCAACCAACGTGGCACCCAGTAGTAAGTCTGGCACTCATTCTGACTCTAGCGCTCAGTCCTATAGTCAGACTGCTAATTCTTGGCGAAGCACTCAGGGTTTGTTATCCACTGTGCGACTTCAGGTCCAAGATTCTAAGGGCAAATGACATTCCGTTCGAGCTCTTCTCGACAATGCTGCCACCCACGATGTTATAACTTCTTCTTTGGTTAAGAAATTCAACTTAAAATACCACTTCTATAGAGATATCTGGCATCAATAACAGTAAGTCTACGTCTTTGCAATTCGTAAAGCTTAACATTAAAGATTCTGTGCAATCTGGCACTAACCTAAGTTTAAACCGTCTGTCAATCCCCGTTATTGGAGCTCCGACTCCCAGCCATTCTTTTTCGATTGACACTTGGCACTTCCCTTCTGATCTGAAATTAGCTGATTCCTACTTTCATCAGAGTGCCCCAGTTGACATTTTGCTAGGTGCTAATGTATTTTGGCAAAATTTGCTTCCTTCTAGAATCAATATAACTTCTAGTATTTAAGCCCACCACACCAAATTTGGTTGGTTGGTCACGGGTCATATCCATCTTGCCACTGTGCAATCTTCATCCCTATGTCACTTAACTCACGTTGAGTTGGACAACAATTTAGAGAAATTTTGGAAAATTGAGTCTGTTGATTCCTCACCTTCTTCTTCCACTGAAGATGATTTTAGCGAACAACTCATCTCTCAACTACCACTCGCAACTCAGATGGTAGATTCGTTGTCACTATGCCTCATATTCATTGCCCTTCAGTTTTGGTAGATTCGCATCCTCGCGCTCTTAAGGCTTTGTTTGCTGTCGAAAATCAGTTGAAACAAGATTCTTCAGCCAAAGCTCAATATGTGGAATTCATGGAAGACTACGAAGCCTCGGGTCACATGGAAGTTCTCAATAAACAAACTCTTTCGGAAGATAGTGTTTATTTGAATTATCACCCTATCTGGAAGAACTTTTCCACAAGGGAACACATTCGAGTTGTTTTCAATGGTTCCGCCCCAGATTCCAATGGCATTTCTTTAAACGATACCTTACTTACAGGTCCCGCCATTCAGTCTGACCTTTCTTCTGTTTTCCTCAACATTCGCTTGTTTCCTGTTGGTGTCATAGCCGATATTAAACAAATGTATAGGCAAATCTTGATTAATTCTGAGCAACAAAATTTGCAACAAATCTTCTGGCGTGATAGCCCTTCCAAACCCATAAAAATCTTTAAACTGAAAACTGTCACATATGGTCTAAAACCATCTGCTTTCTTAGCCATACGCTCTCTAAAGCATCTCGCTGAGCAAGATTCTAACCTCTTTTCCACTGATATTTCAAATCTTCTCAAAAAGTCTTTTTTTATGTGGATAATTTTCTTCATTCCTTTAATTCCCCTTCTGAAGCACTTGAGCACTCACGTGATCTCCAAGCATTGCTTCATGGAGGAGGCTTTTTCCTTCATAAATGGAATTCTAATTCTCAGGAAGTACTAGCTCAGCTCATATCCAATGGCAACGCTGACACACCAGTCGAGCTCTTACATAAGTTACTGTTGATTCTACTAAAGTTTTGGGACTTCATTGGTATCCCGTTTCGGATTCCTTTTTCTACCAAGTCAGCTTGTCCCCTATTCTTCCTCAAACTAAGTGACAAGTTCTTTCAGAAATCGCCAAAATCTATGACCCGCTTCAATTCATATATCCTATCATCGTTAAAGCTAAAATGTTCATGCAGGAACTATGGTCTCTAAAAACAGATTGGGATGATCCTATCCCCCCTTCTCTTTTGGAGAGATGGCTTTCCTTTCGTACTCATCTTCTAGATCTGTCTACTAAAGACATCCCCAGGGTTCTTATCCCTACTTCTTTCTCTTCCAAATTAGAGCTGCATCTGTTATGTGGTCAGTCGTAGCACTCCTCCTTCATTCTCTAATTTAATTTTGTTCCAAGTAAAAGGTAGCCCCTTTGAAAACTGTTTCTTTGCCTCGCTTAGAATTATGCGCTACCCTGCTCGCTGCAGAATTATATAGGAAACTCATTTCCAATCTTAATTGTCATTTCAATCACATATATTACTGGACTGACTCTGCTATCACTTTAGCTTGGATCACGAAACCCCCTTCTCATTGGCAATCTTTCGTCGCCAACAGGGTGGAAAAAATCCAAACCTTTTCTAATTCCTCTCAATGGAAACATGTCTCGGGTAAGGAGAACCCAGCTGACATCATCTCTCGAGGATGTCTTCCACGCCAACTAGCTAATTCTAGTCTTTTCTGGCACGGTCCAAACTGGTTGTTACTAGAACCTTCTTTTTGGCCAGCACTTTCTTCTTCTGCTTTAACGAATGTTCCTGAAGCTCGTAAAGTCGCCTCTTCTTTTGTAACTAATTTTACCCTTTCCTTGCTTGCTTTCAAAAGCTAATTCGTATTGTAGCTTACTTGCTTCGATGGAAATTCTTTGTGTTAGAAAAACCCTTGCTTCCTCAAGCTTTTCTTTCTACTGTTGAATTACAGTCCGCTACAACGAAGGTTTTATTGCTTACTCAGCATGAAGTCCTTTCAGAAGAAATTAATTCTCTATCCAAGGGTCTAACCCTAAAAAACGGAACAGACTATTCCCTTTGTGTCCCTTTCTTGATGATAATGGATTATTGAGAGTAGACGATCGATTGTCCTTTTCTGATTATTCTGAATATAAGAAGCACCCCATAATTCTTCCTTCAAAACATCACGTCACCAAACTCATAATTCGTCAGTTCCACTACCAGCATTTACACGTTGGTACTCGTACGCTCTTATGTTTGATTCGTGAGCAATACTGGTCCATCAATGGCATGCACGAAGACATCTGCGTTCTTAGAAAGTGCATTCCTTGCTTCAAAACCAAACCTAAGTTTCCCCAACAACTTAAGGCTGATCTTCCCTCGTGTCGTCCTGCTCCCAGCAGACCCTTTCTTCTTACTGGTATCGATTATGCAGGTTCGTTCCTATACCAAACCAATAGCCTTAAAGCTAAACGCAAAATTCTGGGCAAGTTGTACATTGCACTCTTTGTTTGCATGGTCACTGGTGCTCTTCACCTTGAATTAGTCACCAATGCTTTCACTTCTTACCTTCTCTCTGCTTTTTCTCGCTTCGTTGCCAGAAGAGGAATTTCTTCTGAGGTTTTCTCTGACAACGCCAGAAATTTCCTTGGTGCTTCTCAGCAATGGCAAAAGGCACTCTCTTCTCGTTCTGCCAACGAACAACCGTCTAATTATGCTCACTTGAAAAAGTTCAAATGGCATTTCACTCCACCCCCCCCCCCCCCCCCCATACGCTCCACATCATGGTGAGAGATGGGAAGCTTGCGTTAAGCTGGTTAAAGCTCATCTTAAAAGAACTATAGGAAATTCCATCCTATCTTTTGAAGAATTCAATTCCTTTGTAATTCTTATTGAGGGCACTGTCATTTCCCGTCCCATGTCGCCTTTGTCTAACGAGCATTCAGATTTACTTCCTTTGACTCCTGGTCATTTCTTGATAGGTAGCTCATTAAATGCTCCGCCACCTCTCATCGACCGCGAACTCGACCTTTCTTTACCCATTCTCTGGAAAAAAGTCGAAGCTCTCAGGAATAAATTTTGGACACGGTGGAAACTGGAGTATTTGAACTCACTTCAAAGGAGGGGTAAGTGGCAGCTCGTTCACCCGAACCTCAAGGAGGGAGATTTGATTGTCTTAAGAGATTCCAGTCCTCCTCTTTTTTGGTTAAACCGGTAGAGTAGTGAAGTGCTACACCGGTCGAGACAATGGGTACGAGTGGTAAAATTAATTACTCCTTATGGACATTGTACTAGTCCCATCTCTTCTGTTTCTCCTTTGCCACTCTAATCCTGTCTCTTTGTTTTTTGTTGTTGCCCCTCTGGCAGTATGTTCCCATTTGCGAATAATTAATGTGTTAATTTTGCAAGTTTTGTGCAAGTGTCAAAGTCAGACACAAATTTATCTTTCATAACCTAATCTTGTCATCACGTGTACGTGACATTTCATTTTTTGTAAAACGCTTCCATGTTAAATCAAATATGTGTAAAATGTTTTACTTACTTGTTAGTTCATAAGCCCAGTTCACTTCTCAGAAAATTTTCTAAGTGTTCTAGTATGTACTTCGTTGTTCTGCACGCATTGAGACCTCGTGGTCTTAAAATCTCCATTAGTTACGCGCTCATTGGCCAGCCACCACGCATGAGCTACGCTTCAGCCAATCAACGCACGTCTTCTCCCTTCGTGGCCCGGCTTCTCCAATCTCGTGCCATGGACGTTTCTGGAACGTCAGCTGCTTGGCTATTTAAGCGACCTGCTGGGCTGACCTCTTCGTGATTACTGCAAACTTCAGCACGACAACTAGTCGGTCACCATTGGCAAAACTTTGCTGCACCTGTGACATGCCGTCCAGGACGTAATAATTCAGTGACAACGCGTCATTCGACAAGACAACATGTCTTAGCCTGATTTCTTCGACAGCCAACGAGTCTTGCAAAACCGGACTTAAAACTTCAACTTTGTCTACATATCTTTAATTTCCGCATTTTTCTTAGTGATCAAACCTCGATCACCAGTCACGTGTTTCTACGACATATTAGTGCAACAAACTTTTACAGATGTGGACTCTATATCTTTAGTGTTAAGGAAAACTATTCCTATACAATCTATCTACAAAGTGAATACATTATCACTTAAGTCTTCGTCTTCGCATGGCTTAGTATAAAACTCTGTCTTTTTGTGAAAGCTATTCAAAGTGACAGAAATAATGTCATTATTACTGCTCACGCAAGTGCTCTACAAGACAGTTATTTTCTTCAAGCATAAAGTTAAGTAATCTGTTGCTTATACATAACCTGTGTTTTGAAAAGTGTAATCTACTGTTCTACTTTATAATGTTACTTCTTTCTGAGGAAAGATTTATACCAGCTTTCTTTAGAAGTTTTCTCAATTTTAATATATGTGCTTGCCTTTCCCATTTTTCCTAGGAGGTATAACGTATCTACTTGCTTTAGCAATTTTCCATTTGGGAAAAGTCTCATTAACTTTCATGCATACCTTCGTCTGCCATTGCACTTTTTTGTGTAACATTTCATGGTTTGCTTCTGTGCATTATGGCAACTAATATCATTCTTTCTTTTCATAAGTTACTGCAGGATTCAGCCCCTGTCAGCCACTAGCCCCCTCTAAAGGCTATGTTTTTCCTTTCTTGATAAAACTAAACTGTGTAATAAAGCACTTATCTTTATCGAATGTTCGAAGATAATTTAATTTATTTTTTTTGTTAGTAAAGAAAACCCTTCAAAGCAATAAGAACAATATTAGTCATGCTAACCTATTTAATGATGTATTTTTGAAATGTCATTTATTAGAAGAATATATATACATGTCAAAGCTACCTGCTCTCTCTACTTCTTGTTTCATATATGCAAGTATCTATCCCATGTTCCTTAAAGCTCAATATGTACTCGATTCTGAATTCACACAGAATCCGTCTGAAAATTGAGACTTTTAATTGGTCTATTCAATGGTTAGTGATAGTTACTCACACCAACAGTGCAGCATAGCACAAAGTGCAGTAAGTCTTGTCTTTTCTAGGGCTACGGCATGCTTAATGATCTCGGAGTGGCTACCCCTGTCCGGCAGAGCCGATGACGTAAACTACAGTAGGCGTGTCTCCCAGTCCAGGCAGTCAAGTGACCACGTGCACGTATTTACGCGCACTATCTCAACTCGGCGAACAGACTTTAGTCATCGGGTTCGGTCAAACAGCGCAGCCAACTACACTCCATAACCTCGGAAATTATGCAGTAGGTTTATAGCGGCTTCGGTGGCGTAGTCGGTAGCATGCTGAACTGCTATGCCCAAGATAGCGAGTTCAAACCCGGCCGAAGTCGTCGGATTTTTTAAGAGCGTTAAAAATCCTTCAGTATGCCTTCCTTCGGAGGGGAAGTAAAGCCGGCGGTCCCATGTCATAGATTTATGGCATGTAAAAGATCCTTTCACAGACTAAACTTGTGTAAAGAAAAAATTGTTAGGTTAGATTTCGTCAGAACGCTCTATCAAAGTTCCATCGTTCACCACTAGGTATCATTGATATCTGGTGGCGAAAGTTGGAACTACTTGAAATTGAACGGAACTTGTAGCTCACCCTTTAGGGTGTCCGCTGGAAGCAGCTACAGACTCAGGCGAGCCGAACATGTCCTCGGACACTCCCGGCACTAAAAGCCATACGATAAATAAATAAAATAGCAAGCATAGCGAAATGTTCTAAACGCACGTATATTTAACCATCACTGTGTTACTCATCACGGGCTTAATTCCACTGTCTAACACTACTTGAAAATGGCATCCGATTAAAAGAATAGCACGCGGCAAAACGCAATATTCAACATGGCCACCGTGCTAGCTGATCTCCTAAAATATTGTGTGGTTCTGGTAGTTCGACGTCACTGGCATTGAGCAGTAATATATTGCGGTCGTAATTATCAAGAATAATTAACCATTACTTGCTAATTAATTAAATAGGAGTTTTTGTCATAAATTATTAGTATTGCTTTTGGGTGTTTTGTTTGTTACTTTGACGACATCTTTCATTAGTGTTGGTGGATGCACTAGGTATGTGATTGTGGCACAGGAGCACTTGAACGGTATAGTATGCACTGTTCTGGAGACACTGATTTCCTGCGGGAGTGAGGAAAGAAAGGACGAGTTATTCTGCTGTGAGCAGTCACTATTGGAATGTTAAAATATTTCCCACGGTTTTCAGAAACATTCAGACAGTACGAAACATCTGAATAACGTGTACGACTAAAGAGTCTCAAAGAGTATACCGAGTCTTCATTGATCTCGGGGTGCACAATGAGACTCAGTGCTAAGTCCTGGGTTCGATTCCCACCTCCACCGTCCTGGAAGTTGTTTTCCATTTCTACTCCAGGTAAATACCACGTTGGCCCTAAACGTAAGGACACGGTCGCCTCGTTTACAATTCTAGCGTCAACACACTACTACAAACGCCACAACAACAGGTTATCATATTCTACACGCACAGGACTGATGCTCACTATGTTCAAGCCCCTAAATGAAACATCAACAGTCTGCCTTGAGCACAGATTTATGAAAAGGAACTCCACCACTTAAGTCAAACGGAAGACTGAGTTGTACCGTACGGATATCCGGTTTCGAATACCGGCGTCGACGGTGATCATACGCTTTTCGACATGTATTTGCATGCACACGAAACAAATTTTGGAATGGTATCTTATTACTACCTCCTCGACACTCTAAGTAATACAGGTTCTTAAGGCTAAATGTCCCGACACTTTTGTAAGAAAATATTTCAACAGATGGCAGCACAAGCGAAGCTGAATTTAATTATTTACTTATTTATCGAAGGGGAGCTCCGATCTGCGATCTGAAAACTGCTATGTACTCTGTCTACTAGCAGAATTGATATTAATTCATTGCTAACTTTTTAATTTCAAAAACAGACAAGTTGCTGTTTGTTTTTCAAATATCCGATTAAAATTCGGAAAGAAAGCGGGTAATACGAAAGTTGAATTTTGCTCACTGATTCCAAAGCCGTATCGAAAACCTAAATCGGTTGAATAGAATCGTCGGGACCACTTCGGGAAGTTTGTGAATAAAAGTGTTACTCTATTTGCAATAAAAGGCGCGGCAGTAGAACAAGGTCATGTAGAGCGTGCTGGGGGAGGGTTGGGGGTAGGGGAGCGGAGGTCGAGTGATTTGAGAGAGCGACAACCTTGCCAGACGGAATATAATTCCCGAGCATCTAGTCCAATGTTGCGATTGACTGTGCTGGTTAGTTCTGAATTATTGTCAAGGTCCGGATATGTCTGAGTGATCCTTTGATATTTTACCAGTTCCTAGTTACGACGTCTTGTTTTTAGTTCATCGATCTCTTTAATTACGTTTTTTAAATTTATTTTACCTGCAACAGTTATTTTTTAATGCCGGTTAGGTGTTCTACATTTTCGGCACTTTTTTTTCGGACAGTATTTCTGGTAGAAGAGATACATGTACATATAGGTAGACTACGACTGGTGGAGAGCATTACGGTCATCACGTGGAGTTATTTTTTCTCTTTTGTTGAAAAATGGAGCTACCACCAAAACCGATTCAAGGGCGTTCCACTAAATCCCAGGGGAAATTGCGACTAAGTACCAAGAAAAGGAAGCCAGGCCCTAAAAAAAAAAAAAACACCTCTACACACCCGTAAGTTTTTTTTCTAGTTTATATTTGAAATTATATATTTCTTTACGCTTGCATTAAAGAATCTGTAATGCACTGAGCAGTTATGATTTCAATTATATTCTACCTGTAGCCTACAAGTTGGATGACTGAACGTCACCCCGCAATCTGCAGGCTACATGGCTGAACAGCGCAGCGGTTGCTTGATAGGCCTAGGCCCTTCATGGGCTGTCGCTCCACGGGTGTAGTTTGTTTTTTTACTTCTAATACATAAGTGTAGGAGTACAAGATCACGAACTATTCAGTGTCAACTTTTTTCATAGACGCAAGTTCGACTTCAAATGAAAACAATGCGTTTTGTGGAAAAATAAAGGCGTAGCGATTGTGAAAATGGAAAATTGGTTTCCGGAAATACTGGATTGGGATCCGTAAAGACTGCAAACAGTACTTTTGAACTACCAGCGGGCAAGGTGAAGACAAAGAGCTAACTTCAACCAAATTAATGCGTTCTTGCTTGCAGCCCCTAATTGCAAAATGTTCCCAGCAATGCTACCGAAAATTATATGTCCCTTGTTGCAAAATTCACGGGAGGTAAGCAGATCAATCGAGGGAAACTAGGTTCCTTCACTCATAGAACCAAAACTGTCGGGCTGGACTTTCAGTTTGGGCCATCCTGGCACTATAAAACAATGAAATCAGTTTAGAAAAAGACTGCCACAATAGTGAAGGGCACTGCACTCAGCAGAAAGAGAAGAGCAGCTTGCCGAAAAGGTTTATTTGCGTCGTGAGAAGGGAATAGTATGTCTCGACAACAGTCTAATGAAATGAAATGTACTGTCTCACGTGATTATGGAAACCGATCAATGCAGTTGGATGTCGATCAGGTATTGTTGAGAGAGTTTAGTGATGAGAAGATCAAGCAACTAACGCTTAGTGATGGCCATATACAAAAACTGGAAAAGTAAACAAGGGGCCAAAGGGAAAACGAAAAGTGGCACACAGCTAGAAAGGACAGACTTCGGCATCCAAGTTTAGATATGTATGCAAGAGGAAACCTACCTCGAAAATGGGCTCCAGTAGCAAAATACATTCTGTACGGCGAATTTCACTCAAAAGCAACGCAGTATAACTGTGATAATGAGCGAATTGCAAAACGAAATTTAGAGGAGAAATCGGTAGAAAAGTCGAAGAATGTGGTCTTTTCGTACATAACATTTATGGGTTCTTAGGTGTCTCCCCAGACGGATTAATAGGAGACGACGCTATAGTCCGAAGTCTACTGTCCTTATTCTGCACGGAATATGACCATACTGGAAGCCAGCAAAAAGCTAAAGGGGTTTTATTTGGCAGAAAGTAAACGAAAAGGATAGCATAGAGAATATCAATAACAGTGCCATTCAGAAGAGAACAGATTGATAACTCTCTAACACTCACATGATTTTTATTTCTAAATCCAGGGCCAGTTGGAAATAACACAGCGGGAAATATGTTAGTTTGTGGTATGGATGCCTAAGGACATTCACATAGAAACAATAAAGAGGGACGAAAAGTTCTCGAGACAAAGCAAGCGTATGTAACTCACATTCTGCTACGAGAAAATCTTGTTTCCTGAGATCATTGATCCCAGGATGACCAGATCAATGGATAGAAGAGAACCTGAGGTGAATTAAAATACTGAGTGTGTGTAAATCATGAAACGTTATCTTTGATATGGAAAAAATTGAAGCATTGATTTCAAGAACAGGAAATAATTAGGTATAATACTCTTTTTTGTTTCTGGTATGCAGTACTAGTGCCTGTGCTCACAATAGGCAGATGAGAATATCATAGGAACTTTAATTCTGTACAGGGTGTAACAAAAAGGTACGGCACAAAATGCAGGACACATTCCTCACACGTAGACGAAGACATTTTGTTATATGAAATTGGGTCCGGAAACGCTTTGTTTCCATGTTATACCTCATTGTTTCCAACTCATTAATCATGGGAAACACACAAGAACAGAATGCACCAGCATACCACATGCAGGAGATGTTCTTTATGCCCTCCGTGCGCATTGATGCATGCATCAACCCACCGTCGTAGTGAATCTCGGATACGCTGATGTATCCCTGGTGGATTGCGTATGGTTTCGCAGTCTTCCATAATACGGGCACGGAGATTCTGGTACTGGGGTTCGATACACAAGAGCTTTCACATGCCCTCACAAATAAAAGTCCAGTGGGTTTAGGTCCGGAGGGCGTGGAGGCCAGACAATTGGTCCACCTCTACCTATCCATCTGTCACCAAATCTGTTATTTAGAAGCCGACGGACATTAACACTAAAATGAGGATGTGCTCCATCGTGCACGAAGTACATGTTTTGTCGCACAGCTAAAGGCACATCTGCTAAGTCAAATGGCAACAGGGCCAAGTAAAAAAAAAACACTGGCGGTGCACCTACAATCATGACAACGTAACCAGACGTAACCAAGAGTGCATATTCCCCATGGTTCTCACGTTCTCTTCTTGTGTGTTTCCCATGATTAATGAGTTGGAGACAATGAGGTGTAACATTGAAAAGAAAAAGGTCTCCGGACCCATGTCCACATAACATAATTTCTTCGTCTACGTGTGAAGAATGCATCTTGCAATTTGTGCCACACCTTTTTGTTACACCCTGTATATGTTCATAATAATTTTGCTCTTATATGCATTTTCAAAATTTGTTTATTGTATTAAAATAGCCTACATAAATGAACTTTTATTATTACTTCCATGAAAATTGAAGTAAGATATAGTGATTGGCCTCACGGAGTCGTTTCAGATCTCATGAAAAAAAGGGGGGGGGGGGATTAAAATCAAAAGAACCAAAGACCAATACGAATCACCAAAATGTATGTATGTATGTATGTAGGTCTATGTGCGTGGCATTTGGTCTCTTATAAATCGATGCTCCATTGATTTGAATTTTTCACGGTTTGTGGTCTTGTTTGTTATGTCTAGAAGACGATACCTAGAGTTGGACGTCCGCATCGGATGATTTTTAGAATTGATATTCCCAATAAACCTGACACGAACTTATCTTGTCCATCTTTTTTCTCTCTTCTAAAATACAGTATCAAGAACGTGCTAACTACAAACCAGTCATATCATTCTATACATTATTTAATTTTGCATCGAGTGAAACCAGTCGCTGCTCTGTGCGGTAAGAATTATGCCATACAAAGCATTACTAATTTCGGAACAATACGATTTTTGTTCGGGAGTTGATCCTCAAATAACTCTAAAACAGTTACCTAAATGGGAATCCAGCGCTGTCAGCATCTATCCTGAGTGTTTTCACTGGTTATTCCACACTCCCTCCAGGTAAACGAGATAGGACCGTACGTGAAGTCTCAGGGCACGTGCCCCTTCCTTGTCTCTAATACAGTTACACACATAATCAACTACACATGACTGATGATGATGATAATAATAATAATAATAATAATAATAATAATAACGTTATTGGTTTTAGTTCCCTTTTAAAAACTGCGACTTTTAGAGACGCCGGGGTGCCTTAATTTTGCCCCAAAGGGGATCTTTAACGTGCCAGTAAATCTTATGGTACGGCTCCCTCGCATTCGCGCACCCTCAAATGCTAACTGGCTGCACCAGGATTCGATCCTGCAACCTTGGGCACAGCAAGCGAGAACGTTACCGCTGAGCCACGCAGCCAGCCAAAGGTACTGATGACCAAGATGTCCCAAGCCCCTAAAATGTATTATTATCAACATGAACAAGAATGTTTGGGGAAGTAAGAAATGTATCTGTACAAACACAGTAATAATAATAATAATATCGTATGGCCTCGGGTGCCTGGTGCAAGCTTTGTTAAATGACACCCAGAGGGCAGCTTGCATGTCGAATTTCGTCGTTCCTTTGAACGCTATGAAAGTCAAGGAGGTTAGATATCTAAACTCCTTGACACTACAACGCTTTCAAGTAGAGAATGGAGGAACTTTGTGTTGGCGGAAAATCCCGAGATTAATTTTGCCATTGAACACGGCCTACTGAATTCAAATGGGTTCTTTAACATGCCAACATCGTATGACATGAGTATCGTGATTTTTGTCGCCTTCAAAAATCACTTACCATGGCCAGGGGCGAACCTGCAATCTTGGGGTTGGTAGTCCGACACTATAACCACTCACCCACCGTGGCAAGCGTTAAGCGTGACACTACTACAGTATAATTTTACTGCTCAGAAATTGTTCCACGCCTAGACACTTGAATGTGTAACTCGCCGAACTATAACACTGGTCAACAGTGATTTTGGTGCCGGGGCTGATTTTATATGAATTTGATGCCCTGAATTCAAATATGCCATTAGTTTTTGCCTAGCAGCTCTAGTTTCTGAGATATTATATTTTTGAGAAATATACATTACACTAGCGTATGGTAATAAAAAAACTAAACACGGAATTTTCATTATTATATTATACAAATATTATTATATGCAAACATAGAGAAAGAAGTGATAAATGAAACCAACCAGTCACTGAACACTTCGGAAGCTTCTTTTTCGTGACATTCCTGAATGTATTTTGGAACAGTCCCTCTTTAACTACAGCTCAGTAATCTGCCATCATGTTCATGTCCCATCTTCCTTGGTGGCGATCCTCCACAGTTTTAATATCCTGGTGAAATCGTTCACCTTGTTCCTCACTGGTGTCTGCTAAATTTTCAGGAAAACGGTCTAAGTGGCTGTGTAAATAGTGCACCTTAATACTCATTTTGCACCCAAGGGATTTTAAACTGTTAAGCATCTCGTTTACCAGTTCAACATAGTTTAGCTTAGCGTTTGCCTAGAACATGTTCTACAACTGACACAAATGAAGTCCAGGCTTTTAGCTCAGATTCATTCATCGAATTTACGAAGTCAGGATCCTTAATGAGTTGTCTTATTTGTGGGACATCAAATATCCCTGCTTTAAGTTTTTCCATACTCAAGTGAGGCATTTTATCTCTAGGCTATATATATAAAAATGAAAGTTTGTCTGTTTTTCCTGAATCTCTACGGAAATTTGCGTTATTTACGCGTTTCAGACTGTTTTATGACGGATGCGCGCGAAAATATTTTTTTGTCTGTCTGTCTGTCTGTCTGTCTGTCTATGTCTGTCTGTGGACAAAGTGGTTGTTCCCTTATAACTCGAGAACGGCTGGGTGGATCAACGTAAAATTTGGTACAGATATCCTTCAGAGGCACGACACTAATCATTGATGTAACTCTTCTCTCTACCTCTCATAAAAGGGGGCCTACCCCTTAAAATACTTGCTGAAATAGGCGTAGAAGGGCGAGACAAAGCTCATTTTCAGCCCCTTAATGTGAGAAACCACATTTTAATGCCCTAAAACCAACAGTTTTTGAGATATTTCCAGAAAACTAATTTCATTTAATACAATAACGAAATAATGCAAGCCGGGAACCATGGCAACGGAATCTCATAGGTCCATCTATTGCGGTAAGACGCAATACAATTACATTTATTACATCACTGAGAAGATTGCAAACGGATATAAGGTTATAACGGAAACAAATTAAGCTGTAGAATTCATCAATGTCATATAATGCGCTTAAGGGGGTCAAGGGGTACTCTAGATTTTTTCACGCGATTTACACGTGCGGGTGTGGTATGGAAGGTCTATTATATCCCTATCCCTATTTTGTTATATTATTATTATTATTATTATTATACTACGACCTACAACGACGAGACAAAGCTTATTTTCAGCCCCTCGGTGTCAGAAACAAAACTCGGTGCCCCTATATAGCCGTAAAGGGTCCCCGAAAGCTACATTTTAAGGCTCTAAAACCAACAGTTTCTGAGATATTCCCAGAAAACTAATTTCATTTAATAAACTGATGAAGGAATGCAAGTCAGTAACCATGGCAACAGTATCTCAAAAGGTGACATCCAACTTTCCATCTATTTTTGTAAGAAGTAAAGCCACTCCAATTATTAAATTTCTGTGAATGTTTGCAAATGGCTATAAGGATATTACGGAATCAACTAAAACTGTAAAATTCATCAATACGCTTAAGGGGTTCAAGGGTTACCCTACATTTTTTTCACACGACTTAAATGTACGTTATGTCGTACAGAAGGTCTATTATATCTTCAAACAGCAACATTATTTTCAAAAAATCCTGAATTGAAATAGTTTTCTTTTTCTTTTAGGAATTTGGACCATTGGAGGCTAAAAACCTGAATTTTCATGCACCACAAGCCTTTATAATTTATTAAAGGGGTCTTCCTCTGGATGGGGACTTGGCACAACAGTGAAGGTCAGTTTTATTTGACGTGTATTGCGTTTCGTCTACGAGGTTTTCAATTTTATTTTCACGTCAGGGAGTACACGTTAGGTAAATTTAGTTTCAGAGCATATTTTAACTAATCATTTTTCTTAGTCGACAAACAGGTTCCATTGCAACAGTAGCTCAATTGATTACGTCTGGTTATTAATACCGAAGACCGTTCGAAGAATGGGTACTTCTGCTAGTTTCCTATAAATGCAAAGCATGATCCGTTCTTATCAAGAGCCTTCACAAACTGCTTCATACGGCTCAGCTTGATATGTAGTGGAGGAAAGATGATTTTCTCTCTTTCAACTAAGGGGTCGTTAATTACATTTTCCCCCAACATCCATGTTGTATATTCTTCTTCTTCTTCTTCTGCGCGAATGGGTCTCCTAGGACCACGCGGAATCAACACTTATTGGCATTGATGTATATTATGAATGAGAATTGCACAAAATGGACTTCGAACTGCACATTTCGTGTAAAATTACACATAAAAACAACACAGATCTAAAAATAGAGGTATAGAGGAAAACTGATATCTAAAAAAATAGAGCTGTTAGAGGAGAATTGAGTTGATATTTAGATTCAGCGACCCAAGTATACCTAAAATCAGTTACAAAATCCCCGGCACCAGAAAAAAAAAAAAATTTTGTAGGCCTGTGTAATATTTATGACAAGAGGAAGACAACTCCTGCCTGTCGTCAAATCGTCCCATTCTCTCTCAGCCCTGTCAGCGTGTTCATCATTTTCCTTGCGCAAGAGATCTTGTGAAGCCGCGCCGCTACCCTTCCCACCCTTTTCTATAAAATAATTCCCAAACTAATGCGGTCGATTCCATTCACCCGATTTTAATTCTGAAAAATGCATTGGAATCAGGAAATAATCTCCGTTTTCGTATTACCAGGTTCTTTTCATATTTTAAGCAGAAATATAAAAAACTGTTATTAACTCTTTTGTTTTTCACATTTTGGAAAATGCATCGAATTAATATCAATTCAATTGCAGTCTAGTTTACATAGTGGTTTTCAGATCGAAAATACGAGCTTTCGTTCAAGAGAAAACTGAAAAAAGAAATTGTCTCACTTTGGTGCTGCTACGTGGTGTCAGAATTACAAACTAAAAACGGGACATTTAGCCTTGAGCAATGCCCCCCCCCCCCCCACACACACACGCACACACAGTGAACCGATAACTATGATGTCCCTCAAACAAAGCAACAAAAATACCAAAACCATGAATCAGCACTGCTTCACGTTCATTTTGGGGCCTGAGCCACCCACTGTATTCAAACTTAAACGTCAAGAAATTTGTACTCCAGTAGAGAGATTTGAAAGTCGTTTTTCAAGAGTTGTATAGACAGCGAAAAGTAACTTGAGTCGACTGGCGCTACATGACAATAAATATTAATTATCTCGACAGGTGGTTGTTGTAAATTTGTTTTTGGGGCTTGGGACATGGGATGTGTGTTCAATTTACCTGCTAACCAGTGTTTCTATGATGACTGTAGTAGTGTGTGTAACTTTAATTATTAGGGTCGGAATGGGATAGGTACACCAGGACTTGAAATAAGGTAGCCTACTATCTTGTTATTTGCCTGGAGGGAGTGTTGAAGAATTTCCGGATTTGCTAAAGCTTCACGTCGCGGCCGTGGATTGTAGACTATATAACAATCATTATCTACCTCAGGAGAATGATCAATGGAGCAATCTAAGATAGGAAGATAAGACGAAGTGCCTTACTAGGTACACAAACTACAGTATGACTGCTAATGGTGTTCACATTGTGGTAAGGATTCAAATCAACCGAGTCAGTCTAGCGCAGGCTGCTCGAATTATGTGTGGTCGTTTAACGTGAGGTTCAGACGCTCAACCCAACCGAACTGCTATTTCATCAAATATATAACACGCTACTCACACAGGCCTTTGATTATTCAGTCATTACCGTATTTTTAAAAAAATCCGCGATTGAGCCCAGATGACCACGCGAACATAAGGATGACTACCGCCCAGCGCATACCTGCGGATTTTGGGGAATTGGTGCCGGCGCAACAATGCCCTCAACCACATTGCCTCTGTTTTGGGCAATGGGACGCTGCTACTCATAGCAAGCAGCTACTCTATTGTCCTCATGAGGCAGAGTGCACCTCGTAGTAATAATAATAATAATAATAATAATAATAATAATCATAACAACTTTTCGTTTTACATCCCTTTGAATTACTGTAATTTCTAGAGACGCCGGGGTGCGGGGATTTTGTCCCATATGAGATTTTTAACGTGCCGGTAAATCTCGTGACACGGCTCCCTCGCATTTGCGCACCCTCAAATGCCAACTGACTGCTACAGTATTCGATCCTGCAACCTTAGGATCAGCAGGCTAGAACGTTACCGCTGCACCACGCAGCCAGTAAACAAGGATTGAGTGCCTATCGCTAGAATGTTGACCAGCTGCCAGAGCACGGTTGTATTTGCACCATGAGGTTGGTCCTTAAGGACACAAGGCATGACGAGACTGCTTATAAGTTGATAATCTACAGGATCTTTCATATAAAGTAAGAACGGCGAGCGGCGGTTTTGTCATTCGCTGCTGCAGTCGGCTTGGCCGAGCTTGTGGCGCCCCACGGCCCCCTGCTGTAGTATTGAAAGCGCGCGCATAGTACAAACTTGACCTTGCAATAAGCGTGCAGGTGTTGTCAGTTGCCAGTCTGACCCTCAGCTACTGACATTGTGAGATAGTTATCATTGCAACATCGTATTTTTGTATGTAAAATTTATTTTAATTACGAGTTGGCCCGGCGGGTAAGTGATGCATTTATTCAGCAATTTCCTAATGAAGTGCCACCTTCACTAGCACAGATTCACGTAATTGTAAATAACTTTGACACTACTGGCCCAGTGCTCAATAAAAAACACAAAATTAAAAATCAGAAACATTACAGTGGCAGAACTCACTCGCGTCAGCCAAAATGTGGTTACCAGATACAATGCCTGTATAACCCAGCAAGGACGTCACTTCCAGCAACTTTTATAAGGTAATATTTCATAGAGGATTGTACACACGCTTAAAGCAGGGGGCCACGGCGCGCCACAAGCTCGGCCAAGGCCACGACAACAGCGGATAACAAAACCGCCGCTTGCCGTTCTTACTTTATATGAAAGACCCTGTATTAGTATTTACGGATATTTAAAGCCTCTACGGGCTAAAATGACACTAGGAAAGTACAACACAAGGAATGTTTATCAGTGAAAGAAAATTTTGATATTTTGACCACCAGGAAGGTACAATCTCCCCTTAATACAGCAACAATAGGTCACAGATAGCCTAAAATGAATATGGGCATATGAAATAACCTATGGACCACATGGAAAAATTACTTTGAAATTTGCAATTATTGCTTTTCACTTCTCGATGAACGGTTTTATTTTTATTTTCAGTGAACTTCTAATGGGCTTAGTTTACATGAACTAGGGTGATATTGTATCACTAAGTTGTCCGGCTCCGTGGCTAGTCGATTCCCGGCTGGGCCATGGGGAATTTGATCTCCTGTGGTTAATTCCTCTGGCTCGGAGACTGGGTGTTTGTGACGTCTTCGTGTACAAAGAAAAAAAACTGGAAACAAATAGAATAAACAGAAAAAAAAGACAGGGAAACGAAGTGTCATATGATATCCAACGCAAGTAACAAAAGCAATTTAGTACGAGGGGCGTTCTGAATATTTTACAGGGAAGCTGTGTTAAAAAGTGAGAAAACACATGGTTATAACAAAAATCAAAACCTTGGGCTATTTTTCCACATAGTCATCACTGACATAGTTACATCTGTCCAGCCGTGAAATCAATTTCAAGAAACCCTCCTGGTAAAATTTGGTGCCCAGTGATTTCAGGAAGTTTGAATTCTTTCCGGACGGTTTAGCTTTGAGGGTAAAGTGGTACACGCCTTATCTCATGTGATGATTCTGTGATTTCCCTCGCGCTCATACCGCCACATGTCTTCGAGGCTTATTGCCATTCTTGCAGTCTTGTGGTCAGAGGTGAGCTAGCTCGGTACATATCTTGAACACACCTTCCAATATCCAAACACTTCGTGAGTCACACGGTGGACTTGAGCACGTCCAACACCCAAAGTAGATGCAACATACGACACTTTAACTGTGTATTCTGTGGACGATTGTTGCAGTCGTGGAAGTGAAGGGGCGCCCAAATAGATAGTCATATTTTCACACTAAGCCTTCTTTTACGAAACATTGAAGACCAGCGTCCAACCATTTGACGGGACTTGAGATCTCCATAAACGCTCCTTATGCGGTGATGCATATCAAAACACTAGACCCACGCGCCCATTCATGACCACGTTTCCAGTACGCGTCTATCTGCCATACTGGTTTGCACTCGAATGAACTCGGGCACGCCGATCTGCTGCTTTTCTCTTTGCTTTGACACTCAGCGCATGCGTCAGTGCTCCTCTGCTCTCGCTCTGCCCTTCGAGATTTCAGGAAACATTGCCCTTTATCATGGCGATGTGTTTTCTGACTTTGTAATGCAGCATCCCTGTGAAATAAAATGATGACTCTTACATTAGGGATGGGGAAGATGACCTCACTGTTCCACTCCTTGAAGCAACAATAACTAACTTACATTAGGGAGAGCACATCGTAGCTGGATATGGTTTCCTTTAAGGGTTTCAACAGACAAACGGACATAGTTTACAACCAAGAAAATGTTTATCTCATCGCAATTGTTTAGCTACAAGGAATTCCTGTGCTGGCTGGAATGAACTACTTGTAGTCTATGGCTTTCTTACCGTACCGCGAGACTAAGAATACAATTCCTAAGTGAAATAATGTTTGATGTCTTGTAATCCCGAAAGGAAAATGCCTGTGAATGTTGCGATTACAGATTTAGTCGGATACGTTCTTTCAATACCGTATTAAGCCCCAGAGAGGTACCACCATGTTGAAGTACCCAGTTTACATCAACCCAGAGAGACGTCGAACTATCATACTCAAAGGGGAAAGTTAAACTGCTCTGAAACTAACGCAAGGAGGAAATATTTTATGGCGTATTGTTTCAGAACCCATAAAAATTGTTACACGTAAAACAGTGATTACGTAATGCTTCATAAACAAACCATTGAAAATTATTTTGAGCATATTATCCCAACAGTAAGGGAGGAGAAAGACTCGAGGTCGAATAAGAAAGGGAGACAGAAGTCACAAGAATTACAAGAGCGAAGTACAGCTTGTCTACAAAGTGAGCCCACAAGTCCCACTCACAAATATTCATCTTAGGTACTGGTTACCAGCTTTTTCTGCGGCGGGCAGAATACAGGCTCAAAGAACTATGTATTAAATGAAGGAACTGTATTTTACAAGTAGTAATAATAATAATAATAATAATAATAATAATAATGGTTTAAAGGGGCTTAACAGCTAGATTATGGGCCTCTAATGATGTGAACGAGAATGAAAATGAATATGAAAACTTCCTACAACAAGAACTAACTACAGACTTACAGACTAGAAGAAGAAAGGGATAAAACAGAAATAAGGGAAATAAAAGACAGGGAAAAGAAATGCCCTCAAACCACAAAGAATCAGGATTGAGGGACTTGGAAGGAGATAGAGCCACGAAAGGCAGACAGGATAATGGACGGTCCACCCCAAAGGCAATGGGAAAAGGGGAAAAACCAGAACCAGCTCCAGGTACCCCTCGGGGTCATCAACTCACGAACTTATCAGCCATGAGCCCTTGATGGTGTAGCACTATCCAGGGTGCACCGTAAGTGGAAGGTTACACACAGCCTGCCTCAGTAATGCCCTTGTGCAGAAAGCAAGAGATAACAGGAAATGAAAAGAAAACGCATGACCCCTTAAAGAATGAGGGTATCAGGAAACAGTAGTTTGTGTTGTTGAATCGTTGAGGGGCTTTGCGACATTGTGGTCATGTAGCCCCGTGTACTTGGGTGTGCGTGGAATTTGTGTGATAACCTAAGTTATTGTGATGGCTGTATTAGTGTGTGTAATTGTAATTCAGATGAGGATTGGGAAGTAGGTGGCAGTGGCCTTAACATAGGAACCATCCCCGCATTCGCAGCGAGTAGAAGTGGGATACCACGGAAAACCGCTTTTAAGATGGCTGAGGTGGGAATCGAACCCGCCTCTTCTCATTTGTTCCTCACGACGCTGAGTGTACCCCGGCCTCAGACAAGACCAGAATTGAATTTCTTGGCAGAGCCGGGAATCGAACCCTGACCTCCACGGCGACAGCTATAAGTGCTAGTCACTACGCAACGAGGAAATATGAGACTAGGGCCAGTTAAGGCGGAAAAATTAAATACACCCTAGGCCTCTGATGCCCTAATACCGTCGGGGTTGGAAGAGAACAAGAGTTGACCAAGGGAGGTTGACTGAAAAGACGACGGACAGCCAGGCACAAGTAAGTGGAAGCAATACCGGACTCAGCTGGGGCCCGGTGATCGCCAACCCACGTCGTTGTGAGCCCATGGGGGAGCAAGTCATATGCAGCCAGTGAGCACTGATTTACACTCCAAAGCAGGACGGTCAAAGAAGGACACCAGTTACGGACGTGGAAATGACGTTACTAGGGGGAGGATATTCAACTACAAGCACACGTAATTATAGTAGTAGGCTAATATGTTTCTCCGATACATGTCAACATTCCGTTCGAGGCAAGGTACACCACACGGAAAGAGCTGGTGGCTATTGTTCACGCTGCCATTCTATTTTTAGCCTTAGGCTTATGAGATCACCTTTTGTCCGTGTGCGTATGTATGTGTGTGCCCCCCCCCCTTAATAACTTCTAAACGGCTGGAGCGATTTCAATGAAACTCGGTGAGGTCATAGTCCTATTTTAGCCGACCCCGACCGTGCCCTTCAAATGTTATTACGTCTCACCAATCCAAAAAGGCGGCTGTACGAAGTATTTCACCAGGATTCTGTAACTCCGAAACTATTACTGAAATCACTCTGAAATTTTGTACGGTGATAAAGGGCACTACTAGAAGGTCACCTATGAGACTTTCAAAAACCTGTTGACTACAAAACGAGCATGGCGGTCAAGCTTATTTTGAAACTTTGAATAGACTTTTCTCGCGATGTAACCATCCAAACGCAATGAAACTTGGTACAGCAAATGTTCATGCACATTGTAATGCATTGGCGTTCAATTATAGTTCAATTGTTTACATAATGTCAAGATGACGGCTGTGGGAAATATTTCACCGGCATCCTATATCTCCGATACTATTACTGATATCACCCTGAAATTTTGTACGGTGATAAAGGGCACTACTAAAAGGTTACCTATTGGACTTTGAAAAACCTGTTAAATACAAAACGAACATGGCGGCCAAGCGAAACGTATACTTTTAAATATACTTTTCTCGCGATTTAACCATCCAAACGCAATGAAACTTGGTACAGCAAATGCATAAACACATTGTAATGCAGTGGCATCTAATTTATTTCAATTGTCTACATAACCTCAAGATGGCGGCTGTGCAAAATAGTTCACCGTCATTCTATAGGCCTATCTCCGTAACTATTACTGATATCACCATGAAATTTTGTACGGTGATAAAGAATGCTACTAGAAGTTCAGCTATGAGGCTTCTAAAAACCTGTAAAATACAAAACGAACATGGCGGCCAAGCGAAGGTGAAACATTTTAAATAATAAATAATGTTATTGGTTTTACGCCCCTTTTAACTACACTGGCTTTTAGAGACGCCGGGGTGCCGGAATTTTGCCCCGAAGGGGATCTTTAACGTGCCAGTAAATCTACTGACACGGCTCCCTCGCATTTGCGCACCCTCAAATGCCAGCTGACTGCGCCAGGTTTCGAACCTGCAACCTTGGGCTCAGGCAACATTTTAATAGACTTTTCTCTCGACTTAACCATCCGAGCGCAGTGAAATATGGTACAGTAATTGTTTATACACATTGTAATGCACTGGCATATAATTTAGTTCATTTGTTCACATAACCTCAAGATGGCGGCCGTGCGCAATTTAAAAATAAGTTTTTATTTGTGTATTAATCATGCGATCGAAGTGAACGTTTGAATAATGAACCTACGCAAAAACGTCATCTAATAGTACATAACTCTATGGCCTACATATATAAAATCCAACATGGCGAACATCCAAAATATTTAGACGGTTCTCAATATCAACGAATCTATTACAGCAATCAAACTGAAATTGTGTATGTTGATAGAGGCAATTAACATAAACAGGATATATGAAAGTAGGCTGTATAGTTCTTCACGGAACTACTTGTTTAAAACACGGGCAACTCAGATCCAGGTCCCTGTAGAGCACAGGCGAGGATGAGAAACGACTTGCACATAGTGTGGTATGTAGACGAGAAACAGAGGCCAGGGCATCGAACAATTCAAGCTAACTCGAGAGAGCAGCAAGTCACAGCTCTGTGACCTACGGGAATGACCTAGAGCAGGGGTTCTCAACCTTTTAGACACTCCGACTCCCCTTTTAGGCTGAGTATTTTGGCAACCGCCCTAGTTTTAACGTTAAAACAATAATTTAAAAAGTACAATAATTGTTAAGTTTTATTCATAAAAACACTTATAACTAGTATTAATAAACATTAATTTTTATCACTTTAATTCTTTAATAATAAGAGACAGTAGTATATATCACTGATTTTATACACTTATTAACCTCGCAACTGAGCGCGCACTTTCTGAAAAGCCAGCCGGCAGACGACAGCGTGGCGTCTTGTGTAGAACACCACGTGCACTTTAATCTTTGTTTTGTGAGTAGTATTGCAAGCAGTTACAGTTAGAAACAATGGATAAGTTTTTTTAAAAGCGTCTTCAAGTAGTGACGGTAGTGAGTGTATGAAAACTAAGTGCTGCAAATATGACCAGACATACATACAGTCCGGTTTTACTGATCTAGCAAACAAACCTCATTGCGTTATATGTAGCGTAGTGTTGTTAGCCGAAACCATGAAGGCCTCAAAAATGAAACGCCATCTTGAAACTAAACATTTTGCGCTGAAAGACAAACCAGTGGAATTCTTCCAAAGAAAAATGTTATCCCTTCAAAGTCAACAGGTGAACATTCAAGGTCTTGCTGATGTTTGTTAAAATGCTCTTAAAGCTTCATACGAGGTAGCGCTCAAGATTGCTAAAATGGGAAAAACACATACAATTGCTGAGGAATTAAATATTCCTGTCGCAATTTATATCGTTTCAAATACGATCAGTCCTCAAGATGCTGAAAAAAAAAAAAAAAAAAAACAACTATCAAATTACAGTATACTTTAACAAGACGAATATCTGACATGGTTGAAGATGTTCAGAACCAGCTAATGAAGCAAATACAAGAAAGTACTTTTTTTGCAATTCAGTTTGATGAGTCAACAGATGTTGCCAACTGTGCTCACTTTTAGTGCTACATCCGGTAAGATTGCAGTGATTCTATTCATGAAGACATTATTTTATAAGCCTTTGCCCAATAATATAACAGGTGAAAGTCTTTATAAGGTGTTCGTTGAAGGAACTGAACCTTTCGAAATTGATTGGAAAAAATGCGTTTCAGTTTGTAGTGATGGAGCAAAGGCCTTTACGGGAAAGAAGAGTCACTTGATTGCCAGGTTGAAATCACTTATGCCGAATGCAAGCTGGGTCCACTGCTATCTACATAAGTAAGCTTTGGCAGCTAAGAAAACGCCAGATCAACTACGACGAGTTTTAAATGAAGCTGTCAAGGTAGTGAACTACCGTACATCAAGAGTCGCCCGCTGCAGAGTAGGTTGCTTGAGAACTTGTGTGAAGAGGTAGGAGCCTTGCACAAACCTGTTCTATTTCACACTGAAGTACGGTGGCTATCCCATGGTAATGTGTTTAACAGGCTGTTTGAATTAAAGTCAGAAATGTTGCTATTTTTGGTTGATAGTAAACCTGAACGTTCTAGTTTGTTTATTTTTTCAGTGATAAAAAGTGGTTGGTAATGCTTGCTTATTTAGCTGACATCTTCTCTCACGTCAGTTCTTTGAACTCATCCCTACAAGGATCTAACAAAACTGTTCTGTGTGCTCAAGACAGAATTAACGCATTTGTAAAATGAATAGTGTTTGGAACACAAAATTATGAAAGAAGATTTTGAAAATGTTCCACTTACTCAAGAGTTTATGGAGATTGTATCGAGTAATGGCACCGCATCCCGTGACACTCCATCTCTTTCCTTACTCATATCATCTCATCTCATCTTGAAGCCTTGATTGAACAATATGACAGATTACATGAGTGGGGTTTTGTGAGTAGTCAATCCGTTCAGTGATCCAGCCATAACAAAAGCTGAGCTAAGTGCTCGTCTTCATGATGAACTGATAGAGATTTCAAGTGATCAGTCAGTGAAACTAACTTTTAACAATGCTTGTGCCGACAAAGTTTGGATAAGTATTAAAAAGGAATAGCCAGAACTGTTCACAACAGCGTTAAAAACTTTGATGCCATTTTCTACATCTTAAAACTGTGAACAAGGATTCTCCATAATGGTGAATTTAAAAACCAAACCAAGAAATCGTTTACCACTGGAAAATGGCATTGCCCTGTGTGTTACAAAAATCATTCAAAAATTGGTTAATTCCAAACAAGCTCAAATTTCTCATTAATAGAATAAAAAACATTATGGTGTTTGAAGCCATTTTCAGTGTTGCCTTAGTAAACGAAAGTTTGATGCTTTGATTCTGGATTAGGGAATATCCCATCTAATTTGGGTAAAATCGTGTTGACCGACTGAAAAGCATCAAACTTTCGAATTAAAAACAACGTAAAAGTTTAGTACAATGTGAGTGTATCATTTTAAAAATAAAAAACTACAGCAATAACTTTTTTTTTTACTTTTTCTCCGTATCTCGCTACCCACCAAGACACATTCTGCGACCCCCAGGGGGTCGCGACCCACCGGTTGAGAACCTCTGACTTAGAGGGTTGGGAGGGGAGGAAGCTTGAAGTGCCAGGTTGGTGTGTTGTGGCTTATCACCCTATTTATCATGCCATTGGTTCTCTTGAAACTATGGTCACAAGTGGAAGTACGGTAGTGGATGTACACCTACTTTTGAGACAAATTGTACATGCTGAGAAAGCGCGGATCCACAAAGCAAAATACGGTCCTCTAGAGTTTTAAGTTAAATATATAAACGTGTATGCCAAATATTTTATGAAAACTAAGACGAATGGCCACTGTCAGCATCGGGATCAAACCATGGACCTCCAGAACATGTATCTCTCCAATCTGACGCTCTTACTATCTCTGCTACACCAGTGGAAATATTCCGAAGGTATATCTGTAATTGATATTTCCACTCAGAAGTCAAATGCGTGAAAAGTATATGAGCTATTAAATTTGTATGCGTTACTATTTCAGCTGCAACCCCCCTCCCTACAATCCGTGCCGAATATTCACCTTACCAGTAAGCTACTTTTAAAAGCCATATTGTCATAATATATGCATCTACTCAAAACAATATTATGTATACGCCATATGATTGGTTTGAGTACCTTCGATGGATCTCAAGCAGATTAATACCCATCGGTGGAGAAGTGGGGGGCTCTGCGAACACATTCAGAACAATTACGGTACCAGACGATCTGAGAAGCTATAAGCATGGAGTAAAATGTGTATAACACCGGCCGCGGTGGCCGAGAGCGCTAACGCGTTACCTCGTGTCTCGCTGGCATCGGGAAAGCGTGGCTTCGAATCCCACCTCGGCCGTCCTGAAAATGGTTTTCGTGGTTTCCCATTTTCACTACCAGGCAAATGCCGGGACGGTACCTTCAATAGGTCCACGGCCGATTTTCTTTCATAATCCCTTCCCTGGCCCGTCCTGAAAAGAAAAATACATGGCCATTGGGTGCATTAATAAAAAAAATGTGTATAACTCATTTGTACAGGGAACGTGGCCAAGCAAACCATAGCCACTCTACGGCCGATTTCTTCATGCAATAAGTTTTATCAGTTAAGAGGGGGAGATAATCCAATATACTGTAGATAACAAGAAAAGGATTGACCGACAACAAAATGTATCCTTTGAAGACCATGCCATTTGAGAAGAGAAACAATGGAGATTGCAGTATTTACAGTACAATCTAACGATACCACCCTTTCCTCCAAAATCATAGTGCACTAAAATAGACAGTGCACAGGAATAGGCAGCATACCATTACAGGCAAGGAATGCGCAGTGAATGAAAAAGGTCAATGAAAAGGAAGTTCATGTTCAAGAACAGGTATCTCGACTTCATACGGTAGCAGGAATATAATCCCCATATAGCCAACTTTTCAAAGGTACGTTAGTTTCGAGAATCGTCCAACTGCCCAACGTGCCTGGGACTTACGTAAAACTGAGCTACTCTGTTGCTAGGGTATGATTATTACATTTTAAGCACCTTCTTTAGCCCAGTGATAGGTAGTGAGACTGCTGTCCCCAAAGGTCCTGAGTTCGATTCCCAGCTCTGCCAAGATATCAAATTCTTGTCTGAGGACTAGAACATATTACTCTCAGCCTCGTATATCCAACAGCGAATTAAGTCCGCCGTAAATATTTTATCACTTACTATGCTCCATGTTCTTTTAATACTCCCAGAATGAAATTTGATGTATCACAAGGACCGGACAATAAGTATCTCTGTATTTACCTGTAATATTTGTTATTGGGACATTGAGTTCATCAGCCCATTTTACTTGGTATGCGTGGAATATGCTGACTGTGCTATTGTAGTGACCGTACTAACAAATGTACTTATAGCAGAGCTACTATTGGTAACAGGGACCCGGAACAGAACTGAAATGCGTTACGTACCGCTGTGTCCCACGTTACATTATGTAGGCCTATACCATACCGCGGCTCCGAGCTGGCTTGCGGTATCGTTCCGTAACTGTAACTTGGAGCTCGGTACGAGAATGTGGAACGGTAGAGCAGGATCTCGACTTCCAACTATACCGAGCATCAAGGTACGTGTTAGCGGAACGTTCCGTCTGAAACAGAGCATGACTGGAACGATTCTTCAGCGTTACCAGACGGCAAGTTACTCTGCGTACCGTTCTTGGTTCTCGAAATAGAATAACGTTTCCACCAGTCAGCCGGTTACACTGTGTACCATTCCAGGTTATACCAACCAGTCATCCGGTTTCTATGCGTATCGTTCCAGGCTCTCAGATAAAGACATGTTCCAACAAAACGTGGAACGGTACTGAGCTGGAACAGTACAGCAGTATAACCCAAAATGTGTGTACAGACTATTACAGAAATATTACACAGTTATTACACTAGCCATTACACCCATTACTGCCTATTACACAGAATTATTTACGTAGACTATTCCGGCTATTACACAATCTATTACTTTACCACGGCAATTGTACTACAGCGTTTATTACGCTGTTACGCTGGCTACTACAAACTGTCACATAATAGCCTAATTAAACAATAATTACACCAAATTACATACCTGTTACCTTATTTAGGGGCATTTCCTTCAGGATATCTTAATACGAGCTAAGTATATTTTTCAGTATTTACTATACTACCTAGAACCTTAATGAAGAAATATTCTTTTCTGCGTCAAAAACTATCCCAATTTCAACGATGCTGGACCATATGTGGAAACAACCATGTTCTTTGATCTGTTTTAGAAATTAATTTAGAATTCTTCTCACCAATGCAGCGTGCGTCAAAGATGGCGTCGGTGAGTGAAGTACGTGTGTTTCGGTCTCCTGTTTTGTGCTGTTTTCTTATGTTATTCTTTCACGTAACTAGTACTTTTCTTGTGAGTGGTAGTGATGTGAGGGTGTCTATGATTGGTGAAAAGAATTATGAAGCTTCAGTAAACTGGAAGTGCTCCAATCGGAGTTTTAATTTCTGTTGTTTCTCTGCTGCTGGAATGTCGCCTGCCATGCTGCTAAAAGAAGCCAGACCTTCAAATAGGAGAGGTACGGTCACATACACATCAACGGTGACTGCAGTCTTCATGCTTCTTCTACTGTCAGGTGATGTAGAAATTAATCCAGGTCCGTGTTCGAACAGTTCTAAGTCCATATACTTTCAGAACACTCAGAGCGTGGCTAACAAGCTGGACAAAGTAGATTTGAGCAGCAGTGATTTTAATAACATGTCAATAATAGCCTTAAATGAGTCTTGGCTTTTTGACAGTTTTCTTGACTCAGAACTCGCCTTTTCTAGGACTCATGACATATTTAGGAGAGACAGGCCTGGGCGTGGGGGTGGCGTTGTCATTGCTACGCAGTCTCAGTTGCGTACCAGGAGAAGAGCGGACTTAGAAAGTGAATGCGAGATTATTTAGTTGGAAATCCAAGGAAGGTCTAGTGTATTCGTGGGCTGTGTGTACCTACCCTCGCCTGCCCACGGTCGACTCTAGAAAGGTCGGAAGGTTCAACCTGACAACACTGTAGCAACGGCTATTGTCAGTCATACCTCGTCACGAGCGCCTGAACTGAAACAGCTGTTTGCTAGTAAAGGGAGGCGACAAAAACTACGGAATTAATATTGGACAAACATAATGTACATGTTTAGCAAAACATCTGTTGATTTTTGTTTACACATGACCAGTGTTACAATCGGAAATAAATGAATAACGTGCATATGATCGTGAAAAGTTGTTATAAGAGCCAAGCAGCTGATATTAGGCATGAGTGACACGGAAATAATTTACCAACATAAAAGTGTTTAGCAAAATAAAGAAAATTATTTTGGTTTCTTTTCGTATTTTACTACTCTGAAGTATGGTAATAAAGCAATTGGCGGTGTTATAATAATAATAATAATAATAATAATAATAATAATAATAATAATGAGTAAGTAGATGCAATTGAGGGTTATGTGATGCAAAAATGTAGGCTATCTCCCATAACATCTGCACACTGTAGGTCTATAAACCCTCGATTCCGCCGCACATGTATGTAGATAATTTACTACCATTATAGAAATAGTCTGTTGCTGCTGGTATTCCATAACTGTATCAGATTACTTCGGTTTCCTTCCTAAAGTGCTGCAACTTTCTCTTCCCATAACCAAGTTTGCCGACGTCAACAGCATCATTCCTTGCCTGTAAATAATTGTTTAGCAATACAGTGGCAATAACTGAAAGTATATTTTCACTTAATTGACTAATTTATGCAATCTTCGAACCATTTCGAAGGTTCCCTAATCCAGGCCTGGCGCAGATTTTCGTCACTTGGGAACCTTACTTGGTTAATTTGCATTACAGTTGGGGATACAACATGTATCTGGCATTGTTACGGTGCCGAAACATTCCAGGAAAATCAAAGTTTAAAACATGAAGTACGATATGTGATAATTCCATGTACCGTAGGCATTTAAAAATACCATATTTGCCAGATACAAAGCACACTCGTCAGTGTGTTCTCGATTAGGGATTACAGTTAAAATAACACATCTGGAAGGGTAGTATAAACGCTACTATAAAGCGTATAAACGTACAAAGCGTAAAAACAAAATATAGAAGGAAATATCCCTATGAGATAAACAAGAACACCTGCCAGACTGAACGTTCCCTCGTGTTCCCGCCTGACAAGGGTATGACTGATGAACATGTTGCCAAGTCTCAGCCTTCCGACCTGTCTAGAGTCGACCGTGGCCTGCCTCGTTAAACCGCCTGGAGCAGTTTCATACCTCACTCAGAAGGGTGCACGCCCGGTTGAAGGACAGGATACAGTTATATTGTGTGGGGATTTTAACGTGCCGGACATCTCATGGGAACAGCAAAAAGGGACTTCTCTCGTACCTTTAAATATAACTGAAAGTGCAGTGAACTCTATCTTCTGCGAGGTAATTGAGGAATACTCTCTGCATCAATTGAATCCACATCTCACCCGCGGACAAAACTACCTCGATCTACTGTTTACTAATATTCCTAAAATCTCTCAGTCTGTAGAGTTAGAAAAACCGGGGTGGATTCCATTCGACCATAGTGCTCTAATATGGAACATTGATTTTCACGACACTAGTTTATTTCAAAAACCACCTCGCAGGGAAATTTTTAACTGGAAGAAAGCAGACATGAACCACCTGAAACTTCTGCTGGATTATTGCCTCTGGTCCCTCCTTGATATCAGGAACGACATTAATGAGAATTGTGAGATATTTTATGATCTCTTGATGTCCGCAGTTCGAGAAGCAGTTCCTCGTGTGAAGGTTAATCCCTACCGTTATCCACCTTGGTTTGATGCAGATGTAATCAGCGCGCTACAATCGAAAAATAGGGCACATCGTCAATGGAAACGCTCTACTTTGGAATGCCATAGAATTGAATTTGTGGTCAGGAGGACCGAATTGAAAGAAATTCAGCGCCGAAAGTATGACGCCTACCTGGAAGACATAGACTCCAGTGTTAAATCTAATCCGAACAGACTATGGTCCTTCATTAAGCAGAGATCTAGGAACACCAGATTACCGGTCTCGCTCGAGTACGACGGACGTACCAGTACTGATACAAACTCTGCCTGTGAGCTGTTTTCTGATTATTTCGAAACCTTATTCCTTCCTGTAAATTCTATACCGCCAACCTTACCTGATCTGCCATCCTCCAGTAACGACAGCACTTCTTACTTCCATATTTCCGAAGACTGCATCAAGAATAAATTACATAACCTATCATCTGGCAAGTCTCCCGGTCCTGATGCCATTCCTATTGAAATAATTAAATCTTTATGCCACCAGCTATCTCGTCCACTTTACATTCTATTCAACCAAGCCATCAGTGAGGGAGTGTTTCCGGATTACTGGAAATCAGTCCATATCACCCCAGTGTTAAATAAAGGCTCCAGGCAGAAGGTAGTAAATTACAGACCAGTATCACTAATGTCTATTTTCGCACGAGTCTTTGAATCAAATTGTTCGGGACGAAGTGTACGCCCACGTGCCACCATTCATCACTGAACTTCAGCACGGCTTCCTTCCTAGGCGATCCACTGCTACCAACGTAGCAGTCTTCACTCATGATGTATCCACCTTTATGAATAACCGTGGTAGTGCTGATGTTATCTATACTGATTTTTCTAGGGCTTTCGACAGCGTACATCACAACTAACTGCTTCATAAACTTTCAAACTTTGGTATAACTGGTTATCTTTTACGTTTCTTCAAAAGCTACCTCTCAAATAGAACCCAATCAGTTATAATTAATAATAATAAGTCTAAATCTGTTAACGTTACTTCCGGTGTACCTCAGGGTTCTGTATTGGGCCCTCTGTTCTTTATACTCTTTGTGAATGATATCCCTCGTATAATTCATAATTCTAGGTGTCTGATGTACGCTGACGACCTTAAACTGTATATGCCTATCAGTACTATAAATGACTGTGAGTTGTTGCAAGAGGACCTACACCAACTCAATGAATGGTGTGAAATATGGAAACTGAATACTGAAAAGTGTAAAGTTTTGTCCGTTTCATTGAAACGTAACCTCCTACCCAGGTTTAATTATTGTATTAATAATGAAACGCTAGGTAGAGTGTCAAACATTAAGGATCTAGGGGTGACAATCACAAATAATTTCTCGTTCGATGAACAAATTTCAAAAATATGTCGTGAAAGTTTCCGGATCCTGGATTTTTTTTAAAGAAATGGTTTAAATTATTTTTCGGGCATAACTCTATACAAATTATTTAAGTCACTCATTCGGCCTAATATTAGAATACTGTGGTGTGATCTAGAATCCTTTTCACAGTAATAAAATTGACGCCATCGAACGTGTGCAAAAGAGATTTGTTAAATGGCTCTGTTACAGGGGTGGACGATCGTACCATAGAGCGGAGTACGAGAGTTATTGCAACGTGTACGGTCTTCCTCCACTTAGCAGTCGGCGCACAGTGGGTGACGTGAGATTCCTTTGGAAGCTGGTAAATGGCGGAATTGACTCTAATCAGTTGCTAGCTGACTTGGGTTTTCACGTCCCTCAGAGAACCACCAGACGGAAGCACATGTTCGATGGGGTCAGATCGAGAATTAGTGTGCACAAAAATTCATGTCTGATCCGGTTGCAGTCAACATACAGCTTGATGGAGAGTAAAAGTGCTACTGATATTCACTTCGACTCTCTGTCAACTGTTATGAGAAACATCTCAAATGTAAACTAGTGTATGCATATTGTGTTCTTTTCAATTTGTGTTGATTGATTGATTGATTGATTGATTGAACATGTGGTTGAATGAATGGTTGATTGATTTTTTGATTGAATGTACGAGTGACTGAAGTAATGTATTTTTTGTTTGCTGCTATCTAGATCCTCGAATGCACTCTTGTATTACTTTTTTCCTAGTTTCTGGACTATTTCTTCTTATCTTCTATTTTATGTTTTTGCCTTTTTCCGTTTACTGTAGATAATTCTGATTTTTCTGTAATAACTATTTTAATGTTTCTCGTACAAAGGGATTGTATGAATGCTTGAGATGGGAAGTTTGACTGCGTATCTGTAGGGTTGTAGTTGTTGATATATAATAGTGTATTTCTATTTCTGTTCGTGTTTGCTGTTTTTGTTTTGTTTATAATTGTACATTTTATTGTTAATTATTATATTGTCACTAGTGGAATCTATCTGTCTGAAAATAAAGAATACATACATATATATATATATATACAGTATATATCTCAGAAGCAAAAAATTTTAAGATTGTATAAAAAACCGCATTCTCTCTCTGTATACGCAAAGGAGAATATGTATATGAATGATATATAGAGTTGGTATATTAAGGCACTTTCTGATTTATTTTAATACTCGTATCTAGGTACATTTTAGCATATTGTCATGTTATGAAATGCTTTAGCTAATAGATCACAATTGGTATGTGTGTGCCCGTGTCCTTAATAATTTTTGAATGGCTTGAGCGATGTCAATAAAGTTTGGTACGGAATTGGTACTACCCCGTCTGGCCTTTCAAATGTTGATCAATGTCACCAATTCAACATGATGGCCTAGCGAAATATTTCACTTGATCTCGATATCCGAAACTATGATAGCAATCAAACTGAAATTATGTGGGGTGGTAAAGGACTATTAATTACTTTACATACAGGGTTATTCACGTAAAGTGATATCTGTAGTAGCGTGTGTATTTGTAATTAAGGCAAGGCTTGGGAAGGAGTTGGCCGTGGCCTTGACTTAGGAACTATCTACCCATTTTCCAGGAGTAGAAGTGGGAAACCACGGAAAACCACTGTAGGATGGCTAAGGTGGTAATCGAACTCACTTTCTCGCAGTGTTGCCATATAAAGCAGAGTGTATCCCGTAGCAGTCCACAGACTAGACTTTCGCTCGTTTCTAACCAATAATATTATTTATTTCCAAAATAAAACCTCGCGTTCCTGCTTTTTGTATATTTGTTTGACAATCATATTTATTTCCAACAGCGCCTTAACGATCACTCCATAATTAAAACTGGCTGCTGTAAGGTCAATGACCAGAGATTTGAATCCCGACACTGACAGGGGCCATCCTGAGCACTTTCATCGGGATTTTTCAGACCCCTTCTTAAAAATTCGTTCGTTCGTAGTCAGTTTACCCTCCAGGTAGGCTTATCCCACGGACTCAGCGAGGTACCCCAACTTTACCGTCTCTACGGGCAGTGTCCTGGAGCTTGACATCGACTATTGGGATACAACTGGGGAGGCAGGACTAGCACCTCGTCCAGGCAGCCTCAGTTGCAAAGCGAACAGGGGGCCTCATGGGGGATGGGACGGAACGTGAAGAATGAGAGGGTTAGACAAGGAAGAGAGAAGGAGGCGGCCGTGGCCTGACGGTAGGTACTGTACCCGAAATTACCTACCATCAGCTTGCTGAAATCCCACGAAGATCACTGGATCGTAGAACCTGAAAAGCCCCGGCTGAACCCCCCCCAGATACTACCAGCAAGAGATGGGGATAATAGGGCAGAGGGAAACCTAACCAGGCAACGTTAGGAAAAACCATGGCCAAACGCTGAAAAGCAACAGCTCAAAGAACACGAGGTCGACACAGGAGTGTGATCTCAGGCGTAGAAACACCTAGAAACACCCAGCAATGGCTTTCTTAACGTGACCTACACTCTCTTCTATAAATCACCACGATGTCGAATTAAAAGGAATTGAAAATTTTTATTCAAAAAAATGACATAGCAAAGTGCTATGCCCTCAGAATGAAAATCTGATGAACATTAATCAACTCGACATTGGTCGAGAATAAATCACACAAAAACAAGGATAAATCCATCACACAAGAATGGGCTGCAAAATCCCATTTAAAAAAAATATTGATCCAAACAAACTAATATTAAATCAAATATCAGAACGGTCTCGTTCCAGTGGGTAATTTCCCTACTATACATGTTGATAATAACCCTGAAAAAGAATATACATATATACAAGTGGTTTTAACACCTCTCAGAGTGTTATAGCGAAAGACGAATATTGTACACCCTCCATAGGTGTAACTTGTATAAGTCATTAGTGGTTTCGTGGTAGTAATATCATAAATGATTGGTGTCCCTTGGACCCAATAATGTCTTGTGAAAATAAGCAAGAAAAATCAAATTCATTCGACATTAATCTGAGAATTCATCAAAGGGATGATTATGTAGCTATTAGCATTGTAATTAAATTCAGAACTTGGATGATAAAGATCATTACATAAATTATACGTGCTAGTGCCTAGGAGTACACGCTTCCTGATAGTACACTACTGCAATCAAGTTCGATAACTGTAAATCTATGATTGTTTCAAGTCACACCTGACCTGTCTTATGTCACTCATTGCCTCTATATAGCTGCGTTTGTTCTGTCCTTAATGTGAATTGTGAGGATGTTTCCGTGAGTCGGGAACGTCACTCCCAGACACTTGAAGTGCGTAACACAATCCAGCGGTCTATTTTTGTGGAGAATTGTCGCTCCTAGTCCCCCTTTTCAGAAATTCATTGCAACTGTTTTCCTTTCATTCAGATCGAGTTCAATTCTCTTAATTCCGCCCACTCCTAAACTCTGTTAAACGTCTGCTGTAAATCTTTTTCACAAGTTGAAATTAGAGCCATATTGTGTGCGTGAATGTATATTTTTACGTTTGGGGATAATATTTCCACCACATCTGCCGTAGCAAGAGCGAAAAGGAAGGGGCTTAAGGGATGCCCTGTCTGCTGTATTTCCTTGGTGAGAGGAGGCTATTTATAGTGCTAACCCTTGAGTGTCTAAACGACACTGCAACAAACTATCAAAGTCTTGACACTATCAATAATTAACACATGTTACTTAATTCTTCATGAAAAATACTAAATTCTTCCCCTAGCGTTTGTCTTCTTGTCAATAAAATTATGCATATAAATTTAAATGACTGTCAAAATATTACCAATTACCAATTAATTACCAAAAATTACTACAAAAAAGATGCGTTCGTTATTCGAACCAAAATCCAGTTCCGCATGAAGTCAGTTTCGAAATAGACATCGAACCTCTGTTCAACCATGCTAACACCAAAAAATATGGCAATAATGGTTACTCTTAAATACCCAACTAAGCCACTACTTAATAAACTGATCTTCCTCTACTGTTCGGAGAATCTTGCAGCGACGTAAAAAGGATATATGAGTCCAGGCAACCACCTCCAGACTATGCCAAGACATGGCATGCTCCTTCCTGGATCCCAGGGATCGAACCATGGAACCTCCCCCGTACCACTCATTCCACACTGCTTCTCGTCATCGCGTTGAAAATGTCCTTCAGACCCGAGTATACGAACACGATTTTCCCGGACGAAGTTTATCAGTTTATTAAAGCTCACAGGCATTCGCGAGTAACCGTGGATTAAATACATCTTCACTGTAGTTACTATAATACTTCGGTACATGCTCGAAACGTTCTGCATTGCAATAGATGCGTTTTCAAATTGCATGGAAGAAAGTAGTAACGCATGACAATATTCCTGCTATAGCCTCGTTCGTAGTGTTCACGTCATCCTTTAGCCAAACATGACTAATGACATGGATTTCATATTAAACATTCCCTCTGACGACTCAGACAAAGACATGACGTACAGGAATATAATAGTTTATAAAATGAGAATGTACTTTTTAAAAAGCCTGTGTTTATAAAAGAAATCACAGCTGTAATTTGTTGCGAGCAAAATCACACAAAATATAGCCCGAAATGGCGTCTTGGAAGCATGTACTGTACGCTGAAAATATCACTGCGCGTTGCTTGGATGTGAATATTTTATAAGTCCACTCGCGGCTGTTTGATATGAGATGAACTGAAATGTTCAAGTCCCATCTCCACATTATCGTATTATTTCACTGTATGCTAAATTTTCTAAGTCCCTAAGACTTTCACGGTACCATATATCTTAACTTCGGTCGACACTCGTATATTATTTTTCGGAGCACTTTTTATGAGTAAACTCCCGACTGGACCCACAATAGGATGTGTGTCTCTCGTCGCTCATACATGTTGCAGGTAAGCTCAATCACCCCCACCATTGTGCTTCCAGTTCAATGATAATCGCACGTGGTAGTGATATATGCAGTTCAATACCTAAATAGGCTTCTTCTTATCAAAAACACTCATGAGCTTCCTGGCATCTTAACATGAATTTTGATATACCAAACACGGCCTGAACAGTTCGCAGTTCTAATAAAACAATGTTTCAATATCTGAGGTTCACAGTTCGATAATAATGATGTCATGATCGAGGCGAGTCGTAGCGCTTTAATTCACGCCATAGTTCGTGCGCGCTCGGTGATAGTCGTAAGAGGTCGGCTAACCTTGTTTCGAGAACACAGCTGTGCAGAGATAAAACGATTGCCTACCGGCTCGCTATTAACCAGGCCATAAAATAACGGTACAGTACGTAACACAGAACATAACCAAAAAATGTGATCGTAATACGATTATAAATTTCAGCAACGTTACATTTTCCTAGGCTTGATCCTACGTATCAAAATTGATATTCAGTCGTACACCCATATACAATAACGCTTCTCAGAAAATTCCGACGAAAACACGAGTTTATCCTGTTAAGACTACCGCCATGTTTCAATGTATCAAACGCAAGCAGCAAAGTGGCACCACGCTGCACGAGGGCTCAGAGTGGGGGTAAGTCGCTGCCAGCAGGAGAGAGTTGGGCAGGAATAAAAGAACGCACTGCTAGATAGCTGCACGCTCCGCTTGAAAAAAACGAAAACGCAGCCGCAAACACTTAACATTGTAACTTTTCAATCACATGTATAATTGTTTTCAGATTATTTTTTGCATGCCCCAGTAATAGGGATTATTTTGTGTTCACCGGCTATACATGTCTATACATAGTAATCAGGAACTGTGCAGTGTGTGTAAGAAAAACCACAGACAATGGCTCACAGCACTTGAAAGACATTAAGATAATTAATCAATCCTTCGATAAATGCCAATATTGTGTAGGGTGGGTATTTTGTAAGTATTTTTATTCTCAATTGCATTTTGTGACTATTTTGAATCTAAATTACATTTTGTAAGTATTTTCTAACTAAATTGCATTTTGTAAATATTGTCAATTCAAATAACAGTACAGTAAGTATGTAGTTAGTTTTAGTTGTAAGTAGGTAGTTAGTTTGTCTATTAGATATATGTCATTGTTCTATTAGACTGTGGTGTGTGAGTGTGTCTAGTAGCAGTTGCATTGTTTATTAGTTATAGTTCATTGTTTCAGTAGACTGTGATGTGTGAGGGTGCATGTGAGTGTGCCTGGTGACAGACTGTTTTAGTGGTAGTATTTGTTGTTGGTGGAACTTTAGTATTTTTTTCGTTAGTAGAATTTTGGTATTTAATTGTTAGTACGGTAGAAGGTTAGTATTTTTGTTAGTAGAATTGCTCTTTACTTATTCTGAAAGGGAGTAGCAGCCTTTCAGAATAAATCAATTCTTTACTAGTCTTGTAGACAGTTAAGATATTGATAATATAAGCCAAATAATGGCTACACTGCGTCCTGCTGCACGGCTGAAAGCAACGGGAAACTACAGCCGTATGCTATTCCCGAGGATATGCACCTCTCTATGCATAATTACATGTGATGATGGCCTCCTCCCTTGTAAAATTTCAATCCGGAGGTAAACTAGTCCCCCGTTCGGATCTCCGGGTGGGGACTACTCGAGAGGGGGTTAACATCACAGAAGTGACAAAGAGGAAATCTGACATTCTACGGATCGGAGCGTGGAATGTTAGAAGTCTGCTAGGAAGTGGAAGGTTAGAAAACTTAGAAAGGGAAATGGATAGGTTGAGGTTGGATTTGGTTGGGATTAGTGAAATGCGCTGGCAGGAAGAACAGGACTTTTGGTCAGGAGACTATAGGGTCATTAGCACTAAATCAAACAATGGCCAAGCAGGGGTTGGCCTCATATTGAGTAGGAAACTTGGACAGCGGGTGGAATATTATGAGCAATATAGTGAACGGATTATTGTAGCTAAAATCAATACTAAACCTACCTGCACCACAGTGGTACAAGTCTATATGCCTACCAGTCAAGCTGATGATGAGGATGTTGAAAAGGTCTACGAAGAAATAGACGAAATTCTGAGGTATATCAAGGGTGATGAAAATGTTATAGTAATGGGAGATTGGAATGCTGTGGTAGGAAAAGGGAGAGAAGGGAAGATAGTAGGAGGTTTCGGATTAGGTGAAAGGAATGATCGAGGAAGCAGGCTGGTAGAATTCTGCACCGAGCATGAGTTGGTCATAGCTAACACCTTATTCAATAACCACAATAGAAGAATATACACATGGATGAGACCAGGAGATACAGGGCGTTACCAAATCGACTTCATTATGGTCAAGCAGAGGTTTCGAAACCAGATTTTGGATTGTAAAACATATCCTGGTGCTGACATAAACTCTGACCACAATCTGGTTGTAATGAAATGCAGATTAAAGTTGAAGAAACTGAAGAAAAGTCAAAAGCCAAAAAGGTGGGCAATAGACAGACTGAAAGAGAAGGATGTAAACGAAAGATTCAAGAAGAGTATAAAGGAAGGACTAATGAAAAACCCTAAACAAACTTCAATTGCAGACGAATGGGCACTTTTGAAGAATGAAATAACAAAATCCGCAGAAGAAAACATAGGTAGGAAAGAAAGAATAGGTAGAAAACCGTGGATCACTCAGGATATACTAGAATTGATGGATGAAAGGCGGAAACACAAGAATGTAAGAGATGAAAAGGGGAAAGCAGAATACAGACGTCTGAGAAATGAGGTTAACAAGAAGTGCAAGGAAGCAAAAGAAGAATGGTTGAAAGAGAAATGTGCAGGTATAGAAAATTGTCTGAAATTAGGAAAAGTAGACACAGCTTATCGAAGGATTAAGAATACTTTTGGGGAAAAGAAGACTAAGTGCTGTAATATTAAGGACAAAAATGGAAAGCCTCTAACAGATAGGGAAGAAAAGGTTGAGAGATGGAAAGCTTACATAGAGAGTTTGTATAAGGGAAAGGAGATTGAGAATCATGTAATGGAAAGGGAGGAGGAAATTGATGAGGATGCGAAAGGAGATTTAATATTGAGATCAGAATTTGATAGAGCTTTGGAAGACTTAAGCAGGAACAAAGCACCAGGCATAGATGATATACCGATTGAGTTGCTACGCTGCATAGGAGATGAAGGTCTGATCAGGTTATTTCACTTGGTGTGTAGGATTTATGAGACAGGTGAGGTACCCCCTGATTTCAAGAAGAATGTTATCATCCCTATACCAAAGAAAGTGGGAGCTGACAGATGTGAAGATTACCGTACAATCAGCTTGATTACTCATGCTTCAAAGATCCTGTCTAGAATAATTTACAAGAGGATTGAAAGCCAGATAGAAACGGAGTTGGGCGAAGACCAATTTGGTTTCAGGAGAAATGTAGGAACAAGGGAAGCTGTACTAAGTCTTAGGCTGATTTTGGAAGGTAGAATAAGGAAAGATAAGAGAACGTTCATGGCTTTTGTAGACTTAGAAAAGGCTTTTGATAACGTTGATTGGACTAAATTGTTTGACATTTTGAAATCGATTGGAATAAAGTACAGGGATAGGAGGGTGATATACAATCTATACAGAAACCAGACAGCAGTCATTCGAGTTGAAGGACATGAGAGAGAAGCTGGTATTCAGAAAGGTGTAAGGCAAGGCTGCAACTTATCACCCATACTTTTCAATCTTTACATTGAACAAGCAATGAATGAAATTAGAGAAAAATTTAAAGTGGGAGTGAAGATTCAAGGAGAAATAATTTCAACTCTGAGATTTGCTGATGACATCGTCATCTTGGCCGACAAGCCTGAGGATTTGAATGATTTTTTGAATGGTATGGACTCCGTCTTGCGGAAAGAATTCATGATGAAAATTAATAAATGTGAAACAAAAATACTGGAATGCAGCCGAAATAAATCAGAAACCTCTATGGAGATCAAATTGGCAGGTGAAAAGCTGAAGGAAGTAGGAGACTTCTGTTACTTAGGAAGCAGAATAACCAGTGATGGACGAAGCAAAGAGGATATAAAAAGTAGGTTGGCTCAGGCAAAGAAAGCATTTCTACAAAAAAGGAATCTGCTGACATCGAATATAGATTTAGGTATTAGGAAGTCATTTTTGAAAGCCTTTGTCTGGAGTGTGGCGCTCTATGGAAGTGAAACTTGGACTATTGGTGCAGCAGAAAAGAGGAGAATTGAAGCATTTGAAATGTGGTGTTACAGGAGAATGATGAAGATCAGATGGGTAGATAGGGTTACAAACGAAGAGGTATTAAGACGAGTGGGAGAGGAGAGATGTTTCTGGCGACTGCTAATGAAGAGAAGAGATAGGTTGGTAGGACACATACTAAGACACCCAGGAATAGCAAGCTTAGTTATGGAAGGAAGGGTCGAGGACAAGAACTGTAGGGGTAGACCAAGGTTAGAATATGTTAAACAGATTGCCTCGGATGTAGGGTGTGGTAGCTATGTAGAGATGAAACGTTTAGCTCAGGACAGGGAGGCATGGAGAGCTGCATCAAACCAGTCAAAAGACTGAAGACTCAAACAACAACATTCAGCAATGGATTTCATCATAATTATTTCAAACATTTATTAATTATTATTATTCAACGGTGCCAGAACATGGTCTTACCCACACGATAAATCTACTCCACTGAGTATTGATTGTTTCAAAATTGCCTTTTATACATTTGTAATCATAAGTCACCCTCACTGGTGATATGAATGCTTTCATCAATAATATACTTCAATAATTACAGTTTGCTTGATATTTGCGTTTCTAGAGTTATACAGGATGTTATACTTCATATAGCGTGTCTAAAAATGTTATCTCTCATTTTCCAATTGATTATTAGGCTTATAGTTAATTTTTTTACAATAGTTTATTACAATCACATGTCTATTAAAGAACATGCTTCCACATTCGATTATCTGAGATTCACGTCGAAGAAAAGATCGTAAATGATGTTCAGAATGTTTTTTACTAGACTATAATCCGCATTGAAAAGACTGAAAAATACTAGATATGAAATGGATCTCTATCAGCTCAAAATTAACATTACAATCGTGTGTCATAACAATAAAATCAATAGGATCAAGATTTTCAAGCATAAAAAGAAATATTCCTGCTCGAGTGAACTATGGAAAATAATATAGGGTTCCTACACCATCAACGAGGGTGATCGAAACGATAAACACCAAATCGTCGATTAGAAAACCCTACTGTCTCCACAATGCACCAAAACTGGAACTCCCTCTTAGCAAAAACCAAAACCAAAAATCCTATCAGGCCAAGAGTGACCTCAAAAACGTCTCATCTCCCTAACGCGGCGAAGAAAAATGTTCAAACGAACATTGACAACTCTTCAACTAACAATCAGAATGATCTCTATAAAGTAGATCCGTTGATAAACGAGAATACGAATAAACGTGGCAAAAAGAAAATATAAACCACGATGGAGATTCAAAATCACTATAATATAAACTTCCCTAAGTCGACTCACTTCACTACGACAAAAATGTTCCCATATAAATTACCATAAGTTACCATGACTTGTGTAAAACATACTACACATTGGATGCATTCTTTTAAAATGAATCAAAATCCAGCCGAGAATAGGACCAGCCAAGAGTAAAACGTCAAATCTAAGTCCTACCCATCGACTATACTAAGAAAAAGAAAATATGACAGTTACTAAAACATAATATTCATGCATTACCACTACTGACGGGTGTAAATTTGCTGTATCTTATCGCCAGACGATGATGGAATCGAAAGCAATGATATGCCTCCCATATCCAGTCTTCCTTTATACGTAGAAATGCCCTGGGTCCTCCTGGAATGTCGATGGAATCGAACCCTGGATTGCCAATCCCAGACGCTCGGGTTCAAGACAGCCACACGACATCACCGGTTGTTACCGCACTCCACGTACTGACGATATCGTTTCGAGTAAGAGTCTCATCACAGAGTAGTAGCATACGCCCGAAGCGATAATTGCATCTTACTGTCATCATGTCATAATGGATTGACATGTTGGAAGAAAATTTAGCACAAGCGATGACGCTTTTAAAAAGTCAGTGTCCATTCCGTACAATGCGTGCGTTGCCTACATCACAGTATTCATGTACAAATGTTTACTCAGCCTTAGCTATAATGTATACGTGCATTATATTCCTTCCTCCCGACACCTTGTCAGTTATCATGCCAGAAACATGAGAGGAATGAGTGAAATAGTTCATCTAGTGCTCAAGTGTAACAACACTTGTATCCATAGAAGTAGCACGATTCTGTAGTGAAAAGTCTACTGCGAGAATCACTGTACACTCGCCAAAGTTAACGTTGCTCGTTGTAAAGCGCTTGCCTTAATGTGAATGTGGCATGAATAAACTTGCACGTTACACGGCACATATTCAGCGTGAAAATATCACCCATTACTGATATGCCTATGTTAGAGTTTTTCGTCACACAACTCCAACATCCTAACGATGGCCTCACACATGTTTCAAGTGAGCCTTGCACTTCGCGATATGTGTTAATATTCGCGCTCGTAGGTCGTACTGCTCTGGGCAGAGATATATCAAAATCTGGCTTGCTCGAACAGCCCGCATACTGATGAGGGTAATCATCCCCTCCCTTGCGGTGCGTATATCGATAAATCAAAGCGATGGCGCATGGTCAACATAGCTGTCATATTTCATGAAATCTTGCCAAAGATATCAACTCTTCAAAGGCAGTACTATGTCAATACATGTTGGGTAAAATGCTGAAAATGATATATAAACTTCTCTTCCTCGTTATTATAGATGAGGTGATCTTTCAATATTTAATCAATAAGTTGGATGTGCGCGGCGCACTAGTCCGGGATGTTACTATTGCGTCAGCCAGTTCGGAAAACTTCGGCTCTGCTCGGCTCGGGCCTGCCTCACGGAATCCGTCAGCTATCACGCCACAAGCTCGCCGGTAATGCGCTGTGTTTTAATACAAAGCCAATCCTCCAGCTCAGGGCTGCATCAAACGCTTGTGAGAAATGGTACATTTTCCTCTCGACATCTTACGTAAAAGAAGAAACTGCTTTTATGTACACGTTCTAATGCATTCTTATGCTATGTAGCATTATCCTCAAAGCGTTACTGTAATCTTCTTATAATATCTCCGGATGTTCTTAGCATTGTATCTACTAATGATTTCAGTACCATTCAAGTTAGTTACTATCTTTTTCTATAGCATTTTCCTATATCTCTCTTTCTTCATCGGTGATCTTAAAAACAATCATTAATCCTTATTATCCATGGGGGTGTAAAATCATCCGTTCTTTCTACTTTCTTCTTTGTTTAGATGAACTTCTCTTACTGTCGTCAGGGTTTCTATCTATTTTATCTCTCTGACGAGTAGCTTCCGCAATTTCTTGCTCCTTTTTTCTCTCTTTTGCATTTCTTCGCCTAGCGTCTTCATTAGGCTTATCTTGCTCGTCTCTGAGCCTATCTCGCTGTTGGTTACGCTGGAACTCCTCTGTTCTATAGTTCTTATAGCCACTGTAACCTTGATTAGATCTGTTGTTTGACTGGTATGGCGTTTCACGATAACGATTCCTGTTGTTGCCATAATCACGCCGGTAGAAGTTCCTCTCCTCGTACTTGCGCTGCCAAGGTTGTTCTGTATAATCCACATAACGATTATCTTGGCGATTATATCTTTGGTTGTTACCATTACGTGTATTGTTCCTATTGTTGTATCTATTATCTGGTTGAGGTTGATCCGTTTGCTGCGTGCGATCCATTACGATCGTATGCACACCTCTCGGTTCATTTTGCGAGTTCTTCACGATCGTGGGAGCTGTGAGCACACTTACGTGATCTAAACGTCCTAGTAGATCATCCGTGGTCGTAAGATCGCTTACACCTGATGAAATAACTTGTTTACGCACTTCCACAGGAAGCTGTCGAGATATAGAGTCGATCAGTTGGGCCTGTGTCAACGGAGGTTGAAGAAAACGAAGTTTCACTAACTGGGAAGCAAAGTATTTGGAATAACTCGTTGGCCCTGTATTCGCATCCTTCCTGGAGTACATTTCTGACCGCAGATTATTCTGAATTTCCACACTCCAGAATCTACTGATGAAGGCTTCCGCGAACTCTTCGAAATCAGTGAAAGTGTAGCGGAAAGCTCAATACCACTGAAGAGGGGCATCCGCCAGAAAGCGTTCCACCACTCTCAACTCTCTTTCACGTGGAACGTGTGATTCCGCGAAGTAATCACGCACACTTCTAATAAATTCGATTGGGGTGGTCCCATCGAGGTTGTTAAAACGTCGAGGTTTATCTTCGAAGTTACGAATAATGGTAATATGACCTGCCCCATCTGACGTTCGAGTCGCGTAAGGACCTATACTCACGTTAGCTGTCGGAGGATTATATGTCGGAGAACGTTGCTGTGCTATGTTTCCATATTGCGTTGGATCGAATCTGGGTGTTGCATGGCTTATGGGGTTTTGTTGGCGATTCCCATCTTACCCATCCTTACCTGTACTATCAACACCATCAAGAGTAGCAATGAAATCCGCGTTCCAAATCGGCCTAAGTTGATCTCGCAACGCATCAACATTTATCGGACCTCCCAATGTTAAATTGTCGCGTTGTTTTCTAATTTCCATAGTTCAGAAGTCTTTTTCTCCCTAACTTCTATCAACTCTAACTTAGCTTGATCCACCTTGTTCTCTATGGAATTAATCCTAGTCTCGAGATCGCCATGATTTTCCGATTGGACATTCTGAATTATATTTAATCTTTTAATCACGTCCTCTCTTACATCAGTTATTTCCTTACTCGATCTAGCCTCTGCTTCTACAATTTTGTTGTTGATTTCTGTTTTAAAATCTTTATATTAGTCCTCATTGACTTTAAGCATTTCTTGTCTAAGAATGACAATGTTATCCTTAATGATACCCTTAATATCTACATCGAATTCGTCTTCGATCATTTTATTGTGATCCTTCACTTGAGATTGAAGAAGACTTACTTCAGCCCTTAACTGTTGCAAAGTGTCTCGTGTCTGACCATAGTCAAGAGATACTTGCAATTGGAAACTGTCTAAATTACTTTTGGCTTCTTTTCTATTGTTAAATAATTCTAACCTCATTTCAAGCTGAAAATCTTTATTTGACTGTTCAGACTCGTTTAATTGAACTTGCATCAGTTTTTGGTTAGCGTCAATTATGTGAATTTTGGTCTGAATATTAGATTGAATAGTCTGCATTTGATTTTGAGTAGCATACATATGACTCTGGGTTGATTGTAAAACCACAATTTTTGTCTGCATTTTATCCTGACTAGTCTCCATTTTACTAATGTCAGATTGCATTTTATCCTGACTGGTTTCTATGTTAACAATGTTAAGTTGAACTTCATCAATGGTTGATTGAATCTTGCCAACACAAGAATCTAACCTTAATTGGCCGGTTTGAACAGAATCCAAATCTTTTTGCACTAAACCAATATCTGATTGGACTGCTCCAATATTGGATTGGACTGATCCAATATCTGATTGGACTTCATCTAGAGAGGTTTCTAATTTATTAACCTTAGATTCAACCCTTTTAGAACTAGAGTTGAAGTCTTTTAAGGAAGCTTGGATTAACCCTATCTCTGTTTTAAGACTGTCCGCTACCACCTCCTGAATAACTGATTGACTACGAGTGGTCCAAGTTTCATGTGTGCTGTCTATTTTAGTCTGCAGCATTGCATACAAAGTCTTGAGATCAGCGATATCACCGCCATCCTTACTAGCCATATTATACTATGGATAATATCAATAACACAAAATACATGAATACTGCTAATGCAAGGCAAGACACAAACATTCTAATGGAATTTCACTGTCATAATGGGAACATTTTTATCGTATAGCGTTAATCTTACTGCTAACTTACAACTAAAACGGGATAATACCAACTATGAATCCGAAACATTCTGATAATGATTGTGTGGTGATTTATATCGGTGGTTTATTAGCTATCCTAATTTAATAAAAGTTAAGTGAACAAAAATATTCTAGAATTAATGATGAGTTCAGAAATCCTCATCAGCCGGATACCAAAACCAGGCAACTTGAATGTACCTCAAACATGAGCTGCATCAACCGCCCTATTCGACTGAACGTGATAGCAAAGATTCCGGAGAGTATCTTTCCCTAATCATGTTCATGTCGTAAACTAATCGCAGATTAAGTGCAGCACCACTTTTAAAAAAGAAACAAAGTCCAATAACGGTTGCGATTCTACACGAATATCATGTAGATTGAATAACTTCATAATCGCTTTATTCACGAGTGAATTCTGATCTATTGTGCTAAAAAGTATCAGTACATCGTTATTTTCCAAACAGACATTCAGAGAATTCACAATGATCCCTGTAATGACGTCGGAATTGACTAGTTCATGACACCATCCACGTGTTCGACAGCAAAGTTCGAAGCTAAGATAAAATGGCGTCATTCGACCAGTCTATTGGATCGACATGGAGTGCGACATCTCTGTCTAAATCCCCATAGTCATAGATCGTCAAATAACTGTTTCTCTGTCTGGTATTCCAGTTTCATGAGCTACAATAGTTTGAACGCCAATCCAATATATCATCGTAACCCAAAAAAGGACACGATATCTCTAGTCGAGCCCAAACGTTTAAGGGCGCCAATTCACTGTACCCGAAATTACCTACCATAAGCTTGCTGAAATCCCACGAAGATCACTGGATCGTAGAACCTGAAAAGCCCCGGCTGAAACCCCCCAGATACTACCAGCATGAGATGGGGATAATAGGGCACAGGAAAACCTAACCATGCACCGTTAAGAAACACCATGGCCAAACGCTGAAAAGCAACATCTCAAAGAACGAGAGGTCTACACAGGAGTGTGATATCAGGCGTAGAAACACCTAGAAATACCCAGCAATGGCTTTCTTAACGTGACCTCCACTCACTTCTATAAATCACCACGACGTCGAATTAAAAGGAATTGAAAATATTTTATTTACAAAAATGACATAGCAAAGTGCTATGCCATCAGAATGAAAATCTGATGAACATTAATCAAATCGACATTGGTCGAGAATAAATGACACAAAAGCAAGGATAAATCCATCACACAAGAATGGGCTGCAAAATCCCATTTAAAAAAATATTGATCCAAACAAACTAATATTAAATCAAATATCAGAACGGTCTCGTTCCAGTGGGTAATATCCCTACTATACATGTTGATAATATCCCCGAAAAAGAATATACATATATACAAGTGGTTTTATCACCTCTCAGAGTGTTATAGCGAAAGACGAAGATTGTACACCCTCCATAAGTGTAACTTGTATAAGTCATTAGTGGTTTCGTGGTAGTAATATCATAAATGATTGGTGTCCCTCGGACCCAATAATGTCTTGTGAGAATAAGCAAGAAAAATCAAATTCATTCGACGTTAATCTAAGAATTCATCAAAGGGATGATTATGTAGCTATTAGCAATGTAATTAAATTCAGAACGTGGATGATAAAGATCATTACATAAATTATACGTGCTCGTGCCTAGGAGTACACGTTTCCTGATAGTACACTACTGCAATCAAGTTCGATAACTGTAAATCTATGATTGTTTCAAGTCACACCTGACTTATTCACCTTCCATTCAGCAATGGATTTCATCATAATTATTTCAAACATTAATTAATTATTACAATTCAACGGTGCCAGAACATGGTCTTACCCACACGATAAATCTACTCCACTGAGTATTGATTGTTTCAAAATTGCCTTTTATACATTTGTAATCATAAGTCACCCTCACTGGTGATATGAATGCTTTCATCAATAATATACTTCAATAATTACAGTTTGCTTGATATTTGCGTTTCTAGAGTTATACAGGATGTTATACTTCATATAGAGTGTCTAAAAATGTTATCTCTCATTTTTCCAATTGATTATTAGGCTTATAGTTAATGCTTTTACAATAGTTTATTACAATCACATGTCTATTAAAGAACATGCCTCCACATTCGATTATCTGAGATTCACGTCGAAGAAAAGATCGTAAATGCTGTTCAGAATGTTTTTACTAGACTATAGTCCGCATTGAAAAGACTGAAAAATACCATACATGAAATGGATTTCTATCAGCTCAAAATTAACATGACAATCGTGTGTCATAATAATAAAATCAATAGGATCAAGATTGTCAAGCATAAAAAGAAATATTCCTGCTCGAGGGGATTATGGAAAATAATATAGGGTTCATACACCATCAACGAGGGTGATCAAAACGATAAACACCAAATCGTCGATTAGAAAACCCTACTGTCTCCACAATGCACCAAAACTGGAACACTCTCTTAGCAAAAACAAAAAACAAAAATCCTATCAGGCCAAGAGTGACCTCAAAAACGTCTCATCTCCCTAACGCGGCGAAGAAAAATGTTCAAACGAACATGGACAACTCTTCAACTAACAATCAGAATGATCTCTATAAAGTAGATCCGTTGATACACGCGAATACGAATAAACGTGGCAAAAAGAAAATATAAACCACGATGGAGATTCAAAATCACTATAATATAAACTTCCCTAAGTCGACTCTCTTCACTACGACAAAAATGTTCCCATTGTAACGTTTTTAGGGTTCGTAAAAATAGGTCAGGCTTATAATGCACTAATGCTTTATTTACACTAATGTTATGTACACTAGTTAACACTAAATCAAATTATTTACACAAATTAACACTAAAACAAATTAGGCCTACTTACTCGCACACACGCACACAGTCTCACTTTATACAGCTACAGTCACTATTTATTTACAATGTTCTTTGCAAGTACCTCTTACAGTCACTATTTATCTTTCACAGTCACTGTACAGTCACTATTTATCTGTCACAGTCACGGTCTGCGTTATTTATTTCCAGTGGTCGCTCGGCACGGCACACACCGTCAGCGCGGACTCGTACAGGACTCCGAGCTCACACTGACTCCTGCTCGTCACACATCACTGGTATATAGACAGTCGAGCTCCTGGTCTAGAATGTCCTGGGCATCGCTACTTCCAGTAGTATCGAGTAAGTCCTCGTGGTTGGTTTCCAGAACTCTTTAGTTCCTCCCAGTACTTGTTCGGGACCTTCTTGTCGCACCCAGTAGTTTCCAGAAGCAGAACAGTCTGGAAGCCTTGCGTCAACAGTCTACCTGATTCGTAGCGCTATTGTATTGGTGGTCGCCTTGGGAGGGGCTACCCTAATTAGCCTCGGCCTAATTGGCTGCCCAGCGCTCTCCATACACCCCGCCCACTTGACATGAGGAGAAAGGGGTGGCGGCCGATGGCAACTGCACGAATCGTTACACCATATAAATTACCAAGAGTTACCATGACTTGTGTAAATCACACTACACAATGGATGCATTCTTTTAAAAAGAATCAAAATCCAGCCGAGAATAGGACCAGCCAAGAGTAAAACGTCAAGTCTAAGTCCTACCCATCGACTATACTAAGAAAAAGAAAATATGACAGTTACTAAAACATTATAATATTCATGCATTATCACTACTGACGGGTGTAAATTTGCTGTACCTTATCGCCAGACGATGATGGAATCGAAAGCAATGATATGCCTCCCATATCCAGTCTTCCTTTATACGAAGACATGCCCTGGGTCCTCCTGGAATGTCGATGGAATCGAACCCTGGATTGCCAATCCCAGACGCTCGGGTTCCAGACAGCCACACGAACATCACCGGTTGTTACCGCACTCCACGAACTGACGATATCGTTTCGAGTAAGAGTCTCATCACAGAGTAGTAGCATACGCCCGAAGCGATAATTGCATCTTACTGTCATCATGTCCTAATGGATTGACATGTTGAAGAAAATTTAGCACTAGCGATGACGCTTTTAAAAAGTCAGTGTCCACTCCGTAGAATGCATAGTGCGTTGCCTACATCACAGTATTCATGTACAAATGTTTACTCAGCCATAGCTATAATGTATACGTGCATTATATTCCTTCCTCCCGACACCTTGTTGGTTATCATGCCAGAAACATGAGAGGAATGAGTGAAATAGTTCATCTAGTGCTCAAGTGTAACAACACTTGTATCCATAGAAGTAGCACGATTCTGAAGTGAAAAGTCTACTGCGAGAATCATTGTACACTCGTCCAAGTTAACGTTGCTCGTTGTAAAGCGCTTGCCTTAATGTAAATGTGGCATGAATAAACTTGCACGTTACACGGCACATATTCAGCGTGAAAATATCACTCAATACTGATATGCCTATGTTAGAGTTTTTCGTCACACAACTCCAACATCCTAACGATGGCCTCACACATGTTTCAAGTGAGCCTTGCACTTCGGGATATGTGTTAATATTCGCGCTCGTAGGTCGTACTGCTCTGGGCAGAGATATATCAAAATCTGGCTTGCTCGAACAGCCCGCATACTGATGAGGGTAATCATCCCCTCCCTTGCGGTGCGTATATCGATAAATCAAAGCGATGGCGCATGGTCAACATAGCTGTCATATTTCATGAAATCTTGCCAAAGAAATCAACTCTTCAAAGCCAGTACAATGTCAATACATCTTGGGTAAAATGCTGAAAATGATAAATAAACTTCCCTTCCTCGTTATTATAGATGAGGTGATCTTTCAATATTTAATCAATAAGTTGGATGTGCGCGGCGCACTAGTCCCGAATGTTACTATTGCGTCAGCCAGTTCGGAAAACTTCGGCTCTGCTCGGCTCGGGCCCGCCTCACGGAATCCGTCAGCTATCACGCCACAAGCTCGCCGGTAATGCACTGTATTTTAATACAAAGCCAATCCTACAGCTCAGTGCTGCATTAAACGCTCGAGAGAAATGGTACAGTACCATCCCGGCATTTGCCCAAATACGAAGTGGGATACCACTTCATAAAAAAACTAGAATTAATTCAAGGTCCGAGCCTCCTACTCAGTCTTTGACCGTACTAATATTATAGTTACACATTGATACTGTCATCTCAGAAACACAGGTATCATTCAAATTCAATACACACTCAACTGTATGGGACTGATGACCAATAGGCTATGTTTCAAGGCACTATATAAAGCATCAACAGCAACAACCAAAATTTCTAATTATTGGGATCCACCATATTGTATTTACGAGACATACAGGGTGAAGAAAATATGCCGTACTTAGAGGTCGGCATGCGACTACTGATCCAAACGCAACTTATAAGTTTCTAAAGCAAAATCGGAGGGGGTGCATTTTGAAAACACAAGTATGAAAACAAGAAGCTGGCAACACTGTCACATCCTGCAGCGCATCAGAATGTACAGAGGAATGTGTATCACCCCGCTCTACCGAACTAGATGTCGTAGCTCAATGAGTAGATTGCAAGGTTATTAAACCCTCATCCGCTTTGGAGGTATGCTTCGAATCTACTTCAGGTCTGTTTTTTGTGACGTCAGTTTCCGTATTTTATCTGCGTGTATAAGCTGGGCATCATTTTGTTACATGACAATTATACACAAGACAGTGGTCGCTTTGAACATCTGTGAAATGAACGTTGCTCTTAAGTGTACGAGTTATATTCCTCGTCGGGAATAGAACCCGCAACCACCAATATTAATGGATTCAGCTTCTAAAAGCTATATTTTATTATTATTATTAATATGGGTGTCAACCAAGTTACAACAGGCAGCATGTATGTTACTTTCTCAATATTAGTGACTCGAGCTGTGTATAATCTGATAACAACTCCAAGTCCAGATGACGCACAAACTCGTGCCTTCCCAGCTATGAATAAATTCCCCGTATAATATTAAATAACAACTCGAGGTCCAAATGACACATACCCTTGTGCCTAGCAAGCTATGAGTAATTACAAAACAGCTCAGGGTTCAGATGAGACACAGTCTCGTGCTTGACAAAGTCCATCCAGATATTTCCGTGACGTATGTTTCCTACTCCAAACCTCCAGTAGTCCCTTCCACGTGTGTCCCCCTCTACTCTGGTAACTAGCCAGTAAGATTGTACTGTATCCCACCTAGAGGGATTGACATGTGACTTGTTTAATTCTAATAAAACCCTGGACTCACAGAGCTCCAGTCTCTTGTAACTTAGTAATCTTAACACTAACCAACTGAACTGGTTGGCAGTCGGGCTCGATGCCTCGGCACTTGTAAATAACTTCAAATGTATTAGTGACTAGTCGAAACAATAAATAACAAAGTTGAACTCTTCGCTTCATTTGAAATAGATATCACTCAGACTCGTGAGAACCTGTGAGGACCTAGCTTAACATGCTAGCCATGAACAATTGTTAAGCGATACTCTGCTGGAATCCTGTCTAGGGAGTCGAGTAACTTAACTGGGGGCCTGCCGTCCGAGATAGATAAATGATCGCCACTAGATCTACGTGCTAGTTGGATGAAGTGTTCAGACAACGATCCAGAATCGCCTTTCGTCACTCGTCTACCAAAGCCAGTTATCTTCCCGAAAACTACTGAAGTAATCTGTTTCATTTGAACCAGCCAGCTAGTTAGGAGTGGAACTGACAACCTCACTGGAGGCTTTTCGACCACAACGGACTACGCTAGCTTGAAGGAAGGAAGCTAGCCGACAACGCTCCAGAAGCGCCTTTCGCAGCAACCAAACGCCATCGCCGTACGAGTATACCGACAACGCTCCAGAAGCGCCTTTCGATCGCTCGACGACACCGAAGAGAACCAACCGACTACGGAACGAGAGGAAGTAAGCCGACAACGCTCCAAGAATTCAACGATCCAAGCAGCGCCTTTCGACTACAGCCTATCACCGTACGTTGCTGCTGTTCGTGCGCACCGACAGCTCCAAAAAGGTGCTCGCTCGCTCCACATCGCAGAAGAAAAACCAACCGACTACAACTACAGACCAAGGAAGATGCAGTCCAAGCTGATCATCATTCCCTGCCTGTAAGTTAAATTTGAAATACCTTATTGTACTGCCTGAATATTGCTACCAACAGCATGGTTCATTCTTAACTTACAGTAACAAGAGCAATAATAATAAATTCATTCAGCCCTTCAAAAGAGGAGTGAGTTTGTGTAAATCTAAACGGGGATTTTGCATGTCACTATTTTCTTTTGAATTAAAAACAAAGATACTAAGATAATAATAAATTTGTTTTGCCTTTCAAATGAAAAAGGATTTAGCTTGATCGAAAGATACGTCGCTTTTCCTATTTCATTTCGAACTAATACTTGTAAAATAAAAAAATAAAATAATAGATTCTTGCCTTTCAATCGGAAGCAAATTACGATAAACTTTGACTAGCAGAGTTTGCTTTGTTATTTCGTTTGAATTAAATTAATAAATTAAAACAAATAATAAATACATAATAATAAATATTTGTGCCTTTCAAAAAGAATAATCAAGGTGCGTTCTGATTTAGCGGACCTTACACTTTTTATCCCCTTTTTGAATTAATATTGAAACTAAATCTTTTTTATATAAACAAAAAAAAACATCATCATCAATCATCATTCTCATTTCAGAAGAAATATCATTTTACTAGCTTATATTGTGGAGAATCTAAACGGGATATCCACATATCATTAATCTTTCAAATTAATAATAATAATAAAAAATAAGTTAATAATTTTCAATTATTCAATTAACTAGTCAATTAATTAATTAATTATAATAAATCACAATGCCGGAGACAGAATTGCTATCAAAATTCGAGCACGCTCAAATTCAATTGCTACCCGAATTTAATGGAAGTACGTCTTGCAGTCTAGACTACTTCCTTGCAAGATGTGATAGTTTCTTAAATGCTCATAGGAGAGCCAATGCAGTTCCCAACGCTAACATCATTAATGATTTTCTATTTAATGTTGTCAAATCGAAACTAAAAGGAGAAGCTAGTACTATTTTAGATCTGGATGCAAACTCTAGTTATGAGAAATTTAAAGAAAAATTGATCAGGAAATTTTGTGACGTAAAAGATGAAGGACTGTTAGTTTAAGAAATGTCTAACTGCTTCCAAAAGAGAAGTGAAGCTTACACAGATTATCACGACAGACTAGACGCTCTAGTCCTACAATGTAAAAGTTTATGCAAATTAAACTACAGGGATCAGATTTTAGAGCTCAAACTAAGAGAGCTAGACGATCTGAGTTTAAACACTTTAAAAGCCGGAATCTTAGAGCCGTACCGAGCATATCTGCGCTATGCACAAATCACAGATTTAAGTCTCGCACTGAGACATTGCAGGACTTACGATAATGACCGAGCACACGAGAATTACATGGATCAATTGAGAGGGACGCCGAAACATCCTCCAAATGATCATGCCAGTCACAGACAATTCATGAATCCTAACCCACTACCAAACTTCAGACCCTTTCAAGGTCCGAACCCACCGACATTCAAACCACAGAACCAACCCTTTAAACCAATGAATCGACCTTACCCTACGCCAAATAACATCGGAAGACGTTTCACATCTAATAACCAAAGTTATCCAAAACCTATGTATGGTGTATCCACCATCCAAGGGAATGTAAATGCGCACACAGAAGAAGCCAACGATTGTGACTATGTACCACCAGCATATTTTCAGGAGGCACACTCGTCAGAATATTTTGAAGAAATACACCCGCACGAACACGAGTTCGAAAACGACACAGTCCACCATTCCCCATACTCATTCAATGAAGATCACGAACGAAGTCAGGATTTTCTCTTGGCTCAGTCCTCTCAAGCGAAGACTTAAATAATAGAAGATATGCTCCAAAATTACCATTCATCACTCTATTTGGTTTTAAAATTTTAATAGACAGTGGTGCTTGTAATTCTGTAATGAATCCGACAGTCGCACACGAACACTTTGCAGAATATCTTTACCAAGAACCGTTCTGCATACAATCAGTTCATTCGAAAACGATAGGCGAAGAAAACATACAATTCCCTATCTTTTCAGAATATGAAATTGACACTCCCGTAGACTTTCAAGTCATGCAATGGCATGATTATTTCGATGCGCTAATTGGCACAGATGATTTTGTCAAACTAGGTGCGAAGATAGATTATGAATCGAACCTAGTTACGCTAGCCAACAAAGACATACCATTCCATTTTCACTCGAGTAATAAGCAAGTGAATTATTTTCAACCCGCAGTAGATACACGTAACACTGCGATTCCTGTCAACATCAAGAAAGGAGATGAGTATATTCTGAATTTTAAATATAGTGAAATGTATCTCTTAGATGCCAAAAACCACCAAGTCATATACCCCACAGAAACACAATTAAAACAAGAGTTTAAGGAACCGATTTTAGTTGAGCCACTGGAAATGAACTCCATCACATACGGTGACATTCAAGAATATCCCCGCACAAAACTAGGAGAATATGATTTTGACAAAAGAAAGACCAATCACGTTGCAGATACACTTTCTAAAATACAAGTAAATGTGAACGACGAAACAGTCTCGAATGTAGCCATCCCCGGAGATGCCACATATCAAGACGAAATTGATAATGAAACCATACACTCGAATCAGGAAGATCCTATCTTCACACTGAAAACATCAGAGCGTAATTTGAACCAAAACCGAAATCAAATTATCTTAAAATATGGTAATGTCCCTAAGGTTCTTGAACAGAAACCGTTCAAGAAATACACACGGCACGTTATGATAGTAACGCAGAAAAACATTCAACAAGATTTGAACGAACACTTACTTAAAGTAATCAACACCTCAAACAAGTACGCCATTTACTTTAATGATCTAACCCTTGAAATCCCATTCATTAGAACATGTCAGAAATTATTCACGTCAGAGCTAGTAATTATCAGAACAACTAAATTTTTAGAGGACATTGAATGTCCAGAAACACAGAAACAGTTAATCCTACAATATCATTCAATAAATCACAATGGTATTATAGAAACGTTTGAACACCTTCGAACCAAGTACTATTGGCCACACCTAAAAGAAGAAATTACAGATCTAATAAATCAGTGCAACTTATGTCAGAAGAATAAATATGAGAAGACACCCTAACGAGGTATCAAACCAAGGTCCTATAACAGCCGACTACCCATTTGCTCAGATTCATATTGATACTTCTGAATGTGTCTCCTCGTCTCCAAAAAGTAATGAATATATTGAGAGACAAGGAAACCGGTTGAAAATCTTAAATGAAAGTAAACCCGACCCAAAAGATTCCAATTTCAAGCATTCCTATCAAATAGGTGAAACTGTATATGTCCTAGACCCTCTAACGAGAAATAGGAAATCCAGAAAGCTATATAATGGAGGCACAATAACCAAACTTGAAGAAACCCGAGTATACTGCAAAATGAAAAGTGGCAAGACCCATGTCAGAAATTTCCGTGACATTAAACCTGACAGGAAATTTCTTCCCTACCCAGATTCCTACCATGATATACCATCATCTATACCGAACCCATAACAACGTCAGGATTTTATGCCGACCTCATGGGATCTGTATTGGTAATCAATAATTACAATACATTCATGTTTCATTTCAATCTTACTACTTTAAAAGATTCGTACAAAAATATTGATGATACTGTCTCTAGCCTTTAATTGAAAAGTAATAATACCTTTCCGCACTTAATATATGAACTGAGATAACTAAAAATGCAAAAAAGGAATTAAATAAACTAATACCTAATACAACTAATAGAACTAAACGTGGTCTAATAAATTGATTAGGAAAAGTAATTAAGTTCATCTCTGGCAATCTAGACCAGGATGATTTAGATATTTTACCAAGTCAATTAGACATTCTAAAACAAAGTCGCACTAATGAAATTAAACATATAAATAAACTAGTATCATTCACAAATTCAATTGCTCAAAAATTTTATGATGAAATGAATCATGTTAATGACAATATGAAGGTAATCCAAGGTATACTTCGAACAGAGGACTTCATGATAAATCTACTATAAAACATCCAATACGTGTTACTGTGCATCAACAAATTCCAAGAAATCATGCGAGTGTTTCAAGAGACCATTAGTCTCTCATTTAATGAAATGACAAATGTAAAATTGTTCTCAAGAAAAGACTTAACTAACATAGTCAAACATTTGTTATCAATCTACCCTACACAGAGTATGATCCATACTGATCAATACCATCAGTATGAAAACCTGAAATTGTCAAAGACTCAAGTCCTTATGCTGGACGAAGAAATAATTATAATTCTCTCCATGCCAATAACGGATGGAAACCAATATAAATTATATGATGTAACCTCCATACCCACTATTAATAATATTACCTACAAGGTCCAATTTTGAAATGGCCCACTGTACCATGTATTAAGAACACTCAAACTTATGTGTGTTTATATTATAACACCAGAATCACAAATTGTAATTTAACAAACACTGCAGGATGTGAATTTGCTTCTGTAAAGAATAATGTAAAAATATTCAGACCCCTAAACAAGGAACACATTCTGTTCCTTACTAAAGATCCAGAGGTAATTCTACAAACGTGTCCAGAATCCCAGAAATCCATCCAGATTTCAGGACCACAGGTAATTTATTCTAATGAATCTTGTCCTATTTCCAGTATGGGAATAACTTTACAACAAAAACCTACCAATTACATTCATACTTTCCCCTCCTTAAATATTCAGAATGAACCTGCAATAAAAAATGAAATTAAGTTTCACATTTCCCATTTAGATGTAAAGAAATTGAAACTGGACTTAAAAACCAATTCCTATAACTTCTATTGGTACAAAAATATTCGGATCTACCAATGTCATGTTGTGATATTAATAACAGGTATTGTTATAATCATGTTCAGGAAAAAACTGTATAAATGATGTAAATCTGTGAAAATTAGAAATAAGAAAAAAGTAAATGAAAATGTTACTGAGGGAAGTAACGTTAAAGAAAGAAGGGGAGGAGTTATATTCCTAGTCGGGAATAGAACCCACAACCACCAATATTAATGGATTCAGCTTCTAAAAGCTATATTTTATTATTATCATTAATATGGGTGTCAACCAAGTTACAGGCAGTATGTATGTTACTTTCTCAATATTAGTGACTCGAGCTGTGTATAATCTGATAACAACTCAAAGTCCAGATGACGCACAAACTCGTGCCTTGCCAGCTATGAATAAATTCCCCGTATAATACTTAATAACAACTCGAGGTCCAAATGACACATACCCTTGTGCCTAGCAAGCTATGAGTAATTACAAAACAGCTCAGGGTTCAGATGAGACACAGTCTCGTGCTTGATAGAGTCCATCCAGATATTTCCGTGACGTATGTTTCCTACTCCAAACCTCCAGTAGTCCCTTCCACGTGTGTCCCCCTCTACTCTGGTAACTAGCCAGTAAGATTGTACTGTATCCCACCTAGAGGGAATGACATGTGACTTGTTTAATTCTAATAAAACCCTGGACTCACAGAGCTCCAGTCTCTTGTAACTTAGTAATCTTAACACTAACCAACTGAACTGGTTGGCAGTCGGGCTCCATGCCTCGGTACTTGTAAATAACTTCAAATGTATTAGTGACTAGTCGAAACAATTAATAACAAAGTTGAACTCTTCGCTTCATTTGAAATAGATATCACTCAGACTCGTGAGAACCTGTGAGGACCTAGCTTAGAAAGCTACCCACGTACAATTGTTAAGCTATACTCTGCTGGAATCCTGTCTAGGGAGTCGAGTAACTTAACTTACGTACTGGCTCTGTGAAGAAAAAACTGGACGTCAAACGTACAGAAAGTAATTATTCTGCGTAGCATAGTGAGCAATCTAGTGTAGTCTCCCTATTGTGTTTTTGTACCTAATTGGGTGAATAGGATGTTACTGTATCCACTATTGGTTCTATTGGCTTTATTTGTGCCATGGACGAAACAAAGCGGTCGTTTACGTTTGTAAGAAGTTCATGTAAACACAAGACATAATGTATTGCATTGTGGAGGAGTAGGCCTATATTGGATACAATTTGATACATTAACTGAAAAACAATTTTGGCGCAAACGCGACTCGACCATTGGTAAGTCTGCATAATCGGCATTCACGGCACTACTTCGTACCACTGAGCGAATGAGACACCTCCGGCTCAGCGCGGAGTTCATGCGACTTGTTCTTGGCTACGCTGCAGGCAGTTACAGCATTGCCAGCCTCGTTTCTTAACTCGCATTTCTATTAAACCTATTGGCGGGGCTAGGGTGTGCTGCATAGACTTTCGTAGTGAATTTCGACGAGGAACCACATGGCGACCTCCACTCTGTATTTTTAACGTACGGTATGTGCATGTGTAATGAGGTACGTGCTCACACTAAAATCACCACGCTGATTATTATTGATATTTCAAGAAGTAATTATCCTATGTTTGAATAAATTAGTTTTCTGGAATCGTAATAATTTGAACCATTCTGTTAATGGCAGAAAATAGTAGAGTACTATTAAAAAAAACGTTGGTATCGATATCTCTGTTACTAAAACCCCCAGATTTACGGCACAGGAGCCATGATACTGCAGATCGAGAATGGAAAAAGGAGAATTTCGAACTACGAAATGTGATAACCAGACTGGCAGTTCATGGGTTTCACCATCTTATCTGCAAAATCACAGCATACAACGAACCAAATGAATCGTGTGAGTGTTAATTGTGCAACAAAAAGTATGAACGCTACCACATAGAACAAAAACATCAATAACTAACTAACACATAGAACAAAAGTTTGGGGCTTTTCAGTCGGTCAACACGAATGTACCCAAATAGAGCTGGGTTATGCCCTGATCCTGAAATAAATTACATAAGATTAATAAATACACTAGGATGACCAGTTTCGATCGTCAAGCGATCATCATCAGATCCATTACACTTAGGCTGTAACATCTATGTTTGAGAATACAGGTGAAAAATATATACAATATGTACAATTATTTAGTTGCAGTGTTGGTAATGAAACAGTCGGTGTATGTTAAATGTGGTATATCTAATGTTAGGTAAACTTCTAAAATAGTGCTGAAAATCCGGAATTTGTCTGTTAGGGGTGATTATATGGTTTTACAAAATCAACTATGGTTATATTGAAATAATGCGAGCTTATACTTATCGAGTTGTCTCTTTAACTGGAACTTGAAGCAGTTGCGTGTTTCCATAGACACCAGTTGTAGTCGACTAACCCCGAGTGTTCGCTGGGTGGAACTGGCTTTCCCCTTCCTCTCCCTTTAGTTGCTATGTTCTTCCAGAGGTCAGTGCCATGTATATTTGTGTGACTTTGCCAAATCTAGATAAAAGTGTATGCTATTGAATGCAGGAGTCTGCAACTACTAAAGACCGTGGAACTATCTTCGCCACGCATGGGCTAAAAAGCCATTTATACTAAGCGGTACACGGTCTATTGAAGACGTCCCGGCACCTTTAATACTGTCGCGCATATCGGCAAAAGTAAAACAGGAGAATAAAAGTGTACATGGATCAAAATTCGGTAATTCTCAGACACTTACGGAGTTAGTGTGATGTGTGAGCTTGAATTTGAGATGAAAGTAAATCCAGTCTTGGTTGGATGTTTGAAACAGCAACCCGCAGATCCCCTTCCAGCTGCAGCCAAGACCGATGCTTCGTCTTGACGGATGCCATTGCGGAAAATGTTGACTCACACAAGTAAGTTGAAGCGAAGGATATTAACAGGTCCACTGCTTTTCTTGATAAAATGCTATATTCATTCCGAATCTGCACCCAAAAATTTTCAAGAGACTTCGACTTAAATTCATTTTGAAGTATTCAGTCACTTGAGAGTTATATTAGTTCCTCCTGTTCTGCCATTGACAGGTGGGCTGTTACGTTCGTTTCAAACAGACTGCTAATCCAGTCATTTTCAGTTGAAGGTTGTGGAAATCTACCCTCGAATTTTTCACGAAGGTTTTGGAGGTGTTCTACGACAATTCCACTAATTTGACAAATATCTAACTCATTTTCTTCCAGGAATTCATTCAGACAATGAAACATCTCACAGTTACCTTTGTCCATCTGGGCTTTCCAAAGTTCAAGTTTTCTCTTAAAAGCAAGCACTTTGTCGCTTAGAATGAAAATATTACTATTTCGTCCTAAGTGACACGTTAAGTTCATTCAGTATTTCAAATACGTCAGCCAAGTAGCACAGCATTAGAGGCCATTTCTCATCCAGAAACAGGGTTGCGAGTATAGGACAGATGTCCAATAGGAAAATACGAAGTTCATTCTTCAACTCCACAACGCGACGAAGGACTCGACCACGAGACAACCAACGTACCTCCATGTGCAATAGAAGCGAATAATATGTAGATCCCATCTCCTTGCAAAGAATGGAAAATAGCCGACTGTTTAAAGCTCTTGCTTTCACAAAATTTACAACACTAATTACATCGTTCAGCACTTTATTGACTTCCGGTTGTAGTACTTTTGAAGCCAATGCCTCCCTGTGTATCATGCAATGTGTGAATTTTACAGAGTGAGTAACAGCACTCACTCTTGCTCTGAAACCCTTTTTAGTTCCAGTAAATGCCGACGCCCCATCAGTACATGTACCAACACAATTTGTCCATGAGAGATTGTTGTCAATAAAAAAGGAATTCACAAGATAAAAATTATCTTCGCCTGTAGTCCGCCCTTCCAGAGCTTTACAAAATAGAAAATCCTCGTGCATTTCATTTTCATGACAGCGTACAAAACAAGAAGCTGGGCACTGTTTACGATATCAGTACTGTCATCAAGTTGCAGGGCAAATTTGGGGCTATCATGAAGTCGTGGTAGCAATTGATTTTTTTATGTCGGAGGCTATTACATCAATACGACGAGTTAATTTTATCATTTGAGAGCGATATCGACTTCAAACACTCGCCGAAATTTTCTCCATGCATGATCGCGCACATTTACACGGCTGCAGGAAGAAGTAATTTCTCACCAATAATATGTGGTGATTTGGATTTTGCAATTAAATAGGACACCTCCAAGGATGCTCTTAGCGCTTTCTTAGGAACTGTTACGTGCCTTCCTAGGAATCTAACATTTCCTTTTAGTTGTTGGTCGTGGCGCTTAAAATATGCTAAAGATTTACTTACACATTCTGGGTGTTTAGTCTGCAAGTGTCTCTTAAGTTTCACAGGCTTCAAACTGTCGTTTGCTAAAATCTCCAAACAAAGAACGCATTGAGGTCGTTCCTGATTATTATTCGAAAGAATGCTGATAAAGCCTAATGTCAGATAATCGTCTTGATATTTACGCACTTTCACTTTGTGTGTAGAATTAATCATCCTGATGTGAGCAGAAGTAGACGCGGAAGAACAATGGACTTTGTTTAAATTCGAACCTTGTTCTTTTTCCAAAGGAGGGCAAGCACTATCACTTTCATGGGGTCTCTTTTTACCACTTCTAATAAGCCACTCATCCATGGGTAATGGCGTCACTCGCATCAGTTTATTGTAAAGTTGGCTAACGACGCACTAGAATTCACCTGTTCACTCACTGTCTTTGAACTGACTGAAAAGGCCTAGCTGAATTCGAATCGGCAACGGCAGAAATAGAAGAATCCATTCTTGAAATCCATTCTTGAAAGGAAGTGGCGGTCACATTGTCAAGCGGCTTATTGTCATTAAGTGTTTGGTAAGGGGATGTCACTGCGGATGGCGAGTGAAAGGGAGCTGTGTTGGAAATGTTACTCGCTACCTTTTCTCAGAATTCCTGCTGGCAGGATCTACTGGTCAGTTCTTGTGAAATAAGAGAGCAAAGGTACGAGTTTATTATTCTTGAATGGTCTTGGGAGCTACCTGCCTATGATAGGTTCATGAATATGAGGATAGTAATATTTGATACAGAATATGAAATATAAATATTTCAATCAAAGCCGGCGCTCCCCTTTATCACTCCCCTTTTATGACCTCCTTGACATTCATAGTGATTCAAGGAACAACGAAATTCGACATGCAAGCTACCCTCTGGGTGTCAAATTATAAAGCTTGCATCCGGCATCCGAGGCCATACGATATTATTATTATTATTATTATTATTATATTACCACGATGTCCAAGCCTCTCAAATGAAACAACAATAATGAAAATGAATAAATACTGTAATAATATGGCATCTGTCAGATAATGCGTCTTATTGTGGTGGCTAGCGGTAGGGAGAACTGTAATTAAAGAGTAGGATTAGAGTAGGTGTCCCAGTACTTACAATAAGCCGCCATTCTGTTATTTGCCTGGAGTAAGTGTTGAAAACCCCGGGGAGAAACCACACTCAAGATGGGACGGTCAACGCCAGGATTTAGATTTCAAACCTTCAAACTTTCAGCACCCCATTTCAGTCGTGGAGCACAACTTGATGTTTTGGGTGTTCAACTAAAGCACTACTGGCCACGGTGGCTAACGCTCTACCTCGTGCCTCACTGGCATTGAAATGGCGAGGGTTCGAATCCCAACTCCGGCCGTCCAGAAAATGGGTTTTAGTGGTTTCCTATTTCCACCACTAGGCAAATAGACGGTTCCTTTCAACTGGTCCACGGCCGACTTATTCCAAAATCCCTTCCCGGACCCTTCCTTAATTAGACTCAAGTTAGCGGTCGCCTGGGCGATCGGTCTGTCACAAAAAAAAAAAAATCCTAGTTGTATCTGCTGAGAAAGTGTGTTTAGCTCCCAGACTATGTCCTTGCGACGATAGAAGAATAATCTCTCGCAGAGACCGTGGGTGAAACAGAGGTGGGAGGATAAGCGATAAAAAATATAAAAAAACTAAAGCACTTTACACTAGCCTATGGCTTATATCGCACTCAATTGAAACCAACTGACCAAAAACTCAAGGTCATATTGATAACAGGATTGGATATTATTCGAAAAACGTGGGACGACAAACAGCCCTGGAAATGTCAACATAAACGCACTTTCGATCAGCTGTTGAAATACGCAGCCCTACAGAGAGTGGACCGCAATACCTGCTAAAGAAATACATAGGCCTAATTAATTCTGTGCGGAACGCACCGCACAGCAATAATTCGTTACGTTCATTCATTTATTAGTTCATACCGGTATTTTATTGCACTGGCAAGAGGCCAAGGGCGTGTCAGTTTTGCAATAAGATTTATTGGCGGACAGAAAGACATAACAGTTACGGTAATCAGCCTACTCTTGTTCGGCACAATGAGGGCAATGTCCCCATGATGTACAACACAATTTACTTTCACTCACTAACACTGAAACCGTCAGCAAAGAGGAACCGGTTTTTGGAACACAAACGTCGATTAATGCTAAGTTGAACAAGCGTGCAGACATTTCCAGTGCACTGTCTTGATTGTATCGCTTTCACGCATTAATTTACAATGCTTCTTACCTCTACGAGAGATGAAGTTCTTGCGTTCGCGAAAAATACAAATGAATAAAAATAACAACAAAAACGTAGTTTAAAACCATAGATTTTAGGGAATGGCTGCCCATCGACCAGCCATGCTTATAGGGTAAGATTTGAAAATAAACTGCAATCCAAATCTCCTGATATTCGGGTAGGTACGTTTGGCCCGTTACACCAACGCGGCCCACGCCACTAATAGGACTCAATATCAAGTCTTAAATTGAGCAGTGACTTCCTGGATATCGTCGAGATGACCGTGACCCATCAAACGACACCAGAGTCACCTGTGCACCAAATTTGGAACCTGACTTAGGATATTTTAGAGACACTACTAGGGGTGTTTTTCTATCCCCCAAAATGTTAATAATGGCTCCCCGTGGCGTTAACGAACACCTGATTCGTAACATCAAGTTAAAACTCTTATGAGAGTGAAACGCGAATTATGATCTGTTGGTCACCGCGTTATCCTGGCTTGTTATTGGCTGGCAATTATTACCATCCATTGGCTGCCCGCTGGTTTGTTTACAATTATCACCAACATGGCGGCGAGAGGAATAGATTTCTACATCAATTAAATTGCTAGAAATCTATTCCAGTTCATGATAGTATGAAGTGCAAATCATTTATTGATGAGGAATTGTATGTACGTTTATATTTAAATTGCAGCGTGACACTGTTCATCAAAATTTGTGAAAATAAAAGTACAAATCAACACTCTTGCTGATCAACTGAAAGTTTCTACTACTTTGGATGCAAATCAATTGGCTGTCGTTTCCACCAGTTTTATTCATCAGTTCGAAATACATTCAGTACAATAACCTTTTGTGCACTATAAAACTACATTATCGACCATTGCATATTGATGTTGCTGTCTGAATATATTTACCAATTTCATGACATGTAATTTGTAGGTTATGCCTACGGCACATAATTTAAGTGGCCGTTTGTAATGTGAAGTCCCTACTGTATTTATGTGCAAATATTATGGTTTAACTAATGAAGCAAGGTACCTACATATTCCTAGATTAATCGAGTATTCAGTCCATAGACCGGACTGTTGTCACAAAATAATACCAAGAAGTAGTCTACGGTACCTATATGGTTGGTTGCTGCTCTTTTGTTTTTAAATATTGATATGTAGTTTCTCAGTCTGGTAACTTCTTGGATTTGCTTGAGCTAGATTTATAGTAATATACTACCTTATTAACCGGCAGGCTGAGATTTTTTTTTAACATGCCCAGGTGCATACGGTAGCATAAGACCTACTGCAGGCTATGTCGAACCTAAATGTAGGCCAATTATAGTGCTCATGTCAAAGGTCGTCCTAAAGTTTTAACTATCGAGACTTGATTTGCATCGAAGATACTTTCAGCTGAGTCTGGCAAGGCTTCGTAAACTTGGGCGCGACTTCACATTTTCATTTTTCCTATACAACTTTCGATACCAACCACTTAAATCACAGTGTTTCAAGATTTTGCTCTCATTAAACATCACCAACAAGTTTTTTCCCCCTGGTGGTAGGCTGTGTTGGAGTCTACAGAAAATAAAGTTGAGAAATAAAAATACACCTTAGGTTTCCATGACACAGTTTCATTTTATCCTACTATATCTCCACTCAATATACCAATCCTACCAATGTTTCCTAATTCCTCATGCATAAATAAACATGACAGATTACAGCATTAGCAATGATGACAGTAACTTATGAATTGATAAAATGTTTTTAAAAGATGCATAGAAAGTGGCTTGATAAACCCTGTATCATCAATCCATTTAAACATTCCCACAGAGCTCTAATCAGAAACTCATTTTATGTGCAACAGGTATGTAGAATAAACCTCCCTCCCAATAACTTGTAGGCCTAACCTGAACATAATCCATGTTAAGAGCTGTTTTTTGGTTCATAGAAAAAACTAAAATTTAAAATCTTGCACGTAGGCTACTAATCATATTATGGTGCAAGAGGTTTCTCAGTCACTCTGGTTGCTAATCCTTAACCTACGGTAATTTAAAAACATCCTGGCTATCAACTACTGTTTTAAATATTCCAGACATCTTTCTTAACTCCACTTTTACTGACAGCATGTATGTCCTTACTACTGTCTTTCAAGCCATTGACCAGTTACAGTATTTTTTTATGAGGAACTATTTTAGTCATTCTTCTCTATGTGAAATACAGTTGATGACAACTGTCTGTCGACTGCCTGGAAGACTCATGTGTTTTTTCTTGTGTCGCTTCTCTGGTTGCGTACGACACTTCCTAATTATTAACAGAATGTTTCATCGAATTGTTGTATCCAATTGACCAACTAGTAATATATTATGGCTTGCTTTAATATTCCTATGATACACTTTTATATCCCATACATTAATGAAATATACAACATAGGCTGACATGTTGAAGCAATCTCCCATTCCCTAACACTCCCAACTCATGGGACATAAACTACGTGGTTAGTCTCACATTGCTTCCATCTACATGTACCGCACTAGGTCTAGTAGTACCATAGGCATTGCGACTGTTTCTCCAACTCCGTCAAGGAAACGAATTCTGAACTAAGATCTGAAATGGGGTACACTGTCCCACGAGGACAATCAAGGACAACTTGAACCATTCAAGTGATTTTTCTATTTCATTTTACCAACTAACCAGGTGCCTGGAAATGCTAGTGAAGGCGGCAGCTAAGTAGGCTAGCCTACTGGTATTCGCCATTCTGAGAACATTCTCAGCGACTTGTCTATGCATAGGCCTATGACACAACTTTCAGAAATTGATACAGTAGCTACAGAACACTAATGGTGCCCAGTACTCACAGCTTAGCAGAGCACGGAGTGGATTTCAGCCATAGATTAACTCGTGATCTGTCAACGGGTTTTCAAACAGATTGAGCACACACCCAAGTACAGCGGTATTGATCATGATGTTCCTAGCCTCTAAATGAAACACTCCTCTTTAAGACTTTCTGGTCTTGCTTCCATGGTCGATCAACATTCTCCTGATCTCAGTGTTCTCAAGTCTCTGATGGCTATGGACATGTTTTTATCCTGACAACTTCATATTTTAAAGGGTTGGGGCACATGCCCTATTCTTAATTAGTTCAGCATAAGATCATTGAATCCCCTTAAGAAAAATAGGGAACATCCATGTGTTATTTGACCATAGAAAAGGGAGAATTTAAAAAAATGAACCTCTAGGGACATTGATGCTGATGACTCCGAGTAAGTAGGCTAGATCAAAATGAACATTTTTCAGTGTTGCCTTAATAACGGTTGATAACTTTCTACCGTTCAACATGAATAGGCCTATATCAGATGGGAAATATTTTTATTATTTGCAGAGATTACAAGGCTGACTTGTTGATGAATCATTCTTTTGCTAAGCAAACATAAGATCCAAGTCCATATCGTGATGGAACCCATATTTCAGTGTTGTCTTAGTAAACGAAATATTAAATGTCTTTCAGTCGGTCAACACGATCGCACCTAATGGTAATGAGCATTATTACCAAAACCAGAAAAAAATACTGTACATGCAGGCCAAACATATCAAATCAATCATACCTACAAGACAACAAAAATGCTCTATGAAAAACGATTAAAAGCCCATAATGGTAACTTAGTCAAAAATAATCTCAGACCACTACCACCACTAATTCGCGAAGGTGCAGCAAAATCTTAATAAAGTACAGCTATTCGTAATAGTAGGCTACAGTTGTGATATACCGTACCGCTACTGAGTGATAGGCCCCCGAAATAGAATTATTTATCTTAATGTCTACAAGATAGCGAGATTGCCAAAAAAAAAAAAACGCAATGCCACCCACAAATCAATAGAAGGCAACACTAAAAATGGCTTATCTAATCCACAAGTCACCCTTCCTTCACCAACATTAATAAGTGTAATTTAAGTAGGTTATGTTTAAATTGAGGTTAATGGCCGAATTGATTGCGGCTGTGTGGCGGGAAGGACCCAATAAGTGCTCAGCCAATCAGACACGTTTTGATTTGGAGACCATGCTCGGAAAATTAATAGAAAGTTTTCATTTACTGCTCTTCGTTAAGCCCCCACCCTAGGCCGTGACCGCGACCAAGATGGCGGCTTAACGAACACGACGGGGTACCATTATTAAAATTTTGGGAGATAGAAACACAGCCAAGGCCAACCTGTGAGTCAAGTCAGAACATGGCTTAGTATATTCTAACAATAACAGACACTACTAGGGTCACCTGTGCTTCAAGTCGCAACCTGGCCTAGAATATTCTAAGGGACACTACTAGGGCCACCTGTGAGTCAAGTCGGAACCTGGCTTAGGACATTCTAAGAGACACTAGGGCCACCTGTGAGTCAAGTCGGAACCTGGCTTAGTATATTCAAAGGGCCACCTGTGCGTCAAGTCAGAACCAGGCTTAGATTATTCTAAGAGACACTACTAGGACCACCTGTGCGTCAAGTCGAAACCTGGCTTAGGATCTTCTAAGAGACACTAGGGCCACCTGTGAGTCAAGTCGGAACATGGCTTAGTATATTCTAAGAGACATTACTAACGTCATCTGAGCGTCAAGTCGGAACATGGCTTAGTATATTCTAAGAGTCACTACTAGGGCCACATGAGCGTCAAGTCGGGACCTGTCTTAGGATATTCTAAGAGGCACAATGGCCACCTGTGAGTTAAGTCGGAACCTGGCATAGTATATTCTAAGGGACACTAGGGTCAACTGTGCGTCAAGTCGGAAACTGGCTTAAGATTTTCTAAGATACACTAGGGCCACCTGTGAGTCAAGTCGGAACCTGGCATAGTATATTCTAAGGGACACTTGGGCCAACTGTGCGTCAAGTCGGAAACTGGCTTACGATATTCTAAGATACACTAGGGCCACCTGCGAGTCAAGTCGGAAACTGGCATATTATATTCTAAGAGACATTACTAGGGCTGTGTTTCTATCTCCCAAAATTTTAATAATGGCACCCCGTCGTGTTCGTTAAGCCGCCATTTTGTTCGCTGCCACGGCCTAGGGTGGGGGCTTAACGAAGGCAAGTGAATCAAAACGATCTAAAATTTTTCCGAGCATGGTCTCCAATCAAAACGTCCCTGATTGGCTGAGCACTTATTGGGTCCTTCCCGCCACACAGCCGCAATCAATTCCGCCATTAACCTCAATTTAAGATAACCTAAGTTACTTAAATTATAAATATTAATGTTGGTGAAGGGTGGGTGACTTGTGGATTAGATAAGCCATTTTTAGTGTTGTCTTCTATAGATTTGTGGGTGGCATTGTGTTTTTTTTTTGGCAATCTTGTAGTCATTAAGATAAATAGTTCTATTTCGGGGGCCATCAATCATTTAGCGGTTTATCACAACCGTAGCCTACTATTACGAATAGCTGTGCTTTATTAAGATTTTTCTGCACCTTCGCGAAATAGTGGCGTTGGATTGAGATTATTTTTGACTACCATTATGGGGTTTTAATAGTTTTTCATAGAGCATTTTTGTTGTCTTGTAGGTATGATTGATTTGACATGTTAGGCCTGCATGTACAGTTTTTTTTCTGGTTTTGGGAATAATGCTAATTACCATTAAGTGCAACCGTATTGACCAACACTGAAATATGAGTTCCAACATAATATGGACTTGGAACTTATGTTCGCTTAACAAAATTATGATGCATCAACAAGTCATCCTTGTAATCTCTGCAAATAATAAAAATATTTCCCATCCAATATAGGCCTATTCATGTTGAACGGTAGAAAGTTATCAACCTTTATTAAGGCAACACTGAAAAATGTTCATTTTGATTTAGCCTACTTACTCGGAGTCATCTGCATCAATGTCCCTAGATGTTCAGTTTTTTTAATTATCCCTTTCCTATGGGCAAATAACACATGGAAGTTCCCTATTTTTCTTAAGGGGATTCAATGATCTTATGCTGAACTAATTAAGAATAGGGCATGTACCCCAACCCCTTAAATATGAAGTTGTCAGGATAAAAACATGTCCATAACCAACAGAAACTTGAGAACACTGAGATCAGGAGAATGTTGATCGACCATGGATGCAAGACCAGAAAGTCTTAAAGAGGAGTGTTTCATTTAGAGGCTTGGAACATCATGGTCAAGACCCCTGTACTTGGGTGTGTGCTCAATCTGTTTGAAAACCCGTTGACAGATCACGAGTTAATCTGTGGCTGGAATCCACTCCGTCCTATGCTAAGCTGCGAGTACTGGGCACCATTAGTGTTCTGTGACTACTGTATCAATTTCTTAAAATTGTGTCATAGGCCTATGCATAGACAAGTCACTGAGAATGTTCTCTGAATGGTGAATACCAGTAGGCTAGCCTACTTCGCTACCTCCTTCACTAGCATTTCCAGGCACGTGGTTAGTTGGTAAAATGAAATAGAAAAATCACTTGAATGGTTCAAGTTGTCCTTGATTGTCCTAGTGGGACAGTGTACCCCATTTCAGATCTTAGTTCAGAATTAGTTTCCTTGACGGAGTTGGAGAAACAGTCACAATACCTATGGTACTACTTGACCTAGTACGGTACATGTAGCTGGAAGCAATGTGAGACCAACCACTAGGTAGCTTATGTCCCATTAGTTGGGAGTGTTAGGGAATGGGAGATTGGTTCAACATGTCAGCCTATGTCATTGTATATTTCATTAATGTATGGGATCTAAAAGTGTATCATAGGAATATTAAAGCAAGCCATAATATATTACCAGTTGGTCAATTGGATACAACAATTCAATGAAACATTCTGTTAATAATTAGGAAGTATCGTAGGCAACCAGAGAAGCGACACAAGAAAAAACACCCGTGTCTTCCAGGCAGTTGTCATCGACTGTATTTCACATAGAGAAGAATGACTAAAATAGTTCCTCATGAAAAAAATAATTGGTCAATGGCTTGAAAGACAGTAGTAAGGACTTACATGCTGTCAGTAAAAGTGGAGTTAGGAAAGATGTCTGGAATATTTAAATCAGTAGCTGGTAGCCAGGATTTTTTAAATTACCATAGGTAATTGCACCATAATATGATTAGTAGCCTATGTGCAAGATTTTAAATGGTAGGTTTTTTTGTGAACCAAGAAACAGCTCTTAACATGGATTACGTTCACGTTAGGCCTACAAGTTATTGGGAGGGAGGTTTATTCTACATACCTGTTGCACATAAAATGAGCTTCTGATTAGAACTCTGTGGGAATGTTTAAATGGATTGATGATACAGGGTTTATCAAGCCACTTTCTATGCATCTTTTAAAAACATTTTAGCATATCATAAGTTACTGTCATCATTGCTAATGCTGTAATCTGTCATGTTTGCTTATGCAGCATGAGGAATTAGGAAACATTGGTAGGATTGGTATATTGAGTGGAGATATAGTAGGATAAAATGCAACTGTGTCATAGAAACCTATGATGTATTTTTATTTCCAACTTTATTTTCTGTAGACTCCAACATAGCCTACCACCAGGGGGAAAGAAAAAAAATTTGTTGGTGATGTTTAATGAGAGCAAATCTTGAAACACTGTGATTTAAGTGGTTGGTATCAAAAGCTGTATAGGAATAATGAAAATGTGAAGTCGCGCCCAAGTTTACGAAGCCTTGCCAGACTCAGCTGAAATTATCTTTGATGCAAATAAAGCCTCAATAGTTCAAGCTTTAGGACGACCTTTGACATGAGCACTATAATAGGCCTACATTTAGGATCGACATAGCCTGCAGTAGGTCGTATGCTACTGTATGCACCTGGGCATGTTTTAAATAAAACTCAGCCTGCAGGTTAATAAGGTAGTATATTACTATAAATCTATCTCAAGCAAATCCAAGAAGTTACCAGACTGAGAAACTACATAGGCCTATCAATATTAAAAAAAAAAAAAAAGGGTGGCGATGCAAATTGCACTTTTAATCGTTGCTTCATTAGTTAAACCATAATATTTGTACATAAATACAGCAAGGAGCTTAAATTATATGCCTTAGGCATAACCTACAAATTACATGTCATATATTCAGACAGCAACATCAATACGCAATGGTCAATAATGTAGTTTTATAGTGCACAAAATGTTATTGTACTGAATGTACTTCGAAATGATGAATAAAACTGGTGGAAACGACAGCCAATTGATTTACATCCAAAGTAGTAGAAACTTTCAGTTGATCAACCAGAGTGTTGATTCGTACTCTTATTTTCACAAATTTCGATGAACAGTGTCACGCTGCAATTTAAATATAAACGTACATACAATTCCTCATCAATAAGTGATTTGCACTTCATACTGTCATGAACTGGAAAAGATTTCTAGGAATTTAATTGATGTAGAAATCTATTCCTCTCGCCGCCATGTCGGTGATAATTGTAAACAAGCCAGCGGGCAGCCAATGGCTGGTGATAATTGCCAGCCAATAACAAGCCAGGATGACGCGGATCATAATTCGCGTTTCACTCTCATTGCATTTTAACTTGGGGTGAAGAATCAGCTGTTCGTTAACGCCACGGGGTGCCATTATTAAAATTTTGGGAGATAGAAACACACCCTAGGGCCACCTGTGAGTCAAGTCGGAACCTGGCTTAGTATATTCTAAGAGACACTAGCGCCACATTTGCGTCAAGTCGGAACCTGGCTTAGTATATTATAAGAGACACTAGGGCCACCTGTGCGCCAAGTTGGAACCTGGCTTAGTATATTCTAAGTCTAAGAGACACTAGGCTAGAGCCACCTGTGCGTCAAGTCGGAACCTGGCTTAGCATATTCTAAGAGACACTACTAGGGCCACCTGAGCACCAAGTCGGAACCTGGCTTAGTATATTCTAAGAGACACTACTAGGGCCACCTGTGCGCCAAGTTGGAACCTGGCTTAGTATATTCTAAGTCAAAGAGACACTAGGCTAGAGCCACCTGTGCGCCAAGTTGGAACCTGGCTTAGTATATTCTAAGAGACACTACTAGGGCCACATGTGCTCAAGTCGGAATATGGCATAGTATGTTCTAAGAGACTACTAGGGCAACCTGTGCGTCACGTGGGAACCTGGCTTAGTATATTCTAAGAGACACTAGGGCCACCTGTGCGCCAAGTGGGAACCTGGCTTAGTATATTCTAAGAGACTACTAGGGCCACCTGTGCGCCAAGTCGGAACCTGGCTTAGTATGTTCTAAGAGACTACTAGGGCCACCTGTGCGCCAAGTTAGAACCTGGCTTAGTATATTCTAAGAGACACTAGGCTAGAGCCACCTGTGCGCCAAGTCGGAACCTGGCTTAGTATATTCTAAGAGACACTAGGCTAGAGCCACCTGAGCGCCAAGTTGGAACCTGGCTTAGTATATTCTAAGCGACACTAGGGCCACCTGTGCGCAAAGTTGGAACCTGGCTTAGTATATTCTAAGTCTAAGAGACACTAGGCTAGAGCCACCTGTGCGCCAAGTCGGAACATGGCGTAGTATATTCTAAGAGACACTACTAGGGCCACCTGTGCGTCAAGTCGGGACCTGGCTTAGGATATTCTAAGAGACACTAGGGCCACCTGTGCGCAAAGTTGGAACCTGGCTTAGTATATTCTAAGTCTAAGAGACACTAGGCTAGAGCCACCTGTGCGCCAAGTCGGAACATGGCTTAGTATATTCTAAGAGACACTACTAGGGCCACCTGTGCTCAAGTCGGAATATGGCTTAGTATGTTCTAAGAGACTACTAGGGCCACCAGTGCGCCAAGTTGGAACCTGGCTTAGTATATTCTAAGAGACACTAGGGCCACCTGTGCGCCAAGTGGGAACCTGGCTTAGTATATTCTAAGTCCAAGAGACACTAGGCTAGAGCCACCTGTGCGCCAAGTCGGAACATGGCTTAGTATATTCTAAGAGACCCTACAAGGGCCACCTGTGCGTCTAGTCGGAACCTGGCTTAGTATATTCTAAGAGACACTAGGGCCACCTGTGCCTCTAATTCGGAGCATGGATTAGGCCAGAGATGGGCACAATTCGGCTAATTGAGCAGCTCTCCCGCTCCGGCAAGAGAAAGAGCTGAGTATGCGCTCTCACCGGTTAAGGCTGTGCGGTCAAAAATTAAAATTTTATTTTTATTTTTATTCTTAATCTCTAATGTAGGTCTTTGTGAGACATTATATGCGTTTTGCAGAAAATAACGACGGCTCGTTTGCTGAGGACATGGCTTCAAAGTGGCTATTTTGAGCGTTAAAGGTACGATCACCACGACGAAACTAATAATCGGAAGACACCGAAATTTCTCTACAACAACCCCTGTACTAGTACCTGCAATAGGAACAATACTTATTTCGAAATTCAAATTTTGTATTAACCTCTTCAGATTTGAATACCATTTTTAGTGAGAAAAAAATGTTATATTAACTTCAAAGTTCTATTAATTTGAAGTGGCTCTTATTCTGAGCAGTCGAAATGTTTGATAAAGGAAATTGGTTCAGCGATATACCCGTGGTGAATGTTCCTTTCAGACTCTAAAAAACGCTAGCTGAATCAGTCACACACGCATACACACACGCGCGCACACACACAGCGACAAGACAAGGTCTTGGGCAAGAGCCCGCTCGGGCACCTAGCCTCTCTTCCCATCTCCTTCCAACACCTTTGCTATCACAGCTTCCGCCCCCCTCCCTCCCTGACTCATCCTGCCAGTCTACACGATCACAGTCTAGAGAGGAAACCGTAGAAGTGTTACAGTATTATCTCACCCATTACTCCTTTCATTTGCTAATTCTGTGTTTGTGCTTTTGTGATAAGAGTGATAGTGGAGTTTATACCTATACAACTGTTTTTCATTTTATAATATTCACACTTTATTGAAGAATGCCGCGAAAACATCATCTTCCGCGGAAACGTTCCAAAAAATCGCGAGCTGTAAGGGCCTCTTGGGAGAAAAGAAAACAAGCCTTAGCGAATATTTCAAATAATTCTGATCAATTGGAAGACTCCGAGGAAATATTTAACAGATTGTTAGATGAAAGCACTGTGTTAGATGAAAGTCACGATGCAAGTCGGTAAGTAAACTATTGTTATAATTTTTACAAGCATAAGTTAATTAATTAATAAACCGGTAAAGTAACTGCTAAAATTCACTTATTTGTATATCTTGACCGGGTACGACATTTACTGTATTTTTTGTTTTGTTTCTGAATTTGGCCAACTGTGGACCGCATAGACCGCGTCTTGACCTTTCTTCTCTTTTCTTCCCAGAACCTCTTCATTCCTTAGCTTCACATATTTCTCTCCTATTCGGAAATGATCCGTTTGGGTCTCCCTTTTTAGTGGTTTCGCTTCAAATAATTTACTGTATATTACGCTACGAAATAAAATTTAGAGATCTGTCTATTTGAAAGGTCTTGTATTTTTTTTTTAGCAGATTACCTACTTTTTTAACCGTATTATGTTTTTGTATGTTTCTTTTTCTTTCTTCTTTACGACCGCATAGGATCACTTTAGTCAGTCCATTATCTAAGTCTCCTCCAAGGAAAACTTCGGGCTTTGCTGTCCTCTCAGTACTTTTTCATATATTCCCATCTTCGTGCCCTTTGTTGTGTTTAAAATACTCATGTTGTGATCTTTCTTGTGAGTGTGAATTGGAGATTGCGTTCTTGATTTTTTGTTCAATTTTATCTTATCTGTTGTGTCTTCTGGTGTAAGGCAAATTTCCTTCAGATCCTCTATTATTTCTGTAATCCATCTGCATCCTGCCGTGATATATTTTTAGTCGAGTTTGTACTGTACCAGTTGTTTCAGAAGTCTCGAATCCAGTGTCCAAAGTATCCCAGATTCCTCTTCCTTATAGTATCATTAATGGGGTTTTTCGTGTAGGTTATTTTTTATTACTTCTCCGAGGTATTTGAATTCGGTTACAAGTTTGACTGTATTGCCATTTATGGTTATTTCTTTTAATGATGTTGGTTTTAGGGACATAATTTCTGTCTTTCGGATTTCAATATTTTATTTATGATTGTCTAATTTTAGGTATGAAGATCAAGATTATTCGATGAATTTCTCAAGTGATTCAGAAACTGATATAGGCGACAGCAATCAGTCGGATTGTGATTTACCAGTGCTAATAGTTGAAACAAGTACAGAGACTAACGAACTGCCTCCAAAAGGGCGACGCATCGTTGACATTGGTCACGTTATGGAACAACTCGAATTAGTAGCGAGCCATTCCAAACATTGTTCCATGGGAAAATATAAATATAAGAAAGAAATTAAAAATGGGTTATTTTGCACATGGATTTATTACTGTGGTAATTGTGAAAGCGAGTATGGTGTAACTTCAGAGCGTCTTGACCGAAAAGGGGAAGTAAACGATGCTCTGGTGTGGGGAGCCACGGCAGTGGGCATTGGATTTTCACAAGTTGAAGAAATGTTCAGTGTTTTGGACATACCAATCATGGGCCGCAAGAAATACACAAACCATGAAATAAGAGTTGGCAATGTAAGTACTGCTTGTTGATCCATATTTCCTCACATAATGAATATATATATCAATCCCAAATTAGAGATTAAGTAAAGGAAGACGAATTAAAATTTAGTGAAACAATTTATTTAGATTTACTATTAGATCAAGATCTATCTTTAGAAATACACATTGATGAATTATGCAAAGAAACTCTCATAAAACATTTTTATATTGAGACAAATTTTTAACATTTTGTTCGAGACGTATTAAACATTTTAAAACACAAATATATTATTCTTTTAACATTTCTCTGCTTCTTTTAGGTTTGGGAAGAAACTCTCATATGCAAAATGAAGGCTAATGCGGAAGAAGAAAGACGTATAGCCATTGAAAAGAACAGCTATTTAAATGGTGTGCCATACATAACTGTTATTGGTGACGGTGGCTGGGCGAAGAGGTCGTATGGACATGGGATGAACTCGCTGAGTGGTGTGGTAAGCAATTAGGAAATATTAAAGTGAATACACTATTTATTTATTATCATTGAAGATGAGCGATTTTTAAGTTTTACTGAAAATCCTAATGAATAGCACATAGTGATATCTTTTTGCAAGTTACATTTTTTAATTGGTAATTGTTCCATTGTACAAAATCAAACACGAACTTTTGAGGTACTCTAGGGTGACCAGATTTCCAAAATCAAAATACGGGACACAAATTAAAAGTTGATATGAATCGAAATTTTATGTAAACATTCGTTATTACTATATCTATAATGCTTTTAAAATAGTTTAAAAATTAAAATTCTGATCAAATAAGTCGGTTATGATATAATAACAGCGTAAATTCTTGGTTTTTGCTTCAAGTAGGTCATTTTCGTACCTTTTTGTTAAAATCCACACTGAAAGGAATATTAAAATACATATAACTATTTAATGACGTAATACTGTTTTAGCAACAATATTTTCCCTTGGAGTATCCTGAAAATAAATTTTAGTTATAATTATTTCCTTAACACTATCCAAGCAAAACCTATTCTTTTCATCAGTCCAAAAAGCATTTGTGATAGAAACCCCTATTTCTGCAGCAGCATTAGTGCCAGGTATGGCTAGCACAAATGCAGTAATGAGGTCCAAATTTTTGCAGCAGATATCTGGGAGCGCAAGGAAGTTGAAAATGACAGACCATTTTCCACCAACACACTTAACAGTTCTTAGTTCAACGTTCAACGTTTTTCACTTCACATACATTTTTAACGTGGTTAACTTTCTCAGAAAGTTCCTCTTCACATATTTCTTTCAGAATACTTACATCAAACTCTGCTAATGTCTTAAGGCTTTGCTGAACCGCCTGCCAAAGAGGAGTTTTGAGCTGCACCCAGTTAAATGGTTTCAGAACGTGAAATGGGCAAGCCCACTTTTCAACATAGTCAAATGTGTCATAAAATAAACTTGAAATTTTGAAGAATTCCGTTTCTTTAAGTACGCCATCCTCTTGCAACGTGCTTATCATTTCATACTTTGAAACTTTTCATCCTTCCTCGATTTTAATTTCCTTATCGATATTTCTGACACCACCAAAACTTCATCTGCTGACTAATCTGCTGCTCAATATCTTTTATGGTTGATGAAAGAACTTCCAATTGACTCTGAATAAATGAAGAGCCACTGCAGGGATTGAGGATCCCTAAAGAAAGATTTTACAATCGCATTGCATTTGTCTTGAGACAAAAAGTACGATTTTAGCTCATCGTAAATATCAATAGGCCTAATTCTTTTCACAGCCGGTTCCAAGGAAAGCCATCTGCTTTTTACACTAACAAGCACTTGTTTGTACTCCACTTCAGCAAACTGGCAACACTTTTTCAGTTATTCAAGACGAATGGTGTAAATGTGGAAATATTGGGAAATGTTGTTTACAACGGTTTCTATGTCTACTGGGAGAATATCCCCAATGATTTGTACCGCATTATGCACTATGTGTGGTGCACAACCTCACCATAAATGTTGCTCTTCAAAAACATTGCAAAAACATTGTTTTGTCCCTTTCTCCCTGCACTTCCGAAGTTTGTGTTACAGTTTGGTTTCATCTTTACTAATTGGGTATGACCACAGTTGTTCTCCACTTGGTTGTGTTACACGATACTTAAAAACACGCTATCTCAAAATGTACGGGACCATTAATTAAAAAACGGGACAATTTGCGTCCCGTATGTATTTTGTCGGGACAACGGGACACACTAGGGAAATAAGGGACGTGCCATGAAATACGGGACGTCGGGTCACCCTAAGGTACTGTATTAAAGTTATCACGTTGGAGATAATAATCTATTCCTTAAAACTATTTCATTTTCAGGGGGCTATCATTGGTGCTCACACACAGAAGTTGATATATCTTGGCATCCGAAACAAGTTCTGCTTCGCTTGTGCAAACCCAAAGAAAAAAGAAACTGAACACCTCTGTTTTAAAAACTACAACGGTCCATCCAATGGAATGGAAAGTAGTGTTGTGCTGGAAGGGTTTCGCTCTAGTGAAGAGAGCTACGGCCTCATTTACAAATACTACATCGGTGATGGGGATGCGAATGTGTTGGCAAAGATCCAAGAGGGGTGCAGTTATGGAAGGTACATAAAAAAAATCGAATGTGCTAACCATGCTACCCGTTGTCTCAACGACCATCTACACAAGCTGACCGAGAACACTAAATTTCCCTTGGAGTCACGGCAGCTACTAAGTAAGCCCGCGTCAGGTGAATCTATTGGACGCTTGGAGCGAATGGTGAAAGGAGTTCGCACTGCTATCAAAGAAGCAGGTGTGACCAGAAGCAGCTCTGACCTTTTCAACCTCCGAAGAGACCTCAAAAACGCGCCCGACCATGTTTTTGGAAATCATGTTAACTGCCGTGATTTTTGTAAAAGAAAAGAATCCGGAGAGGAGTGTATAATTGACAAAGTTGACAAGGAATTTATGATCAAAATCCGTACACTCATCGGAAATCTTGAAAGCAAGGCTAACAGTTTGGTATTCAACCAGACAACAAACGTAGCAGAAAGGTATTTATTTAGGAGTTATTGCAATTTAGCGTAGGCCTATATCAACGCAGCCTAATGGAGTGTAACTTACCCGTAACAATTTGAATGAGTTCTCTAGATTAAAACGAATTTGTGTTATAGTTGAGTACAGTATTTACAACTTAGTCCAGTTTTCATTCAGATTAATACTTGTGTTTTTTTTAATGATTCTATTTTACATAATGAGGCGTCAATCAATTTGGCGTAAAATTTTGCATCTTTTGTTATTTATTCAAATTTTTGTTAGGACAAATGTAGTGAAACACTTCTTTGTTAGGGAAATGAAACACGCATACCGAATTCAATTGCATTATCTTTAATAGTTTTTGAAATGTTATATTTTTCCTAAGAAACGCATGCAGGCAAATAAGAACGTCTTTTTTTTATCATAGAATAATCTCCCAAAGTTTGTATTAACAGTTTTTAATGTTTGCCTTTTTTTAGGTACATGGGCATCGTGGCTAAATTTACAGGAGGGAAACGCGTAAACTACTCTAGTGGAGGATCTTTCAAGAGAAGATGTATAGGTGCAGGCCTGAGTCACACAGCTGGACCTTCTTGGCATCTCAGTCCCTGGAGAAAATTGAATGGAAGCCCAGGTAGTGTCTTCAAGGCGAATATTCTCGCCAGAGAAAAAAGACTATCAAGAAGGAGATTGGCGTTTTCTCAAAAAACACCAGTAAAGAAAAGACGAAGAACTGGGAAGTGTGACGAAAACTATGGGCCACTAGCGCAGTTGCCCGACGTTGAAAATGAAGTCCTTGAAATAAGTTGTAAAAACTTTTTGAAGAAAATGGCCGATGAAGTATCAAATAGTAGACCTATTGAGGTTTTAACTATTGGGCAGCATACTAACCAGATGTGGCACGACCTAAGAGTAAATCGGTTGACAGCTTCCAAGTTTGGTCCCGTCATTAAACGTTTACCTTACACCCCTTGTCACAATCTCGTCAAAACAATTTTATATCCAAAAAATCTTACCTCAGTTGCCGTCACATTTGGAAGAGATAATGAGGACACTGCTATAAAACTGTATGAGAATAGAACTGGCAACATTGTCACCAAGTGTGGGCTCTTCGTGGACCAAGAATATCCATTCCTCGGAGCCAGTCCTGATGGTTTGGTTGGTTGTGATGGTGTCGTAGAAGTGAAATGCCTTGCCTCCGTAACTGAATCAGATTTGAGTGAAGAGGTGACTAATAAACAGAAAAAAGGTTTGTGCCTGGAACTTTCAGAAGAAAAATTGCAATTGAAGCGAAGCCACAACTACTTCTTCCAGGTGCAAGGTTAATTGAATATCACCAGGAGAAAATGGTGCGATTTTGTAGTTTATACGAAGAAAGGAGAGCTCTTCGTGGAAAGGATAGAAAAGGATGAGTTGTTATGGCAAACAAAGATCCTTTCAAAATTAGTCCAGTTTTATAAGGAATGCATTTTGCCAGAAATTGTAGACAGTCGAGTTGTTCGTGGCATGAAAATCCGAGATCCCACCTTCGTGCTGGAGGCTCAACGACAAAAGCAGGCAGCAGATACCAACAAACGAAAGAGGAGGGAGAGATCAGGTACCATTATTCACGGCAAGAAAAAGACATAAGTTTAGTTACGGTACTACGGTCGGATGGTATTCGTGCGTAAGTTGTTCAGAAGATGTGTAGGACTGACAAAAATGTCGACCCTGCATGAGTGGTATAATACAGTGAAGAAGAAGAAGAAGAAGAAGACGAAAAACATCGACAATATTGTAAGTCGATAAAACTCTTCAAAAAATTGATGTGATGATTTATTATTTGAGATGGTTAATATTGAAAGGTAAAACGCAGTTGGATGTCATTGGTATTGACCTGGCTATGGCATTTCACTCCATAAACCATAATCTGGTCATATACAAACTGTCCCACAGATACAATATTCATAGCAATCTTTCAACACTCATAAAAAACTGTCGTACTTCCTGGTCCTATCTCCTTATGGCTGAATGTCTCGTCTGGCATCCCACAAGGAGGAATTCCATAATCTCTACTGTTTTCTCTCTTTGTAGATGACCTAACAGATGAAATAAAGACCACCCCATGTTCCATAATTGCTATATGCAGATGATCTAAAAATTTTCAAAAACATAGTGAACTCCAGCGATTGTGATAGCATTCAAAATGCTTTAGACTTGTGCTACGACTGGGTAACTAGATGGAAACTGAAAATTAATACTGAAAACTGTGTTAAAATGTCGATCTGCCTAAATGAACGTGAGCTTACCCACAGGTCTGAAATAAACTGCACTTCTCTAAAGGCTGTTACTCAGGTCAAAGATCTTGGAATAATTCATGATAGCAAATTAAATTTCTCTCTTCATATAGACCAAGTTAAATCCTGTGCCAAGAGGTCTCTTAGACTTTTGTTCAGACTTACTGAAATTCGTGACTTAAACGCTCTTAAATTATACTTCTGTTCTTTCTATCATTGATTTCTGCTCCCCCATCTGGTCTTCAGCTGCCCCCACAAATGTCAGTAACATTAACAGCATATTCTCATTCTTTGCGTACATTGTGAAAGCCCGTGACCCCGACCTTAGACAGTACAGTACCAACCAAATTCGTATTTCAACATCTTGGACCTGAGTAAACGTCTACAGTACATAGATCTCTGCTATCTTCTCAGAATTGTTAATGGTACTCTTAAATGCACATCTTTGTCACCTCATTTTCCGTTATAATGTTCATCCACGTAAGCTCCGAAACAGACCAATATTCCATATGCCTCGTGTGCGCCTAACACTCCAGCAACGCTCCATATTCTATCGCTTTCCCACAACAGCAAATGCCCTGCAAGAAATTGACATCTTCATTCCCTATCATTTCCTTAAGACGCTTGTGGTACTAACATCATGGCCATCGGCCCATCTTTAAGACGAAACTGAAACATGTACTAAACGAGTAAGCTCTCGATTCTCTGTTGACAACCTGGCCAGAAAATTACTAGTCACACGGACATTATACAGTATATATACATATCTCTATAACCTCTGTTATTTATTTTATTTGTTATTTAATTTCCAATGAATTTGTTATTATTAAGTCCCTTTTCTGTTAAATTGTATTGTTTGTTTTCTTAGTGTCAATATTTTATATTGTTATACAGTCAGTGTAAAATGGCGTACTTCGTACCTGTATCAGATTATATGATATGTAAATGACTTTTAAAAATCTGAAACAATAAAATATATTTTCATGAGAATATTTGCTAATAATAAAACATGTGTGTGTTTCGTTTACAGAATGTAAAAAATTATTTATAAGTTACTTTATAAAATTCTGTAAGTTATATTCGCAGAATAAAACATGTTTATGATCAATAGAACTTTATGCGAGTTGTAATCTTCAAAATATATAAAAATAATGTATATTATATATACATTACAATTTATCTTACGTCGCACCGACACAGATACTGTAGGGCTTATGGCGACGATGGGATAGGGAAGGGAAGCAAGCGGCTATGGCCTTAATTAAGGTACATCGCCCATTTGCCTGGCGTGAAAATGAGAAACCAGGGAAAACCATCTGCGGGGCTACCGACAGGGGGGTTCGAACCCAATATTTCCGGAATGTAAGCTCATAGCTGCACAACCCTAACCGTACGGCCTGCTCTCATACTATATCAAAATATAATCATAATAGGCCTATATCATAATATACTCTTTTTTATTGGGCTGGACGGAAGGAGATTGCCTAGTCCACAAATTGGTAATACGGCTCGGAAAGCAAGTCTATCAACGCTATCAGTGAGAGAGAGAGAAGACATTGAGTGACGAGGAGAAGCGGTGGAAGTAGGGGCGGAAGGAGGTGATAAGTGAAGGGTAGACAGGTCACTATACTCTGTGAGCTGCCAGAAGAGGATTGACAGTTCTGGTCTCGCCATGTGGTCTGAGAACGAGATTGCCAAACTGTACAAGCCAGAGATACGGCTGACTAGGCTCTGACGCACGTGGGCTGTAATATTGCAACGCAGAGTATTATGACATCAACTATGCGAACATGGATTGGTCAAGAGGCAGAGGGGTGATGACTGACGTGGAATTTCCGGCGAAATGTCAATCCTCTTCAGGCAGCTCACAGAGTATAACACAAATGCAGCGACTGACAAACGGTAATAGTGCTTGCCATCTCTGGCCTTGCGATTGACAGCTGTACTGACCGCACAGCCTTAACGTTGTAGCTGCTTGCACAGCTTGCCGTTACAAGCGGCGTATCGCAACAGCTTTATACTTGTGCCCTGTTTGTTGAGCATTAGGATTAGATTATGGTGCTACATACATACGTTTAATTACGGTATATTCCTTTTATTAGGTTCTGTGTAGGAAACATAAATAATTACTTTGATAGCTGATAAGTACACACTCCTTTTCCTAATACCGATAGTCCTGAAACTACAATAAACCAACCTAACAACTTGTTTAGAATACAAGGAACGAAAATTTGCTCTAGGAGTACAGAAATAAATTCATGAATAAATATCATTGACCATAAACAAAACATAGGCCTATGTGTTCTTATATATCTGAACTGCCATTCTGCAGATGGTGAGGAGGTGTGCGTATTCTTTTGCTGAAGCAAACGGGTTACATTTGGAGGGATCGATCTTGCACTTGCAATTCGAAGAACAGCAGTGAGATGTGCGTCAGTTAGAGTGGCTCTTCGTGGAGATTTATTTCTCTGCATTAGAGAGAACAGTTTCTCACACAGATAAGTTGAACCAAACATTGATAGAAGTTTGGCAGTCATTTTGTGCATGTTTGGGAAATCTGATTGCAAAAACTGTTCATAAAAATGTGCTAAGCTTGCTCGTGATTCATATTTAGCCGTACACATAATATAGGCCTACTCAGCCCGGTACAATGCTGTACCAATGCTTGCGCCTTGACTGCGCATATTGCCATCTAGTCGTTCCAGCACTAACTTTTAGCGAGCGTCAGCTGGTCCCGGCTCCTTGGCTCCGCTCGCGCTCATGCAGTTGGCTCCAGGAGCTGCGCTCTCTCATTGCCCACCTATGGATTAGGCTATATGTTTAGAATCAAATAAATGACTTTAGGGGATAGCTCCTACTGGATCGGCCAAAACTGTTAAATACAAAAGACTGCAGTCGAGATTCTAACTGGAATCTCCTGCTGTATAGGACAGGGGTGTTAAACCATTTGAACCAACGTAGGACACGTCCCGACCTGGACTCATTTGCACGTCTTCGATGGAGAGGGCGCTTAGAGGCGACAGCGGTCAGCACGTCTGCTGCCAACGAGCAAAGTGTAACTGCTGATTGTACGAGTTCGGTCTGCGGACTGATACGTCATGCTACGACAGAAGGGATCACGCTGTCAAACATACTGCACTATCTTCGGACGGAGAGTTGAGAGTCCCAACTCGACATGCAGCTGAAAACATAGCCTCGTGAACTGCACACCGGAAACATTTACCGTAATTTTGTTAGTACCGAACGCAATCCTTCCTACTGAGAATGTTTAGTCTTCTACAATTAAAAGCAATTCTCTTAAAATTACTAGTACATTTTGACATAAGGTATGGATTAAAAACAATATTTTCCCTCCGTTCTCTAGGAAGAGCTCCGTCCAAGAGTCCTGATAGGCCGCTAGCCACTGCTACCAGTTAAACGTGGCAATAAAGTATATTGGTATCTGAGGTATTTGGCGACGGTATATAGAATGCAACACCACAAAATATAGATATATGTTATCACATTAAAAGGCATGGAGTAGGCTATGTTTGTGACTAACATACACCTCATTGAAGGGTAAACTTTGCTCCCAGAAGTCGGACTAGTGGCATGCACAAAGTGATTATATGTAATTTTAATGGTTCATTACAGTAAGTAATACGCTGAATTCGAGAATATCACAATTAATGCATTTTTTTTCGATAGTCTTTGCGTTCTACAGTAGCAGTTTCTCCCAACGGCTTCTCTTGTTTCTTTGCGTGGTATGTGCCACCTTCTGGAAATACCATCCCTCGTCTCAGTTTTCTGCACTACCAAGATATGACCGAGCGATACTGTTGCAGATTAGAGTCAATATAGTATGTGAGCAAACTGTTTCCATCATGAAATTGATGTGAAGTAATCACCAATCAGCATCTTAAAAATGTGCTGGTTCTTGCTACGTCATCCGTGAATCCCAGCAATGAAAAACTAGTGAAGAGTAAGGATATCCAAAGGCTACAATAAAATTTAAGTTAGGTATGATTCACACAGTATAAATTCATATCTAATAAGACATTGGTCAATAAAGATATTTTTTGGTACTCAAGCTACCGCATATTTTAAATTAAGTTCTTCAATGATAGGTCTGTGTAATAGCATGGTTCGGTTTCCATTAATAACAAACGTTTCCCTTTTTATGCTGCTTTAAGTTTACATAGATACTTATTTTCTTTGTCCTTTCTAGCAATATTGTGGGAAGGGGGATAGAGCGGCACGTTCGACATTATCTACGTATCAAATGACACGTGCTGTGTCGTAGATTGACCACCCCTGGTCTAGAAGGAAGATCAAGGGGCCCGGATCCGGAATATATTTTATCAGATTTTTATTCTACAATTCTCAAAAAAGTTTTTGCATATGACAATTACACACGGGTGATGGGACAATAATGCAAACATGTTTACAGTACGCACTCTACGTCAATAGGAGAGCCACACAAAATGACTGTACACCCTACGAATCAATCAAAATCTGTTCGCTATGAGGCATGTCTCATGTCCGTCCGTTGAACAAGATCACTTGCACAACTGGTTTCGAGAGCACGGAGAAGACGAAGGTACTGTAGCCTACTGTAAACATTGCAAGAGTTCTCATTCGCACGACAGATCGCATTCGAATTGTAACATTGCTTCAGGAGGGATTCCGACAAGTGGATGTTGCTGCTTGTATTGGAGTGAGTCCAAGTAATGTCTTGAATGTGTGGAACAAGTTCAGGGAGACCCAAACAGTTGCTGATCGACAAAGAACTGGACGCCCCCGAAAAACCACTCGCACGGGGAATCGGTATCTGGAACTTCCAGCACGTCGCGTCGTAGGCCTATTGGAACTGCTACGTCCATGCGCCAGGACCTTCGAAGGGCAACTAAAGTAAATGTGTCCCGTCAGACAGTATGCTATTGGCTGAATGAAGCAGGATTGTTGTCAAGCTGCCTGCACCAAAACCCTCTCTGAAACCACAGGATAAGGCAGCTCGTGTAAGGTGGGCAACAACTCATCGGGCATGGCAGCAAGAAGACTGGAAGCGTACTCTATTTACTGATAAGGTCTCCATTGGTTTGCACCAATACAACAGGAGCATTCGAGTGTGGCGGCAAGTGGCTGAGAGATTACACGAGCCCTTCATCCAGGAAAGCCATCAACAGCAAGGGGGTTCAGTAATGTTTTGGGGTGGGATCATGTTTGGTCGACGTACGTCTCTAATTCCTATCCACAGTAACATGATTGGTCTGGTATACATATACAACATCCTCGAACCTGTCGTTACAGGATTCGCTACCACAATGGGCGAGGGCTTTACACTAGTGTACGGTAATGTTCGTGCTCATCAAGCTAGTGTGGTCTATCAGTTCCTTCAGATGCATGATATACGGAGAATGGAGTGGCCTGCATATTCTGCGAACAAGAAAGGTATTGAATATGCATGGAAAGAGCTTAAGAGGGCGATTTCGTACCGTCCCAATCCACCAAAAAACATTCAGCAACTGATTGAAGCTGCTTTCGAAGAGTGAGATAATCTGCCCCAAAACATGTTGGATTCGTTGGATATCAGTATGTCTCGTCATCTGCAAGCATGCCTTAGGGCTCGTGGTGGCCATACACGGTACTGATATGCCCCAACATGAAAAAGAATCGTTTGTGTACGAAGTCCCCACATTATCACTTTTGTTATTCCTTTTGTGATTCTGTCTCTTTTACACGGCATATTGTGTGTTGTTTTTCTTTGTATGTATCATATATTGTGTAGCTTGCCACGGTGGGTGAGTGAATATCGTGTCGGTCTACTAACCCCAAGATTGCAGATTCGCTCCTGGCCGTGGTAAGCGATTTTTGAAAGGCGGCAAAAATACGATACGCATGTCATACGATGTTGACATGTCAAAGAACCCATTTGAATTCAGTAGGCCGAGTTCATAATGGCAAAATTAATCTCAGGAGTTTCCGCCAACACAAATTTCCTCATTTCTCTACTAGAAAGCGCTATAGTGTTCAAGGAGCTTAGATATCAAACATCTAACCTCCTTGACTTTCATAGTCAAGGAACAACGAAATTCGACATGCAAGCTACCCTCTGGGTGCAAATAACAAAGCTTGCACCCGGCATCCGAGGCCATACGATATTATTATTAGTAGTATTATTATTATATTATGTATAACGTGATTACATACGCATAGCAAAATAAACAAGTAGCAAAATCGAAATATGTAAAACTTTATTTAAGTACCGTATTTTGTAGCATATATCGAATAATCGAATAATATTACACTTAGAAAAGTGTGAACACGTCAAATTTGTTTCAGCAAATTAACACGGCGAAATTTATCGTAGAAGATACGCGCACGCTAGTTTCTACCACCACATTGGTCTGCAGCATTCTGCATCCCTCTGTTCGATAGCGGAACTGGTTTTGCGAACACTACTATCGGCAGAATGCTTTTGGCTGTTTCATTTAGGGAATTAGGCATCGTGATCATTTCAGACTCCTCTACTTTGAGTGTATGTGTAGAATGTGTCTGACAACTCGTGTTATTCTAGCATCTGTAGTAAAATGAAATTCCACAACTTGTTTAGGTAGAGATCATCCAACTTTTGTTTATGATAACAAGTAAAGGGAGAGCATACATGTCCTTGAAGACCAGAGACAAGGTGTGTCCGGAACTCGTGAGGGTGAAGAAGTTGGGCGAGGGAGTACCAGTCCTTGAAGTCCAGCCACAATGTGTCCGTAACTCGTGGGGTTTGAGATGATAGAGTAGCGAGGAGCCTGTCCTTGAAGTCCACAAAGTGTGTCCATAATTCAAGGGCCACAATGTGCCCGTAACTCGATGTGTTTGAGAAAAGAGAAGATGAAGAGCCTGTCCTTGAAGTCCATGTCCATAACTCAGGAGGTTTGAGAAGATAGAGGAGGGAGAGCCTGTCCTTGAACTCCAGCCACAATATGACCGTAATTCGTGGGGTATGAGATGGTAGAGTAGCGAGAACCTGTCCATGAAGTCCAGCCACAATGTGTCCGTAACTCGTGGGGTTTGAGAAGATAGAGTAGCGAGAACCTGTCCTTGAAGTCCAGCCACAATGTGACCGTAACTCGTGGGGTTTGAGAAGATAGAGTAGCGAGAACCTGTCCATGAAGTCCAGCCACAATGTGTCCGTAACTCGTGGGGTTTGAGATGGTAGAGTAGCGAGAACCTGTCCAAGAAGTCCAGCCACAATGTGACCGTAACTCGTGGGGTTTGAGAAGATAGAGTAGCGAGAACCTGTCCATGAAGTCCAGCCACAATGTGACCGTAACTCGTGGGGTTTGAGAAGATAAGAGTAGCGAGAACCTGTCCATGAAGTCCAGCCACAATGTGACCGTAACTCGTGGGGTTTGAGAAGATAGAGTAGCGAGAACCCGTCCATGAAGTCCAGCCACAATGTGTCCGTAACTCGTGGGGTTTGAGAAGATAGAGTAGCGAGAACCTGTCCATGAAGTCCAGCCACAATGTGACCGTAACTCGTGGGGTTTGAGAAGATAGAGTAGCGAGAACCTGTCCATGAAGTCCAGCCACAATGTGTCCGTAACTCGTGGGGTTTGAGAAGATAAGAGTAGCGAGAACCTGTCCTTGAAGTCCAGCCACAATGTGGCCGTAACTCGTGGGGTTTGAGATGGTAGAGGAGAGAGAGCCTGTCCTTGAAGTCCACAAAGTGTGTCCATAATTCAAGGGCCACAAGGTGCCCGTAACTCGATGTGTTTGAGAAAAGAGAAGATGAAGAGCCTGTCCTTGAAATCCATGTCCATAACTCAGGAGGTTTGAGAAGATAGAGGAGGGAGAGCCTGTCCTTGAACTCCAGCCACAATATGACCGTAATTCGTGGGGTATGAGATGGTAGAGTAGCGAGAACCTGTCCATGAAGTCCAGCCACAATGTGTCCGTAACTCGTGGGGTTTAAGATGGTAGAGTAGCGAGAACCTGTCCATGAAGTCCAGCCACAATGTGACCGTAACTCGTGGGGTTTGAGAAGATAGAGTAGCGAGAACCTGTCCATGAAGTCCAGCCACAATGTGACCGTAACTCGTGGGGTTTGAGAAGATAGAGTAGCGAGAACCTGTCCATGAAGTCCAGCCACAATGTGACCGTAACTCGTGGGGTTTGAGAAGATAGAGTAGCGAGAACCCGTCCATGAAGTCCAGCCACAATGTGTCCGTAACTCGTGGGGTTTGAGAAGATAGAGTAGCGAGAACCTGTCCATGAAGTCCAGCCACAATGTGACCGTAACTCGTGGGGTTTGAGAAGATAGAGTAGCGAGAACCTGTCCATGAAGTCCAGCCACAATGTGTCCGTAACTCGTGGGGTTTGAGAAGATAAGAGTAGCGAGAACCTGTCCTTGAAGTCCAGCCACAATGTGGCCGTAACTCGTGGGGTTTGAGATGGTAGAGGAGAGAGAGCCTGTCCTTGATGTCCAGGCACAATGTGTCCGTACCTCGTGGGGTTTAAGAAGATAGAGGAGAGAGAGCCTGTCCTTGATGTCCAGGCACAATGTGTCCGTCACTCGTAATCATGGAGAAGTTACGGGAGAGAGTACCAGCCACAAGGTGTCCGTGACTCGTGAGTGTGGAGACGTTAGGGGTGGGTGAAGCCGTCCTAGAAAACCAGTCAGCTGGAAAGACAACCGGTTGGTAACTAGCCGACGTTGGCCAAAGGGGGATTCTGGCCAGTATGTAGACCGCTACCTAAAGCTTAAAATGAAGTATTGTCTAAGTCTATCGAATAGTAAACTGTGCGTCGAAAGTATCCCCTGGCAATGTCAGCAGATGTTCCATCCTCAAGGGTTACGAAGACCAAATCCCTTCATTTTCACATTCCAAATCTCATGAAATCGTTCACCGTTGTCCATCCGAGCTTTATTTCAACACCATAACCTTATTCTAGCAATTTTAGCAAGCGAGAAAACTATTTCTTAATTTGTTTTTCAAGCGACAAGAGCGCACATTCTTGAAATAGAAATAATGCCAATAATGAAGGTTTTTCAAAATGTTTGCTCGAAAGTCCTAAATAAAGAGCCGTCAAGAAATGCAATGCGCTTGGTGTACAGACTCAAAGGAAATCGGCAATCGGCAGATTATGGAGATAACTACTTACCCCAGAAGTGCTGGTGGTAGTGACCGAGCTGAGGCTAGGAGACATGGCGTTCTCAGGACTGGCTGCCACCATGGGTTGCGATTGTTGCGTCTGAGGTGGGAGTTGCGTGGTCACCTGACCCAACTCGCTCTGCAAAGCGCTCAGTCTTGCGCCAATGCCATCTGCGCTGTTTGGTTGCTGGAATGATTCGCTCAAATACTGGCGGACTTGGTTCCTTTGCTTTTGGATCACGTGGTACAGTGTTGGATTTTCCAGGACAGTCTTCACCTGCAAAAGCAAAACATGTAATAAATTAAACACAGGAAAAAAGAGACATGATAAGGCAACAAATACTCCTAGCAGCAAATTATGCGGGCTAGTAGGCTAGTGATGTACAATGAGACAGGGTTGATTCTCTTATCGCCTGACATAATACGCTGCCGAAGTGACGCCTAGCAACCGCATGGGCGCAGTCACATTGGACCCAAACAACTGGTTGCTAGGTTTTTTATACATAGGAAGCTGCATTAACGCTGTGCAGTGTCTTGAATTTTGTGGATAAAAAGGTGTAATTTGCGTAAAATAAGGCAAACGCCTCCCGTGAAGATCATCTACAGTGTTGGAGCTACAAAATAGAAGTTAAATTTTATGGATAAAGTACGAGAATTTTGCGCGATAGTATGAATAAAGTTGACCTCACTCCTGAGGCAAGAATTGCATGGCGGGTACCGGTACTACAAATTATAAATACTTATTTATAACATCATTTAGTGGATACAGTATATCTAATATAGAGAGATATTTAGGACATCTATGTCACATAAAGGGGTTTTTGGTACATGTGGGGAGTGTAGTTGTAAATAAATATGGTTTGTACTATTATAAACGTCAACCTTCATAACCTTACAGCTGATTCACTAACAGCAATACATTTTCTCCAACAACTTTTCTGAGTGGCGATTTTTCACTTAATTTATTTAAGCAGTGAATTGTGTTTTCAAATAACAATTAGGCCTATCCCAGACTGAAAATTTCTGCCTAAATATTTTATTTTTTGCACTTTCAGAAAACAATTAGGCCTAACGTGTACCAGTAGCCTAGGCCTACACCCTGCAACGAAGATACAGTATGTACTGTACCGTACAGTGACATTATTCAAGCCAATGAATACTGCTTATTTCTGAAGTGATGGAGTGGCAAGTCATGTCGTGATTGTCAGGGAAGTTTTGGTGAAAACGTCAGTGGTATCAAGAAATGAGGTGATGAGGATAGTGGCGAACCGGCTATCATGGCATTATGTCAAGATTGTTAGAAAATGTTTTAATCGTTTCAGCATGAAGTATTAGTGAAAAAGTCAGTGGTGCTATAAAGTTATCAATAAAAGTGGAATTATAATAACCTATGTGTGCACTTAGTTTCTTGTGCATTACTTATCTGGACAATTTTTCAAACACTGGACAGTAAAACTAGGCTAGTTCAATGAAGTTATGGAATGCTACAGTATTGTACATTTATTATGAGTTATAATAAAACTATATTGCTATTCAAAATATCAAGGCTTAATACTTAACTGCCATGTTTATACCAAACATCTTTAATGGATATCAGGAAGTACTGGTATATTATTGGGAAGTAGGCTACTCCCCGGCGATTCAACTTACACGCTCCTGCAGAAGTGTGGATGTGTTTTTCGCCCCTCACAATAGGCCTTTTTTTTTCTTATTGAGCAACTGAGTTTAATTGGAGTTGTAACAGGTCATTTTATCACAGGTTGTGGTGAATTATGTAATACAGTACCAAATGGCAGGTAGGGGGTGTTGGTGGTTATTGAGGCCATTAGCCCCTAACAGGAATGTAGGCTGATTTTATTTAGTTCTGTCAAGTATTGAATTTTAACCATGAAGGGGTGGGTAGCATAAATATTTTCTAGATAATGATTTTGTTAGTACAGGCCTACCTCATTAAATTCATTGCTTAACTCAAACCATTGGTATAATCTGGCTACTTCTGCATTAGTAAGGCTGTCAGAGAGATCATTCCAATCATACTGTACCGGTACCTTTACAGTGAGTTAGCTAGCTGGTTAAATTGGAGGCTTGTGGTAAGTAATTCATATTTTACACCAAGAATGGTGTAAGTTTCTATATCATTGCCCAATATATTTTATTTCCTTACTCCATGGGCTAATAACTTAATTATCTTTTACCATAAGAACCATCACCCGCATTCCCATTGTTTGGATTGGAACATAGTTATACAGACCAATTTCCAGCCTTGGAGATTATTCTTTGTGGGATAGTGGAATAATATGCTCCTCCCCTCCAAATGGCAAATCACTGATCAAACTGTACTAACTTGAGTGTCCCATACATGTATGCATCAATTACTTTATGTGATGCATTTTACTAATGTATAATAAGGTGTTGGAGAATACAGCCGCTTACTGTTGAAAGAGACAGTTTTATGCTGCCTTGGATATTTTCATGTCAGTTTTAGTGGCTGAATATTTAAGCTAGCATAGGAAAAATGCCCCATTATTTAGAATGAGGTAGGACGATAGGCCTTAATTGTAGACTTCTCTAACCTGTTAGTTAGCACACAGGCTAGGCTTTGTTAATTTGATTCGTTTTCAAACAAACGTGGCGTTGTGGTAAACACACAAATTGTATTGAAACGCAGTCTTTATTTCTTCTAAAGCCATTGATGAGATTTGGCCTAAACTCTCATGCAAAATATTTTAAACTGTTCCCTTATCCATTGATAGATCTTAAGTTCATTTTATTCGTCACTTACTGGTAGGGCCTAGGGTACTGTCCCCGCGCCAGCTCTGAGAACCTGGCAGGAATGTGGAGTGGAGTGAGTAAGCCCGTGATGACGTAGCACTGTACTACACTATGCAAAAACATGTACTCTCCTTAGAAAATCGGTGTTGCTAATGGAGAATCGTGGTCTCTTCTGCCTAACTTTCGGAACTCGAATCCTCACATCCACTGGAGGAATCACTATCATCACTGTCAACATCCAGGTGTAACACTATGCTATCAATGACATCAGCGACAATGCCGTCCTGCTTCCAGTATTCAACCTCTACTTTCTGAACACTCCAACAGTACCCTTCCCAGTCAGTATTGGTTACAGATGTTATCGCATTAAGAGTAATATCTCTTAGTTTCTGAAGGGATAAATCCCCGGTAACATTTCCTTCGCGCACCACACGTTTCACCTTATTCCAAGCTAGTTCGATGGCATTCAGATCACACATGTAAGGGGGAAGGCGGACAACGGTGTGTCCCAAGGATTGCAAATGAGTCAAATTTAAACAATTTCTCTTTTGGTTTAACCACTTCTGCTAATTTATGGTTGCCACGGCGGGTGAGTGGTCAACGTGTCGGTCTACTAACCCCAAGCTTGCAGGTTCGCTCCTGGCCGTGGTAAGTGATTTTTGAAAGGCGGCAAAATTACGACACCATATCATACGATGTTGGCATGTCAAATAACCCATTTGAATTCAGTAGGCCGTGTTCATAATGGCAAAATTAATCTCGGGAGTTTCCGCCAACACCAAGTTCCTCATTTCTCTACTAGAAAGCGCTATAGTGTTCAAAGAACTTAGATATCTAACCTCCTTGACTTTCATAGTGCTTCAAGGAACAACGAAATTTGACATGCAAGTTACCCTTTGGGTGTCGAATAACAAAGCTTGCACCTGGCACCCGAGGCCGTACGATATTATTATTATTATTATACTAATTTATATAGTGCCTCTTTCCTCATAGACTCGTCGCAAGTAACTCCTTTGTTGCGTAACCACGATATCATATCTGATTTCACAGAATACTTTGTGGGTGGTTTTTCTATCTGTGTGCAGTGACAGGGTGCGTTATCTAACACAACTACAGATGAATGTGGTAGAATGGGTGCAAGCTTCTCGGTGGCCCACTTAATGAAATTCACACTGTTCATCTGCCCGTGATAATCCCCACTTGCCGTACCGGCTTTGTAGATGAGGAGAGCATTTTCTATGAATCCGTTTATACCCCCAGCGTGAACAACTATTAACCTACTACCTGAATTCACGTTAGCTTGTACTCCAAATACTTCCTCACTTTGCCAGCCAGCACTTTCCAAAAGTTAAATTACTATCCATCAAAGTTTCGTCAAGATAAATTATCTGTTGCCCACTTTGCCTGAGTTGTTTTATTCTCACTCGATAGTCGTGCCACAACGATACGATGTGAGGTCTTTCAATTAAAATCTTCCTCCGATTTTGAGATTTTGTTTTACTACTTTTCGTAATGAAGTGTGTGACCAAGGGAAAGTTATTTTGCCTTGTGTCACAGGCAGGAGTTTTGGAATGGTAGGAACACGTTTTTTTTTCACACAAAACGCTTGAATAGCACGACGAATTACACATTTATCAAAATCATCAATGTTCACCTCAGTGTGTGATGGCCTAGTATTTCGTCTCTTACCCGGAGTGGACAGTGTTCGCTTTTGCGAATAAGTTTTGTAAGTTTTTGTTTCCCATTCGGTTTGAAACATTTGTTTATTATATCTGCCCCATTTTTCTACTTCGCTCGTAATTGCAGTGAGAACGCGGTCTTATGTATTTATTTTCTTTACATACAACTTTTGTATCAGTTGTATTTATGTGTTCAATTACTCTTGTTACAATTACTTACCTTTTTTGGAAGTATGTTATAGTGCACCTCTCTCTCCCAATATCACGATTGTACTATGCTGAGCGGTCACATTCATTACCTTGGCTTCGTGCGCTGTGCTATGCGCCGATTGGCTCCTGGCTTCTCCCTCCAGCTTTGGTAACGCCGCCTTCCTATGACGTCATACCAACTATAAAACAGCTGGCCTTTGGGCCTCCTGTGTCGACTCTTCTCCGCTGGTCACCACTGCTCGCTACGTACCTGCTGGGCTCATTGCCCTCTCGGGGACCTCTTGCAGCCGGAGGCTCTTCTCCGCCGTCAACATCTCTCTTTTGGACCTGCCTGCCTGCCTGCCTGGACAGTCTAAACTCATCGGCCTTCACTTGGGCCAAATCTTCAACACGGATCTACTCTGCAAGTCTTGATTATAAGGACATAGCTTCACCAGCCGAGGGAGTTACTACCAAGAGACTCCTCTTTGCTGGTCTCTTTTTATAAGGAGAATCTACCATCATCAACTCTGGTTCCGAACCCGGAACCCTGGAGATTACCTGACTGACCTCACACAAGCCCCTAACGGGCGCACTAAGCTACCTCCAGCTATTGATGTCCTCAAGTAGCCGGCCTACCTTTGGACTATGTTTAAGGGGATCCGATACTTCCTGTATCACACATCAGAAAAGGTGGCAACCCTTTCACTCCAAACACTCTGCCCGGATTCTTTCCGTAATAAGAGTACTTAGTTTTAATTCTACTCTGGGATGAATTTAAATTATTATTGTAGGTTATTTTATTATGCTCGTTTTGTTCAGTAATTTTGAATTTAATCCTTTATAGGGAGTTACAGCTTGAAGCCTCCGTGGCTTAGGCGGCAGCACGCCGGCCTCTCACCACTGGGTCCGTGGTTCAAATCCCGGTCACTCCATGTGAGATCTGTGCTGGACAAAACGGAGGCAGACAGGTTTTTCTCCGGGTACTCCGGTTTTCCCTGTCAAAATTTCATTCCAGCAACACTCTTCACTATCATTTCATTTCATCTGTCATTCATTTAATCATTGCCCCAGAGGAGTGCGTCAGGCCTCGGCAGCCGGCACAGTCCATATCCTCGCCGCTAGATGGGGGCTTCATTCATTCCATTCCTGACCCGGTCGGAGACTGGAAGCAGGCTGTGGATTTTTCATAGGGAGTTACAGCTTGCAAGCAATTTACGTTTCCTGGAGAAACGAGTAATTTTTAATTGTTATTGTTTCTTATTGTCAATTTAAAGGCAATTTCTTTGAAAGTATTCATTCCTTGCAATATATTTGCTTTATAATAAATAAATATAATTAAAATTTAAGTTTTATTTTGGTCTCTTCCCGCACTGTCCTTTGTTATTACATCTTGTGCCTGAAACCTCATTCTATCGAAATCCCCTATGATGTACCACATCCATTATGGTACACCTTTCCATGGTACCTGAAACCCGGGAGCCAATCCGTTATCTTTACCCTGAGACCACATATTTATATTCAAAAAACTGTGTAATCTAATATATGTTGTATATTTCAGTTTACCTTGGTAACCGCAGGAGATCTGCCGGGGGATGTAAACAATCCCATCCTACCAGTACAAACAGACTTATTTCCGGAAAGCAGGTCTCAGCCTGGCGCTCCAAGCAGAAGAGGTGAGTCATTCCAACTTCCAGCCATGCCGATAACGATCGATGATAAATTGTTGAACTCCCGAGCTGCCTACAAGAATCAGCATACCCGCTTCCAAGAAAAATTAGCTACCCTACCTAAAGATGAACAAAACCTTGATATTATATCTCAGCGTATAAAAGCTTATGAACAGGCGTACGAGAAATATGATCTCGTGCAACTTGAAATTGAAATCAAAAGTCCGGAACATCAATTAGATAGGGAGGAAGTTGAGAGGAATTAGTTCGAAACACACGCTCAGGCCGTGGCATTAGTTAGAAATTTGACCCTGGCGTTGAAGGTAGAAGAAACTTAAGCAAGAATTAGCGATAGTATCAAACCATTGTTACCTAAAATCGAAATTCCGCATTTTTCAGGAAAGCAGAAGATGTGGCAATCATTTTTGAATTGTTTAGTTCATTAGTACATGATAATACCACACTTCCAGAAATTCAGAAATTCCACTACTTAAAATCCACTTTGGAGGTCCGCCCCTTCAACTTATAAGGGAACTCCCATTACCAGGAGAAAACTATAACATTGCTATACAGCTTCTTAAAGGCCGATACGGCAACGAAAGATTATGTATACAAAGGCATATCCAGGCCTTATGCAACTTGCCCGCCTTTCGCGCTGACAATTTATCAACACTGCGAGCCTTGAGTGACATTGCCCAACTACACGTCAGAGCATTGGCACGGTTGAATCAACCGGTCGAGCATTGGGATCTATTCTTAGTTCACTTAGTTACTTCTAAGTTTGATCCAGCAAGCTTAAAAGCATGGGAGATGGAAATAACAAATAACACCTCATACTTATGATTCATTGCTTACATTTATAAATAATAGATGTCAGGTTTTGTCAGCCGTAGCCTGTCATACGTCAGGTAGTGCAGATAACAAATCTAATGATGTCAAGCCAGTCAGTACTAAAGTAAACAAATCTGCTGTCTTTATTGTTCAACATAATTTAACAGATTGTATTCTCTGTAAAGCACCTCACAGGTTATATTCCTGTGTTGCCTTTAAAGCTCTTTCTACCGACGAAAGACGCAAATTAATAGCTCAAAAAGATATTGCTATAACTGTCTGTCAGCTAGGCATATGTTGCCTGATTGCTTATCTAAAAATACTTGTTCACATTGCAAGGCTCAACATCATACCCTGCTTCACAGGTTTGAAAAGCCACGTCAGGCCCCTTCCCCTGGAAGTTCCAAAGATACATCTCCAGTAGTCAATGCGCAATCGTATACACAAAGCTCTAGCTCGATTCGTAGTTCCCAGGTGCTACTATCCACCGTGTTGCTGAAAGTTCAAGATTCTTCTGGTAGATGGCTTGAAGCACGTGCCTTATTAGACAATGCCGCCACTCACGACTTTATAAGTGAGCGCCTTATTAAGAAACTTGGTCTTCCTAAGCAACCTACTATGATTCAGGTTACTGGTATCAACAACAGCAATGTTAAATATTTGCATTTCGTCAGAATCCATATCAAAGATGCTGTTCATTGTAATACAACATTACAGTTGAATTGTCTTGCCATTGATACTATTGGCAGTAACACCCCTAGCAGTTCTTTTGAAATTAGAAATTGGCAATTCCCTCATGACATTCAGTTGGCAGATCCAACATTTAATACAAGCGCTCCAGTAGACATACTTCTCAGTGCCCATGTATTTTGGCAATGTCTCCTTAGATCTAAGGTCAAAACATCACCAGGAGTGTTCGCTCATCATACCAAACTAGGCTGGTTAATAACGGGTCAAGTCCCTCGTAAGTCATTTCAAAATTTCTCACAATGCAATTTTGTTAATACAAGTCTTGATTACAACTTAGAAAGATTTTGGAAAATTGAAACTATAGATTCAGTTTCGCCTTCCACTGTTGAAAATGAAATGTGTGAAAAACTGTTTTGCGAAACTACCACACGCACTTCAGAGGGTAGATTTGTTGTAACCATGCCCCACGTGGATAATCCACCTCTTCTACTTGAAACACACCCTAGAGTTCTTAGAGCACTCTATGCTGTTGAAAGTAAATTTAAACGTGACCTTGTTGTTAAAACTCAATATTCTGCATTTGTGGAAGAATATGAGGCGCTCGATCATATGGAGGTTGTTACCAGGGAAGATGATGCTTCATATACCCCACCTGAAGCAATTTATCTTAATCACCATCCTGTTTGGAAGAATGAAATGTTAAAGGAAAACATAAGAGTAGTCTGTAATGGCTCTGCTTTGGATGCCAACGGAACTTCTCTGAATGATACTTTATTATCTGGCCCCTCAATTCAATCTGACATCTCTTCTGTTTTGATAAATTTTCGCTTGTTCCCTATCGCAGTGATATCTGATATCAAACAGATGTATAGACAGATTTTGATTGATCAACAACAGCGCGACCTTCGGAGAATTCTTTGGCGCGACGAGCCGACTAAACCTGTCAAGATTTTTCGATTAAAAACACTAACATATGGACTAAAGCCTTCCGCTTTTTTAGCCATACGTACGTTGAAATTACTTGCTGACCAGGATGGGCCGCTGTATTCTCCTAAAGCTTCTGAAGCGTTAAAATCATCATTTTACGTTGATGATTTCATTCATTCATTTGAGTCAGTATCCGAAGCACTTCAAGTCTCTAAAGATTTGACAGCTTTGCTTCTGGGAGGCGGATTTTCCCTGCGCAAATGGAACTCTAATTCGGAGGAATTCCTCTCCAAATTTCCTTTAACTGCAATCTATAATAATTCAGTAGAATTTCTCCAAGAAGGTAATTCTATCAAAACTCTAGGCATCTATTGGAATCCTCAAAAGGATTTTTTCTTTTTCAAAATTAATCTCAGTGACATCCAGCCGCAAACTAAGCGGCAAATTTTGTCTGAGATTGTAAAGATATTTGATCCTCTCCAATTCTTGGCGCCAATCATCGTCACGGCAAAACTTTTTATGCAAGACCTTTGGTCCTTGAAAACTAGCTGGGATGAACCAGTTCCTTTGTCATTGGAAAAAAAAAAAAAAAAGGATTTCTTACAGAAATAGTTTGGAAGATCTTTCCAATGTTATTATCCCGCGAGTGATTATCCCCTCTTCTTCCTGCGGAGGATATGAACTTCATGTTTTTGCTGATAGCTCATCAAAAGCTTATGGATGTTGTGCGTATATCGTCTGCCGTAATTTTGTTCAATCATATTTCTTTTCCAATTTCATTTGCGCCAAAGTGGCCCCTCTTAAACGTTATCCTTGCCACGCCTGGAACTTTGTGCTGCCCTTCTGGCGGTTGAATTATCGGTCAAAATCCGTCAATCTTTAAAGATTCAATTTATTAAAACTTACTTTAGGAGTGACTCCGCCATCACGTTGGCATGGATTGCCAAACCTCCATCTCACTGGCAGGTGTTTGTAGGTAATAGAGTGTCCAAAATTCAACAATTATCTAATTTGGAACAAAGGCATCATGTATCTGGCAAGGAGAATCCTGCAGATGTAATTTCTCGGGGGTGTTCCCCTCGCATGTTGGCTTACCTGAAATTATACTGGCACGGTCCCCCTTGGCTTCTGCAAGAGCCTTTCACTTGGCCAAATTTTCCTCTTCCGGAATTATCAGATTTGCCGGATGCTGGGAAGATCACTGGATCCTCCCTTCTCGTTCCCGACTCTCTCCTTCTCTTGCAGCGATATTCATCTTTCCATAAATTGGTAAGGGTTATGGCTTATCTCCTTCGATGGAAATATTTTGTGGTGGATCAACCTCTTGTTCCTAAACCATATTTAACCCTTTCTGAGCTAGGTTTAGCCACTATAAAGGTGTTATGGCTTACTCAACGGGAAATATTCCCTGAAGAATGTCAGACCTTGTCCCAAGATCAATCCCTTAGGATATCAAGTAGGATTTCCTCTCTCTCCCCCTTTTTGGATGCTGACGGTTTGCTAAGAGTATCCGGAAGTGTATTCCATGTTTTAAATCCAACACCATGATTACCGCTCAGCTCATGGGTGATCTCCCCACGTTTCGATCTGCGCCTGCCAGACCTTTTACGTCTACGGGGGTGGATTATTCCGGTCCCTTTGTTTATAAAAAAAATCTCCTGAAGCTAAAAAAAAATGTGCTTCTGGAAAACTATATATTTCGCTTTTTGTATGCATGGTTACCGGTGGAGTTCACTTAGAACTGGTTACCAATGCTTCTACTGCTTACTTTTTGGCAGCTTTTGCCAGATTTTCTGCCCACCGAGGTCTTCCTTCAGAGGTGTTTTCGGATAATGCTAAAAATTTTGTCAGAGCTTCTGAACAAATTAAGAGAGCTCTTACTCATAATTCAGCGTTAGAAAAGATTACTGATTATGCTCACCAGAGAAATTTCAAGTGGCACTTTATTCCCCCGTATGCACCTCATCAAGGTGGGCGTTGGAAGTCTTGTGTTAAACTCACCTAGAAGCTACTTAGACGTGTTTGTGGCCACACACCCCATTCTCATGAAGAATTTAATTCCTTAATTATTTTTATTGAGGGCATAATTAATTCTCGTCCTTTATCACACTTATCTAATGATCCTTCAGATCTTCTGCCATTAACGCCGGGTCATTTTCTTATTGGAGGTCCATTGACTGCCTCTACCCCTTTGTTATATTCTAATTCTGAATCTTCTTTAGCCATTTCTTGGCGCAAAATTGAAAGTTTGCGCAATAATTTTTGGCGCCACTGGAGGTTGGAATACTTCGGTTTGCTTCAGCAGCGTGGTAAATGGCGTGTTTCCTGCTCTAACCTTAAGGTAGGGGACTTGGTGCTTTTAAAAGATCCCAGTCCCCCTCTTGTGTGGAATTTGGGTAGGGTTGTTGAATGCTTTCCTGGCAGAGATGGTAGGGTCCGTGTGGTAAAACTACAAACTTCTGCTGGTCATTTTCTCAGACCAATCACTATGCTTGCTCCTTTACCACGCGAAGCCTAACTCCTGCGTTTTCTTCCTGCAATTTTCTCTCGCCCCTCCCAGCATGTTCGCTTTTGCGAATAGGTTTTGTAAGTTTTTGTTTCCCATTCGGTTTGAAACATTTGTTTATTATATCTGCCCCATTTTTTTTACTTCGCTCGTAATTGCAGTGAGAACGCGGTCTTATGTATTTATTTTCTTTACATACAACTTTTGTATCAGTTGTATTTATGTGTTCAATTACTCTTGTTACAGTTACTTACCTTTTTTGGAAGTATTTTATAGTGCACCTCTCTCCCCCAATATCACGATTGTACTAAGCTGAGCTGTCACATTACCTTGGCTTCATGCGCTGTGCTATGCGCCGATTGGCTCCTGGCTTCTCCCTCCAGCTTTGGTAACGCCGCCTTCCTATGACGTCATACCAACTATAAAACAGTTGGCCTTTGGGCCTCCTGTGTCGACTCTTCTCCGCTGGTCACCACTGCTCGCTACGTACCTGCTGGGGTTATTGCCCTCTCGGGGTACCTATTGCAGCCGCAGGCTCTTCTCCGCCGTCAACATCTCTCTTTTGGACCTGCCTGCCTGGACAGTCTAAACTCATCGGCCTTCACTTGGGCCAAATCTTCAACACGGATCTACTCTGCAAGTCTTGATTATAAGGACATAGCTTCACCAGCCGAGGGAGTTACTACCAAGATACTCCTCTTTGCTGGTCTCTTTTTTATAAGGAGAATCTACCATCATCAACTCTGGTTCCGAACCCGGAACCCTGGAGATTACCTGACTGACCTCGCACAAGCCCCGAGCGGGCGCACTAAGCTACCTCCAGCTATTGATGTCCTCAAGTAGCCGGCCTACCTTTGGAAGATGTTTAAGGGGATCCGATACTTCCTGTATCACACATCAGTAAAGGTGGTAACCCTTTCACTCCAAACACTCTGCCCGGATTCTTTCCGTAATAAGAGTACTTAGTTTTAATTCTACTCTGGGATGAATATAAATTATTATTGTAGGTTATTTTATTATGCTCTTTTTATTCAGTAATTTTGAATTTAATCCTATATAGGGAGTTACAGCTTGCAAGCAATTTACGTTTCCTGGAGAAACGAGTAATTTTTAATTGTTATTGTTTCTTATTGTCAATTTTAAGGCAATTTCTTTGAAAGTATTCATTCCTTGCAATATATTTGCTTTATAATAAATAAATATAATTAAAATCTAAGTTTTAACATTTTGGTCTCTTCCCGCACTTTCCTTTGTTATTACATTTTGTGCCTGAAACCTCATTCTATCGAAATCCCCTATGATGTACCACATCCATTATGGTACACATTTCCAGACAGCACACTACCCTCGCCACTTTCAGCCAATTCCCTCGTTTCCTTCCGTATCTTTTTAATAAAAGATTCGGACACTCCAGCATAGTGAGTAGCTCTTCGTGTCGCCTGGTTTACTGTGAAAGGAAAACGTTTGTTTTCAGCCTCTTCATGACATTTTACAATAATGTTACTTATGCTACCACGACCCTCAGAATGCACAACTTTATTTTTCTTTCACACCGACATAACACTATGAGAACCACACAGTCAAGTCTATGTTTCCACTGAGTTAGTATAAGCATAAGCATGGTCCGGAATTCCCTCGCTCACTCATTGTTCCCGCTCCCCTTACCTCCCCCTTACCTCATACCCCGCGTCCTCAGAGCTGGCGCGGGGACAGTACTTTATTTTCCGTAGTATTGATCATTCATACGGGACGTGATTCGCAATATCCAGAGATGTTATATTTTCATGTTTTCACTTAATTTAAGTTAAATACCATAGACCACATCTCTAAGACGTAATGTGCCTCTCGAACGCAATATTTACATTTTTATTGGACAAGTACGGTATGTTAAATAACTGTGGAAAATATACTTGTCTATGCTTTCTTGCCTCTGGACATCCATGCATGTACAGATTTATACGATACAAATAGGAAATAATGACGGCTCAACGACGAAGCAAGCTACAAGGGAGCCATGTTGTATTGCTCCAGTTGCTTGGCAACGGAGCGGAAGTGACGTCGACTTCGGCAGCGTATAGTCAATCCGTGCAGCATCTGGGTTCTAAGCCACAGAAAGAGAGAGAGAGAGACCGGAACAAGGCAAACGGGCTGGCACCGAGAATGTGAGACATTTCACAATCTCGGTGCATTCAAGCGCAGTCGCGCTCACAGCTGCGTTTCTGCCGTACACTTGTACTTGCAAGACCTTCGGGTCATCGTGTTGCGACGATTTTTCTGAAATGTACTGATGTAGAAATGTAAAGTTCTGAAGCCTTTCTTTCAGTGTTGCCTAAATAAACTGCCAGGTTTAACTCTTCAGTCGGTCAACAAGAATTTGTCCAATGACTGTGTGGGGTACAATGTATATAATATATGAAAAACAAGCAAATAACACTCCTGGAAAACATTTCATAAAATAGTTATGATCACCCATTATAATGGTGCAATTTTACGATTACGAGTTTCTTCCTTCAAACAGTCATCATTAGATCTTGATCACTGTATTGAGGTTTAAATTACATACAAAAAATATCTAACTACAATAAGTGTAGTGCTCTTAGTTGGTGTTTATATTACAATTCGCAGTTTGAATCTCGTTATATAAGGTTAGTTTGTTTTATAAGGTTTTGTGAATTACGTGTAAGTTTCATTTAAACATCAACTGTATTCTTCGTTCATGAGAAGAGAACTTCTCTATCACAGCATTATAAAATGAGTCCTTGTCCTTCATTTTGTGTACTAACTCCTTTTCGATTGATAACAAACTTAAGTTACTCAGTCTTTCTTGTGTTTGAGTACTTCGTAGTGTACCAGTTCGTCCTGGGGATGCGATGACCCATCTGCTATTACATCGCATTCCTGGATTTCCAGGACAGAGCGGAGTTAAATGAACACCTAGTCAAATAAGGAATGTGTCGGAAATTCAGTTGAAATATCTCAAAAGCAGAGGGTAACACAAGATAAAGTATCTCCAGGGTCGTTACGGGTTTAAATTTAATTTAAAAAATGCAAATATAAATGGGCGCCATCAACTGAATCCCTAGCAAACCACATCCTTCCTGGTTAAGCCTTAATTAAGACAAGGAAAGAAAATAGGAAAATCACATCATCATCAGATCACAACTAAGATAAAAACAAATTTATTCAACTTTGATAGTCAGACAGACATATTAAACACTCATCCTACCTAAGAGCATGGTCGAATGCCAACGTTAAATTGTCATTGTCCAGAAAATCGAACCATCTCCATTCTACTCAAAGTGTATTTAATCCACATAAAATAGGAAAAATTTCTAACGTTCTCTTGGGTTCTCAGGATCACCGTAGCACTATGTCTTTGCGTCACTGACATTCGTGATAACTGAGACCTAACTTCTCTTTAAATTAACATCATGAATGTGGATGTAAAAAATATTATTAATCTGTCTAAACACACATATTATAATCACATATTTTAAATATCACATAATTTATGGCTTGCATGACATTATTCAAATGCTGAATATGTTAGTAAAATGCTCCTAAACATCGAATAAGTAATTTACACTATTTACACTGTCATTAATCATTGCTTATTTTGTGAATCACAGAAAATCCACTATTCATTGGTTATAATCATCATCATCATCAAAATTAATAGTTTAATTCATCAACACAAGATGCAATTCTTCAAATCATATCTCAAATAAATTTATTTAAATCCATTTAAATTTATTAATCATCAGCTTCTTTAATAAATTATCACCTTCCAATTCAGTTATTCATCATCTATTAATTTACTTAAGTCAGCTTATTTATTCAATCTTTAATTCATCCATTTATTTAACTCATTGATCTATTCCAAAATTTAATTTATCAATTTATTTAAATTTTATTCATCTGGTTATTTAGATTTTTATTATTTCATCTAGTCATTCTGATTTTTATTTCATTAGGTCAGATCATTAATATGCTTAAATTTCAGATTATTATTTCATTAATTATTATTATCAGAAAATCTCGTATTATCAACATTATTTATTTGTTTAATTTCCTAACAAATTGTTTAATATGGGTTATAGAACGTTGTCTTACAGTTTTATCACTTCCAAGTTATATCTCGTATTTAATTATCATGCCAAAAAATATTATTGCCTTCACAAATTCACGTTGGATCTCACTATCCACAACTACATTATATATTTTCACTTTATCAAATATCACATTTTAATACCACAATTATTCCACAAACTCCATAAATACTCAGCGCACAGCATGAATCTCAAAATTATGCTAGACTGGGTTCAACAACCTCATGTCTGCTTCAAAATACATTAGCAATATTGCAACTTCCACTTGGCAACTTCCACAAAATGCCTATCATAAACTTCACTTAATCACGTTGCATGATCTACAAAAATACATAACTGGCTTCAAATTATCAACGCACACAATCTCCAATAACTGTAATTAATCTGATCACATCTAGACAACTTCTTAAACAATTAGGAAAAATATTACCTTAGTAATCGTAATCAAATTCAAAATATGCTTTCAAATAGCATAAATTCTCTTAAAATTCTCATAATTCACTTCACAGAAAAACACCAATGTGCTATAATCTCTCACATCGAAATATGCAATACTTATCTGCCTTAAAATAAATCTGACCATTAATGATTCATCTTATAAGATTCAATTACTTTAAATCCTTCTCAAAGGTATCAAATTCAATCATAAAAATTATCAAAAGCATCAGCTGTATCAGCTGTTAAATGAAAGTACTCTCAAATGAGTATAGCAACAAAATATTGGATTGGCAAACAAGATTTACAAAATGTAACCCTGCTGACATGTATTTTTAATTTATTTAACAAAATTCGACTGATATGTGACTAGTAGTTCCTTGTTTGATCCTCTTACAATCTCAAGTACACTCGGATGATAAAAATGAGTTCCTCAATGGCAAGTAAGATGAGTAACCACCACACGATCGTATAAATACGAAAGGCCTTGCCCCGTCGTCTAACATGATAATGCCCTGAACGATGGGTAAAGATGTGTACCACCACGCAATCGTATAAATACGAAAGGCCCCATCTCGTCGTCTCATGAGTGAATGTACCAGATTGGAATCAACAAGTCTCTAATTGTCATATAAAAGCGGTATTCATTCACTTGAGTGAATAACATCTTAATATCTCCAAACAATCCAATGGAAAAAATCCCTACTGATGAATAATACACACTCGCTAGTATGCAATGAACTGACGAAGTGATTTAAATAATCCAATTGCAGATCACGAGTTCGAAATACTCGCCACAAAAAAATATTAACTATCCAGGAAAACTATCCTTACTGGAAAAATTGTCTAAAAGACCAAACATCTGCTTAATAAAGCCAACCAATGGTGAGAATTTCGTATAATGGTGCCTGCCATATCATATGTTAACGCCATATTCTAGCAATACTCGGACAAATAATGTTTAAGCCATGTCTAAATAATTGTATAACTCCTACTAGAAAATATATACACATGTATGCCCAGTGTTCATGAAAATATCATATTAGAAAGTCATAACTCTTACAGTACCTTCTCATATCAGCTCTTATTATATTTCAAAGATCGTCGATTATTCTTGTGTGTAATAAATTTCTCGAAAGATCGACGTGAATATCGTTTCACCCACGCAATAACGATTGCCTTCATATCCCAAGTGAATCAGCTGTTAGACCTCCTCTTCTTCAGGAATCGAATCCATCGCTCCGTGGTGCCATCGCGTCTCTGTCTTCGTTTACTCCGACATGATGAACTGCATGTTATCCATAGCGGATACCGTCCAAAATCTTACGTAAAAGTTCATAAAAGCAGCGTACCCCATATTCTCCTTCTATGTTACGCCACTGTCCCATATAATGTTCGGTTTGCTTGTTAAAAGTTCAATCTCCACAGCGGTTAAGTCTCACTTGTAGAAAATAAATTTTATTTATGAGAGTGTATAAGTTTTCGAAACACCCTGTAGCTGTGTTCGTACTCGATATTTTATGATAATTCATGAAAACGAATTCTATTAATGCACGTGCCAATGTTCATAAGTGCATATAATTGTAACAGTTCGTTTGCTTAAAAGCGTTAATGTTGTTTGGACCCCATGGTCGCTCTACATATTCCGTTATGGAATGCATAATCGTAATGTCATTTGAATGTCTAAGTTCATAATTGCAGTATATTGTAACTATCTGCCTGCACAATTCTATTACTGAATACAAGTCCCAACTCAATGTTGTAACTGAATGTTGAAATGAAGTTCAGCTTCTTTAATGTTGCCTGCGTATAAAAGTCGGAACTAGCCCGCTCGGATCTACTGCATTGTTCCAGAATGAACTATGCTTAAAGCCGGCCTCGCCATGCCGCTTTGCTATACTGTTCTGCGTTATAAAATGCAGCTCGAAATAAAGTTCTCAAACTCGTATTACAATGCTGTTCTGAACTCCGGCTTTTCTCCTCCGTACACGGCCCGTACAGCCTACCGCGTAACCGGTCTTCTCGCCGTCTGCCCTGCGTTGCTCGCCTTGGCTCAATGACCTACTTCCTGCTCTCTGCTTGGTTAAGTAATACTGTCGCCTTCGCTTTACGTAACAAGTGCTGTTCACCGCTCGACTTTACCGTACGCTCTGCGCATGTGTACCACTTCAGTTCGCTGGCTGAACTCGACTGACTTCTCTAAACTGCATTGACCAGCTCCTACCTGGCGCGGTCACGTGATTCTCTCCCACCATCTACGGTCGTGCGTCACAAATATAATCTCGACCACCTTCATCTCGGCTATTAAGTTATACAATAACTTAAGGGATTATCTGTCTTTCTTCAAGTTATTATCATATATAATGCTTGTTATCTCTTCTCTTCTGAGATGATTAAATACTATTCCATAAAGATCTTAATAAAACTTTAATATTCCTCCCATAATTCCATCTGTTTGACTGGCAGTGCCTTCTTGATCCTAGGCCCTCTACGTCATTTTCTAATATTCTCCTCTACTCGATGTGAGCGCTATCTTTACAATTTTTCCCATAAATCTCAACTACGGCTTAATGTCAGCTGGCGTAGCCGATATCCTCAACTGGGTATCGGGTATATCTCTCCCGTACATCTCCTTTTTTATCAGGCTTGAGAAAAAAATACACTCTCAGGCATTCTATACACAACATATGTACACGATAGCTCTATAATCCTCTTATTCAGCATAATGATACTTTCTAATGCTAGCTGCGTGAAAAGTCCCCACAACTTCATTAGTACCCATTCCCTCGATGTACTATATCTTCTTAAATTAAATCCTCTTCTTTTACTTGCTATCTCTCAACAATGATGATTGATTCCCAATGATTAGTATTCTGCTCTGAAATTAATTTGTCGGTTTTTTTCCTTCACCACTCGTGCCTGCTCGATTAACATATCTAGTTATCTCTTCGGGTGGTGCACTAGGTTGTCTACTTTCTTGCCTTGATCTTCCATATTCTCGATTATCTTGTCTTTCATTTGGATCATTTCTTCCGCTATCCTGCCTATCGTTCTGATTAGACTGCTGACCTTGGTTCCAGTTGTATCGACCTCGATATCTATTATTGTACCTATTCCTATTCTGGTATCTGGAATTCTTATCATAGTTCCTGTATCTACTGTTTCTTGCGTCCTGATCGTATGGCCTCTCATATGGTCCTCGATATCGATCAGTTCCGCGAACGTTGTGAATATTACTTCTATTCCCTTCGTTCCTTCTGTTTCCCCAGGAATCTCTTCTATCAGTCTGTGCTGCGTTATCGACAACTACCGCATTCACCTCTTGCGTGTTTCGATTCTCATTCCGTGCAGTTCTGGATGTGATTTGAGCGCTTGTGTAATCTAATCGTCGTAAGATATCGTCATAGTGCTCAAGTGTGTTCGCTCCCGATGCTATGAGTGATCGTTGTACCTCAATTGGCAACTGTCTTGCTATAGCTTGCAAAAGCTCTTCTTCTGGCAATGGAGGAATCAAAAACTGCAACTTAGCCAATTGCGAGGTAAAGTAATTAGCATAATGCGTTGGATGTGACGTAGAGTAACGCTTCGAATGCATTTCTGCTCTTACGTTCAGCTGATCCTCTGCACTCCAAAATCTCCTTAAGAATGCTATGGCAAATTGTTCCATATTCGCAAAATTGCTCCTGAATGCGCTAAACCAAGTTAACGCTGACCCGTCTAAGGCGCGTTCGACTATCCTTAGTTCCCTTTCCTTGGCTACTCTATGTTCCGCCATATAATCGCGAATATCCCTCAGAAATTCGACTGGTGTGACTCCTGTGTTTCCTGAAAACTTCCTTGGTTTGTCGTCCAAATTTCTGATGATGGTCACTGGACCTGAGTATCGTTCACTCGTACCAAACGTACTCCTATTCGAATTCGGATTATCTTGAGGGGTTGAACTAGCCCTTTCGAATGTTACATTCTGTTGCGTTTGACGGTCTTCTCCCACACTAACCTCTTGACTGTTCATACTGCGGTCTATCGGTGTCTGATTCATCGATACCTCCCCCATTGTAACATTTTGACTTGTGAAACTATTTATTATAGATTCTAGTTTAGTCATTCTATCTTCTGTTCTTTTTTCTACGGTCTTGACCTGAGTCTTCAAATTATCTAACGACGTAACATTCTGCGTTCTGTTACTCTCTTCTAAATCGTTCTTTAATTTGTCTATCTTGTCTTCGCATGTAGTCTTTACTGACGCGACTTGTTCCTTTAACTGATCAACATCTGTCCTAAACTAAGTTGAATCTATCTTCATCGCTTCCTTATTCTCAGTAAATCTCGCTTCTAAGTTCGCCATACCTGCGATTAACTTCTCATCCAACCCTGCACGTTTTTCTTTTGCTTTGGCATCGACCTCACTATACCGTTCTTCCACTATTGCACCGACTCTATTTTTGAATAAAGCTAAGTTTTCATTAACCTTTTGCTCTATATCATCATCAATTTTCCTAATGTCTATCTGCAATTGGTTTTCTAAGGATTTTAAGTTAGAATTAACCTCTCCTAAGACTTCCTCTTTAACGGTCCCAATTACTGACTTTAAACCTTTGATTTCGTTACCTAGATTCATTTCTAGACCTTTGATTTTAGATTCGAAAGATACTTCGGTAGACCACTCTTGTATTTTGCCTACATCTGCCACTAAACCATCAATGTCGAATCTCAACTTCGATACATCCGATTTAATGTCTTTCTGTATAGACATAACATCTGTTCTTAAATTAAGAATGTTTTCTTCTTCTCTAATTTCTAAATCAATAATATTCTTCCTTAACATTTGCTCATTTTCCTCTCCTTTCATTTCTACTGCTTTTATATCTAATTGTAAAGCCTTAAAGATTTCATCGTTCTTTAATGTTAATCTATTCTCCAAACTAGTTAAATTGCTTTTCAACTCTGTATTATTCTCTTCACTACGAGCTTGTAATCTAGTTTCTAATAATTTAAAACTATCCTTCAAGTTAGCTTCATTAGCTTTCAAATTGCTTTCAGTACTGGTATGTAACCTAGTCTCTAATGACTTTAATTCATCTTTACTATTTGATTGTAATCTTTCTTCCAATAATCTCAAATTATTTTCGTTACTAGTCTGCAATGACTTCAACTCATCTTTACTATTTGACTGTAACCTAGTCTCTAATGACTTTAAATTATCTTCATTACTAGTCTGTAATAATTTCAAATCTTCCCTATTACTAGTCTGTAAAGCTTCCACATTTTCTTTACATCTAGCTTCTAACCTAGCTTCTGACTCATTTATTTGCTCTTTAACTTCTGTTTCCATTTTAGAAATAGTTACTGCAATACTAGACATGCCATTCTGTAACTCTCTTAACACCTTAGCTAAATCTTCCGGTAACATAATTATATTTTTCAATGAACGTTTTATTCAGAGACGTTAGACAACAACACATCACAATGTATCAATTCCTGCATTCACTTGGGTATAAGAAAAATGACTTATAACTAAACATGATATAATACTAATATGATATAACATGATCACTGGAATGGGCATACAAGTATATTGTCTGACTAAGTTTAATAAATTTTATAACACCATTAAATGAAATTGAGATCAATCTCTCCGTAATCCAAATCTGATGTGATTTCATAGAATAAACAAAATCGAAGCCCCACAGATGGGTAAAGCCAATTCTCCCTCTCTCTCTCTGTACCCGTTCGTCCTGGGGATGCGATGACCCATCTGCTATTACATCGCATTCCTGGATTTCCAGGACAGAGCGGAGTTAAATGAACACCTAGTCAAATAAGGAATGTGTCGGAAATTCAGTTGAAATATCTCAAAAGCAGAGGGTAACACAAGATAAAGTATCTCCAGGGTCGTTACGGGTTTAAATTTAATTTTAAAAAATGCAAATATAAATGGGCGCCATCAACTGAATCCCTAGCAAACCACATCCTTCCTGGTTAAGCCTTAATTAAGACAAGGAAAGAAAATAGGAAAATCACATCATCATCAGATCACAACTAAGATAAAAACAAATTTATTCAACTTTGATAGTCAGACAGACATATTAAACACTCATCCTACCTAAGAGCATGGTCGAATGCCAACGTTAAATTGTCATTGTCCAGAAAATCGAACCATCTCCATTCTACTCAAAGTGTATTTAATCCACATAAAATAGGAAAAATTTCTAACGTTCTCTTGGGTTCTCAGGATCACCGTAGCACTATGTCTTTGCGTCACTGACATTCGTGATAACTGAGACCTAACTTCTCTTTAAATTAACATCATGAATGTGGATGTAAAAAAATATTATTAATCTGTCTAAACACACATATTATAATCACATATTTTAAATATCACATAATTTATGGCTTGCATGACATTATTCAAATGCTGAATATGTTAGTAAAATGCTCCTAAACATCGAATAAGTAATTTACACTATTTACACTGTCATTAATCATTGCTTATTTTGTGAATCACAGAAAATCCACTATTCATTGGTTATAATCATCATCATCATCAAAATTAATTGTTTAATTCATCAACACAAGTTGCAATTCTTCAAATCATATCTCAAATAAATTTATTTAAATCCATTTAAATTTATTAATCATCAGCTTCTTTAATAAATTATCACCTTCCAATTCAGTTATTCATCATCTAATAATTTACTTAAGTCAGCTTATTTATTCAATCTTTAATTCATCCATTTATTTAACTCATTGATCTATTCCAAAATTTAATTTATCAATTTATTTAAATTTTATTCATCTGGTTATTTAGATTTTTATTATTTCATCTAGTCATTCTGATTTTTATTTCATTAGGTCAGATCATTAATATGCTTAAATTTCAGATTATTATTTCATTAATTATTATTATCAGAAAATCTCGTATTATCAACATTATTTATTTGTTTAATTTCCTAACAAATTGTTTAACCCTAGAACTGCTGCAGGTTTATCTGTCAAATGCTGCAGTAAATTCCCATAAAGTACAGACTAAAGGAATTTGGTATCTGTAAGCATACTGTGTTCATGAATATGACTTATCATACACCAATATAAAGCTGAAAGACTGTTCTATATTATATTGATATAGGTGAATCATTCAGACTCGTCACTTTGAATTAATCATAAAAAGTATTTTATAAAAAATAAAAAAATAAAAAATTATTGACTTTTCTGCTCTAGAAAACCATATTGCCGAGTTAAATGTTCGTCAGAGACATCATAAATGAAAAGTTCATAGTTTTTTGTTACTAATTCAGGAACCAGTTTCAAATAATTCCTGTTATTTACTAAAAAGAAAATTATTTTTACAAAAGTATGACATTTCTCGATTTTGAAGTACATAATCGGCGCGCTATTACGGGGAGGCAAGTTCACAGGCCCAGGATGATGAACGATAAACGGTACTTTTTTTTACCTGGAAAGTAACTTTCTTCGGGTTGAATATCAGTCTAGTTCACACTTACCCCTTCGCGGCTAACATTAGGCATGTGTACAGGGTCTGTCGGAACATAATAAACATCGCTTGCATTGATGGGGATTTCCATAACTTGCGTGGCATCCTGTTCGCCGGTATCACTGCACTACTTTCACCATCTTCATTTTCATACGAATCCACACAATAATCACTGTCATCGTCCATAGTATCACACGAATCGTCAAAAATCAAGTGCTAAATTTCTGAATCGTCTACATAGTTGGCGGCCATTTTGCTCAATGCAACTTCAATATCAACATGGAAGTACTTCCACTTCTGCAGCCAAATAATAGCTTGCATACTGTCATTTGTTTGCCAAAGACTTACACTACGAAAGATAAAAGCATCGGGAACCAGCATAACTTGAAATTAGTGCCATCTGAAGGCTAACAGTAGTACTATATTTGAATTCCAAGACCGTCTTTCAGAGAGACGGTCGCACTTGATTAAACAACACACCGTCTTCCTGGAAGACGGTCCGCAGTTCTAGGGTTAATATGGGTTATAGAACGTTGTCTTACAGTTTTATCACTTCCAAGTTATATCTCGTATTTAATTATCATGCCAAAAAATATTATTGCATTCACAAATTCACGTTGGATCTCACTATCCACAACTACATTATATATTTTCACTTTATCAAATATCACATTTGAATACCACAATTATTCCACAAACTCCATAAATACTCAGCGCACAGCATGAATCTCAAAATTATGCTAGGCTGGGTTCGACAACCTCATGTCTGCTTCAAAATACATTAGCAATATAGCAACTTCCAATTGGCAACTTCCACAAAATGCCTATCACAAACTTCACTTAATCACGTTGCATGATCTACAAAAATACATAACTGGCTTCAAATTATCAACGCACACAATCTCCAATAACTGTAATTAATCTGATCACATCTAGACAACTTCTTAAACAATTAGGAAAAATATTACCTTAGTAATCGTAATCAAATTCAAAATATGCTTTCAAATAGCATAAATTCTCTTAAAATTCTCATAATTCACTTCACAGAAAAACACCAATGTGCTATAATCTCTCACATCGAAATATGCAATACTGATCTGCCTTAAAATAAATCTGACCATTAATGATTCATCTTATAAGATTCAATTACTTTAAATCCTTCTCAAAGGTATCAAATTCAATCATAAAAATTATCAAAAGCATCAGCTGTATCAGCTGTTAAATGAAAGTACTCTCAAATGAGTATAGCAACAAAATATTGGATTGGCAAACAAGATTTACAAAATGTAACCCTGCTGACATGTATTTTTAATTTATTTAACAAAATTCGACTGATATGTGACTAGTAGTTCCTTGTTTGATCCTCTTACAATCTCAAGTACACTCGGATGATAAAAATGAGTTCCTCAATGGCAAGTAAGATGAGTAACCACCACACGATCGTATAAATACGAAAGGCCTTGCCCCGTCGTCTAACATGATAATGCCCTGAACGATGGGTAAAGATGTGTACCACCACGCAATCGTATAAATACGAAAGGCCCCATCTCGTCGTCTCATGAGTGAATGTACCAGATTGGAATCAACAAGTCTCTAGTTGTCATATAAAAGCGATATTCATTCACTTGAGTGAATAACATCTTAATATCTCCAAACAATCCAATGGAAAAAATCCCTACTGATGAATAATACACACTCGCTAGTATGCAATGAACTGACGAAGTGATTTAAATAATCCAATTGCAGATCACGAGTTCGAAATACTCGCCACAAAAAAAAAAAAAAAAAATAACTATCCAGGAAAACTATCCTTACTGGAAAAATTGTCTAAAAGACCAAACATCTGCTTAATAAAGCCAACCAATGGTGAGAATTTCGTATAACGGTGCCTGCCATATCATATGGTAACGCCATATTCTAGCAATACTCGGACAAATAATGTTTAAGCCATGTCTAAATCATTGTATAACTCCTACTAGAAAATATATATACATGTATGCCCAGTGTTCATGAAAATATCATATTAGAAAGTCATAACTCTTACAGTACCTTCTCATATCAGCTCTTATTATATTTCAAAGATCGTCGATTATTCTTGTGTGTAATAAATTTCTCGAAAGATCGACGTGAATATCGTTTCACCCACGCAATAACGATTGCCTTCATATCCCAAGTGAATCAGCTGTTAGACCTCCTCTTCTTCAGGAATCGAATCCATCGCTCCGTGGTGCCATCGCGTCTCTGTCTTCGTTTACTCCGACATGATGAACTGCATGTTATCCATAGCGGATACCGTCCAAAATCTTACGTAAAAGTTCATAAAAGCAGCGTACCCCATATTCTCCTTCTATGTTACGCCACTGTCCCATATAATGTTCGGTTTGCTTGTTAAAAGTTCAATCTCCACAGCGGTTAAGTCTCACTTGTAGAAAATAAATTTTATTTATGAGAGTGTATAAGTTTTTGAAACACCCTGTAGCTGTGTTCGTACTCGATATTTTATGATAATTCATGAAAACGAATTCTATTAATGCACGTGCCAATGTTCATAAGTGCATATAATTGTAACAGTTCGTTTGCTTAAAAGCGTTAATGTTGTTTGGACCCCATGGTCGCTCTACATATTCCGTTATGAAATGCATAATCGTAATGTCATTTGAATGTCTAAGTTCATAATTGCAGTATATTGTAACTATCTGCCTGCACAATTCTATTACTGAATACAAGTCCCAACTCAATGTTGTAACTGAATGTTGAAATGAAGTTCAGCTTCTTTAATGTTGCCTGCGTATAAAAGTCGGAACTAGCCCGCTCGGATCTACTGCATTGTTCCAGAATGAACTATGCTTAAAGCCGGCCTCGCCATGCCGCTTTGCTATACTGTTCTGCGTTATAAAATGCAGCTCGAAATAAAGTTCTCAAACTCGTATTACAATGCTGTTCTGAACTCCGGCTTTTCTCCTCCGTACACGGCCCGTACAGCCTACCGCGTAACCGGTCTTCTCGCCGTCTGCCCTGCGTTGCTCGCCTTGGCTCAATGACCTACTTCCTGCTCTCTGCTTGGTTAAGTAATACTGTCGCCTTCGCTTTACGTAACAAGTGCTGTTCACCGCTCGACTTTACCGTACGCTCTGCGCATGTGTACCACTTCAGTTCGCTGGCTGAACTCGACTGACTTCTCTAAACTGCATTGACCAGCTCCTACCTGGCGCGGTCACGTGATTCTCTCCCACCATCTACGGTCGTGCGTCACAAATATAATCTCGACCACCTTCATCTCGGCTATTAAGTTATACAATAACTTAAGGGATTATCTGTCTTTCTTCAAGTTATTATCATATATAATGCTTGTTATCTCTTCTCTTCTGAGATGATTAAATACTATTCCATAAAGATCTTAATAAAACTTTAATATTCCTCCCATAATTCCATCTGTTTGACTGGCAGTGCCTTCTTGATCCTAGGCCCTCTACGTCATTTTCTAATATTCTCCTCTACTCGATGTGAGCGCTATCTTTACAATTTTCCCCATAAATCTCAACTACGGCTTAATGTCAGCTGGCGTAGCCGATATCCTCAACTGGGTATCGGGTACAGTAGGTATGTCTTGATTCTTCTTAATGCAGAAAACGAACGTTCCGCAGAGCTTGTAGTACAAGGAATTGTCAGTATAAATTTAGCAAGTTTATAAACTTCACCAAATCCAGAAGCGAGATTATTTTCATGCATAAAACTAACAAGGTCGTGAACATCTTTCCCATGAAATTCAGCTGATGTGTAGAGAACACTTAATTCATTCTTCAATCCAATGCGGTCAAATAAATTTCCGTATTGAGCCAAAAGTTTTTGTAGCAGTGATTCGGGAAATGTTTTCTTATATTCAATATACCTATGGTGATGTAGCAAATGAAAATATTCCAATTTCTCAAGTTGAGAGAACCTACATTCAATCTGATGAATTAAACAATCGACAATTTCCACGTATAGGCGGCGATAACGATGTTGTTGTTCATTGTTATCTAGACAGTGCCGCTTTGGTTTGATCTGAGTTTGTTCATACTTCTTTGAGATTGCATTGTTCCAAACTAATGAATAAGAATGTTCTCTATCATAATGAAGTTGATCTTTGATGTCATTTACCTTCTTGCTACAGTAAAGAATATCTAAATCCTTTGTTTGTAGAAGATTGTACAACATGTCTGTGTAAGCAAGCAACATAGAAAATACTTCCAATAGAAATATAGTTTCAACATCTTGAAGAAAAGCCAAAAACCTCGTGATTTTATGACTGTCTCACTATCCCAGTCACCAGAATGTTCTATGATATTTTCGAAGAACTCACAAAGTTCGGATCTGTTTTCTTTTGCAGTGTGGCAAAGTCGTGATGTAAAATTCCACCTGGTTGGTGCTACTTGGGGTAATTTCTTTTGCACAAATTCTTGCAACGCATGTGTCCTTTTAGATTATTTAGAAAAGAAAGCAGAGAGTCCAGTCAATGTTTGGAAAAATATTCTGCATTCTTTAATCACCGATACACTCTGCTGGAGAACAAGATATAGAACATGGGCATAACAGTGGGTGAATATTGCGTTCGGATAGGCCGATAAGACTTCAGATTGTAAGCCATTCACATGACCGCTCATTACAGAAGCCCCATCGTACGTCTGACCCACTAGTTTAATGGAAATTCTAAATTCACTTACTACTTGTTCTACATGAGCAAATAAACCATTTGCTGTTCTATCAGCACTAACATCTACGAAGCCCAAGAATCTTTCATAGACAGTGCTGCCCTTTACATAGCGAAGAACTGTAGATAGTTGAGATTTATTCTCAATATCTGACGTTTCATCCAGCATTATAGCTACAAATAAAACTGAGTTAATTTCATTTCTTATTTCTTCTTTTACTACGTCAGAAATAGCTCTTATGATATCATTTTGAATCGCGGGAGAAGTTCCTCGAAATACTGTGGAAGAATTTAGATGACTTTCTAAAAGTGAATCTTTTTTTTTAAGATTCAAAAATTCTAAAAAATCGCCTTTGTTGAAAGAGCCATCTGATTCGTCATGTCCCCGTAGAGGTAGATCCTGGTTAGCTAGGAGGCAAATAGCATCAATAATTCGTATTAATATGGCTCTATTTTTCTTTACCTCTTCGTTATGTTTACTGGTATCAATTCTACGCTGATCATCAAGTAAAGTATCAATTCGCTGTCTGCCGAAAAGTCTTGATTTCAGAAAACATTGGACATGGGTTTGAGATTTTGAATGTTTCTGTTGTGCACTAGACAAGTGATTTAAGTCAGCAAACCCATGCTTACTCCAAACATCATTTTTGTTAGAAAACAATAAGCATGGCCAACAAAATAATCTGTTAGAAGTTTCACAACCCGCTAACCAGTCTACATTTTCATACTGTGAAATAGAAAAATGTCTAATGTATTGTTCACTTGTTGTTTTATATTGTTGCACTAAATTCGGAAGTGGCGGGGTAGGCCTACCCTTGCTCACAATATCTAATTTATCTTCTAATGTACGAAGAGAAAATGGTTTTTGCAAGAGATCTACAACAGTATGCATTTCCAAGCACAGGTGTGAACACGGAAGATCCACACTAGGCCTGTCTTGCACTGAAACACAACTAAAAACTCCAATCAAACCTGAACAGAGCACCGTACTTATGTTATACGGGCATGGGCTGAGCTGCTGGCTTGCCGCACGACCTGGCCGCTTGTGAAGCTCGAGTTCCCCCTCCCCTCCAGTTGCGCGCGCAGGCAAGAACAGCGGTATTTTGGAGCTAAGATGTCCGGAGGCAGGAACAGCACAGCCCACCAAAGCCATGCAGAACACAGGCCGAGCAGATGGCCGCAGCAACCAATTGACTAGCTTCCTCGTCATTCTGGCGATTATGTACTCATCCAGCCAGCAGGCATTTGAGATTTAAATGGTAATAAATTGAATATATTCTTGAATCATATACAGTTAACTTCTAATGAGGGAGAGTGAAAAAAAAGACAAAACACAAATTTATAGGGTGTCCAGTGGACACCTTGAACACCCGCAATATACGCCTCTGGTATAAGTACTGTATTATGCACATGTATACAGAACAACAATATAATAAATAAAATAACATTAGAGCATGCACTTGAATTTTATTATGTATAAGTACGGTAACTTATCTCAGCAGATCCGTTTGGTCGTACAGTTGTTACGCTATCGCGTGTGTACTCCCGACTTAATTGATGCGGAATGCTTCAGCCTGGATATCGTTCCACACGACGTCTGCTAGCAGAAGTTGTAACTAACTGAGACTGAAATGACTTATAAAATGGTGTATGTTATGGATTCTGGAACTATTCAGATTGAAGATGTGTAGAATGTTTTGAGGATTTCCATGGAAATTATTCTTTACATAACCCGGGGAAGCTATTCCTAAAAACATTAGCGAGTATAAGATATACTAAACGCGGTATCTAGCGAGTATAGTTATGGATATACTAAAAGCGGTATCTGCATCATAATTTAGAAATAATCTCACCTGCTCCATTTTATTTGATATTTCCATGATATTTTTAGTCCATATAGCCAGTATTTCTCCTTCTAACTTCAATCAAACACCACCATGATCAGATACCATCCGCTCTACATCATATTTATGCTGTTCTTCTGTATGTTAGCAACCTTATTATCAAAACATGAATTAAGTCATGTTGGTTTATGCTACATGATATACGAGAATTGAGAGAATAATTTACGCCGAAGGACTTCTCCCTAATATAAAATGCCCTACGCAAGCTGTCTTATAATCACTGCATTTGTCAATTCTACTTACGTACATGATCTTATAATTATCACCACTCATGCCGGTGTAGATTACTATAGCTTTCTTATATCTTGTTTCCATAGGTGTTCCCACAGTTCGTTTTCAAAAGGTTGCAGTCCTACTCGGGGATTACAGTTCAATCTACAATGGCTGAAACGGCAGCTTCAAGTTGTAATGCTACAGTGCTAGGCATAATGCTGTCTAATGCTAATGTTACATCTGCACTATAGTGGGTGCGACAGTGATAGTTGCCCCGGGACTTTAAATAAGGCATAATCCCATCGCTTGCTAGGATAAAATTCAACTAAGTCTTAAAACCATCTCACGGTATAAGATTTGACCACAATGTACAGAGGGCGATGGGAGCTATTCGTTCCTGCGTAGCAATGAAATCACGGGGAACCCGGCAGTTGACGTGGAAGTTTTACTTAACACACCGATAGCACACCACGTGCAAGAACAAAAGCATGAGAGCAGAGATAAATTACTGACACTAACGACAGGAAATTATGTACAGTACGATTTAATGACCCGAGTTGTGCAGTGCGTCGGTACATCTCCTCTCCGTGCTCGTACACGGTATGACGCAAGTGTTTATAGCTTGGGTGGTATGTGGTGAAGCCTCAGGGAAACGGCACAGTATGAGTGGTGGGGAGCCATTGCGCTAGAGAAGACAACCCCTCACGTAGTACGCCTAGCTCAAAACGATTGCATGCACAGAGATTGTAAGCAAGATGTCGATAGCACGGTGGACAAAGAGTGACTGCGGTCTGCCCTGAAGCCATCCGCTTGACCGCTGACATAAATCATCATAGGTCTACGTCACGAATAACTTTTAAATACTGTATACTTTAACTACCAGTACACAATCGTTTTAAGATAAACAAAGTTACAAAATATTTAATGGTCTTTAGAAGCAAAGAGGCCAGAGACCTGTAATCTCCAGGAGGTAAGGGAGAAAAGGCCACGTGCTAATTTGACAACACATGGATGAATGTTAAAAGTTAGGACTCAATTATTCCAGATTTCCATCTCGAGTGCAAAGGTAATGAAAGAACAGCTTGTGATATGGGATGGGGTTAATGTCCCATGGGAATAATGTGATCTTAAGGACGCCCAGGTGCCGCAATTTCGTCCTAGAGTGCCAGTGGATTTTAAAGTGCTGGTTATATAGTGGCATATAGATCTCCCCTATATAAGGACCCTCAAATGTCAAACGACTGAGCTAGGTTTCGATTCCGCTACTTTAGGTACAGTATGTGAGTCTTACCAAATGCGCCATCGAGTCGGTAGGAAAGGAAGCAAGCATGTAGTTTAAGGTGACCGTTAATCTCATGATCATAGACGAACTTGACATTTCACCTCAAAAATCTCACACATTAACCGGGAATCGAACCCGGTCAACCTTGGTGAGATGCAAGCAGTTCGACCACTGCACCATCACGTCCATCCACACAGCCAGTCTCCAGCCTCATATGAGATCTTCTGAAGCACATCTTCGACTTCTAGATGGCATATTTTTATATCCACGCTTCGAGATTCGAAATACAAATGTTAATTGTAGACGACAGATCAGTAGGTGTGACGTCAGGCAATAGAGAAACTAAGCGTAATGACATTAATTGCACCCTCAGATAATCACTGTTATTCTTCGTAACACAAAAGCACACAATACATTAGTTGATAACGGAGATGTAGTAGTGCTTCACTTGAGCAGTCACAGGATTTTATTTACTTCAAATCTCTTACATTAGACTGAAAAGCAGAAAGAAGTTAAAGTGCTCTTTGGCCATTCCAACACGGAGCGTTGTACTGCAACCCAGCAGAGAAAAGTTTGCCCCACACACCAAAATATCATAGAAGGCGGTGGCAACAACAACAACAAAGACAATAGTGGTTATGACTAGAGACGGGAATTTGCCTATTTGCCTATTTTATTCCTGTGTTCAGAAACGTAGGTTTTCGAGATATAAATCCGTTTTAGGCTCTTTTAGGCTAGATTTCGTTGGTTTTATTGTGCCTATAATTGCCTATTTCAAGGGTTTGTGCCTATTTGGAGTATAATTGCCTATTTGATGCCTTTTGACTGTATTTTAAAGTGCATTATATTGCAGCTGGTGTGCTCGACTGAATTATATTCTCATTTCTCAATATATGTTTACCCCACGAACAAGAATGGGAATTCTCAGAATTCACCAGAAATAGCGCCTGGGATCTCGATATTAAGCCTCCAAACTTAACAACCCTTCGTTTTGTATTTCGCTTTTCTTTTTATTGAAAATTTACCCGTTAGTATGTGTGTGAATCAATATCATAAATTTTATGCTGATTGAATTACAAAAGAACTAACTTAGTGTCATGTTTTCGCGTTTTTCCAATCTCGATATTAAGCCTCCAAAGTTAAAAACTCTTCGTTTCAGGTATCGTCCCCTTCAAAAGCCGCGTTAGGTTGGCGCTGCAACCTAACTGTGAATTAATATACAGTATATCCTGTACGCGCCTGAGTGTTGAATGGGCAGGCAGTTAAACGCAGCCAGGAGGGATGCGATCCAGCTGGCAGTTAAAATGCCGCGGCGATCACAGTGGGTTGGTGCTGTAACCTATCTTGTGTTGAATGGACAGGCAGTTTAAAGCAGCTTGGAGGGATGCGATTTAACTGGCAGCGGGTGTAGCATGGCCTCTTACCGAGATAGATGGAAACTTGGTGGTCCCGTCTTGAACTACTGTTGCCATGCAGCCAGGAGGGATGCGATCCAGCTGGCAGTGAAAATGCCGCGGCGATCACAGTGCGTTGGTGCTTTAACCCATATTGTGTTGAATGGACAGGCAGTTTAAAGCAGCCAGGAGGGATGCGATACAGCTGGCAGTGAAAATGCCGCGGCGATCACAGTGCGTTGGTGCTGTAACCTATCTTGCTTTGAATGGACAGGCAGTTTAAAGCAGCCAGGAGGGATGCGATCCAGCTGGGAGTAAAAATGCAGCCGCGATCAGTGCGTTGGAGCTGTAAACTATCTTGTGTTGAATGGACAGGCAGTTTAAAGCAGCCAGGAGGGATGCGATCCAGCTGGGAGTGAAAATGCAGCGGCGATCAGTGCGTTGGTGCTGTAACCTATCTTGTGTTGAATGGACAGACAGTTTAAAGCAGCCAGGAGGGATGCGATCCAGCTGGGAGTGAAAATGCAGTGGCGATCAGTGCGTTGGTGCTGTAACCTATCTTGTGTTGAATGGACATGCAGTGCTGTAACCTATCTTGTGTTGAATGGACAGGCAGTTTAAAGCAGCTTGGAGGGATGCGATCTAGCTGGCAGTGGGTGTAGCATGGCCTCTTACCAAGATACATGTAAACTTGGTGGTCCCGTCTTGAGCTACTGTTGCTATGGAGACGGCCGGCCTTGCTATTACTTCATCAGTTTTTTTTATTAGCCTTTGCTTGAGTGCGAAAAGGCCGAAATCAGAAGAATGAGAAAGACTATCGAAAATTCATGTAGTCAGCCGTTACTTCTGGGACCTAAATTATGTGTATGCAAAATTTGGTTGGGATTGGTGGAACGGTGTGGATTTGTATACGGAAAAAATCCACCCACCCACCCACATACATACATACATACATACATACATACATACACTTTTATATATAAGATAAGTATGTTATTAAATTATAAGTTGCTTATTGTTAATTCTTTTTATAGTAATTTGAAATGTTATTAAATTAAAAGAAATTTTTCATGCCTATTTTGTTGCCTATTTTACACATTAGTGCCTTTTTACATGCCTATTTTGGCTATTTTAAGAGCCTATATGCCTGCCTATTTTAACTGTTTTTAGTGCCTATAATTCTCGTCTCTAGTTATGACTGTTTCGAGGAATAACAGAAGAAAGACACAGTTGTTGGTGTGACGGTATGGAAAACAACTGCATACAACATGCGGGTGGCACAATGTTGTTATTATTATTGTTATTATTATTATTTATACGAGGGTCATTTCAGAAGTCATGGCAACAATTTTATATATTCCGAATAACGCACTACATACATCTGAAAACATGGTGTACACAGTACGGGACGCGACCACCAGGTGATGTCTGAGTGCATTGGTGTCAAATAAACTACACATGCAAACGTTAGTATCCCAGAGACTGTGTTCCGAGATGGATGTCACAAAATTCCTGCTGCACACTCTGCATCGTATAATGCGGAGGAAACATCCAGGGCTTCTCAACAATGCAATACTCTTCCATGATAATGCAACAAGCCACACTGCAGCCTGTGTCCAGAACCATGTGCGACGGTAGGGGTGGGAGATCTTGGAACGTCCTCTGTACTTTCATCTCGTTCCCAAACAGAAGTCGTCGCTGCGTGGGAAGCAGTTTGCAAACAGGGAGGACATCGTAACAGCGCATCGACGAGAGGTGGCGCGCATAGACGCATCGCACTCCGTGGATGGTAGTCAGCGCCTTCCTCACCATTGGCAACGATGTGTGGACGCCTTGGGGGTTGTTCGCTCGAATGAGTACGAGTATTACGCGTACTGTTTTGTTCTGTGCATATGTACAGTAATACGAATAAAACAATTATCTCTATTTAAGCATCTTTCAATGTCTCATACCCATAGCCCCTTGTACCCAGATCCAAATGTAGTACCGGCATTGCGAAGAACATTCCAGCGACTTTCGAACGTATATCCTGATTTTTGCTTCCGGCAGCTTTATTGCCGGTTAAAAAATAGTTGTCATGACTTCTGAAATGACCTTCGTATCACTAGCAACCCACCCCGGCTTCGCCCAGTATCTTTAACGGTTTACCCAGAGTAAGATTAAAAGGCGTACGGTATTTTTTTCGATTTCAATCAACTACGACCTATATCCGTTCTCTGTCTCGGCATGATGGGTTAAAATCACTCACTGGACTATTAATTATATTATCATGGAGACAGCATGTGCAACGAATTCTTGTCAGACGTAATTTAACAATAACGAGGTGCATGAAACACAAATTCCCCTTCCGTCCAATCTAAACTTGACTGTGTATTCTGCGGAACGAAAAGTTCACAGGCGAAAAGAAGAACAGCCGAGTTACACTTCCAGGGAAACTCCAAACATATCTACTCTTCTCTGAAGTCTTAACTCGACACGACTGGTCAGTTTACTACTGGCTGTAACTGGGGTGATAGGCTCGCTCGCCAGCTAGCTCGTAAACTGTCGCGGATGAGATTGTTGGAAGAAATAAAAACGTAAAACCACTTACAGTGAGCGATGTATTGAAGATGAAGATATGCTGCCCAGTACTTTTTTGTAGAACTTTTCATGCTGAACAATTCTTACACTCATAGTATATAGATATTTTTAACGGTTTATCCAGTGTAAGCATAAAAAGGCCCACGGACGGTATGTTTTTTCGACTTTTTCACTAAAATAGTTACTGCTCGGCTTTCTGTGGTAATAAATACATTGTTTTCTACAGAAACCTTCCTCGAGAAATCCTTTACAGAATGGTGAAAACCTCATCAAAATCCATCCAGTTGTTCTCGAGATTACCTGGAACATCCAAGAATCGGGGACTTGGTTTTAAATTAACAAGGGAACTGTCCATGCGGTCATGTCGAAACCGAAAATGAAATTTCGTAGATGTGATGAGAAAACCATAAATTGGCGATGTACAAAAAATTAGCTGCCATTTCGAACTGGAAGGTATCAAAATCTTGATACAAAATCCGTGTGACAACACAAATACTGGACAACCCTTGCATCTTACTGGCTCGTGTGGCGTACAGCGGAATGGAGTTGCAGTTGTGCTGGAGAGAGAGAGAGAACGAACTGGCAGGCTACCACGCGCCAAGGACACTTCATTGTTAGGGAACGATTGTGAAACATAAATGAGGTTCGTTAATCGCATGATAAAAACAGAAATATTGTTGGCGCCATGCACAACGAATAGGCACTTTGAGGCCACATTGTTCTTCACAGTTTTCCTTACCGTACTTATTTGAGGGCAAAATTTCCCCCAGGCACTTCGAACTCGGGAGATCTCTCCCGTTGTGTAATTGGTTGCAAACGACGAATATTTAACCATGTCCTTAAACCGTGGGGAAGAAAATTGAAAATGAATGAAGGATTGCATTTTCAGTACGCTGTTGCTCTGATATAGGCTACATCAAACTGAACGTTTTCACAAGCCGGCACAATATCTGTTAAACGGCGATACAAAGCTTTCCATTGCCGGGAAAAAAACTTATCCAAGGGCTGTATTTTCCCTGTAGTGCCGGGAGGAATCTGGAGAATTTCTACACACATCAAAAAAAGTTTTGCATCACCTCGGTTCCCAGATCTCCGGCATATAGACGTTGACTGTGTATATTGTATCCAAGATACAGTCCCTTTGACTGTTCATAGATGTCACTAAAACTGCTCAAAGATGTAAACAACCATGCATGAGCAGGGCCTATTAGACGGAGGGGGTACGACAGCCGATCAGTTCCAGTCATTCCACCAGGACGAAGGTACGCTGCTCATGTTGTCTGTAGTTCTACCATGCCTAGAAGGTCAATACCGCAGTTCGATCGCGTCCGCATTGTTACTTTGTGTCAAGAAGGGCTCTCAACAAGGGAAGTTTCCAGGCGTCTCAGAGTGAACCAAAGCGATGTTGTTCGGACATGGAGGAGGTACAGAGATACAGGAACTGTCGATGACAGGCCTCGCTCAGGCCGCCCAAGGGCTACTACTGTAGTGGATGACCGCTACTTACGGATTGCCGCTCGGAGGAACCCTGACAGCAATGCCACCATGTTGAATAATGCGTTTCGTTCAGCCACAGGACGTCGTGTTTCAACTCAAACTGTGCGCAATAGGCTGCATGATGCGCAACTTCACTCCCGACGTCCATGGCGAGGTCCAGCTTTGCAACCCCGACACCATGCAGCGCGGTACAGATGGGCCCAACAACATGCTGATTGGACCCCACGGAATTGGCATCACGTTCTCTTCACCGATGAGTGTCGCATATGCCTTCAACCAGACAATCGTCGGAGACGTGTTTGGAGGCACCCTGGTCAGGCTGAACGTCTTAGACACACTGTCCAGCGAGTGCAGCAAGGTGGTGGTTCCCTGATGTTTTGGGGTGGCATTATGTGGGGCCGACGTACGCCACTGGTGGTCATGGAAGGCTCCGAAACGGCTTTACGATACCTGAATGACATCCTCCGACCCATAGTGCAACCATATCGGCAGAATATTGGAGAGGCATTTGTCTTCATGGACGACAATTCTCGACCTCATCGTGCACATCTTGTGAATGCGTTCCTTCAAGATAACGACATCGCTCGACTACAGTGGCCAGCATGTTCGCCAGACATGAACCCTATCGAACATGCCTGGGATATGTTGAAAAGGGCTGTTTATGGACGTCTTGACCCACCAACCACTCTGAGAGATTTACGCCGAATTGTCGTTGAGGAGTGGGACAATTTGGACCAACAGTGTCTTGATGAACTTGTGGATAGTATGCCACGGCGAATACAGGCATGCATCAATGCAAGAGGACGTGCTACTGGGTATTAGAGGTAGTGGTGTGTACTGCAATCTGGACCACAAATGCTGAAAGTCTAGCTGTATGATGGTACAACATGCAATGTGTGGGTCTCATGAGCAATAAAACGAGCTGAAATGTTGTTTGTGTTGATCTCTATTCCCTTTGTATTTAACGGTTCCGGAACTCTTGGAACCGAGGTGATGCAAAACTTTTTTTGATGTGTGTATACTGTTGCCTGGAGGAATGTCTTCAAGACATATTTTATCACTATAAGTAGTCCAGGAATCTAACAGTAGCAAACACTTCTCTTCCGCAAATGGGAAAAAAAGATTCTTTAAACCAATATGTTAATTATTTTCCCCCATTTTTCCTGATTTTGTGGCTGTTACAATTATATTTCTAGCATGAAACATTTCTTTGGAAACTCTCGGACCGAAAGTTCCAGTTGCCTCCTTTAGTACAGTGAATAATTTTGGGAAAAATTAACTGGGCATACTAATTGTAGGCATCATTGTGTACGAATGGGTGAGTGGAGGAACTGATTGAGCAACTGTTTCTGTATGTTTCTCACCAACAAAGGATAGAGTCCTTTTCGCTTTCATTTTGGGCACGAAACCACTCTGATCTGTGTTGTATATTGAAGAAGTGGTGTAGTCTAAAAATCGCTCTGTAGCTGCTCCTACAAATTTCTTTGCGACTTGATCTTTTTTCGTCTTCTTCTTGCAGATACGTACGGGATATATATAACCACGATGCCACAGCACCTAAAATAAGCAACAACAACATAGTTTCTCCCTCATTGTCACCATACACTATCACATTACTACCATTGAGCTATCTGAATAATATGTACTGTATTAACCCTTTATAGGGCAGAACTATTATTAATATATTTTATTTGTATTTATTTAATTATTTTATCCTAATTTTAATTTATAAATTTTATTTGTGTTATTTTTTAATTTTTATATTTATATATTATTATTATTATTTTATTTTTGTATAATTCTTATGATCTATTTTTATAGTTCTAATTTTGTAAGCTTATTTATCTTTAATTGTAAAAGCTTATTTAATTTTGATTGTAATTTTATAAGATTATTAATTTAATTTTTGCAAGCATACTTATTTTCAATTTTTTTTTCATCAATTTTTATTTTTTACGTTTTAATTTTAATTGTTTCTGTAAAAGGAATTAAATTTCATCAAGCATCTTTTTCACGGAAATAACGTAATGCATACTCTAGATGTCTAGAACATTAGCTGGATTCATGACCGCTCTCTCAAAGGAACATATGTTAACTGCCTAGCACAGAGCGCTCAAGGTTACGCGCAAGCTTCAGCTGGTCACCAGGGCTGTCCACGTCGAGCTATATGCTAGCGCGTGCAATCCTATTAGGAATCTCCGTGCCGATTTCAGGACCTTCCAGTTCGAAATGGCAGGTAATATTTTGTACATCGCTAATTTATGGTTTCCTCATCATCTCTACGAAATATCATTGTCGGTTTCGATATGACCATATGGACAGTTCCCTTGTAAGTAGATATATCATTGTCGTTATTATTATTATTGTAACCGACGGGGGAAGTTACGCGCAAGATGGGGCCAGGCAATCTCCAAGTTTGGAAAACGAGCAGATTTGAACCCCACCGTCGGCCATTTTTCCATGGTTTTCCATTTTCAACTCCAGCCAAATGCAGGGACGCCATCTGTGGCAACTCTTTATCCAGTTTCATTCATCTTAATTCATTTAATCTCTCATTAACACCCACCACAAAGAAAATCACCCCACGCCATCTCATCTCCAACCACGCAATAATAACAACGGATAGAAATAAATACATACAGCACATAACAAATTTATTAGTTTAATACTCCCTGTGACTACAGCGGTATTCGAGACACCCTCGAATTATTTTCTCTGACGAGATCAATGAAGGGAAGAGGAGTAGGTAGGTTTACACTCTGTTGATTGGCAAGTTCACGTTGAGAGGTATAGAAGTATAGGATGTCGGAGTGCTAACTGCTAGTAGGGGATCACTGAGGCATCCCGTTAGCCCTAGAGTCTTGTACACTACACTGAAGGTTGAAAGGTACCAATGAATAAATCAATACTGAACTATACTTTCAGCAATGCGAAAAGATAAATGGAATAGAAGCATGTGACACAAACACTTATTTGTAATCTGTATTTAAGTTTGTAATCCTGATTTCGACACTTCCCCAGTAACACATACACCACTGTTTAGCACACTGTTTCGCCTCATTGGCTACTTCTCTTGCAATTGTATGGGCAACATAATGCGCAACGCACAGATGCGACCGGCAGAGCAGAACAAGTTGCACTCTTCCAATGTTTGGACATCGTGGTAATCAGCGTGTATACTTCGGCGAGTTATGTTGATGCTTGTGCTTTGAAAGGGGACAAGGATTGGGAAGGAGGTGGCCATGGATCTAAGTTCCTGGTATATTCGTAGTGAAAGTGGGAAAGCACGGGAAAATATTTTGAAACTCACCCGTTTTCTGCCCTAAAAAACGTCCGACCCAGCACAACGAATTTTAATCATTGTAAAAGACAAACCAGTGCCAGAAGTGACCTCGAGTGGTCATGGTCCTCAAGGTGCCACACAGCAGAGCCCGGAGTAACTCGTGACTCGAGTCTTCACGGCCAGTTTGTGACGTAGTCGCACCCCTTCCAACCCCTCTAATATCACGGTATTTGTGTGTCCGGCAAAATAGACTAAAACATCAATTGCGTCGCAGTGGTGTCACCCAGGACAACAAGTCATAGTACCCCACCCCAGCAAGAACTAAACGTTTCTTATGATTATGACATTAAAAGGGAATCGAGGAATATTAAATCGTATAATGAAAAAATATATTATATACTGTATATTATATACGTCCCTAAATATTTTAGTTCGAATGTCACAATCAAACGTCAAACTTCTAGTACGGCAATGCCCTCAGGTGACGCACAATTATATTTTTAATCCTCAGTGGGCGAATTTGTTATTATTCCTGGTATCATAATAATAATAATAATAATAATAACAATAATACATTCATTTTCATTTGAGACTAGTATCCTTTTCAGCAGCAAGTCTAGTGTCTGCAAGCCTCTGTTACTAAACCAGTAGCTTCCATGATCCCCTGCTGGCAGTTAGCACTTCGGCCTCCTCTGCTTCTACACCTCTCACTTAGATATCGTTCAACACTGAATCTAACCATCATCTAGGTGTACCTCTGCTTCTCCTACCCTCTATAGCCGAGCTCACTAACCTTTTAGGTAGTCTCTCCTCCATTCTCATCACACGACCCACCGTCTGAGTCGGCTCATAGGTAGGCTTGCCATATTTTTGGTGAGTGAAACCGGGACACATTGATTGGGGGGGGGGAGGGGCAGAGCGGAGGGTCCTCCCCCGGGAATTTTCTTAAACATTAGAAGCAAAATGGTGAGTTTTAAGCCTTTTATCTGGCACCCTAAATGGTTGGTTCTACACACCTTTTAAAAATAAAAAAAGGATTTTTTGCTAAATAAAATTATATAATTTTTCCTTTTTAATGTTTTTTTTCTGGTCTATCATCTAGAAAGAAGTGTTAATAAAATACAATTTAAAATACTGCATAAAATTGTTTAATTGAACAATTTCTAAGTCTTATTATTTTTTGAAAAAAAAATACAATTTTTTGTCTAATTACAAAACCAATTACAAAAAACTTATTTTGTAAAACTAAAAGAACAATTAGGCCTAATTAATGAGTTAACAATTTGGGCTATTGTTTTGAGTCATTCGTTTGAATACTTCTAACCTCTTTGACGGTGTGCGCGATAGTCAACGATGTTGATTTTTGAAAAGTAACCGATTCATAAAAGATTCATTACTTTCTACATCTTACAGCCGTTTTCCGGGACATTGATAAAACCGGGCGGGACACCGGGACAACAGCGAAATTCCGGGACTGTCCCGGTCAAACCGGGACGTATGGCAAGCCTACTCATAGGAATACTTTCATCTAGTGTGTTCATTTGAATAATTTCTAACTTAGCCTTTATATCTTCATTACCAGTACCCTCATACCATTGCTTCCACCCATTTGTCCCAGCAATCAACCGTGCTACGTTCATTCAGTTACCTCCAGCTTATGTACGTATGACACATTCTTAATCCACCCAGGTTTCACTATCATACAGCAACGTTGGTCTAAATACTGAGGGATGTAGTGAGAATGTCATCGCTAAAATAATGTCTTCATTGCAGAATACAGTGGATCTCAACTGCATTGGCTTCCCTGCGCCTCTATTGCATTGCTTTCATTACACTAGTATCCTGAGAGAATACACAGCCTAAGAACTTACAATGATTTATATGCTCAAATGTAGTTCTTACTAACTGCCATTCTATATCCTAGGATTTCTTCCCTACCGACGTCACATTAGTTTTTAAAATTCTGATTTTTATACTGTACTAGCAACCCTCCACGGCCTAGGTTTCTTTTCGAAATTTTCACTGAAATCGTTACTGCTTGGCTTCCTTTGATCAAAAATAAATTATTTTCTACAGAAACCTTCCTCGAGATATCCTTTACAGAATGGTGAAAACGCATCAAAATCCATCCAGTGGTTCTCGAGATTACCCGTGACATCCAAGAATCGGGGACTTCGTTTTATACTAAGTAGAGATTCCGAACGTTTCAGTTCAAGTTCTAAAAAAGTTAGTATTCAACAGAGTATGTCATTACAACCAGGTCATCAGCATACAATTAGACTGTTTATCTGGCTTCCGCCATACAGAATCCCACCCAGTCAATTTATGCCCTTCAGAGAATGAACCATATAAAATAAACAGTAACAGTGAAAGATTACAGCCTTGCCTGACACCTGTAACAACCTTAAATCAAGAACTTATGCTACAATAAAATCGCATTGCAGCATGATTATCAACATAAATACTTTGGAATGCCTGTACCCTGGATACCATAATCCCTCAGGATGCGTAGCACCCTTTCCATAGAGCTCTATCGTACGACTTTTCTAGATCTACAAAACAAAAACACAAATGTCTATTCCTATCGTAGTATTCCTCAATAAATTGGCGAGTACTAAACACGTAGTCCTGGCTTCCTCGTTGTGGTCTCAAGCCACACTGGTTTTCAGATGATGGAACTTTGGCAGATGATGGAACTTTCCTTTCTACGACGACTGAGTACACTTTGCCGGAACACTTGTCAAAGAAATATCCCTATAATTGTTGCAATCTCTCCTATCACCTTGCATGCAAATTGGGGCGATTACTGATTTTGTCCAGTCACAGGGTACCTCCCTGAATCCCATGCCAATTTCATTATCTATGCAACCATTTAATCCCTGCTTTCCCACTATACTTGACCCAGGCTGCTTCGTGACACTGGAGTTTATTTAGCACCCGCACTACTTCCTCAACCGTTATCCTGTTCCCGTCTTCATTCTCTTTCTGTATAATCTCAAAATTTACCACATTTCCAGATAATTCTCTATTTACATTTAGCAAGTTACTGAAGTATTCTGCCATCTTTCGAGTGCAGCCATGGCATCTACAATGAGTTTGCCTGAATTATTCAAAACACTGTTAATTTCTCTTTTTTCTCCATTTCTAAGATTATTTATAACACTCCAAAGAAGCTTTCCTGCCACCTGACCCTACTTTTATAACGTATCTCCAAATCCCTCCCATGAATTCCTTTTGGTCTCGACTAATATTTGTTTGGTTCTGTTCCTTTCCGCTACATTAAGTTCTATGCGCTCTTTCCTGTCTTAACACACTGTTACCTAAGACATTCATTTGCTACTTCTAGTACTGCATTCCTGTACCCTGACCACTCTGTTTCAATATCCTACATTCTTTACCATGTACTCTTGGGAATTTCTCATCAATCATTTCCATGTATTTCTGCCCAAATTCCTTATTCTGGAGATTTTCAAGCCTAATCCGTCTACAAACAAACCTCACTTTCTGCACTTTAGGTCTAACTGTGCTGAATTCACAGCAGATCAGTTTGTGATATGTTCCAACAAAAATCTTCTGAACATCCAGCCATTTCTTATCAATTTTCTAAATTAAAAGTCATTAATGATATAGTCTATTATTGACTATAGGCTAGTATTGACCGTGTTCCTCTACCCTCCCATGTGTATCTGTGAATATCCCTAACCTTCGAGAATGAGTTTGCAACAGTTAATCTCACGCTAGTTCAGAAATCCAGTAAACATTTCCCATTGGTGTTCGCTTCCCTATCCTCATCCCACTTATCCATACCCATCAGTCCTATTTCCTATCCTAGCACTGAAATCCTCTATCAGCACTACGCTATATTTATTGTCAACTGTCACTACCCTATCACTAAGCGCCTCAAAATGTGTCGAAATTCATCCTGATTCGACCATTTATATGGAGCATACATTGAAACAAACCTAACCCTAATTCCTGACATTTCGAAATGTATCCACACTAATCGTTCATTTACGTACCTTGCTGAAACTATGTTACTTTGTATTGTAAGAGCTCGACTCTCACATTGTCTTACCTCGCTTTACACCCAACAGGTTCCAGCTTCCTTTTCACCATCTCCCTTCATCTGAACTTCATTAATACCCAGAACATCCAATCTCACCCTACTTGCTGACTAAGCCAGTTCTACTTACTTACTTACTTACATTACCACATACCCCTCCCCTCGATATTAAGAGCACCCCATCTAATACCAGTTCGATTGCCTGATCCAAGGAGTCCCTGATTTTCCAGGTAAGAGTGGGACTCCGTCACTTCCATACAGTTACTGCCCAAAGTATTCGTACACCTGTGCTGACGAACAGCGTATTGCATTAGGACAGCCGCTATACGATACTTGTTGGGGCTAGAGTAATAGAACTAATGGAATTACAAAACAATACATTCTTTTTTAATAAATATCTAAGATTTGAACAAAATGTGGCTACAATCTCTAGTATTAAAGAAAGACTGTCCAGAAACACAGAAAGCTATCATGTCAAACACATTTGTACATTGTTGTGAACGAACTGATGGCAGTCTCTCTCCCAAGTTTTCAATACCTTCGCTTTAATGACAGCTTGAAGACGCCGTGGCATTGATTCGACGAGTTGTTTCGCTACGTCACTGGAAATCGAGGCCCATTCTTTCTGCAAAGCCGTTATCATGGTAGCCTAGCTGGTAATTTGCATTTTCCGTATCCTGGGGCCTGTTTCATAAAGTTCTTACACTAATATTATTAGCAAGACAGTAATAATATTAACTAATACGAGTATTATTAGTTTTCTGTTTCATAAACTTATTAGCTAATAATACTAGTTATTAGTTCACGAAAGCCTCCGTGGCTTAGGCGGCAGCACGCCGGCCTCTCACCGCTGAGTCCGTGGTTCAATACCCGGTAACTCCATGTGAGATCTGTGCTGGACAAAACGGAGGCAGACAGGTTTTTCTCCGGGTACTCCGGTTTTCCCTGTCAAAATTTCATTCCAGCAACACTCTCCACTACCATTTCATTTGTCATTCATTTAATCATTGCCCCAGAGGAGTGCGTCAGGCCTCGGCAGCCGGCACAGTCCATATCCTCGCCGCTAGATGGGGGCTTCATTCATTCCATTCCTGACCCGGTCGGAGACTGGAAGCAGGCTGTGGATTTTCATTTCATTAGTTCATGACTCCAAAATACGAAGTACGTCCGGAAAGTAAGTTCCGTTTGGTAATAACATTAAATTGTGTACAGATACAGAAAAATTATTTATTGCACAAAATTCTACAACCCTTAAACTACTTTTCCACATAACTGCCGAAATGTTGCAGGCATTTGTCGTAGCGTGACACGAGTGTTTGTATACCTTCTTCATAGACGTGTGCCGCCTGTGTCTTCAACTAGTTGTACGTTCCGCTGCAGCGCAGTTCCGCATATGCGCGGTAGACGCTCTGTATCAAGGAGAAGAAACGTGCGCCATTTGGAGAGCGCTGTCAGCCACGTACGCGTTGTTGTGCATGTTTACTCGTAGAATGTCGGTGTTGATTGAAAATCCCGCCGCTTGTGAAATCAGATCTGTGATTCGTTTTCTGAATGCTAGGAAAGTGAAACCAATTGAAATTTATCGGCAAATTTGCGAAGTGTATGGACAAAATGCGATGAGTGATTCAATGGTGAGAAGATGGGTCCGACAGTTCAATGAAGGACGTAGTGAAGTGCACGATGAAGAACGAAGTGGGCGTCCATCTTTGGTTACAGAAGAACTGGTTCACGCGATTGATGACAAGATCCGGGAAAACCGCATGTTTACAATTAGTGCTCTCGCTATGGAATTTCCCCAAATCTCACGATCACTAATTCAAGAAATTGTTATCGAAAAACTGAACTTTCGTAAACTTTGCCGACGTTGAGTACCAAAGATTCTTACGGAGCAACACAAAACAAAACGGATGGGTAGTGCACTTCAGTTTTTAACCCGTTACAATGAAGGCGGCGAAGAATTTCTGACACAGATAGTCACAGGAGATGAAACTTGGGTTTCTTACGACACCCCTGAAAGTAAGCGGCAATCAAAGGAATGGAGGCACACTTCATCCCCAGCAAAGGTTAAGCAGAAACAAATCTTGACACCTCGGAAAATAATGTGCACAGTGTTCTGGGACAGGAAAGGCATCTTACTCATTGGTTTCTTACCGCGTGGTCAAACAATCAACGCAGATGCTTACTGCGAGACACTTAGGAAATTGCGCCGCGCAATACAGAATAAGCGCCGAGGGTTGTGTGAAAAGGTGTTGTTTTTCTTCACGACAACGCACGACCACACACTGCAAATGTGACGAAAAACCTCCTACAGGGATTTGGCTGGGACGTGTTTGACCACCCTCCGTACAGCCCTAACCTCGCTCCTAGCGACTTTCATTTGTTCACACATCTCAAGTCTTTCCTTGGCGGTCAACACTTCAACAATGACGACGAGCTGAAAGAAGATGTTTCCAACTGGTTGAAGACACAGGCGGCAAACTTCTATGAAGAAGGTATCCAAAAACTTGTGCCACGCTATGACAAATGCCTGCAAAAGTTCGGCAGTTATGTGGAAAAGTAGTTTAAGAGGTGTAGAATGTTGTGCAATAAATAGTTTTTCTATACCTGTACACAATTTAATTGTATTACCAAACGGAACTTACTTTCTGGACGTGCCTCGTATTAGTGAAGGTTTATAATAATATTAGCTAACTGTTTCATAAACAAGGAAGACTATTAACATAGTCTAATATTATTAGCCTTATTTCCACAAGTGTGCTTAGACTAATCTATACTAATATAATAAAGCTGAAGACTTTGTGTGTTTGTGTGTTTATGTGTTTAAACGCGCTAATCTCTGGAACTACCAGTCCGATTCGAAAAATTCTTTTTTTATATGATGGCCAGATTCAAGAGGAATAGTTTAGGCTATGTAGTATTAGGCTACACCTCTCAGATAACCTAAAAGATTGTTTTTTGTTCAGTAAGTCGGTAGAACAAGCGCTCCCGAACTGCTCTATCCGCATGCGCTGGTGTTATGGTTAGTGATACGACACCGTTTCACCGATCTGAACCAAAATTTGTATACATACCCTATGGAACCCTACGAGTAAGACTGTCTGCGTGAAATTTATGACAGACCAGTCCATTCCCTGCATTTAGGCCCTTTGGCACAAATCTACACCTTTTCACCGATGTTAACCAAAATTTGTATACGTACCCTTTGGAACCCAGCGAGTAACACTGTCTACGTGAAATTTATGACAGACCAGTCCATTCCCTGCATTTAGGCCCTTGGGCACAAATCTACACCGTTTCACCTATCTGAACCAACATGTGTATACATACCCTTTGGAAATCTGCGAGTAACACAGTCTGCATGAAATTTCGGACAGACCACTTCATTCCCTGCATTTAGGCCCTTTGGCACAAATCTACACCGTTTCACCGATCTGAACGAAAATTTGTATACTTGCCCTTTGGAACCCTGCGAGTAACACTGCCTGCATGAAATTTATGACAGACCAGTCCATTCCCTGCATTTAGGCCCTTTGTCACAAATCTACACCTTTTCACCAATCTGAACCAACATTTGCATACTTACTCTTTGGAACCCTGAGAGTAACACTGTCTGCTTGAAATGTTGTACAGACCATTCCATTCCCTGGATTTAGGCCCTTTGGCACAAATCTACACCATTTCACCGATCTGAACCAAAATTTGTATACTTACCCTTTGGAACCCTGCGAGTAACACTGTCTGCATGAAATTTTGGACAGACCACTCCATTCCCTGTATTTAGGCCCTTTGGCATAAATATACACCGTTTGGCACAAATATACACCGTTTCACCTATCTGAACCACATTTTGCATACTTACCCTTTGGAACCCTGCGGGTGACACTGTCCACTTTAAATTTAGGACAGACCACTCCATTCCTTGCATTTAGGCCTTTTATTACAAATCTACACCGTTTCTCCTAATTGAACCAAATTTTACATACACTTTGAAACCCTGCTGGTAACACTGTCCACTTGATATTTTGGACTACGCTCTTCATTCCCTACATTTAGAATAACAGACAAAATAAACTTGAAAACCACGTATTAAGGCCCTAGAACCATTCATGTCCGTAGTAGTGTAACTGTAAGAGTATTTTAATAATTCTAATGTTGACGGGCAGTTCGGGCTGCATCACGTCTCCCCTACCAGTATTCTGGTGCAGAATTGCGAAAATAGTTGCATCTTGCGCTGTTTATAAATTGCAGTCACGGGGAGCGATTAGTGCAAAAAGATCTCTTAGGCACCTTAAAACAGTTATCATCATGAAAATATTATGCCTCGGTATAAGTGCAATGATGTTGGTGCAGTACATTGAGCTTACCAGCTGCAATAAGTGTTGGTGCTTTCAAATTTACCTTCAATTATTCCGAACCTTATCGTTGAGCGCTATGTGGCGATAAATGATACTATTGCTACCTCAGTAGCTCGGGACAGCCGAAGTTTTCCAAAGTGTTCTGATTATTTTCCTACGGCGTTATACGACAAAAGACGACACTATTGGTCTCTACATTTCTAACAGCCAATGCGTTATAGGCCCTAGGCAGTGTCTTTTATTTCACTTATTCCTCTTTCTAATCATTTAAAAAAAATTGTTTGTAAATAACAGGTGTCAGTGCTGTAGTTAGAAAATAGCCGTTTCCCTATTCATTATTATTATTATTATCATTACGGGAAAATGACCTGAATGTTACGTCCATTATACTGTACTACTTAACACCCCCACTACAACCACCACTACCACAAAATGCTATATTTTAAAAATATTTTTTCTGTTAGTTTAAGTATCATGTGCCAGTTTTGTAGTAGTATTCACTATCATCCATAAAGCAAATAAATCCACCGGGCGAAGCCGGGCACTACTGCTAGTGGTTTATATTATTGGTGAGAATAGGCCAACCGTGAAATGAATCTTTATTTAGCCAAATAAGATTGTGTTACAGTAATTTGAGAAATACATTTTAAACATGTAGACTTGTAACCTCGCGTGAAATTGTTGATACGATTTTTGGCACGAATATTAATCTATTGTAAAAGGAAGTGTCTTACAGATATTGTAGTTTATAATACGGAACTCATTTTATTGGAGGTTCAACTAGATTAATAGACGCGACATCGCTCATAACCTTAAATTCCTTATAAACTTGCGAGTAAAGGCAATGTGCACAGCAGTAGCTCATGAAAGGCTTGCCCAGTTTCCGGACCTCTTGATTCACAGACCAACACGTAATTTCATGTGGATTCTGTTAAAATGAGTCATATTGATATGATAAACATTGTTTAAATCGATAATCTGGTAGCAAAAATATCTACCCCGACCGACATTCGAACCCGAGATCTCTAGATTCATAGACTAACACGCTATCAACACGGCTATTTCGATCACGCAAATAATGAGCACAAGATGGTGACTTATTTTCACGTCCGGTACCAATAATACTGAATTACGGAATTAAGCTCCATTGATATTTTGCCTTTTTCGATAATATACCTGCGTGCAATCGAGTTTTAAATAGGGCTACTTGCGAGTAAAGGGAATGAGTATAGCAGTAGTTCATGAAGGCTTGCCCAATTCCCGTATAAACACATCGATATATTACATTGATAACTGCATTACCGCAATGTGGATTAATATCTGAATAGGCATTGTGCAGAAGCATAATACCAGTATTGTCGACTAGTGACAATGTTTCATATTAACGTATACTATCATTTAAATACTGATACGAGGACTGAGCCCACTAATAATATGAGTATAAATTTTATCGGTCCTCATGATTCTTTATGAAACAGAATTTGGCTAACTAATACAAATTATTATGAGTACTAATATTATCAGTTTTATGAAACAGGCCCCTGGTCTCTGAAATGCTCAATAAGTCTTCAATGGGATTAATATCCGGGGATTGAGGAGGGGGTATGAAGCTGTTTTGGAACATTATACAACATCCATAATCTTGTATTATGGGCGGTATGCTTGGGATCATTGTCTTGTTGGAACACGAAGTCGTTGTGGAAGTTCATTTGTTCGGCACTGGCAGCCAGATTTGTTTTTAAAATGTCAATATAGACTACATTTTGTGATCCATTATGCCGTACACAATATGAAGCTTCCCTACCCCAACAGCACTCATGCATCCCCAAACCAGCACATTTCCACCTCTATGTTTCGCTTGGGACAAAGGTTTTTCCGCCATACCATTTGTCGTCCACCTGACCCAAATAAATTAAATTTACTTTCATCGGAGAAAATAACTTTATTCCAAAACACGGATCGTGCATCGACGTATTGTTTTTCGAAAGCAAGGCGTTTCTTCCGATTCGCTGCAGAAACATAAAACTTCTTGCGAGCAACTCGGCCATTGTACCCATCGTATTTAACAGCACGGCACACTGTGCTTGCAGAGACCGCAATACCTTGATTGGATAGCTCTGCAACTATATCTTTGGAGCACTTAATTTCGGATCTTTCATAATCAGACGCTTGTCTCTGGCAGTCAGTCCCTGGTCGTCCACTTCTAGGCATATTTTGCAAAGAGTAGCACAATACCGATCTATTACAGACTGCACTGTCGATCGGAGTCTCCCAACAAGCGTTGCGATCTCCCGTAAAGATTTACACTGATTGTGGAATCTAATAACAAGCTTGCGGTCCGCTTGACTGGTTCTTTTCTCTTACGACTGATACTGACTCCACTTTACAATCACACTTATCAACACAGCTGCTGTCGACCTCGGACTGAACATTGGCTTGCCGGACGAGTTTCCGCCGTATGGAACCTGCGCTTACAACAATGTTTACAGAATGCTTTCATGTCTGTACGAATACTTTTGACACGATAGCTTTCTGTGTTTCTGGACATTCTTTCTTTAATATTAGAGATAGTAGCCACATTTTGTTCAAATCTTAGATGTATAATATTAAAGGAATGTATTGTTTTGTAATACCATCAGACCTATTACTCTAGCCCCAACAAGTATCGTATAGCGGCTGTCCCAATGCTACACACTGTTCCGTCAGCACAGGTGTACGAATACTTTGGGCAATGACTGTAGGTCCGAGGCTTGCTCAAAATATTTTAACAGGTTTCCAGAAAGTAGAAGTGAAGCAGGTTGCTAGCCTTACTTCCAAACCGGTAAGTTGGGTATCCCTAGCCACCTGAGCACAAGGAGGGCCACGACTCAGAATACGTCCAAGATGTCCACTCCCATTCTACAGTAACTCGAATGTCAGGACCGCAAACTAGGCCACTCAACCATTGGCCAGGGCTCACGAACTACGATGTGAGTACACCATGAAAAATAATAATTCACATGTGTTTCAATACATTTATGAAACACTATTTCAGCCCGTAGTACTAAGTCTGCAAATATAACGGTATGAAGCAATAAATAATATAACATTATCAGAGTGGAACATTACATTCGGAGAATGCAATGTAGACGCTAACAGACGAATATCAACATTTCATTACGCACTGAGCTTGCCAGTCGTCGCGACTCTTCTCTTCTCTTCTCTTCCCTCACTCAAGTTGTGTAGCTGCAAGGATGCCCTCAGGTTTAACGAGTGCTCCGCTACCACTGAGCTTGGCTCTCATCTTGACTCTTCTCACCCATCACTCAGGTTGTGTAGTTGCAAGGATGCCCTCCGGTTTAGCGAGTGCTCCGCTAGTACTGAGCTTGAATCTCATCTTGACTCTTCTCATCCCTCACTCAAGTTGTGCAGCTGCAAGGATGCCCTCAGGTTTAGCGAGTGCTCCGCTACTACTGAGCTTGAGTCTCATCTTGACTCTTCTCATCCCTCACTCAAGTTGTGTAGCTGCAAGGATGCCCTCAGTTTTAACGAGTGCTCCGCTAGTACTGAGCTTGACTCTCATCTTGACTCTTCTCATCCCTCACTCAAGTTGTGTAGCTGCAAGGATGCCCTCAGTTTTAACGAGTGCTCCGCTAGTACTGAGCTTGACTCTCATCTTGACTCTTCTCATCCCTCACTCAAATTGTGCAGTTGCAAGGATGACCTCTGTTTTAACGAGTGCACCGCTAGTACTGAGCTTGACTCTCATCTTGACTCTTCTCATCCCTCACTCAAGTTGTGTAGTTGCAAGGATGCCCTCAGTTTTAACGAGTGCTCCGCTAGTACTGAGCTTGACTCGTCCCGACCCTTATCATCCCTCACTCAAATTGTGCAGTTGCAAGGATGCCCTCAGTTTTAACGAGTGCTCCGCTAGTACTGAGCTTGAATCGTCTCGACCCTTCTCACTCACTCACTCAAGTTGTGTAGTTGCAAGGATGCCCTCAGTTTTAACGAGTGCTCCGCTAGTACTGAGCTTGACTCGTCCCGACCCTTATCATCCCTCACTCAAGTTGTGTAGTTGCAAGGATGCCCTCAGGTTTAACGAGTGCTCCGCTGGTACTGAGCTTGACTCTCATCTTGACCCTTCTCATCCCTCACTCAAGTTGTGTAGTTGCAAGGATGCCCTCAGGTTTAACGAGTGCTCCGCTGGTACTGAGCTTGACTCTCATCTCGACACTTCTCATCCCTCACTCAAGTTGCAAGGATGCCCTCAGGTTTAACGAGTGCTCCGCTGGTACTGAGCTTGACTCTCATCTCGACACTTCTCATCCCTCACTCAAGTTGTGTAGCTGCAAGGATGCCCTCAGTTTTAACGAGTGCTCCGCTAGTGCTGAGCTTGACTCTCATCTTGACTCTTCTCACCCATCACTCAAGTTGTGTAGTTGCAAGGATGCCCTCAGGTTTAACGAGTGCTCCGCTACTACTGAGCTTGACTCTCATCTTGACTCTTCTCATCCCTCACTCAAGTTGTGTAGCTGCAAGGATGCCCTGAGGTTTAGCGAGTGCTCCGCTACTACTGAACTTGACGCTCATCTTGATCCTTCTCATCCCTTACTCAAGTTGTGTAGCTGCAAGGATGCCCTCAGGTTTAGCGAGTGCTCCGCTACTACTGAACTAGACGCTCATCTTGACCCTTCTCATCCCTCACTCAAGTTGTGTAGCTGCAAGGATGCCCTCAGGTTTAGCGAGTGCTCCGTTACTACTGAACATGACGCTCATCTTGACCCTTCTCATCCCTCACTCAAGTTGTGTAGCTGCAAGGATGCCCTCAGTTTTAACGAGTGATCCGCTAGTACTGAGCTTGACTCTCATTTTGACTCTTCTCATCCCTCACTCAAGTTGTGTAGTTGCAAGGATGCCCTCAGGTTTAACGAGTGCTCCGCTACTACTGAGCTTGACTCTCATCTCGACCCTTCTCATCCCTCACTCAAGTTGTGCAGTTGCAAGGATGCCCTCAGGTTTAACGAGTGCTCCGCTACTACTGAGCATGACTCTCATCTTGACTCTTCTCTTCCCTCACTCAAGTTGTGTAGCTGCAAGGATGCCCTCAGTTTTAACGAGTGCTCCGCTACCACTGAGCTTGGCTCTCATCTTGCCTCTTCTCATCCCTCACTCAAGTTGTGTAGCTGCAAGGATGCCCTCAGGTTTAGCGAGTGCTCCGCTAGTACTGAGCTTGACTCTCATCTTGACTCTTCTCATCCCTCACTCAAGTTGTGTAGCTGCAAGCATGCCCTCAGGTTTAACGAGTGCTCCACTAGTACTGAGCTTGACTCTCATCTTGATTCCTCTCATCCCTCACTCAAGTTTTGTAGCTGCAAGGATGTCCGCAGTTTTACAGAGTGCTCCGTTAGCACTGAGCTTGACACTATTGTCATGGTGGTTGCATATTGCATGATTGCAGTAGATTACATTTTGTAACAGCCAAACCCCTAATTTAAGCTTTGAAACTCATCAGAGAAATGTCTACTTACTTGACATGCAGTGGCTTGTCAATCCTAGAGCTACGCTGGCGTACTCGCGGACAATGTATGATATGGAAGATGAAAAAAGGAGGAATACGGGCAGCACGGAGTGCTATAAGTGAAAGAGTGTTACGCAAAACAAAATTAACTGTTAAGACATGCTACAGCTAAAGCGTACGTTTATCGTGGATGTTTAAAAATCATGTACACGGATTCACCTCTACTGTACAATAACTATGTACCGAAGGCCCTTCACTTCTACAACACACGTATTCTGGGTGTTGTCATTCGTTTCACCACATCTGCAGTACAAAACTCTTCCCCACTGATCATCCACTTGGAAGGATGTTAAAAAGAAAAAGGAAGGATGTTACTGGCAAGTGTCTGCATGAGGAGTTGGAGCTTAACGTAGCCAAGTAGTTAAGACTATTACATACAATTCCTGGAACCATCTTCAACCGACAACAGTAGACAATCGCAACGCAACTACCACTATCACTACAATGAAAATTACGGGCAACAATATGTAACTTTCAGTATCGGTAATTATGGCTCCTTCCGCGAGATGGAACCTTTCAGTAACGAGTCACAGGAGGTTTTAAGAAAAACCACATGCACGGATCTATAATTTTAAAAAAGCTATAGAATTCAAAGCTATTTCATGATTATTATAATAGTTCATTATACGAAGCTTCTCTTAGATCGCTTGAATAGGATACGAAAAATAAAAAATAAGCCTTTAAAATCACGAACTGACACCATCCTGAATATTTTTGAAAACTATTGAACAACAATAGTCGAAATACTAAGCTCTAAATAAAGATTTACTGTGCCAAGTTTCATTGATCTCGGGTGATTCGATGGACAGAAAAGGTAATTTTCAATGTTTGAAATTCGTGTGGCCATCTTGTTGTTTTGTATTTACCAGGTATTGAAAGCAATATATACGTGCTTACTTAATAGGCCTCTATAACCATAGACTACAAATTTCAGTTTGATTGCTGTAATAGTTTCGGAGATATTGAGAACCAGTGAAATATTCCGCATGGTTGCCATGTTGGATTGTTTTAGATGTAGGCCATAGAATTATATAGTCTACCAGCAGATGATTGTACGTTATACTAGCTTTTACTTCGAACTCTCAATGAGGACACAAGGTATAAAACGTGACTTAAAACTTTCACAAGCCGGCATGATGAATATTTAATTAAGAAAATGTATCAAACTAGACGCCAACATATTAAGCCTTGTATAAAGAATTACCGTGCCAAGTTTCACTGCGCTCAGACTATAAAGTCGCGAGAAAAGCCCGTTTAAATATTTAAATTTTGCGAAGCCACCATGTTAGTTTTGTGCTCAATCGGTTAATGAAAGTCACAAATGTGAACTTATTTTTAAACCTCCATCACCATAAACAATCAGTAATACAGTAGATCTGTAGATATTGAGAACCGGTGAAATTACACAAGGCCTTCATGTAGGAATGATTTATACGTAGGCCATAAAGTTTTATACCACTAGCTGAAAATTATTATGGTGATTCACTATGCAAACTTTCATTTCGATAGCTTGATTAGCAAAATACTGTAGACTAGCGGACCCTTGCGAGAAATCTCGCATGTTCACAAGTCATACTTTCCCCAATAGGTTTATAATGAGTGACTTAAGGAGAAAGGTTGTTATGTTATTAATTCAACCAAATGATTATAGAACACCAATTTCATTTCAGTTAGAATTCCAAGCTGTACGTTCTCTAACTTAAGAAGGCAATCACTGAAAATTCTATCATCATAACACTCACCAGTTTTTCGATATTTATGAAAGCATCTTAGTCAAGAATTCCTGCTTTATCTTGATGGCTGAGGAGCCTCCTTCTCCCTTATCAGGACAGCCCTCGTTGGAAAACGTCTTAACACATCGCTTACAGTGATAGCCCAGGAATTTTAGGTTTTAACCTTGAAAAAAAAATTAGTAAAGCTGAAATTTGGTACAGTTGTCCTATTTGATGTTCTTAACAACATATTAAAAGTTCCCGGTCTTCCCGTGTCGGCTTCCTGGATTTCCAGCCGTTTGAACTCCTGGAATGCTGGAGAAGTAGGTGGTGTCGCTGGAATGCGCATTGTAAGCGAACGATTTGGCTTACAGTGTTCTAATATAGCTTAAATTAAAGGAGAAAAAATAAGCTATGTTAAGTCATGGGTTGGCATGTTAGCGATACTTCCGGTCTATCAAGAAACGAAAAAATGCCGCGATTTTTTTTTAAAAAAAGTGCCACATTTTTCGTTTTTTGACGTTTGCTGGCAAACTATCACGAATATCGCAGACAAGTGTTGTATAAAAGTTGTTGGCGACAAAATAAGCTTTCATTTGATGTATTCATAATTGATGTCGGAATAATAATTGGCGAGCTATAGCGGTGTAAACAAAAGATTGTTACGTCATTCTCTTCTCCGTCTGCGCTACACAGAAACTGCGACCGGGACGCGCCTGATTTTGCATTGTTAGATCCGACAGGAGCTTCCTTTCTCTATGATAAATGAAGTGCTTCCCCTCTTTTCAAAATATTTCAAGCTTAACCCCCCCCCCCCCCAAATTATTTTTTAAAATTTTTTGAGCGTTTTTAATGAAAATCACCCTTTTTGTACATCTGCTCCTAATAGTGAAAATAATTCAATTTTGTTTTTTGAGTACTCCCCCCCCCCCCAATCGACATCTCTTCATTCTATAAGGTGCTCTCGGTGCGTTTTTTTACGCGCTTTATTAAGCTAGGTAAACAAAATTAATGTTTTAATATGTAAAATATGTAACCATTTGTGACTTGGCGATCATAAATTATTATTTTAATGCCATTTTTAGGAGAGAAAATGTCTTAAGTAAAAAGTAGTGCGAATATCGGAGTAGATATGAAGTTTTGCAAAGGCGGACGAATATCCTCGAAGAATGTCTTCACATGTGGGAACCACACTTTAGGCATAGCGAAGGCGTACAAATATTTAGGGGTAACTCTGCAGGTCACCGGATTCACCTTCACAAGACATGTTGAGGAAAGATCAATCTCCGCAATAAAAGCCACAATGGAAATCAAAAGACTTCATAGCCTCTCACTAGAAACATCAATTTCACTCTTCAATCTGAAAATCGCCCCAATAGCATCATACGCAATTGAAATAATTTGGCCACACTTGAACTACAAAAACATCAAAGAGTTAAAGCCCGATTACCTCAAGAAAACCCTGTGCGTATCGAAGTACGCCCCAACCAGATTAGTTTATCAACTGGTGGAAATAAAAACATTTATAGAAGACCTAGTATTAAAACACAACCTGATTCAAACACAAGCATGGATAAGTTCCTGGAAGAAAGAGCCCAGAAATCAACAGAAATAGACCCCGATTTCTACCGCACCCCAGCCATGAAGGAGAAGGAATGGAGATCAGCCGGCTATGAACTACGACACCTCTACACCCGAGGAGCAATACACGGCTTCCACCATAAAATCTGCAACAGAAAAGGTTACCACAACGCCGACAGTCAATGCGGCTGTGAACTCTGCAACCAATCCTGCACACAGTATCACCTATTTGAATGTACACAAAGAACAATGCCAATCTCTCACTATCCAAAGGACGAATGTCAATGATATCTGTTATGTAATAATTCTGTACACGTTGTGTTTAATTCCAATAATAAATATTTCTGCTTATAACTAATACAGTTTATAATGTATTATTTATCAAATAATTCAAATAATTTTTGTTAGAAATTACTGCAGATACCTTACTGAATCTGTATGTATACATGTTGTACCGGTACACCCTATTTTTACAAAGAAAATGTTAAAACTAAACTTCCTTCCATACAGATGCACACGAAGCTCGTTTAGAGAATTGAAGCCTTTTCCGTTGAACAACTCCAGAACAAATTTTTCTCCAGCTATCTTGATATCTTCCTTGGATGCGCCAGACTGATTGAAAACTTCGACAGTTTTCCGAAGATCTTCGTTGTTTTTGAGAATGCCCCTTGGACGCTTCTTCCCTTTGTTAAAAATGCCGAAGATGTGTCATATCCGCTCACGGTATGTGCAAATAGCACACAACTTTTCATCTCGCCGATATCTTCCTGAATGTTTGTGATAGGGAAGATCTTTCCGAGAGATTTTGAGTTTCCAGGACTGTAAAAATGGATGATGTTGTTCTCTCTGGCTTTTGCCAACAACATGCAGTGTCTGACGCTATAACAGTAACAGCATGATCTTCGGCATCTAGAGACAACGCTACGTCGACAATTAGTGTATCTGCGTCCCCTGTCGCCTGACGAACAGCAACTCCTGCATTTCTAAGCTCTTTGTCAACGAAGAGATGAACCGTCCCTTGTTTTTGGTGTTACTTAGAAAGTCTGCCTGAGAAGTGGAAACCATTGTGTTGGAATCGAAGACGATGTCTATGGACGTCCGCTTCCCCGCACTGCGTACCTGCTCCTGGTTCTTCGTGCTTGGAGTCTGACCGTAGTTGTCAAACACAATGGTAACGTTTGAAGGATAGTGCTTGCTTATGTACAACTTGTAGGACTGGATTATGTCACCAAAAGTTGCAGGTCTTGGCCATACAACGGTATGCAAAAGCAGACCTTCATCAACGACTACTTTGCGTTGTTCTTCAAAATCTTCGGGGGCTTCTGAAGATTTGAAAAGGTGTTGAAGTGCTGACTTGGCTGTTTTTCTCGAAGGATATCGAAGAGAGCTGGAGGCGTCGGTGCAAGCTCGTACTTCAAGAACTCCACGATATCCGCTTCCGATTTCATCACACATATGATTCGCATGAAAAGTTGGTGCGGGTTGACCGGGACGTTATCATCATGAATTTTTAGTTGACACCCAACAGCTGACAAAGGGACTACGCGGCTTTTTCTTGCGAGCTTGAGACCCTCAAAACTTTTCCCCACCATTTGTTTTATTGCTTCTTCACCAACTTCTCGAGCCTTGTCGCAGTTGATGCTGTTGTCAGCAAATAAGCCAGTGGAAAGCGATTGAAGACTTTATTTATTTAAATCCCACGGAGAGCGATCTTCTACCCACGAGCGAAACACTTCTGCGTGGCGGTTTTCCAGCTTCCGCTGCGAGTCTCTCAACTCAACATGCTGTTCCGAGGATTTTGTCTTTATACCAGACAAATTTTATACAGTTTTACAGAAGGATACACAGTGGAAACGCCGAGACAAAGTGAGCCAGCGCGCAATCGTCCACTCCTCGTCCTCTTGTTAAACCTCCACGTGATTTCATAGGCAGCATAAGATCCTGTTCTATGGCCATATTAGCTGGTGTAGTGTTGTTATGAGTCTGCATTTTAAAGGTAGTCTACGGTAACGAATATTAATCAAATACCAACAACTTACCTGCATGAACTATGAATAATCAGCTCCTTTGAATCTTCAAGATACTGCCTTAATTGATCAGCAAGACCGTCACTTCGTTGTTCACTTGCATTAATTAACGAAGTCAAACCTTATTTAAAAAAAAAAACACACAAACAACATCCATCGGATCGTCGAGTGGCTTCTTACACAAAATGCAGTCTTCAAAACTCATTTTTATGACAACACAATAAATAACACTTATACGGCATAACACACATCGGCCAACGACCAACTTTTAAAATTTAGAAACAAAAGGAAACAAGAAGCTCCGCCAATTCGACGCATCAATGCTGCGAGCGAACGCGTCAGTTGGCCGCTGAGAAACAACGCAAGCACGGGCTGTTTCAGGTCGCGCGCCATTGTTTAAATCTCTGTAGCTCGGCAACTATTACTTGCACATCAATTATGAATACCTCAAATGAAAGCTTATTTTATCGAAAACAACTTTTATAAAAGATTTGTCTGCGATAGTCGTGATAGTTTGCCAACAAACGTCAAAAAAAAGAAAAACGTGGCACTTTTTTTTTAAATTTCGCGGCATTTCTTCGTTTCCTGTTAGACCGAAAGTATCGCTAACATGCCAACCCATAAATTAATTTATAGCTTATTTTCCCCCTTTAACTTAAGCCATGTTAGAGCACTGTAAGCCAAATCGTTCGCTTACAATGCGCATTCCAGCGACACCACCTACTTCTCCAGCATTCCAGGAGTTCAAACGGCTGGAAATCCAGGAAGCCGACACGCGAAGACCGGGGACTTTTAATATGTTGTTAAGAACATCAAATAGGACAACTGTACCAATTTTCAGCTTTACTAAATTTTTTTCAAGGTTTTGACCGTTTTTAGACTAAAATTCCTGGGCTATGAGGCTTCCTTATTCCTAAGTGCAACGATGAGCGCGTAACTCCTTTGCACGTTACCTACAGGGGTGCTTTCCTTGACCTGTGTGTAGCGCTCAATGCTAAACTCCTTTGCACGTTAGCTACAGGGGTGCTTTCGCTGTCCCGAGTGGAGCTTCAGCATGAGAGCGTGCTGTGGCTGGTTTCTTTATTTGATCTTTTTGGAATAAAAATGCAATTCATCACTGTTGTTTCCATTTCTGTGCTGAGTCCATTGATTGAGAGCTTAGTCGTAACACTCACAGGTTATTTGATACATTTCAGTCAGAATTCCCAGTTGTACGTTCCCTAAATTAAGAAGGCAATCACTGAAAATTGGATCATCATAACACTCATCGGTTATTCGATATTTATGAAACTATACGATTTGAGTACCCAATCCAATGATTTAGTAATTCTGAAAACCATGGGAAATGATAGAAGAAAAACCTGTAAAACAATTAATGTTTAATAGTTCTAAGGTTTTCGACGCCGTAACACACGCCGGTTATACGGTTTAGAGTACTCAATCCGTTGATTTACTGTTTCTGAAAACCATGCGAAATGATCAATATTTATGAAATTAGAATGCAGAAGAAAACCCTGTAAAATAATTAACGTTTAACAGTTTGAAGGGTAGACGACAACTCATAATTGCTGCATGTTAGAGCATCAGTATTTGCAAATCGCACACTTTTTCAAAATTTGATATTTATGCAATTACAATGCAGTTCTTCACAGCTAATTTATGAAATTATACGATTTGAGTACACATTCCTTTGATTTACTGTTTCTGAAATCCTTGCAGAATGATAAAGGAAAGATCTCAGAATGTTAAAATGACACTAAACAGGCGTCACAGCGGCTAAGATGTGAAGCGCACAGCAATTATGGAGCGTATTTTTCTACAGCAACAGTATCTGAAAATCGCGCACTTCTTATAAAATATAGACATTTATGAAATTAGAAAATCTCACTTGTTCATAAACCACACTTTTCCCAATAGGTTTATAATGAGAGACTTAAGGAGGAAGGTTGTTATGTTTTCATTTCATCCAAATGATTATAGAACACTGTTTACATTTCAGTTAGAATTGCAAATTCTACGGTCTCTAACTTAAAGGGAATTTACTGAAAATTGAATCATCATAACACACACCAGTTATTTGATATTTATGAAAGCATCTTGATCAAAATTTCTTGCTTTATCTTGTTGGCTGAGGAGCGTCCTTCTCCCTTATCAGGACAGCCCTCGTTGGAAAACTTCTTCACGCCTCGCTTGCAGTGAGGCTTCCTTGTTCCTAAGTGCAACGATCAGCGCTAAACTCCTTTGCATGTTACCTACAGGGGTGCTTTCCTTGTTCTGTGGGTTGCGCTCAACGCTAAACTCCTTTGCACGTTACCTACAGGGGTTCTTTCGCTTTCCCGAGTGGAGCATCAGCATGAGAGCGTGCTGTGGCTGGTTTCTCTCTTTGATATTTATGAAATTAAAATGCAATTCGTCACTGTTGATTCCATTTCTGTGCTGAGTCCATGGATTGAGAGCTTAGCCGTAACACTCACCGGTTATTCGATACATTTCAGTCAGAATTCCAAGTTGTACGTTCCCTAACTTAAGAAGGCAATCACTGAAAATTGGATCATCATAACACTCATCGGTTATTCGATATTTATGAAATTATACGATTTGAGTACCCAATCCATTGATTTAGTAATTCTGAAAGCCACGGAAAATGATAGAAGAAAAAACTGTAAAAGAATTAATGTTTAATAGTGCTAAGGTTTCAGACGGCGTAACACACGCCGGTTATACGATTTAGAGTACGGTACTCAATCCATTGATTTACCGTTTCTGAAAACTATGCGAAATAATCGATATTTATGAAATTAGAATGCAGAAGAAAAACTTGTAATGTAATTAACGGTTAATAGTTTGAAGGGTTTAGACGACAACTCATAATTGCAGCATGTTAGAGCATCAGTATTTGCAAATCGCACACTTTTTCAAAATTTGATATTTATCCAATTTGAATGCAATTCGTTACAGCTAATTTATGAAATTATACGATTTGAGTACACATTCCTTTGATTTACTGTTTGTGAAATCCAAGCAGAATGATAAAGGAAAGATCTCAGAATGTTAAAATGACACTAAACAGGTGTCAGAGCGGCTAAGATGTGAATTGGACAGCAATTATGGAGCGTATTTTCATACAGAAACAGTATCTGAAAATCGCACACTTCTCATAAATTATAGACATAATTTATAAAATTAGAAAATCTCGCTTGTTCATAAACCACACTTTTCCCAATAGGGTTATAATGAAAGACTTCGGGGGAAATGTTGTTATGTTTTGATTTCATCCAAATGATTATATAACACTTTACATTTCAGTTAGAATTCCAAATTCTACGTTCTCTAACTTAAAGGGAATCACTGAAAATTGGATCAACATAACACACACCAGTTATTCGATATTTATGAAAGTATCTTGATCAAGATTTCTTGCTTTATCTTGTTGGCTGAGGAGCGTCCTTCTCCCTTATCAGGACAGCCCTCGTTGGAAAACTTCTTCACGCCCCGCTTACAGTGAGGCTTCCTTGTTCCTAAGTGCAACGATCAGCGCTAAACTCCTTTGCAGGTTACCTACAGGGGTGCTTTCCTTGTTATGTGTGTAGCGCTCAACGCTAAACTCCTTTGCGCGTTACTTACAGGGGTGCTTTCGCTTTCCCGAGAGGAACGTCAGCATGAGAGCGTGCTGTGGCTGGGTTCTTTCTTTGATATTTATGAAATTAAAATGCTATTCGTCACTGTTGATTAAATTTCTGTGCTGAGTCCATTGATCGAGAGCTTAGCCGTAACACTCACCGGTTATTCGATATTTATGAAATTATACGATTTGAGTACCCAATCCATTGATTTAGTAATTCTGAAAACCATGGGAAATAATAGAAGAAAAACCTGTAAAAGAAATAATGTTTAATAGTTCTAAGGTTTTAGACGCCGTAACACACGCCGGTTATACGATTTAGAGTACTCAATCCATTGATTTACTGTTTCTGAAAACCAAGCGAAATGATCGATATTTATGATATTAGAATGCAGAAGCAAAACCAGTAAAATAATTAACGTTTGATAGTTTTAAGGGTTTAGAGGACAACTCATAATTGCAGCATGTTAGAGCATCAGTATTAGCAAATCGCACAGTTCTTACAAAAATTGATATTTATGAGATTAGAATGCAATTTTTCACTGCTAATTTATGAGGCCTATATGATGATGATGATGATGATGATGATAGATTGAAGGTCGTAGACGACAACTCCTAGCATGATACAGCAACAGTATTTGCAAAAGGCACACTTCTTACAAAAATCGTATTTATGGAATTAGAATTCAGAAGAAAAACCTGTACCCAATTCATTGATTTACTGATTCTGAAAATCAGATAGAAGAAAAACTGTTAGAGAATTTAATTAACGTTCAATGTTTTAAGGTTTTAGATTACACCTCAGAATTGCAGCATGTTAGAGCAACAGTATTTGCAAAAAGCACAATTCTTACAAAAATCTATATTTATGGAATTAGAATGCAGAAGAAAAACCTATATTAACAAACCTGGAATATAATACATCCATTGTTTAGACGGATGAGCTCAAATCATGTTCGTGCTAACTCCATTGATTGAAAGCTTAGCAGTAACACTCGCCGTTATACGATTCGAGTACCCAATCCATTGATTTAGTCTACTGATTCTGAAAACCATGGGATATGATAGAAGAAAGAACTGTAAATGAATTAACGTTTAATAGTTTTAATGTTTTAGACGACGTAACACTCACCGGTCATACAATTAGAGTAGGCTACTGAATCCATTGATTTACTGTTTCTGAACACCATGCGAAATGATAGAAGAAAAGCCGTAAGAGAATTAACGTTCAATAGTTTTAAGGTTTTAGACGACAACTCATAATTACAGCAAGATACAGCAACAGTATTTGTAACACTCACCGGTTATACGATTAGAGTACTCAATCCATTGATTTACTGTTTCTGAAAACCATTCGAAATGATCGATATTAGAAGGCAGAAGAAAAACCAGTAAAATAATTAACGTTTAATAGTTTTATGGGGTTAGACCACTCATAATTTCAGAATGTTAGAGCATCAGTGTTCGCAAATCGCACTCTTCTTACAAAAAAAGATATTTATGAAATTAGAATGCAATTCGTCACTGCTAATTTATGAAATTATCCGATTTGAGTACACATTCCTTTTATTTACTGTTTCTGAAATCGATGCAGAATGTTAAAATGACTTTAAAAAGGCGTCACAGCAGCCAAAATGTGAAGTGGACACCAATTATGAAGCGTATCTTCCTGCAACAACTGTAACTGCAAATCGCACACTTCGTACAGTTTTTTAAAAGTATTTTTTTTAAGAAATTATATATATATTTATGAAATTAGAGTGCAATGCGTCACTGGTAATGTATATTCTCATCATTGGAATGCTCATTTTTCACGATCGGTCTCTTGTGAGCGCCACAGGAGGGATGCATACTACTGAAATAATATATATAATTATACAGTACTAGCAGTAGTACCCGGCTTCGCCCGGTGGAATGATGATAATGTTTTAAGGTCTCCTTAGAAATATAATGGACTTAAAATCTAAGTCATTTGCCCCCAAAGACAATGAGGGAGTAATATCTAGGTCATTTGCCCTTTTGATAAGGATGATAATAAAAACTACTGTTGAATTGACACGTCAAACTTACAAACTACCGTAATAGAAATACATATTTCAAAATTCACAGGCGAGGAAGACTTATTGTGTGTGGTGATTAATGGTGTAATGGGCGTAACATCTACTGTAGGTCATTTACTCTTATGATGAGGATGATAAGGGAAACTACTACCGGTATTGAATTGACACTTCAACGTATAATGTACACAATGTACTGTAATAAAAATAACTATATGGCGGCTTCGGTGGCGTATTTGGTAGCATGCTGAGCTTCTATGCCCAAGATAGCGGGTTCAAACCCGGCCGAAGCCGTCGGATATTTTAAGAGCGTTAAAAATCCGTCAGTATGCCTTTCTTCGGAGGGGAAGTAAAGCCGGCGGTCCCATGTCAGATTTATGGCATGTTAAAGAACCTTCCACTAATTACACCTGTGTGAAGCTAAATTGGATAGGTAAACAACGCGCATAGATGTCTACGTCCGTTGCCAAGAGCCGACTGCAGTGGCGTCTAGTAGCTAAGTTCCGAACTTGGCCTAGTAGTCGTTGACGGTGGCGCTTGGCGGCAAAAGTACGAACTATTTGAAGAATTCTAAGTTGCAGTTTGTACTTAAATTAAAAAACAGATAACACACACTAATACAGTCATCACAATTAACACCGGTTATCAGACAGATTCTACACACACCCAAAGTACACGGGGCTACATGACCGCGTTGTCGCAGCCCCTAAACTTAAGAACCAACCAACCAAAAATAAATATTTTAAAAATCACAGTCGAGAAAGACTCTATGCGGCGGTGATTATTGGTACGATGCGCGTAACATCTAGGTCATTTGCACTTATGATGATAATAATAAGGTAATGAAAAAATGACTACTAAACGAACATGGTGTTATTTTAAAACTGATATAGGTAATTCAGGTGTCTAGCTTCGATGTCTTCCAAAGTCTCAACCTTATTTTCTGGCTTAGGCCTGTACTGGATGCGTCTAGTGAAAGAGCGTACTGCTCGGCAAAGACAAAGAATATAGGTCCAAGCTGCACGAACCTGAGATGATCGCAGATGATGACGAAATATGATGACACACGTTCGGGGTTCCCCGTCCTAAACAGATTGACCGGGAATCACTCACTGTTTCGCAACGGCCCTGTGCTTGCATCAGCATAGACAGCAGGAGATAACACGGCGGGCTCTGGAAAGTACACTCAAGTCACCTCGCGATGAATCAGCAAGCTATTCTCACAACTCACCCCCCCCCCCAGGGTCTCACAACTTGTGGGACGTGGGTTGGCGACCACGGAACCCCAGCTGAGTCTGGCGTCGCTTCTACTTCCTGGTGCCGGGCTCATTTCAGTTCTCTTTCCTGTCGGCCTCCCTTGGTCAACTCTTGTTCTCTTCCGACCCAGACTGTATTAGGGTATCCGAGGGCTAGGGAGTCTTTCAATTTCCCGCCTTAATTGGCTTTGTCTCATCTTTCCTGATACCCTCATTCTTCGAGGGGTCTGCCTTCTTTTCCTTTTCATAATATCTCCTGTCTTCTGCTCAAGGCCCTCAAAGAGGCAGGGTGTGTGTAGACCCACCACTTCTGGTACACCCTCAAGGGCTCATGACTGGTGAGTTAGGAAGCTGGCAACCCCGAGGAATTCCTGAGCTACATGCAGGGAATGGAGTGGTAGGCCTATGTCAGAAATTTCAAGTGGACAGTGTTACGCATCGGGTTCCAAAGGGTAAGTAAGTATACACACTTTGTTTTCGATCGGTGAACGATGTAGATTTGTACCAAAGGGCCTTAATGCGGGAAATGGAGTGGTCTATCCGAAATTTCGAGTGAACAGTGTTACTCGTCGAGTTCCAAACGGTAATTATGTAAAATCTGGTTGAGATCGGTGAAACTGTGTTGTTTTGTGCCAAGGGCCAAAATGCAGGGAATGGAGTGGCCTGTCCAAATTTTAAAGTGGACAGTGTTACTCATCATCATCATCATCTTGTACAGTTTCCAGCCCCAGGCTGGGTCTGTTTGGAACATCGGGTTACTCATCGGGTTCCAAAGGGTAAGTATACACATTTTGTTTTCGATCGGTGAACGATGTAGATTTGTGCCAAAGGGCCTAAATGCGTGAAATGGAGTGGTCTGTCCGAAATTTCGAGTGGACAGTGTTACTCGTCGAGTTCCAAAGGGTAATTATGTAAAATCTGGTTGAGATCGGTGAAACGGTGTAGTTTTCTGCCAAAGGGTCAAAAAGCAGGGAATAGTGTGGTCTGTCCGAAATTTAAAGTGAACAGTGTTACTTGTCGGGTTCTACGGGTAAGTATATAAAATTGGGGTCAGATCGGTGAAACGGTGTAGATTTGTGCCAATCAGCCTAAATGCAAGGGATGGAGTGGCCTCGCCGCAATTTCAAGCAGACAGTGTTAGTCGCAGTGTTCCAAAGGGTAAATATACAAATTTTGGTTGAGATCGGTGAAACGGTGTAGATTTGGGACAAAGGGCCTAAGTGCAGGGAATGGAGTGGTCTGTCCGCAATTTCAAGCAGACAGCGTTACTCGCTGGGTACCAAAGGGTAAGTTTCCGAATATTGGTTCTTATCGGTGAAACGGTGTAGATTTGTGCCAAAGTGCCTAAATGCAGGGAATGGGGTAGTCTGTCCGAAATTTTAAGTGCACAGTGTTACTCGCAGGGTTCCAAAGGGTAAGTATACAAAGTTTGGTTCAGATCGGTGAAACGGTGTAGATTTGTGCCAAAGGGCCTAAATGCAGGGGATGGAGTAGCCTCTCTGCAATTTCAAGCAGACAGTGTTACTCGCAGGGTTCCAAAGGGTAAGTATACACATTTTGGTTCAGATCGGTGAAACGGTGTAGATTTGTGCAAAAAGGGCCTAAATGCAGGGAATGGCGTGGTCTGTCCGAAATTTCAAGCAGACAGTGTTACTCGAAGGGCACCAAAGGGTAAGAATACGAATTTTGGTTCTGATCGGTGAAACGGTGTAGATTTGGACCAAAGGGCCTAAATGCAGGGAATGGGGTGGTCTGTCCGAAATTTCAAGTGGACAGTGTTACTCGCAGGGTTCCAAAGGTTAAATATACAACTTTTGGTTCAGATTGGTGAAACGGTGTAGATTTGTGCAAAAGGGCCTAAATGCAGGGCATGGGGTGGTCTGTCCGAAATTTAATGTTGACAGGGTTACCCGCAGGGTTCCAAAGGGTAAGTACACAAATTTTGGTTCAGATCGGTGAAACGGTGTAGATTTGTATACATAACAGACAGACAGACAGACAGACAGACAGACAGACAAACTTTGTGCTTTATATATAGAGATATATAGAGTGGTCCACCAGCCCCTTATTATTCGGTTTTATGAAACCCAACTAACATTGCATTTCTCCCGATGGTCGATATTGCTCTGCGCTCTGACTGTGTGACAGCAATGTAATTGGGTCATGGGTATAGCAAAGAAAAACCGACCGCAATCTTTTCCCCGCCAAATACTAAGGCCCATTCTACTGACATATGACTTATTGCTCCTTGAAATAACACACATACACGTAATACGATCGAATTAATAGCTTACGCCACGTGATCTGTAATAGTAGAAAATTAAATCAACACCATAAACCATGATTCAAGACTTTGACATGGACTTAGACGTTTGAGGTGGGACGGCCACAGTAAGGCTCTGTCCCAAGAGTACAATTTCAGCCGTAGTGAACTAGATAGTCGACTACTTTACCGGATGTGACGTCAGAAGTCGTGATCCAATACTGCTTAGCACATAGCAATCAAGTCTGTAGTAGGTAGTGAACGAAAGTGCATGCTAGATTGTCGACTACGTCAAAGAAGTTATAGAAATTGTAGCTTATCGGAATTGTAGGTTATGTAAATTTTAGGTTGTCTTTGACTTAAACCAAACACAAACCATAATTAGGGCTCGGCTAAAAAGTGATCATCTTGGCGCATCCATGATCGTATCGTTCATGTATTGTATATTTAAAACAGCTGATGAAAGCGGAAAGAGCTTACAAGGAGTAGCAGATCACCGCCATCTTGAGTGTTGGTTTGGTACCAGCATGTAAGTCCAGTACGTTTCAGAACACAAGTCTATGAAGTAGGCTGTGATCAAGCAGACATGTCCCAAATCTCCGTAGTGCATAGCATATAGCACATAGTAGCTAGCAGCTAGTCAATAGCAGACAACTTGAGTATTGGGACACAGCCTTAGTTGTGGCGTATGTTAGCAACCTAACTACTGCAAGTGAAGCGCGCGCTGTCTACTATGCATTAGTAGCTGAATCGGTTAAAGCCCGGCCGTACATGGTGGGCGCGAACGGGTAGAATAGTGCTTCGAATCCATTGGTAGGCATACTGTTTTGAACGAAAGCCCACGCTCCATTTTAGAGGGGATGGAACTACATTGCCACATTTATTCCCTTACGATGTATTTTTGTGAAGAGTACGTTGAATTTTGCTGATTTATGAAGAGAATACGATCGAATTGGCAGGTTATGCCACGTGACCTGTAATGGCAGAAACTAAAAAAACTGTCATGGATATTAACATAACATACCACGTTTGAAATTTCGTGGCAGAGCCGGGAATCGAACCCAGGACCTCCGGGCCGGCAGCTAACCACACTGACCGCTACGCTACGGAGGCGACGATAATATTGAGCTATTAAAATTCTAATAATCACGAATAGTATCTATCCATGGTTTTGAACAGTATTTAGGGAAAATAACCATTTAAATGAGAGAAGAAAACAACTTTCCCTATCCTCGTAGATCATGTGAACAAACCTAAGTTGAAATCTTGCTGTACGAGGTAGGAAAGGTATAATAAAATAGTTAAAAAGAATTAAAAATGTTTGCCGTTGGATTGTCTTGAACCCGGGATCTTCAAAAACCGAGCGGGCGCGATACCACTCGCACACTTTTCCAACACGCCCTGGAGATTTTTGTTGCGATTCTTATTAACGCATATGGTAAAATATTAAATTATTACAATTAAATCTTACGTGGGCAGTACACTATCGCCGAACATTCGCCCGAATGTTTCGGCGAATGTTCGGGTGGGATTGCGAACGCGAATGTAGACGAATATGCAACCCGAACCACCTCGAACTAACCAAGTACACCATTGCCTAAGTTCGGCCGAACCATGCCGAACCCAATTGTGCGTATTCGCTGCAGAACTTTCCCGCCAAGCCCACTCATTGTGACCTTTGTCGTTATATTAGAACACAACTTTTTATTCCCCCCCCCCCCCAAAAGTCCATTTTTGAAATTCCTATGTTTTAGAATCTAGGAAGTTAACAAAAAAGGTTTGTTTCACGTATATGAATGGTCTTTACCCCCCCTCTACCCCCCAAACCAAGTTTCAAGTCTCTAGGACAAAAATGAAAAAAGTTCAATTTTGAAAGTAGGCGTTTTTTCGAAAACCAAACATTCTAAAAAGTGTTATATAGGCTTAAAAGAATAGTCTCTATGTTCTTTAACGTTAGAACAAAACTTATTTTTTCCAAAAAAGTCCAATTTTGAAATTGGCTATATTTAGGAAACTAAGAATTTTACAAAAACGTTCATTTGACATAAATGAATGGTCTTTACCCCCTCTACCCATAAACCAAGTTTAAGATCTCTAGGACGAAAGTAACAGTAGGGGGGTAGTTGGGATTGGCTTTTTGTATTGGTTTAGGTACTGGCTTTTGTGTTGGCTTATGTGTTGGCTTTATATATTGGCTTTTTGTATTGGCTTTTTATGTTGGCTTTTTGTATTGACTTTTTATGTTGACTTTTGTGTTGGCTTTTTATGTTGGTTTTTGTATTGGCTTTTTGTATTGGTTTATGTATTGGCTTTTGTGTTGGCTTTTGTATTGGCTTTTTCATTGGTTTTCTGTTGGCTTTTTGTATTGGCTTTTATGTTGGCTTTTATGTTGGCTTTCTGTATTGGTTTTTATGTTGGCTTTCTGTATTGGTTTTTATGTTGGCATTTTGTGTTAGCTTTTGTATTGCCCCATATGCTGGCTCTCTCATATTTGCTCTTACTTGTTGGCTTATTTGGTCTTGGAAAGTCTGAGCCCTTTTTATCACAGCATAATTCTTACCGCCATGTTTGTAAGCAACAACAACATCACACTAAAATTCCAAAAAATCCAAAGTACTCTAAGGTTAATTATTGACTCTCAACTCTTACATTTACCACTATCCCACTCTCAGTCAAATATAATATTGTATTTTTATTTTTAAGTTGAATTGGGAAAGTAGGCTATATGTTAAGACTAAAAATCATATAAAGTTATATGTTAACTCCTACACCTACCTCATTCCCACTCTCAGTCGAAAAAAGTTTTTTTTAATATTTCCTAAAAAATATTTGGAAAGTAGGCTATATTTCGAAACTAAACATTCTAAAAAGTGTTATATAGGCTTAAAAGAATGGTCTTTATGTCCCTTATCATTAGAACAAAACTTTATATTTATTACATTTTTTTTGAAAAACGTTCAATTTTGAAATTGGCTATATATCCAAATCTAAGAATTTTACAAAAAAGTGTATTTTATGTAAATCAATGGTCTTTACCCCTATACCAAGAAACCAAGTTTCAGGCCCCTATGACAAAAAACAAAAACATTCAATTTTGAAAGTAGGCTATATTTTGAAAACAAAACATCCTAAGAAGTGGTATATAGACTTAAAAGAATGGTCTCTATGTCCTTTATCATTAGAACGAAACTTCATATTTTTTCATTTTTTCCAAAAAAGTCCAATTTTCAAAATTGCCTATATTTTGGAAACTAAGAATTTTACAAAAAAGTTTGTTTAATGTAAATGAATGGTCTCTACCCCCTCTACCCATCAAGCAAGTTTCAAGTCTCTAGGACAAAAAGTTAGTAGGGGGGTGGTGGTGCTTGACGTCCGAGGGAGTGGTGGTGGTGGGGGGCTTAGAAACAACAGCGTTTCCTCATTAGAAAACTCCATCAATAAATAAAGAAATCGCAACAGTTAACAAATAAATAATCAACGATCACTGCACTGAATACTGTAGACAGAGCGCGTGCGTGGCTACACGAATGCAAGCGAGTGTGAACTGGTCCAAGTTAGTACCTGTCCGCGCTCGGCATTCGCCCTCGCTCGTCTCCTTTGATCCGTGTCGGTAGACCGCCAAAATAGCCAGCGCAGCCGAACACGAATGTTGGCAATGCGAACTACCCCGAATGTACACGAGCACACCGGGTACACTATCGCGCTCGTCTCAGTTCGCCTACATTCGGCGATAGTGTACCGCAGGCTTAATGAAAATGAAAAATCCACAGCCTGCTTCCAGTCACCGACCGGGTCAGGAATGGAATGAATGAAGCCCCCATCTAGCGGCGAGGATATGGACTGTGCTGGCTGCCGAGGCCTGACGCACTCCTCTGGGGCAATGATTAAATGCATGACAGATGAAATGAAATGATAATGGAGAGTGTTGCTGGAATGAAATGTTGACAGGGAAAACCGGAGTACCCGGATAAAAACCTGTCTGCCTCCGTTTTGTCCAGCACAGATCTCACATGGAGTGACCGGGATTTGAACCACGGACCCAGCGGTGAGAGGCCGGCGTGCTGCCGCCTAAGCCACGGAGGCTTCATACCGCAGGCTTAATATTGGTTGGAATGCATTCGTTCAGTACCTGGCATGTTTTCAAATTAACTAAAGCAAGTTTCGCGACCGCTTTGCGTTAATAAGGCGAATGAACTGCTAATAATACCCTCAAATGACAACCATTCGCCATGGCGTACAAAATGCTAGCGTGTGATACACTTCGGTCATAAACGCAGGTGTACGGACGAGGATGAACAGAATCATACAGGATTTTGTACCAATGATCACAACAGCTTCCTTACCAGCAAGTGTCGTGTGATACGGGCTTTACAGAGGGCTTTGACTTGACACAGCGTAAGAATGGTTTACAACCCAAGACGTTACAGAGGGCTTTGACTTGACATGTGTGGCGGCCTGAGCGAGTCTGAGATTTCCTTTAAACCAAAGTGGTCAACATTTCGAACACTTGCTACCCTGAATATACAGGATACCTTGCTTTCGTTCTACAGATCGTTATGTCGTCGTACAATCTGGCTACGTGCCATCTGATAAGTACGCTCCTTTTCAGGACCAAATAAAAAATCACTCGTTGGATCTGATAGATATGCGTCCATAATGCATCCACAATAAACGACATTAAGCAAAAAAAAAAAAGTACTACTGTCGACCAAAGTATTATGTGTACTCGAGTTTGAAGGTTGTTTGTGACGTAACCAATAGGCATACATAAAATCAAATAACATCACCATTTTCGTCGTTCTGTTTTACGTGAGCTCATGTAGGTTTGGAATTTTTAGTTTATATTTTATTATTTTTTATCGCAGTTGGAACACAAAAAGTGCCCGTTTTTAAGCGTGTTTCAACCATGCGTCACATTTAAGAATTATTATCTCACAAACCCGTCATCAGATCGAATCCAAATTTTAACACAATATACATTGGAATGTTGTATAACTGGTTTATTAATTTCAAAATTTTGCGTGTCCAAGAAACAAAGTTGTTATCATTTGTGTAAGGTAACGTTTTCTCGGCTTGGGGTGGTTGGAATATGTAGTTCTTGGTCGCGTTGTAATTCTTATACATCAAAAGGTTATGCTGTATGACTTTAAAATACGTAAATAAATTCACTTATTTTATATCGGTTTATATTTGAACGGGGAAATGCGACCTCGCCTCGCTCGGCAGTGATGGGCTCCATCTCAGCAACGCTGTACAGCTTACCCCGGAGCGGCTGGCTGGTGAATCATGCCTTATTTCCACGAACAAATACAAACCGATATAAAATAAGTGAATTAATTTACGTATTTCACAGTCATACAGCATAACATCTTGATGTATAAGGATTACAACGCGACCAAGAACTACATTTTCCAACCACCCCGAGCCGAGAAAAAGTTACCTTACAAAAATGATAACAACTTTGTTTCTTGGAAATACAACATTTTGAAATTAATAAACCAGTTATACAACATTTCAGTGTATATTGTGTTAAAATTTGCATTCGATCTGATGACGGGGTTTTGAGATAATAATTCTTAAATGTGACGCATGGTTGAAACACGCTTAAAAACGGGCACATTTTGTGTTCCAACTGCGATAAAAAATATAAAAATATAAATTAAATATTCCAAACCTACATGAACTAACGTAAAATAGAACGACGAAAATGATGATGTTATTTGATTTTATATAGGTCTATTGGTTACTTCACAAACAACCTTCAAACTCGAGTGCACATAATACTTTGGTCGACAGTAGTTCGAGGTTTGAACCTACTACAATGCGACATCGTTGACGCTACTCTAGCAATTCTTGATTTAGCCACCATAGCTACCGAGAACCATGGTGTACTGCTGGCACGTATTGAATCTATTCGTAGACTCTTCCTGTCCAAACGTAAGAAGGTGTTGTTACGGCTGTGAGTTGTTTCGTCGCCTCGCCGGTTGAGTCACAGCTGCCCCGGGCTGGGCTCTGCCTCAGTGTATTACGTGCGCCTTACGCAACAGGGCTACTAGGACAAAGGGATGTTCCAGAATATTCGTGACCCAGCCAGTGATGGAAACCTCGAGAAGCCGTGAATCCTGGATGGGTCTAGAAGCATTTATTGAGTCACCGGCCTGCTATATAAGAGCGACCTGGCAAGCAGGGTGGAGAGTGTTTTTCGAGCTAGTGCGAGCGTTTACTTTGAGCGACAGTTGTTGGCGACGTGACTTGCGAAACCCCTAGTGAAGCTGATTCTCTTGACAGCGAGGGAGTGTGAAGCCTACAGAGGAACTGTGTCTTGAACGAGTGTGTTTTCCAGTGCAGCAGAGGTTAGTGTGGTGAATTGCGAAAGCGCCGGGGGCTGTTTCCCTAGCCAGTGGACAGCGAAGCAGAGTGTAGAGGTGAGTGACCGGCTAACGTAAATAACGGTAGCTTGCGTATTCTAGGAAGTGTTGCAGGTGGTTATATCGAGGCCACCGGTCTCATTAGGAGGAATTAACTTCTGTGGCTTCTTGACAAGTGAAAGGCAAGTGTTCCCTAAGAGAGGAAACTGGAGTGAGGTACTGATTGCTTGTATTTGCTGTTTGTGTGGTGTATCTTTCAGGCCCGCAATAAAGCTAATTACATTTCTTTAAAGGAGCAATTGTGTTTGTGCTTTCACCCACCGTAATCCAGTTAACGGAAGTGCCACTAGGGGGTGGCACGTAACAGTGTTATTCGGAGCTGTGATCGTTTTAATCATGCATTATATTTGAGGTCATTGAAATACCACTGCAACTATCGATTTCTACTATATTCGCGAGCATGTACTCAACGGTAGAGTTGTACTAAGGTCGTAAAGGAGCAGGTACTAATGTTTTTAGGATGACTATGATATACGCATTAGTTGGGTTGCCTTCCTCCAAAAAAATAAAAATAAGGGGCTGTTGGACCACACTGTATAGGCCTATATATAATTTAAAAGTTTGCACAGCCGCCATAATGAATTTTTAAAAACAATTGCATTAAGTGTGAAACCAGTATATTAAGCCTTGTATAAAGATTTACCGTGCCAGGTTTCATTAAGTTCGGATGATTAAGTCGCGAAAATGGTCCATTTAGATATTTAAAATTCGCATGGCCGCCATGCTGGTTTTGTACTCGTCTGGTTTTTGAAAGTGACACAGGTGATCTGTACACAGCATAGCCACTGTCAGCGCCGGGATTCAAACCTACGGTCTCCGAACTTGCTCCAACTGCCTGTGCGGTCGTGGTACACGATTTAACGAGCACGGCTATGCAGCGGGAGACCAATAGTAGTTTCGGAGAGTGGCCGCACGAAATATTTCACCATGTTGATTGAAATCGGTATAGGTGTTGAGATTGTATGAGAAGAGAGAGAGAGAGAGATCGATTGATTTTATTTCTACGGCTACACTTAGAGGTTAGAGAGTGGGAGAGAGAGCGACACACACACACGGATAAAAGGTGATCTCATAAGCCTAATTTCATAAGATAAGGTTCCATAGGCTCCATCTAAAGGTCCTCAGTGAGAAACAGAAAACTTATGACACATTTTCTGTACTGACATACAGTTCACTCGCTCCTTAAGCAGAGTCTAAGGTTCGACTACTGACTCACCCAAGAAATTCAATTTTATTCTGTGAGACGCATGGGGTACACTCAATCTCGTGAAGACGACTGATTAATATCTCCGCTATCCTAAAATTATTTTTCCCACTTTCACTCCAGCAAATGCAGAAATGGTAATACACCGAAGGCCATGACCACCTCCTACAATTCTAGCCCTAATTACAAGTGCACACACTCTAGTAGATACACCACAATAACACAGGTTATCAGACACCACACACACGCATCTGATGATAATTGTTTTAAGGGGCCTAACATCGAGGTTATCGTCCGTATGCATTTCACCTACTTTAAAATACCTAGTATTCGGAACTTCATATGCATAAAATTTAAATATTAGTAATTTCGCACGTGGACAGCTATTAATGTACTTAATACGGTACCGGTAGTTAATTTGTTTCTTTCTCGTAAGACAAGAATTAATTATTCATACGGTCTCCCAGAGTGCTGCAAATGTACACAACGGGAATTCAAAGACTCTGATTGTGAGACCAGAGGAATAAACACGAGAGCATAGTAAAATTAATAGGCAACATGGGACATTAAAGGACATCTGACTGCAGCGTACACATTATGGGAAATATTTCATTAATCGTGGATAATTGGAACTCATTACCTGTCACAGACTTAGAGCCTTTTCCCAAACATGCGAGTGTTGATGTGTTTAAGAGAAGACCGACATTTTGTGTAAATACTACGATGTAATTACTGTAGTTCCGAAATAGCGACTTGTGTACATTAAGTGTGGTTGATATTATTGTTGGTAATGTTCTAGACTTGTACAATTTACCACCGGGGAATTACCCCCATTTGCAAATAAAGTAAATGAATGAATGTCAAGTTTCAAATAACAATAAAATTATTGGTTTCTGGACATACGACATGAGCAAGTGCGTACCTAACTGTGCGATCTGTCATTCCACAGCAAAATTCCGCTTATATAATTATGTTCGAGATCAATAGACGTATTATGTAATACAACCTTCATTTACGGAGACATTTGCGAGTACATTACACGCAATAATGAGCATAGTATGAAATATAAATTGAGCAGAGATCATCAGGTCAACTAAAACAGGAATTTATGCATTAATTTAAGGCTCTGGTATAAAACCAAATTGTTTCTGAGATCTGCCTTCGAGGTTTACTGTTCCATAATGTAAAGAATGTTTCTCTTACGTAACATTTTACCGGAAGTATGTTGTGACCGTTAGCTATGCGAGCGCCATTGAATTCGAGAACCCATTACCTCGTTTGATTACGTATAAGGCATTGTTACGTGATGAATAGCACATAACAAGTATTTTGTTATAGACTAAGTATGAAAGCTTGCAACGAAAGCCAGCGAAACATTTTCAATTGAGATTCATTTTCCCTAGCACTAGGTACCTTCGACGAAGTCTAGAGCAGACACTCGGCTAGCCATTATGCAATAAAACCAACCGAGGTTTTCAGAGTTTCCCACCATATCATTAAAGAACCGAGCGAAGCGTGATCTCACAAGGACGTAAAACAGCGGTTTGTTCCGCAGCTATGGTTCGCACTCGCACCAACTTGACAGGATGTCAAACATGCATCACAACAGCGACATTGCAAACAGCTGATCACGTCTTCACTACGTTCCGGAAGACATTTAAAGTGCGTCTTGAAATCATAGCTCTACGACCACTTCCCTCACTAGTCAATAACATCCTTATAAACAAACTAACTAAATAAATAAATAAATTTAAACAAGATGTTCAGCAAAGAACATATAGCCTACTTTCTCCTAAATGCATGGGGATAGTTATAACTAGAGCTGGGATTTTTATGTAATATCAAGTGGCATTATATGTACATAAATATGTAACAAAAACACCAAAATATGTAGCAAAATATGTAGATCGGGCAAAATATGTAATATCATATAATTAATATAAACTACCATTTTGTCAGTTACAAAACACTAAACATGCTTTATATTACATTTTGTAGCTCAGTGAACAATTAAGTATATTTCAATGTTCTTTGTAGTCATATTATATGAATATATCACACATATTCAATAGAAACTTATTATTTTCATAATTAAAAGCACATTTATTCATTGAATTTTGTAGCACAGTGAACTATTAAGTATTTTTCGATGTTCTCTAGGGTCATAGAAAGGCGTTTGTCCCTTAGGATGTTCTTATATGCAGAGAAAGATCTTTCAACATCACGATGTAATTGGGGCTAATTTTAGGAGAGGAACTTTTGCTGGAGATATGTCCTCGGGAGGATCAACGTCATCTCCATTTAGAATTCGGCACACACTGTGAAATGTTGAATAACCAGGATTTCTCTTCAACACTATTTGCTATTTACTCAATACACTTGCACCAGTTTCCCCACGCACAGCACTTATCATCCCCTCAAATACCTGTCACTGATAATTACCTTAATCCCCCCTGTTGAGAGACAGAAAACAGCCCCACATTAAGTGTGAAACTTCAATTCTGCAATTTATTTCAGATAAAAACAGGAAAACTCTGAAATATGTAATTTTATGTAATATCACTAAGAATATGTAGAATACACACAAATATTAAAAAATATGTAAAATATGTAATTACATAGAAATCCCAGCTCTAGTTATAACTCTTTGTCCTTTTCAAGGAGTATAATTGAATGTTGGTTGTAGTATCTTGTTGAAATACAACGTGCTATACGGATATTAAACGTTGATTGATTGATTGAATCCTCACCTGAATTATATATACACACAATAACACAGCCATCACAATAACACAGGTTATCAGACAAAATGCAACACTCACCCAAGTACACGGGGCTAAATGATCATGATGTCCATGCATCTCAAATGAAACAACAACAGCTTCCTACCCAAATCCTTCCTCGTACAAAAGTACACACACTAGTAAGCCTACAGACATCACAGTGACACAGGTTATCAGATAGCTTCTACACACACCCAAGTAAACGGGGCTACAAGACCATGATACCGCAAAACCCCTAAAGAATCAACAACAAAAGTCTCTACCGCGGATCAAGGTCAACGAATATTAATCGCTGTATTCGAGTGTTGAAATATGTGGTGTTATAAGTGTGTGTGTGTGTGTATATATATATATATATTTCGATTGCAAATACACACTACAATATATATGCTTAACATTATAACGTGTGAGTAGTTATAAATCAATAAATAGCAAAAAGAACGATGTAAAGAAATTTGAACTTGCAGTGATTTGATCCATGAACCCCCAGACTAAGAGCCCAAGTCGCTACGATTACACCACGGATGCCCTACGAAAATACTTGATAAACAACTGGTTGAGTGTAACTGTATCATATTTTGTGTTGAAGTGAACGATTTCATTAGCGTTTTCTGCCGTTTCTATAAACCATTTGATACTAAATATGTATTATTTTGTTCAGTACATTCCTAAAAGGATATACACTTAGGAAGTTACGGAAATACATGTATATACGAGCTAAAATAGCGGCCATGTTGATAACGGGACTGCACGGGCCCACAACGATATGACACGGTAAGCCTGACTTCTACGGTTACATATTCTATTATAATATGCTAATATCCTACCGGTCACCTCTTTGAGGAAAGTTTAAACCTCCCTATGTAAGATAAGCTGAATTGTTGAAGCCAGACCTTGTTTAATCGTAAGTTACGGTTAGGCTATAATACTTGCATGATTCATACATCCACCACCTTAAAACTCTTTGGCTGATGACATTGTAGTTTGGGTAAAAGACGCATCCCACATTAAGGTATATTGTTGCAAAATTTGGTAGAGATCGGATCATTAGGTTAGTCGTAATTTGATTTAAGCTCAGAACATTTGGGTGGGCGTCATTTTATTCTTGTTATGATGGCGGCGATATACAACATGACACTTGAGTTGTCCCTTCCTAGTGCTACCTTTGTACCAAAGGTGGTTCGATTTGGATTCAGTTGTGTTTGAATTGATAGTGGGAATCGATTTTCACACATGCATGGCCGCCATCTGCAAACTATTGGGCCGATGACCTTGTAGTTTGGTCAAAAGACACTTCTTACAGGAAGGTATGTCGTTGCAAAATTTGGTATAGATCAGATGATTAGGTTGGTCGTAATTTGATTTAAGCTTTTAACATTCGGGTGGCCGCCATTACGTTTCCGACAAGATGGCGACGATATAAAACACGACACTGAGGTGCCCCTTGCTAGTGATACCTCTGTACCAAATTTCGTTCAATTCGGTTTCACCGTGTCTGAATTGCTATGCGGAATCAATTTGCACACATACATGGCCCCTATCTGCAAACTATTGGGCTGATGACCTTGTAGTTTGGTCAAAAGATGCTTCTCACATAAACCGTTGTTGCAAAATTTGGTAGAGATCAGATGATAGGTTGGTCGTAATTTGATTTAAGCTTTTAACATTTGGTGGCCACCATTACGTTTCCGTCAAGATGGCGGCGATATAAAACATGACACTGAGGTGCCCTTTGCTAGTGCAACCTCTGTACCAAATTTCGTTCAATTAGGTTTCATCGTATTTGAATTGATAGAGGGGGACAGACATGCAGAGTACACACACATACACACAGAGACACACACACGTTTTGGCCCTGTGTTGATCTCATAAGTCTACTTTCATTTTTATTATTTTGCAAAAATCGAAAGTGGGCTAAAAATAATTGCGTGCGTGTAGAGCTGAGGCCGGAAACCGACCTTCGGTCCTGCCCATAATTGTAAGCAAGCAGGCTTGGGTTTGAAAACAAGCTGACCGTCGATTTAGTAAAATACACATTACAGGTAACATTGGCGCCACCGTCTACGTGAGCACTGGTGTCGCACACACGGACCATGTTGAAATCTCATATGCCTCGCTAAATGATAGGCTACACTAATAAATGCAATCAAAGGCTTTAAAATCTGCTGGGGTGTAGAAGTGTTTTTAAAAATGTTCAATTACAATTCTTACAGCTCAAGATTCACACAGATTACAGTAGAGGCAGAGTACCAAACATTAAACAAACGTTTATCATATTTTCATCATACGAAATATAGGTTTATGCGATCACATTTTGTCCATGTCTGTGAGTGGGTGTCCACCTAATAAAATATTAATGGCTGGTGTGATCTAAATGAAACTTGGTAAGGACTTACTGCTGTCCCGTCCGACCCCGACCATGCCTTTCAAATTACAATATGTCTCAAATCGAACATGGCACCCGCGCGAAGTATTTCATCGGTTCTCAATATCTCCGAAACAACTGCAGCAATTTACCTCAAATTTTGTACGATGGTAAAAGGCTATAGAGTATATCTGGCCATCAACAATTAGTTCCGTAAAGATCAAAATAGCCTGTTTTCATGCATCTCACTAGTCTTTCCCATTAAAACTCACAATGTTCTCTTCAATCGCTTGAATAAGATACGGGAAATTTAAAAAATAAATTATTGAACATATTAGAAAATCACTTGGCCGCCAAGTTGTTTTTTGTATTTCTCAGGATTTTGAAAGTCATATTTATGTACTTTCTTAATAATCCTCTATCACAATACAAAATTTCAGTTTGAATGCTTAAATATTTTCGGAGATATTGTGAACCGGTGAAATATATCGCATGGACGCCATACTAGATTGTCTTATACAGTGAGAGCCTTCTCTATAGCACCGATGCTTTCTTGGGCCGTGTGACCCTCGGAGAGCGTTGAGTCAGCGCCAGAAAAGTAGCATCTACCGTTGCACAACAGCGCGTCAGGAAGCCTCCGCATGCGGTCATAGTTTGATTACATTCCCAGCTGGCAAGATACCTTAGTTCAGAGAGTTAAGACTTGTGGTGAAGTACTGTGGCATGTCTCGTATCCTATATGATTATTAAATACATAAAAACGTGTAAATGTGTTAACTAGTTGGGCACTCCCATTGATCTCTATACTACTGGATGTCTCACTCGTCGCATCGGCCGCACGAAAAAGTGTGTACAGCTATTCGGCTACATTCGCCTGGAGATGCGGGAAGCTCTGTTCTTCGTCAGCTGTTCGACCGTATTGTAATGTGTGAAAGGAGGGCAATATTTTATCGAAAATGATCATTTCTTGTAAATATATTTATTTCATAACAGTTTCAGACTGCAAATTGCTGTTAATTAGTACAAACTAATTTATGAGGATCTGAGAAGAAAATAAATATGATACGGTACTTATTTTAAAGGGCCTGATTATATGGTTGTAAAGTCAGGTTTCTCATATGAATAGAGGGAAGGGAAAAGGGTTCTGAATATACTTGTGAAAAACTGCATTCTTGGCTGTCACCGCTGAGGCCCGGGTTCGATTCCCGCGTCTGCCAAGAAAATTTTAATTGTGGTCTAAGGGCTCAACCTCGTGAGGCAAAAAATGAATAGAGGAGGGTTCGATTCCTACCTCAGCCATCCTAGAAGTGGTTATCCGTGGTTTCACCCCCTTCTACTCCAGGAAAATGCCGGGATGGTACCTAACTTAAAGCCGCGGCCGTTTCCTATCCAAATTCTATTTCAATTGCAAACACACACATACCAGTACAGACATCACAGTAACACAGGTTATCAGACAAATCTCCACACACTTAAGCACACCGGGCTACATGACCACGATGTCGCAAAGCCAATAAAACAATCAACAACAACATAAAACTGCAGCCCAGACTACTTTGGGTTCTGAAGAAAATGTATCTCTCTCAGTCACAAACAATGCATTACTGCAATCGATGCCAGCATTTTCCGGGTTGCAGGTAGGATATACCGTATTTTCATTGAACATTGCTTTGACATGTTTTTGGCTAACATATTTTATGCCTGAACTCCCTTGGTTAGCTCATGTTCTTGTCTGACCCCAAAGCTATTTGGGTAATGTTTCTGGGGGCTAGAGTGTCCTTCCTTTTCCTTCCTCTGATCTCCCCTTCTCTTTCTTATCCTGATATCCTCATTCTCTAGGGACTAGAACTCTGAACTGTGATATGAGTTACATATTAAGTATCTTGGAGATTGTATGTGTTCAATATAATAATAAAAAGGAACAATTTCCTTAGATGAGTAATTTTATTTGCAACAAACACACTTCATTAAAGTCAAACTTCAGAATGAAATTTAGTGATGAATTGAAGTTAAAGTTGAAAAATTTAAATGTTGCCCAAATAATCCAGACCAAACACCATCTGAATAAGCGAAATTTACTCTCTATATAAAAGAAAGGCTTGATCTCCATCTTTTAATGGAATGACCCTATGGATGATTTGTTAATTGTTGTGTGCATAGGGGCAGATGACCTCGCTGTTCCGCCCCTTAAAACTACCATAACTAACTGATGTATGTAGGTTACACAAATGATTGTTGGGTACATATATTTATATAGCCTGCAGAAAAAAAGGCATGGAAGTTGCTGAAGTTTGCATATGCCTAAGAGATTGAAAAGCCCGAGAGCTTAGAAGTTAATACCCAACAAGCGAATATTTCATATTATGCTGAAATCTACTATAATAGCCTACTTTTTTCAATTAAGGCGCGTGGAAATTAAGATTCCCTATAGGCCTATGTATCACTTCTCATCTCCCGTAGATTGTAGTCATTGCCGTGTATTTTGAAATAAAGAAATGTTGTAGAATGACAGCTTACACCAAATGTCTTCTTTATAACAGCTCGTGATAAAAATTTCCCATTAGAATAGGGTGTTAATAGGCCTAAGCCTAAGTAAGCATCCTATCAACGAGCGCGTCATGCAACTTGAGCGATGTTTGGCCGTACCACCAGGCAAATGCAACCGCAAAGCAAGAGGCCTCACTCCAGCCGTGGGAGCGGAACATCCAGTAGTATAGTAGTACTAGCAGTAGTGCCCGACATCGCCCGGTGTATTTATTTGTTTTATGGATGATAATGAATACTACAACACAACTGGCGCATGATAGTTAAACTAACAGAAAAGAAAATTAAAAATATAACTTTTTGTGGTGGTGGTGGTGGTGGTGGTGGTGGTGGTGGTGGTAGTGGCGGTGATAAGTAGTACAGTATAATGGGCGTAACATGAAGGTCATTTTCCCGTAATCATAATGATAATAATGAATAGAGAAACGGCTATTTACTAACTACATTACTGACACATGTAATTTACAAACGAATTGAAAAATATGATTAGAAAGAGGAGTAAGTGAAATAAAAGACACTGCCTAGGGTCTAAATCTCATTGGATGTTAGAAAAGTAGAGACCAATAGTGTTGTCTTTTGTCGCATAGCACCATAGGAAAATGATCAGGGCACTGTGGAAAGCCTGTCCCGAGCTCCTGAGGTAGCATTAGTGTCATTTATCACCACACAGCGCTGAAGGATAAGGATCGGAATAAATGAAAGTAAAATTGAAAGCACCAACGCTTATTACAGTTGATAACCTCAATGTACTGCACCAACACCATCGCACTTAATTTTTTCATGATGATAACTGTTTCAAGGGGCCTAAGATATATCTTTGCACTAATTATCCCTTGTGACTGCAAGATGAAACCATTTTCGCAATTCTGCACCAGAACGCTGGTAGGAGCGACGCGATGCAGCTCGCATTGCCAGCCTACAATAGACATTAATATATTCCTATAGTTACACTACTACGGACATGACTGGTTATAGGGCCTTAAAACGTGGTTTTCAAGTTCCTATTGTCTGTTATTCTTAATCTTGAGAATGGAGAGGGTTGTCCAAAATATCAAGTGGACAGTGTTACCAGCAGGGTTACAAAGGGTAAGTACCTATGTAAAAATCGGTGCAATTAGGTGAAACGGTGTAGATTTGTGCTAAGGTCCTAAAAGCAGGGAATGGAGTGGTCTGTCCGAAATTTAAAGTGGACAGTGATACCAGCAAGGTTTCAAAGGGTAAACATGTAAAATGCGACGCAATTATGTTAAAAGGTGAAGATTTGTGCTAAAACGTCTAAATGCAGGGAATGGAATGGTCTGTCCGAAATTTAATGTGGACAGTGTTACCCGCAGGGTTCCAAAGGGTAAGAATGTAAAATTCGGTGCAATTAGGTGAAATGGTGTAGATTAGTGCTCAAGAGCCCAAATGCAGGGAATGGAATGGTCTGACCGAAATTTAAAGTGGACAGTGATACCAGCAGGGTTTCAAAGGGCAAGTATGTAAAATTCGGGGCAATTAGGTGATAGGGTGTAGATTTGTGCTAAAGAGCCTAAATGCATGGATTGGAGTGGTCTGTCCGAAATTTCAAGTAGACAGTGTTACTCATCGGGTTACAAAGGGTAAGTATACAAATTTTGGTTCAGATCGGTGAAACGGTGTAGTTTTGTGCCAAATGGCCTAAATGCAGGGAATGGAGTGGTCTGACAAAAATTTTAAGTAGACAGTGTTACTCACGGGGTTCCAAAGGGTAAGTATACAAATTTTCGTTCAGATAGGTGAAACGGTGTAGATTTGTGCCAAAGGGACTAAATGCAGGGAATGGAGTGGTCTGACAAAAAATTAAAGTAGACAGTGTTACTCACGGGGTTCCAAAGGGTAAGTATACAAATTTTGGTTCAGATAGGTGAAACGGTGTAGATTTGTGCCAAAGGGACTAAATGCAGGGAATGGAGTGGTCTGCCCGAAATTTCAAGTGAACAGTGTTACAGGGTTCCAAAGGGTAAGAATATAAATTTTGGTTCAGATAGGTGAAACGGTGTAGTTTTGTGCCAAAGGGCCTAAATGCAGGGAATGGAGTGGTCTGTTCGAAATTTCAAGTAGACAGTGTAACTTGTCGAGTTAAAGGGTAAGTATGTAAAATTTGGTTCAGATGGGAGAAACGGTGTAGATTTATGCAAAAGGGCTTAAATACAGGGAATGGAGTGGTCTGTCCAAAATTTAAAGTAGACAGTGTTACTCACGGGGTTCCAAAGGGTAAGTATACAAATTTTGGTTCAGATCGGTGAAACGGTTTAGGTTTGTGCCAAAGGGCCTATATGCAGGAAATGGAGTGGTCTGTCCGAAAATTAAAGTGAACAGTGTTACCCGCAGGGTCCCAAAGGTTAAGTATACAAATTTTGGTTCAGATCGGTGCAACGGTGGAGATATGTGCCAAAGGGCCTAAATGCAGGGAACGGAGTGGTCTGTCCAAAATTTAAAGTGGACAGGGTTACCCGCAGGGTTCTAAAGGTTAAGTATACAAATTTTGGTTCAGATCGGTGAAACGGTGGAGATATGTGCCAAAGGGCCTAAATGCAGGGAACGGAGTGGTCTGTCCAAAATTTAAAGTGGACAGGGTTACCCGCAGGGTTCCAAAGGTTAAGTATACAAATTTTGGTTCAGATCGGTGAAACGGTGGAGATATGTGCCAAAGGGCCTAAATGCAGGGAACGGAGTGGTCTGTCCAAAATTTAAAGTGGACAGGGTTACCCGCAGGGTTCCAAAGGTTAAGTATACAAATTTTGGTTCAGATCGGTGAAACGGTGTAGATTTGTATAAATAACAGACAAACAGACAAACAGACTAACATTGAGCTGTATATACTGTATATAGAAGAAGAAGAAGATTATAGAGATCAATGGACACACCGCACCTGCTAGGATCAGTGCCTTGCTCGACAGGCGGCTACACACAGTTGCCCTTCCGTCACACGGCGCATTCGTAGCTCCGTTCTATAGGGAAGGTCCTCACTGTATAAAGGCTATAGAAAAGCAGATGAATATTATAATGGTGGTGGTTCATTATACCAACTTACGAGGGCAAGTCAATAATTATCAGCAGTTGTGCTCTCAGTATCGTTACGTTGGCTGTATGGCGTTGTGTGCTCACCAGCCGCTAGATGGCAATGTTGTCCACGTCTGTGGTAAGTTTCAGCGTTATCATATCAGTACAGCTTGCGCTACTGCAGCGTAAAGATGGCCGCGCCACACTCTGTTTGCACGAAGGAAGAACAGCTTCCCGTAATCCGTTTCTATTAGTCTGAGGGCTTACCAGGAGCGGAAATTAATAGACATTAGCCCTGGTTCTGCATATGAAATCATGCATAACAGGCTTAACTTACACGAAGTCTGTTCGAGATGGGTTCCAAAACATCTCACTGATGAGTATAAGCGCAATAGAGTGCGAATCTTGTCAGCACCTACTGGACCGTCATGCTAACGAAGATAAAACGTTTCTGAAACAGATCATCACTGGAGATGAAACAATGGGTTCACCACTTCGAACTAGAGAGCAAACGTCAGAGTATGGGATGGAAGCATCCAGATCCCCCGTCAGAAAAAATTCAAGAGTCAACCTTCTGCACGAAAAGTGAAGCTCACTGTGTTTTGGGACTCTCAAAGACCAATCCTGGAACATTATCAGGAAAAGGGGGAACAAGTAAATAGTGAAAGTTACAGTGATATACTGGTAAACAAGCTGAAACCTGCAATTCGCAACAAACGCAAGGTCGATTGTCGGAAGGAGTTCTCTTGTTGCATGACAATGCAAGTCAACATACCGCAGCCCACACCACTCAAACTCTTCGGACGCTGCGTTTCGAGGTGTTACAGCATCCTGCGTACAGTCCCAATCTCGCCCCGTCGGATTACCATCTGTTTGGTCCACCGAAAAATTATCTAAGAAGCCGTCGTTTCAGCTCCGATCAACAGGTAAAGGACGCGGTGCATACGTGGCTTGCAGCGCAACCAAAAACCTTTCTTTGCAGAGGATATCAGCAAGCTTGTGAAACGGTGGACCATGTGCATTGAAACGCAGGAGGAATATGTTGAAAAATGATATCAATATAAAGTGTGTACTCTTTTTGTAATAAAATATAAAAATTGATTGCAGAAACTTATTGACTAGCCTCCGTACATTTCTATCGCTCATTCAGGACACAAGGAAAAAAAAGTGATTTAAAAAAAATTCTCACAGCCGCCGTTTTAGCTTACTTTCATTTATGAAAAAAAAAATAGGCTTATGATATCACCTTTCGTCCGTGTGTGTGTGTTCCCCCCCCCTAATAACTTCTAAACGGCTGGAGAGATTTCAATGAACCTCGGTAAGGTCATAGTACTATTTCAGCCAACCCCGACCTTCAAATTGTATTACGTCTCACCAATACAACATGGCGGCTGTGCGAAATATTTTACCGGCATTCTATATCTCCAAAACTATTACCCATATCACCCTGACATTGTGTACGGTGATACAGGGCACTACTAGACGATCACCTACGTGACTTTCAAAAACCTGTTGACTACAAAACAAACATGGCGGCCAAGCGAAGATGAAACAAATAGACTTTTCTCGCGACTTGTGTATTCCATGGAATACACGTTTCATCAGAGTTAGACGTAACTGCTCTTTGCTTTCTTTCTTTTTCACGAGTTCTTTTATTTCTTTTCTCGCAGACACCAACAGCGACCTTTCATGTATTCCTGTTCCCTGAACGCTTGTTTACTCCGTTTTAAAGTCTGTTTCAGATGTGCATCTTCCTTGCAAAAACCCCCTTTCCTGCTCTCCATGCGGCAATTCGTGGAACACCTTGATTCCAGTCATCTCAAGAACTACGACTGCAAGTTCTACACCCGCTGAAGCTTTAAACTCAGCAATTTCAAGAATGAATTCAACCCATGCAAGCAGATGTCACCCTTGTCGTTATCTGCAAGCTTCATGAAAATTTTATTTCATGTATTTAAGCTAAACAGTGCATACGTTAATTTTTATTATGTTTCCCATTCTGTATCAATTCTCTTGTTTCCCGCCCATCCCCTCGCTGTTCTGGCAATAGGAGTGTCCGAAAACCCTCTCTCAATCTTCTTCTGGACGTCTTAGTGAAAGCTTAGTCTCTCGTCAAGAGGCTTACCTCCTTTATCGATGAGGTAATTTTAAATCGACGTCATGTCGTAAAAGTTGTATAACGGCTGCTGGGAAACATCATCTACGCTGCAATGAGATGTTAAATACAAACCTACAGATTTTAACCACGTTTTAAAGGTTTTAAGTAGGATTCAAAAGCTTTAATGAATTTTATAGGCAGTGTTTGAATTTCTCAATATTGTTCAACATTGTGAAATCTCCCAACTGCCCGTCGTGGGAATGTCTTTGTCTTGCCAAGCTAACTAAGCTCGCTATTGAAGCATGAAATCTAATACTGCCTGTACTAAATAAGGGAGATACTTCTCTCCTACGTGGGATTTTGCTAAAACTTATAGCTAGCCTGAAAACACAACTTTGCTTCCTACGGGGGATCTCTGCCTGCCCTATTCAACTGTAATTACATCTCTAGAAATTGTCATTCGCAATAGACTCTAAACTGTGAAAAACTATACTCAACAACGTCAAATTACTGTTAACTTCCAATTCAAATTGAATTCCAAACTGCAATAAGTGACATTTCTCTCATGTTCTACAAACATTCAGTGCTTCGAAAGGTGTATGTGTGGCTATCGCCCGCGTCGTGTTCCGTTCGAACTAGTAAAAACAGCCAGACTTTGATTCCCTATTTCCTATACTCCCAATTTCCATTACTAATAATTAAGGTTAATTTAAACTACACAGTTCAAAAAATTAGGGGAACATGTTTTTAACGTATGGTATGTGAACGTTTATTTTTAGATGGGGGTTCCAATGGTCCTACAACACGCCTTGAAACCTTAGCTACTCAGGGTATGTCAAATCGAAGTTATACTCCATCTGTAGGGGTAGCCATGAATTAAACTGTCAGGTGACCCCTCAAAACAAAATGAATAGCGGTGCGTCCGTGTGTTGTTGTGAGGTACACAGACTACTGCAGTCATTTAAGCACGTTGTACGTAAACCAGCACATCGCATGATACATCTTAACGAGGTTCTAGTCGCAAGGGCTGTCCCTTTGATCCATGAAGGATGGACTATTCGTTGTGTTGCTGTGGATCTCAATGCCTCTCCGTCAGTTATTCAACGCTTGTGGTATCGCTACAATGAGACAGGCCAGTTCACACGGAGGGTTGGACAAGGTCGTGGACGCATGACAACCCCACAAGATGACCGATATCCGACCATCTGTGCGTTCCGGCGTCGTTCAGCAACTGCCAGAGAACTGCAACAAGACCTCAGGAGGGTCACTGGAGTCACAGAGTCCGACGAGACAGTAAGGAACAGGTTAAGAGAAGTGTCCTTACGACCCAGGCGTCCTGTACGAGTGCCCCGTTCAACGCAGCAACATCACGCAGCTCGCCTACTGTTTGCCCGTACCCACGTCAACTGGCGACTTCACCAATGAAGACCTGTGTTGCTCACAGACGAGTCCAGATTTACCCTGACACAGCGTGATGGACGTCAACGTGTACGGAGACGCCGTGGTGAGCAGTACATACCAAATGTTGTCCAGGAAGTCGACCGGTTTGGACAAGGTTCTGTGATGGTGTGGGGTGGCATCAGTATTGATGGCCGTACGGATCTTGCCGTCGTCCATGGTAATCTTACTGCTGCGAGGTACATCGAGCAGATACTGCTACGGCATGTGTTGGCCGCTGCGTACGGTGTTGGCCCTGAATTCGAATTCATTCACGACAATGCCAGGGTTCATGTAGCGCGCATAACCAGAGCTGTCTTGCGACAACTGGACATTTAAGAGATGGAATCACCAGCTGTGAATACCGACCTTAATCCCTTCAAGCATGTTTGGGATATGCTTGACAGAAGTGTCCGTGGGCGTCCTGTTCCACCACAGACGCTCCAAGACCTCGAGCAGGCTCTCATTGAAGAATGGGACCTGGTTCCGCAACGTGATCTCCGTCGACTTATACGGAGCATGCCATGTAGGTGCCAAGCTATGATAAATGCTCGTGGAGGACATCCACCATACATAAGTTCTCCAAATATGATAAAATCCACCCTGGAGTGCTGTTTTCAGATTGTTTTCGCCACTATTTGGACATTTCCATTTGTGTTCTGAAATTGAACGAGAATCCATCCATATTCTTTTGTATACGGCAACTATAAAGAATCAAGGGTTAGTTAGTAATATCCCTGGGTGTGAGGTATTGTTTTGTGGAGCACGGCATACGTTCAAAAACATGTTCCCCTAATTTTTTTGGACTGTGTATTTTCTTGCACATCAACGAGGCTTAGTCTAAAAATAGACTCCCTCCCATCATTTTTGGAATTACATCAATTAATTTCTGCATAAATATTCTATGTGGTTATAAACCCACATTTTAATACGCACTTTATTTTCCTGCTGCGTTAAGGAAGTTATAACCTCCCCTTTGTTAAACGCTTGTATCTTTTCTTATGTAATCCAGGCTTCACTAAGGTGACCTGACCTATTGAATTTAGCATCTCATAATGTCTGTATAAATAATCCATGTGGTTGTAAATCCACTTCTTAATCCTTTTTTTCTTTCTTCTTCTTCTGCTGTGCGCAGGAATTTAAAATTATTTGTTCATAGCTTCTTTGCTTACTACAAAAGCATTCTTAAAACATTGGTATTCTTTCTAACCACTCTAAAGCAATATTTATATATTTCTAAACGAAATACCCACCCAATTGTTAAAACGTTTTAGTATTGCTATTACAGGTCCAAGACCTCTTAATTGTACAGTACAGTACGTATTGTTCGAAAACCCCTGTGAGGGTCTTTAGTATTTTGTCATAGGTCTGAGACCTTCGAATTGTTCAAAAATACTTCTTAAATTGTAAGAAAAACTGTTGCAAATCTATTATTGTTGAAGCAATTAAAATTGCAGTAATTTCTTAGAGTTCCATTTCTTTGCTCTACGAGCTGTTAGGCGTGACCTCCCTTTCCCTATCTTTTCTTTCGAATTACTATTACATTCAAAGAAACAATCAAAATTACTTCATGATAAGTTTACTACAAACTCAATCACTTGTTGCATTTAGAGCAAAACGTCTGCTAACATCTCCCAAAGGGTTTACTTTAGCTACTTTAGCAAATTCTAGTGAATCATTAAAGGCAAGTATAGCTTGCTCAGCCAGCTTCCTACATACAGCGATTTCCGCTTTGTCCTGTGACTCACTGTTTAGAAATTCGGTTTTGTTCAAGTTAGGTTGGGCTTCTAACCCTTTCTAAACTTTTAGTCGGCACTCTGCTGGGTAAGAGTTTAGCCTTCTTTAAACGCAACGATTGGTTCTTTTCAACCATTTCTAATAATAATAATAATAATAATAATAATAATAATAATAATCTTACTAAAATCTCTGAAAGCGCTTGATCTCTGTCCACTCTGGGGGCATTTGGTCTCTCTCTCAGGGATCCGACCGTGGTGGGGAATAAAATTATTCCAGTCCATTTCAATAGCTTCCCTAAAACAATTCATTTCAGAAAGGAAAATACATACTTCCAATTTCTCTAATTTGTATTTCCTCGCCAACGACCTACCATACCTACATAGTACCCAAATCACAGTTCGGGAGGGACGGGGCACTCAGCGCTTGCCTGCCGGCATCCACAGTTAGCGTTGCTCGCACTTTACACTCGTATAGGAACTCGTTTTCTTGCCTTGCGTCAACATATTATTTATTTCGTCTTGGTTTCTTTCCTTTCTGCCTAAGATCGTTTCCACTCCTAAACCTTTCCCTTTTCTTTTCAAATCATCTTCCCTCAGGTAGTGTCTGAGCTCAGGCTTAAACTACCAAAGCTTGGTGCCGAAACCCGGGAGAATCCAATTTGTCAATATTTTTCAAATTACTAATATTTACTTGGAATTTTTCAGCTATAACTCAAACCACTCAAGGTGAGAGGAGAGAGAGGTCGTTCCTGTCTCCTACAGTATTCATCACCTTCCTATTGGTTTGTCGCTGCCAACTTGACAGCATTTGCGCAGTTCCTCATTATCGTAATTTGTCCTCCAACTTTCAATTTCAATCATGGCCCATGGTGATAAGGAAAAATACAAAGATAATAAGGATGATAAGCTCATCTCCAAACGGGCGTCCTACCCAAGGGGAAATTACCCGGTTCAAAAATTTTCTGAAGGATTTGTCTCCCTCAGAGTCTAATTTAGACATAATTACCCGTCGCTTAAAAGATTATGAACGGTCTTATGAGAAATATGACATGGATCAAACAGATTGAAATATGCATGCTCAATCAAACAGAAGATAGAGTGAAGGTTGAAACTCTATACTATGAAGGCATTGGTGCTGCCTATGCGTTAATACGCAAATTAAATGAAGATTAAAAAAAAGGACATTTCAGCTCCTGGTTCACCCCAAGAACAACAAACCTCGCCTCGCGAGGGCATTCTCAAACCCTGACCCTTGCTCCCTAAAATAAATTTGCCGCATTTCTCAGGTTACGAATCCGAATGGGATTCCTTTTATGAGCTTTTTTGCTCCCTTATTCATGATAATAAGGATATTCAAGATATTCACATATTTCACTATTTGCGATCGACTCTCCACGATCAAGCATTACAGCTGGTCGAAGCTCTTCCGTTAAGCACCAAAAATTACCCCATCGCCTTTAATTTGCTTAAAGAAAGATATGGCAATGTACGTTTGCTTATCCAGCATCACATGAAATACTTATTTAACCTGCCTCCCTCACGTCATAACGACGTCAATAGCCTGCGTACTCTTGTAGACACAACCCAACTTCACGTGAAGGCATTATTCCAATTGGAACAGCCTACTGAACACTAGGACACCTACTTAATACATTCAGTCACTTCAAAATTTGATGTAGCCACTCTCAAAGCATGGGAGATTGAACTTTCCAATAACGATGATTATTCTTATGAACATTTAGACATCTTTATAAACAGCAGATGCCTTAGCAAATCAAAGTGAACCCGCTTTAAACGTGAAACCACATCTATCAACCCTAAACGTGAGCATGCATCTACAAGCTCTCAAAAACCTGGGTATAGCTCTTCTAAACCTAACCCATATGTCACTGGTTACGAAACTAGGTCCACTGAACACCGTACTACAGGTTCTCTCGCACTAAATACGGTGAACCTCGCAAAAGTCTTAACGATCCTGTAAAATGCATACTGTGCGAAGATCATCATGCTTTATACTTTTGTAAACCCACCAAAGAGCTATCAGTTGATGACAGAAGGAAATTGGTATCTCAAAATAAGTTCTGTTTTTATTATCTTTCACCTAAACATTCCGCTTCTTACTGCAAATCTACTAGACTTTGCTTTTATTGTGAAAGAGCAAATCACACACTATTGCATCGTCATAATCAACCGAGGTCATCAGCAGCATCTACCTCCAAACAAAGTGACGACACTAGCAGAACCAACACGTGATCTTACATTAAAAACGCCAAGTCTTTGCGTAGTGCTTAGGTACTATTGTCCACGGTTCAGATCGAGGCCCAAGATAGATCAGGTAACTGGATTCGTGCCCGAGGAGTCCTCGACTTGGCGGCTACCCACGATTTTGTTTCCAATTCTTTAATTAAAAACTTGGTGTTCCAGTAACGCCCACTTCTATCAATGTATCAGGCATCAATAGTTCAAAATCGCAAGCTTTGCAATTTTCCAAATTAACCATAAAGGACACTTGTCAAAGAAATAACTTCCTCAAACTAAACTGTCTTATTCTCAACAGTACGGGTGAAGACACCCCTAGTCACACTCTGTGGACACTTCATGCTTGAATATTCCGCTAAATTGAGGCTTGCCGATCCTCTGTTTAACATACAAGGTCCTATTGACATACTATTCAGTGCAAATGTCTTCTGGAATTGTCAACGCAAGCAAATCCGTCATTTATCAGCCAACGTTTTTGCTACAGACACAAATTTTGGGTGGATCGTCACAGGCTAACTCCCGCATTACACCACTCAACCTACATCGCAATGTCATTTTGTGAGCACCGAATTGGAACAGTTCTGGAAACTTGAAAATATCGATTTCCCCAGTTCAACCTCATCAGAAAACGATTTCTGCGAGCAACTTTTCACCTCTACTACTACTCGCACACCCGAAGGCAGATCCATAGTTCAAATGCCGAGATTACTCAATCCTCCAAAACTTAGTAATTCCCAACCCAAAGCATGTAAAGCTCGCTTTGCCATTGAGAGTAAATTCAAGAAGGAACCCCTTGTAAAACAACAATACATCGACTTCATGGAAGAGTATGAACGCTTAGATCACATGGAAGTGGTCAATAAATCGGATGACGAATCACATCCACCAGTCGAAACCGTCTTTTTTTTAAATCACCATCCAGTGTGGAAAGACCCTTTTGTTAAAGACAACATTCGTGTTGTATTTAATGGGTCATCACCTGATGCTAATGACAATAGTCTTAGCGATACTCTTCACTCCAGTCCAGCCATTCAGTCCGAGCTGTTACCATCCTTCTGAATTTTCGTTTATTTCCTATAGACGTTATCGCCGACATAAAGCAAATGTATCGGCAAGTCTTAATTCACTCTGAACAGCAGGATCTTCAGCGAATCTTATGGCGTGACGAAATAAGCCTATACAAATATGTCGTTTAAAAACCGTTACTTATGGTCTCAAACCTTCCGCTTTCCTAGCCATCCGATCCTTACATATGCTAGCTTCTCAAGATGGTCATTTGTTTCATACTAAAGCTTCAGAAGCATTAACAACATCTTTTTATGTCGATGATTATCTGCAATCCTTTCAAACTCTTGAAGAAGCTTCTTCTCTCATATCTCTTGAACTAAAAGCACTGCTAAAGAATGGAGGATTCCCACTTCATAAGTGGAATTTGAATTCACCCGAGTTTCTTGCTCAATTTCCAGTCGAAGATGTAGATCCCTCTTCTGTCGAAATTTACGGCGATTCACACTCCATAAAAACGTTATGAGTACATTGGTGCACTCGCACTGATACTCTTATTTAGAAAGTGTCGCTTTCCGAAGAACTCCCTAACACCAAAAGGCAAATTTTGTCTGAAATAGCCAATATTTTCGACCCGCTTCAATTTCTCTCTCCAGTCATTGTTATCGCAAAACTTTTTATGCAAGAGCTATGGTCTCTTAAGTGCGAATGGGATGAAGCTGTTCCCTCTTCTTTCCTTAATAGATGGCTTTCTTTCCGTTGCAGTTTGCTTAACCTTTCACTTATTGAAATTCCTAGAAATTTAATTAACGCTTTTTCTAATATACCCCTCGTGCTTCATGTCTTTGCAGACAGCTCCGAAAAGGCCTACGGTTGTTGAACATACCTTGTTCTTTGCAATTATTTACATGAATCCTCACGCTCGAGTCTTATTTGTGCTAAATCTAAAGTAGCCCCCCTCAAAACCATCACTTTACTCCGGCTTGAATTGTGCGCCGCTCTCATGGCAGCAGAACTTTCTCAAAAACTACAAAAAGTTTTAAAAATCCAATTTTCTCAAATTTGGTTATGGAGCGATTCTATGATCACTCTTTCATGGATCGCCAAAACTCCCACTCACTGGCAAACCTTCGTCGCCAATAGAGTTTCCAAAATGCAAACCCTTTATTTAGGATGTCAATGGAGACATTTTCCCAGCGCTGATAACCCCGCCGACATTATCTCACGCAGTTGTTTACCATCTCAGTTACCCGTATCTCTACAGTACTGGCACGGGCCCTCGTGGTTAGTCGAAGACTCTTCTCGCTGGCCTTCTAAACCTCCAGCTCCAATGTCCAACTTGCCCGACGCCTAAGTAGCTAAATCTACTGCCTCTTGTCTCATTGCCAGCGTTTCGTTTCCCTTATTGTCTCGTTATTCTTCCTTTTATAAGCTCATTCAGATTTTTGCCTATCTTCTCAGGTGGAAATATCTTGTTATTGACCAACCCGTCCTTCCTAAACCTCATTTAACTAACTATGAATTAACTCTCGCTACCATTAAGGTTCTGCAACTCACCCAGCAAGAAGCTTTTCCTATCGAATTGTCTTTGCTTTCAGCTAAGAAAGGTCTTCCGAAATCTAGTCTTCTTTGCGCCCTAGCTCCCTTTCTTGATGAAAATGGGTTACTAAGAGTAGGCGGAAGGCTTTCTCATTCTTCACTTTCTGAAGACAAAAAACATTGTGTCATTTTGCCTGCTAAACATCATGTAACTTCCTTAATCATACGTGAATTCCATGATCGAAATCTACATGTTGGTACTCGCACGTTGCTTTGCCTACTAAAAGAAAAGTACTGGATAATAAATGACGTTCATGAAGTTTCTTCAGTAATACATAAATGCATCCCCTGCTTTAAGGTGAAACCTAAGGTTAGCACTCAAATTATGGGCGATCTACATTCTTTCCGCTCTTCTCCTAGCTGGCCCTTTGCTTTAACTGGCGTCGATTATATGGATCCATTCCAATATCCGCGTATTTCCCCTGAGGATAAACGCAAATTGTTTGGTAAACTCTATCGGTCTCTCTTCGTCTGCATGGTTACTGTTGCGATCCACCTGGAACTAGTTGCAAATGCTTCTACTTCGTATTTCCTTTCAGATGTCTCTCGTTTTACTGCTCGGCGCGGAGTTCCTTCTGAAATATTCTCCGACAACGCTTCCACCTTTCAAGGCGCAGCTTTCTTGTGGAAAAAAGCTCTTATATCTCCGCCTGCTATGGAACAAATTTCAAACTTTTCCTTTGCCAAAGGTTTCAAATGGCGATTTATACCCCCTTACGCCCCTCATCACGGCGGAAGGTGGGAATCTTGTGTCAAGCTAACCAAACGTCACCTAAAAAAGGTTTTGGGTAATCGTATCCTAACCTATGAAGAATTTGACTCGCTATCCATCCTAATCGAAGGTGTTGTTAATTCTCGCCCTTTGGCCCCACTTTCTAATGATCATGATGATTTACTTCCATTAACTCCCGGCCATTTCCTTATTGGCAGTTCTCTATCTGACACACCCCGCTTGCGTAATTCCCATGGAGATTCACGCTTGCCTATTTTTTTTGGCGTAAAATTGAGGCCCTGCGTAATTCTTTTTGGGAAAGGTGGAAGTTGGAGTACTTAACTTCTTTACAGAGGAGAGAGAAGTGGCTTCATTCTAATCCTGACATCAGGGAGGGAGACTTGGTCCTCATCAGGGCGCTTCACACCCAATGGTATGGATCGCGGGCAGGGTGACCGAATGCTATCCCGGACGGGCTGGGAGAATTCAAGTCGTAAAGGTTCTCACCGCTAACGGTCATATTGTAAGAGCAATCAATATCTTTGATTTCGCCTTTACCGCTTAAAACTGTTTTTCTCCTCTTTGTTGGCGTCTCGCCTCCCAGCATGGTGTATTCCATGGAATACACGTTTCATCAGAGTTAGAAGTCACTGCTCTTTACTTTCTTTCTTTTTCATGAGCTTTTATTTCTCTTCTCGCAGACACCAACAGCGACCTTTCATGTATTCCTGTTCCTTGAACGCTTGTATACGCTGTTTTAAAGTCTGTTTCAGATGTGCATCTTCCTTGCAAAAAAAAAAAAACCTTTCCTACTCTCCATGCGGCAATTCGTGGAACCCCTTGATTCCAGTCATCTCAAGAACTACGACTGCAAGTTCTACACCCGTTGAAGCTTTGAACTCAGCAATTTCAAGAATGAATTCAACCCATGCAAGCAGATGTCGCCCTTGTCGTTATCTGTAAGCTCCATGAAGATTTTATTCCATGTATTTAAGCTGTAAAGTGCATACTTTAAATGTTATTCTGTTTCTCATTCAGCATCAATTCTCTTGTTTCCCGCCCCTTCCCTCGCTGTTCTGGCTATTGGAGTGTCTGAAACCCGTCTCTCACTCTACTTCTGGACGTCTTAGTGAAAGTTTAGTCTCTCGTCAAGAGGCATACCTCCTTTACCGATGAGGTGATTTTAAATCCACGCGATGTTGTAAAAGTTGTGTAATGGCTGCTGGGAAACATCATCTACGCTGCAATGAGAAGTTAAGTACAAACCTACAGATTTTAACCACGTTTTAAAGGTTTTAAGTAGGATTCAACAGCTTTAATGCATTTTATAGGCAGTGTTTGAATTTCGCAATATTGCGCAACATTGTGAGATCTCCTAACTGCCCGTCGTGGGAATGTCTTTGTCTTGCCAAGCTAACTAAGCTCGCTATTGAAGCATGAAGTCTAGTACTTCCTGTACTAAATAAGGGAGATACTTCTCTCCTAAGTGGGATTTTGTTAAAACAAGTAGCTAGTCTGAAAACACAACTTTGCTTCCTACGGGGGATCTCTGCCTGCCCTATTCAACTGTAATTACATCCATTCGCAATACTTTCTAAACTGTGAAAAACTATACTCATTAACGTCAAATTACTGTTAACTTCCAATTCAAATTGAATCCCAAACTGCAATAAGTGACATTTCTCTCATGTTCTACAGACTTTCATTGCTTCGAAAGGTGTATGTGTGGCTATCTCCCGCGTCGTGTTCCGTTCGAACTAGTAAAAACAGCCAGACTTTGATTCCCTATTTCCTATACTCCCAATTTCCTTTACTAACAATTTAGGTTAATTTAAACAATTTTCTTGCACTTTAACGAGGCATAGTTTAAAAATAGACTCCCTCCCATCTCTTTTGGTATTACATCAAGTAATGTCTGCATAAATATTCTATGTGGTTATAAACCCACATTTTAATACGCACTTTATTTTCCTGCTGCGTTCAGGAAGTTATAAACTCCGAATTGTTAAACGCTTGTATCTTTTCTTATGTAATCCAGGCTTCACTAAGGTGACCTGACCTATTGAATTTAGCATCTCATAATGTCTGTACAAATAATCTAAGTGGTTATAAATCCACTTCTTAATCATTTTTTCTTCTCCTGCTGTGCGCAGGAATTTAAAATTATTTGTTCATAGCTTTTTTGCTTACTACAAAAGCATTCTTAAAACATTGGTATTCATTCTAACCACTCTAAAGCAATATTTATATTTTTCTAAACGAAATAGCCACCCAATTGTTAAAACGTTTCAGTATTGTTACTGCAGGTCCAAGACCTCCTAATTGTACGTATTATTCGAAAACCCTTGTGAGGGTCTTTAGTATTTTGTCATAGGTCTGAGACTTTCAAATTGTTGAAAAATACATCTCAAATTGTAGAAAACTGTTACAAATCTATTATTGTTGAAGCAATTAAATTAATTCTTAGAGTTCCATTACTTTGTCCTACGAGCTGTTAGGCCTGACCTTCATTTCCTTATCTTTTCTTTCGAATTACTATTGCATTCAATGACACAATCGAAATTACTGAATGATATGTTAACTACAAACTCAATCACTTGTTGCGTTTAGAGCAAAACGTCTGCTAACATCTCTCAAAGGGTTCTCTTTAGTTACTTTATCTAATTCTAGTGAATCATTAAAGGCAAGTATAGCTTGCTCATCCAGCTTCCTACTTGAAACTATTTCCGCTTTGTCCTGTGAATTATCATCATCATCATCTTGCACAGTTTCCATCCCCTGGCTGGGTCTGTTTGGAACATAAACTTCGCCACTTATTCCTTTCTTCCCACCACCTCTCCGCTGTCACTCTGGTCCAGTCCTCGCCTCTCTTCTTGACACATTCCTCCACTGCTTTCAGGCATCTATCCCTTGGTCTTCCCCTTGGTCGTTTCTTCTGCATCTGCATCTCATGTATCCTCTTGGGAATCTCCTTCTCTTCCATTCTCTTTAAGTGTCCATACCACCTCAGTCTTGATGTCTCAATCCTACCATGCAAGGGCTCCGCTTTCACTATTTCCCTGACGTCTTCATTCCTGAATCTGTCTCTTCTTGTTACTCCGATCCTACTTCGCAGGAACTTCATTTCACTTGCCTGTATTCTGCTTATGTCTCTTTTCTTCATTATCCACGTTTCCGATGCATAGGTCAGTATCGGGATATAGTAGCTTCAGTATAACACTTCCTTGCTCTTCTTGTGGGACATCTTTATTCCACACTAAGCACCTAATGCTTCTCAGAAATGCTTCTGACTATCTGCCACGTTCCGTAATCTCTTTGTCATTTCTCCCATTTTCCTCCACTATACTTCCCAAGTACTTGAGACTTTCCAAATTTTTCAGCTGTCCACCGCCAAGTGTTATCCCACTCATTGGTCTGTCCTTTTTCCTGGTCCTGTCCTGTCCTGTCCTGTGACTCACTGTTTAGAATTTTGGTTTTGTTCAATTTAGGTTGGGTTTCTAGCCCTTTCTAAACTTTTAGTCGGCACTCTGCTGGGTAAGAGTTTAGCCTTCTTTAAACGCAACGATTGGTTCTTTTCAACAATTTCTAATAATAATAATAATAATAATAATAATACTCTTACTAAAAGCTCTGAAAGCGCTTGATCTCTGTCCACTCTGGGGGCATTTGGTCTCTCTCTATCAGGGATCCGACCGTGGTGGGGAATAAAATTATTCCAGTCCATTTCAATAGCTTCCCTAAAACAATTCATTTCAGAAAGGAAAAGACATACTTCCAATCTCTCTAATTTGTATTTCCTCGCCAACGACCTACCATACCTACATATTACCCAAATCACTGTTCGGGAGGGACGGGGCACTCAGTGCTTGCCTGCCGTCATCCACATTTAGCGTTGCTCGCACTTTACACTCGTATAGGAACTCGTTTTCTCGCCTTGCGTCAACATATTATTCATTTCGTCTTGGTTTCTTTCCTTTCTGCCTAAGATCGTTTCCACTCCTAAACCTTTTCCTTTTCTTTTCAAATCATCTTCCCTCAGGCTTAACCTACCACGATTTAACCATCCGAACGCAGTGAAACTTGGTACAACAAATTAATATACCAATTGTAATGCAGTGACATCTAATTTAATTCAATTGTTTACATAACCTCAAGGTGGCGGCTGTGTGAAATTTTAAAATCAAGTTTTTATTTTCTGTGTTCTAATAACGCAATCGATATCAACGTTTGAATAATGAACGGACACAATAACCCTCATCTAATAGTACATAACTCCATGGCCTACATATATTAAAATCTAACAATGCGACCATCCAAAATACACTGTATAACAAAAACAACGACTCACCGGGAAGGCGTTGTCCGATTGTAGGGAAATTACGTATGCAAAGATATTCGGACCGAACATGAAACTGATTAAAGCTTCGTGTCCAATGAATGAATACCGGGAGCTCTCGCTCATCCGAACTGCGCATGCATAAGGTGTATATAACGCATGATTCTGAAGCGTATGCTCCAAGTAGCTGTTGCATTTGGCTGCGATATCTTAACGTCGGCTGTAAGAATGCCACGTCGAAGGATTCGTGTTCATTACGAGCAGATGTCAGAGTTTGAAAGAGGTTGTGCAATCGGATTGAAAGAAGCTGGTTGGTCGAATCAAGCTGTCACTGGACATTTCGGTCGAAGTGATGCGGCTATCAGTCGATGCTCGCAAACGTGGGTCAGCAACGGCAGGTATCAGCGTCAGGACGGCAGTGGTCGACCGAGGACCACAGCAGCACGGGCAGACAGAGCGATTGTCAGAACAGCTGTCACAGCACGGGAGTCGTCGTTATCTTTGGAACGGCTAACAATTTACTCTTATATACCGCTCCTCGTTGGGCGGCCATTTGTAACGGACGCTTCTCTGTTACTTAGCACCTCGGTGAGCTGTCGCTCAACTTGCTTATTTGCCTCGTAACTTGAGATAACGAGGAACAACATTGGTCCGCTGAGGGACGACATGCACTTTGTATCCCAATGGGCGTCAACCACTAATTTAGTGGAAAAATAAATAATTTAGCCTCGGCCTGCTCCTTCCTATTTAGCAGAACTCTTTTCACAGCTGTGGAGTAATGAAACTTACACATGGCAACTCTTTGAAGTAATTACACTGTCGTGGAAAATACAACACAAGAACATATTGGCTTGTTACATGCAGAAATAAAACATGATCGGCAATTAATTCATATAACATCCACATCGAGACTTTGAACTATTTACAATGTTATTTGCTGCTGTTCTTGCTAAAGACGAGGACTTGTGGAAAATGGCAATACATGGTTTGGAGATCGGCGTCGGTATGAGCATAACTCCCGTTATGTCATTAAAGCTGGCTGGCTGGCTTGTTGTTGCACTCAGCTCTTCATCCATTTGCGGATAAGAACACTGATTATAGTGTACTGTACGTACTGCGTATATCGAGTACTTTAATAATCGAACCACATGTTCTATATACAACTTATGACTGCTAATGCCAATGAGAGTAGCTGTAACTTCGACTGCGACAGAAGAAATGAGAATGATAACTGCCGAGACAGACTAGTACTGGCAACTCACTCGTGATAATGCGAAAACAGAATGATGCGCTGAATGACACGTGCTGAATGACCAGTACTCAAGAGATCGAATGACCTTGTTTTTGGCTACTTATATTTATATCATCGTCTTGTTTGTCGAAATTGGCTCCTCCATTTAGGACAATACACATCCATCAGGCCTCAGCTGCTCCCTTATTGACCCCTGACGGATTTGAGACATCACTGGCTATTGACATGTCCTTATCTCACAGTGGACATCGTAAGTTCTTTTCACTGTAGTAGCAAGTGTCGTAAAATCCATTGGAGGCCTAGTTAAGTTTCCAGTCCTCAAGATTTATGGTATGACACAACCCCTCGTGCGCTATTGTCAGCTCCAACTCGGAATAACACTATTGTTGTAACAGGTGCAGGCGTACTACCACCCACGCATCGAAATAAACTTGATGAGGAAGTGTTTCTTCATTGTCATCGCCCGTCAAGTCCCGTCTTCCTAATGTATACATTTTAACTATTGAATATGCCCAAAAGCCTCAAATTTACATTGTCTTTCTTAAAGCTACATGTATAATATGACATTGATGAAGTGATTAAAATATCCCTTCTGTAGATAAGAATGAATCAATAAAATACATCTAAAATTGATATAAACACAACAATAAAAAACAATTGTAATATAAATACAATAATTAACCATGGTTATATTGTAATGGATTAAAGATCCGTTACAATCGCCCCTCTGATTTCAAGAGTTTAGTGCTTTTCAGTCGGTCAACACGAATGTACCCAAAGGAGATGGATTATGCCCTAATCCTGAAATAAATTACATGAGATTAATAAAACACTAGGATGACCAGTTTCGATCGTCAAGCGATCATCATCAGATCCATTACACTTAGGCTACAAAATCTATGTTTGAAATACAGGTGAAAATATTTACAATATGTACAATTATTTAGTTACAGTATTGGTACTGCAACTGTCAGTGTATGCTAAATGCAGTATATATGTTAGGTGAAATGCTAAATGGTGATAGCTATCCGTAGATTGTACTTTAGAGAGATTATATGGTTGTAAACTATGGTTAAACTATAAAATTTTAGGCTAACTACTTATCTGATTGTCTTCCGTATAACAGCTACTCGCAGTATTTCGTGCTCACTGGAACTCACTATGCGGTAGACTGCGGTGGTTATCTTAACGACTGGTTTTTCCCTGCTTTCTCCCCCCTGCTCCTACGTGCTGTGGGGAGTGATAGCGATGTGTTTATGTGAGGTGTTGCCAACCTAGATAAGATGTATGTTATTGAATGAGGTGGGTCTACAATTATTAAAGACCGTGGATTAGCCCTCGCCACGCGTGGAGCATAACCCATTCGAACTAAGCGTTGACGGTCTTATGAGGACGTCCCGGCACCTTTAATACTGCCCCGAATATGGGCCTTGGTTTATTGCAGAAGAAAAGTACATCGTACACCTGATCCAGATAACATTTACCTATTAATAACCCCCTAATATCCCCCCTTTTTTATCTAGCTTGGCTGTGTCGCTAAATTGTGTTTTGTTTCCGACAGGGTGTGTTTTTTAGTAGCACAAACTAGCGGGTTTCAATTCAATGGTGCACAGAGCTTTAAAC